>OY796657.1:10945910-12338866 GCA_963680705.1 Rhagium mordax
CAGGAATTTGTGGTAGCATTTTTTCCGCACCTTTTAGAGACACCCTGTATAAATCATAAATTTCTTAAGAAAAATTGTCATTCCTGCCGGTAACGATTACACATTACGGAACTTTTGGTACCGTTTAACCCCTTCTAAATATAGCTTTCTGAATATATCCGGGTGGCCAATATCATAATATTTTTAAAAAAAGAGTTATTTTGAAAAATGTTATATTAATGAGTTTAGAGCACCCTGTATAATGTATGTGGACACATTGACGTTTCCGTATTTTTTTATATGAATTACATTTGAACAAAAATAATTTTAACATATTCGCAGCCATCTAGATTACCAACTAAAATTCGAATTATTTTTCGTGCAACCCTGTATAAATTGCTCAAAATGGTATAAATGTATCCAAAATGTGATCTTTATTTCAAAAATGTAAAAACATACAGGGTGGTCCATTTAGAAAAGACTATTGGGGCCATTTCCGGTGAAACCGGAAGTGACAAATATAATTCTCAAAAAGTTGGAAATCTTGCCTAATTTCACCATACAAAATTCTATCCCGATATCTTTAAAATCGAACAAGTTACAGAGAACTTTGTTAATTATTGATTTTTTAACTTTAGGGGAAGTTTTCATCATCTTAATGGTAAGAGCAATTATTCTTCTTATTAGGGGATGAGCTTTACGTCTCTAAATGTAACAATCTGCTAAGAAAGTCCTAATTTTTCAAAATACACAAGAAGTGATTAATTCATCCATTTTATCCCTTTTATATTGGCCATATTGAGGGTGCAACATATAATTTTTAATTTGTGACTTCACATTCGTGATCAGCGACTCCAAAAACATAAATAATATAAGTTTCAATAATTTATTCTCAGTACTTCGTTAATTATTGATTATTTGATTTTAGGGGTGGTTTTCGCCCTCTTAGGTGTAAGAGCAATCATTTTTCTTATTAAGATATAAGTTTTATGTCCGAAAATATATTAATTTGCAAATAAAAAGTTCTACTTGCTCAAAACAAACAAAATATGTTTTTTCATTGTACTCCTATTATATCGGCCATATTAGGGGTGCAATCGCAAATTCTAAAATTCTGACTTGAGATTCGTAATCAGCGACCTCAAATTTTTTTAATAACTAACTCTTAATACTTAAGTCAGTATTAAATTTTGAACTTCAGGGGTGGTTTTCGCCCTCTTAGGGGTTAAAGCACATCTATTCCTTTTTAATATTTGAAGTTGATACTCTAAGGTTTTTAAGAATCCGCAAAAAAAATACTAGCAGCTATAGAGTTAGCTCGAAATTTGGGTACAAGTGATTGTCTTAAGTAGCCTTTGGCAGAACTTCACGCTTAAATAAATCCGTTAGCTTATATTTAATTATTATTGTTTTTATTGTTTATTATTGTGTTTCTGTATCAAAATACTAGTCGCACCTAATTCTTTGTTGTAGGTGCAGAAAGGTTAAACGACGCTCTAGCGAATTCTTTTTCTATAAGTGAGCTGGACTTGACTTTTAATGATTTGGGTGACGCAGGCCTGTTAAATTTAAGTGATGCCCTGAGCGATTTATTTTCTTTGAGAGTATTGAATATTAGTCATAATAATTTGACAGACGCCTCTGGTGTAATTTTGGAAAGAATATTCATCCAAAATAAAAACATAGAAGAATTGAACTTGTCTTGGAATGGCTTTTTTACAGGTCCAGGTGGGAATTAAAAGCACGTTTTATAAAACAAAATGATTTGTAGATAATAGTTGATTCGCTGCTCTTTTTTCGTCGACATAATTGAATTTTTCGATGTTCGATATTTCAATTTAGAGACATAGGACCTATACCAAATTATAAGAAATGTTGTAGAAAAAAAAATTGAAAGATAAAAAAAATTCCGAAAACCCCATCGCCCCCCCCCCCCCTTCAAATGCTGGTAACTTTTCCAAAAATTGATCTTTGTTCAAAAGCAAAAAAACCTTGTCCTAAATTATACTGAAGATTATTCTGAGATTTCAAAAAAAATTCAAATACAGGGTGTTAGGTACTGGTCATTACAAACTTTGTGGGATGAATCCCCATCAGAAATGAGGTCGAAAGAAAAAAAAACTCATGGTCCTAAAATGCTTCCTTAAAAAGATACAGGGTGTTGAAGTTAACTTTTTTAAATCGTTTTTTCACCGTAACTTTTGAACCGTTGAACCGATTTTAATCAAATTTTAACCAAAGTTTAGTAAAATAAGTATTCATCGAACTATAATACCGCGAATCATAAAAAATTTTCAGGGGCGTAGATAATAGGAGGGTGACCCATTTTTTCTACCCTATTTTTACCATATTCTAATTATTTTTTTATTCATTGATATTTTCGGATTCTACGTTGAATTTAGAAGAAAAAGTTACTCTTGCAAAATTTTGATTAGAGGCTTCGTGTTCGAGATATTTAGGTTGTTGAAAGCTTTGAAAACATGCCGAAACGCAGAATTCATGATTTCTAAATTGAAAAATTTTCTGCACATCTTCAGATATTAAATGGAATATTGTTTAAATGTTATTTGTGGCATTTCATAAATTATTTCTTTCCTTTTCTTTTTTGGGATTTATTATTATTATTATTATTTATTAAATGGAACTAGCACATTTTCAAACTGCAATCTAAAATGATATCCAGATGTCATAAATCAATCCTTTCGTGTCTAGTTGTCTACGCCTCCTCGATACAAAATTAAATTAGAAAGAATTCTGCGTTTCGGCATGTTTTCAAAGCTTTCAACAACCTAAATATCTCGAACACGAAGCCTCTAATCAAAATTTTGCAAGAGTAACTTTTTCTTCTAAATTCAACGTAGAATCCAAAAATATCAATGAATAAAAAAATAATTAGAGGATGGTAAAAATAGGGTAGAAAAAATGAGACGCCCTCCTATTATCTACGCCCCTGAAAATTTTTGATGATTCGCGGTATTATTGTTCGATGAATACTTATCTTACTAAACTTTGGTGCAAATTTGATTAAAATCGGTCCAACGGTTCAAAAGTTACGGTGAAAAAACGATTTAAAAAAGTGAACTTCAACACCCTGTATCTTTTCAAGGAAGCATTTTAGGACCATGAGTTTTTTTTTCTTACGACCTCATTTCTGATGGGGATTCATCCCTCAAAGTTTGTAATGACCAGTACCTAACACCCTGTATATTAAATTTCAGGAAATTTTTTTCGCAAATTGTTTTTCAATTTTTTTTTGTCGCCAATATTCTCATTTTGATCCCAAATGAAACCTCTTATAATTTGGTATAGGTCCCATATGTCTTTAAATTGAAATAATTCACCGGCCACCCCTGGTCTAACCCTAACCGTTTCACATTGACTAGTTTTCGGTATCGTGTACCTTAAGCTTAAGCTGTCGAAGTATATATCTTCCAAATTTGATTTGCCAATTAATCACTCGGTTGATATTTATTGAAACAGAACCTAAATCAGTCATTTATTAATATTGAAGGAAACAAGAAATTAAGCAATGGATTTAAGAAGAATGACACCCTCAGAGTTTTGAATTTAGCCTGGAACGGAATAAGTACAAGACCATCTATATCTCCTATTATGAGATATATCAGAAAAAGTGAATCTTTGGAATATTTGGATGTCAGTAACAACAGGTAGGTAGCGTGAATATATTTGCTTTGTTTTTCTATTTTTGTCGAAGACCTATTGGTAAATATCTTACTTGAGAGAAATCACAAAATACTGGACAAACCTTTAACTAAATTATAGCTAGTGTCTGTGGCTATATATTTCGCAAGGATTTTTTTTAAATTTAAGACCTTACAAATCATAAAAGGTAGACAGCGAAAGTTTTTTTCTTTTCAACGACGTGACTTTAAAAATAAATCAGTTGTATTTTAGACTGGCGGGTGGATCCCTGAAAGCAACACGCACAGGCATATTAAAGAATCATTCGTTAAAAGTTGTCAAAGTGGGCAATAATTGTTACCCACCTGAAGAAGCATATTTGTTAGCAGTGATGATGACGAAGAAAGGGGATGATCCTTTAAGGGAGTTAGATATGGAAAATATGTATTTCGAGAAAAAAGTGGTGCCAGTTAGTAATTAGTATATGACTTTTCTAAATAGTGACCTAATTTATTTTGTATTACAAAAATACTGCTTCCTTTCACTATTTGCTTATATCAGTTTATTTTAATTCTAATAATTTTCACGTAGCTGATTTGCGAAAAAGGTTCCGGTTTCTCCGCTGCTCTTAATTATTTTATATTCTTAAAGTTTTGACCATACTATATGCTATTCACATTTTATTTACATGAGGGGAGGCTATGATATGTTTTTCTTAAGTTGTCTCAGGGTTGTCTACTATTGACAAAATATTGAAGTGTCAGATTTAATTGATCGCCACTGTCATTTATTTTTGGCTGAATTGCCAAATTTTTTATTGATAACATTGCTGTGCTTTCTTTAGGGTCTCACTCTGGCAACTATGTAGAACTAATTTGAATTTGTGGTTATGTTTTTGACTTTTCAACATAACCTCAGTAATTAAAACAGTCATTCATACCAACAGAATTCAGATTTTCCAAAGCCTCCCCTCATGTAAATAAAATGTTAATGGCATCTTTACTTCGCTTTTGAAAAAGACCACAAGATGACCGAAACGTCAAGCATCCAAAATAATCAAAATGGAAAGACAACTCTTAAACTTTTCTGCAAAGTGATTAAATTGGTTGCCTGCTTCAACAGTCTTCAACACTGAAGATGTTTTAATTCTGCAGTTTTTTCACGATATTCCATATACCTACATAGGTATTCATTTATAGTACCAAAATATTTTTCGACTCTGGCTGGCTCTGGATATTCAGAAAAAATTCCATTTAAAAGTTTTGAAACTTTATTAACCATTTCATTTTCTGTAATCGTAAACGACTATTTTTATTTTGTATTCTTTATAATTTCAATAATGCAAATATTTACTATGGCTTTCCACGTCTTGTAGTTCATAGCTATAACTACAAATTTTATTTTATTGATTGCTATTAATAATTAGTACCTATATTGATTATTTTAGACATTAAGTAGAATACGTAATATGGGCAAAACTATAACTTTTGGAGGGATATTGAGTAATTATAAGATTATTGGACCTGACCTCGATAAAGTACTGTTTGAAAGATGCAGATTTATTCTACAAAAACCGAAAAAGAAAAAAGCGAAAAAAGATTTTGGGTAAGTAAATTCAAAATTCAAATCGCTTCAATGTATATAAAGATACCTACCTACTTTGTATTACGAGGTTTACATTGATTGTTATTTTTCCTACGAGCGTGCGGAAAGTATCACTTTTGTACTTTTCCGCACTAATGCGGAAAAACGTATTTTTCCGCACTAGTGCCGAAAAACGTATTTTTCCGCGAAAGTAATTATATATTTATTTGCATTTTTGGGTCATTTTATACAAATTTAAAGAAATTAAATAATTTCTATTTATACTAACTCATTTGAAGTTGCTCCTATAACTTTAAATATCAAAAAATCACGTAGCATATAGTCATGACTGACTCATTTTGACGTTTCTCAGTCACATAACAATTAACAAATGTTGACTTGACGTTTGTTAAAGTCAAACAGTAGCATCTTTTTAAAGTAGAGTCTAATTTCTTAATTAAGTAAAAAAATTTATTCATCACGCTCCTAGGAAAAATATTGTTCCTAACACATGCGGAAACTGTCTTTTCCGCACTCGACTGCTTGATCGAACTCCGCTTCGCGTCGTTCGGTCAACGGCAGTCGCGTGCGGAAAAGTACAACTTTCCGCACTTTTTTTGACAACAAAAATTCGTATTTGATCGAAGAAATCATCGGACGACGCAAAAGATCTTAAAATATCTAATTAATCATTCTATTCCATTTTTGTTATTACACCCCTCGGTAGTTTTATTAATTCCCAGCGTCGTAGCTAGGGGCTGGACACAGGGGCGGCTGCAAGGGGCGCAGACCCCAAAGGGGCACGGGCACCAGTGGCGGCTGGAGACCATGCCTTGCGTAACACAATGACCTTGAAATTCCAGAAAAATTTCAGAATTTTTTTGGGGGCTCAAAATTCGAATCTTGCCCTGGCTGGGCGCTCGACGCTGTAATTTCAGTCGATTTTAGCTATAATTGTAGTAAAAATAGGCTGGAATTAAATAAAACTACTATAACTGATATCTTATCCGATTTAGTGAAGACACCGGTAGCGATTTACATAAATAATGCCTTTTTACTGAATAGAAAAATTGCGCTCTAAATATTTAACATGATTGTGTTTTTATGATTTTTAGACATTTCATACTGGCCTTGCCTGAAGACAAAAATATTCCAAGAGAAGAATTTGACGCTTTACTAAAAAAGAAAAAAATGAAAAAATTAGATGTAGATTTGATTAACGAAATTGTACGCCGGTATCCCGCAAAGAAGCAAAAAATAAATGTCATAGAAATGAGACGAGTTTATATGGAAATGTATCCAGACACATGTCTACCACCTCCGAAACAGAAGAAGAAGAAGGGCAAAAAAGCAAAGGCAGCGGCTGCGGCAGCGGCTGCGGCAGAGGCAGAGGCGGCGGCGGCGGCAGCTGCAGCTGAAGAAGCTAAAGCAGGAGAGATCACAGAATCTGATGGACAAGCACAAGGTGGCGAAAATGTTGCAGGCGAACCAACAACCGAACCGTTACCAAGCGAAAGTGATGCACAAGAATCAGAATCAACTGCTGCCGAAGGCGCCGGGCCTACTAATTTCGAAGGCTTCGAGGAAACGTCACAAATTGTAGAAGAGACGCAAAATGATACAACTGAAACTGAACAAACGTTCGTCACCGAAAGTGTAGGTACTGAGGAGTTAGTTCATGATCAAGCAGTCGCTACAGAGTGAAGCTCTGAAATTGGACTTGGAGGAAAATAGTTGCTATACAAGAATTAGACGTAGGCAAATAAAATGTTTGATCAGATCATGTATATTTTAAGAAAATAATAATTTGATATGTACCTACTCACATAGGTAGTTTCTCTCTGTTATTATGACATTTATATACGAATAATTTGTTTAACAGAAGCACCCCTAAACCTAAAATAGAATTTTGTCAGAGCCGATTCATATTTAATTTCTTATTAATGCTTCACAATTATTCAGTATGTCGGTATACATATTGCAAAGTCTTATAATGAGTCTATAAACGATTTTTTATTTTTTAATTTTTGGAATTGTCTGTCTAACCATTGGGTAAAAAATAATAAGGAGGCGCAACTGTCAAGGTTTCCAGATTTTACTGTTGTATTTTTTTATCAATAGCTTTATGATATTATTGTCTTCAATTTTAAGGGCTATGTAGTCACATTACAAATACCTTCCCGTAGTACTAAAAATTGTTGATAATCTTGAAGTTATTGGCAAAAAATACAATACTAAAATCTCGAAACCTTGACCAGTTGCGCCTCTTTTTACTCAGTGGTCTAACCTAAGTAATGCCGTTGTATTTTTTTTCTTGCACTTAAAACGGCTTCACAATACATTTTTAAAGTTTGTTAAAATAGAACACGCGTCTGTTTTTCTTTATGTGCAATCAGAGGTGGAACTGTCAAGGTTTCGAGATTTTAATGTTGTATTTTTTTACCAATATAGCTTCATGATTGTCTTCAATTTTAAGGGCTATACACAGCCACATTACAAATACCTTCCCGCATCACTAAAAATTGATGACAATCATGGAGGTATTGGCAAAAAAATACAATACTAAAATCTCGAAACCTTGACAGTTATGCCTCTTTATCATCTTTTACTCAATGGTGCGATGCAAGGCGTTAGTGACATCCAGCGGGGTCGATCGTTTGTTCGAACGAATGCTGAAAAGGTGTCGTGCATGTGACGTCACAATTTAACCTCAATAATACGCATTTTTTAAGATTTCCGAATATTATGTTGCTTTTATCAAAATTTCTGCTTGGTTCCTGTACTATCAACTAAAATCTTGTTCAGTGCATTACTAATTAAGTTTTAATTGCTTTGATCTAATAAAATGAGATACTTTTTGTTGGTTGAAAATCTAACCTACAATTATAAATGTCAGAGAAACACTAATTTCGTCGGATCGACAGCGCGGTATTAAAATTAAAAAATTTGTATCTTCATTTAATACTTCATTAATTGAAATAAAATAAACGCCATTTAAAAGGAATAGGCATCTCTTATACTGCGACATAATTAATTTTATCCTAATTCACTTCTTCAGTAACTAAGCGAACTTATATAATTTGTTGGTGGCTACCAAATCCTACCTGATAGTAATTAATTAACAATCGAAAAGCTCCTTTTATGGCTGAGAACAATTGTCAAAAGTCAATAAGCTGTCAAATCATTTGAACGTCAAAATATTTGTTTTGTTATAACCTTAATTCACTCATAAGAAAATACCGTAAAATTTACCTACATAATGGGGTTTTTAACGGTTTTAAAGAAAATGAAACAGAAAGAGAAGGAAATGAGAATATTAATGTTGTATCCTTTTGAAACAAGAAAATATATTTAATTTTTTTTCTAAACTGGCTTATATTTTCCTATTTAAAATATTTAGAGGTTTGGACAATGCTGGGAAAACCACAATTCTAAAAAGATTTAATGGAGAATCAATCGACACTATATCACCTACATTAGGATTTAATATAAAAACATTGGAACATCGTGGGTATGTATATACCAACTCCTGATGCGCAATTTATATTTAAATACTTACTCAAATACATTATTTTAGGTTTAAGCTAAATATGTGGGATGTAGGTGGTCAGAAATCCCTAAGATCCTATTGGAGAAATTATTTTGAATGCACAGATGGCCTAATTTGGGTAGTCGATAGTGCCGATAAGAGAAGATTAGATGATTGTAAAAATGAATTACATGTTCTCTTACAAGAAGAGGTATTTATTGCATTTAACAGCTTTTTAAGTTTCAAAATATACAACTTAGATCCACAAGACTAGAATTAAAACGATATCGCTGTGTAACATTTCACTTTGTTGTCAACATTTTCTATCGCAACTTGTTTAATTTTATTAATTTGTTTTTTTTTTGTACAAATCTAGAGATTATCTGGTGCTACGTTACTCATATTTGCTAATAAACAGGATTTACCAGGGGCTTGCGCCGTTGAAGAACTACGTAATGTAAGTATATCTGATTAAATCATAGTCTTCTAAAACACTTGTTTGTGCTATTGTCCTTGTAAATTCAAATTATTTAATCTTTGTATTACCTGTTTAGAAAATACTTTGGAGACGTAAATGATAAATAGAAATTAAGAACAAAAATATTGGAGGATGATAGCTCAGTGATTAGCATCATCTTTCGAGATAGTATTAATATTAATTGAAGATCTATTTTTTTTTAAGATTTAACTATGATATACATACAGCTATTCTTGTGAAATCTACTAATTATTATCTTTAGTACGTATTTTGTGGGTTGAATTTGTTTGTATATTAAGTGTGATCCCATTTTTATGATTGAATTTGTTTTTTGCCAGATACTGGAACTGGACAAAATAAAAACACATCACTGGAAAATAGTTTGGTGTAGCGCAGTAACAGGTGAAAATTTACTGGACGGAATAGATTGGCTAATCAATGATATTGCCGCAAGAATATTTACTCTGGATTGAATCACTAATTTTTTACTACTCCTCTTATAACAGCTTTAAATAAATTTATTTAAAATATTTTTTTCAATTAATTTATAATTTTGTATTGTTTTATAACATATAAATAAAAGTAATGTTTTCGATAATAAACTTCATTGTATTCTCTTGATTTAGTTTCATCAATAATTAGTTTTTATTAATATTTATTATATTGTTTGTACGTATAGTCCAGGAAAAAATAATATTTACAGTAGCACAAGTTGATTATGTGGCATACTGATATTAGTCCTTAATATTGATGAAATAAGATCCGCGAGAGACATACACCTCTTGTGGGTTTGTAGGTAAATAAATAAAGCGAAAGATGTATAAAAATAAAACGGTGATAAATACTTATAAAAAATGTAATTGAAAATACGTTATATACAATTATTGTACAATATATCTGTTTCTTAATATATCTAATGGCTGTCCATGAATTGTAGTTCTGAAAGTATTAAAATAGTATTTGGTAGAGGCTTTGGCTGAGGTGACAATAGTGTAATTGTTTGCCTTTCGTTGTCAATGTTGGTCCTGAAAATAAAAATCAAATATTAACATAAAGAATAAAGCACATTTTTGGAAAAATTGCAACCTTACAAGACAACACATTAAAAATTCTGGAAAAGTATAGACTATATTCGGATTATTAAAAAGTGACAAGATGCATAATTTGCACGTGTTGTTTATTGTTATTGTTATTCATGAGTTTGAGTTAATAGTTACTGTTTTTAATAAATGTAATAAACTACAAACAATATATTTTCCGTTACTCTGTGAATAAAAATTTCCCAAAAAGATATCAAAACATAAATTTAAAATTACTTACACGCAAACAAATCCGACTACATGTGACAGCAATATATCATCATCATCTTTTTCTGAAAAACTAACTGCCAAAATATGATGTAGAATGCCTGCATTTGGAGTTAATAGAACTAATTTGGTAAGATGATCGTCTGCTTTCATACCAAGGGGTAGACAGGAATCAGGCAAAGCTGGTGCTCCGATTTTATATATTTTAATTTCTGAGAACTTGACATCAAACGAGTGAGGATATAATGAGTTTTTTGGGGTCCCATAAAAATATTCTCTAATTCTTTGATCTCTTGCCTCACTTCTCGTACTCTTCGAACGCTCAACTACCTAAAATTAAAAACAAAAGATAAATAAGTATCTTATTTAATCACAAACTTATCTCAACATATAAATTTATATAATGAAATTAACTTACACCTCCACTTTTAGGTAAGAAAATAACTTTAACAAAATTGGGCATATCTCTGACCAATTCGTTATAAAGTCTTTCTTGATCCAGGACCATTATCACATCAACTTCAAAGGCTTTTGCTGAGTTTATTAATTGTTTATAGCCTGCTCCTTTTATCCAACCACATGTATTTATTATGACTCCTGAGGATCGCGCTGAAACAAAGTTAATAATATTAGTAATAATAAACGGTAAAACTAGCATAGAATAAATCGTTCTTATAAATAATATATCTTTAATGGTAGTTAGTTTTGTGCAAAAATTATAAAAAAATTCAATTAATTCGCCAATTTGTCCATAAAATATTTTATATCCTTGCATAGCTAAATGGTCCGTTGTTCAAGTAATTTATTCTTTGGATTTGAGGTCAGATGAATGTGAATCTTAGAGTCAATGTAAAATGTCTTCCAGTAGCAGTCAAACGTAAGTATAAGTTATAAATATGTAAATTGTGTATGATAAAATTAAAACTTACTCTTTTTGTTAACTTCCAGCCTCTCCTTAACAGTGTTTGCTAACTGTTGGACTAACATATTAAATAAAGTGTGATTTGTGACTGGATTTTTATGTCCAAAATTATAAACAAGCGGTGCTTCTTGTGAGAAACCTTCATCTATAGCTGCAGGTCGTTCAATCATAAGTGCTCCTAAAAAACAACAAAAAGTGTGTAGAAAACAAAGTACGAGTTAAAAAAATATAACATATATGAACTTTTCTGTTCACATCATAAACAACAAATATTGCATACCTATAGTTCCTGGTATGGAGATTTGACCTTGCCCAACATCTAAATCGACATAAATTGGTCTACGATTCATTCGTACAGCATAATTTAACAATATTCTACAAACTGTTGATTTCCCAACGTCACAGGGGCCCACTATCATGGCTATAGGTCCTCTTTTGTTATCCCTCTCCGCATCAGTTCTCATAAACTCCAGTGCACCGTGGCAATTGGAATACATCACCATTGGTGTTTCTTTCGCAGTGTAAATAACATCTGTCTTACCCTTCACTTCAACAACACAGCCGTGCCATGTATAAACCGCTACTTTTGCACCGGAAGTAAATTCATAAGTTTTTGCTTTTACCAGCTCCGTACCAAAAACCTCCGCTAAACCACTCTTTAAAATTAAGTATACTTTTTCATTTTTTGACTCGACTTCAAAACGTAATTCATTGTCTGGCTCTAATTTATATTCTTGCAATATTCTCCTATCTGTATCTGCGGACATTTTGCAATAGGTATTTCTCCACAAATTTATAAACTACTTAAACCGGCACTTAAAAGTTATTATCAAATAATATATTTCATATTTGCTATGAACTAAATTGTTAATTGATTTATTTTTGTTCCAATACACCTCACCTAACCACAAAACACAACACCACAGATAAATTCTCATAGAATCGAATATTCGATGTTACAACACTTCGCTTTTAGCCACAGAATTATTTATCACTTTTAGCACCAACTACTAGACGCGAACTTCGGAACTTCTGAATCTGAATCTGAATTGAATTCTGAATTCTCTCTCTGGTATTTATAGAATTTTGCGGGCCAAATCCCTACCAACAAAATTCACCCAATGAATTGTTGTAGAATTAGGTAGAATCTAGGTATGTGAGTCTTATAGATTCTGTGTGTGAGTCCGTCTACCTGTTGACGCTGAGTAATTTATTGGCCTAATAAAACTTAATTACGCACCCCCGATCACATCAAAGATTATTCAAATTTGGTTGACCACTGTGTGTCATAAATGAAACATCCTTTGGAATTTCCTCAAAATAAATAGAATTATTACAGGTAATCAGAGTAATTATGAGAAAAAGGTTATTTCCAAGTTTACCTAAATCCTCAACAGACATAAATAATTAATATTCAAAATTACAAAATGGAATAATAAATCGGATTTGGCAAAAATTTAAAATACATATTTGCTGCGTTTATTTTCTACAAATCTGACTGCTAGCTTACTTGCTTGCTCGCTAGAATTCCTTTTGTTCTGGGCTCTTACACCTAATGGACCAAAGCTAGCACTCAGGATATTTTGTGTTCAGACGTATTTCTAAAGCGGGCGTCAGACTATCAAATATTTGATCAAATTAGACTCATCAAACTGTGAATATGACGTCATATTTTGATGAGTCTAATTTGATCAAATATTTGATAGTCTGACGCCTGCTTTAAATATTTATTATATAACTTGCTGGTTGTCAAAGCTAAAGTACTAATTAAATTGTTTTTAACGCAAATAAGTCGAATAATTGGGGCAAACAAATAGTTTATTAGACTAATAATATGTCTGTCAGCGCATAGAAATACTATTCTGGAGCCAGTCAGGTTCTAGCTGGCAACTGCTGTCCCCACATTTTTGTAATTGTGAATGCATTTGGGGCATGGGTATTGGGTAAAGGTAATATATATAATATGTCGTTGGTATAACAAAAGTGTCTGACGAATCACGAATATAAAATTAGAAATTGGGCTAAGTTAACGTGAATAAAAGCAATTTTATTTACCGCTGACCTGTAGAGTGTTGGTTTGGAGTTTGGACAATTCGCAATTATGGCCATATTACTGTGCCTACGGCTGCTCAATCTATTTCTCTGAGTTCCCTTTACACAAGAGCATTGTTAGTCAATGACAGGAGTGTTGGATACAGTTAATTTGTGCGAGTTATTTCGAACGTAGATTTTTAACTCGTACTGAGAAGGCATAATTGAAAACATAGGCTACAACAAAACAGCATGTGGTTTCTAATAATATCAACTCTCTGATGTGATTGGTTTGAACACTGTCAACACAATCACAAAACGTCAACAACGTATGCGGCAACTATAACCTCAAATTTCAGCTCAAAACAAATGTAAACTAAACCAAGTTTTGTATTTATGATCTACGTTTTATAGTTACACCACAACTGCGTTAAAATATTTATAACTTTGAAGAAGTTAAAATATGAAAAACGTATTTGATGAAGGATTCATTATTTTTTTATCTTCCATGTAAAATTTGAAGAAACAGAATGGCTCTTACGATATATGTTTTTATATTATTTTTAAGTACTACTTATTGTGATGTTCATATGCAACCAGATAAAACGGACGAGTCCAATAAAATAGTGCAAACAGATGATAATAGTAAGCAAAATGAGAAAGATCCACCTCCAATTATTAATGTTGATATTACTGACAAAAACCAAAACAAAAATGTCCCGAAAGAGCCTTTGGTAACTACCCCTAAAACATCGAATGAGTCTATTATTAAAAGTGATACAAACACAGATGTAGAGACAGGTGCTGTTTTGAGAGGAGTGTTTGTCTTCGTTGTTATTACTTTGTTGTTTATAATGTACTTGACCTGTAAAACGTATCGGTAAGGAAATTATATTTTTTTAATATTAAGTTAACAACTCGGTTAACAAGGTATAATGGTTAATAGATGCAGCCTTTACCTCAGTTTTCCAACTTAAGGAGTTTATAGGTCTTTAAAATGAAACGTCATAAAATCAAGTACCTATTTGATTTTCACTTGACGGTTACTTAACAGATATATTTATCCCCGTAATATAATTATGTTTACACAAATCTTATAAATGACTTTTCTGAAGGTGTATTTTAGATACCAAGAAATTAGCACATGTTTGTTTAACAATTACGAGTTAGGTACCTACCTAGTTTTAAGTGACCCATATATTGAGCTGAATATTTTCCACTTTAAAGGAATCACATTTTTTATTATATGCTAGTAATACTAATGTATTTATGAAAATAGTACCTACAATACTTAACGCTATTTTTAAATTCCATTATCCAAATATGCACAAATATGTTTGTCATTATAGAAATTTCATGTAAAAGATAAAATGTTAAGTTATACATTTTTTTTTTGCTTTTAGGAAGAGAAATATGAAGAATGTATTAATAAAGAAATATGGCGTTAGAACAAGAAGAACAGATGTTGAAATGGAGCCTTTACCATTAGATGATGATGAAGAGGATGATACGGTTTTTGACTTGGGAAATGTAAATAGCCGATAACATTTATTTAAGTTTGTTTCCATATTTGTTATAGTCTTTGCCTTAAAAAAAAATTGTATTTTGGATACTACAGAGTATTGTTAACTTAACATATTTTTTATTAAATTAGGTATAGTAGAGCTCAGTTATTCCAAACCTCTAAAATGCATTGAGACTTATTCATAATAGCCATTGGTTCTCAATAATTCTGATGACATGTTTGTTATTAACTAGCATAAGATCAGCTTATCTGAAATTCCCTTTCTAATGCAACTAAAAATAAATTGATCTTGCTTAATGAGGCGTGCTCCCAATCAACTTCATACAGCTGATATGTGGTTTTATAGTTCGTTATAAATGATCAAAATCATGTATTAAGAATTAATTAATAAGTCTGACCCTTTTACCGGAATATCAAAACTCATTTGTTATAAATCAAACAATGTATCGAGTGTTCGTAATAACTTAGTTAAAGTGCAAATTTAAAATTTGTTCGCCATATACTAAACTAATAATAAGTGTTGAATTGTTAAAAATTATACCTTTTGACTGTGTTATTAATCTGTATATTACTTAAAATCTGCTAATAGTATTAAATACATAACTTTTTAGCTATGCCTATTTCCACTTTGGTAACCACCTAGATGATCAGTTTTTATGCCATACCCATTATTATTATATAGATAATTAGTTTTAAATTTTTTCAGTTCTGCTCACACACTATTTCATGTTTACTTTATAGGGGCGGATTGGCATAGGTGAAGCGGCCCGGGATTTCTCATCCCATCACAACCCTATGGAGAATTTTTTCTACAAAAATTAAAATATCAGCGCAATTTCTTTTGTAATGCTGGTGGCCCACCGGGCATTTGCCCAGTATCCCGCTGGCCCAATCCGCCTCTATTTACTTAGCTAACTGTAGACTTTTAAAACTTTATTAAAAAATATAGTGAGTAGGACCATCTTGCAGCTAAACACCAGATACCTTATACCCTTGAATATACAAGGCTTATACTTATATGTACAAATTTATTGTTTATAATAATTCGTAAATGTGGTATCTCCAACCACCACAAAGCAGGAAATTAAATAGCGAATATTTAATCACACCTTGGCAACTACTTCCTGTTTGGAAAAATGGCAAGCAAATAATCCATTTATGAGCGATAAGCTTTTGTATACCGGTTGACTGTCTAGGTATAACTTATCTGTGTCTATAGGCATTAACGTAAAATTGACACTTCACAAGAAAACTGTTTCAAGAACAGATTACTTTAAGAAAGGGTATTGGTATTTGTAGAAATAATATATTACTAGCTATACTCTTCTTTAGACATTAACCCCTTCTGGTTCCAACAATAGATCATTTTTTATTGTTAACGTAGTGATTAAAGTGTTTATATCTAAGTATAAAATTTGAGTAATGGTTTTCTATAGAGATAAAGAAAATTTGTGGATGGAAATTTTTAAATTACAGGCAATAATTAATATTTAATTTAAAAAAAATTATTTTTATAACCAGTTTCAAAGTTAAATTAATTACTTAATAAAATTTTGTAAGAAATGTCAGATAAAAAGTATATAATGTCTCAAATTTGTCTTAAAACTGAAATATACCTATTTAACGTATAAAATAAAATAAGAAACGTTTTTACCTATTCCTATTATGATGGAAAAGGGGCATTAAGTTATCAATAATGCAAATTTAATTTTCTCCATATAACTATTTTAAATAAAAAAAACTATTAGAAAAGTTGAAATACTTTATTTAGGACAAAACAAAAAAAACTTAATAATTTTTAATTTTATAAGATCGTTTTTTATGGAATTTTGTCCAGTAATATCGCTTGTTTTTCCCATTCTTCAGAAGGCTCCAAAGACCTCCAAATGAATGGTGTGACACCCATTTTTAGGAGTAGCATATACAGGGTGTTTCAAAAGTAAGCGTAAACCTTCTGGGGGCGTAATCCTTGGATAAAAATAAGACAAAAAGTTCCTATTAACATGTGTCCGGAAATGCATTTTGAGGAAGTTACGGCCCTTTAAATAGCGAATAAAAAAGGTTCTTATTTTATTGAATCTTTTAATTTTAATATTTACTAACTAGACTGGACCAAAATTAAATCACATGTCACAATGACAATCAGTATCAGTAAAACTTCAAATTACTTGAAAACAATGACAAACGTTTGTATGATCGACTGTTGTATCTTTTTCATAATCAATTTTCTTGAAAACGGTTCATTCTATCGGGATAAACTTTAAAATTTTATAATTTTCAACGAAAACCTTATTAAACTGAAACGAAAAAAAATGGGGTTATTTTAGCCCTTAACCTCCCCGGTATGTGACGCCCCTGACTAAAATTTTTAAATTCTGAATTCAGCATCGAGGTCAGCGTCAAAAGTTTATAACAGTGTATGTATTTTCGAAATTTGATTGTTAACGGTTTCGGAAAATTGGTGTCATTTTCGACTATTAGTTCAAACGAATCGTAGGTTAGCCACTAAAGATCATTTGCGTCTTGAAAATGTTTTTTGGAGGGGTCCAAGAAAATTGCATGAATTTTTTTTTATCGTATTTTCAATTTTCACCCTTACTGCTTAAAAAATAAGGCCCGCAGGCCAGAAAATCTCACTTCCTTGATCTCTTTTTACTCCGAGAGCGCAGACAACAGAACAGATCCTCACCTACTGATTGGTTGAATTCAAAAATCAAAATTTCATCCGATGAAAACCGATTGGTCCAGTTATAGAAACCACCCAGCTTTACTTCGATCGGATCGGTCTACGGAATAGTTCGATCAAAGAATTTGGTTCGACCACAAACTACCCTGTGACCACAAATGTAATCGAAAACCCTATTCTATGAGACCAACTACCCCACTGTCATTTTATAAGGGTTCTATTCTGTCAAAATTTCTAAGATATCTTAAAAAAATAGTGAAGTAGTGAAGTATTGTGAAGGGTAGGCGTAACAAACACCACACGTACTTAAATAGCATTTTCATTGATTAATGATTACTTCCTGTTATCGCGAGAGAATATCAAAAGTTTAATTAGAATGTCAAATGAGGGTGAAATGGCGACTCAAGAAACCGATAAAGATTCCGAGGGGCTGGGAAATTTACGCAGAAGAAAATTGGTAAAATGTGCCCGACAAAAATTAGAGCAAGGTAATAATTTTGCTGCTTCTTGTTGATTATTTGTATGTATTTTTTTTATAACTTACAGCCTCTGAACTGCTGAGAAAGAAAATTCCTTGTGCAGGACATTTCCTGGCACCTAAAAGACTTTGGTTAAAAAGAGTTTCGACACCTAATTGTGATGTTGTTGTTGTTTTTCCACCTGGTGCTGAGGATTCTGTGTTGCTCTGGCTATTATCTAAACTGCGGCAATCACCTGGATTAACAGTACACGTTCGACATCATGCTTCAACCCAAAGTAGCGCATTTTATCTGACTGCCCCATTTCCAATGTAAGTAACCAAAGAGTTTTATACCTACAAGGAAAATAATGTATGAACTCCGTAAAAACTTCATAGTTCTAGATTAATATAGGTATTACTAATATTTTATTTTTAGTCTTTTGAAGGCAGCCGAAGAATATCATCTTCCGAAAGCACTTAAGGAAAGTAAAGGTGGTGGTTTAAAAGAGTTTTTCGTTCAGGATTATCTCTCTTATGAAGGAGCTCAAGATGAAGGGCATTTTTTTACCACCGAGGAAAGGCAGTGGCTAGTTCTAAGACTCTTAGAAAGTATTAGAGCAAAAAGCAGTGATGTAGACGTTGCCCCAGGATTGACTTTATTGGAGGGACAACCAATTGGTAAGATTGCCTATTAGTTAATTAGTTAATATTATAAAAGTAAAATATCATATCGAACTTTTTTGAGATACCTTAAATATTCATTGTAACTAATGGTTGAGAGGTAGTGCATATGCTTCTCACCCAAAAGTTCCGGGTTTGATATCCGGTTGTGGAAAATACTGTGAGAGGGATTTTTTCACTATACAACGGATATTGGGTGTATGTCTTATGTCCTTCATCTCTAAATGTGTACGTGTTACATTTGGCTGAAGACAAAAAGAATCGAAGATACTATGCAGACAAGTTGCCGCCTAGACTACTATTGTCAAATTTTATACACAATTTAATTGCTCTGGCTACTGCGAGGGTTACTATATTATTGGGACAAATTGTCTTGGTTATATCATTCAATTAATTGCCCGCAAAAACAATAAATCCATATTCTTTTCCTTGCCCTAGTTAGTTTGCACATCTGAACAAAATTAAAATATCACCTTTCAGTTCCAAAATGTCTTACATCTGGTGTTATTTCCCAAGTTTTCCCTTTACACGAACCTGCTGCTCTAGAAAGATTGCAGAATACTTGGGTTCGAGATGTCTTTGCTAGACAACCATTAGGTAAGCCTCCTAACGTATTTCTCGGAAAAACATCGGTTAATAATTACTTGTATTTCAGACGAAATAACTGAGTATTTTGGAGTGAAAATTGGAATGTATTTTGCATGGCTTGGACACTATACTACAGCTTTAAGTATACCTGCCGTATTTGGATTTTTATTTTGGGTAAATATTTAGCATATGTATTTATATTTTAAATCCTATTTTTCGCTATAGGCAGTTTATATAAAATATATGACTATTACTCTTGTTTTAATTTCTAGTTATGTTGCAATGGTAAGCACCAAACCCTGGAGGATGTAGGCTATGTCTTATTTTCCATATTCAACGTAGTATGGGTAACTACCTATTTACAAGCTTGGAAACGTTATTCAGCTGAATTAGCCTTTCGATGGGGAACGCTAGATCAAAGAGATGATCTACTAGCAGAACCCAGACCGCTGTTCAGAGTAAGTGTAGAAATTAATAAGCATACTTTAGTTTTGATTGTTATGATATTTCTGCTCTTGGCATTTCATTATCATTATAGTTGTTATAGTCTCTAGCGTCGTTAAAAAAAAAACTCTTTGGTGTGTATGAAATGTGAACTATATTTTTTTGTATTTCAAATGGTATCGGTAAATCGGCCGATATCGGTATCGGCCGATATGTAAGTGCGATATCGGCCTATATCGGTATCGGCCTAATACAAATATCAATTATTAAGTATTTCAATTGCTAAGGATTTTTTAAAGAAGTTAAAACACAAATACTAAATAAAAAACGAATAAAGGTACCTATATTTATTTTTTTTTTAAATCGGCATTAAAATACCTGAAAATGGTCATTAAAGTGATAGAAATCGTCATTAAAGTAATCCATTATTGTACGATTTTTGTAGTTGGCAGAGGTGACAGAGAAACGTAAACATAAATTTTTCAATGCTTGTGACAATAATTGTGTTGTAATAAAAGGTAAATAAATACAGTTTTTTAAATTCAGAATTGTATTTTCACTATTATAATTGCTAAAAATAGTGGTTTCTTACAAAAAATTATTCCGATTTGACATTTAAAAATAATTATGACATTTCCTAACTCGTTTCCTAACGTCACTTAAAATTTTAAATAATTATGACATTTCTTAATGTCACTGAAAATTATTTAAAAAATGGCGTTAATTAATCTTAATTTTACAATTTCTGCCGTTTCTGGATTTAAAAAAAAATTTAATTTGCACCTCGGCATTAAAGTTCCTTTCATGTGGTTTATTTACTAAATTTACTAAACTCCACATTCATGACAATTGTTAAACTTTAATGCCTTGATCTTGATACATAAATAACTATTATTTAAAATTTAAGAAAGAAAACTTAAAACACATTTAAAATCGTAAAGGAAAAGATTAAGTTAAAAAAAATATTTAATATTTAAATTTAAGTTTTGTCAAGTTCTAATGTAACAAAATTAAACCAAATTGCCAAATTCGGGGATTCACCGCATGGAATTGTATTCGATTAAGGCGGTTTATAGGACATGGGCGTTTGTTCTGTGTTCCTTTTAGGTTAAACTGTGTTAAATGGTAACGGTATATCTTTATTTATTTTTTATGTTTTTAATCGTCAATTTTACCTAATTTTTATAGAAAAATATTAATAATAAAAATGTATGGCCGATATATCGGTATCGGCCATGCGCATATCGGTATCGGCCACAAAAAATCATATCGGTCGATCCCTAAATTTTAGTATTTATGCTGTTCCATTTCCTTTTT
The DNA here is from genome assembly GCA_963680705.1 of Rhagium mordax. Classification (NCBI taxonomy): domain Eukaryota; kingdom Metazoa; phylum Arthropoda; class Insecta; order Coleoptera; family Cerambycidae; genus Rhagium; species Rhagium mordax. The sequence goes on from OY796657.1 coordinate 10,967,084, forward strand.
GCTTTTTTATAGCTTTTGACCAGTATTTGATAATAATTGATATTACTACATAATATCAAGCTAACACTGTCGATACTTAATATAAAATTCTATGAATTCGTTTTCATACACCCAGGTCTTAACAAATCACTACTCGATGTGTTATTTATGATACACTTACCCTGTACAGGGTTAGTCAAATTCGATGCTCACCATTGGGATCTCGGGAAGGGTAAGAGATAGAGAGTTGGTTAAATGGGGGCGAAGTAAAAAATTGAGCATTTTCTATCCAATAATATGCCGTGATGAAATCAAGAATATCTTGTTTGGTTTTTGAGATATTTGAAAAAGAAAAGAAAATTTCGAGTTTTCATTTTTGTTGTTTTCTATTTTTGTTTGAAACAGAAAGAACTTCTTTATTGAGATTTTTTCAAGTTCTACAACATAGAGTTAAAATATTTTGAATAGTCGTTCTGCCAGATTGGGGCCATCCTCAACTTTGTTTTTTCAAATACGGACCTGACATTGTTTTTTTCCTAAATTCATTAGTATTTTTCATCCTGAGTCCAACGATATATGACACTCGTTAATTTGAACAAAATTTTAGTTCTAAAATTTAAATTAAAAAAGAAAAAACGGGGCTGTAATGAATGGATTTAATCACTTAAAGACTTAGTTTAGTTTTTGAACTGAAAATATCGTTCAAATCAGGATGAAAAATACCAACGATTTAGGAAAAACATCAGGTCCGTATTTGAAAAGACAAAGTTGTGGGTGGCTCAGATCTGACGAAACGTTCTATTCAAAATATTGTAACTCTATGTTGTAGAGCTGGAAAAGTCGCAATGAAGCAGTTTTTTGATATCTCTTCAAACAAAGCTAGAAGAAAACAAAAATGAAAATTCAAAGTTGCGCAATTTGATGCTTGTCAAAATGCTGTGTTGCAGTTTGGAAAATTCCGAATACTTTCGAAAATTTCCGGAAAAAAACAAAATTTCACAAAATCTTTTTAATTTTTTTCTGACGTTATTTGAAAACATATTTCACAACGAATGACACTTCGTCGTTGCCACTTTTTATCATTTACAAAATAGCACTGTTAAATTAGAAATCCGACGTTTCGTCTTCCTGAAACCATCATCAACTTATTTTTTTTTAAATATGAACCTGGATTTTTTAGTTTATTTTTTGTTTTTTTTTTAATATTTCCTAAAGTATTTTTTGCCATAATTTAACCGACCCTGTATCTCACGGTTTCCGAGATCCCAATGATGAGGCTCGAAAATGGGCCACCCTGTACAGTTGGGTTGTAGATGTATCACAAATGATACACATGGCAGTAAATTTGTTGAACTATCACGCAGCACATTGTCATACCTTCTGCCTTGTATTTTAAGTGGACGCAACTAAAACTTTGTGAAAAAAATGAATAGCTCCTTTTTTGTAAATAATTAACATTTTATAGCACATTTTTGTTTGAAAACCTAATATTTTTGAAAATAATCACTAAATATATTTTCTAAGCTTTTTTTGTGGTTTCAAATGGTTGATTGAAGATTGGGTTACTTTGTGAAAATTCATTTCTAATAAAAAATTTTGCGAAACTTTTTTATTTACTTGTCAATCTCCACTTTATTCACTTTATTATAATAAAGTGGAAATTGACAAGTAAATAAAAAACAGTTTTGCAAAAAAATTTTATTTTTTGGTGGTATATCATTGTAAGCGGTACTCGGATTCCAGGAGACTTTTACATTCCATTTACAATATTTAATACATTATAACCAACAGAAAAGGTATCTTGCTAATTTAGGCTATAAGAATTATTTTCCAGCGTGCAAAATTCCTTTTTTCATTTTATTTCCGACACAGCATAATAAGAGCACTTATGTTTCCTTTCAATTAATTTTCTTTTTTTATATTTGTAAATGCTTTTTATGGTAGTGCTTATATAGCTTTAACATGTCGACGTGTCATCAGCTGCCGCGACATGTTATAATATGTTCCCAGGGACCACTACAAGTCAGTCCAGTCACGGGACGTTTGGAACCATATCATCCACCATGGAAGAGGCACGTGTTCCGATACTGTGCGTCCGTTCCTATCATTGCTGTATGTCTATCGACTGTGTTTTTCATTATGATATTGTCTTTGCAAATTCAGGTTAGTATAGAGGTTATTCTTATATAAAAAATATATTACGTTTTATAACTTATGATATGAAGTTGCAACAAAATGTTTTTTAGTCAATTTTACAGGTTTATGCTTTAATGTAGTGTAAAAACAACGTACAGGACGTTGTTTCTGATTTCGTTTCCAATATAATTTCTATAAACTAATCGTCAAAACTACTTGAAATTTTATAAAATGAACCTTTACACTGGTGTGTAAAATTAAAATCTATTTGTCCAGTTATTAAAAAAAAAAATTTTTCATCAAATAGGAATTTTTTTAAATAAATTGTTTTATTGTAAAAAATTTATGAAACAGTACAAAAAATAAATAATTGGAAAAGGACAAATGCAGCCGTTTCCACTGTGAAATGAAGAAAGGTAAGGATCGCTTCATGATAAGCTGGCCCCAGCTTGTGGTCATATTTCAAGAGTGTTGACGGTTTATGGATACTTAAATTGAAATATTTATGATGGGTAATGAAAAGTATCTTTACATGTTATAAAATATTTTATACCTATTATCATTAATTATATATCCAAATATATATAATCTCTAATTATCCAAAAAAAAAATTACCAAGTGAAAGTACAACAGTTTTGAAACACATAGTAGTTATATTAAATTTAACACAAAATGCATGTAAATTCGTTTTTATTAGGATTGCTGGGATAGTGTATTGAGAAATCGTGGATTACCTATGTGGCTTGGTTATCTCCCTAAAATAATGCTCGCTGTCGTTATATCATTAATGGATGAAGCATATTTTAAGATTGCAATCTGGCTTAACGATAAAGGTAAGTTTTATTTGTTAAGAATTCTATTACGATAATGTTTATGTTTAAGTTGTACAAGAATATAAGTTCTTAATTTTAAAAAACTATATAAGAGCTATTTCTAAATTAGTAGAACGTGTCTTCAGACTTCATAATAGATTAGGAAAGGGAAAAGATTCGATAGCAAACTCCCTTAGTTTTGCCTAGTAGACTAGAAGTTGCTAATAAAAAAGTTACTTTTAATTGACCAAGTGCAGAATATAATTCATTTTAAGTACACTTACTTAACAAATATGTTTATTGATTTTCGATTTGTGCAAATTAGGACATGCTGCAACTACTTTGTATAAATGATTTGATTTTATTTGTTGACTAACAAACTCACAGTTAACACTGCAGATTTGTAGTATAATAAAACTTAATTTTATAGATTTAATTAGAATTTTTTGGACTCGTATGCACGATATCAGAAAATCATACGTTCTCTTGGTCTTGCTTGAAAATCTCTAGTTCTACCAGATAAGTCCTAAAATTTAAATGATAGTTTGGCATGTTTCTTTCGATATCTGATACATATGTATTAATCCTGAAGTTTAAACTACATTCTATTTTATTCTTTAATTTAATACTTACTTAACTATTAGCTAGTTTCTTTTAATATTTATGTTGTGTTAGTGTGTTTTAGTTAGTTGTTAATTTAACTATGAGCTATTTGTTTTTTACCATGCTGCTTAGAAAATTACCGTCTTGAGACCAAGTACGAAAACCATCTCATCGGGAAAGTCGCCTTGGTTTGTATTTTCGACTTTTCTGTCTTCAAACCTTTTAGGATTGATTTGCCTAGAGAGACCTCACTTTCTGAATATTACTTAGTTCTGTCACATTTAACTATAGAGGCTTTATGCATGTTTTAGTAACTATAGCTTAGGAAATGTAGTAAAAGGTAACTTAATTCTCTAATATTTAAGAGTCAAAAAGGTGCATAAAACATATATGATAAAATATATTTGTTGTTATATTAGGGAATTTAGTTCTTTATTATTATTAAGATTATTATTTAGGTATCCAAAGTAAAGTTTTTCTTTTAATGATGATGGTAGATAAAGGTAGATAAAGTATGTCAGATGAAAGTCATTTTCTTTCCGGCTTTAAGATATAATTAATATTTGATTTTGATCGTGATGAAGTATTTTAATTCTAATTTTTTTTTGTGTTGTTTTGTGTGTTAATAATAATTATCAATTAAGTTCACAAAAAAACAAGTTATTTTAACTCTTATATTTGTCGCAACTCTACTTCTCATGAAAAAAATCGTAAATCACCAGTTTTAAGTTTAATATTTTCTTCACAAATGAGGTATTTGGGGAGGATATTTTAAACAATTTGAAAAAGGATATAGCTAATTAAAAATGTAAATATCAGCTTTGTCTTACTAAATGTGCGTTATATTTACGCAGTCATTTGTTTTTCGTCATAACAAGTTTAAGGCGATTTCTAATTTTATATTGGATACCTGTTACAGACTGTCTCAAGAACTTGCTATCATTTATCATAATATCTGTATGGTATGTCTTCATATACTGACATAATGTGTTTTTTTATTCCAGTTCCAGTTTGTCAATTCATTTCTTTCCTTGTTCTACATTGCCTTTTATCTACAAGATCAAGCTCGACTAAAAGAGGTAAGTTTTATTTATAAAAAAAATCACAGACCGTTAACTTGCAATTGTATTTCTGCAGCAACTAGCAGCTTTGTTAATAGCGAGGCAAGTGATTGGCAATTTAAAAGAGTCGGCTTTACCTTACATGCTGGAACATATGCGGTTGGCTAAAATGAGTTTCGATATGTGGGGAGCGTTGAGTCCCTTAGGCGCTAAGGAAGCACCTGGTAATGCCGAGTTCACTGATTCCCAAACTTCGGAAGTGAAAGAATCTGAAGGCACCACAAAAAGAACCATGAGTCAAGCGGAGCTGGAGAGTACCCTGTATAAGGTAGTTGTATTATAATTTTATTATAAGAGTCGTAAAGCGTTAAGGCGAGGGTGTTCTTTCAATTTGAAGGTGGCTAACGATATGATATACATAAACAGTTAAATATAAAGAAATTACCAAAGTTTACCACAATTTTTTTTTTTAGTATGATGGTACTTTTGCTGACCATTTAGAAATGACAATACAACTAGGATATGTTATTTTGTTTTCTTCTGCTTTCCCGCCTGCGGCATTATGTGCAATGTTAAACAATTTAATAGAAATTAGGAGTGATGCATTTAAATTAGGTTATGTTTGCCAGAGACCTTTCGGACAAAGAGTTCCTAATATCGGCACATGGCAGGTAAGTCGAAGTTTTAAAATGTATTCTCTCTCTCGCGTATATTACTATTTATTGGTTATTAGCTGTAATGTCACTTTTCCTCAAATGTTCTATTTAGTAAATTATATTACAGAACATTATATACAGAAAACATATTAACAATTATATTTTGATAACTTTCAGAATTGTATGGAATATATGAGCATAATGGCAGTGTTGGTCAATTGTGCACTTATAGGTTTATCCGGTCAAGTTCATCGAATGTTCCCAGATATGACAGCTACACAAACAATTTTACTAATAGTGGCATTAGAGGTAACACTTATATACATACAATATTAATCCTGTTTTCAAACCCCGATATCTTTTTTGTAGCATATTATGCTTGTCATAAGATTTATTATAACTTGCGCTATACCCGACATACCAGGATGGTTAGCGACTGAAATGGCTAAAATAGAGTGGGCTCGAAGAGAAGCAAGTAGAATTACCAACACTACCCCTTCACCTGAAGAACTTACAGCGAAGCTTATTGGAAGGTAAGGCAGTATTTTTTAATCACCTCACATTATTATTGTGAATAAGCATTTAGTTGTAGTAAGTACAGGTATTTATATGAGCAACGGTGCACTTGTCCTTGCACTAATAGAGTATTTTTAATAGTACTATAATAAGAGTACATGATGAACATGAATACATGTAAATGCTAGTTTGATAACCTGCTTTCCGAACAGTCAATAACTTATGAGAACTGTTTATTCGGTAATCTAGTATATTGTTAATTTTCTGCACAGTGTGGATTTATTTTGCATAAAAATAACGATATATTTGCCAAAACTTCGAGATATTTACATCGTGAGAAACTAAGTCATAAAGTGTTTGTTCTTCAGATTTTACCTAAACGATAATAAGTTTATTCCGAATCTTGAAACTCCTGCCTGTATTTGCAGTATTCTTATAGCCATTTACTATTCATAAGATTATAAGTGGTTTACAGTCTTCTTTAGTCGGTCTTTCAGCCACACATCAATAGAGGTCGCCCGAAAAAAAAATTAAAATTACACAATTTTTTACAAAAATATACAGGGTGTTCCATTTGAAAAGGTTGAGTTTTGGTATTTATTTATAAGTTAGTAGTTCGTTTATGAACACCTTGTAAAAAAAGAAATATTTTCTACATCAGCTAATAGTTAAAGTATGGCATAAAGTACTACAAAAAATTACTCTCCAAAAAGAAGTCCAAAATCAATTTTCAAAGTGATACATGCAAACGTCAATTTTCTATAAAAATATTTTTTATTTTATTAACCATCAACAAATTTTAAAAATAGTTTACCGCTAAATAGGTCATCATAGTGGTCTTCAAACATAATTAAAAAAATTGGGTCATTCCATTTAAGAAATATATATTCTTTCATCTACCACTTTAACGGATCGCCCTGTATAATTGATAATAATAATAATAATAATTTAATAATAATAATTTTAAAAAATGTACTTTTTCTCACAATTTAATGAAAATTTTGAACCATGCCTCTATATCTAACGAGACAGGAGATACAGAAGAAATACGCGCTATTGACTCACCCTGTATAAAGAACAATAAAAAATAAATAAACTGAAGTACCCACAAAGTACGAACTGTCCGTGGGATGGTAACATTTATTTGCACGTACTGTTAAAAATTAGCTAATCACATAAATATAAACGAGACCATATTTTAATTTCACTCACTAGAGTTGCACTTAAATGTAGTTAAAAAGTATACATCTAAGTACTTCAGCTTAGTAGATTATTTGTTAAAGGTTAATTTTCAAACTTTTAGAACAGAGGTACGATATCAAAATCCAGCTTATTTAAATAAACTTGGATATGTGAGGAAAAAACAGAAAGTAATTTTTTTTACTACGAGTTTAACTTTAATAGAAACATGTACAAGATAACCAATTTCTGCTCAGGTGAGCATTAGTTGTGCTAAAAATATTTTGAGATAGTTACTGTAGAGAGAAGTATTGGTAGTTACATTGCATTCACTCTGTATTTAATAGTCAAACTATTAACTAGTGTAAAAGAATTGTACATATATAGAGATCCTATATAATTCAGTCTTAGAGAGATTCTTCATTTCTTTAGATTATTCTTGATTTTTAGGATAAACCGTGCAAGCGAAAGAAAAATACAACTTTTTGACTTATTTTTCATGATTTATCCCAAAGTTGGGGTACGTATATAACAATTATTGTTCTGTTAAGTAACATTTTAGTTTTGCAATTTGAAACTTTTAAATTGATTTCTTTTTAGATTTTCTGTCTCACCGAGTCATAGCTTGGTCTCAGCTCCACTAAACGTCAAGAAATCAAATGAAAAATTGAAGGAACCTGAGCCAGAGTCGGTTAAAGAAACAACGCCGGAAACAACACCTACCTCTCCGTCATCTGCAACCTCAAGTCACAAGCATTTAGGCATAACAGTGGAAAACATTCAAGAAATCCCACCGTTTAGGCCTAGAAAATCCAAAGAGTGGACCTTGGCAGAGGTACATAAATTCGTTTATATTAATGGTTACGTCATATTTTAACTTGAACCAGATGGCATTTTATAAATTTATAAAATAGCATTGTTTAGTACAAAACGATAGTTATAAATGTTTAAGACACATACGCTTGCTTGTGTAAATTATAAGTAGGTATGAAATGCCCCTTCTTAAGGATAATTTGTGTATTCTAGGCTGAAACTACTCATCATCTTACAATTGGACCGAGTGGAGGAGTTGAGTGGGCTCGACGACTTAAAGAGGAAACTGATATTCATCGAAGTACTGATTGCATAATACCAAAGGTAATATTTTTTTTTTTACAGTTTTAATTCGTAAAAGTGACAAGTTATCCTGTGTGTTATATATAGCCTATTTCTAAATATTTGACGTATCCTGCGAAGAGTATAATAACAAAATGTAAGAAGCATCAGTTATCTTATTCTTATTTTAAAAGGAATGTGAAACAGGAGATGGTACTTAATAATATAATAATCTTAAAACAATTTGCTATTTTAGGATGCGTCAAGTTCAGATTCAGATCTTTTGAAAAGTAGTCCTCTATGGCCGCCCAGACCTAGAACACCTCCAAGTAATAACGTTCCTGCAAGAGCTAAAGCTATGATCCCCATGGATCCATCTCTGAGTGATAGTGCAAAAAGCGTATCTAGCCAAGAAGCTGATGAGGCTGCAAGAGGTATATTGACATAATTAAAAATATAATCATAAAGTTCATTATGCCATAGATTTAATATTAAATTAAAAGAAACCTTGAATTTTAACGGTTTTATTTTATGTGAAAACACGTTCTGATTTTTATAAATCATTGTTATAGCTGCAGAAGAGCTAGCTGCGAAAAAAACAAGAGTGAAGCAAAGTCTAATGAAAAGGGCACGTTCGGTAGCAATTTTTTCCCTTAAACTAAAAGAACGCCGTGCTAGAGAGGCTCAAGAGAAGGCTAATAAACCTCCAGTAACCCCTACCGCACCTTTACCTCCTCCACATCAAGGTGGCGAATTATCATGTATTCCCATTGAAAAGGTTAGTAAAATCATAATTTATAATCAAGTACAACTTGAAATAATTGAGCACACGAATTTAATATATGCTATCCATGATTTTTTTGTATTGACACATTACTCTTGCATAAACGAAATATAAAAAAAAAAAAATCTTGGCTAGAGTTTTGAAGGAAAGCAAATAGTTCAAATATGTAGCGTATGCCTTGGTTAATAGTTATCAGGTTGCTCTTATTTTTTACATTGGTTCACTAGCTTTTACCGCACCACTATCAATTAACTTTGCTCGGAAGTCTGTGAACGCATATTTTTTATACCATTTGTTTACACAAGCACATCAAACGCGCTAACTTTATTAGCGGCTTTTTTGTAAAGTTTTTTTGGATAATTTATCGTTCGAAGTACCTACATAAGAAATATATCAGCACAACTTGTAGTCCAAGACAACTTTGTCGGTGATTTTATGGTGTTTCTATCTTTGGAATTTGTAATGAACTTTGATAAACAAAGCATGTTGGTTACGTCATATGTGGATCGGTAGAGATATGCAGTGGTCCTCAAAAGTTCAATAGCTTTTTACGTAAAGTCCGTTTTTTTTCTATAATACTCTTCGAGGTCAAATTTTTAGGGGAAAAGTTGCATTCTTGGAAGTCTTCAAAATTATGTTGACACAGGCATTTTTTGGTTACGTTTTTCACACTAGATAAATTCTTGTCAAAATAATACTCTAATATGTCAAAATGTTGTCAAAGTCAATATTGCCTATTTTTAAAATATCAAATTTCTAAATTAAAAACAATATACAAAACAATAGTCTGGAAGGTTAAATGTTCTGACACGATATATTAATAATAGCTGCTTTCGTTCGTGTATGAAAAGTAAATCACTGTTCACGTGAACATAATCTATGTTTTCTTAATCATGGATTACGACAGTGTCAACAATCGAACGCTACATAAAAGTTACGTTCACGTCGTTCACGATCCAAATACAAGACAAAAACATAACCACAATCATCATGGTGCATGATACATTCTGTTAATAACTCATTAAATTTAGTACCATAATTAGTAGGAACTACAAGCTATACTTCTTGTCTGGAATCATTCATTTTTACTTTACCTTCTTTGACTGACAAATGACAAATAATTTCGAGGTTATAAGTAGATGAAAACAGGATTACTTAAAAATGAACACGAAAAATCCATGATTCGGAGGGGCAAGGGGATTGCTGAACATGATTCTAAAAACAAGAGAGGGAGAAAACAAATCAGAACAAACGAACATGTAAATATGAATCATGATTATCTTGTTCACGTATGATTAGCACGAACGAAAGCAGCTAAAATTCATTGAATATGAATTTAAGTCGGTGGACAATTTGAAATTCCAACCTATAAAATTTATAGGGCTTCCAATAATAAATACCGAAATTTCCTATGGTTTAAGCAGTATTTCTACCAACTTTGTAACACTTTGACAGGTATTGGTATTATAGAATAAAAAAACAGACTGGGGCAGTTTTTCAACTTTCTTTTTTATATTTTCTTACTCGTAATTCGTGTTACAAATATCAACATAGATCCCCCTGAAAAGGAATTAAATAAGTTGGGGTTCACCCTGTATACTTGGATGTATATGCCATTCACATTTTATTTACATGAGGGGAGGCTATGATATGTTTTTCTTAGGTTGTCTACTATTGACAAAATATTGAAGTGTCATATTTAATTGATCGTCACTGTCATTTATTTTTGGCTGAATTGCCAAATTTTTTATTGATAACATTGCTGTGCTTTCTTTAGGATCTTACCCTGGCAACTATGTACAACCAATTTGAATTTGTGGTTATGTTTTTGACTTTTCAACATAACTTCAGTAATTAAAACAGTCATTCATACCAACAGAATTCAGATTTTCCAAAGCCTACTCTAATGTAAATAAAATGTGAATAGCTTGGTTGTGTTCATAAAAAGCAGCAGTTGCAATTTGATTGTTTTAAGGTTACAGCCTGAAATTTCAGTCATCACTGTGGCAGCTGTAACCTTAGCTACCTCCAGCTACCTGCAACTGTTGGTTTTTATGAACGCAACCATCGACCATCGTTTAGGTTAGGTATGTTTTGGAACCTCCATGTCATCCAAGGAAAAATCCTAAATTGCAAAATTTGGACTATTATATGGCATAGGCTCAGGGAAATAGTTGGCGTGATAAAAATTAAAGGATTACTTCTTTGGAAAACTAACCTCAAAAATATGCATTTTCTAATCACTTTGAACATTATTATTTTTATTAAAATTACTGCCTAGTTCCTGTACTATCTACTAAAATCTTGCTCAGTGCAATTAATGAAGTTTTAATTGCTTTGATCTTATAAGATACTATCTGTTGATAGGAAACGTACTCTATAGGTATCAACTAATGTTTTCTGTGAATTTAGCTCATTCAGCTAGAAGATATACGATGTGCCCAAAGGCCTAACAACAACCAAAGTGGTACGTTGTAGCAACCATTTATGAATTACCCTTATTAATGGAGGAATGGTATGAATAAATAACTATACCGAAACCAAAAAAATTTTTATATTTGTATTGTATGGAATGAATATGAGGCTGAGAATCCATGTTAAAATTCCTTAGTTTATATCACTGTGTTCTGTTTGTCAAAAATGCAGCGTTACCAAGTTTTTATTTATACTAGATAAGACGTTTAGACAAAATATACACTATTAAAGGTTTCACATATTTTACGTAGAGATGTAAATCGTATACTTAAATATTATTTCTGAATTCTTGTAATTGGAGAAACTTTAGTAAGAATAAATGCTATATGACTTTATTCAACGTTCACAGCAAATGTTATTTCAGTACTTTATATGTAGACATTTAAAAGTATGAACATAGTACAAGAAAGAGACTCAAAAATGCCAAAAAAACATATAAATAAATATTTAAATTTGCATGATATGAATTTAAGTTATTTTCCATACAATTCTTGCCTGTTACCATCATGCAAAGATATTTTAAAAAACTATAAAACAGACTCAAAATATTAAATTATCTAGCGCGTACGAGTAGACTGAAATCTGTGCAATCAAAACACAAAGTGCATATCTTTTTTTACAACCAAAATATCTTCCAACCTGCTCTAAATGGGCTTGCTAGAAGACTGATGATAAATAATGCTTTTGTCTTTCACTATCCATTTTAAATAATTGTTTTCAATACATTTTCATATGTCCTGCTTGTGGTTTTATTAAAGTTGCATAGTTGCAGTTGCTAGGATTTCCAATACGTAACGGTTCTTTTATCCCAAAGGTGGCCACCCACACAGGCAAAGTGTACAGTTAAATCCACGTTTGTTTAAAGCTAAATTCTCGTAGATCAATATAGCCTTATTCATCATTATACCATTAAGTTGCTAAATAGATTTTTTTTAATATATTATCTACGTCCAATTTATTGCGCATTTTTCCCTGCCGTGATTCTTTCTCTAAGTAGTTTCACCACCACCATAGAAATGTATGTATAAGTATGTTAGATTTTAATTGCACACTCGAGTTCGACTCCTAGAGACTTGAAAGTGCGTTACAGGAAATTACTTAGTACTCAAGTCTTCCTTTTGTATGAGTGGTTGCCTTAACGTATAGTATACACGTTGCGTGTACAAAATTAAAAATAAAATAATATGTTGGTTGTGGCATATTCCTTCTATATAGGAAGTTTGTCTGATGTCTCCATTATTATTTCAAATTGCTTACCATCAGCCCACATACATAGAGACCACAGAGTTGATATATTTTGAAATATTTAATCTTAAGTGAAAACTTGGGTGTAACGCTTGTATATAATGGTAGAATGTAACGCGATAGAGCAATAAATAGTTTCAGAATATGTGAGAGTAAACTGTTATTAAACAAAACTAGGTCTAAAATATGAATATTGATAGTTGCATAAGGTTGTTTTAAATTATTTTTTATAATATAGTATGTATGTTAATGTCACATTAGTTATAAGACTGTAATAAATCTAGTGGTTAGGTATGTAACAAAAAATAAAAAATTATTTGTGCAACGATGCATTTAGAGATTATTTTTATATAAATTGTTTATATTATACAGGATGTTTCGTAAATTTAACTAATCAGCTATTTTTTTACGTAAATAGAGTGCCATCTGACGGAAACAGTTGATGGTTTTTAAAATTAATTCTAAATAAAGCGGAGCAAGATTTAGCGGTCTTGCTCGCTTTATCTAGCTCTGCGAGGCGGTCCGTAAGTATATACAGGGTGTCCCATTTATCGTGCTATTAAATTATTAAATATTAGTTATTTTCATAAATAAAGAAGTTATAATGGAAACATGAAAATGACAAAAATCAGTTTTTTGCCTATAAAACAAAAAAGTGTTGATTTTACTAAAATATTTTTGCACGTAATAGTAAGACTTGATAAGATCTACATTTGGTGTCTTTTAACCTACCTTGTATCTCTTACTATTTCCAAGATACCCATGCTGAGCACGATAAATGGGATACCCTGTATATATATTTGCACTAAAATTGATCTCTACACTCTCTACCATACCTAAATCTAAACAAAACAATTTTTTTCTTTTATGAAATTTCACTATTGGTTTCAGTAAATTGATAGTTATGCACAAAGAAACATCGCTATCAACGGTAATGAATCATTTTGGCTTGTGGCAAGTTGCTATTCTATAAATACAAACGTAAGAAACAGAATGATTTATACATATCAATATATGGAGACATGTATTCGGCAAAATTGTAAAACGATAACTGATTTCAGGTTTATTTAAACTATTCGTGAATAGTACATTCAAGGGATGGACTTACTTAATTTAATAAAGAAAAGGTGAATTTTGAATAAAGCAACCAGGTAGACAGTTAAATTTTATAATATCAAGAAAATACTACAATTTTTTTGACCAACATTGCATTTTTAAATCAGAATTTCAAAAGTACAAAATAATAATGGAAATTTTTTTGGTCCCGTAAAACTATTTCAAACGAATTCTTGTTTACTGAAATTCTTCATGAAACATCCTGTATACTAATTTAGTTTATTTGCTAGTATTGTACAATTTGTGCAACCAGCTACCCTACAAAATGCCTTTTGTAAAATGATTGTTATTTTTATGTTTAAGTGTAATATCCTGTGCTTAAAATAATAATAGAAAGATACATAAGACTGCGAAAAATTATTGTGAGTGCTGTATAACTCATTCACAGTTTAATAGAAAGTAAATTGTTAAAATATTATCACCCCACGAGGATTGCAGTATAAACTGCACAAAAAAAATTGAGATAAGTTGTTGATAGTTATATAAAATTGTTTTTAGTGAGCAAATGAGGAATTTCGCTTGTGTTAAACCGGAAGTGACCTATTTTCGAAGTCGTAATCATAAAAATATTTAAGACAAGGCGTAAATTGTTTAAATATCGAAACTCTCTAAAAATTGTAAAATTGTTGGGAGCTGCGCTAATAACCATTCGATGGCAGTCGTGATTTTAGCTATCCTTTTACTATTTTTACTTTTAATTGGGATGTTATTTGCAATTTTTTTTTAGAAATTCTTCAAAAAATTTTTAACCTAAAAATATTCTGGCATTTCAATTTGCTAATTTTCATTAAAAGTAATGTGCCTTGAAGTGTGTTATTTGAGATTTTTTGTTTTCTCGTTTTATATACAAAACCATATTTTCTATAATTATTTCCCATTTTTCTCTCTATTTTTCTCAGCTGTATTGCAAAATATTATATTATGCAAAATTTCTATTTAAATCACCTGTTCACTTAGAACTGTTTTTTCTTTTTTTTTTAATATATAAACAACTATAACTTAAAATTATAAAGTTAAGATAATCTTTAAAGTCCAGTGGAACATGAGGGAAGTCAACAGCTTACTTCCAAAATTGGCAACAAAATTTAACGAATTTTATATCCCTAAATACTAGGTCAAATAGACGTGAAATTATAATAAACTTATTAATTATTGTCAATATAACTTACTCTGACAAGCAATTATTATACTTTGTGTCTTTTAGCATTTTGTTTGTTATAAAAAATATACTTTGTCGCCTGTGGTGTTATCAATAATACAAAATAACAACTACTAAATTATTATCGGTCGATTTTCCCTGCGTTTCACTAGACGGAGCACAGCAGTGATCAAAAATATAGTAACCAATTAATTTAAGTACTTTTTCTGATGCAGATGGATACAAACATTAAAATTAACTTAATAATTTTAAATTCTTCTCTTTTTGATATCGCAGAATAAATTATTTAAGTATGATTAAGGAAGTTTAATTTTTGGCATATAAAAATGTATTTTTAGAGGAGAATAAATGCATAATTTTAAACGTTCAACCGAATGGTTTTTGCATTACATTTGTTGGTTTATTTTCATGTAATATTTCTTCAATATGCTCCTGTAACGTAGTCATCATATTGATATTCTCCTCTAAAATAAAATTTATATTGGCCATATCACATGTTAGTTATAATTAATAAGTAATCATTTTTTATCTTTAAAATACGTTCCCATTGCCATAGATTTGAAAAGATATATCTAGGAAATGCCAAATAAATTTTGTGTACCCTACAGAGTAAGCTAATCGTGGTATCAAACTTTAGTATCTGTACTATTGCAACACCCTGTATATACAAAAATCTCATACCTTATAAATAAACAAAAACTGTATATCGTTTTGATATTCCCAACAGAATATTTTTTCACGATTTCAGATATATTTTTTCATTGTAATTTCTTTACCTAATCAAACCAATGACTTAAACTGTGTGTGGGAAATATTTATTTCCATGGCGTACTAATAATCGAAGTGCAAATTTGCAATCAAGTAATAAAGCATGCCTTGTTTAATTCTCGATTTTAAAGGTAAACAAAAAAATTAATAAAGTAATTGAACTTTAATGTTGCATTAAATGTTAAGCTTGTTGATATTGTATTTAATAAATAAAATAAGAGCTAAAAATTATATTGTGTATTTAATTAATGAACAATTACATAAAAATAAATAATCAATAACGGTTTTAAAATATTACAAGTTTTCTTCGATATATCTTTGCGCTTTCTCAAGGCTTTCATTAAGTAGGGGGTCCCATTCTTGAAGGTGTACTCTTTTTGCTTTCATGTTGCATACCAGACTGCTATCCTGACCCTTTGGAGGAGCTGCTCTACTTTTGAAAACAGCTGCAACGGTTTCCTTCAACCATTTTTCAGCATTGAACTGTTCACTCCTCAAATCCTATAAAGATTATAATAAATAAAAGGAAGTGGTTAGCTCTACGAAAGTTGGATATATAACAATTTGTACTAAATCTACGACATTACGATGCCTTTGAAAATCACATTGGTTTACTGAATTCGACACTTCACCTGCGGCTACACAAAAGATCGTTTTGAAAATGTAATTTAATGAAAATACAAACATATTACAACTAACCTTAGGAACACAACACCTAGCTTTGACCATATTATCAGCATACGATATTACTAGAATTGGCAGATCTGGGCATAGTCGAGTTGCTTTTTGTAGAGGTACAGTTTCCAAAATCATTGAACTTCGAAGGTAGTGAACGATGTACTTCTTATTAGATTTTGTTGTTTTAACATTCGAGTCGAGCGCATTTTGCATTTCGATTTCAATAAAGTCTCTAAAAATAAAATATATCGAGTCAAACAGTCGCTTAGATATAATATAAAATGAAAGTCACTATAATCATCACTAATTATAAATTTGTAAAATAAACTTTTTTTTTGACTTTCTTGAACTAATTCAAACCCCTCACAAAATTCTCTAAATAAATCCGATTAAACATAACCATTATATTAAATATTTTATTTGCATAAACATAATTCAATTCTTTTAACGCCTTCTTTCAATTTTCAAAGTAAATTGATAAAATGACTACACATTAAAATATCTTTTTTATCTTCGTCTTTCTATCAAGAAAATGACACTTCTTTTAAATTACACACGAGATCATTTATAGGATTCATTTTAAAACTTAAAAACCAGAAAAATGATTTCTGTTTTACTAGTACTTCCTGATTCAAAAATTAAAAAAAAAACGCCCTTACCTTAAATTTTCACTTGAGGATTCTTTAACTTGTCTATTAATTGCATCAAGTTTTTCCATACATTCATATTTAACACAAATTGGTACGATTGACTCGTCCCCAACATTATAGTTTAATTTTCGCCTTAAAGTTGAAACTACCATTTCTAAAAGTTCCGGCTAAAAAAAACCCACTCTGAGATTCACATACTACATTATATTAAACATGTCTTTCTACCTTATCAATATTATCACCAACGTTTTTTGCTAATCCTTCTATTTCCTCAATTATTTCCGTTCCATTTGACCTTGCTAATTTAGCCCTGTCTCCAGTGACAGCCGATATTGAAGCGGTGCTTCTTCCAAGCGACTTCAGTTGAACAATGCAGAAATCTTCTATATCTGAAGTGTTTAAAACGTGCGTACCACAACAAGGTTCCCTGTAAATATTCATCAATAACTTAAAAGTTGACGAGGAAAGTAAAAGACCACGTTCTTCTTAAGTATAAGTTTAGTAAAAACGATATGCTACTTTTGATGTAAAATACTGGCATTATTGGAGTAATTAATGACAAATAAATATATAATTTTACAGTACCTATATGTAAATCATTGATTTCATCGCCAAAGGCAACTGAATTTTTTTAGTTTTAGTTCTAGAAATTATACCATTTGTCGTCGCCCTTCTCAAAGTCTTACCTTGATATAAATTCGCCATCCTCAATTTCAACAATCCTAATCCCGTTTTCAGGATAGACTTCTCCAGGTATTAGAGTTATATTATCGTAGCTTAATAATTTTTGACTATCGACCTCAAAAATATTTACTGATTTACTATTTTTAACTACATCCAAAATTTCGTTTTCAATTCTACGGATTTCATCGCCATCCAACTTGGCACCAAAAATTGCTACATCAAAAATGAAATATTGATCGGCGACTTTACTAGACTTCTGACACGTAACTCCTTTGACTCTTTTTAAGGCGGTATTTAGTAGATGAATGCTAGTGTGGTTTCTCATACAATTTAATCTGAAATCTTCGTTTACGCTCAAAGTTCCCACTACGTTTGGTTTCAATGTGTTATTTTGAGATTTAAAAAAACCTTTATGGAGTATGTAACCATTTACGTTTTCTACCGAGGTTACTTCAAATAAATCGTCTCCAAAGGTAATAGTTCCCTTATCTGCGACCTGTCCTCCTGCTTCAGTGTATAAATTGGTTTTATTTAGTAACACGGAGCAGTAATAATCACTATCTATCTCAGGTACAGTACACTCGTCTTGAAATATCCTTAAAACTTTTACTTCTAGATCTTTAAAGATGTATTTATCATCATCTTTAAAGTAGGAGTATTTAAAGTTATCCTCTGTTTTTGGAATACCGTCTTCAATAAGAGACGAGTAAAGTTCTTGTTTTGAATCCACACCAGCTCCCTTTGATTTAAGTTTTGCTCTCTGTAACTCTCTTTTTAGGTCTTCAGGATCAAATTTTAATTCTAGGATTTTGGAAATTTTAGTAATAGAATCTTCGTCCAAGCCATAGGTATCATATAATTTAAACGCTAGATCGGAATCTATTTGTTTTGCACTTGTTCTCCTAATCTCTCTGTATGATCCAATATAATTCGGATTTTCCATAATATCAATTTCCAGCAGTTTTGGATTTACTATTGTTATTTTAGCCCAATCTTTGGTTGCAACATCCCTTATAGATTTGTAAACTTCTTCCTCATACGACACAATTTGATGTATCTAGAAAAAAGAACTTGATTAAAACATGAATAACTAACTACATTATCTTTATTTTACTTGTGCTATGTTTCTCTCCATTTCAGGGTACACAGGACCTAAGTGTTCAACAACATAGTTTGTAAGTTCCTTTAATAAACCCCTATTTTTTTTAAAAACAGTCTCGCTAAGTAAAAATGCTTTCCTTAAAATTCTTCTTAATTTTTGACTGGAAAAATTAAAATCTGGTTATCCAAAGCTCGCTCCTCAAAATAGAATTTAATACATTTGCCTCAATAGATTATTAAATGGGGGTGTACCTCTATATCGAAAGTTGGAATTTTTTACTTTTTAGTGATTGGTGCTCACAACTGTACAGGGTGAGTCACTGGTGCGACAAAGTCCAACACTTCCTTTTTTATCGATAACAAAAACAAAAGCTTTATATAGAAGTTGTAGGTGACCAAAATGGCTACATTTTAAAATTAGTTCGAAATCTACGGGGTGATTCATGAACGCGGGGCGCTATAGTTGTCTTTTTTTTAAATGGAACACCCTATATATTTTTAAAAATTGTCAACATTATCTGAAAACTCTGTAACAAATAAATCAATTGTTGTCTAAACTAGTATTTAAATTAAACCTTCTTTTAACCCGAAATGAAAGGGTTCTTGTTTACTTAACGCAGTGACGAAATAACAGTAATTAAAAGAAATGCTGAAAATGTCATTTTTTTCTTAATTTTCTTAAATATCTAGAGAACTATAAGTTTTAGACTATGATATCCTCATATAGAAATATCGAGAATTTTATGGAGAACTCAAATTTTTAAAAATATATAGGGTGTTCCGTTTAAAAAAAATTTACATCTATAGCGCCCCACTTTCATGAATCATCCGTAGATTTCAAACTAATTTTAAAATGTAGCCATTTTGGTCTCCTACAACTTCTATATAAAATTTTTGTTTTTATTATCGATAATAAAGGAAGTGTTGGACTTTATCGCACCATTGACTCACCCTGTACATACATAACCGATTGCTATTTTAAAGTTTGATTACTAAAAAATAAAATGTCTTTACCGCAAAACGAGTTATCTGGTACTAAAGGTTGCTGGGTTGGCATATTTTTCTCTTAATATGAACACAAAATGTTACGTTATGTAAATTTGGATTACTGAAGAAAACGATTGTTGGGAACGTATGTGCAAGTGGTGTTTAAATACTATCATTAGTCATTCAGAAGGTAGGTTAAAAGTAGGTAAATATTGCCCCAATCCCAGATACTCAACAAGGCAGATAAGAACGTCAAAATATGACGGAAAATCAAAATTTTGCTTTAGTTATACAGATAAGTCCAGGATGCTTCGAACACGACAGGGATTGGGACGAATATACGAGTGACCAACAACTCGCCTCAGTTCGAAATTTGGCACTGTGACCATTCACTGCTCGCTCAGCAGTCAGCACTGTTGTTAGTATCTAATTAAAGGCTTAAACACAATGAAAAAAATAAGAGATAAGAAAATGGAATAGAAATAAGATAAATAATTATTTCAAGTTTTAAATACACAATACTCTGGGCGATAATATATTAGTTCTTATTCGATTTAAAATTCAACTGTTCAAATTGTTCCTTGCTTTTCGGATATCATTATTTGTTCATTTTATTCCATATTCTTTATTTCTTATTTCTTCTGTCTTATTTTTTTCATTTGTGTTTAAGCCTTAACCGTGTTGGGATGTAGATAGAACTCATGTCTGAAAGAAATTTGATTTACGTTTCGAAATTTTTCTAACTTCAATAATTCATCCTAGATAGGATTAACTATTGTAATTTTAAAAAAATCTCAAAACACATTTACACATTGTTTGTTTTTTCGCAACAAAAATGTGATTCTACAACATAAAATTAAAATTAATTGTCGCTGCACCTCGAGTGTTGCAGGCAGGTGTTATAAAAATTATTACAAAAGAATCCAAACAAGGAATAGTAGACGCAAAAGCCATCGGCTACAGCGCGGAGATCCACGAATACTGTGTCCGCTTGCCTGGCCTTGCCTACAACGGGCACAAGTAAATCGCGCAAACTAATACCATGTTCGAACCTCCTCGGTCTTTACTGTATAGTCTCTTTGTATTATTTGTCGGTTTGTCTATGGGAGGCGTTATTTTTAGTATTTACTGTAAAAATCGATTTTATGCAATGCAAGTGTAATATAATCTTAAAAGGTGATCGTTAATAATAATATGTTATTCATTTAATTTAGAAGATATTTTGAAGAAAAACAAATAAGTTAAACTTGGAAAAGTTTCCAAGATTTAAAAAATTGACCAAGTAAATACAGTCTAATAGTTAGCCATTGTTTGTCAAGAAAAAATGTAATTATAAATAAAATATTGTAGCGTAAAACCATACGTTTAACTTTTGTAGTTTTAGTTTGGATCAGTTGTAACATTTAAAAACTTGGCTCATATATTCTATATATGAGCCAATTCTCGTTTTTGAATCTACTGTCTGAAAGTTTTTAAACGTTACAACTGATCCAAGCTAAAACTACAAAAATTAAAATGAAAATGAATTTGCAAAAACTATAAATTTAAGGTTATGTTTGTCATATGATACACATGATCAATAATCTGCCTTTGACAATATCCACATATAAATGTGGTACAACAGTTGTAACCAGATAATCAGGTTTTTTTAGTTGTGTAAGGTGATCTCCGAGTATGATGCAGACTGTCATTTAAGAGCTTTGTACGTTAATGATCGGATCAGAGACGCCAGAATCGCAACCTCTCCAGTTATAAGTATCTCTGACGACTCTGACAGACCTTATAAATGTCAAATTTGACAAATTGAGCCAGATTTACATTGATAAATTAAAGTGTACCACATTTATATGCTGCGCAGTGTACATTATCATTGCTTGCGTCTAACCCACTTCAGCGCTTAAAGCCGCTGTATATTTTTTACTTAGACGGTAGCACTTCTTGCATCCGCTTCACACAGCTGCTTTGCTAAAATTCAGCCAAATAAATTTAGGCTTAAAAGCTGGATACATTTTCAGCGAATTCAATTTTGAGGTTATGTTAATTGCACATTATGTCGGAAACGACGTTTGTTGTCTGATAAAATGGAAGACATGCACATCGAAGTTTTCACAGGCTAAAGTGCAGTGCAATCTGATCATCATTAATGTCATTTGCGTCACAAACATAAAAAAACTCAAGATTGAGGTTAGTATTATTTGCAGCCATTCAAACACCCGTCTAACCACATAACCATATTTTTGCGCTAGCGCTGAAACAGCTTTCGCTGACAGGCTGGAATGGGTTAGACACGATCAATGTTATGTGACTGATGGTCGAGATGGTAGCGTACCTCTGCCTCTCACCCAAAAGTCCCGGGTTCGATTCCCGGCCGTAGCATTGGAAAATACTATAAGAGGGATTTTTCCATTATACACGGATATTGGATGTGTCCCTTGTCTTTAAATGTGTAGCCCCCTCCCGCACAGCCTTCTGGGATAAAGGGCTCATAATTACATGTGGTGCATTTATTATTTATTATTATTGCAAAGAAAATGACCTATCATCAGTGTCAACGATAGATGTCAGTCAGTAAGAAGTAAACATAAAGTCGGAAGTACTTCAAATATAAATATTTTTTTGATCTACTTGGATCTTAACTTTCCAAATATTACGGAAAACAGTGCAAACTGGGGAACATTAACACTTGTTTTCTTCAGTAATCCATGTATGGCATTATACTTTAATCTTTTTTAGTCTATAGCCTTTTGTGTTAAAAACTTCCAATAACGTTCATAATTATTCTTTTATTTAATAACTAGTTTAATTAAAAATTATGTAGATATATAAAAAACAAAAAAGCACCAGAATGTGTATCTAATTTTTCATGCTTATAACCGTTTTTACTTATTTTACAAAAGCAACCAATCATGATTTAAGGTTGTGGACCTAAGGAACAAATGATTACTCCTATTAATGATTAAGTGCTATAGAATATTTCACGTAAGCTGAACGAGTTCGACAGATGACATCGTGCTGAAATACTTTTAAAAATTTGTCCCTAGATCGTAAACTGTGGCGTAGGAGAAGAAAACAAAATGGACGATTGGTGTCATATATTTCTTCTGGTTTTGAGGTTATTGTTAAAAGTTGTCAGTGTCAGTTTTGTGGTGTCTTGAATATTTTGTTGTAATTGTTGTATTTATCTATTAAGTTTTGGTGTGTGCGTGTGTGTGAACGTGAACATTAATAAGGGAATAAAATAATTAATAAAATCAACTGAATGTACAAAAACACTACATAAACTGAGTTTTCTTACATATGCAACCATGAAATCGAAGTACCGTATTGTTAGTTGCCTGCTATCATTCGATTTGGAGGAACTATATGCCATTCACAGTCTATTTACATGAGGGGAGGCTATGATATGTTTTTTTAAGTTGACTCAGGGTTGTCTACCACTGACAAAATATTGAAGTGTCAGATTTAATTGATTGTCACTGTCATTTATTTTTGGCTGAATTGTCAAATTTTTTATTGATGACATTGCTGTGCTTTCTTTAGGGTCTCACTATGGCTACGTTCGAGTTTGACTGGGGCAAGGCGAACAGTGCGGGTAACGGGTACTGTGACGTCAATACCGAGTGTACCGGTTGATTTTAACTCGAACGGTAGGTGGCGAGTAAAATACACAACAACACAATCTCAAATTTTCCATTTTGCACTAAATAATTTAATAATTAGGCCTGCCTACTTTTTTTCTTTACTTTCACACTATTTCACAGAACGTATGAATCGTATGATAACATTTTGGCAACGCCAGTCAGTTGTTGTTGACACTTTTTAGTTTTTGGTACGACTTTTAAGGTTATGTTTTAAGCAAACCCCGATGCTCGACCTCCAAACTCCGAGAACATCGAGCGAGCTCGGACGTGCTGCCCCAAGCCGTCTCAAACGCAAAGGAGAACGCTCCGAGTCTTAACTAAAACGCTTAAAACAATACCGAACGCCTCGGGCGCCTTGGGGCGTGAAAACGCCCCCTATGTAGAGCCAATTTGAATTTGTGGTTATGTTTTTGACTTTTCAACATAACCTCAGTAATTAAAACAGTCATTCATACCAACAGAATTCAGATTTTCCAAGGCCTCCCCTCATGCAAACAAAATGTGAATAGCATATATTTTATTAGGCGGATCCGATCCGAGGTGGGTCGAGGTCAGTGACCATTGTGACCAATATTGAATAAAAAGTTACTATATTTTAACTGTCATCTGTCGAAATCGTTCAGCTTACAAGAAATAAACTATACAAAAATTATGCACAAACAATAATTATCAACAATGACAAAATTTTTCAACATGTACCCTAGTGATATTGAACTTTATCCACAACCTCACAATAATAATATACTGTTTTTCGTCTTACTTTTGTTCTGGAATGATTCCATCCGCTAAACATGCAGTTATCATTCTTGTATGATCTGCCATTATTCTATAAGATGTGTCGAGATGATTCCAGTCTTTTTCTCCAAATTTTCCCCCATATCTTGGCACGCCACTGGAATTCTAACATAATATTAGGATTATTAATTTTTAACAAGAACCGACTATAACTTACCTTATGTATAGCATTTAATAAATAAGTGAAGTTATCGGTATCATAGTTACTAATTTTTCCTTGTAATATCGAAGTTAAGCGTTCAAATCCCATGCCAGTGTCAACATGTTTTCTTGGAAGGGGGCTAATAGTGCCATCAATTTGCCTGTTAAAATAATTATTAGAAAAATATTTAATCTAGAAGCGCAGTTCTCGGTACAAAAATGGGTAATTATTCTGAAAATTTCAAATTTCTTTAAGATCTGTTTATGAACAACTCTTACCGATCATATTGGATAAAAACTATGTTCCATATTTCCGTCAAATCATAAAGACCTTTATTTACAAATTCTGATCTGTTTGATGTACCAAGGTGATCCACATGTATTTCAGTACAAGGACCACAGGGTCCGGTTAAACCCATTTCCCAAAAATTTTCTTCCAATCCAAAAGGTAAGATTCTTTCTTCGGGTACCCTGCAAAGATTTCAAAAATGGTCACTGAATAGTGGAATGGTAGGGTAGGGTTGGACAGAAAGTATATAGGTGCATTATCATTTTATTTTGAAAGTCCTTCTGCAAGACGTTAAGATGTACCAAATCTAATATCGAGTCTAATAGGTATACCATGCTTTTATTTCAAAAGACTACATAGAAAATATTCGGTCAAGCTCGTGAGATGAATTTTTTGAAAATAACAAAAATATCTGGTTTCGAGTATAATTAGGGTTTGGTAGATATCAGCATTCATATTGAAACGCAAAATACTTTGAAAATTGTTATAATTACCCAATATGTTTCCATATTTCTTTTGTTTCTAAATCTTCATCTATTCCTAAACTTGTATCTCCTTTAAAATATGTAACATACAATCTTGACTTAGGTAAATTATAAACATTTGTTAATAAATCCCACGCCATTTTACAGGCATCCACCTAAAATACATTTCACATTAAGGGCCCGTATCATAATTCAACATTTTGGTGTGGTAAATTAGTAGAACCAATCAGAATGCAGAATGTTTCAAACCAACCAATACCGTATGGCGAACCGGAATTTTGGTTAAAATATTAGAATTACGGTAAGGTTTAATATCCAAATTAAAACCTATTTCATATTATATTAGTTATTTAAGACTAGGAGAAATAGCAAAATAACAGTACAGAAAATTACGATCTTATTTAACTAAATTGATACTTACCTTAAAATAGTCTCCAAATGACCAATTGCCCAACATTTCAAAAAATGTGTGGTGATATCCATCCTTTCCAATTATATTTAAATCGTTGTGTTTACCTCCAACTCTTACACATTTCTGACTATTTACAACTCTATCATATTGAGGAGATTGTGTTCCAAGAAATATCCCCTTGAACTAGAAAAGATAATTCATATTAACTATACGGTGTATACCTTATATTCTTGACCTAACAAATAAAGTTATGGCCAATACTGAAAAGTAAAAACCTTCGGTTAATTAAAGGCAACTTTGTTCAGCTACATTGACCAAGCGATCAAGAAAGTTCTTCCGTGAGGAAATACATGCAAGTATTTTCTTAAAGTATCATATTTTGAAAAGTTGTAAGTATTTAATCTCTCTGAATTTGAAAATACAAAAAGAAAGCAATAGAGTATTATAATTTTCATCATGACCTCGCAGAATGATTTTAATTTGGTAAAAAAATCATAGAAGTAAAACAGTAAAAACTATCTACAAGTTATCTTGAAATGTTTTTCTCTAAATCGTTTAAAAAAATAACAAACCTGGTTCATTCCGGAATTTACAAATGCTACACTGGGGTCACAATATGGTACAACAGGGCTTGATTTGACAAAATTATGATTATGTTCATCTATAAAATAATCTAAAAACCTCTGCCTGATAGCTTTTGAAGAGATATGCCTATGAATATATTTACTAATATTTCTTTTGGGTGATTTTATAATGTGGTTAAATGGCATTAATCTTGAATAAGTTACGTGTACCATTTTCACTAAAAATTTTAAATACAGTTTTAATTTAATTTGACAAAGTTAAAACCCTGGATTCTAAACTAAAATATATATAACCACACTTTCCCGGCTCGACTGGTCGACTTTTTTGTACATTTAAACTATTTTAAGGTCGTAAATAGGGGGATGGCAACGATATATCGATATATATCAAATATCGATTTTAAATATCCGATAAATAATTGAACGATATATCGACTAATTGGTCGATGTATTTTAAAATATATCGAGTGAAAAAAATCTGGCGAAAGTGAAATTTATCTTAAATAATCACTTGCTATTTTCATTATGAGTATATCTATATTTATATTGTGTAGTTTGTGTTCATTAAATGTTATGAAAATATTGAATTTCTGTCAACCTTGCGAAGCGATATATATCGATAGTGGTATGTATCGTAATTCGTAATGTTGGCATTGTGCAGCCACGAACTTAAGAAATTCGTGGGTGGAGCGCTTGAGGAGTACTCTTGATTTGAAGCACTCCAATTTGAATTTTCGGATTTTAATCTGGCATTCCAATTTCAATTTTCGTATTCTAATCCGGCTATTGGAATAGCCGGATTAGAATACGAAAATTGAAATTGGAGTGCTTCGGGACTTTCGGGAGTACTCCTCGAGCGCTCCACTTGACACTTGACTGTGTTTGATGTATATCAATAATATAATATTATATCAAATATGATATTTCCATGGAATTTTCAGTATCGATCCGTACCCGTATAATTAATATTTAATAAAATTAAATTCACTAAAACTATTAAAACTAAACTTCTGGAATGGAATGACCTCATTAGGTTACGATCGATACATGTCTATGGTTAGAACCTGGTCTGACGCGAAAATGAGCTTAATAACCAAGCATACTACTTTTTGACGTTTGTGCTTCGACCAAAATTCAACTCGGTTCTGTGACGATTGAGATAACAGAAGGTCAAGAAAATTGGAAGTGATACAAATTGAGGTAAATTTCTTGTAAAAACATCTTAATAATAGCTAATGTGATAAAATACTAGGTATAAAAAAAAATATGGCTCTCAACGCCACTTCCAAAGTTATGTGCACCCTAAGGAATCCCCTTAAAATAGCTGCTGCAGCCTATCATAAAAATGTCATTGAACACTATGAAAACCCAAGGAATGTTGGATCTCTTGACAAAGACGATATAAACGTTGGTACAGGCCTTGTAGGTGCACCTGCTTGTGGAGACGTGATGAAACTGCAAATAAAAGTTGATGAAAACGGAAAAATTGTTGATGCAAAGTTTAAAACGTTTGGTTGCGGTTCTGCTATCGCTAGCAGTTCATACACTACTGAATGGGTAAAAGGAAAGACAGTTGACCAAGCCTTGAAACTGAGAAATACAGAGATCGCTAAAGAATTATCACTCCCACCTGTGAAATTGCATTGCTCCATGTTAGCCGAGGATGCCATCAAAGCAGCTTTGTCCGACTATCAGATCAAAAATAAACAAGCAAATGACAAGAAAAATTGAGATATTCATTGATAAGTGAAAACTGAATGTGATATTACTTGGGTACTCGTAGTTGGCATAATATTATATTAAGGTTTATTTTAAATAAACGTTAGATAGTAAAACAAGTTTTATTTTCCCATTTGATTCCTAAATAGTAGGTTCTTAATAAATAGTTAGATAAAATACAGTTTGCACAAAGTAAATTTATAAATATTTTACAATAAAAAGCGTAATTATAAAAACATCTGAATTTTATAATCCAATATCATTTTCTGGCTCTCCGTCCTTGGGTTTGGGCAGTACGAATTGTAATACATTTTCTGTCGAAAAATGTTAATAGGTCCTGGAATGAATTCAGTCGTATAGAGAAATATGATAAAAAAATGTTAATATGATTTTTTATATTTTACTGTTCCTTATTGGGTGCTGAAGATGCATAAATATACAAGAATGTGGGTAGTTTTATTAAAACTTATACATTAGTCTGCAAAATTGTTGGAAATCTACTGACTTCACTACAGAACTTGCAAAATATGTAATGCGGATTACAAATAAATGTAATCGCTACACGAGTATCAACATTGGTACTTTAACAATGGGCTGTTTCCACAAGATCTAACTACATTACAATGATAATTATATTACAGTCATCGAAAATCATTTACCTTTTTATTTTAATGAATTTATTATATTTAACTTTCAAATTACCATGACCATGATACGAGAAGTACCTATTGATAACTTTCATTGGTGAGAAATTTTGGGCGGTCGTAGATAAAATATTGTACAAAATACGCCTATGTTAACCTTGCCTCTTTGTCACTTGTATTGTAAATAGGTCGTAGTTTTTGTATTTTATATTACATATCTTTATGTAGCTAACTTATCTAAACATGCGTATTTTTATTAAATTAATACCTATTAATATAAATAAAATACACTGTATGCATAATATATACAGCGTGTCCCACTTTTAATGGCCCGCCCCCCTTCACAACTCAGTTATTAACGATAACGGTATCGCATAGTCACGAAAACCTATTGAAATACTAATACGAGCGCTACTTTGCATGTGCTTTCTTTCTTCCATTTTCTTTTTTGGAAAAAGTGAAGTGCAGTGTAGATAATCCTCCCTCTGTATTCTTTTATGACTTTATATACATTTCCTCTTCAATTGAAAAAGGACAGAAAACAGGAACATTTACAAGTGTCAATTTGTGATCTATTCTTTTGAGAAGGAACAAATTTCTTTTATAAAGTGGATGCGTGAAGGTTTGTCTTTGTTGTACACATTTGGTTTCTCCATTTACCATATCTCTTCAGAAGATAACATCTCATAGCGATATAATATTGACCTATTTTTTTCATCGACTATTTGTGAAAATAAAATATACACACATGTAATAAAAAAAGTAAGTAAATTTAGAAACATTCGTCCATCATACCTTTTTTAAAGTAAGGTGTGATGAACGAGAAATTTGTTGACTGTCAAGATCAGAGTAAATATTTTCAGTTACATTTTTACCTGTATATGAAATTTGCATCCTGATTGTTCTTTTAATAAAGAATGAAGCACTTCCAATTGTAATGGTTCATATAATAGAATATTTTCTTTTATGTCTAAATTCTTCGAAACAAAATTATACCAGACGATTTGTAAAGGTATCCGACAAGATGGAATTTTTACGGAGTATTTTCGTTCAAATATTAAATCTTCCAAGTTTTCACTAGAAAAAAGATAAAATTCTGAATATAAAAAAAATACTAATCATTAATCAAATATACATTGAGGCATCTTATATTGGCTCGGAAAGAAGACTTTTTTCTGTTGAATTTAGTTTTATTTGTACAACATATCTAAGTTTAAATGTAGAAAAAAAACGTTATAAATAACAAATAAAAATAATAAGTAATAAGATCTGTTATATTTCCCTAGGTACTAACATTACTAACAACTTAAATAATATCATAAATAAAAGTAATATTTTTAAATAGTACCCACTTTTCAAGAAGTAAATCTCCCACAATATCCACAGTTCCTTCATCCCGGCTGCAATTATCTTGTTCAAGTGGAGTAAAGTCAGTTTCGTTATCGTTCGGAACGTCAAACTCTTTTCTCTTCTTAAATTTTCTACAATCATCTTCATCGGAACTTAATTCCTCAATTTCTTTAGGGCCAACTAAAGGATGAGTGCACTCATAAATATATTTTAGTAATTTAGCACCTCTTTGACGTTTTAAAGGCTTTAGACCAAACTGGTGCAATTCTCTTGTTATTTTCGGAGTGTCCATTTCATCATAATTTGCCATAGGAGTTATATCAGTTGTTTTAATAATTAAATTATTTTCAGGAGTCGCATCACAGTTAGCGGTAGACGGCATGATACGTATATTACATTTTTCAGGGGTTACATCATGCTCAATTTTATTGTTGGTAAATTCACCAGTAGGTCCCTGATTTATTTGCATTTTGTTAGTTTTAGCCCTACTCTCTATTGTTTCTAATATATTCGTATCTTCCAATACATCATTAAAAGAATCTTCTAAAAACACTTTATCAAGAGATTTTCTAATTGATGAGGTTTGTTTAAGTTCTGTTATTCGATTATGGACTGGTTCGGGAATGCATTGATCATCATATTTGGCTTTGAGAACTTGAATAAAAAATAATAAGAACAAAATACGCAAATTTAAGTGAAATAAATATACACAGGCGAGTATCAAATCTATAGTTATAGAAAATAGATAATAATATTTTGTGAAGTACAAACAAATGGTGTACTTTTAATTTTTGAAAATCATGTCTACGTTCACTTTTTTCAAATACATAACAATCACACGTGCAGGCTCTTCTTCTAAATTTGAGCTGTCTAATTTATATAATACGTTTTTAACTAGTGATGGACAAAAAGTAACACTAGTATTATAAGTACTTTATAAATATTTTTACCTGAATGCACATCATCGACTTCTTTGATATCCATATAATCGTCTAATTTATTTTCCTCAATTTCTTCAGCATCCGATAAATTATAAAAATATTTGTCATTTTTCATACTTGTACTGTATACACTAGAGTAATTTAGCTCTTCATCACTGATAACAATACTTTCTTGTGATAATGAACCTTGACTTAAGTTAATTTCATTATCTTGCGATGTACCTGAATTTTCACGGTCATTGTCTAAAACACGATTATTTCCACCTACAAAATTTTTGCCGCATATTGGTTGGTTAGAATGACCTATTTTAGAATATTTACTAAGCGATTTCTCATATATACCACAGTACTTTTTATTATTGTTATAGTTTTCGACATCAATGTATTCATCTACGTTTTCTGTTGTACCTAAAAAATTGCTTTATTTGCTGTTGTCAATTTACTTGTAATTAGTTTATTACCTTCATTGGTCTTATTTAACATCTGGGTTACATAGTCTGTTACATTTAGCATTTTAGTGGAATCAAAATTTAGTTCCTCGATTTCGGTATCTGTTCTACCATTCCTAGACGATAGTGGGTTTCGGCCATATATTTCATATGGAGATTTCACTGCAGGATATACCTCAATGTTTTTAAAATTTAATTCTCCCTGTTGCGGTGAAAGTTTTGCGTCCACACTGAAACCAGTATGTTGTATAAATTCATTAGAATCCTTTACATGCAATGCGGACATATCAAAATTACTCTCAGTTTCTCTGAAACTAATGTGTGGGCTGCATTTTTCTTTAATAAGATCAATTAAATTTTTAGGTTGCTCGTTATTTTTGCAATTTTCCATAAATTCAAATTGATCATTTGTGGCTTCATCTGATGAAGAACTCAGAGTTAAATCATATACAACTGGTTGTTCAACATGCGTCACCTTATTCGACGAAGTTAAATTACGACTAACAGCTGTTGCCTCATTATTTTTTACGGAACTTAAATATAAATCCTCCGTACTTTCCTCTTCGGATGACTTTAAATCATAAATTTTTTGTGACAACTGATTGAAATCATCGTCATAACTTTCAAAATGTTCAATGCCATGATTATTTTTAAAAATATTCTTCTTTGAGAGAACTAATTTTCGTATTCGAAAACTCTCAGATTGTGAACTATCTGACTTTGATTTACTAGGTCTCAGTAAACCTTGACTTTTTGATGGCGACAAATTAAGCAACGATTGAGAGAGAACATTTTCAGTCTCTGGAGTTTTCCCTGTACAGTCTGAGGTAAAGTCTGTTTCCTCTTCAGATTCAAATAAATCTGGCGATATACAATTTCTATCTGGTGTATTACCACTAGACAGATCGATAGCAAGTTCAGTCTTTTTATTGCGAACTGTGACTGAGGCACTGTTGATTTCATAGAATTTATCCTCTTCTTTTGTAGAAAGGTTTTGGTAATCTATATAAACATCTCTATCAGTTTCTTTGGAGCATAGGTTTTCGCAATTTGCTAATATTTTATCACAGTTTTTACTAACCTCAGAGTGGTGTGCTATTACACGAACTGGTGATTTATCTCTACCAGGTATTTCTTCCCATTTCTTTAACAAATGGCCACATTGATATTTGGTATGAATTATATTTAAATTTTTACTGTAATATTCAAAATCAACTGTTTGTTCTAATTTAAGTCTATTTGCTCTAAAAATTATATTTCCCTTGCAATACTTTTTTAAAACATCACTGAACAATTCATTTTCGTTATGACCACTTAATGATTCTTTAGTAGGTGGTTCAGAGTTCTGGTTTAGTATCAAAGATATTTTTGAGTTAACGATTGCTTCTCGGTCTTCAGGTGTACGCATTTTAAGTATTGGAGTGACAAATCGAAATTTTGAACTTTTATGCTTCTTGGAAATCTGAAATATTACAATTTCTAATTAATATACAGGGTGCTTGGCGGGTGGTTTGCCAAATGGAAAGGGTGGCTAGGTGAGGCCATATATATGAAACATATTTAGCCCCAACAGGTATACATTAAAGATACAGATAAAAATAATTTTTAGCTCTAATATTAGTTAGTAAAAAAATTAGTTATAACAGCTGAAACGCTGAATTTTGGGAAATTTTCAAAATTAACAAAAAAAATAATATCTCGAAAACCGTGAGACTTTGTATACAGGTCATTGGGGCTACATATGTTCCAAATGGCCTCACCTATACACTTTGTTGTTGAATAGGTAATATTAAGTAGATAAAATAGGTGGGAAGTATAGAAATAGATAACTGGCGAGCCCACAATGTAGGTAATACTATCACCATAGTTTTGAACACATTTTTAAAAACACCAACTACTATTGTAGATCAAAACCACTTTGAAGCACTTACCTCTATAAAATCTCTATTTCTGTCTAGCTTTATTTTAGATTTATCTGACTTAAATCCATATTTTTCCAAAGTAGTTTTTACTGTTGCAATTTTTTCACGAGACAAAAAACTAGACAAATCTTCCTCTGCTGTATCTTTAGGCA
This sequence comes from Rhagium mordax, assembly GCA_963680705.1. Classification (NCBI taxonomy): domain Eukaryota; kingdom Metazoa; phylum Arthropoda; class Insecta; order Coleoptera; family Cerambycidae; genus Rhagium; species Rhagium mordax. Next base: position 11,000,292 of record OY796657.1, read on the forward strand.
TTTGTGGATTTTCTAACTGATAAGTTGATTTTGACAGGGCCAAAGCCATTTGAAGATGATTCGGATTAACATCGGTTTGTCCAAAATTGTCCTTACAAATTTTGAGGATAAAATTTTTGTTTTTGGTACATTTTTTTGACTTGGATTTTTTTGTTTTGTTTTGTTTATTTAAAGAAGTCCCACTTGGTTGAAATATTTTTGAAACCACTTTGAATGGCTTAGGTGTCTTAAAATCACTTGCATCGTCAACTGGAGGGATATATTTTTTATAAGTTAAGGAATTTTTATAAGGTGAATCCAGGGATTCTGATAATTCTGAGGTGGACATGTCATCCTCAACCTCTTCTTTAGAACTATTTTTTGTAAAATATTTAGATAACTGTTCCATGTTTTTGGAGCTATTAAATAAAATTCAAAGTTAGATTACTACGTTTTATTAAGAAATGTTTCTATTCAAATAATTGTTACATTTCAAATAATCACTTCGAAAACAAAATACTATGGAAAGTAATCAAAAGATGTAATTATATACATCATGGTAAATTGAACAAATATTTGAATGAAATCAAAGTTTTAATCTCTACTACCACTAAATAAAAATAAAAAGACACACCTAGACACATAAGCATCATTATTTTTAGAGGTCTGGTGAAGATGAGAGAACTTTGCTAAGCCATGACTGGGGCTTTGACTTGTCTTCATATTTCTCTGCTTCTCTCTCTCTAGCTTTTGACAAAAGTTCATCCAGATGTGCACTCGAACGACCAAGTTGAATGTGTTTTATTTTCGTTTCTAACCCCTCTGGCATTCGAAATTTTTCCTCCATCAACTGCGCTCTTCTCAACTTACTTGCTTGAGGCCAAAGCCTTTGGACAAAAAAGTACAATAATAGACAGTTATTTAAAAAGCTCCTGGGTTCACTTACTCATATAAAAACCACGAAACTGCACCAAAAGCTAACACACCAAAAGCATAATAATTTCTCTGCTTATAGAATGGAGTCCCTTTGGTTCTTCTCGGTTTGCGATACTTTTCGTTAATTCTCCAATCTGCCATATCAAAACTGGAGTATTATTTATTTGTATGATATAACCCCATTATCACATAACCTAACAATCAGACCATCACTGTAGAGTAGAAGAAGAAGAAAATTAATACTTGCCATCTTCACTACACTTGACGTTGCCAACATGAAGATTACAAATGTCGCTATGCTATGGTACGTTCAGAATTACTCTATTACCACTTACATCCTAAATTTCAATAACTCAGTTCGTTTTCTACAAATCTGACTCCTATCTTTGCTCGATTACCTACAGTTCATTTATTGTTTATTGTATCTACTTACCCTGAATCATGAAACAAAAACATAAAAAAATAAACTCGGCTAGTGCCTTTATGTCCTGTAGCTACAAAGGTAGTGACCCTGTACAGGTTGCCTCAGTGGAAATAACTTTCCCACATTTTTTTAAATACACGGAGTACTCATTTATTTTAGTACCATGCCAATTAGAAATGTCTAGCTTTGTATAATGTAAATGTAATCAATATTTTAAATAAAACAAAGGTTTAAGGAATACTTTCCAGGTGTTTTATTATTGCCACAATTTAAATAGTATGTATAACAGCAAACATGAATAAAAAAAATATATCATATGACTATCCAGAGACTTTGGGCTTACATTTTTCAACTCATTTTAACTGTTACAGTGCTATTTATACTATAGCTTTATTAGGGCCTGTTATCAGAAGAAAAAGACGGAGATACATTTAATATTTTAAATTTGAAATAATTTCACCTAATTCTATAATTTTTACCTTAAATTTAATAAAAAGTAAAGAATGAACAGACAACAGCCACATAATAAAACAGAATTTTCAAGCAAATGTTGAATTTAAAGAGCTGATGCTCCAGAGATAATTTCAATCAATTCTCTGGTAATAACTGCCTGTCTAGTACGATTAAACGTAAGGGTAAGTTTATCAATCATTTCTCCTGCATTCTTACTAGCATTGTCCATAGCTGTCATACGGGATGATTGTTCACTGCAGGCCCCCTCTTTCATGGCATAAAACAGCAAAGACGCTAAAGAGAATTCCAAATAACTTTGTATGACTTCATCATCCAAAGAGTCATAAATTGACAATTTTGGAGCAGCCTAGAAAAAATGATTTAATTAGTACTTCAAACTTTGCTCTGTACCATAACCTCACTAAAGAAATCATTTTGTCATTAAATATTTACCGATCATCTTCTAATAACCTTTTGCCCGTAAATGATGAAGTGTATAGTAAGCATAATATCTGGCTGAATGGACGCTACATCAACGTCAAAAAAAAGATGACATTTTATCAATTTGTAAACTAATTCATGAATCAGTTATTACATATATTTACTGTCATTTCGTTTTAAGCACTAAAAAGGTATGTATATGATTGATTTACCAGTATTTTATAACCTGTTATAATATAACGTAATATAATAAAGATTTAAATTTATAAACAAAAATAAAATAGTCTTGTACAGACCTTGCAAATGGTTATTTATAAATAAATACAGTTTATTTGATCAATTTTACAAGATTACACGTGTTTATATCAGTGGATGTTATAAATTCATAAATTGTTTGCATCCAATTTTGACATTACATGACTTATATGACGCGCACTAAATGTGCGTATAGCATATACATTTTTCTCTAATCGCAACTGTCAACTTAAATGTCCCACCCTGTATAAACAAAATCCGAGACAAAAGCTGGGAAAGTTTGAAACATAATTATTGTGCCTAAACTAGCCTTAAATAAGCATTAGTGAAGTCGTGCAGATTAAAATAAAAGTGCCCTGTTTCCAGTGTCCTCCCTATATAGGTACATATTTTTGCCTGTTAAAAATATCTCATAGTAACTAAAATATAAAACTCACCGTCACAGAGGCCAAACTAAATACTGGCAAAGTCTGAGTGGCATAAGACACAACAGATTTGAAGCGGTTGTAGACGATTTCTCCAGAACTAAAAGTATAATCTGATTTCAGGATGGCGTCAGCTAATTTGGCAGCGTCGATAAAAGTTGGAGGTAAACGTCCAATTTCATTACAGGCTAAAATGATGTTTTTGCCATAGATACGTTGAAGAATAGCACGTGACTTATCACCAACACATACGATCTTTATATTTTGGTCATCCTTGCCTAACTGCAAACGAATGTGACGTGCTACACTGGTGTGACAAGCGCCGCATAATCCTGTAATAAATGATATTTTAATAAACAGTAATTATATTTTTAACCACTACAACTATATTAAGGAATTGCTAATCATTAGTATCAATTTGCAATGTTACTTTTTATGTTCTACCTACATATTATAAAAACCAAGATAAAAAACAAAAGTAAGCGTGCTAAAAGTATAATCTTATTTTGCATACCTCTATCAGAAGTAATTGCGATGACAAGTTTCTGTGGAACATCAGCTGCAGCAACGATCTCTGCTCTCTCATAGAATTGCTTGGCACCATTCCCAATGGGTCGAACGGCTTTCAGTTCCCTCTCAGCTCTAGAATATTTAGCAGCTGACACCATCTTCATAGATTGGGTGATTTTCTGAATGTTTTTAACCGATTTCAAACGGATTGAAATCGCCTTAAGGGTGGCCATGCCACGCTGTGGTTGTGTTTGCGCATTTTGAACTAACAAAGGTGCCAAATTACCGAAACGACCCAACATTTTTAAGCCTAGAACAAGCAAACCTTTAACATATAATTAATGTTTAAAATATAGATTATGTAAGCACCTCAAATGGATTAAAGTGAATGTATATGAAGTTTGTTGCTATGTAAAATCTTCCGCATTAGTAGGTCGTAGCAAATAAGGGGTAAATTTCGTTCAATTACTCTATAAACTTACTTTTTACTTAAAAAACTAAATTATGTCATACTAACCTTGCAATTTACGCTAGGCCGACCCCAAGGAACTGAGTGGCAGACAACTCCCGTAAATTTGTGTAAGAACCTCAAATTTCTTTCAAATTTAGACCTTAACAACTCATTACATAAGGCTGAGGCTGAAGTTTAACGTCCTCTCCGTTCTGTCAAAAGTGTCAAAAAAATATATAAATGGCAGAACTAGTGGTTTTAAATTAAATTATCATTTAATTAATAAAATGTCAGCACTTTATATATTTCGAACTCTTCAACAAGACATTACTTTGCAAAAAAATATTTTGTCTTTTCTCACTGCAAAGCGTTTTTTTAATATTTGTCACCGAAACCGACATAACCTAAGAAATTCTCGCTATTTGTCAGTTTCAGCGGTAAGGTTTAAAAAAGATTCATCTGAAGAGAAAAAACATGTAAACGTGGGTACTATAGGACACGTAGATCATGGTAAAACCACGTTAACTGCCGCTATTACAAAAATCTTGCAGAAGGACGGCCTAGCTAATTACGTTTCGTACGATGAGATTGATAGAGCACCAGAAGAAAAAGCCAGGGGTTGGTATTTTTTAATAAACTGCTATCAGTATGTTAATGTCTAATATCAAAATAACTATTAGGTACTTGCTTCAAGGTATTACGATAAACGCAGCTCATGTTGGATACAGCACCAAAAAAAGGCACTATGCCCACACAGATTGTCCGGGACATGCTGACTATATAAAAAACATGATTTCTGGAGCATCTCAAATGGATGGGGCAATATTAGTTGTTGCAGCCACTGACGGGCAAATGCCTCAAACTAGGGAGCATCTTCTTTTGGCAAAACAAGTTGGCATTACGAAAATAATTGTTTATGTTAATAAGGCGGACCTAGTGGATCAGGAAGTATGTATATAGTTACCTTAATGTTTCTTTTTAAGGTAGAATGTCAAATATTTGAATTTTTTTTTAATATCCAGGACTCCTGAGTTCTAAGTAAAAGTTCCCCATAATAATTCACAACTACGACCTTCTTACTTTAACAATTTAATTTTTTACAAATACCTATGTATTGCTGGTCTGAATATGATATAAATTCATCTCATTCTGGAATGCCCCTTTCGAATAATTTAGGTATATTATTCAAATTACTTTAATAGGTGCTTGATTTAGTTGAGTTGGAGTTACGTGAACTTTTAGAAGACTTTGGGTTTGATGGAGAGAATGCCCCAGTGGTGTTTGGATCTGCATTAGAAGCCCTAAATGGAAAGGATACAGATATTGGAGAAAAATCAATAAGGAAATTATTAGATATTATTGATGATTACATACCATACCCTGAAAGAGATTTTGCTTCGCCATTTATGTTGCCAATTGATAATGCTTTTCTGGTACCAGGACGAGGAACAGTTGTGGTGGGAACTTTAATCAGAGGTATTTTGAAAAAGAACAGTGACGCAGAACTGCTGGGATTTAATAAAGAGCTTAAAACGACTGTAACAGATATACAGGTGTTTAAGAAAAGTCAGCCAGAGGTAATTTTACAGACTTATTTGATATTTTGAACAAGAATGAATTCAATATGTTTCAACATTTGTTACATAGGTACATCAAATTTTAGGCTAGAGCAGGAGAAAATATTGGAGCTCTTTTAAGGGGAATAAGACTTAAAGATGTAGATCGAGGGATGTTACTTTGTGCGCCAGGGACCGAAAAGTTGAGTAATCGGTTTAAAGCTAGCATTTACTTTTTAACAAAAAGTGAAGGTGGAAGATCCAGACCTATAATAGGAAAATATTGCCAACAGTTATTCAGCAAAACGTGGAATGTACCTTGCAGAATTGATTTAGGTATTTTATTTATATAAAATTGCATAATTATATCCGTTAATTTTTAACTGCTTTTTCATCAATGTTTTTTTTAGATGAAGATATAAATATGATAATGCCCGGTGAACATGGGTCTGTTAATTTAACTCTTTTGTGGACAATGGTGATGTCATCGGGGCAACAATTTACAATAAGGGAAAATAACATCACTGTAGCTACAGGAATTGTTACAGAAACCTTACCAAATGTAATTATTAATACTAGTCTAGGAAAACTTGCGTTATAAGTAAAACTAACTAAAGTGAATTTATAATAAAAAGATTTAACTGTTTATAAGACAAATTTTAATTCCTGCGCTTTATTAATTTGTTAAATTTAAAAACATTTTTTGCACAGAACGATGAAGTTAAAATATTTTGATTTTTCATGCATGATTTTGAGGAATGTTCTTTTGGCTGGTAATTCATTTTTATTCCGCTGTACTACCATGATTGCACCCAGGGTTTCTATTCATACTTTATTGTGTTGAATCCCTTTCTTTATGGCTCAACGAAAGTGTGCGGAAGGAAAACATCTATTATATATTACGCCTATTAGGGAATGAAATGTTATGTCTACATGTCCAATATTTTAATTAAAAACAAGCAGCAAACATTTTGCACACTACTATTACCATATTTAAAATTGACATACAACAAAGAGGTCAGTACAATTTTCTTTCTTTAATTTACAATTTTCAAAGGTGTCGCTTCTTTTTTTCTAATTCTAAGTAGCAAGTCATTCAATACAGAAAAACTATTCGTTATTCAATACCAGCTTTGAACTACACCGGATTTTTTTCTGGAGGTCGAAGGAATCTATGAATTTTTCAAAACTTTTATTTTGTTTACCAATTTTTTTAAACCAAACTAGTCAATCTAGTTTTGGTTTAACTAGGCCCCCACGTTGCACTCATGATGGTAACTTAAAGCTGTGATCAGTTCTAATTTGTTAAATATAGTCATCCAGGTCAGTAATGTATTTATGAATCAATAAACATATACACTACACAGGTTGAACAGTGCTTGGATACTTGAGTATCAACTTTCATTGCTTTCCATAAACCGACATTGCCACCACATTATAGGAAATATCATGTAGTTTTGATATTATATTTATAGTAATATTTCTGCCATAGCAATTGTTTCCAGTTAGAAGACAGTCTGAGCCCTTACAGCTTGCATTTGACTATACGGTCCAAGAACCTGATCGTCATATTAAAAAATCGTCTCGACTTTCATTTCGCCAAATTGAATTACCACCGTTCTTTCAAAACCAGTATTATCTTCGCCTTCTAATAGTAGTGACGATACATGTAATAAACCTTGATTCATTTAAATTTTTGAAGCCCACCTTATTGAGAGTTTAGGCAAGGGATAGAGCAAAAATTTTTTTTGATACATAGTTAACATTGCTATAATATCTCACGGTAAATGTTGCTGCTATTTCTTCGGCAATTCACCTTACTAGCCTCTTCTTCAATAATAATCGACATATTTGATTTTCGGTTAATTTTATCTTCAAAATATTTTTAGTAGTTTGACTTTTTTCGATTTTGCTAATTTTATAGTATTTCTTTTTATAATAATTTAGTTGGTCATGTAAAGCCTTAATTTTTTTTCTTGAATCTTGCTTCAACTTAAGATGCTTTACTTGAAGTTTATTAAATGTTTTCAATAGATTGGAGTATTCTCTTTCAGTGTAGTAGTTTTCCAAAGATGGTAGATTAGCTGCACTAAAGGGTAAAGCAGATACCTCAGTCGAAGAAATAAGACCATAATATTTATAGTTTAGTACCCGAAACTCCGGGAGACGAGTACCTTCCGTAGTGCTAAATAATTACTTTATTTTTTTACAGGCATCGTTATCCAACATAGATAAAGAAAAATATATTAATATATCGAGATGGTTTGATAATTTACAACAGGATAGTTCATTAAGGCAGTCTCACAAGTTGATCGATTTTAATACTAATTATTTAATAAGCGTTGCCCCTGCTAGACATTAGCTAGATTTTGTAAGTTATTTATTTTTAAATATATGTGAATAAATCCTTGCATTTATTTTTGTACTTATTTGTAAATTTGTGAAATCTTCAAGATATATAAAACTGACAACATATTATCTATTTTGTGATAATTAATCAACTTTCAACTTTAGAAATATTTACATTAATGCTGCAAACAGTATTAACTAAAAAAAAAAAACTATAGTAGTGACGTAAACCTCCTAGCAGACTACTACACATACACATATACGTATTTTGGGGCGGTGAAACCGAATTCGGGGTTAGAATTGAATTGAAAGTGTAGAAAATTTAGAATTAAATCTTCAGTTTAATTTTTTTTATTTAGCTGAATGCCTTATTCACATCCTGACTTGGAGATGAGGTGCAATTGATATTTTGCCACGTAGTCTCGACGGCTCTGCCTATGATTAACAATAATAAATTCTTCTAAAAGTCATAGTCAGTAGTGAGATGGGGTCATGCGTACAATTGCCGGTCTTCGATCTTCGGAGCAAAGCAGCGGTGGTCGGAGCCGGGGAATGGATGGGTGACCGTATCTCATTACATTACCGAGGATAGTGCAGCGGGCTAGATCGCCCTTGAGTGGCACAAGGCGACTAGTTACTGCCTATCTCTCCTGGGTTCGAGTCCCAGCTCCGGCAGATGGCAATGTCGGAGGGAATGGGTGTATGTGGTGTGTCCTGGTTAAGTGTCAGAATAGCTCTAAGCTAAACTTCGCCAGGACGTTAATATAAATAAGACGATTAAAAAAAAAAAAAAAAAAAAAAAAAAAAAAAAAAAAATATACCTACTTAAATCGTAGTTTTCGAATATCTCGTTTAAAACTTATCCTATTTTAATGCAATTTTTTCAGATTAATCTAAAATATGTATAAAATGTCGGAGTATTTTTTCTTCAAATAAAAATTTTTTACATGCATTTTATATTTTTTCTGGTCAATTTTACTAACTTTCCGACATTATTAATTGCTTCTAACTTTTAAATTCATATTCCCCAACTCTTGGTATGAGCTGTAAATTAATTTATTTGAAAAACAAAAAGTGCATGTCTATGTCCTAAACCTAAAAGTGCTGCCATCTCGCACAAATTTGCGAAAATACATATGCACCTTGCTGCAACCTGCAGTCGCGATAGTTTCGGTTTGATTGCATAATGTCAAACTGACCTGCGCGGGGTGTGATAGAATAGAAATAATAAAAAGATAAACATTAACACAATTATTAACATTAGTTTCTTTATTGATATTTTTATATAATATAAGATACAATTAAATAAAGTATATTTAAAAAACACTCCTTTACTGTGTAAATTTTATATTATAAAAAGGCAATTTTCAGATGGATTAGGCACTATTAAGTCTTTTCACACATAAAATTAATGAAATAAAATCTACAAACAAATAATATATTAATTATATAAGCATCGCAGGCACTTCATAATTTTTCTTTTATGATTGCAAAATAGTACCTATTAAATATAATATAAATATAAATTTTATTATACAACTAAAAAAAAGGAAGCTTAATATTTATTATTGGCACATAATAATATAATTTAAAATATTTAAGTATTTGGTTAATAAAAACAACCATAGTTAGGATAAGCAAAAACATATTAGCACCATTGTCAAATAAGGACACTTCTTAAATCTAAACGTAAAATAAAAACAAATTAATTAGATAAAATAGGAAAATACATGTACAATATGAGTTATGGCAGCCTTACATTTGATTAGTTATATTTATGTTTTCCATTTTTGGCATGGTTTAGTCAAATTTAAAACTTTTTGTGGAAGATTCTTGTTTACTGGACTTTGTCATAGATACTGTTTTCTTTTCTATTATTTGTTGAGTAACGGATTTCTTCAGCATTTTTTGTTCCAACGTATCTTCATCCTTAAACACCGGTGGCTGGTTTAAATACTCAACGTTTGTTGAATATGATGATTGGTACTGAGAGTCAGATCCATTTTTGAGGTTATCAAAACTTTTTTTATCAAATGAAGGTGGCGAAATTGGTTGAGTTTTACCAGCAGGGGAACTAGAGTAGTATTTTTCGCTACTTGATGAGTACGTTTGTTGAGGCGTTGATTGATAACTTTCATATTTAAAAGTATTAGTTTTATAACCACCGGGAGTTTTATAGGTATTGGTAACATATTCTGAGCTAGAATAGCCATCAGATGTAGGTTTATATTCAGATTTGCTAAAGCTTTCTGAAGGTTGGTACTGCATACTTAAACCATGGCCAGTTGTACCATAATCAAAGCTTTTATCCTGTGTTGAAGTAGTAAAAGCTTTAGGGGATGTAGTGGTGCCATAACTTTTGTTCAAACTTGCATAATGACTAGGAGTGCTTGTGCTCATGGGTTCATAAGGTTTTGAAGGTATATTTGCATTCAAAGGCTCATAAGTTTTTGGAAAGTCATGTCTTCCTTCATTATATTGATTTGACCCATAACTTTGTGAGAATTTAGGTGCATTTTGAGAGAAAGAATTGTAATTTGAAAAGGAGTTATCAGTTGGGGCGTAATTATTATTAGTAGTACCATATACAGAAGAGTCCAAGTTGTTAATTTGTGATTGGAGAATGTAAGATTTTTTATTGCGCTCTAAAGAGTTCACTTTCTCAGGGCTCTCCAGATGGCTGTAAGTATCTTGATAGTACTTAGGTAAAGTGTGACTTTGCGAACTATCATAACCATGGGTGTATCTGAAATAGGTTAAATATCGTTACATAAATTTACTTGACATACTTTATAATATTGAATACGGAAATGAATTATAATATAAAAGAGTTGTATAATCCACAATAAAATTAAATGGACTTTTTAAAATTACCTATAACGTACCGCCCTGTATATCTAACTTTTTTTTATAAAGTTGTGATTTCAGTTTCGAAAGTTTGTTTTCAGACTCAAAATCAGATCATAAATGACCTTGAAAATGGAATTTGTTATTTCAGTAGGCCGAAATAATTTATCCACAGTAATTTCAGCTGTATAGGAACAAGTATGAACAAAGTAAATATTTTGTGAAAAATCCTTATGAATGACTTTCAAAAGTTGGTTGGTCGCTCGGCAATAGAGGTCGTCCGAAAAAAGTTGAATTATTGAAATAATGGGTGACGCGCACGTGACATCACAACTAACCTCAAAAATATGCATTTTCTAAAATTTTCGAATATTGTCAATTTTATCAAAATTTGCTTTGCTTTTTGTTGGTTATAATTCCAACCTATAATTAGCAGTCTATTTTTAATAACCTAAAATATTGAAATCATAAATCTACTGTCTGACAAGAATTTTTAAATGTTATAATGAATCTAAGCTAAAACTACAAAAATGAAAACTAAAATTGTAAATTCGTAAAAACTAAAAATTTAAGGTTATGTCAGGTTATATGATGCGCATGATCATATTGATTGTTAGGACCTCTATATTACAGTAGAAACACTACCAACCAATCTCGCGCATACGCACTCAATATGAAATATAATGTAAATTAGCACTTTGTCCGTACCTGTTCTTATATGTAGGCTGGAAACATGCGGAAAAAAAGTCTGGAACACCTGAAATATCTCGCAAAATACGCTTTTCTCGAAGAAACGCTCGAAGGGGTCAAAAGGTATTTTGAATTTGTCGTCTTTTGAAATACTTTAATTCTATGTACAGTGGCGTACGTTGAAGAGGCCAAAGGGGGCGCCTTTTTTTAAATGACAACCCCTATTTTTTGTTCAACATAATGGAAGAGCACATTTTTTTTGAGTATTGTAGTAACTATAAAAATTTTAATATGTTTCATAAAAAATGCAAAAAGGCGCCCCCTTTGGCCTCTTCAACGTACGCCACTGTACATAGAATTAAAGTATTTCAAAAGAAGACAAATTTAAAATAACTATTGGCCCCTTCGAGCGTCTTTTTCGAGAAAAACGTATTTTGCGATATTTCAGGTGTTCCAGACTTTTTTCCACACTGTATAATTAGGCTGTGACTAGGAACACGCCGCGGCGTTGTTTAATATTGCCGTTATATACCCGTCCGACATGTTTTTTCTTCATATAGCAGATACATGCCGCGGAATCATTGATTGAGAAGTATTTTCTCCCCAAATTCGCTTTTATTATTAAAGAAAGAACATCTTTCACCACCAAAACTAACTGATAATATTTAATAAAAAAAAACAAGATTGTGTGGAGATTGATTTTAGAAGTTTTTTCCCCAAATACGTTTTTAATATTTCAAAGAACATATATTTTAATAATTAGAAAAAAAAACAGGGTTGTGTGGGAATTGAACCCGTACACTATCGGATGAGCTTGGAAACCACGAAAGTGCAAAGGGTCTCTTCAAGCCGATCGGTAATAAGTGAATGCGCATGCGTCTGAAAAGTGTAACGGCGTGTTTCTGGTATTTGTAGAAAAAACATGTCGGACGGGTACCCAACAACAATATTAAAACCACGCCGCGGCGTTTCGTCTTTATTGATACACAAAACGTAATAATATTACATATCAAAGGGTGAATTTGATGGTCTATTAGGTCTTCAACTAATAGTTTTATTTTAAAGTCATTTATAATCCTATTTTACGTTAAAAAAAAACTTTGGAAACCAAAAATCTCAGATTCATGATAAAAGTTAAACATAAAATAAGAACGTTGCGGGCAGTTACACTTAACAATAGAAGTGATTTCTATTCTCTGAAACCTAGGAGTTCTAAATTTATATGAAAATGATGGGGCTCTACAGTTTCTTCCTTGAGAAAATTCTTATTGAAAATTATTTCGAGCGAACAAGTGGGTGTCCAACTTACTTCGTTAGTTATGTCAAGTCGCATGCTAAATACGCTAAAGTCCTCAAATTTACTAAAAATATCCGACATTTGATAATTGATAACAATTATGAGACGAAATATTCTAGACAAAATAGTAAAAAATTATAACCATTTTAAAGAGTCCGTTATGCATAATCCTACAGGTGGTTTATACGTGCTCAAATATGTTCTTTCACTATAATACAGAATGCTTATTATTAACTAGAATCTAAACTTACCTATTGTTTGTGTTTATTTTCATTATCTATTATAACCTTCACTCTGCATGCAACAAACAAAATCTAATTAGTGTTAATACATGAAAAGGAAACAATAAAATTAGACAATACTACAGCTGTTCCAAATTCAAAAATAAAGTCAGTATAACATTTTGTGTAGTGCTATCATATTATTATATTCTAATAATTTGGAAATATGTTATCAACGTATGCCTTTAAAATTTGTGTTTAGAGGAGCCAGGAATGTTCATTGTTCGATTAAGTAACAAATTAGAAGAGTTTCACGTTCTCTCTTTTAACAAGAAAATTGATATCATTTTTAGTCAATAGGCAAATATCTTTACAAAGAGATAGTGTTAGCTAGGGAATTTAGGTTATAGCCAGGTCTTCTGGCACAATTTCAAATTTGGAAGCAATTCCGATGATTTCTTCTAGGCCTAATTAAATTAATTCATGCAATTCATGCCTTATCTTTAACCACATGTCCACATATTTTATTTTGTGCTCCGAAACATTTTGCATGCTGAATATTCTCAGATTATTTCCAGTGCATGGATGTTCGTGACTGCTATGTTCTTCACGTCGTTAGGATCATGGGCCAAATTACCAAATACATCAATAATAACCTCATTAATTTCGAAATTTGAACCCATAAAAATATTTGAACTTTAAATAATCGTAAGGCATATGCGTCAACAGCTGACCAACTGGGCTTGTAGTAAACATACACATAGCTAATGTATTAAATCAAACTAATGCTTTCTTTATTTATTTAAAAAAAAAAAATGGTTCTGGTTAACTGACTTTATCAATTTTAATTAATATCACCAACCGGCTATCTACCTACTAACACCACAAAAAGCAGACAGATTTAGTAAGGTTACAGGACAGTAACACACACCTGTGACTCACCGCATTGATTCCGCTTCTTGAGCAGAACTTATGTAGCCATCCGTATCATCCCCAGAAGTATCATAACCTTTCAGCTTGTATTTGGCTTGATAAATAGCACTCAGTTTATTACGAGCCTCCTCTAATTCTCTCTCTATCCGGCATACCTCCGATCTAAAAAGTGCGGTTAATTTGATCAAAACACGCCTCTAATAAAACCGACTTAGAAACATACCTGGCATTTATTTCTTGTGCAATGCCACCAACCATTTTTTTATTCAGTACGAGGTATCTTTCTTCTTCGACGCTCTTAGCCTTCTGAGCGGCCCTAACGAGATTGTCTGTTGATCGGATGACTGCATTGCCAGCAGCATGAAGACGCCTTGTAGCTTCTGTATCTCCTTCTGCTTTTACTTTACAGGCGACCAATAGTTGCGCCGTTGAACTTGCTACTTGTTTTGCTGCAGCTATTAACTTATCTTCACTACCGAGTCCTAGAAAAATTCCAAAAGAAACGACTTAAGTTAAGTTTGAAATTGAATAATTTGTTAAACCTACCTTGTACAAGGGCGTTTGCACTTTCCACTAAGCTGTGTGTAGCAGCGGCAACCAAACGAGCAGCAGAAATAAGCCCCTCGGACCATTGGCCGTCGTCTGAGGATGAAATTGGAGTTCTAGACATTTTCCCACTGTCTATTAATTCTCTTTGCGCTGCACTAGCGGCCTTAATAAGTGCAGAGGTGGCAGCGGCTATAGATTTGGCTGCTTCTAATATCATCTCGTCAAAGTTCAGTGATTCATCCAAATCCTGCTTCTGAAAATGAACAAATAATTTGTCAATTAATTGAACCAGTATTTGAATTTTAAAGGGACAAGTTTATTACCAGCATATGTGAAATAAAATGTTTCTTTGCACATAAAGTTAAATTGATCGAAGGTGATATTTGAATTGGCATTTGATGAGGAAACTCGTTAAAATTAAAGAGGACATAATTTAGGCATCGAGCAAATATGCTTTTATACGTTATACCTACTTTCAATATTTGATATTAAATCAAATCATTATCTATATTTAATTTATGCATACTTGAATTGTTAAATTTTTCCTGTCGTAAACCTTAAATTCCGATTGTGATGCATAGAATTATTTACTCACCCTGTTCATTTGTAAATAGAAAACCCATATTTTATTTATATTCTCCATGATATACATATTTCTATTTAGACACGCCACCTTTATTTATTTTTTTTAAATTTCACTTCTGTAAAACTGTTCACTTTTTATAAAAATTAGTTACAGAAGATCCATTTATTGATTTAATTATTTCTATTAACTAGAAAAATTTTGAATCTTGAAGTACCACAGAATGAAACCACTCGCTTAGGAATATTCTTGAAACCAAAAAAAAAATGTTCTTTAGCCGCCTTTCTAGTTCTAAAATAGACTACACTTTGCGAAATAAACAAATTTTTATGAAGAATAATTTTTTTTGCAAGATGGATATTAGAAAGATATCCCCTGTATTATTTCGATTATACTATTCAACAATCACTATATTGCTATTCAAATTACAATTATACTGATTTCAGAATAGTTACTTGAAGCTCTTCGAGCCGATATTTGAACATATCCAAGGTGTATAGGTATTTTTGTAGAATATTTTATTTATTTATTTGTATGTTTAACACATAGTTGTTGTTTAAATTATGTATTAACTTTAAACATATACGGATATTAGTTTTACAAATACTATATTTTTAATAGTTTAGTATATTTGCAAATAAAACTTTATTATAAATAAAATAATTGACATTTTTTGGCAGTTATGTCACTATTTACTAGCCCCATTAAAAAAAATAAATAAAAATGTATATTTGAATGGTGAACTGATTCAGAAGAAATTAAAAAACAATTTCATGAAAACTATTAATTAAATTAAATATAAATAGTAAATAATAAGTGTTTGAAAACCACAATACAAACGTCCATTCATTTTGGGAGAAATAATAGAAAAAATTTTAAAATACGAAATTTGGCAGCACCACTTCAATTACCTCCGTAAACATACAAAAGTCCTCTGAGGAAGTAGATGTGCTGTGACGATAAAGTGCACCGCTATAATAATATGTTTGACTCCTGGGTGTTTCAAAATAACAACCAAGAATATCAAACATATCTTACAGCAATTCACAAACTCCTCTTCCATCTTCATATTATTTCAGTGTAGAACTTAATGAGTATATTATAAATGTAAGTAAAATAGTTACCTTAATGTTTTGTCGGGGACGTAAACTGGCAAGCTTCTTGGCCGCAGCATCAATTGAAGCTGCAGCTCCCAGTAGTTCATTTTCAGCAATAACTGTCGGATCATCAGGATCTACCCAATCGGAACCTAACAAATAAAATTTTTAGTGACAAATTGCTTCATATATTCTAGCACTTTTATTTCGCCATGAAAATAATTACGTTTTTTGGTATTTTTTGTTTGTGTATATGTACAATCAAATTCTGTCCATATGTATTCTCTTGTAAATATAAAAGACAAGAAAGTATGAATTGCCAGAATATACTCATTATTAATTGAATTTGTTGATATTGAATCGACACTTTTAAATTTCTTTCAGCAAATATCTCAACAAACGTTTGTTACTCTCGGCTAAAAGTTAGCAAAAACATAATTATAGACTTACCTTTAAGTCGTTTGGCAATGCTAACCAATTCTGTGACAGACTGCGCGATTTTTCTTGATACAATCGGTAAAGTATGCTTCAACTCGGAGGACCCATTTCCTTGCAGTATAAGAACTAAAAGTTCCCTAAACTGCTTAGCACAATCATGCCCTATATTGAGGGTTTCTTCTTTCAATTCCTCTGTTTCAGCCAAATTAAATGCGGCACTCTTGCAAATTATTAACATGTCAGATATAGATCTACGAGCTAAATTAGCAGCGGCTATGATGTCATCTTGTTTGTTGCTTATTCCCGCTGCTACGGACTTGGCTGTTGCACTGGTTATGGATTTTGTGCAGCGAATGAGATCTTCTGCAGTAACTCCGTATTTACAGCCTTCGTTAGAGTAAAGCGCCTGTAAAAAAACAAAAAGTTAGCTGCAGTATAAACGTACAATGAAAAAAAAAACTGGGCTCGATTTAGACCCTACAATGTGTCGACGAAACGAACGTTTAAAGCTTACCCGCATTTCTTGTCCTATAGCTTCGACAGTAGACTCCAGTGCCCTGGTACCTCTTGTATGTTCATCTTCAACTGCTTTAACTGTTTTCAGTAATGACGTTACGTTTGTAACCATTACCTGAAAGAAACACAACATATATTTGAAACGTGTAAAAAGTAAGGGGAAATAAATTACAATCATGCTTTTAGATAAAATCCATTATAAGCTGAAAGGTTTCAAAACTGTTAGTATCATACATAAGTGGAAGAGAAGTAGCCACCAACTCTAAACCAGTAATAGGACACAGAAACAAAAATACATACCAACTAATAAAAAATTTAATATGCTTTTTATTTTTCAATAAAACTACTTTCTATACCACACATTTATTCATAAGAAAATAGTGTTTTGTATTATATATTGCATGTTTACAATAATAAACACACACAATAATAATGAAAAAGATATATAATATATGTATACATAAAAATAAAACAATTTAACCTCAAAAACATTAATTTGACCATCAAATCCAAGTGTGGTGTTCCGGTTGGCAAGTAGTATTGCAGATATGACGTGCGTATGACGGAAGCGACTGGGGAAGTCGTCCCTTTTTAAAGATTGAAACGAGCTGGTGTAACCAGAAGTTTTATGGCAGTCTTAACCACATTCTACTACTATTTATTATTAATTAAATAGTTTGCGATTTGAAGCTGTATTTATGCGCTTTATTCCACCTTGCCATATCTAGGATATTACTTACCAACATGTATAATAATACAATTATTTTTAAAATATGTGGTATCAATGGTCGGAATTAATAAACAACACACAAGCGACTAGAATAGTTTCAATAAGTTCTGAATATTTTTTAGCAAAAATGATTAAAGCAAAAAGATCAGTGAGATTTTAAGAAGCTGAAACTAAACACTGAACAATATCAGATTGTAACGATTCCGCGTTAACATTTTCTTTGCTGTCACTTAGTAACCGCAACAATTCCTCCTCTTGATCAGAAATCCACCAATCAGTTTCAGAATCGGTCACCTGTTGTGGATCAAAACATGTGTTAAAAACCGCCACCTTATAAATGTAATTTTAATTACAATAGAGTGGGCCTTAGAGTAATAACTAGGCATAAGAATGTTAACTGAAATTATCAATAATAAAGGCCCGCTCCATACAAAACTAAGTTTGTGTGGACTTCAAATAATTTCACATGTTTTGATATAATTATGATTTTTTTATTAGAATTAATGATTAAGTTAAAATGTAAATAATGAGCTGAGCATGTGCGTTATATTAATTATTATTTATTAATGTGTTTAAGAGTTTAACGAGTATTAATTACATTATTTAAAGTCCACCCAATGTAACATTTTCTACATGATAATAAATTAGTATAACACATATGCATATGAGAGGTTAATTTAAAGAGTTGAATGTTGGGGACCAAATATTACCGCAGATATATAACCCAAAATTTAAATTAAGCAGGTACTTACCATCAGAAAATTATTTTTGAACTGTTGCACTTTCAAATTTGTGAGTTTACTTTTTAAGATGGTTGAATTTGTGTCATGTCCTCACAAAAATCTAATTTCAATTTTACACAAAGATTTAGAAAAATTTAAAATTACTCGTAGGTAACACTGGTAACAGTAATTTTATATTTAAGTATAATTATTGTAATTCGACAACCTTGTCAAGTAACATTTTTCGATATTTGCAAAAATCAGGTTTCTTGAAATTTTCTTATGATTTATGATATTTTCCTGACGAACGGTTAATAAAGAAATTTCCCACATAATGCATCCTATTGTGATCACCCTGTATATAACCAGATATCAACATCTTGCAATTGACAACAGAAGTTTTGTTTTAATTAATTTTAAGACAGAAATATTTTCATGAAAAAAAAAACAGGTTAGTTTCTTTATGTAAATTTTGTTTATATTCTTTTATTCTTATAAAATATACAGGGCGTCCCACTTATTGTGCTCATCATGGGTATCTTGGAAACAATAAGAGATACAAGGTAGGTTATGTGACACCAAATTTGACCAAATGTAGAGGTTATTAAGGCTACTATTATGTGCAAAAATAGAAAATAATTAGTAAAATCATAACATACTGTGAACTCGTACGAATTTCAGCTTGATATTTAAGTAATAATATAAGTTGAAGCAACTTCCTCGTGAATCAGAGTTATGACAAGGGTAGCTCATAATGTCTTCAAGATTGATCTTCATACCAGTGGCGGCTGGTGAATTTTCGATGTTCGATATTTCAATTTAGAGTCATGGGACCTATACCAAATTTTAGGAGGTGCCATTTAGGATCAAAATGAGAATATTGGCGAAAAAAAAATTTAAAAAACAATTTGCGAAAAAAAATTTCGAAAACTCCCCAGCTCCACCTGGGAAGGCCTGAAATTTTATATATTTGAATTTTTTTTAAAATATCAGAATAATCTTCGATACAATCTAAGACAAAGTTCTTTGGTTTCAAAAAAATATTAATTTTTGGAAAAGTTACCAGTATTTGAAATATTTAATGGCTTGAATCTTACTTAAAAATTTAATTAATATTTTTGCAAAACCAAGAAATCTTGTCTTAGGTTGTATCGAGATTATTCTGATATTTTAAAAAAATTTCAAATATATAAAATGTCACGACTCTCCAGGGGAGGACAAAAAATTGTTTTTCCCCAACATTCACATTTTGATCCCAAATGGCACCTCCTATAATTTGGTATAGGAATATTCACCAGCCGACACTGCTTCATCCATATATTAGTCCTTCAGTTAAGTAAGTTAAGAGGCCCAGATTAGTTGTTTATAGATAGTAGAGGCTTCTATTAATATAAATACTTATACGTAAAATTGAAATTAAATATTTGTAAGGTCATGATGCAATATTCCTGATTTTAATTTTATGCCATTCGAATAAATTAATAACCTCAAATCATTCTATTAATAGTCTGACTTCATTCATGCGGATTTTCTTTTATAATGCATATATTATTATAAAACATTATTTGTGTATCTAAATTGAAGATCTGTTTTTTACACCTTAAGGGAGAATTAATTATTTTCACAATCAAAATTTAATTTTAATTCTATTATCTAATCATTTTCTTATTAAGCAATAATTATTTTCTTGTTTTTTTACTTGGGGATATTAATTCATTAATTTGACATCTACAAATATAAATTTGTGATTATATTAAAGTTACCTTCTTATAATACTAATTTTTTTTAACAAAGGCGTGTTATGTCAAAATTTTCAAGTTTGGGTTAGCTCATCTCCCAGTAACGGCAACGTTAAATAAATTGGAAAAAAAAAAAACAGTTTTTTGACAATGGAAAAATATTATGGAAGGAGGGTAGCTTTAATTTAATTATATAGACATTTTTTAGATGCCAAGTTTATAGTTAAATACCCAAAGAAAACAAGAAGATAATTTCTTTTATTTTCCAATAAATTTTACTTAAACCCATTTTATAGATATGTTTACATCTTGTCAGATATACAGGGTTAGTCAGAAATAATGTCAACATTTCTATTAAACTGCAATTTTCGTTTTTTTTATTACATGTTCCAACAGAGATAAAGAATCCAAATAAGAATTGTTACAATATTTAAGATAGTTGTTACTTAAGAAGCATTTAAGTTCATTTCATTTTTAAGTAGACCTCGTCTATCTTTGTGACTTGTCCACCATTCAAAAAATATATTTAACAACTATTATTCAAATTTTTTTCATCTACTGAAATATCAAATAAAAACGACGGATTGCCATTAAATAAAAAAAAAAGTTAATATAACTTCCAATTTGTCCTGTATATCTAGCATGAGGCAAACACATCTAAAAGTACTAAAAGTAGGTATTCGTGACCAAATGTCAAAATAAAATATTATTATTATTATTATAAAACTTAAAATCCCTTTTTGTGTTATCCAGTATGGCAGACCTTAAATAGAGATGCAATTTTTTAAATTTGTTATTGATGAGCAAAGCAAATCAAGGTTATAACAAATCACATATTAAAACAGAATTTTATTAAAAACATCAAATAATATCAGTAAGTAGAATAACAAAATAAAACAATATAGAAGATACAACAATACAACAAACAACGTTATTTTGTAGTAGCATAAAATCGTACCTTGGCACTGTCCTTCAAATGAGTCATAGCTGGGTCATTTATCGGCTTTCCGCTGGCGGCCTTTGTGGCATGAATAAGATCGCCCAAGGCACTCGCTACATCTCTTACTGCATTTATTAACATAACTTGCGAGTCTGGATTGTCGGAACCTAAACTAGCCGCTCCAAATTTAACAACTTCGGCTAGTTGAACTGGAAAGATGTAAACATAGGGACAATAAGTTTATAGTTTGGGGTTTTTTTGTACTAATGTATGTTAATTCTGTTTATCAATAGTTACTAGAAACATTTGAATACAGCTCTCAACTAGTCAATTGACTTTTCTATACTTAAAACATTCCATCTTTTTATGTAAAATAACATTGTAGTTCTTTACATAAAAATACTGTTTAGCCTTTTGGTTCTTGCCTACCTATTTTTAAGAGCTAAATTACATTTCTTTAATCTTGAAACTCTACATAAATATTTAAAAATAGTTTGAAAGCTTATAACTCACCAATAGTAGCAACCGAATTCTGTGCGGCAACAGCAAGTTGCTCCTGTGAGGAAGCGGCTCCGGCAACCAAAGTCTTTGTATCCTCGACCAAAGCCTTGGCAGTTTTTAAAATGTTTTCTCTGTGATCGGCAAATGACTCGTGCTCATTCTCTGGGTTAAGGTTACCAGCCGTGGCAAACATAATTGTGGTTTCCAAGTCACCAATAATACCGGAAACAGTGGAGGCTGCGTTAATACAGGCCTGTGTACCTCTGGACCCTGACTGCAAAGTGGCCAAGACTCTTGAAACTTTCTCTGTGACATTACGTGAACAGTCGCCTACTTCTCTTAAAATTATATCATCCTTTCTAATTAGACACTGACCGCCAGATTGCACAAGGTCAACACAAGCGCTTCCTAGCTGTTGGACGGCTTCCTTTAGTCTTAGAGCGACTTCACCATTAGTGGCAGATGCGGCAGCGCCGATACTGTCACTAGATAATTGCATGTATTTGTGCGACAAATCAGCTGATAATGGTGCTAGTTTTTGTGTATCCGTAGCAGCTTTCGTGGCCATTTCCCCAGCAATTTTGGCAATTTCTTTTGCACATTCGACCATGCGGGTTTGGTAATCTACATAACCATCGCTATCGGAAATGATAAGCGAAGCACGGCTATCTGATAAGCGAGTCATAGCCCGAGTCAGGTTATCTACAACTCCAGAGACTATACCGCTCTGAGTTGAGATCGCCTCGAGGCTGTTTACTAAATCTTGCAACGAGTCTCTAGTAGAATTGGCACAATCATCTATCTCTGGGTGGATAGTAACAGCCTAAAAACAAAATAAATATAATGCTACTCTTTTTTTATTTTTTTATTTGTAGTTACCTTTGGATTTCCACCACAGTCCTTTGAAACATATATAAACTGAAGTGCCGACTCTGTTACAGATTTTGCTTGATCAAGCAACTGCTCTTGCTGTTTGGAGTTTGTCATATTTGAGGCTGCCCCTATTGCATTTTGGACCAAGGGTTCAATGTATTGCACCATCTGATTTACGGCATGTCCAATATTTTCAGCCTCGTACTTGGCGGCATGTCTGAGAGGTTCAATTGTATCAAATAGTCCGGCGGCAGATCGTTCAACCTGTTGGCTGTACACCGGTAATGTTGCACTGCGTCTTGTTTGCAATGATTGAGATACAGCATCCATATATGCTCCATCTAAAGTTCTCAAATGGTTTGTAATAACTTGGGCAGCATTTTCACATTCGTTTCTTCCTGGAGCTTCGTTTCTACAAAAAATTGCATTTGTTTGACTAAATATACGAAAAAAAAGACTGTTACCATACCTGATATTAACTACCAGTTGCTTAATAGAATCGGAAACATTTTTTGAACTGCTGGCAAATTGTTGCCAAGTAGAGGGGTCTTTAGGCATTATGATAAGATTTTTGGTTGCACTTATGACACTGCAAGAACTGTCAATAAGACTACGGCCTGCATGGACTATAGGTTGCTGTGCTTGCCTAGCCTGCGGTGGTATCTTTGCAGGAATTGTAACAAACTCGCTTGAGCTGGCATAAACACAGAGATTCTCGACAGCATCTAAAACAAGAATATTTTACCAAAAGGGAAGGCGTAAACGTTGCAATAAACCTATTTAGTTGCGTAAAAAAATTTAGTTCTTTTGGAGGTTGGGGTTCGAAAAATTTGGTAAAAGTTCTAATATATTGTTGGGAATGCATCTTGAATTTTGTTGTATTAACAACAGCTGAAAAGACATCATTTGTCAATGGAAGAGAAGTTAAATTCCTTTTTTTTTTTTGTAATATTCTTCAAGGTCAAATTTTTTGGGGAAAGTTGCATTCCTGGAAGTTCCCAATTTCAATTATGTTGGTACAGGTGTTTTTTGGTTACTTTTTTCTTTTCACACTAGATTTAGATAAATTCCTGACAAAATAATAATCATAATCTAATGTCAAAATGTTGTCATTCTATATTTTTAAAATGTTACATTTCTAAATTAAAAACAATATACAAATAATAGTCCGGAAGGTTGTTCTTGCACAATTTGAAATTCCAACCTATAAAATTTATAAGCCTTTCCAACAGTAAATTCGCGAAAATCACGTATCACGAGATGGCGTTGAAAATCTAGTATATGGTAGTGAATAACAAACTTTTGACGCGTCTGTCAATGTTTTGACATTTACGATAAAGTTGGAGGTTAGTTTAAGTAACACTTTTTTTTAATTAAAGTATAATGTCAACCGTTTTATTAATTGATTGCATTGCTATATTGTTTATAAACTAGTTAAATATAATAACAACACTTTAAACGCACTTTTAATTTAAAAAAATCACAAGTAAAATTTAAGAAACCCGCCAACTGACGGTGACAGTAATGACAGCGGTTTGTTGTTCACTATCATATTGAGATTATGCCAAAAAATATAGATGTCGCCCACTCCGTGATTTTCGCGAATACAGAAATTTCTTGCGGTTTAAGCTGCATTTCTACCAACTTTGCAACGCTTTGACAGGTAGGTACTTATTACAGAAAAAAAAAAAACTGATTTTACTTATAACTTGAAAAAATGAATTGTTACTAGATGCGATGGGAACATTGACCGCTTTCTTTTCACTGCTTAGAACTGTCCAGAGGCGTCCAAGGTCGTGATTACTCGTGTTCTTTTCACTTGTGGCTTGACGCACCAGAACCACAAATGACACTTTCCCCTTTCCCCTCGAGGACCAACTTTATTGGAAGGGCTTGAAGGCTTGAAATAATTTGTGGTTATGTTACGGTTACGTTCCAGAGCTGAAGTTTGCACTTTGCAGTAAAAAATGGAGAATAATGCATTGATAGATTTGGAGGATCCAGAAAGTGGTATTAAATATCGATTAGCTGTTAGTAAAGAAGACTACCTGAAAGCTATTACTGGTAAATATTAATTTTTGCGTTTTATGTAGAATTTTATAAGCAGGTATATTCTAGATCCATAATTATTGTAAAAAATTACATATTAACTGTTGAAATACCACAATCACTGCAAAAATAGGTTATGTTATGTTTACACAATAACAGTCAACGCAAGTCGCAATAACATCATAACATCTTTATCGGCAGTTCTTTTCAGGAGCCGCCTAGGAGAGCTCAGGTTCTTAAACCCTGGGGCTTCATGATCGTGAAAAGAAAGCAGTCAATATTAAAACATTAAACATTTTAATTCATCATGCGCATCGTATGACTAACATAACCATACATTTTTAGTTTTTGCTAATTTATTTTCATTTTTAATTTTAATTTTTTTAGTTTGGATCCGTTATAACATTTAAAAACTCTTTCAGACAGTAGATTTTTAAAGTTTTAATATTATAGATTATTATTATTATTATAGCAGAAATTTTGATAAAATTGACATATTTGAAAGTTTTTAAACGCATATTTTTGAGGTTAGTTGTGACGTCACGTGCGCGTCACCCATAACTACTGTTGTTCAACAAAATTTTTCTACCGACTTCATATTTTGTCTTTTATCAATATTAATATTAGGCATTTTTTAACGTGAAGCCTTACCTAATAGAGGTCTTGTAGCTTCAGCACATCTCCTTCTGTTTTCATCAGAATAATCAGCATCAAGTGCTTTGATTTCTTTTACTAAAGCAGCAGTTGAATTTGCTACGGCTTTAGCACTCTGAACGAATTGCCTCTTGGCCACCGGATTCGATGTCTTCGAACTTGCGGTTCTGCATGAGTTGCACAAAGCACTAGTATGTTTTGCAATTAATGTGGCAGCCTCAAGCACTTGCTTTTGTGGGCTGGCAGGCGAGGACAATGCGGCACATCCTTGCTGTATGGCTTGCGAAGCCCTGGCAAATTGGGCCTGATCTACCAGGCCTGGACGACCGGCGATACTAGATGGATCTGATACGCCAATCTACAAATAATTTATATACACATAATTCTCAACATACAAACGGATTTATTAAATACAGGGTGGCCATTATTTATCCTTATGCGTGGATAACTTTTTTATTTTCAGAGTTACGGAGTCGGGTAAATAGGCAAAATTGGACAGAATTGAAAACAATTCATTGCTATTTTGAGAATTGTGGTTCTTTAGGTTGCTCAATTATCCGAAAAAAAAAAAAAAAAAAAAAATCTGAAAATGGTCATTTTTTTTATTTTAAATAACTTCGAAACCGTTAACCCTAGAAAATAAGTGAATAGTGTTATCAATAGATATATTGCTGTAGAATTCAATAAACCTGTTGCCACTATGTATTTATATAACTTACCAAATAAGCAGTTTGTGCCGATGCCTCAATCAACGAGCAAATTGCACTGCTGAAGCTCTTAACGTGTTCAGTAAACTTCTCGTGTTCAGATGCCTTGGCACTACTTGTGATTCCTGACAAACCTTCACCGAGCACTTTGCTTTTCTCTATTACAGAATCTAATGCCTCATAATACGAACAATCATTTATCGGCTCCGTAGGATTATCCAGTAGATACTGCATTGCTTTGATTTTCCTTATCGCATTATCACATTCGTTCTGGCCAGGTGCGGCTGACGTACAAACATTTACCAGATGGTTGATGCTGTCTGTTACCGCTCGAGCGGCAGCTGCAAGCTGATTCTTGCCGTTTGGTAAGTTGGGGTCTGCCGACAGAGATTTGGCCGTGGTTAACAAGGCACTTGAAGTAGTTGAAACACCTTTAAGTGAGTGAACCATCTCGCCGCGAACACTGGTATCAGGCGTTTGCCCTGCCATTTCCATAGAGACTGTGAGCAGGTCGTGGTATGCCACAGAAAAATCTTTTGATGTTGAAGCTAATTGTATCGGACTACGTACTGATTGTACGACGCTAGAGCTGGCCTCGTTCAAGTTTGCAGCGGCTGTGTTGAGCTCTTGTTGCAATTCCCCATAACTTTTGTTAGTATGCGGGAAATTACCAGAGGTGATTGTAGATGACCACTCGATTATGTTTGTAATGGAGGTATCAACATCTTTCTGTCCCGGCAGGCAGCTGATAGTAGCATTAAGAGCAGAAGTAATATCTTTGGCGGCCGACTGAAGACCAGGTGTAACTCCAACGGTTTGTAGACTTTTTTGAGCCTCATTTACAAGTTTCTCCGAGAGAGCCAAAACGTCCTGACCAGAATTTATGATTCTCCTTTGTACGTCGATATTATCTGAGGTGGCAGCAATCGCTCTTACAGCACCAGTTAGATTTCTTAAACTCTGCGCTGTATCTCGAGCAGCTTGCGATGTGTACATTTCGTTTCCTTGAGCTGCGGCACTTAGTAACTGCGCGACACCTTGGTTTACTAGCTTACTGCTGGCTGCCAATTGTTGCGCTCCTCGTTCTTGGGTGTCGCCTGGCAGCGGTCGAAGATTATGAGCATTCACTGCACGCTCGAATTCATCAAGCTCATCTTGTAAATCATTTATAAGTTGCTGAGCGGCATCCAAACCTAACCCTTGGCACGCGGGTTTGGCCCGGCTCAAAGCCCCGCGCAGTTCACTTAAGTCTGTATTAAGTTTGTGACTTGTGATGGAAAGTTGTTCTGTAATTGAATGATCGTCTAAAGTTGGCAGGACTGATCTTGAGGACTGAACGAATTGAGTGGCAGGATGTAGGAAGACCTCAGCAATGTACATAAGTTCTACTTGACTGTTGGTGTCTTCAGGGTTGTGGCCATTAGCTCTTATAGATTCTACTAAAGGAGGTATTGTTTCTGCTAGTTCACGCGTATCTTGATTTAGGGCCTCACGAGTTGCTGCATTTGTGTTATGCGGGTAAGTGGCCTGGGCGGCAGTAATGCACTGAGTAGCTGAAGATACAGCTTTCTTTGCACATACTTGTACTCTATCCACAAGTTTGGCTCTGAGTGCTGGCGTGGTGGCAGCAACAACAGTAACATCCCTAAGGTCTTCTGCGGTTCTTCTAAGCTGGTCTTGGTAGCTGACATCATGAGGATTCTTGGCACATTGACTGGCCGCTTCTACCATTTTTGAGGTGGCTTCGGCTAATGCTCTGGCAGCAGCTAGTAGACGTCGTTGGATTTCAGAATCGGGAAGCTTTTCAGCCTCACCTTTAATGCTGTGTATCAGTTGAGCTGTGGCTTGGCCTAGCTTTTTGGCTTGGCGTACCATTTCATTACCATCTCCTGATGCTGCAGACAGTTTATCAGTTGCAGCGTAAATTTCTTCAACACTATATTCTTGAATGGATTCCTGAGCACGTTCACGAGATGCTTAAAAAAATACATAAATAATTTAATTTATGAAACGAATTTGTTGAAACGTAATATATTACCTAGTTTAATGTGATTCAAAAGATCGTTCAGAGTTCTGCTGACTTCTGAAGCTGCGGCTCTTAGTTGGTTATTCAAATCTTCGTTGGGGCAGGACTCGTTGCATACGGAGACCAAATTCTCAACTGCCTTAGCGACTTCCCTAACAGCAGCAGTTAATTGTTCTTGGCAGGCAGGTGAGTGTAAAGTAGGTGCGACAACTTTGGCACATGCTACAAGTTGGGAAGTGGCTAGAGCACACTGGGTGGCGGCTCCAATAACACGGTTCTGTGTTTGCTGATCCTCACAAGTTGAAGCAATGTTCTTGGCTTTCAGCACCAAAGCAGCTGTTGTATTTGCAACGGCTTTAGCGAGGGACAGCAGCATATCTTGTAGCTCCTTGTTCTCTACTGTATCTTCTCCAATAGTCGCTAATACTTGAGTGCTGGCCTCTCCCACTCGTGATGCAGCATTGAGCAAATTCTGGCGAGGCTGAAATTGAAAATTTTTCCTTAGGATATGTTTCGTTAAATTTTAATGATATACAAAATACCTCTTTAGATTCTGGTTCAGCCGCTTTGAGTAGATCACTGAACGCGTGGCATAATTGTCTTGTAGCATCCAACAGTTTTTCACCCATAGTGCCGTCATCCATAAGAGCGGCAATCATTTTGACATCCTTGGTCATTTCTGGCAAGTTGCTGCCTATAGTGGTGATAGCAGCACCTACCGCACTATGATCGACCTCGTCTTGCGGTCCAGATGTCAACGTCACTACTTGTGCAGTAGCAGCATTCATAGCCGCAATCTGAGACCCAACATTTTGTTTGCGTGTGTCTAGAGTTACTTGTTTCCATTTCTTGGCGGCAGGATCAGTTCCTAGTTCGGGGATATGTGCTTTTCCTTCAAGATCGATTTCGGATTCCTGGATTCTCAGTTGGGTGGCAGATATGGTCGACATAAGTCCTTGCTGCGGTTCTGAAAGGACTGAAGTTATTCTTGTTTGTTGGAAGTTTGAGGCCTGAAATGAAAAATATAATTAACGACGGTTGGTCGGAAAATGTTCATTCGAATCGGGAAAATGTGAAAGTTAAAAAGCCTTCTGTGCAAAATTTGCCTACTGCCAATAATTTTATTGTTTGTAGTGGTGCTTCGGAATGCCACCTTAGTCGATGTCGCTCTGTAAATTTACCGCAGAAGTATTTTCCAGAAAAAATATAATTACAAGTAAGAGGCGCCTCGATTTCCTGGCTTTATTATTGGGCTAAAATAAAAAAGCAATATCCAATTGTTATGTATTTTTTTATGAGGAATCCGATTGTAAGGTCGAATAAAAGATGGAACGTCTAATATACGAGGTATTGTCAAAAATTTTTCAAATTTGTTTCACCCTGTATAATATTATGGAAGTCGATATGGTATATTATTGTGGTTATAAAGGCATATGCCATTCATACATCTAACTCCGGTTTAGCCAGAAATAGCTAAGATCCAACAAAATTTTGACGACAATCTGTATACAGGGTGAATACAAATAACTCATTTTAATTTTAAAAGGGGGTTACTGTTGATATTTATAACACAAATTACCAATAAAAAAATATAAAAAAGAAAGTTGAAAAATTGACCTACCCTACGTAAAATTCTGGTAAACTTTTGAGTACCGCTTCGTCGCTCTACTGACCCACTATGGGATGAACAACATGCCTTGTATCAAGTCACAGACTCCAAGTTCTAACGTAAAAAACGTGACAAAAAACGTCTAATAAAGTTAAGCCGCCGTTCGATGGTCTTTCATAAATTTGCGATCGGAGACAAGTTAATTACAGTGACAGCAAAAACTAGTGAATTTATGATTGCAAAAAAAGGTGAATGCCAGAGGCAAAGACAAATCCTGATTTATTTTCTGTTGAGATAGGTCAGTTACGAAGTTCTGCAAATGTTGACGTATTTTAATTTATTTTCTTTCTTGAGAACTACAGGGTACACATTTTTTATTTTTGGTAAATGGCCTTACCATTAAGGGACCTACCATCCCTTAAAATTAAAATGAGTTGTTGGTATTCACCCTGTATTATGAAATAATTGAAAAGTAGCCAATCTCCTGATTTCAAAAATATATAACACATGTCCATTATCTTTAGTAGTTTTCGAGAAACAAAATGCGATGAAGTGATTAATAAAATAAACTAATTTTAATACATTTCTAAAAATTAAAAAAGTAAAAGAAAACTACTAAAGATAATGGACATGTGTTATATTATTTTTTAAGTCAGGAGATTGGCTACTTTTGAATTATTTCGTAATATACAGGTTGTCCCCAAAAATTTTTCGGATGTTAGCTATTTCCGGGTAAACCGGAAGTTAGACGTATGAATGATATACGCTTTTATAACCACAATAATACACCATATCGATTTCCGTAATAATATACAGGGCGAAAAAAAATTTGGGAAATCAGTTTTTTGACAATACCTCATATATTAGAGGTTATATCGCTTATTCGACCTTATAATCGGATTCCGCATAAAAAAATACACGAGAATAGATTTTGGTTTTTCATTTTAGCCCAATAATAAAGGCAGGAGATCGAATGAGCCTCTTACGTGGGACACCCTGTACAAGTTATATTAGCTTATGCTAAACTTCAATTAATCAATATTATTATTTTACTCAGATATGTGTAATATCAAGTGAAGAATAATTTTGAGTAAACTTCACCCTTTATGATTTATTTCTAAAATATAAATCATAAAGGGTGAAACTCAATAAAATTATTATTATAAATTATAACAATTAATATTATTTTAAGAATGAAAATGATGAAAATTAATTTTAAAATATTACCCAGATTTAAAATTAATTCTAATTATATGAGCATGCATATATATACTTTTTGATAATAACTGATCATTTTACTACCTTGCAAAACAAAAATTCTAGGTAACGTATTTACAAAATATCAAACAAATTTTATGTACCTACTCTGCCGTCTGATCCATGAAAAAGACATGGAAAAAAAAATTATACAGTTACAATAATTGCTGATATCGTAAAAATGTATATACAAATTATTAAATAATATTAAAAGTATAGACAGAGGATTTATAAATAAAAATTAGAAAATTGTTTATAAATTACTGCAGATAGAATTTAAAGTTATTGTATGTTCACAAAAGATATGAAGTAGTTTAAAATGGTCGTTATTTTCCTAGTATGAATTAGTACGTTTTCTAATCAATAAATTAGAACAGTTATTAAACCTCTAATTAAAAACAATTTCTTACCGTTGGTGGGGTATGGCCCAAATTTACGGATCCACCAACAGTGGTTTGTTGTGGGCCATTCACAATACCCATGACAAATTTTTTCTCACCTAACAAATAAAAATAACAAAACAAATAAAATCACTAATAAAAACAAAATTAAACTAAAAAAAAAATTAAAACTAAATGGTAAATTACATAAAAAATAATATGAACATAACATTTAACACGTGAAAATATTCCTACAATTTTTAATCTTTAACTACTAGTAGGTATAAGAAACTTACCATCCGCTCCAGGTCTAATAATGGCAGGTTTAGCAAGAGATTCAGTATTGACTTTACCAATTTTACTTAATTCATGTTGTAAAATTGTTGCCCTAAAAAAATTATTCTCTTAAATTGTTTATTTTGCTAAGTTAAAATGCAAATGGCAAATTCTAAGACCACAATTTTGCTTTTTGCTTAAATAATTATACAAATTTTTTTGCTTGGCTTATCATTTTTACACATAAAGTAAATAATTTCCTTAAAATTTTGGTATACAAAAAAATATTGTAACGTAACTATCGTCAGCAAAAAATTTTTTAAAGAAAATATGTGCTAATTAACGATTTTAAACTTACTTGTGCGGTGCAACACTTTCTTCAAACATCGTCGACCCTTCATCTCCCTCAATACCGAAATGATCCTTGGCTTGTTTCTTTTTCAAAATAATATCTATATATCCTGCGATAATTTGCTGGATTTGCTCAGCCTCTGTAGTCTGTACAGAATAATATTGATCTGAATAGTCACCAAAATCCAGCGTAAAAGTATTTGGGCTGGCACCCCAACGCCTTACAGTCGTCAAAGGCCAGGTTTGCAATATTTCTTTAGTTTTCTCATCCAAACGTAGCACAGAATCTTTAGTTACACCGAGCAAGCGAGGAACAAGTTTGTTTTTTCCTTTCATTTTTTCTTTTACAAGGAAGAAGGTTACCCCGTAAGTCGTAAGAGATCGCGCATTTTTCGTGTATTTAACTTTCGCATCTAGCTCGCCCAAACCTTGGCATTTCTTATGTTCTGAAAATACTTTCTTTTCAACACCCTTGATTTTTGTATATGATTGTGGTAAAAATTCTTTTAAACTGAAATAAACGTGATGTGTTAGAATTGGTGGAAATTATAACCGAGGGACGGTATACTTACTCCAAAAAACCCGGTTTATGTTTAGTTTCCACATAGTCACCAAATTGAATCTGACATTGAATTCCAGCAAACTCACATGCTTTATCTTGAGTAATTGGATGTGTTCCATTTAAAATGGCATCTCGAGCTTGGACGTACAACAAATTCAGTTGCACGGGGTCTCTGGAGTCAATATTTTGATCAGAAAAGAAAAATTTTCTCCTTAAAAGAACCATTTCATTTTCATCAATTCCCTGCTCGCGTAGGGTCTTCGAAGGATCTAACCATTTCACTTCGTCATCAGTGTGTAATTTCTTACGTAATTGTTCCATTTTTGCATCCCGTTCACGTTCCTCTTTCTTACGCTTTAAAGTTAATGTTCCATAATTACGATTTTCTATATTTTCTTGATTTTCTAAATCTTCAAGGACTAGAGAGTACTCGTCATGATTAGTAATTCCAAGCTTTGTACATATCACCACCATTAGATTCGCTACAATTTGCGAATCGTCTACCAACATGGTTTTTACCGCACCTACAGGACAAATTTATAAGTTATTGTATTCGGAATTTAATATTCCCAAATAATAAATTATTGTGCAAATTGTGAAAATGAGTTCTACGTCTAATAACTATTTGAGCAATTTTAGTTCTTCAAAAAAAAATAAAATGAAAACCTCATGAGGGAAGATAAAATATTTTATTATGAATTAAGTTATCGTTAATTCTTTGAATTATCTGCCCATGTATGTATGTTATCAATTGTGTTAAATGGTGTCACGATTTGCAACTTTGTACTGTTTTAGCATTTCTTGTAATTCTAATTTCAACAGCAAGTAATACATAAAAATAATTTTCGTAAGTTCTTTAATATTCAAATAAATTATAATAGTAGTAGTAAGTTTAAGATCATAATTTGCATGTGTAGAAAATACATTTTTGATTAAAATAATGTAATAATGATAGGATTATACACATGCATGCATGAATACTCACCATCTAACATTTTGACTCGCAGAGTTCTCAGCTTCTTTCTATATTCAATAGTATCTCCGTTTCTGAGGAGGTAATACTCCAAGTTTCTGGCGGGTTCTAACCATACTCCTGTTTTATTATCTTCATCAGTGAGAAAAAGCCCATAATCTTTAGCTGAAAAAATAATAAATATGTGACAATAAAATAATTTTTTGGCGATCTCCAGAATACAATAAGTATTTTTATTCAGTTAAAGTTACTGACAAGAAGTGAAAAATTGAATCAAGCTGAATAGATTAAAACACTAACATAATTCTTTAGTTGAGAATTTGTACTATACCTACTGTTAACAAATATTTTTAAAAGGGTATCCGAAGACTGTGAAATTAACAGATGAGTTGGATTAAAAAACGCGCTGTTAATTATGGGAACAGAACTTCCTCACCATGTGGTGGAGTTTATGATAAAAGAATTTTTTTTTTATGATTCGTGGACAAATTTTTGAATTTTTTTTGTTTAGATTTTGCTCATGAACGAAATCAATCTTTTCCTTGGCCTTATATATGATGTATGACGTAAGTTACCTATTTAAACATAAAAATTTTTACTTTTATTAAATCATCACCAAAGACAGAATCGTTAGAGAGGTGAAAATAACAATTTGTTAGTTTAAAAAATATACGATATCAGATCCATGATTCCAAATTCTTCAATCAACTCAATGTTTCCAAGCTTAGTGGGAATTCTGTTTAAGTCGAGGTTTAAATACTTGGAAAAAAAGGTACAAAATATGTAATTGCATTAAAATCTGACTTTTAATTTTCTTTCCAAGTCTCGTTACCCCCTAATTTATTAAGTATATTTTACCTTATGAATCGATGAATTACATAAATTTTAAAATTATTTTATTCAATAGATGGTCAAAGCTATTGTCAGTTTTATCACTCCATATGCAAAGTTGCATGCCAGATAATGAGGTATTGGCGAGTACATGGGCTTGTCTTAAGCTCCATCTCACTTCATTTTATGACCGACAAAATGAAACAATAGCTCTGACCATCTACTGTAAACATTAATCTTTGATAATATACATCTTCCAATATTCTGAAGTTATTATACAGAGTGCCCCACTTACCGTGCTCACCATGGATATCTTAGAAACGGTAAGAGATAAATGGCACCAAAACTTTTATTAAGGCTTATTAGGTATTATATGCAAAAATATTTTAGTAAAATCAACTCGTTTTTGTTTCATAGGCAAAAAACTGATTTTTGTCATTTCCATTCTCTTTAAAATGATATATTAAAACAATACTTTATTTTTAGAAATAATGGAGTTATCGCCATTATTTGATTTTTCTTTATTTTCTAATTTTTATACAATAAAACAAAAAATATTCAAAACACAATTAAGTTAAAAATTCTTTGAATTTTCAAGTAGGCCATGTAAAAAATTCGCTTCTGTCCACAGCCACACAAGATAAATTATTACAATAAAATCAAAACTTTGACGGATGATATCTATTTGAAACAATTTTTTACATGGCCTATTTGCAAATGAAAAGAATTCTTAATTTCTTAGTTTTTTAAAAGTCTAATATTATTCGAATGATACGTAAGGCACCTACATAAAAATTAGGGAGGAAAACAAAAAAATCAAATAATGGCTATAACTTCAATATGTTTGAAAATAAACCATTGTTGTAATACTTATATATCATTTTAAAGAGAATAAAAATTGGGTTTTAACTAAACCATAGCCAGTTATGACTTGTATTTGAAAAATGAAAGTTGGTGTTAATATCTCAAAATCCAAAAATATAATTTTTTCAAAATCTGCATCAAAAGTGCTCCAAGAAAGAAATAACCGCATTAAAATATTTTCATAAATAAAGGAGTTATAAACGAAAAATGAAAATGACAAAAATAAGTTTTTTGCTTATGAAACAAACACGAGTTGATTTTACTAAAATATTTTTGCCCATAATAGTAAGCCTTGAATAGGCTTGATAAGTTCTACATTCTCTTACCGTTTACCCATGGGGAGCATAATAAGTGGGACACCCTGTATACAGGGTGCTTCAAAAGTAAGCGTAAGCCTTCTGGGGGCGTAATCCTCGGATAAAAACAAGACAAAAAGTTCCTATCAACATGGGTCCGGAAATGCTTTCTGAGGAAGTTACGGCCCTTCGAATGGGGCACCCTGAAGACGGTTTTTCCGCAATATTTCCGAAACCGTTAATAATCAAATTTCGAAAATACATACACTGTATAAACTTTTGACGCTGAATTCAGAATTTAAAAATTTTAGTCAGGGGCGACACATACCGGGAAGGTTAAGGGCTAAAATAACCCCATTTTTTTTCGTTTCAGATTATTAAGGTTTTCGTTAAAAATTATAAAATTTCAAAGTTTTCTACGTAAAAAAGGTACTCTTAGTTCATTCCGATAGAATGAACCGTTTTCGAGAAAATTGATTATGAAAAAGATACAACAGTCGATCATACAAACGTTTGTCATTGTTTTCAAGTAATTTGAAGTTTTACTGACATTGTGACATGTGATTTAATTTTGGTCCAGTCTAGATAGTAAATATTAAAATTAAAAGATTCAATAAAATAAGAACCTTTTTTATTCGCTATTTAAAGGGCCGTAACTTCCTCAAAAAGCATTTCCGGACCTATGTTGATAGGAACTTTTTGTCTTATCCGAGGATTACGCCCCCAGAAGGTTTATGCTTACTTTTGAAACACCCTGTATACAGAGTAATATACATTTTCAATCATTGGGGTTAAGTGGAAGAGCAGGGAGCGCTTCCACTCATCTGAACTTCGCCCTGGTAAATACCAATAAAGGCAATTTTATTATTATTATAATTCTTTATATTTTGTATTTTGCAGCTCTTATCGCTAAAATAAATAAATAAATAAATAAATAAATAAATATAAGTTTATTGCATGAAGAAAAAAGACCTACATACAAAAGGCTGTTTTGAAAAAACCTGTAAACACAGTCATATTTTTCTTATTGCAGAATGATTTAAAAATTCATTCACTAATAGTAAAAATCAATAGTTTAATAGACATTAATAATTACTTAAATACTTATCCTTTATTTTTAATTTCCAAAAACTGGCATGCTACTATACTACATATTACTTTGTGAATTGTGGCTACTGCTAGTAAAACATCAAACGTAACTTAAATGGTAATGTAAAACATGTAAATCAGCTGTGATCAACCTTGGTATTGTGGATTTCTGAGATTATTAACAAGGTTGCATACCTTTAGAATATAAATTACATTACGAGGAGCAAAACTTATCTAATAATATTAGTGTGTACATTGTACGCTGCTAGATAGAACAACAAAGTTTTGCCATCATCGGTACCTAAATGGTATAATTTCAAACCATTGTAAATTTTTATGAAGGCCGAATTTCAGAAAACAGCAATTTTTAGTTGGATAAATTGCAACATAAAATTTGTGTTGAGATAATTAAAGGAAACGATTTATTAACATAACCTCAAATTTTTAGTTTTTGCAAATTTATTTTCAATTTTAACTTTAATTTTTGTAGTTTTAGCTTGGATCCATTATAACATTTAAAAATTCTCTCAGACAGTAGATTTATAAAGTTTCAATATTGTGGATTATTAAAAATAGACCGCTAATTATAGGTTGGAATTCCAACCAACAAAAAGCATCTTATTTATTAGATTAACGCAATTCAAACTTTATTAATAATGTACTGAACAAGATTTTAGTTGATAGTACAGGAGTCAAACAGAAGTTTTGTTGATAAGATTGACATAATATTCGAAAATTTTAGAAAATGCATGATTTTGAGGTTAGTCGTGACGTCACGCCACCCATTTCAATAAACAAAACGAATGAAATGGAGTCAATCTATATAGTTGCTTTTTGATTTTTTTTTTTGTTACTTTATGAATGAAAAGCCACCTCCGTAATGAATGACGTACAATCACAACAATTTCAATAAATTAATTGTTTTGTTTTTTTTTAATAATATTAACCAATCGGAGAAGGAAGTATTTTTAACAGAGGGCAGTAATACTTACGTTGCCCACTCGCCTCGGCACATTTTTCTCTGATAATGCGACACGCATCGTGCACTGTTGTTGTAGGGTCAAAAACGATGGTTTTCGTAACATTGCTGTCCACAATGTTAATCCTAAGAGATAAAGACATGGTTGTGGAGTACTAGGTCTGCAAAAGAAAATAAGTAGGTATATAATTTGTGTCCCATTTCTTTATAATAATAATAATAATAATAATAAAAATTGATTATGCAAAAACATGTAATTGTCAATTTTTTTGGATGATGAAACCATTATACAGAGCGTTAATAAAAGGCCTAATTTGTGACAAAGGTATTAAAAGTGAATTATTTATATATTATTTCATGATTTTCCAGGTATAGGTATTGTTTCATGTTCGTCTTTTGCGCTATTTCAGGCTAATAAACGATGTCTATGCAGTTTGCCCTATAAATAAACAGTCACACAAATTTTTGGTCGACGTGGATATGAAGAAAAAAATTGGAACTTTAAATTAAATGGTAAAAAATAAAGGCTTTGTTTCTAAAAATGTAGGGACTTTCTGATTACCACAATATAAAAAATAAATCTCAACTTTGAACTACCGTCTATTATTTGCATGCTAGTATAGAAAAAAGCATCATGCACATCAAAATATAAAAGAAATCCTAGATAGGTGGTACTACAAACTATATGGATAAAAATAGAACAAACCAGACACCAAAAACGTCCCGTTACCTCAAATAAACCATTTTAGGGTAGGTATTACGAATATAACAAATGAAGGGCACAAAAGTTTTTAAGGTTATAGGGTTGCGGGTAATTCCAAGAACGACCCCGGGAAACGCCTAACAAAATATGAAGATAACAGCACGGTGTCAGTGAGTTAATATTAACAAAGATTCAATCAATCGGAGTATACAAGTTAAGAAATAAGTCAATAAACCGCTAGGAAACGAACATGTCGTATAATTGAATCATACAGAAAAGTAAGGGAGGATGGGGGTGCCTTCAAGAAAGTGGGGATGCTGCGTTACTAGGCAACCAAATCGGTCAAAACGGCCGACTCTCCGGCGTCATGCTCAGTGGCATGCCCAGGATTTTCAGTAACCGGGCACCAGCGATGAAATAATAATTTTTCAACAATAATCAATAAACTATTTACCCATTTTAATTTATTTAGTTATAACTATGACAGTTAAGTTGTTTAATAAAAATCGTATTGTTCATAATAAAAATATAGCATCGGTAATAAGAGCAAGTGATCGGTTAAAGCTTCTATTTTTTTTACTGTAAGAATTGTAATAAGGGTAAGGGTAAGTTGCCAACGAATAACTTTCTAAAATATTGCGTATTTTTTTTCAGTTGTGTAATTTGTATTTACTTAGTATTAATTATATCAGACAAATCTGATGTTTAATTATGGATTTTAAAATACTTTTTATATTTATAATTGTTTACTGTAATAGCATCATCATCAGATTTAGATTAAATTTGCGTTATCGGCAAAACACGAGATTCGTATCAAATACAATAAGATTTTTGAAAAATTTTAACATTACATAAAATTTTTATGGATTCGTAAAAAATTATTAAACAACTAATGTGCATACACCTGACCCAAGCAAGTATTTATAATTTAAATCAACCCTACCCTGCTACATTGCGTTCTGGCTACCCCCTAGACGCGACATTGGAATCATCTCAACACTCTTTAATATCAATCGATATTTCCGAACACGTGCTTAACACACTGAAATTGGGTCTGTCGTGGCACCGTTTGTGACATAAACCAACATCGATAAACTTTTACACACACTGTATTTTTATTAGTTGCCATAAAGTCTATAAAGGGCACTCCGGACAGGGTAAACTATAATTATCTTAAGTTTTCGATAAAAGGAATCACACAATCACCTATTCGACATAAATATCGGCCTCGTTATGATGTTACTTATTTATTGCATAATTCATAAATCATGGGGATTCAGGGTGGTACTGTGGAAGTTCGCTAAGGGGCGTAGAGCTTACTAAATTAATATTTGTGCATTTTTGTTAAATACACTCATCAGTCTTTATTTTTAGAGATTGTTTCTTTTAAACACCTTGTATTTTTTATTGTATATTTTAAAAGATCTTTTTATTAGCAGAACTAAATATCTGGCACCAATACGAACATAAAACAAAACATTAATTAAAAAGTTTTTTCAAAGATAGAGTAGGCACCTATATTAACTAAATTCGAAAACAAATTAGTTACGTATCTTGAGAATAATAAGGTTGCACGATCGTATTTATAAATAAATATAATGTTACTGTCATTCCAGTCGTCCTTCAGCTTATTTAACATTATGCAAAAGAGTTTATAAATAAATTTAGTTTATGATGTACCCATGTAAATATATTACAGAAATGCCTCGTACAAGATATTCAGGTCTGTATTAGGTCATACGTGCGCCTGGATAATAATATGTGTTTATTAACCGCTTAATAAATTCCAGAAGTTAATATGTTTGAATGAGCGGCCGTGACACTGGCATTTTTTCGCAAACGACGGGAATCTCGGTATACTCGAATTCTGGATGTGTGTCTGCCGTCTTGAAATGCATATCTATAAAATTACGTGAAATTGTTAATTTGATTGTGATTTGTGAGTGCCCAAATGTTTGCAAAATTGCAAAAAAAATTATGACAGTGCAATCATTTTATACTTGATTTCTTGAAAAAATATCCCCCATAAATGTCAACAGTCTAATTTAGGATTTATTCTACGGGGTAATGACTAACTACTAACATAGAAAAATAACACCAAGACAAGAAGAAAATTCCTAGTAGTGTCGGTTATACAGGGTGTTATTGAACTTTAGGAAACAAATTTAACAGATAAAAACTCATAGTCAAATACATTTAATGACGAATTTCTTCTAATCAAAAGTGATTTTTTACATCCTCATTCATACCTTTAAATAAAATCACAATAAAATGTTTGATAGCCACTGGAAACAGTTGTACCTCATTTTAAGTGTATGTGTCGAGGTGTGTGTTATGGATGACAACGAAGAAGATCATGGCCGTCGTCATGTTTATTCGAATTCTAAAATTGTCGACATGATGTTAATTTATGGTGATGCTAGACAGAATTTGTTGGCAGCTAGCAATCTTTTATAAGTGGTTCTCAAACAAATACAATAATTATTCAGATTTTTAACTAGCTTTTTTTTCTTCAGATATTCAATTTATTTATGATGTACTTGTTTTAAACCATGAAAAATATCATACAGTTAAATTTTTTTCCGAAAGTTCAATAACACCCTGTATTGTACATATATCTCGAAAACTGTTGGAGATAGGGATCAAATATTTGATACCTACTGTTAAACTTGGGAAGTCATACGTTCCAAATATGCAAAGATAAAATTATTATTATACAGGGTGTTGTCATAATTCCTCAAAGTTGGTTAAACAGGAAGTTGCTTAGGGATGTCTTCATTTTCAGAATAAAGAACTAAACGAATTCCGTAATAATATATCTTGTTGTGATTTTTAATTTCCTCATATGGAATAGTACAGATACAGATCAAATAAACAGTATTTGTGATAAGATCTATATTGCAGTTGTTAATTAAGTTTTAAGTTGTCAAAGATTATTATATTTATAACTTTAATTTTTTAAATGTTTTCCTTTAATATTCATGAACGATTTTCAGCGCATGTGTTTGATGTTTTGTATTTAGGAGCGAAGTATTTACAATTTAGTTATTTGATTACAGGAGATAATACAAATAAAAACGTAGTAACTAATTTTACAACAGCCAGCGCATAGTTGAATTTACTGGATAATCTTATTTTTTTTAAATGTTCGTTTTTAAATTTCTCACCAATATCTCGAACCGGATTTTCGAATTTAAGTTATGATTTTTTATAATAATAAAAATTGATTATTAAAAAATATTCATTTTTTTTTTCAATTAAAGTCAGTCTACAAGTCATAAATATATAGATTCGTCTAATTTAGTTTTAAATCTTTACTTTGAAAATGGATAACAGATCTGCCAAAACAAAACTATTTTTTTCTTGGCAGCTGTCAAAATCAGTGTCAAATTTAAAATTATATAAGTATGTTTTTTGTAATTTTGAAAACAATGCGAGTTTTATAGAAAAAGAGATATAAAATTCTTTAAATCAAAATCTTTCTATTTTTACAACTAAAATTGTTTTAGCTTTTGGCTGCTGTCAAATTTTCTGTCAACTTGATAAAAAAATGTTGTATTCAGTACCCCCAAAACCTATAGAAAAATGCCTTTTTAAGTACTAAAGTCATTTGAGGAAATAATGATTAAATGATATTCTTACTCAGTTGACAGAAAATTTGACAGCTGTCAAAAGTGAAAAGTTATTTTAATTTCAATTATAAAAATGGAAAAATTTTAAATACTTAACATCTCTTCTTTTATGAAAAAATCATATTGTTTTTCAAATTAAGAAAAGACATAGGTGCTTTTTAATTTTTAAATTTGACAAGTGATTTTGACAGCTACCAAGGATAAAAAAGAAATGAAAATTCTATTTTGGCAGATCTATTAGAAAAGTAAATATTTAAAACTAAATTGGGCGAATCTATACAGGGTGTTTCATTGGGAAAGGGACATACATTAACTGTGAATAAAGGTCACCGAGATGCGAGATAGTTCCAAATAACCGAGATACAGGGTGTTTTATCAATTTTACCTATTTATGTCTTAACTAACAAACCACCTGGTATATTTTTTCGACATTTGGCATTCGTATTCTACATAATTTAGTTAATCCACTAAGACATTAAAAAGGAAGAAAATCCAGGTCTGGGTTGGCAAAAAATTTACAAAATCTATCATCCTCAGAACAACACCCTGTATATCCCAATTTCAAAAGAGCGATGAAAACTCAATTTAACCATGTACTTTATATTTTCCCACAGAAAATTTTACTATTAAAATTCGTATTTAACATTGTATTTGATGAGCATTTTGGGGGTACACAATGAAATGAGACAGATTTTTATTAATTTTATTATGTTATAATTATTTTTCTAAAACCTACATAGTTTGTATTTGTTTGCCTCCAGACCACTAGAAAATGTGTAATTACAGGTCCGTATTTAGGACTACAATAACAACCAATAAGAACACCAATAATTAAAGAAAATAAATAAAAACCGAATTACTACTAAGAAACTACAACAATTATTGCTCAAAATGACCTCCATATTTGGGCGGAAGAATATCCATTTGCTAAAAGGAAGGCCCTTTCACAACACAAATTTTCATTAAATGTTTGGTGCGGCATCTTTAATAATAAGTTAATTGGTTCACATATTTTCCTTCATAGACTGATTGGCGAAGTCTATTTGATTTTCTTCAGAATATTTTGCTAGTGTTGTTAAACCATGCAGGTGCACATATAGCCGGAATACATTTTCTCCAAGATGGTGCTCCAGTTCCACCACATTATAGGCTTATTGTTAAACAATTTTTAAACGAAAACTTTCCAAACACGTGGACAGGTAGAGGTAATTGTAATGAATGGCCCCCAAGATCACCCGACTTTAATCCTTTGGATTACCACATTTGGGGATATCTAAAATCCAAAGTATAATTTCACTGACATAAATAAAGGGCAGAACTTCTTCAGAGGATAGAAGATGCATGTGAAAAAATGAAAAATAATCCGGATGTGATGTTTAAATGCTTGCTTTGAGGATGGAAGATTTTCAAAATTTTTTGTCAAGCCGGACCTGGATTTACTTTCCTTTTAATGTCTTAGGGGATTTGTCAAATTATGTAGAA
The DNA here is from genome assembly GCA_963680705.1 of Rhagium mordax. Taxonomy (NCBI): domain Eukaryota; kingdom Metazoa; phylum Arthropoda; class Insecta; order Coleoptera; family Cerambycidae; genus Rhagium; species Rhagium mordax. The sequence continues at coordinate 11,043,467 of OY796657.1, forward strand.
TACGTGTCCCAAATGTCAAAAAAATATACAGGATGGTTTGTTAGTTATCAATCAAGAAAGAAATAGGCAAAATTGATAAAACACCCTGTATCTCGGTTATAACGGGCGACATACCCATTAAGTATAGGTTATTTGGAACCATCTCGGTGACCCTCAGCTAACATATGTCCCTTTCCCAATGAAACACCCTGTATGTATTTGTGACCTGTAGACTCATTTTAATTGAAAATAACAATATTTTTTTAGTAAAAAAAATAATTTTAGATCTAATTCAAAAAATCTAAAATATGGCTCGAGAGATTGACGAAAAACATTAAAAAAATGAGATGATTCAATAAATTCTGATGAGCACTTCAGCGATTTTTGAACGAAATTTTATTTCCCCACCCCATTGTGCAGCATGCTGTTCCACCTTTTACATCATACCATTGTTATTCTACATCTGTGGTGTTTATCCAAATCTAATTTCATCTCATTACTCACCTAACCTATTTTCATGTTTCTATGGATTTACTCTCGGATTTACTCGTGTTATTGTCACCCACGTTAATCGCCAATTTGTAGGTATGTCACACTCACTCACTCATTCATATTGAATTATTTGTATTTACTTGACAATCACGGCATATTTATGACTTTCTTCAATGGCTTCCTATAAAAAGATATACAGGGTGTATTTAAAAGGCCTGCACAAAACGCTATCACATATTACTGGGATCAAAATAGAGCGATTTAGTTAAACTTACCCCTATCTAAAAGTGCTTGGTTAAGGATCTTCAAACAATTTTATTTTTTTCAAAATCGAATCTTTTTTGTCTTCATACCTACAGTTGTTTTCTTTAAATCCAACTAATTTTACTTGATAATTATAAGACAAATATTGTTTGTTTCGAGAGAACAGAGAAAAAAATCGAAGGCAAATAATAACTTAAAATCTATGAACTACAACCTCAAGTGAGAAAAAATCAAGTCAAGTGTGTTTGTTTTTCAACCAGGCAGTCATACACATCAAATACTCTATACTCTTCGGAAAAGTAAATTCAGCACTGCAATATGTCTGGTTAAATAAAATATGCTTATAGTATATAAGCACACCTCAATTAATTTTCTGTCGGAAGCTATAAAAATTCCTTTTGAATGGAAACGTAAATCATTTCATGTAAAATGGTATGCATTACCATATTCATTACGAATGCGACACCATGTATTAAAAAGGGTCTGGTTCATTATTCATCAAATTGTATCTGGATCGTATGCATCCATATTGGAGTCCGTTTAACCCTTTTAATTACTTTGCCTTGGTCAATTTGTAGAGAGTAAGAACGAAAAACAAACAAATAAAAAAATTGCTTAATAAATATAATACGTGTATTACATCAAAGGTTTGTTCATCCAGTTGATGTAATAAAGAAAGCAGAATAATCTATTAAGGAACTGTCTACGAAACCGCCAGTATTTCTTTCAATGCAATTTGCAGGTTGTCATGTACATTTCTCCATATAGAATCAATAATTTTCATTTAATAAAATGATATTTTAACAGTTTTATATCTTTTATATATAAAACAGACGCTGTATCGTATACACGACCATGTTTTTGATGTTTCTTTATATTTAGAAGAAGGCTTTTGCGATTTCCTAAAAGTACTATGTGATTTATTGAATCAAAATTTCTAAATGAAAATTGAAAAGATATAAAAATTTAACACTGTATTATTTTCGGCGGAAATGCAACAGCAAAAGTTGGCTTTGGAACAAATGACAACAGAAATAAAATAAAACAAAATTCAACGCCCTCTATCTCGAAAACGAAAAGTTTTAAGACGAATATTCATACTTTTCGTGATAAAATCCTTGAGGAATCCATACTCCGTAGATATTTTAGAATACTTAGAAAACACCTAGATACGATACGATTAATTCGTACTATTTCCTCAAATTAAAATGAGTAATACATTACTACTATAAGTACTATATGACTCATCCCATTCTTTTTAACCAACTCAGTACCTATTATAAACATTTTGTTATGATAGCTGCGGAAATTGACAAATTAATTTAAATATTATAACGTAGGTGATTAAAACATCAAAAATGATGAACGTGTTTGGCATAAAAGTTATGAACGTATGTGAAGTGAATTTTTATTTTATTTTTCGTTGTTCCATAATAGACGGTAAAACGGTAAAAACAAACAAGTGAAAATCCTACAAGAGATTTAATTTATTTCTTTGTTGAAAACAGCCATTTTGTTAATTTCTCAGGGCTGAGGGAAACATTATATTTTTTATTTTAACGCAAAATCACAAAGTTGTATGAAAATTGTTTTTTTTTATTTTTCAGAGTGTAATAATAGTTATTTATGTATCAAGGCATTAAAGTTAATCTTTTTATCATGAATGTGGAGTTTAGTTGACGAGGCCCGTAGGGCCGAGGCAAATAAACCACATTAGTGATAAATAGGAACTTTAATGCCGAGGTGCATATTACATTTTTTTTTTTAATCCAAAAACTATGAAATTAACATTAATTAACTCTATTTTTTAAATAATTTTCAGTGACATTAAGAAATGTCATAATTATTTAAAATTTTAAGTGACCTTAGGAAATGTCATAATTATTTTTAAATGTCAAGTCGGAATAATTTTTTATAAGAAAACCATTATTTTTGGCAATTATAATAGTGATAATACAATTATGAATTTAAAAAACTGTATTTATTTACCTTTTGTTACAACACAATTATTATCACAAGCAATAAAAAATTAATGTTTACGTTTATCTGTCACCTCGGCCAACTACAAAAATCATACAATAATAGATTACTTTAATGACTATTTCTATCACTTTAATGACGATTTTGAGGTTACTTTAATGCCGATTTAAAAAAAAAGTTATTTATGAAATTTATTGGCGGGGAGGGGGGTCTCTTTTTACTCACCTCACGCTAATTCGTCCGAAGGGTAATTAGTACAGAGGGACCACACTTGGAGTCATTTAAAACAATACCTTGTCGCAACCATGTAAAAACATTACACCAAACAGAAGAAGAAGAAATAAATAACGAAGAAGAAACTTGAAATATTTTATTGCTGGGTAAAATTTCAATTTTATTAACTCGCACTTGTCAACTATATTTAAATATTCATAACTTGATAATGACGCAAGTGTGAAATCTTTTAGTGTAGCATCCGATATTGAAATTTTCACATCTACACTGAGGTTTTTTTTCTTTTGTAAACATTACAACGAGCAACACACAAAATGTCAAAGCATTTCCTTCTATTTTATCACGTTAATCCGTTCGGGAAGTGTAATTTCTACCACTATGGGGATAAAGTAATGCCATCATCACGATAAATTAGAAGAGGAAGAAATCAACAAAGAATTAACTAAAAATAAATACTGAGTCAGCAGGCCGATATTTTTTAAAAATATTTGAACAGAAAAATTAAATTTTTAGGGTTTAATTGACTTAATTTTATGACCTCTTGAATTCATGCCACATAGCTATGGAACTCCCTGTGTAAAATTATAGGTAGGCGATAAAATTCCGCTAAAAAACGGTCTTAAAACATAACAGGAACATTTATTAATGGGTCGATGTGCCATACAAGATGAATCAAATGTTTATATTTAAAACAAATCTTAGGCAATGTGTGGCCAATTCATTCCACGTTGACTAGACGAAATTATTTTTAGGCACCATCCGAGTCGTTTATTTTTCTAAATATTTATTTTATATTGTAGCTACCGGTTATGAACTGGCTGACAAATGTGCTATTTTGGGAAAGTACGATAACTTCCTAAAATAGCAATGTTGAAGAATTTTTATCATCACTTCCTACGTACGTAGGTATATTCGAACTGGAACATTTATAAGGTGTTCAACGTGACCTACTTATTACATATAGTTATGTAAATTGGATGCAGATGGTTTTATAAGTGTAAATATTTTTTGCAGATTCTGTAGTGCAAAATTCTAATTGGCAATTTGAAGCGAATTAGGCACAAAGGCTAAATAACAATACATATTAAATTTCTGGTCAGGTACTGAATAAATACAGGGTGAGTCAGGTTATATGGTAAAAAATTAATATGTGAATAGAGCATGAAAAAACAATATTGACGTGTCTCAGGATTTTGCTATATAACCAATTTTTTTGGGTCTATAACCATAATTTTTTCTTTTGGGAAATGCTACAAGTTTTGCATTATTAATTTGATCATTAGATCATTTATTGCCTTGTCTACAGCTTGTTCGATATTGGAAACGCTCATTTTAAAATTTTAAATTTAAATGATGTTTTGTAAGTATTTTTTACTTATGTCAAAATTGTAGAATACTATAGAATTCACAATTGGATCCCCTATCCAAATTTGCCAAAAAATTGAGGGTCGCCATTTAAAAAAAATGGCGATGACGTCTCACACCTCGGTCAAATATGGAGGAACGAATTGAGGCGACATGGCAAAACGTGCGCAAAAGGAAACAAAAATTGATCTGAATTTTTTTCGCAAACAACCAGGGCAATTCATATATCCAGGTTTCCATATAAACCGACCGCACTGTATACTATACACGGTGGTGAATTTTTCGATGCCCACCATTAGTATCTCGGAAACTATAAGATATATATAGAGGATCGGTTAAATTAGACAACGCTATTTTATACTTTACAATTTGCTGCCAAGAAATGCTGGATATCTTGATTCGTTAGCGGTTTATCCTGAAAAAATTGAAAATCGTGATTTCAAAAAAAAAATAATATCTTCTATACCATTCATGTGAATTTAATGAAATTTGGCAAGGTTTTTGGCAAGGTTATATTTTTGCCCACTATCAATTGAATGGCGTTGATAGAAATTTTCTAAGCCTTCTAGATTTTGAGCAACGATAGTCAACTTTTTTTTTCTTATGGCCGCCATATTGGATTTTTACACCATTAGTTAGAGAAAATAATTCTCTTTTCACCTATGTCACCAAAATAGACTGATTTTTTAAACATGTTGATATTCGAATTAATGTAAAAATAATTTATAAAATCCAGTTTGCTTTGGAAAAATAATTGCAAGCAACATTGTAATCCAGACGCGATTATAAAATTGTACACTATTGAAATTTGTTTGTAGCGCTTAATTAGTGAGATACAGGGCGATAAATTACTTACGGCCAACATTTTATTTGGCCAGGACTTCCTTGCTATTTATCAGAATTTGTTCAAATTTTATATAATTTGTGTATTTATTACAGTTGATATAAAGCCGTTTTTAATATTTAAAAATTCCAGGGCAGGTCTTTTTAATTTGAGTTTCTTCATTTTTGTAAAACAAGATCACCCTGTATAATATTTTTTTCAACATTCGGTGAAAAATTGTAAAAGTCCATACGTCAGTAAACTAAAGTATGTGAATAGATTTTTTGTCGCGCCTTTATTGATTTTTTTACAAGCGACTGAATTTGGCAAAATGGAGAAATGTAAGATAAAAAGTTATAATTTGCTTAAATAAATTATCTAATTTTTTTTTAATGTTTGTTACATTCAATTATTCAAAATCAGAAACATAAGTGATGCGCAGATAATTTTTTTTTACCTCAAATTTAAATTTATTTTAAAAATTTGTGTTTTCATATATCTATGTAGTAAGTTCAGTTTTCTAAGAAAAAATATGGCAGGGGAATTTTCGGAGTCACTGATTACGAATACTTACATTGTCAAAAAAGGCATTTTCTTTTCAAACATTTTTTTGAATTAGGACCTATTTTCTTTATAAGTATACCGGGTGTAAATGAAATTAGTTAGGCTCACCCGTATAACTTTTTTGTTTTTTCAGATATCGTTTTGAAATTTGATTTAATGCATGTTAATAAAATAATTCTAGCACTTCCTGTTTCACCGGAAATGACCGTAACATCTGTTTCTTAAACGGAACACCTTGTCCTTGTATATTTTTACATTTTTGGATTCAGGGATTTATTCTGCATACGATGCTATCAACTTCGAGGAAGAAACATAACCTCAAACATTTTTTTAGGATAATTTAAGTTGATATCTAGGGAGCCATGACTGCTGAAAAATTTTTCTTTCTGAGCCGTTGAGTATTGGCAAAATAAAATCGTGATATTAAGTGAGCTAACTTTGCTTTTACAGCCATTTAAACATCTCGGAAATGGTTTTTTCGATTTAAGATTTTTTTTTAAATGGAACCATTATACCTCATTTTAATATTTTTATTTAATTTAATAGAGATTTTCTTTACCTACATTGCGATAACAAACACTTGAATTTCATATCAAATGTTTAACTTGGTCAGAGCTCACTAAAATAAATTTGAACTAAGGTTATAAAGTATCTTTTGTAAGTTATTTATAAACTAATGGTGAAGTGTTTGGTATCGAAATGTAGGTAAAGAAAATCTCTATTAAAATAGCATAATGTGGTATAATGATGCCATTTTAAAAAAAATACTTATATCGAAAAAACCATTTCCGAGATGTTTAACTGGCTATAAAAGCAAAGTTAGCTAACTTAATATCCTGATTTTATTTTTCCAATACTCAATGACTCAGAAAGACAAGTTTTTCAGCAGTCATGGCTCCCTAGATGTAAACTTAAATTATCTTTAAAAAATGTTTGAGGTTATGTTTCTTCCTCGAAGTTGATACCATCGTATGCAGAATGAATCCCTGAATCCAAAAATGTAAAAATATACAGGGTGTTCCATTTAAAAAATAGATGTTACGGTCATTTCCAGTTAAACCGGAAGTGCTAGAAGCATTTTATTAACATGCATTCATTCAAATTTACTTGTTATTGCAACTGCCAAAATTTCAAAATGATCCTATCTGAAAAAACAAATAAGTTATAGGGGTGAGCCTAATTTCATTTACACCCGGTATACCTATTTGTATATTTATCGAAACTTGATATAAATGTCATCAGAGGTGTTTCTTGGATTACTTCATCACAAATTAATAGAGTTGAGCTATAGAACAATTTAAAAAAAAATATCAAAATTTTTACTGAAATTTGAAAATTGTAATTATATTTTTACCGAGAAATTAGATCTAGTAATTTTCTGAGGCCGCTGATGATTGCAAATTTCAAATTAGAATTGAGATTTTATTGCTGATTCCCTAAGAATATTTGGAAAAAGTCTTTATTGATGAAGCCCTTTATAAGAACACCAAATCTAGAAGATTTTTGGGGTTAGAGATTACACATTTCAAATAAATACATATGTACGGAATAAATAAATCTTCACTGAATTGGAGCATATATAATAAAAAAAAATGTTTTTTCTACTACCGATCGTAAAGTACTAACCCCGCACGCTGAAGAGTGCGTAAAGTTAAACTTTACGCACCTATAATAATCATATCTTATTTTAAAAACGTTAAATGTGGTTATTTAATTTTATGTAGTCCATTTATTTAATATCACGATATTATTATAAAACATACCACCTATTTTTCAGTATTCTTTAACAATAATGATTGAATTTTTTACAATCCTGAAGTTTCATTTATATTCTTGACATTGACATTAGACAAAGAAATATTAGACATTGATTAATTTCACTCATTTAAAATTAAATAGGCTATACCAGTATTGTGATTTTTAAATGACATGAAGTTTTGACGTAATAGGTAAATTTTGACGTTTCACATTATTATTAGAGAATTTACGTCCATTTCAGTTGTAGAAAAAATATTGTATGCAATTCGTGCGAAAAGTGAGCTTTTTTCACTCATGGGATTGTCGCATTCATGAAAAAATCCCACCTTACGCATAAATAACTATTTAATTTTCTAACGTTTCGGCTTTAATAACCATCTTCAGAAAACTATTTTAACAAAGAGAACTTATAATTTTCTGAAGATGGTTATTAAAACCGAAACGATTGTTTTATAAATAACCTCTTAATAAAAGTTTATAATAATTTTTTTTTTTAATTACAAGGCCTATTTTTATAATTATTATATGAGCGTTTTCAAAGTTACTACAATCAGTAATAAAACTCATTTACCCAAAGACAAGTAAGTTATATAAGCTTCATTATATAATAGTATATTATTCAACAAGCACATTAATGATGCATATTATTCGCGAGGATAAAAGTTTTAGGCAGGAGCCGCAGGCGAGTGTCGTAAATCACCCGAGTGAATAATCGCCATTATATGCGAGAGAATACCATACTTTGTCCACGGCTATTAAATATTTTCGACTAATTTTTTACTGAGATTTATAAATCAATATGTAAAATTGTAAACAATAGCCGTTGAAAATAATAATGAATTATATACCAATATAAATGTTCAAAATAATTGGTGAGACATATTGTTCAAATTTTCTATTACTTACTATATAAAATTTAAAAACGAAATCGATGAAGTAAGCTCTGCTGGCAGTGAATAACAATAATTATGGTTAATTACAAGCCCTAAGCGATTATTTAGACCTTTGGTTGAGAATTCCTTTAACTTTTACACGTGCCAAAAATAAATAAAAATATCAAGCGGTTGTTTCATTTAAAATTTATCAAATATTTCTAAAATCAATACGTAATATAGACGACTAACAAATAAACAACAAATTCATAGACAGCAATACACTTTATTATTCAATTAGGTATTTTTACTAACAATACCATCTGATTTTTTATACTTATATATATTTTTTTACAGAAATAGAAAGCAAATATATGCCAATAGTCTCAACATCAGCAGAAGAATAGTTTAGAAGATAAAGTTAAAATTAGCACAATTGAGTTTTATATAAATATTTACGTAAAATTTACTTAGTTAATACCATTACAACTGCAGCATATCCAATTATACTCGTGTCTGTTTTGCACACCTCGAAATTAACATGCAACAGGTAGTGGTGACGATAAGAACAAGAAACCAAAATCCGTCCATTATATCTTACCATATTTCATGTTATCACAATTACTACAATCACTAGTTTAATGCTTTGCCAACTTCTCTAATCGTACGAAAAATTTACTATTATTATTTTCAAAATGACTCAATAAAATTTTAAATATTTAAAAGCCAAAATTGCGATAAAGATAACATTATCAAAATTACAACAAAGCTGAATCCAAACACCACAACATCAAGTTACTTACGCCATAGTCAGAAATGTGATCCGTTAAACAACGACGAACTTTAAAATGTTGGAATAGAGTTAAAAAATAATTTTGGAGATGAGGATAACTTAGGTTAAGGTTAAGAGGGTTGATAAACGAAAAGTAAACCGTGCACCCCGATGTTCACATCTAGAATGACGCAACTTGAAGTCCCACCAGGATATCTGTATTTTCACAACCCCTAGCACATCATAACAACCCCAACGGCTGCCATTGGTGGTCCAGAGTAGAAGGGATGGCTCAGAGGGGTGGGGGCGAACGAAGCCGTTCTATTGGTGGCGCCAAACTGGCGCGTCGGTTAAATGTTTCTGCAAACTATACATTACTATGGGATAGCTTTAATTTGATTTAAAGAAGAAAAAGTACCCTTCCATGCTGAAATCTAGAAAAATAACTGGGATTTTACTGCGATGTTTGTGGTTTTTAGTGTTGCACTTTTTTTTGTTGTAAACGGATGATGTATGTATATGGTTATTAGAAAGAGTAAGTTTTATTATCACGCATCATCAAATCATTAATTGTGTTTTTGTGATCTTCCACCTAATTTGCTTGGAGCTTAAAAAAGACAATGAGTAATCTGATTTTCCAATGTAGTCACCGATTTCAAAATATAATATTCATAATACGAAAAAATAGGATTATGATACTTATTAGTTACGTCTGAAAAAATTATTGGTATAAGTGAATAACAGACGTACGTATTACTCCCCGTGAAATGCCCTTAGGACCCTGCAATGGAAACGTGGAAACGATCATAACTACAATGAACTTTTAGGTAGCAAAATGTCTTACATCAAACTCTTTCACGCGTTTATTTTTGTGTCAAAATTTAGTTGTAGTAACAATTCAGTTTCATGACAGTAAGATTTTTTTGGCGTTGTAAGGATAATAAATATGTAAAGTGAATATAGCAAACATTGATTTTTCCAAAGGTGTCACATTCTATTCATGTCTTGTTAAGGATATTTCATACTGAAATTATGCAAATTTCAATACTAGACTAAAGAAAAAAATAATTTAATTAAACTGCCGTCAACTATAACAACTATAACAAAAAGAACAGTTAAAATAACGATGAGCGACAAAAATAATGTGGTGCTGTTGTGTCAGTAAGAAAGTATTTATATAGGATAAATGGTAAATATGAAATTAAATATGGGATGAACAATATAATAATAATTATTAATGTAATACAATTTTTTTCACTGACAACCGAAAATTCGGAATTTTTTAAAACTTGTTCCTAATGATTTATAAGCAATTCTAAAGAACCAACTTGAAGATTTTTGTTATTTTTAGAGATATCATTTGTTATAGAAAAGATGAAGAATTTTTTACATTTTATAAGTTTTTCTTCGATATTCAAGGCTCCCAGCTCCTTAGACTGCAATAGTTCCAAATAAATTTATGAATCATGGTTTTCTCAATTACAAATTATACGGTTTTTTACAAAAAATATAACTTGATTAATAATAGAGATAACTAAAAAATTCTGAAACCGTTTCGGCAATATTATCCAAAATTCTGAAATATTCTATTAAAATTAATGAAACAACAGATTTTTACGAAGTGTCGAATATAAGAAGATTGGTGAAAATATAATAACTTTTAGTTAATTTTTGTCAATTAATTTACTATTATGGTATACCGGGTGTAAACGAATAGTGGGCCACCCCTGTAACTTCCATGTTTTTAAAGATATCAAGATAAAAAATTTTATGGTGAAATAAGGTAAGATTTTCAACTTTTTGAGACCTATCCGCCATATTTGTCACTTCCGGTTTCACCGGAAATAGCCCCAATAGTCGTTTCTAAATGGACCACCCCGTATGTTTTTACATTTTTGAAATAAAGATCACATTTTGGATACATTTATACTATTTTGAACAATTTATACAGGGTTGCACGAAAAATAATTCGAATTTTAGTTGTCAATCAGATATGGCTGCGAATATGTTAAAATTATTTTTGTTCTAATGTAATTCATATACACAATATTGTGCTAATCAGAATGGCCTTCTGGGTCATTCCCATGTCATAATATTTTAAAAAAAGGAGTTATTTTGAAAAATGTGATATTAATGAATGAGTTTAGAGCAGCCTGTATAATGTATTATTGGACATATTGACGTTTTCGTATTTTTTATATGAATTACATTGGAACAAAAATAATTTTAACATATTCGCAGCCATCTAGATTGACAACTAAAATTCGAATTATTTTTCTTGCAACCCTGTATAAATTGTTCAAAATAGTATAAATGTATCCAAAATGTGATCTTTATTTCAAAAATGTAAAAACATACAGGGTGGTCCATTTAGAAACGACTATTGGGGCCATTTCCGGTGAAACCGGAAGTGACAAATATGGCGGATAGGTCTCAAAAAGTTGTAAATCTTACCTAATTTCACATTACAAAATTTTATCCCGATATATTTAAAAACGAGGAAGTTACAGGGGTGGCCCACTATTCGTTTACACCCGGTATAATTAATTCATTAATTGTTCCATTTGTATTCGAGAAGGCGCGAAAAATAATGCTAGTATTAGATTCCAGTGGCCGGTGGAATTTAGATTAGATTATTGGATCATGGGAACTAATATACAGGGTAATTCAGTTTTAACTAGCCTAACTTTGAAAAGCGAAAGAACTCGTGAAAATAATAGAGGTTGTTCCATATTTAAAATGTACCGTTAATGGCAATAATAACTTTTAATTTTTGTACAATTTTGCCAACAAAATACAAATACAATGTCAACCCCAAATTTACTAAGTATAAATATTTAGTACGCCAAGAAATATATTTTATTATCTCGATAAATGTGCTGGGTGACGTCACTGATTATTATTAGTAAGACGTGCGTCGTCCCGAGATGAGTCGAATGTGACGTAGGGCAGTGACCCAAGCCACCTGAATGTGACATAAGTGTATGCAAATGACATTTTATAATTTGTCACTTGAAATTTTTAATTACTATTTTTATTTATTATCATATTTTTATAGTTGCTTTACATTTCAGCAACAACTGTTATTTCTAACTTCTAGTCAAATTAAACCATGAAATAAATAAATTACAAAAAAGTTATTGTGCTTTAACATTTATAAAACACAGGATTAAGTTTCAAAAGTATTTATTAATGACACTGAATATCAATATTTGGTTATTTTAACAGTATTAACTCGTACTGCGTCAAATGACGCAACTAACCTACAAAACAATAAATTCGTAAGATTCGCACGCATTTTGTCACCTAAATGAAAATTTCTTCTCGAGTCTTGGATACTATACTGTCAACAATCTTATTCAACGAAATGATCTTACATGCTTTGTCCTAACAAATAAAAATGCCTTTTATTAGTTGGAAATCCAACCTATAATAGATGAATCTTTTTTTACCTTGATGCGCGCGTCGCCTGTGGTAAGTGAGAGTTTGACAGTACATATCAAGCAGAACTGTCATTAATGTCATTGTAGTATTGAGGTTATGTTTTGATTTTATGTTTTTTTTAGAAAATAGTGCAACAATGTTATGTAAGATCGTCTAAAATCCAAGCGGCTAAAAATGGTGGCATATCATTTTATGGATATCCGGTTTCCGTCTTCTAAGTCGCCCCAAAAGAAACAAAGATTTGAACATGCCGCCATAAAAGCAAGCAACCAACATTAACATTTCACAGTTACGAACGCCAAATACCAACCTTTAGACGTAACTAGAATCCACACGCTGCGCGCGCAACCTATTTCTTTCTCACTTTGTTGCATTATGTTTTGAAATCCATCCCTCTCTTTTCTTTTGACGAGACACGTGTATTAGTAGTCTCTTTTGAATAATCAACAATTTTGAAACATTATTTGTTTAATTTAATTCAAGATAAAAATGTGATAACGAAAATAAAATATTAGAAAAATACAAAAAATAAAAGTTTGAGGTTATGAGTGAGTTCTATAATGCACATAAGGTACATTTACATTCAATTCCAATTCAACTTGAAATTGGAATTAGTATGCTTGCGTATTAATCATGTGCATATATGACTAACATAACCTTAAATTTTTTAGTTTTTGCAAATTTATTTTCATTTTTATTTTAATTTTTGTAGTTTTAGCTTGGATCCATTGCAACATTTAAAAATTCTCTCAGACAGTAGATTTACAAAGTTTCAATATTGTAGTATATTAAAAACAGACTGCTAATTATAGATTGGAATTCCAGCCAACAAAAAGCATCCTTATTAATAATATTAAATAAATTTCTAGGAGTTAGGTCCTCATGAATTAAAAATAAACAATGATGACTTAACTCCTAAAAATTCATTTAATAAATTTAATTGGTCAACGTCAACAAAGTTTCTATTTTATTAATAATTCACTGAACAAGATTTTAGTTGATAGTATAGGAACCAATTAGAAGCTTTGATAAAATTGACATAATATTCGAAAATTCTAGAAAACGTATATTTTTGAGGTTAGCTGTGACGTCACGTACACGTCACTCATGGTGTATCCATGAAAATATTCACAATACAAATTCCAGATTGAATTGGGCCCAATTTGACTTGTAAGTGATGCAAGGCAAGCTGCCTGATATTCTCAAGCAGGAATTGAATTTGACGATTTAAAGGTTAGGTTCACAAACAAAAAGTGGTCGAATCAAATCCACAATAAAAGCTTTGTTTGTCATCAGCCACTAGTGTACACTTTTTTACACTTTTTGCCAATAAGTCGTTTGTTATAAATTAGTGCAGACAGTGCTAGCCGTTTGGTATACCAGTATAGTGTACACTTTCTTGCACTTTTGACACTGACTATTGAGGAGGTGTAACGAGTGTCGATAGTGCAGCGCAGGCACCTGAGTTGAAGTTTGACGCTGTTCTGTGGTTTGAAGTTTGAGATTTACTGAAACGGGTTATCTGACAGAGGTATGAATTAAAATAATGTGATTTTGTCACAGTTATTTAATGATAAGAGTGAAGATACTGGTAGTGAATCTATTATTGCTATTATTTATAGGTTATGTTGATTTTCTGACAAGAGTACGTACACTCTTAAAGTTGTTTGTTATAGAATTACACATCTGCACTAGTTAACATTTTGTACACTTTTAAACCTACACTTTTCTGCACTACACTTTGATGACAAACAAAAAGTTACATTTACATCCAATTTGTTTGAAGCTTACTTCATGGCTAAATTGACGTTTTGTCGCTCGAGTCATTCACAACAAAAAGAAATTAATTTAGAAATTTGTAGGTTATGAATTCAGTAAACGAAAATTGTTTGATTTTGAGTTTATTGTGTAGGTCATCCATAGCTGTAGCATGTGCTTATGTGCAATATGTTAAAAAATAATGAAGACAAAGCTTTTCTCTAGGCATTATATATATGGCGGGATAGTTTCAAATACATTTTAAGAAAAAATCATAATTAATTACATCATCTGAGGTTTCTTTATAGTGGATTTGATTTGACCACATTTTCTTTGAAAACTTAACCTTTAAATTTTACGTCAAATTCAATTCCTGCTTGAATATCAAGCAGCTTGCCTTGTATCACTTACAAGTCAAATTGGGACCATTTCAATTTGGAATTTGTATTGTGAATGTCTCTTCAAGGAAGCATTATGGGTGACATGGACGTGACGTCACAACTAACCTCAAAAATATCCTTTTTTTAAAATTTTCGAATATTATGACAGTTTTATCAAAATTTCTGCTCGGTTCCTATACTATCAACTAACTTTGAACTGAAACCACTAGTATTTTACCAAACATATTTTATTTTTATAAAATTTCAATATTTTACCTTTTTAAATGAAGAAAAAATTTAATTTTCTGCGCATACCGTTGAGGATTTTAGGTAGATGAATAATTACACATATTGCTAGTAAAGTCATTAAAATATGTATTAAATTTCTGGATATTCGGTATATTGGACGGAAAATAATGAAATATCTGTTAAAATCTTGATATTAATGCTATAAATTATAAAATATGTTAATAATAAAAATGAATATGAATACAGAACACCACTTTTGAAGAAAATATTATATTAGATCATATGATTTGTAGAAAAAAATTGTCATTGAAATTTACGAAAAAAAATATTTAGACTTTTTTCTAAATCAGGACAATTGATAGACAGATATCAAATTTCATTAAGATATTTTATACATATACGCCCTTTCAAAATTTAACAAATTAAAAATTTTACCAGCCGCCATTGGTGTAGTGACAAAATGATTGAGAGTAATGTGACAGTGTACGGTATAGAGAAAATAATCACTATCTAAATATTTGTGGTAAATTTATAAGTTTATATTTTATTTTGTACTAAATATTGTACTATTCTCAAAATAAACATTCGTTTACCATGAATAAAAACACCATGTAAAAAGCTTGCTATGGTACAAGATCATTGAACTTTGAATGTGATGTAAACACAGCTATTTGCCTCACCGTTGGCCACTCACTCGATCGACCTTGTACAGGGTTATTGGTTATAAATGTAACCCCCTCTTAACTTCGTTATTTTTTGAGATAAAAAAACTTTTGTTTCAAAAGTTTTTTTATCTCGAAACTTGAAACTTTTGTTTCAAAAGTTTTTTTATGGTAGTAAGAAAATTCATAGAATGCTCTAAAACTTTTGTTTAATTTTTTTTTATCTCAAACAATAACGAAGTTAAGGGGGGGGTTCCATTTATAACCAATAACCCTGTACTATTCTAATTGAAAACGTTTTCGTTATTCATAGGGAAAAAACTTCATATTAAAGAAAAACGTCAAGTTGGATCATTCTACACCACCCATTTAAATTTGCCTAAAACTTTTCCTAACACCCTGTATATTGAGGCAACGAAGACGAGAAAAATAAACCGGTACTGATGTACCGATCACTCTTTTTACAAAATAAAAATGTAACGGTAAAATAAAAAAAAAAACGATGGAATTTATGTTTTTCCAAAATGAACTCCAGTTTGAAAATATAATTCTTACGTTACAAGTGCTAAGTTGCTACGACATCTCATTTAAGAATAATGTATATGCCATTGAGTCGGCCATATTCTCTATTATTTTTTATCTCTGGAGCGTCGATCAACATCATATTTATAAGCTCCCCCTCAAAAAATGTGACAATTAGGTCCAATTATTCAAGTATATCCATAATCTTTACGGAGTACATCGAGTACTTTGGTGTTGGATCCGAGAAAAGCGACTTTCTGCCAAAAAAGTTTTCATCTTATCTGCCTGGACAACAAAATTAACTTTCAACAAACAAACATACACAATGAATACATTCACAAGATTGTTTTTTAATGTCCAATTTGGCGACTGAATATTCCGTCATTATTGTATAACAGTAGTCGAAGGGTCTAGACTCTAGTAAATAGGCCTATATTATATACATATAAAAAGCCTGACTATAAATCAGACAGAACGTAGACAAATTAAACTAATAGAAACAGAAACCGCAATTGTTTTTTGGCGCAGAAAAACATCTGATAGATTACTTAATTAATTATTGTGTTAAACAGATTCTGTCTTTCTAGCCAACATGTGCTAAAAAAAATGTGGTTGCGCTGCTTGCTAATAAAAATTATTGCCGATAATCTTTTATGTTCAGTATTTGTTCGAAATCGAAAAAAATTATAACGATTAAGTCTGGTGGCAATTTTATTTCCAAAATATTTCTGTTTTTCAGGGCATATTTGAACATCATTTTACAATTTTGAGTACGTTTCCCTCGACGTCTCCAATGCCTAAGTTGGCTACACAGCTTAACGATAATTTTTTTGTTTTCTTAAAGAAGTTACATTCTCTACTCTTATCAAAAGAGTTGTGTAAGCAAGTAGCCATAGATGAATACATATTACTTCATTTATATGATTTTGAACGAGTAAAACAAATGTAAATGTTCCCGAAACGCTGGCCTATAGTGTTTGAATCAGGGTCGGTCAAGTTTGCCCCCCGAGAGTAATCACACTCAATTTTGCACACCCCTTCTCCAATTTTGCACACCTCCAACTTTGGGATTGGCAGGAAAAACTAGCTTGCCCCCACTTGCTCTAAATAAAAGGATTTTCCTTTCATCATAATCGCCTCTTTTTGCACAAGTCATTTCAAATTTGCATACATCCATGTATGCAAAATTTTCCCCAGTCCCACCCACTAACAAAATTACCATTATTTTTGTGCAATCTTTATCGCTTAATTTTGCACACTCAACTTCATCCTACTAACAAAAGTTTTGTTATTTTTTCCTATTAAAAGACTGATTTTGTATTTATTTATATCTTATATCAAAATATTTTATTTTATTGTCCTCTTTTATAGGTTTTATTTCTAAGGTTTCATTTCTTTGTTTTGCATACCTTGTGATGATGTCCACTTACGTAACCTGTAATGTTTGTAACTGGCTACTTACAAACAGAACTCTCTGGCTTTGTAACACTTTTTAGACGGAAACTCGGGCGCCAGTTTCTTAGTTTTTAAGTGCAAAGAACAGCACTTGCTTGGTTTTCCGGTGGTGAGAACGTTTAGGGGTAACTAAAAGATGGAGATACTCGTGAATTTTACCTATGTATATAAACGTATTTATTTATTAAAACAGTAATGAATAAATCAATAAAGGGATATTTCAGCGACTTTACAGTCGAGTGTGTACAAATTTGATAACGATAATAAATATGCGGGCTGGCAATCAAGAGTATATACGCGTGAATATGATTTTATTTCGGAACACGGTGAGTTTTGATAACCGGTCTGTTTTCGCGGCTTGAAACGATTTCGGACGGCAAGCAAACGGAATTTCCAACAGGATAGAGTATGAACGGCGGGCAATCGGTTAGCTATAGATATTCTTGTCTATACAGAGGGTTTTACAATACGGCGAACTACTGCCACAAATGTAGAGCTATTTGCCAATGACTATTTTTCGTAAAGTTAAGTTTTCCGGTAAAACTTTATGCACTGAAGCCTTAAAGATTGCCCAAGCGAGTAAATCTAACCAGCCGATGCATATTTTATGAAACAAAAGACCAACGGAGGAATTACTAATTAGCTCTAGTTTGATTTAGTAGTATAATACAGCGGTACTCACGAAAAATAAGATCTCTGAATATCTATACTTAACTGAAGGCGGTACGGACGGATAGTAGCGGACCACAGTGTATTCTTACCAAGATTATTTTCAAGAAAATTTATTACTATAATTCGAAGCGGCGGTTACGGATGGAAGTGAAAACGGTGACTGCTTCGGATTGATCTTGGACTGATCTTCAACTGATTCGGACTGAACGTTTCTCCGGCGTTTTATTACTTTTATGACATATCTAGACGGCGCGTTAAAGGGGCGTACTGACTTGAAAGGAAGGACTCGTAATAGCAACGTTACTTACTGAGGTCGAGCGTATTATGTAATTAGCAACATTGACTCGTGGCATCAATAACCGGAAATGGGTTACTTGCAATTTCTAAACTATATTGCAAAAAGAAACGGATTAAAACGGACACGGATTAATATTTTAACCGGTTTTAGTAACTAATGATTTTTATTTCCGACTCGGTCATTATTTATAATAATTCACGGATTTTACTTATACGGGGGATTATCGAAAATTAATCAATTAATTACTTGACTGCTTGTTTACCAGCCGGTTTTTTACAGTTCAATCAATACTAACTTAACTAAAACAGGAGTTACTTACTAAAAAGCGGCGGCAGGGTGGGTGTACCCAAGTGACGGTAATATTTAAAGCAAAAACGGACATTCCTTGACTGGAAAAATCACTTCGTTACACCCTACTTTCAAATTAAAAAACTTTTTTTAAAGCTTATAGAATTAATAGAAATGTACTTTTCCTTCAACTTTTTTGTTTCCTACCAATTTCTAGGATAGTTTCGACATCGCAAAATTGTGCAAAACGAGATGAAGGGGCAATCAATTTAATTGGAGCAAGTGGGGGCAAGTGTCAAGTTTGTACCCTTCACCTAATTTCTCCTGCCATTTCCAAAATTGGGGTGTGCAAATTTGTGCAAAATATGTAATGTAAAATTATGATGTAAAAAACTGTATTTTCTATAAATGGAGTTACACTGGTGAAATTTGTTTCGTCACATTATTTTCCTTTGCTGGATTTAAGAAATGTAAAATTAAAGAAAAGGGGGCACTGGAATGAATAACATAAATAATATTTTTTTAAATTTGAATCACCTTTAAAAAATGTAATACAAACTAAAAAATTACAAAAGAAAACTTAAATACAAAAACTCGTTTATCAGTTGGTGTAAGGCAGAAAGGAAATATAACTTATCAACTGGAAGAAGAAGAAATAATACTAACACAACAGAACGCATTTTTGGAAACACATTTTCGCCCCGACTCAATTTTTAAAAAATAAAAAAACTTGCTTTTCTTAAAAAAGTCGTACTAAAAAGTAGAAAAGAATTTCTGATTTCTACTACCGATCTTAAAGTACTAACTTTCCGCACGCTTTATAGTGCGTAAAGTTAAACTTTATGCACTTTATGTGCGCAAAGTGTTTTTTCGTTACGCACTAGTGCGTAAAGTAAAATAGTAAAAAATTGCATATTAGAGCACCTTAAGCACCTATTAGAGCACCTTAAGCACCTATTATAATTATATCTTATTTTAAAAACGTTAAATTAATGTGGTTATTTAATTTTATGTAGTCTATTTATTTAAAATCACGGTATTATTATTATAAAACATACCTAATTCTCAGTATTCTTTAACAATAATCTTTGAATTTTTTATAAGTTTGAAGTTTCATTTATACTTTCAAAACTGATTAGTGTCACTCATTTAAAATTAAGTAGGCCATAGCAATATTGTCATTGTTAAATTTTGACGTATAAGTAAGTTTGACATTTTGAAATTCATTTCATATTATTATTAGTAAATTTAAGTAAAGAAGCCTTTAAATTTGTTATTAAATATGATTTTGAGGTTTCATTTATACCTATTTTCAAAACTTTAAATTTTATTTTATTTTAAATTTCTTAGTTCTCGAAGAGATAAGTACAATATGGATGTTGATAAATTTTGTTAAGTACAGAAGTGTTAATTTTTTCTCATATAACAAGTAAGTATGTTTAAGCAGAATGCAGCATTAATCAACAACTGCTTTCACGCACTAGTGCAAAAAAGAAATACTTTACGTACTAGTGCGTAAAGTAAATTTCACTTTAAACATATATTTCTTAGTTGCATGAACAACTATTTTGGCAAAGAATTTTTTACTTTTTAATACGACTCTTTCAAGAAGAGCAAGTTTTTTTAAAAGTTGTTTTTTATTATTTTTTTATTTTCTCCATTTTAGTCATATTATAATTATAATTATCATTTACTGTGCAAAATTTCATCAGTTAATATGTCAGGAACGATTTGTTTTGATTTTTTCTCCAATTTTCAGCCTCGTAACTGGTAAAAAATGTTTGTATAACATAGAGGGATATTATTCCCACTTTTTAGAATCTTTTAAAACATTTTCTGCAAGCGGTGCAATTTCTTGGAAAAAATATCTATTGGTCACAATTTTTTTCTTAATCATATATCGATTAAAATTATATTCAAATACAATGGCGGATTTAGTATTGTGTTAGTGGGTCCAATTATTGAATTTATGCAGTATTAAAATGAAGGATTTTTTTGGCTTGCTTGTTTTCTGAAAGCATACCCTCCATCTACAAGTATAGGAACTGTCTTGTAGTAATTTTGTTAAAGTGAGGTTGGACCTAGTACCACGTTACCAGTACCAAGTCAAATTATTACTGTCAAATGAAGGTCATTTAATTATCAAAAAATGTTGAAGAAAAAATTCTGAGATAGTTTCCCTGGTCATTCAATACCTAACACTCCGACGCGTGTTTCGCCAACCAAGTTGGTATCGTCGGGATATGATTACTTCATTTTGGAAAGTGCGTTGAGTAAATACTATAAAAGCAGCGCCACATCAAAAGTTCCAACGGTCCTCAGGACCAAAAAAATATTAATCTGGATTATTTTTCTTCATATTATATTTTGAACTTACTGAAGTCTCCTGACAATTACAAAACCCGATAAAAAAATCATGAAACCACTGGCACTGGGTATTGTTTTGACAAAACATCTGTTAAAGATGACCAAAAATAGAATTTTTCCCTCTTCGGGTATTTTACTTAAGGCGCCCTTAATTTTTAACATCACGATTAAGATAGGATTGAATGTGATAAAGCGAGTAATAAGTTTCTACTAATCTTACTTAAAACTAGTTTACTGCAGATATATCCAAACGATGGCTTTCTCTAACACTAAGTTAAATACTTGTCAGGTTTATTTTATTAATTTTGTTTTAACTGCATAATTAATACAGGAAAGTCACTGATTACTTTTTCCATCCGGTGTAATCTATTTAGAGCTGTTTCATCTTTTGAAGATAATTTTGAATGATATCTTGTTATTTAAAATGTGATGCAGCTAGTACAGGGTGATCTCTTTGAAACTAAACCCTTCCTTATTAATCTTTAATGTTTTAAATTCTATGACTTCACCAAAAACACATAAGTAGTTCCAGTTCGAGGCATTTAAAACATAAGACGAAAGGAGAAACGTATTAAAGATCAGGTAAAATCTAATAATAACCTTTGGGCGAATCTGTCTCCTCTCTTGGTACGCCACTGTTACACAGGATGAATACATTCTAATTTCCAAAGCTAAAGTATGAAAAACTATTAAATTTAACATCCGTTAACAAAATATTAAAACCGTAAATATTGATAATAACCAGGAAATGGAAATATTTAGACTTTGTGCAATCCACACTTAGAAGAAATATTTAAAAGCAATATATCAATGAACACTGGAAAAATTACGAATAAAAACTAGATGAAAACTTTTCTTAACTTAAACTATGTTGTTTTGCTGCACTTTCGCTTGTTTGAACTCGAATAACATATTCAATTGTATTAAACTAAATTTTCTTTAAAATACCACAGGTCATTGGACATTGATCAATGTTTTCTGTAAATAAATTTAATTTAAACATCCAAGTTACCGCATTTGCTTAGAATTGTTGGCTCGATCAATTGTTATGATGTTAAATCTTTGTACACAATTTCCTGATAAAATATAGGAAGTTAGTCTGTTTACAAAAAAAATTCCAATGTAATGACCCCAGTGAAAATTCTTGCATTGTAGCCACATTTATAAAATACATAGAAAAAGAAACAAATATATTGCTTCCCTGGAAAATAAGCCTAGAAGATCTGAATAAACCAAGGTGCTAATGGCGCTAATGGACTTTTGTGTGGCGTTCAAAAATAAATTAGTATCAAATTTCACAAACAAAAATACTATTCAAGGACGAACTGAGATTGAAAAACTGAAAATGATCGGAGTCCATACTGGATAATTAAATGGATCCAGCTGTTAATATGACTCAACTTAAGATTTATAGCGAATTTCGTACACACACGCCATTTTTATATCTTAAAATTAACTCATTAAGTATTTAAAAAAAGATGAAATATGATACATTGAACTAAAAACAATGGAGAAAGTGATAGCTACATCGTTTAATAAGCTTCTCACATTTTATTTTGCATTGTCTTTTATTCGCGTTTTAAACGATTAAGTGTACATATTTCCTTTAACACTTCCTTTAGTGTTTAGTACGTCACAGATTCGCCCACCAACAAGTACTTCAATTAAATTATTCAACTCTTGTAAATACTAAAAGTATTAAAAGTTGTTGACGGTTTTCAAAATACGGACTGTCGTCATGTAAAATTTTACTTGGGAGCATGTCCCATGCATATTTTATCGGATTAAGATGTTTGTTGTAGTAAAACTATTAAATTTGATTGGTTCCCAGAAGCTTTCTTACCCTGGTGGTTACATGAGGATGTGCCCAAATTTCTTAATTTTGGCCGTTTTTCCTACTTTTGCAGATTACGAAGTTCAATTGTCGTGAAACGTCGGTAGGAGAAAACCGTATTTCGATAGCTCTAATCTTTCCCTTTTTGATATATCGGCACTAGTAAAAATCGCCACCAAATTGAGATCTGTTCTTCAATTCGAATTTTTATCCTTACCATCACCATACCGCCTCTGCGGTTGTAGGTATTATATTATATTATCACACATCAACTGTATAAAATGTATACAATACCTGGGATTTTTTTTGAAGGCGCTCGAGACTGGTATACAAAGGTGTATTCTAAAATCACCGACGAACGAAAACTGGAGATTCTGTGATCCAAAATAAGACGAAAGTTGTTATAAATGTATTTCCGAAAATGCTTCCTAACCGAGCTACAGGGTTTTGCTTGCATCCAACAAAACGGGAGGGCATTTTGAACAGTATACAGGGTGTTCCACTTAAGTCGGATTCTTCCATAGCTCTCTTATTATAAATTTAAGAGAAAAATGTTTCAAATAAAAGTTACGCTGAATTATGCGGTGTATATACAGAAAATATTTTTGAATACACAGGATGTTCCATTTCACCTGGACGCTATACAACTTCGTTATTTTAAATGGAACACCCTGTATATCTATGTATTTTTGGATTCCTGACTTAATTTTAAGTTGATTTTATGTATCATACATTGTGCCCAAAACATACCGTTTCCGAGATATTCAAGTTTTTTTGAGAAATTTCACGATTACAGCGCTCTGAATATTGCTAGATAGCTTCTAAGCCATAAGAGCTAGAAATTTGCGGTTTGCATAGTTCGATTTACCACGAATTACGCTATCATTTCCCCTATTAGAAAAATATGGTAAGTAGTATAAAGTGGTAAATATCGGTACCTGCATTTGACAATCTTTCAACAGGAATAACTTCTTTTTTTCAAATGGAATGACCCATATTTTTTTCCACCGTTGGATTCAAAATTAAATTCTCTTTCGATTGATATAAGGTTGTCCATATTTATCTTTAACAGTTTTCGAGAAAGATGCAATTCTTCCTAAAGTTTGAAAAACGAGCTTCCTACAGCATAAAGTAGGCTTTGCAAATTTTTTAGTTTATAAATAGTGGTAACATCGAATTCAAAAAACGGAATCGCACTAGCACAGTAGTTACAGATGAAAACGAATATCTAGTATTGGGATGCATACAGGAAAACTCTCAACTTAGTGTGCGACAAATTAGTCAAACGACGGATATTAGTACAACATCAGTACATAGGATTTTAAAGAAACACAAATATCATCCTTACACATCCAATTACACCAGGAGTTACTCGAAGGAGACTTTCAACGGAGGCAGGCATTTTGTCAGTGGGCACTTGAGAGAGGAAGAAATTTTTTTTTGAACAGGTCATGTTTTCGGATGAGTCAACTTTCCACAAAAATGGCTTTGTTAACCGCCATAATTGTCATTATTATGACACGGTAAATCCGCACCAATTCCAGACAACCGGTAGCCAATACAGGTGGTCCTTGAACGTGTGGACGGGAATTTTAGGAGGCCACATCATTGGACCATTCTTTTTTAATCGACACTTGACAGGAAGAATTTATTTGGACTTTCTGCGAAACACTTTGGATGATTTGTTGGGCGACATTCCTTTAGCAACCCTTCGAAGGATGTGGTTGTTACAACAGGATTGTGCTCCACCTTATTAAAAGACTGAGGACATTTCGAACACTTAATGTAAAATTGCAGTTTAAGTTCACGTACCCTTTTTTATTGCGTTTAGAATTTTCTATCATGTTGCGTTTTGTTTTCGTTGTTGGTAGTGGTTTAGTTTTGTTTGTTAGATCACTTGTTAAACATGCCAGTAATATTGTTACTGGCATGTTTTATAAATTTTAAATTCACGCGATGTCATTGTTGGTGACCGGATTTTTACCGGGAAATACGAAAACAATTCACAATACAATTTGTTTGTCGAGATGAACGTACATAACATTGAAACGATGCTTTAAGCGATATTGGCAAAGCCTACTTTACGCTGTAGGCAGCTCGTTTTTCAAACTTTAGAAAGAATTGCATTTTTCTCGAAAACTGTTAAAGATAAATATGGACAACCTTATATCAATCGAAAGAGAATTTAATTTTGAATCCAACGGTGGAAAAAAATATGGGTCATTCCATTTGAAAAAAAGAAGTTATTCCTGTTGAAAGATTTTCAAATGCAGGTACCGATATTTACCACTTTATACTACTTACCATATTTTTCTAATAGTGGAAATGATAGCGTAATTCGTGGTAAATCGAACTATGCAAACCGCAAGTTTCTAGCTCTTATGGCTTAGGAGCTATCTAGCAATATTTAGAGCGCTGTAATCGTGAAATTTCTCAAAAAAACTTGAATATCTCGGAAACGGTATGTTTTGGGCACAATGTATGATACATAAAATCAACTTAAAATTAAGTCAGGAATCCAAAAATACACAGATATACAGGGTGTTCCATTTAAAATAACGAAGTTGTATAGCGTCCAGGTGAAATGGAACATCCTGTGTATTCAAAAATATTTTCTGTATATACACCGCATAATTCAGCGTAACTTTTATTTGAAACATTTTTCTCTTAAATTTATAATAAGAGAGCTATGGAAGAATCCGACTTAAGTGGAACACCCTGTATAAATTAATAATTCCTATTTCAATGTATTTAAAATATTCTTATTATGTAATAGTTAACTGCGTTATTTTGATAAATTTTATTTAAATAAAAAACAAATTTTATTTTTTATTAAAATGTGTGGTCGTACTTTAATACAATATTTCAAAAAACGGAGTGCCTAATCGAAAAAACACAAAGTATGATTTCATTTGCAGAATAGAACAGTGAATCTAAAAATAAACATTTAAAAAAAAAATGCAGTGGCGTACGTTTTTTGTGATTTGAGGGAGTAACTTAAACGATGTTACGCCACTGGATTCAGCCAATTGACTTAAACTCACCCCATTAATTCTATTCAGTAAGACATTCGAGTGTACCAAATCTAAATATAATATCGTATGCAGTTTTTGAAAAAACTCCAAAAAACTCCAAAAATTTTTTTTTTTCAAAACCCTGTAGCTCGGTTAGGAAACATGTTCGGAAATGCATTTATAACAACTTTCGTTTTATTTTGGATCACAGAATTCCAGTTTCCATTTGTCGGTGATTTTAGAATACACCCTTATACTTATTTTTAAAATAAAAAAAAAATCAAAAGTAAAATGTTAATGGATATACAGGGTGTTCTGAAAAACACTAGCATAAATGCAGGGCCTGATAGAATTTCAAAAAATATTACAATTTGTTCCTATGAACCATGGGCGTATCTTTTTCCGTTTTCAAGATACAGGGCGTTAAAAATAATTTTTTTAAATCTAATTTCGGTCCTATCTTCCACAAAATTCGACCAAATGAGCTGAAATTTTGCTATGTGGGGTTTCTGGGGATGCTAAATCTCTGGTGTTATTAATTTTTGGCTTTTGGCGTTCAGTACAGTACTCCGCGGGAACATTTTAGGTCCTAACTTTATTGAGATTAATCTTTTTGCCCCTTTTGTCACTTGCTGTTATGGCAAATTTTATTCTAAACAAAAAAGGTGCTCTTGTAAGAAGTGCTAAAATTTGCCCGTTTTCTAGAAAAATCAGGCATAGTGCACCAAAGTCAAGCAGCTGGTATCCCAAATTGTTTTGGTTTTTATTTCAAGTAGGCTTTGGCACCTAGTTGTTATTACTATTAGTTTCATTAATAAAACTCAAAATCAAAGTTATTATTTGAATGGTAATGATAAAAAGTAATAGTCAGTTTATTTCTGGAAAAGTTTAACACATACTGAATACAATTGAAAAAAAGAATAACTAATTATTACTAACAGAAAATTAAAATTTAATGAAAATTATTTTCAACGCCCTGTATCTTGAAAACGGAAAAAGATACGCCCATGGTTCATAGAAACAAATTGTAATATTTTTTGAAATTCTATCAGCCCCTGAATTTATGCTAGTGTTTTCAGAACACCCTGTACATATTTTAAATCGTAGTCAGCGACCTCAAAACCATATACATACATGAATTTTTTCAATAACTAACTGTTAATACTTGAGTCAGTATTAAATTCTGACATTCAGGGGTCGTTTTCACCCTCCCCTTGGGGGTATAAAGAGCACATCTAGTTGTTTTTAATATTTGAAGTTAATACACTAAAATTTAAGAAACCGCAAAAAAATTTCCAAGCTGCTATAGACTTACTCCGAAGTTTGGGTACTTTTTGCCACCAAGTGACTGTATCAAATAGTTAAAGGTTGTTTTTTTTTGACATAAAATATAATAATACAACGATTGCACCCCTAATATGGCCGATATAATAGGGGTACAATGGAAAAACATAATTTTGTCTGTTTTGAGAAAGTAGAACTTTTCCTTTATAAATTCTTATATTTTTAGGACATACAACTTATAATTTAATAAGAAAAATTATTGCCCTTACCCCTAAGAGGGTAAAAACCACCCCTAAAATAAAAAAAATCAATAATTAACGAAGAACAAATTATTGAAACTTATTTATGTTTTTGGAGCCGCTAATCACGAATGTGAAGTCAAAAATTAAACATTTTTTGGTGCATCCTCAATATGGCCGATATAAAAGGAGAAAAATGGATGATTTAACAATTTTTTTTATTTTGAGTAATTAGGGCTTTCTTAGCAGATTGTTACGTTTTGAGACATAAAACTCATCCCCTAATAAGAAAAATAATTGATCTTACTCCTAAGAAGATGAAAATCACCCCTAAAGTTAAAAAACCAATAATAGGGATGTTCATAAAAAAGTGAAATCTTGTTTAAACATCATAAAATGATTAAAAGTAGTCTCATAATCACATCTTCAAAGTTTTACAAAAATCGATAAATCCATTCTATGGAAAAAAACCCAAAAGAAATATCAATATTCGTTTAAATGCGCGAAACGCTATCTGACGTCACTATGCGGAATAGTAAGCGCGCGAGAATGAGTAGTTAGGTTTCACGAGAATTGTTCTGCGTTTACGACGTTTACCGACGTTTGCGCGTGACAAATTCTAAGAAATATAGTAATTTACACAATGGTGAATTTGATAACGTAAACAAATTATCTTTACACCAAATAATGATTGAATTTGTCAATACCAAAGTGGAACAAACGGCAAACAGTTTTATGAATGAATGAAAAATTCAGTATACTAGATTTCACTTTTCTACGGCAGATAAAAAATTCCCGACAAAGGCAGCACGTGCGGCGGCTTCTTTGAACGTTAAAGAGGCCGCCTTTCTGCTTTGTAAATGCGGCATTTTTTTCCTGCTATAGAAATATGAACTACACTATACCTTAGTTAACTAAATTATTGGAATAACAAAAAAAATTTATAGTTTTGCGATGACTAGAGGTACATATTTTAAAAGAAGTGAATACAGTAACAGAAATTTTGTATGATCATGCAAGAATTTACCGAATCTAATATTGAAAATGCCAATTTTTTTAAAAAACAATGTTTTTCCCTTGTTACATGAAAGCTGTAAATAATGGATAGGTTTACTTGTAATACATATGTACTTAAAATAAAAGCGTTAAAAAAATAACATTTATATTCACATCTATTTCTACTGGGTGGGGCATTTAAGTAGACAATTGCAAATAACTCGAAAATAAAGCATTTTAGAGAAAAATGTTTCAGGCAGAAGTTTCATCATTTCAAAAGCGGGATCTAATGGCTATAATTTTTTTCATTTGGTGAAGGCCTTCAAGGCCATTTGAAGGTCAACTTTGTTTTTTTTTTTAACATAAATCCCTATTCTTTTACAGATTCACATTATACGCTGCTAAAAAATAAACAACTTTTATTTTACCATTTCTCAATTTGAACTCATTAAGCAATGAAAAATATAGGTTTATATTAAAAAAAAACGAAGTTGACCTTCAAATGGCCTTGAAGTCATCCACCATATTTAAAAAAAATTATAGCCTTTAGATCCCGTTTTTAAAGTGAAAGAAATTCTATCTGAAACATTTTTCTCTAATCGCGATTGTCGACTTCAATGCCCCGCCCTGTATAAGTAAATAATTGCTCGCTGCTCGATTATTGGTTTTTGTAAATTTATTCTTGCACAAGCTATAAACATAATGTAATGAAGTTTTTGAACCAAGTCTAAACTAACAGATATGTATATATGGGGACCTAAAATTTTAAAATCTCTAACAAGTTTTATAACTCGACTTTAATGTGAATCAAAAATTTCAGAAATCTTTCTTTTTCTAGCTCATTTGACATTGGAATTGAAACCTCTTTAAGCCCTCATCTAGCTGCACTAAACCACCGCTTTTTTCTTTACAATTTGGTACAATTATAAAAACCTTTTCTGGGTTATTTATTGATTTACCATTTTTTATACACCCAGGAACAAACCACCACTTTTCTCTACTAATTTTCACACTGTTTGAGTCTCCCATCCCATCTTGTGAAATAAAGAACCTATAGCAAGCAGGTAAAGTTTCGTAGTCTGGTGGTCCGTTCCGCAATTTGACGTCACACGCGCTAGTCTCGCTGCAGGGAGTGTTTGCTAGCCTCGTTAGTTTCGGCGATTTTATTTTTAGTTTATTTTCAAGAAAATAAGTTCTTTAGGCGTTTTAACCGTTAGTACGTGTATTTATAGCTTTAGAACTATCATTTTTTATTAAAATAAAAAAATAGTGAACATTCCTATTAACGAAGTTCCGAGACTAAATTACCGCCAAACGAGAAATATCGTAATTTGTTAAAACGAGGCGCGCCTCTTATTTCGGTCATATCTCCTTTGCAATTAACGCTAAAAATTATCCAAAAAAAAAAAAACATTTTGAAGGTCTTTTAATCCTCTTTAAGGTCAAGCAGGTCAAAACAGTACAGAGCTTGTCAGTTTTTCTATATTCATCTTAAATGCGTCAATTTAAAAAAAAAAACGTAAGAGTTAATTTCAAACACTTCTATCTCCTAAGCTATCATCTTTATCAAACAAATAAAAACAGTAGCATTTTCCTTAGTTTCTTGCCATCATTTTTTGTGCCTAGTTAACATTCAGCTAAGATTCTTCCCTGCTACGTTATTTAACCTCAAAGCCAATAAAATTTATTATTTCAAAAAATTTCAAAATACATAAGTGTAAAATTTTTTAGATAATGCATCCATCACGGTCAAAAAATTTTGAGCATATACATAATACTAACGAGTAACAAAAAACACGATTTGAATTTTTTTTTTCCAATTTCGAATTTACTGAAACAAGATAGAGGCACTTTTTTGTAAAAAATTAAAATTTTGCCTTTATTTTCTTTGTATCATTTTTAATTTGGCAGATATCAAAATTTACCAAAAGATAATTTTAAACTACTGTAATAAGCTTCAATTTGACTCAAGGTACATGTCAAAAGGTCTTTTTAAACCAGAGTTATGACTGTTTGAAGAGCGTGACCTTTTCAGGGCTACGTTCAAATGCACCTAACCTAACATCAACTGTATCTCGGAAACGATGAGCCTAAACAAATTTTTATTTCATGGATTATTTTTGTTATTTCCTAGGTTATTTCATTAGCTAATTTTTTTGTAATGATAAACTATTTCGAAAACGTGATCCTCTTCATTTGCTTAAAATCTTTGAAAATCAGTGTTTTTTGTTTAAAAACCAACGTTTCCAATCCCTGTAACTCGGCGGGTATTAAAGCAAAAAGAACGTTATGGGGTGGTTTTTGGGGATAGAATTCGACGATCTACACGTTCCAATAGTCACTTTTTTTTTTCGAAACCCCTGAGTTGGGGTGAAAGGTGAAACTGACACCCAACGAAAAAGCACCCCAATTCTTTTTTAATATTTGATATTTGACCCATTTTGAATCGAACTACCCAAAAATATTTGAATTTAAAACAGCTATAGGTACTCTATAGCATTAGTCCGAAGTGAGAATACCCAGTGGCTGTACTATAAATAAAAAAAAAATAATGATATTGCTCAGACTGCTCCACAAACTCAGTCTATTTCCTTTTTCAATTCTAAAATTATTTTTAATTTGTATAATTCGCGACAATCCAATAATTAACCATTAAAAATGTTTAATCTGTAAATATTAATATACAATATATTGAGTAGCTTTATATTGGTATTACTGATTGTGTTTATAATATTACTATGGATTTTCATTAAAAAAATGCATTCTCATTAGTCATTAACAGTTGCCATGGAAATATATTTCGTTTCATAGGAACCGAGAATGGACCACCGTTAGTACCTCTTTCACCCTGTTTCTGTTATCGGCTATCAACCACGAGCTATATGAAGTTGTCATGCATTCAAAACTCCATCTAATTGAAACGTAACTCCATAATGAAATTTGTCCGTGCCCTCCTAATTGGTTATCCATAATAAAAGTGCTGCAGGAAGGAGCCCGCAAGCACATATAACGCTGGTATCACAGGACTGTTAAATTCGGGAAGATGCGAATAGCAGGAATTTTACGGTTAAGTATGGAAGCTGCATGACAGAACGGTTGGGAGTCCGCCTGGCGGGCGCCCGACGAGTCGCTTCCTCCCACAATCGAGAGCATAACAACCCCCCAACACCTCCTGTACCACCCCCTGACCAGCGGCGGAGGCCAGATGTTTGTTACGGCAGTCGCGTATCGGGTTAATTGGGAAGTCGAAAATTTACATTTTGCCTTATATAAAGGTACACGGTGGTTCCATATATTTGGACACCTACCCACAGTCTTTATGTTTAGAGATATAAAAAAAGTGTAGAGACAAAAGTTGTAGATTTTGGTGTCAAATATCTTTTGCCAAAAAACAGTTCACGTTTCTAGAGGTTGCCATGAAAAAAATTGATAAAATATTTGTGATAATTTCAGACAGTTTACCAGTATCTAGATTTTTATGCAAACTCCCAAATACTTACTTTAAAATGGGTTATTCAGATGTTGAAAAACATAATTTTATTTGTCATTCATCAATTTCGACACCTATCTACTACCTATAGAATTTATTTATAGAAATATAATAAAAGTGTAAAAACAAAAGTTGTATATTTTGGCGATAAGAAATAAAACAAAGGAACATCAGAAAATAATCAAAAATATATTTTGTCATTTTTTTTTCATGGCAACCTATCTTATACCCCGCTTTTTTTCTATAATACTCTTCAAGGTCAATTTTTAGGGGAAAAGTTGCATTCCTGGAAGGTCCCCACCTTCAATTAGAGGTTTTTGGTTACCTTTTGCCCACTAGATAAATTACTGTCAAAAATAATAATCTAATGCCAAAATATTGTTGTCAATAATGTATATTTTTTAAATTTTACATTTCTAAATTAAAAACAATATACAAAAAAATTGTTTGGAAGGTTAAATGTTCTTGCACAGTAGGTACCTTAATAATTTTTATTGAATTTATGCATTTTGAAGTTGGAGTCAGTGAAAATAAAATTTGAAATTCTAACCTATAAAGTTTATAGACCTTCCAACAGTAAATACAGAAATTTCCTACGGTTCAAGCAGCATTTCTACCAACTTTGTAACACCTTGACAAGTATTATAGAAAAAAAAAACAGACTTTACATGCGGTACTGTTTTGCATAACACTTCCAGAACGGATTGAGCAAATGACAATATATTATACATATTTTTTAAATCAGAAAAAAAGTTCTTTCAAAATATGCAAAAATCTCTGTACATTTTTGCATATTTTGTTCCATTTAAGGAAACAAAAGTTGTGCCTCTTTCTCTACTTTCTGACGCCATTTTGTTTTACTTGTCTTCGGCAGTAGATATTCCATACTAAAATCTACAATTTTCATTTTTCAATTTTTTTTACACCTCTAAAATAAAGGCTGTAGATGGGTGTCAAAATATATGGGAACGAAAACAGAACGAGTTATAAAAAGGAAAAGAGAAAATGGCCCAAAAACATCGATATTTACTTACTTTTTGTTTCCACGGCAATCTTTGTTAAAGTCTAAAAATTTTGAAAATAATCAAAATTCACATATTCTGATGAAATTCTGTATCTCAACATTTTCTGAACACCCTGTAAAAGATAAATCAATTCTTGTCTAAACTAGTAGTTAAAATAAACCTTCTTTTAACCCGAAGTGAAAGGGTTATTGTTTAACTTAACGCAGTGATGAAATAACAATAATAAAAAAAAAATGCTGAAAATTTCATTTTTTTTCTTAATTTTCTTAAATATCTAGAGAACTATAAGTTTTAGACTATGATATCCTCATATAGAAATATCGAAAATTTCATGGAGAATTTAGATTTTTAAAAATATATAGTGTTCCACTTAAAAAAATTGACATCTATAGCGCCCCACTTTCATGAATCACCCTGTAATATTTCGAACTAATTTTAAAATGTAGCTATTTTGGTCTCCTACAACTTCTATATAAAATTTTTGTTTTTATTATCGATAATAAAGGAAGTGTTGGACTTTATCGTACTGTTGACTCACCCTGTACAGGGTGATCATTTTAAGTGCCTCACTCGATTTTCCTGCTTTATTCTTCACCTAGGAAAAAAATTCAAAAACCATACTTGTGTACTTTTTTCCGAGGAATCCGAATCCGAAAAGACAAAAACAATTGTATGTCAAAGAAAAAAGTTATGGCCGAAAAACTGAAAAAGAAAAAAATATACACCCTGTATATTAATGCGGAAATGAATATGTGACATTTCACTGATTGTAAATGCTCATCAGATATATATTTTTCACTTCCGGTTTGACCGGAAATTGCTTTAATTTTTTTATTTTAGGTGATACACTCTGTATATTGAGCTCAGTTTAAAGAACTTCTCTTTCTGAATTCAGCAATATATAACATATTATCATTATCTTTCATATTTAATAAGATATTGGGGTTTAAATTTAAAATAACACAAATATATGTTATGAAATAAAATCATCCATGAAAACAAACAAAAGCATTTAAATTATTTTTTATTTATTTCAAAAACTAAAGAATACAAGTTATTATGCTATATCTTTTTTTGTTTTTGAAATAAATAAATAATTTAAATGTTTTTGTTTGTTTTCACGGATGACTTTATTTCATAACATATATTTGTGTTATTTTAAATTAAAACCCCAATATCTTATTAAATATGAAAGACAATGATGATATGTTATATATTGCTGAATTCAGAAAGAAAAGTTCTTTAAACTGAGCTCAATATACAGGGTGTATCACCTAAAATAAAAAAATTAAAGCAATTTCCGGTCAAACCGGAAGTGAAAAATATGTATCTGATACAAATTTACAATCAGTGAAATGTCACATATCCATTTCCGCATTAATATACAGGGTGTATATTTTTTTCTTTTTCAGTTTTTCGGCCATAACTTTTTTCTTTGACATACAATTGTTTTTATCTTTTCGAAATCGGATTCCTCGGAAAAAAGTACACAAGTATGGTTTTTGAATTTTTTTCCTAGGTGAAGAATAAAGCAGGAAAATCGAGTGAGGCACTTAAAATGATCACCCTGTACATTTGTGTATATTAAAGGTACGTACCTACGTAATGAAAATACATATTTTCTTTTTGAGGTTAGAAATTCCATCGATTCAACTATTTCTGTTCAGTAAATAGAGTTATAGTAGGCAGTATTTTTCAAAGTGTTTTTTAACAATAATCATTGAACTACAATCAATGCCTTGGCTTGTTTCCCTGCTTATTTTGTCACGTCAAATATTAATATTCTTACGACCTTATCATAAAAAGGTTTTTATTGTTTTGTTATTAATATTGCATATTTACATTTGGCTACTATTTTACGAACTAAATCGTGGTTAAACATTTTCTTAGTAAGGATCAGATGTTTGTTCCTACATATGGGAACGGGAAGGTAAATATTACCACACAAAATAAATGTAGGTAATAATAATTCAGTTGTGTTGGTCGGTTCAATGCCATCTAAAAGTTTCATCATGTTTTAGATTAACAACAATCATTTTATTAATAATATAAAAGAAATCAAACTATATCAACCTTGCGAGTTGCTGATAAAAAAAAAGTATTACATAAGATTTGTATCTATGTATCGTTCTAAATATGTTGCAGAATTTATTCCAGCCACCCCACTGTTTTGTCAGCGTGCCTCGGTATAAGGGTTCATTTTGAGTATCTTCACAACTTTATACAGCATAATAGATTCTGTGTCCATCAATATTGTTACGGATATTTCGTATGTTATTGGCTGTGTTACGAAAGACGCTATATTTATATAACTCATTGTCGAGTTTAAGGATTTGATGTGCGAGATTTATGGATTACGATCTTTATTCGAATTATATTTTGTTTCAATTTAACTCCAATATTCCAATACCATCGAATCGGATTATATTTAATTGGCTCACGATGATAATTGGTTGTTGTCAAAACAGGTGGGTAATTTTAAAAATTATTTAGACTTCGTAGAAAAGTAGAGCATTCTAAAATCGTTAATATCCTCCCTAGAGAAAAATATTTCCAACGCGACGTTTTGTTAGTTTCCCAATTCTGAAAAACTTTTAAAATGTCCATCCATCACTTTCTTGTAAACACGATAACTCAAGAGGGGAAGGTCCGATCGTATTGAAATCTGGACGGTGCGTATCTGTTAACTAGACGACGAACTCTATTGCTCGTGGAAAAAAGTTGGAAAACGTCTTAATCGACAAAATGCTCCTAAAGAAACTTGTAAACTTTGATATGCGATACTAGCACTGAAATAGTTTGTACAAATAAAAAATTAGTGCACTCTACCAACCAAGTGGGTATCGCTAGAAAAAAATTTAGACGCGAGTATCCCGTTGCAATGTGAAACAATTGCATAAAATTGCAATATTATATTGCCTGTGAAGAGTAAAACGTTCATCATTTGTTTTTATTGGAGGTTCTAAACAAATCCTATTGAATTTGGCATTTTCTCTGAAAGTATGAGATATAGAAAAAAACCGATATAGGTGTCTTGGGCTCGATTTTCGAGAGGCTAACAATGGCGGAATCCTCGATCGTCTATCTATTTCAACTACGGAGCTACAAAGAAAAATTGTTTATACCGTGTGACCCATTTGTTCTCGAGTCACTCCATAACGATTTGTGCGATTTCAACCAGATTTTTTTTTTAAATAGTAGAGTTTGATGAACTGTATTTTTGATTTTTGTAGCAAGCATAAATTTATTCTAAAAATAAAAATCAAGTTATCCATGAAAGAACATTGAAAGAAAATTGAACTGTAGTAACATGGTAGGTATTTATGATTCTTATGCCTAGTTTTGACAAACCAAAAAAGAAATAGAAACTTAAAACAAAACTGACACAAAAAAATAGATTCTGGTCACTTCTACCAATTCGCCACTCGTGTTCATATAGTTACCTATCGTAATTATTGTTTTGGAGTAATTTCTGCGCAGGCTTGTAGTTCTTGTCCAGTTTGTGGCCTTGTAAACTTATTGTTTAAGTAAATCCCAAAGAAAAAATCTGGCGTCAAATCTGGGGATTTCGGTGGCCACTCAATCAAAGGACTGTTTCACCCTATCCAACGATTTTCAAAATGTTTGTTATGCCATTCTCTTAACAAAACACCGTTAAGATAGGACTACCATCTAGGTAACTAAAACTTTAAATTACGGAGAATCTGTAATGGTAAATCTAATGAGTTCCAAAGCTTGTTCCCAAGAATATTTAAAGACCCATTCGCATTCAAATTACCCTCAAAGAAGAAATGATTAATTATTCTGCCATCATGGTTTTAAGCAAATTTTTTGAAACATGAAATTTTTATTAACGCATCGTACAATACTCCAACAACTCGTCATAACATGGGTGTCTATTATTGAATTCTCTCGCAGCTTGTCTTGCCTAATGCACTTTATCGCCAATACAATACAATACTTATTTTATTTCTAAAAACTGACGTAGTTGGATTTTGTAAGATTGTGACGCTTATTGCTCCAAAAATACAGTTCGTTAGCTCTACTATGTAACGAAGTGATTTTTCCAATCAAGGAATGCTCATTTTTGCTTTAAATATTACCGTCACTTGGGTACACCCTGCCGCTGTTTTAGTAATTCAATTCTGTTCTAATTAAGTTATTAATGAGTTGTTAAAAAGTCCGCTAGTAAACAAGCAGTTCAGTAATTAATTGATTAATTTTCGACAATCCCTCGTATAAGTAAAATCCGAGAATTATTATAAATAATGGCCGAGTCGGAAATAAAAATCATTCGTTACTAAAATTGTTAATCCTTGCCCGTTTTAATCCGTTTCTTTTTGCAATATAGTATAGAAATTGCAATTAACTCATTTCCGGTTATATACGTTCTGAATTGATGCGCCTACTAGCATAATCCGCTGGACCTCTGCAAGTTACGCCGGGTTGTGCATCCGAATCCTTCGTTTCAAGTCGGTGACCGCCCCTCTATCACGCGACCTAGATACGTCATAAAGTTTACAAAAGGAAGAGGAACGCTCATTCCTCACTCATTCCGAGAAAACCGGCAGCAGTTCATACTCATTCCGAGAAAGTCAGTAGCAGTCCAGGTTCAGTCCGAGACCTTCCGCCGCATCAGATCCGTTCGACCGCCAGCAATTGAAGATCAAACTGAAGCCGTAAATCTTTCCGTCGCTCCGAGTTTTTAATAGTAAATTTCTTTGAATATAATATTGGTAAGAATTCAACGTAACCTGCTACATTCTGCAGGTACTGCCTTCAGTTAAGTATAGATATTGAGAGATCTTATTGTCCGTGAGTATCGCCGTATTTTGCTACCAAAGTAAACTAGAGCTCATTAGTAATACCTCCGTTGGTCTTTTGTTTGCTAAAATATGCAACGGCTGCTGAGATTTGTTCGCTTGGGCCATCTTAAAAGCCTCCCTGCATAATAGGTTATCGGAAAACCTACGTGAAACCAAATAGTCATTATATGCATCAACTGCGTGGATCTGTTCACTTGGGCCATCCGTACAGGTGATCTGCATAGAGTTGACTCGAAAAACTTACTTTACTCAATATAATCATTAACAAATAGCTCTACGTTTGTGGCAGTAGTTTGCCGTGTGTTTCCATATTTTGTATAGCCTCAAATATCTATAGCTAACGGATTGCCCGTCGTTTATAATATTTCCTAGTGGAAAGGTCCGTTTGCTTGTCGCACAAAATAATTTATTAATTCAACGTCTCCGAAAATTCCGCCGTAAAATCGCGTAAAGATTCTTGATTGCCAGCTTGACTTGTTTTTAATTATTTTGAAATAGTTTTATACACACTCGACTGTACCGTCGTGGAGGTTTTAGAGTGAATTATTCTGTTTCCAATTACTGCTGAATAAATACGTTATTTTACAGAGGGAAAATTAACGAGTTATTATTTCTGTCATTTATTTCTGATTAACCCGTTTGAGCAGCATGATCGAAATCCATTAGATAGATCTCCAGCTCCGACCCCTGGCAATTCTGTATCTCCGCTGTTTCGCTATTCAGGGTTGTTCTCCCAATTAGGAGAGCCAAAAAAGTGTAGTTCTTTGCACTTAAAAATTAAAGGACTGGCGCCCGAGATTTCCGTATAAAAAGATTACGTAAGTATAGTGACAAAGAGCACCGTAAGAAATAGCCACACCATCACAACTATTTAAAAAATCCAGTTAAAGATGCACAATAAATAAAGATTTCTATAATGACTCGATAAATGAGTTACGCTATATGTCAAGAAGTGATGTTTGTTAAGTAAATAGGAAGATCCAAATTTAAATCATTTATCTTCAAAAGTAAAGGGGGATGTACACTATACAGGGTGATCATTTATATTTTTACACCCCCCCCTTAACTTTGTTATTTTTGGAAAAAGAAAAAAAGTGTAAACACAAAAGTTTTCGTTCTTTTTACGTAGATTTTAAATAGATACGATATCAGAAAAACAATTGAGTAACGAAAAAAAGTTGTAATACAAACTTGTGCTTTTTGTTTGATAACATGCTGTATGTTTTTGCGGAATATGAAAGAGCATGAAAATAGCTGTTATATATATATACCACCGTATATTTATCTTCTGCGATTTTTGAACTATTTACTTTTTTATACAACCTGTTACTATACAAAAAACACAAATTTGTATTATAGTGTTTTTAGCGTTACTCAAAAATAACTAAAACTCCTGCCTTTACACTTTTTTTCTTTATTCAAAAATAACAAAGTTAATGGGGGTAAAAATATAAATGATCACCCTGTACAATGATGAATAATAATAATGCTGTCACCAAAGAAAATAAAAATGTATTATTATTATCTATTAGGTATCCGAGTTAAAAATTGAATTGTTTTTTACTACGAAAAGCACATTTGTTAATAATACAATTATTATTGTATTTAAGTACAGGGTTTTTCCTTATAATTAGCCACCCTTCTACAAAGTTTATTTGAAGATACACAGAAAAATTATATTTACAAAAGTTGCAGTATTTTTCCTGAATTTTAACAATCTGCCAATAAAACAAACAAATGACAATCGTAAAATGGCGAAATTCTATAAGTTTAGGGTTTTTTATGGAACACCTTATATATTATTTTATTTTCGAAAACCTTATAATTTTCTGATCTCAAAAACATAGAATAAGTCTATATTGTGATTATCCGTTCTTCATTTATACAAAATCAAAAAAGGTGTAAAACATTATAATATTGTCTTAGGAACACAGACATGGACTAAAGTAAACAATATCATATTTTACACCTTTTAAGATTTTGAATAACTGAAGTCCACTCCAAATATAGACTTATTATATATTTTTGAAATAAAAAAATTATAAGGTTTTCGAAAATATAATAATATACAGGGTGGTCCAGATTTTAATACATTAATTTTGAGAGGTGATAGATTATCGCAAAATGAGGGGACTTTTCTTAATAGACATACTTCGAAAAATGCACCATAACTTAGAAGTTTCATTAAAAAAAACTTTATAATTTAATATCTCAGGAAAGACAAAAGCCATCTCTTTCAAATTTGGCACACCGCCTTTCTATGTAAATCTGCATCTACCATTCAAGTCAAAAATAGTAAGAGAAAGTCATTGGCGCAGATATGGGGATACATATCCCCTTTCTAGAAATATGTAGTGGCCACTGGATATTTTTGAAAAAATTATTAAACTGCTAAATTGCCTATGCCATTCTGAAGGAAAATGTGTGTTCTTGTAAAATTTTGATAGAACAAGCCGTTTCCGATTTATTCGTCAAGGTTGCCGTCAATTACGCGAAAATCGACATCAAATATTGGCGGCAATCAACTCCATTTCCAGAAGATGTCAAAAGTGGCACTTTATTGTACACCGAGTTGTACACATAATATGTGAATTTCTTTCGTTCTGTTTTTTGTTAATTTTTTATTAAATATCAATAAAACATATTTTTGAATCAAATTTGGAGGGCTATTAGGCTTAAGTGTTTAACTGTAAATAAATCGGAAACGGCTTGTTCTATCAAAATTTTATAAGAACACATTTTTCTTCAGAATGCCCTCGAAAATGCCCCAGGCAATTTAGTTTAATAATTTTTTCAAAAATATCCAGTGGCCACTACATATTTCTAGAAAGGGGATATGTAACCCCCATATCTGCGCCAATGCCTTTCTGTTACTATTTTTGACTTCAACAGTAGATGCAGATTTACATAAAAAGGCGTGAAAAAGATGGCTTTTATCTTGCCTTGGGTATTAAATTATAATTTTTTTTTTTAATGAAACTTCAACACCCTGTATCTAAGTTATGGTGCATTTTTCGAGGTATGTCTATTACGAAAAGTCCCCTTATTTTGCGATTTTCTATCGCCTCTCAAAATTAATGTATTAAAATCTGGACCACCCTGTATAGGGTATTCCATAAAAAACTCTAAACTTATAGAATTTCGCCATTTTGCGATTGTCATTTGTTTGTTTTATTGGCAGATTGCTAAAATTCAGGAAAAATACTTGCAACTCTTGAAGGAAAAACCCTGTACATCAAATGGAAAGTTGTTTTGCTTTTCCATGCTTTACAGAAGAAAAAACTAGAATAACACAGGGTATCCCGAATTGTAAGGACCAAACTTTACGGTGTGATAGAACTTCACAAAATAAATTTCAAAACAGAAAATACCAATGTCATATTGGCATAGCATAATATATAATAGATTTTTTCTTACTACCGATCGTAAAGTACTAACTTTCCGCACGCTGTAGAGTGCGTAAAGTTAAACTTTACGCACTAGTGCGTAAAGTGTTTTTACCTTACGCACTAGTGCGTAACGTAACATACTAAACAATTGCATACCTATTAGAGCACCTATAATAAACATATAAATTATTTTAAAAACGTTAAATGTGGTTATTTAATTTTATGTAGTCCATTTATTTAAGATCACGGTATTATTATAAAACATACCACCTAATTTTCAGTATTCTTTAACAATAATGATTGAATTTTGAAGTTTCGTTTATATTCTTGACATTGACATTAGACAAAGAAATAATACATATATTGATTAATTTCACTCATTTAAAATTAAGTGGGCAAGTGGGCTATAACAGTATTGTGATTTTTAAATGACATGAAGTTTTGACGTAATAGGTAAGTTTGACGTTTCACATTATTATTAGAGAATTTAGATGCATTTCGGTAGTAGAAAAAAAATTGTATGCAATTCGTGCGAAAAGTGAGCTTTTTTCACTAATGGGATTGGGAAATTCCCATTCGTGAAAAAATCTCACCTTACGCACTTGTTGCATAAATAACTATTTATTGCTTGAAACACTGAAATCATAGCACACTATCTATCATTGCTGCATAACGAATCGCTGGTAGTGGTAACACTGAAAAATTTATTAATGATTAATAGAGATTAATTATAGGGTTAACTTCAAAATGGATAGTTTTTCAAGAAAAACACAAGAGGTTTTTTTGTGTAAAAGGCTCGGTTTTTTAAATTTTTGCCATAAATTGATAAAAATGTGATGCGCAAAAAGTTGGGGTAATGTTTTAACCTTGTCCTCCCTACCTTTACCAGCCTCTAAATTATTTGGGCAGAAGGAGTTTCTTCAGTTTGTTTCTGAATTAGTGTGCAAAATTTCATTTGTTTATCTTTGGTCGTTTCAAAATTATGCAGAAAAAACATTTTCAGAATTGTAGCTTCAACAACCTGTATCTCGGAAAGTAAGCGCTTCCCGCCTCATGTTTAGGAACTTCTTTTCATATTTTGTGAAGTTCTATCATACCGTAAAGTTTGGTCCGTACAATTGAGGACACCCTGTATTAATCACCCAAACTTAGTTTTTGTTTTTAATGAGTTTAGATACAATACTAGGAACGTTTTAAGATTTCACAAACACCGCAAAAATTAGCACGACGATTTCTCAAACTCTTGGCAGCTCATCATTATTTGTCTATTGGGTCTGACTCATAACTTACAGAAATAGGCCAATTAGTTTATTTCCTACTATTTTGCTCAACTGGATTTGCCTGTATTATAACTAGTGCGACTTCACTGAAATCGACAACAAACAAAAATACGCGTATTTTGTGCATGCAACTGCCATGCCGCTAGATTACTAAAATTCAATCTTGAATAAATGTTTATTCTTCGTTTAAAAATACAGTGCCGCAAATTTAAAAATATCTTACACCGAGACATTTATGTTTGTCTGATACGCAGAAATAGAAACTATAAAGTATATTATCATATCTTTCAACAAGTATTGTAAAATTATTTACGCGATATTCAGGGGCGAACGACTAAGGTGGAGGATTTAACGTATCAGATTTGTAAATATTTGAATTGGAATTTTATTTTAGACAAAAAAACAAAATAACACTCTCAGGATTTGCAACTGACATCAATTGGTATATTGCGTATTAGTTAGTAGGTGGGCATTAGCTTTCGTATGATATAATCGATATTCAATATTTAGTTTCAAACCAAACATATTTTTCTTCACTGTGAGCTAATAAAACGACGCCTTTTCAAAAGCAAGTATGTAGGGGCCTCTCTGGCAGGTCACTGTTCGTAAATGAGGGCGAAAACATAACTGAAAAACCGTTTTCTTTACTAGCGAATAGAATTTAGAGAAACATTCACACGCGAGTTATTAATAAAATCTATTTATTATACCTAATCATAACTAGTTAATTTCATTTTTGTTTAACTTGTGAATTATTTTTTATACCCACATTGTTTTACAGGCGTAAAGTCTTACTCAGCTGACAAATGTATATTTAATTAAAAAAATAATGGAAATATGGCTGGAAATTAAGATAAAGCAAAAAAGAATAATTATAAGCGGATTTAGTTCATTCATTAAAGAAATTATATGAGGAAATGGCTCAGTACTTAATTATTGTGCTTTTCGATATGATCGCGTCCTGTAACCTTTTTAACTTTTGGGAATTACTTAGGTGCAAAATTTTATATAGCTCGTTTTAGAGGCACTCAATCTTAAAAGTATAAAATTCACCAAAAAAATGAAATAAGCAGAATCGGGATGTGGTATCTTAAATGCAATCCTTTTTTCGTGAATTTTAGTGAAAAACGCAATTTCACATTTAAAAAATGTAAGAAAAGTGCAAATTTCGAGAGGCCTTATTTGGGAACCTTTTTGAGTAGGGACATTTTCCTTTCCTTAGTTTTGTAGGAAATTTTATATGTACAGTATCACAGATTTTTACATGGAAAGCTTGCAATTTAGAAAAGACTTCATGTTTGTTAAAAAAATATCAAAATAATTTTTTCACCTGTCTAAAATTAAGAAATCAAAAACTTGGAGCCTTTATTTTGACAACGGATTTAAGCGAGTATAATTTGAAACGAA
The DNA here is from genome assembly GCA_963680705.1 of Rhagium mordax. NCBI lineage: Eukaryota > Metazoa > Arthropoda > Insecta > Coleoptera > Cerambycidae > Rhagium > Rhagium mordax. The sequence goes on from OY796657.1 coordinate 11,087,449, forward strand.
TTCTTAAATTACAATTGTAATCAATTTTCTAGTTGAATTAGAAATTTAAGATTAATGCACTGCATCTTGATAAAAAGACATCCGGGAATATCTCGGGACATGTGGTTAAGTCGTATGTTTATTTGAACTTGTAAAGGTCTGTGGCTACATTATCACGCGAAAAGTTACACTTGGTAAAATATACGCACAATTTTTCTATATTCGTTTAGTTGTGACATAATTGCGCAAACCACTGATAGAAGTATAAGGTGTTTATAAATAATGAGAAAATTATTTGATATATTTTTATGGTTTCGAAGTTTAGAAAAGCCATAACGTACAGTAGTTGATACGAACTTTGCTACTCGTGACACACCTACTCTTAGGGAAGGTATTGATTGCATTCTTTAAAATCTTTTCAGCACCTCATAAAAGTATATTTATTAAAATAAGAACAAATTAAAAACAAATTAATTCTGATTATTCCTTTAATACTTGTACAGGCGTCGAAATCGAAATATACTCCTTAAGTAGAATCAGTAATTGCCAATTTACAAATAAAAAATGACGCCCTAAGAACTGTCATTAAAATTTGAATTACCATATTTCGAGAGTGAATTATCTTTTAAGCAGTGATAATTAAAATATACCGGGTGGCCATCAAAGTATTGCCTACGGAATAACTTAGTTATTATGAAAGATAAACTTCTGCAATTTGGGACGGGGATAATAGGTTCGATCACTAACTACCTAAATACCCAAAAAATGACTTAGTATAGTGTATATACCAACCGAGATACCAACTTTCTTATTTTTCTGTATTTCTGCATTTCCTTCTTCGTATTGAAATTCTGATTTCAGTGATATGTCACAAGTTGGCTTTTGTTTAAATAATGACGTTGAAAATGTCAAAAAACTAAAAAACAAGAGTAGGCCCTTTTTTCAAATCAGTCTGCAGGTCGTTATACATATAAACAATCGAAAAGTTTTTTTTAAATCTTCGTTTTTTATTTGCCTATCGGTCTGTCCAGCCAGATTTTCGATTTTATCTCTGATTTTTCAAAATTTTACAGTTTGAATTTCATCAAAAAAACGTCTTTGCTGAATTATTACTTTACAGACGGTAGGTATTTCTTAAGGTAATCACAATTATTTTTTTTAATTTTTGGTTTTTATTGGCTATTGGTCTGTCGAGTTAGATTTTCGATTTTTCGATTTTAAAAACTTTAATGAAAATCAAACTTCTTTTTTTGAAAAATCAGTTGCAAAAATCTGAAATCTACCTCGATAGACCAATAATAGACAATTAAAAAACAAAATATTAAAAAAAAAAATTGTTGTGATTACTTTAAGAAGCGGCAAAGTGATATTTACACAAAGAACGTTTTTTGATAAAAATTCAAACTTGAAATATGATGATGACTTGATGTTTCATGCAGTTTTGGTAAATTATAGCTGAAGATGGAGATATCCTATAACAATTTCGAAACGTTGGGCGGCTTATGCAATATGTAATGCTCCTATATCAACTTCTCTTATTTCTCTTCTGAAACGCTTAAATCATACGTAATGAACAATTCGTTTAACGAGGGATTGGTTTTAGAAAATTCAAGGATAGTGTCAAAACGGCCATGTTGTTCATTTGAACGATATTTCGATTCATTACTTGCTCATTATTGAAAAATGAAAATCTCTTTAGCCATAAATATTTTTGTGAACATACTCAATAATTTTGAATTATTAATAAAAAATCTCGTAAAAAATAAAATGATTGTAGGTAAGTATAATATTCCTAGTAGAGTTCAAACATTTTGCGTTAGTAAAGAGGGCCGTGGATGAAAACAATAGAAAGTATTATTTATTGTTTCGATATTGTTTTCATCCACGGCCCTCTTTGCTAACGCAAAAAGTTTAAAATCTAGTAGGAATACTTACCTACGATGTTCTGGTTTTTAATTAATAATTCAAAACTTCCTGAATAAAACTATCAAGTATGCTATATCAGTGTACTCAGAAAAGAAAACCACATCTAACTGGATAAAAACATATAGGGCGTTTCATTTAAAAAAACAAAGGTTATCGGCATTCAATTGTTTTTTATTACTGCCAAATAAAAATTTAGTAAATATCCTGTAACTTTTGCATAAAACATTTTTTACTAATCTCTACAATAAACTCCCAAATTCTGATTAAAATATGTACCAAAGAAAATGACCGTAACTCGGTTATTTATTGAGATATTTGATATTTAAAAATCTAATGCGAATATGTATCCCGTATTTTTTAAAAGCAACATCCTGTATATAATGCAATATTCGGTTGTTGTTACGTTATCCGTTTAAAAAAAATAAGGGGTTTCAGTTATTAAGCAGAAAAAATTAAAATATACTTAATAATTTAATAATGTATTAGTAGGATTTGACTTCAAAACAGTAACTTTTCTATTACTGTCAAATTGTTATAAATTGTATTGTTATAACCGCTGTTAGTCTTGACTATTTTCACAGTTTATTCAGTGAATAATATGAATACGGCAGTCGGCAGAGCAAGGCAATTGCATCCAATCCCAAGAGGGATTGGCAGATAAATGAAAATAAAAAATTAAATTGAAGAAGAAAAACACAAAGGTCTTGTTCCCACAAAATTCTTTTTAATTGCAACCGGTTTCGTGATCAATATATTACATCTCATCATCAGGCTACAAGAATTTCTATAAATACCAAAGGTTTGTCAAAATTAGCATTAATGAAAAATTTGTCCAATTTTTTAGAAAATTAATAAATTTTATGTAAAAATACTTACATGTAATTGAATTTATTTATTAAAAACACCCATAAAACAAAAGACAATGTACGAGGACAACAAATTAAAATTTAAAAATAACGTCCTTAACAACGTACAAAAGGAACTGAATTCATTGAATATGAACAACCCACATGGGATTAATACTACGTTAAAAAATTAAAGCTAATAATATGCTATTCTACTGAATCGTCAAAATTCGCAGACACCTTGCATACAGGTCAAGGCAAGAAAATTAGTTAAAGTTCAGAGGCTGTGCTGTAAGAAGACATTTTTATCAAACTGTATTGGAAATATAAAAGCCTGAATTAGGTATAAAAAAATTGGAATAAAGATGCTAGTCTTACATTAGGTTTTGTAATTGGAAAAATATCTATTACTGGGTCCAAAAAATGTATATTCGGTAAGGTAAAAGAAACAGTAACAGTAACAAGGGCAGTTAATCCTTAAAATATGGGCTGGAATGTATTGTACAATAACAAAATTTATTACTTCTTTGGAGAAAATAAAAATCTTGGGTACAAATAAATGGGCGAAGTTTAGCCATTATACGCTACTCTTACCCGAAATTAAAAAAAGTATAATATAAATATGACGAGGCAATGTAATTCCAATTTTTATATTTGACTTTAATTAGATAATATTCCATTAAATAAATGTTTAACAATATAGTTTATCCACAAAATGGCATTCCATCATAGAAAAACTAGTTTTTCAAATAATACATTAAATTAATATTATATTAATATTATTTATATAATATTAATAATAGAAAAACGGACAGACTAAGATAAGATAACTCAGATTTAGCCCTTCAAGTGTTAAAAAAGAAGACCTATCAAGAATAATCAATTTAAACTGATCAAATTAATAATAGTGATATATTAGACAACATGAACGAACATTTTATTAAAAGAATTAGATTACGTGGATCTTATGTACAAAATAATTTATAGGAGTTTTTATCATTATTACTGTTAATTAATATATTAAATATAATTTAATTTTGTTACAGCGTTACAGTTCATTACGATGTTCACTCTTTTATTTATTGTCGCTTGTTTTAGAAGTAAACATAGCCTACTCGAAATATTTAACGTAAAAAATATGATCTTCATCTTTCCCCTCAATAACTTGAAAACTAAAAGCCATAGCTATAATACCACACATGTTTGAAAAAATGGAAAAATTTCAATTCCCAATAGCAATTTCACTACATACGAGTACAGGGCTTTATTGAAAAAATTGGTCGTCTCCACATTGTTTTTATCAGAAATGCCAAAATAAACTTCAGATATAGAACCTGAGGACACAAAAGGGATATATTTTATCCGGTTTTTTAAATTTCAAACGTATTATATTGTAGGGGAATACTTGATTTACCCCTTACCCCTAGCCACAAATCTAAATGATCCTTTGCTGGATAATAAACACTTTGCATATGAGGTAACCCCAACCAAAGGAGTCGAAGGGTGTTAAATCTGGCGAACTAGTTGGCCACGACGCCGACGTCCGATCTACTTCTTAGGGTATAGATTGTCAAGGTAATTCCTAACTTTTATGAAATAACGCGAAGGAGTACCGTAATACTGGAAGGTTATTTCCGAGGTTATTTCAAATTCTTGAAGCATTTTCTTCAATGGAAAATAGTTCTATCACGTGTTCTTAAACATTCAACTATCAATTTCATTTTTAAATATTAAGTTCAACAAAAGCTATCGAGCTTATATTACGTTTATTTTTCGACATATGAGTTCTGTGGATATGGAACGGTTTACGACATAAAGAATATTTGCATAATTATTATCCATTCCATATTCCCCGAACTGAAATAGTATTGATAAATAAATGTCTGTCTGAGTATGTGTTTGTTGAAAGTACCATAACTTTTGCTAGACACGTAGTATTTACAACTAAGAATATTTGCATATTTGTACAAGCGCAATGGTTTATGTAAAATATTATACAGGGTGATCCGAATTGTACCTTCGATAATTTGGGAATCAATAGAAAATGTGAAATTAATGTGAGTTTTCTTAATAAACTTATATAGAAAACTTAACTGTTTCAGAAATATAGGGCGTTGAAGTTTTTTTTTTTGTTTTTTTTTTATATCTCCTGAAGTAAAAGAAATACCTATTTTATTGAAATTTTGTATCTACATGTGTATGAATAAGTATCATGCTCGGTATCATGTTTAATCATTATTTTCATTTTTCTACTTCAACCAGAGGCGTAACGTTGTTTAAAGAAAAAGGGTAGGCCAACGATCGAAAATGTATTTTTTTTCTATTTTTGAAATCTACAGTCAGTTTATGAATAAAAAGGCCTCTTTTAGTTTTTCCGTAAAACGAATCGTTTTACGGTTAAATTGTAATTAAATTTCATTATATTCATTATCTTTACGTGTGCTCTCTGATTTTATTATTACTTAGTTGGCTTTGATTCCGTAATTCGAAAATGTCGGAAATATATTGAAAATGGTGGTGAGCATTTTGAACAGCCTCTAACGATTTGAGTTTATTTTGTGAAATATTTATATTTAATTACATTTTTTTTTAAATAATCCTTATAATCTATTTACTAAAGAAGAAAAGTTCTAACTTCACTGACTCAAAACCGATTTTGTTAAATTTGTTTTTTGAAATTGGTGTGCTTTTAGTTTTTTCAATTGTTATTAACAAATAAGTGTTTTTTTTTAATACACTCTTAACTCTTAATTAAAAAATGTATAACTCTTTTAAATATTTATTTGAACAATTGCCTGAAATTTGATTTCGTTACATGGGGTCATATTACGAATCTACATACATATTACATATTATTATTATATTACATATTACGAATCTGGCCTCAAAAAACAGAATGGCGTCTACAAAATGGCGTCGAATGTCTAATTTTTTATTTACTTTTTTTTATTATACAGGGTGATTCCGAATTATGGTGCAAAAAAGTAATCACAGATAGAGGTCTTAAAATAAAGAGACACGTGTATTTTCGTTTTGGTCAATTTCGATTTTTAAGGCCCGTACGGGCCCATAAATGGAACGTTGGGAAAACAGTTTTTTTGAGATATCTCGATAAGTACCTACTTGATCAATTTCAATGAAATTTGGAGGGTAGTCTCAAAATAACCTTTCCAATGGAACCCTTAAAATATTTTTAGACCTGCCGCAAGGGGGCGCTACATAGAGTCACTACATCGCAGTTTTTCGCTTCTATTTTTTTTTATACAATTATCTTTTATGTGTTTCTTTTTTTATTCTGATGCAGAATTCATTTTTACACCAACTTTGAGACTACCCTCCAAATTTCAATTAAATCGATCAAGTACTTATCGAGATATCTCAAAAAAACTGTTTTCCCAACGTCCCATTTATCCAAGACGAAAATACACGTGTCTTTATTTTAAGACCTCTATCTGTGATTACTTTTTTGCACCATAATTCTGAATCACCCTGTATTTTTTAGATATATGGAGGTTTTTGGGGTCGCTGATTACGAATTTGACATTAAAACTAAAATAAAATAAAAAATGGTGGAAAAGGGTCCATTTTCTTAATTGGTATTATATTTCTTATATCGGGTGAGAACTACAATTACAAACCAAAACAAAAGCCAAAAAAATCCAAAAAGGCACAACTATACGTAAAATGATCTCAAAAACGTCAAAAAAAAACAGGATGTTCCACTTGAAAATCAAAAGTTCTGGTCAATTCCGGTAAACCTGAAAGTAGGTACTTTGAAATTCAAGATGATCCTAAAAAATGTGTAATAATATTCAGTGGCGTGCCCAAGGGGGGGGTTTTTGGGGGTTAGAACCCCCCCCCCCAAGACACCTGCAAAATAGGGTTTTAAAGACAAGAAACCAAAGAAAAAAATTACGTCTTACTAAGAAAAATTTAATCTGCTGTAAAAAATGCAAGACTCAGGAGTCAACCCCCCCCCAAACAAAATTTCTGGGCACGCCACTGATAATATTATCTAATTCACGTTCTCTAAATTTAAAATTTTTATCTGATGTAGAAAAGTAATTGCCGGTATTTTATTAATGTTTGAAGTACGTTTTACGGAAAAACTAAAAGAGGACTTTTTATTCGTAAACTGACTAGATTTAAAAAATGAAAAAAAATACAATTTCGATCAAATTCAAATTCATTTTATTCTCATATGACAAACAAAATATTTGTATAAGAAACGTCAACATTTATGTCTACGGCTAAATAAAGAACATAGAAGATCATTGGCGTACCCTTTTTCTTTAAACAAAGGGATTCACACCCCGTGGTTACGCCTCTGGTTCAAGTAGCAAAATGAAAATAAAGTTTAAACGTGGTAGGTACTTATTCAGAAACATGCACACAAAATTTCAATAACAAATTCCATGTACTAAAGGAGATATAAAAAAAAAAATAAAAAAGTCACTTTCTGAAACGGTTAAATTTTCTATATAAGTACAGTATTTCTGATTTTGATCAAATTTTGAAAATAGCCATCTGAAGATAGGCCCATCATTACGAGTAAATACAGTCATATAGTTAATAATATTAATATTATGTCTCCGCTACAAAAGTGTAACTTGAACAAGAGGGTGATCCGTTATTGTTGTAGTATTTCAGGCGTTCCAACATATCCAATTACGCCTTTTCATTTTGTAACATTTAATGACTACTACCAGGGCTTTTCTTAGAAGAGAGTGTATGGATTAACGCCCTATTATATACAAAGGGCATTTGAATCTTGTTAGAGATCGCGCATATTATGTCCTATAAGACGCCCTCGAAGACGCCCGATCGTTATACATACATTTAGCTCTTCACCACCCCTACTACTAACTAGTTTTTGCAACCACCAATTTCAGCAGCACATATCGTTTCTATTAATATTGGCTAATATACAGATGCCGATAAATGGAAACGACACTACCATTTTAAATATATACACAATTTACAGGGTTGGTCATTGGTGCGTCAAAGTTCCATATCGGCCAAATTAAACGATTTTTTTTAAGGAAGTGGTGTTCTGTCAAAAAGAGCCCATTTTAAAAATTCAAATTCATTCAAATATTGTCATATTTTAAATTATTTAGACGGGTCATCCGATACAATTTCATTATTATTATTGAATTAGCATATATTTCTCCTAAATGTTCACTACGTGCAGATTCAAAATTGATGTTAAATGTTTTCATTCAGAATTGTTGTCTTAAATAACAATATTTTCCATGATTGAAAAAATGACTGAAAATTTGTTCATAATAATAAACTGTGAATGAAAAAGTAAATACAGACAGGAAAATGAAATATTAAAAACACTTTTCAAATACCAGTCTTTGTTTATGGCTATAAAAAAATTCGCAGGAAAACCAGTTTCAATTTGTTTATTATGGTTATTCATAAATTAAAACCTGATGATTATAACATTTTTACAGAAATATCCAGCGCCAGTTGAAACATTATGATCATGTCGCAAAGAGAAACGAAACGCCCGTGACCTAAAAATCTTAACATTTATAACCAATTTTGGCAATAATTTACATTTATCCAATATTTCCTAATTCACTTATTTTATGTATTTTATATAATATTTGCAAGCGAATTTCTAAAATCGTAAATATCAGTCGTAGAGTACAGGGTTATCCAACGAAAAGGCCCACCCTTATATTTTCTTTATTTTTCGAGTTAGGAAAAAAATGTTTCAAATAAAAGTTGTAGTGAATCGAATGAACTCATTTAAAACCCCTGCAAAGAATATACAGGGTGTTCCATAAAAGTGGGACAAACCCAACTTACATTTTTTTAAATGGAACACCCTATATTTTTTTACATTTTTAAAATCTGTGTTTTTTTGTGATTTCAAAAATATGTATATGTTGTATCTTATCTTTTACTCTTTTTTATTTATTGCAAATTTCGTGAACAATATTATTTATACCACCAGCATCTGCATGCGTATCAATCAGGTTAGCCATGGATGAAAAACAATTAATTTGACACTTATGCCTTACAGAATAATTGAATAAATTCAAAACGCAAACTTTTCATCCATGGCTAACCTGATTGATACGCATGCAGATGCTGGTGGTATAAATAATATTGTTCACGAAATTTGCAATAAATAAAAAACAGTAAAAGATAAGATACAACATATATATATTTTTGAAATCACAAAAAAACACAGATTTTAAAAATGTAAAAAAATATAGGGTGTTCCATTTAAAAAAATGTAAGTTGGGTTTGTCCCACTTTTATGGAACACCTTGTATATTCTTTGCAGGGGTTTTAAATGAGTTCATTCGATTCACTACAACTTTTATTTGAAACATTGGTAATTTTCTATATTACGGAACGTCCGATTTTTGAATTTTTTTTAGTTTTAACATACGTAGTTTTGCCTCCTGAACAAAAAATTCTAATAAAAAAATCGGCGGTCGGCAACGGTTTTCGAGATATTTGGCCCCAAACTCTCTGAAAGTCGTATTTTTCCACTGCCATAATCACTTATTTTTGACAAATTTCTCACTTTATGCTTATGAACACCTCTAATACAGACTTATTTAAACATTATTAAATAGTTTCAACATATTTATTCCATCAATAACTAGGTATTTTCTGAACCTTTTTATAAAAGCCATCCAAACATAACCTAAAATTTCAAACAACACTAAGATCATCCGAGGTTATGATATTGCCGTAAGATCTAGGGTATGGTATAAAACGAATATGTTCCTTCTTTGATATAAAAATATACTGCACCCGCCCGCCCCGGGCGGGTGCAGTATATGCATACTTATTCGCGGAACTTGTAATGTTTGAAATCTAGAATACGCATAAAACTAATATGTTCCTTCTTTGAGATAAAACGATAAAAATATATTATCTTTTTATGTTAAAGAAGTAACATTAGTTTATGCATAATATAGATCCACTATCCACTATCGTAATGTTTGAAATTTTAGGTTATGTTTTCATGGCTTTTATAAGAAGGTTCAAAAAATACCTAGTTATTGATGGAATAAATATGTTGAAACTATTTAAAAGTGTTTAAATAAGTCTGTATTAAAGGTATTCATAAGCATAAAGTGAGAAATTTGGTGAAAATAAGTGATTATGGCAGTGGAAAAATACGACTTTCAGAGACTTTGGGGCCAAATATCTCGAAAACCGTTGCCGACCGCCGATTTTTTTATTAGAATTTTTTGTTCAGGAGGCAAAACTACGTATGTTAAAACTAAAAAAATATCAAAAATCGGACGTTCCGTAATATAGAAAATTACCGAAACATTTTTTTCCTAACTCGAAAAATAAAGAAAATATAAGGGTGGGCCTTTTCGTTGGATAACCCTGTACATTTCTGTTAGTCGTGGAACTTTCAAAATGATCGTCCGTCTGTCTGTCCATTATATTTCTGACAGGTATAACTCGAGAACAGAAAGTCCGAACATATTGGTTGAACAGTAAGTAAGCCAGATAAAGTATCCTATTGTTTAAAAAAAATTCAAAGATAAATAAAAAAGTTAAGGATTATTTTCACCAGTAAAATGATCCTCGGGAAAGAGGCAAACTTTGAGGTGAAAGTAACACTAAAGTAAGTTTTTAAAAACAGGAAAATAATGTCCGCTATTCTGAAACGTGCCCTACAACTAAGTTAGCATAATCGGAGTGTTATGTAACCCTTATTTTACCTAAACAATCTGGAGTGAAACAACACTACTTTCTTAAACAAAAATTCAATAAAAAGTTGTTAATTTATAAAAAAATATTTTAAAATATATCTTGTAATTTTGTCGTCCCCCCTCCCCCCCCCCCCACCTGCGTGCCAAACAATGACCTTGGTAAAGGCATAGTGTTTATATATTTTTGTCACGGTCATGTGATATTTTCAAAACATTGACTAAACTGTATCTTTGGTGACTCTAATAAAAAAAAAACCTATTTGCATTAAAAAATTGAATACTTAATTCCTTTAAAAAATGTTCTCGAAATATTGGTGCAAGACTATCAGTTTTTACCAAACAATATGTGTGTTAGTTGGACGACTAGATAACGCACTGCCTGGTTTTCAAAATCAATTTTTTCTACAACTAGTGAACGAAATCGAAAAAAGTTAATATTGCCGAATAGAGAATGATATAATCTTTCAAATGAGGTATCACAGCACCCCCTTCCAATTTAAAGAAATAGGGGTTGTAAGTGTCACGGGAAGGGGGTAGAAATGGGGGGTGAAAATTTGGCACCAAAAAGTGTAATTTTAAAATAAAAAATTGACCTGTTTCGGTGTTTCGGAAAATTTTAAAAAGACAAAGGAATAGGCCTTATCTTAAAATGAATAATATTTGTTACTGAATAATTTTTGACGTCAACGTCAATGTCAAATGAAACAGGTTATTTTGATTTTTGACGTCCATGACAAAGTCAAATTGAAGACTAGGTTATGTTAATTTTTTGAAGTCGATGTCAAAGTCAAACTGAAAACTAGGTTATGTTAATTTTTTGACGTCGATGTCAATGACAAATTAAAACTAGGTTAAGTTAATGAATTTTATAGAGTTGAAAATTTTTTTAAATTTTATTTCAATGTTTTTGGCTTTGGATACTATGAATTCTGTAATATAATTCAATGTTTTATAACATAGTTATAAAGAGTAGTTGGATATTTTTGTTATTATTGTGCTAGTATAAAGCTTAAACAATGTTGTTTATAAACAACACGTCTCAAACAAGGAAAGTCGAAGTAGAGTAATTTGTAAAAAATAAAAAACGCGAAGGAATAGACGGTATTAATTAAAAAAGTGAATATTTGTTATGGTTACAAAGAAAAAAGCGAGGAAAAAAGTTTGTTAACGTCAATGTCAAACTCAAATTAAACTAAATTGTTTTTTCATGTTCTCAATTGACGTGATTTAAATTTTTACAAAAGTGAATCATTAAATCGTACTATCATCCTGACGATTTCCAATAAGAATGAAAGAGCATGTACATCTTCTTGGTTTTTCTAATTGGTAACCGTAATGAATAAATTTTGTGGTGAGTTAATAGCTCGGTTAATAGTTATTTGTGTAACTAGTGCTACAAATACATTTTTTGCAAGTGTTGCATACATTTTTTCTACGATTGGATTACATTGATTGTTTTAAAAATTGAACAGAATATTACATACAAGACCAAATATTCAAATGTCAAACGTCAAACTGACAACTAGAATTGTCACTGTCAAATGCCATCCATAAATAACTATGAATAAACTGTTGCCTAGTAACAAACTTACTTTTTCCACTGTAAATAGTGCAAAAAGTTAATACTTTTTGAACGATCGTAGAAAAATATATTTAATTTTCAATATTGTTATTATGAGCTGATCTGTCCCATATTATTTTCAAAACACTATTCTACGCGATAACATAATATTTAAACGTCATTGTAACATTTGTAACCTAAACCGTCGGTCTAGATTGGAAAATACGCGGAAAAATATATATCATATATTAATTCCAGATACCTTTGTCATTGTGCATCGGATCAAATAAGATTACGTGAGAAAACATCGAGTAAAAAAATTACAAGAATCAATATGTATCCATATTATATTAACGCACATTTGCATACAATAAATTTAATAATAATCAAAAATAAATACTCTTATCAACATGTGCGCGGTTTTCCTCTCCTCCCGGAAGTGTATATCCGCCATCACGTAATTTCAGATTATTATTACACATTCTATACGTATGTTTCAAAAATAAATTCTAAATCCGATGCGCCCTTTTGGAAACGCCTCTGTGTCGTGTTTAAAGCACCGATTCAAACAGACCTTGGTGCGCCAGGCTAGAATATAAATAAAGCCAACGTCAGAAATATTGATTAGCCCAAGAAATATCAGTAATATTTTAAATTGAAATTACGTGAGGGCTATTTTGTAGAAGCACTTTTCATACGCTTAAAACACCAATAAGTTATCAATAATACAGGGTATCAAGGCCTATACACACATCTGTCAAAAATAACACTTTTATTTACATGAACAAACCAAACCTTAATTTTTTTAATAAGTGCAATCAACTGGACGAATCTAATATTAGTACACAAACGTAATAATGTTATATTTGTTAACGAGGAAGTAAAGTTTTTTTATTAGATATATTTTTAACCCCTTTTAATGGCCCATATCAAAACAGATGATATTTCGCACCTCCATATCTCCTTTGATAGTCGGTTCTTAGTGTTGCAAAAAGCACACAACTTATACTAAAATATATAAAAAGGGTACGTTACCTTATCTAATTATCCAATTGTTACATATCTATAAAAACACACACTAAAATATTAGGATTTGCAAAACTTACACGCCCAGCTTTAGTTAGATCTCAACTGATGCGAAGGTGGCGTCCTCTTGAGGGAACACCGTGAATCAATATGTACCAGTGGCGTGTAACACTTTTCCAAACATACCTATTAATTAATTAATGAACCTTTTTTAAAAAATTGTTTTAACGAAAGAAACTGCTAACTCAGTTCAGTTGGTTACAGTTTTCAAATAATGGCGTAAAACGTACCAAGTGTTAGTAATACTTTCTCTCAAACTGAAATAAAACAGTTAAGCACTTATCTAATAATGAATCGATTTCCCAGAACTGATTTGCATCTACAACCATATTAGGTATGACTCGCTTATTTATTTATCAATGAACTTATTAACGAGTTTGTGTATCAAATAATGTTAATGACAGGGCGTAAAAATTGTATACGAGTATTTTACTTCGTTTTTAAACAGGTTTAGGTAATTCAGTATTTAAAACGCGTTAGATTGTTAGATTAAATAATATCTGGTCTTAATTTCTTAGTTTCGTGCCCCATTTAATTCCACCAACGTAACTTTCGATCACCTACTGTGGGTTTGATGGTATTTTACACCTACCCGATTTGCATATGCATTTGTAATTTTATGATAACTAGCAGTAAAGTATTTTGAAATATTTAACTCACGCGAAAATTGTACCTATAACCAAAGACGACTATAATTCACTATAACTATATCTATCATCTATCTATACATGGTCGTTTGATTAGGTACATATTGTATACATTGATGGTTTTGTGATCGTTTTTGGGGTGTAACTTTAGATGTATTTCTCAACAAAAACGCAAAAACACATATATTTATAGGTAGCTATATAAAAATTGTCACCTTTCTGAAATATTCACCAATTTTTGTATAACAATTGATATCTCTAAACATAATAAAGCTATATAAAAAATCTTCAAATTGGTTCTTTAGAATTACTTATAAATCATAATATGTTTAAGAAAATTGTAAGAGTCTGGATAGTGGATAATCACCTCTGTAGTCCCTGTAGATAAAAGAAACACCCACAATTTAAAAAATCTATTTATGGTAGATGAAACTCAATGAATTTTGTTAACGATCGCAAGAAGCTGCATCAAGATTAATCATCTAATTTCAAAAATATTGTGGTTCAAATATTGCCCATATTTTTTCAATATCCACTTCAATTGTGCACCAGTTTAGATGAAATAATGAATTGCGGTTTTCGCCAATTTTCTTCTAATTTTGGCAAGTATCCGTTTTTTTTCTATCACTTCCGGTTTAACCGGAAATGACATAGGTAGCGTATTTTCTTGGATGGAACTTTGTTATTTAAAATAGAACACCATGTATATTTTTTCACAGTTGGAAAGCCCATTGTTTCCCCTTTCCGAAACGTCCATGTTTGTCATGGAAATTATACAGAGTAACGGTTTTATAACGAAAAAAATAATGATTCACAAAGTAGACCATGGAAATAAGAGAGATATTCCTTAATTTTTTTGAGCTGCATCTTGTAAAAATATTTTCAAGTATACAAGTTGTCCCATAAAAGCCCTACCGACATCAACTTTGTTTTTTTAAATAGCACCTCTCAACTTTTTTTTTATGAACTCCTGAAATATTTCAGCAAAATGAGAAAGAAAGAAAATTGAAAAACAAATTGCGAAAAAAAATCCGAAAATCCCATCGCCCTCCCTAGAAAGTCCTGATATTTTATTTAATTGATTTTTCGTTTTAAATATCAGAATAATCTTCGATAAAATCTAAGGCAAGGTTTTTTTGCTTTTGAAGAAATATACATTTTTGGAAAAGTTACCAGCATTTGAAATTTTTTGAAATTAGGTAAGATTCGAGCCATTAAAAATTTCAAATGCTGGTAACTTTTCCAAAAATTAATATTTATTCAAATGCAAAAAAATCTTGTATCGAAGATTATTCTGATATTTTTAAAAAAATTCAAATATATTAAATATTATGACCTTCCAGGAAGGGAGGGGGGGGGGGGCAAATGGGATTTTCGGAATTTTTTCGCAAATTGTATTTCAATTTTCTTTCGCCAATATTCTCATTTTGCTGAAATATTTCAGAAGTTCGTTCATAAAAAAAAATTCACCAACCGCCGCTGAATTGACATGTTGGTATTAAAAGACGCAAAATAAGATCACAAAGACAGCCAGAAAAAAATGTGGGTTGTTATGTGAAAAAAAATAGTTTTCTTCGATTGAAATATTTCAAATTTCGCAGAAAGTATACCTGAGCAGATAATGAAACTTTGGACCAACAAAAAGAAAGCCCATTTCTATCTCTAAAAGTCTGAGAAAACTACAACTTACTGTCTCTTACCGTTTTTGAGTAATTCATTTTTAAAGTACCCCTTGCAAGTGACATTTTTAGCATAAAAGTTAAAATGGCGGGCCAACCTTTAGAGCTAAGGTGTGACTAAGGAGTATCAGACAATTCCAAATTTTATGCAGAATTCTAAAATGAAGAGAAAGTTGGGAGGCTATATTTAAAAAAACAAAGTTGATGTCGGTAGGGCTTTTATGGGACACCCTGTATACTTGAAAATGTTTTTACGGAATGCAGCTCTAAAAATTATGCAAATAGCATGGTTTCATTTTTTGTTTATTTCTAACCGTTTAGACGTAATCAACCTCTATTTCATACTAATGGGACACCCCGTATACTATTGATTTATATTATTGCAAAATTTAGTTTGTATAGTTCTTAAATTCACCTATTATATAATATTTTAAGTAAAATATTTCGAAAAAAAAAGATTACAGGTAAAATCACTTTATACATATACAGGGTGTCCCATAAATACAGGTCAATCTCTTAATAGTGTATCTAGAAGCAAAATTATGACATTTGAGCCATATATACCTATCTACAGTGTGTCGCTCTTAAGAGTGAAACACCCTTATAACTTTTTTAATTTTTATCCGATTTAAACCAAATTTCACTCAAAGATAGAGCACATTAGGATCAACTTATGGCCCAAAAGCCATTTGCCCCTTACTAATGCAAAGCCACCTACGATATCAAAATAAACGGGGAAAATCAAAAAAACATATTAGGCATTTTTTTATCAAAAATTTTATTAATGAAAGTTTTTCAGAATTGTTCAAAAACCTTACGTTCAAAATTTAACCGAAATCAAAAAATATTAATATTTTGTTTAAAAAAATTTGAAAATATTATTTTAATGCGTTATTGTATTGTAATATTTTATTTTTTATAAAAAAAAACTAAAGAGATACTAAATACGAATGAGTAAAATTTGGTTCAAATCGTACAAAAATTAAAAAAATTATAAGGGTGTTTCACTCTTAAGTGCGACACACTGTATATCCCACCGTTTTTGACATACAGGACGTTAAATGTCACTGGTGAGAATCGTAATTTTTTTAATCTTCGGAACAGTTTGTAATCTCATCCAATTTTAATACATTATAATATAAAGTAAATTGCATCTTTTGTACTGATTTAGTTGAAATAGTTCTGATGGATAAATTCGAGAATGAAGACAATGCTCTGTCTTCATTCTCATTGGAGATCTTCCAAATATTTTAAATTTAAATCCTAATAACTCTAAGAAAATGACAATAAATGTAGGTACGAATATTCCATATTTTATAAATGTTTCCTTTCTGATTCTTTCCACATAAAAAAAATTCAAGAGGAAACGGAAATCATTGATGAGTCTGAAGAATCTAATGATGAAATAATGTTTAATATTGGATTATTCTATACATACAATATGAAATTTTTTTTTTTTAGGCTCTACTTATTTGGCCGTCATCAGTGAAAACACCAAAGTTGAGGATTAAAATATTCAGCTACCTCCTTGATTAAAATATATCTTAAACAATGATCTGGCTAAATACCAACATATGCACCTATTATTAAGTTTAATGTGAATGATGACCTAATCTAGAACTTATTTAAAGAAATACGTTTCGTAAATGAGTAATTACAATTTTATAGACGTGTCGTGTTTTATTATGCATTTCTTCATTCTCAATTATATACTTATTTACTGTTTCATGTAATACTGATACAGAGTTGATTTTTTAAAACAGGAAAAATGTTTTTCTGAAAAAATTTTCATTTTTAGAAATCTACCAGATCAGAATAAAAAGTTTTGGTGGGTGAAGAGCTTCCAGGAATATTAATCAGTAAAGTGAATATTCAATGTTATCTAAAAACAATATATCTGTAATTATTAAGATTAGATCATATATGACTTCGCACTTTTACATAAAAAATAAGGAAGTAAATATATTGAAAACTGCGAGCAAATAAACCAAAATTATTTTTAAATGGAAAACGGAAGTAATATTTCGTTACAGATACTAAATTTAACTAATAAAAAATAGTTCTTAAATTTCGATACGTCATTACAGTTTTAAATAAGCAATAACAAGAATTGATATATTATCAGTAATAATACAAGTTACTGCGTCATAAGTTTTACACAAAAGTTTTATATTTGGAGAGATAGATATGAATAACAATGCTCAAAGACTGGGGAGGCATTCGGGATAGTGAGGGATGTTTTTACATAAGGGTTTCTACTTAACGATATTGTTAGGGTCGGTTTATTACATTAGCAATTCAACTCATAATAATTATAGAGCCGTTAGGCTGAGACATCATTAGAAATAAGAGAAACCACTATTCACTCGGTGCTCAAGGGCCCTCCACTGACACATTCTAGTTTATGTTACTTCCTTCCTTGTTATGCACAAGTGTGTAATTGTTTAATTGTTGACTAATATTTTCTTTGCATATTAACTGCAAATAGTTCAGTTTTCACATAATAGAATACCAATTTGATTTTTCGAAAAAAATAAATGGAACTGGAATTTTATATTTAGTATGTCATATTCAAGAGTTTAACATTTAAACAGTTTAATTTAATAAGAGTCCTTGGGGTCCTAGGCGGTTGATACATTGGGACTCACCAGTCCCAAATTTATTACTGTGAATTTGTAAATTTTATATTAAAAACAAGAGTGAAATAAATCTCTTAAAACTCGAATCAGAATATCAATGGACCCGACCACTATAGTTATGCAGGTACGGGGTGATTCCTATAACGTTCTCACCCTAATTTTTTGGTTTGTTTGTTTTTGGAAATAAAATAAAAATTTTTAACGCAACTTATAGTATTTTCCAAGGATTTCAAAAATTTCTACAAAAAAAAACAATTGAAAGTCAAATAAGAGTGAGAAAAAACATAGCAATGTTTTTTTTATGGAATTCCCTTATTTTAATTATTATCAGTATTTTACTAAATATGAAGGTAAATATATGTTGTGTTATATTTTTCGAAAGAGTATTTAAACCTTTTTTCAAAATTGTAAAAATATACAGGGCGTTCCATTTAAAAAAATAATGTTTTGTTTTTCCCACTTTTATTTGACTTTCAATTGTTTTTTTGTTGAAATTTTGGAAATTCTTGGAAAAATACTATAAGTTATGTTATATTTTTATTTTATTTCCACAGACAAACCAAAAAATTGGAGTGAGAACGTTATCGGAATCACCCTGTACCTACCTATAGTAGGGCCAAAAAGAGTAGTCAGTAAACTCAGGGGAAACTAGTTGTGGTTTTCATCTCTGGTAGGCGGATAAAACTTGATATATTTTTCTCAATTATATGGGATTATATGGTAAAAAAGCTGCCGCTTCTGTATTCCCATAACAGCTAAATACTTTGAAGAATTGCTGGTGAATGTTTTGATTTACTGACTACTCTTTTTGGCCCTACTATAGTATTTAATAACAATAAAGTATTTAGGAGAGTTTTTGTGGGAGCAACATGCAATCAAAGTATAATAGGTAGGAATTAATAAAAATTTTGGTCATTATCATCATTTAATAAACGTCTAAAATATTTAAAAAATAAAAATTTTCTTCTCATAATATTCAATTTGTTACCAGATTTTATATATCTACTAATGTTCTCAAATTATCTTGACAGACAGACAGGTAGACAAACACAGTTAAATTTCTTAATAATAACAATTTCACCTCGCTGGCTACCGTAATACCTCCCTTGTAATTTCATTTATAAATTTTGAAATATTTAAGAATAATTTACTTTTTAATAGACTCCAATGGATTATTTTACTTGAATTTGAGGTTTAACTTTTAAGTTTCTGAATTGTTATTACATTAAAAGACATTGTCTATTAATGTATTAAAGTCCAATAGGCCTAAATTGGAACCCTGCGGGACCCCTGACACAGATATCTTGGAATATTTTGTATAAGTTACAGAGTTACATTTTCCACAAAGTAACTCTCTCGAATATTTTCAAAAGATATCCAGATTTAAACAGCTATAAAACTTTTTTTTTAATCAAAACCGATAACAAATAACACGTTATGTATAAAACTCAGATTTATTTGCAGGACAATCTGGCGTTTATTTTTATCAATTGCAGATATAAATTTAATGTGTTCATTAGTATCGTTTTGAGGAAATTATTTTTACTTAATTACACGTTAGGCACGTAAAGTAAATAGAAATAGGCGATTAAAATAATATGTATACGTGACAATATGAAAGAAGAAATCCATTGTTACAAAAATAACTACATATATATTACTATTACTGAGTCGAGTAGCTAATTTACGAATTCCTTTATTTCAGATATTTATTTGTTTCATACATTACGTATACAGGGTGTTTCATTTTTAAATGTCGTCCTTTAAGGAGGTGATAGAGCATCGAAAAATAAGTCGACCTGCCCAAAAAAAAATATCCAGTGGCGTGGGAAATAGGGTGAGAAATAGAGGGCGTCACCCCAGTATCTACGCCACTGGTGATTTTTTACATGAGTTATTCTTATGGGATTGTAGGTATGTAGTTCAGTACTGCCTGTGCAAAATTTGGTTAAAATCGGTCGTATGGTCTAGAAGTTATGACAAAAAAACGAGTTTTTTATTCCAACTTTGAAGGCCTGTAACTTCGTTATTATGCATTTTTGATATAGGTTTTTTGGGCAGGTCGACTTATTTTTCGATGCTCTATCACCTCCTTAAATGACGACATTTAAAAATGAAACACCCTGTATATTCAACAGGAACACTAAAGTTTCCAATTACAGAGATGTGGACCAGGGACTGAATATTAAGTGTACTTATCAAAAAATGCATTTTCGCATCCTTCCCCTGGAGAGAAAATAAAAATAAAATGGTACCGAAAAATTAATTCACTCCAGACGAATACATACTATCATCAACTAAACAGTTGGCAATTTTATAAAAATAGCATAGTTTTAAAAAAGATCTCCGTTGCTCCAAATTTTGTCATTTATTTGTATTTAAAAATACATCATCATGAAATGGTCCTCTAATATAATAGTTAACACACTTTTATAATTTTTTTTTGTATTTTCTCTACGGGTGAGTCAGTTTTAACGAGCCAAACGAAAACAGGCCATAGAAGAGCTTAAAATAAGAAGATTTTGTTATATAAATATATATTCAAAACTGCTTAGTTTGTGAGATACCGAGACAGCTGATCCCCTTTTGAAAAAAAAAGAGGACGCCTCTGGGTTTTCCAAAGATTTATATATTTTTATAATCGTTTGTCATTTCTAAATAAATAAACTCTCTTCAAGTGTTGACCAAAATGTATTCGTTTGTACGTCACTGGACCTTGTCTTAATATTAAGAAGCATAATAATGAATGTAGTTTTGTCCAAAACTATCATATACCAAATTTGACTGAGATATCTTTCCCGTTTTGAAGATAAAAAATAAAAACCGATAACAATTTGAAATTTCAACACTCGGTATTTCATAAACTAGGCAGCTTTGAGTATATGTTTATATAACAAAATCTTATTATTTTTAGCTCTTCTATCTCATGTCTTCGTTTGTCCCATTAGAATTGACTCACCCTGTACATTCAGTCTTTGTTTATTATAATGGATCGCATAAAACACACGTATTCCATTTTTCTAAAACATTCTTTTTTAATATTTTCAATATGATTATCAAATTTTATGTCCATCGTTACTCCAAGATGTTTAACACATTCAGTTCTTTTTAGATACAAACACTATCCATGTTGTAATTAAAATTTATAACATTTCAGTTTCTTTGTATGAGTAAGCCATGATGTTGAATTTTGAAAAGTTGAACGGCAAAAAATTTTCCTTAAACTAAGAGCATATTTTATTTATATCAGATTGAAGATTTTTACAATCTGGTATTTTTGTATAAAAATAATTTGACAAACAATAGAATCTTTGAGTATTTTTACTACACTGGTTATATCATTAATAAACATAATAAATAGTAATGGTCCTAAATTTGAACCTTGATGCATTCCCGATGTTGATACAGAATAATTCTAACTAATACTATTTTTCAAGAGAGCATTCACAATCACTTATAATTATATAGCAATCACTTATAATGAAATAACTCTTTTTTTAAATATACAGGATGTCCCATTATCGTGTTCACGGCCGTGGGTATTTTGGAAACGGTAAGAGATACAAGGTGGGTTAAATTACACCAAATGTAGAACTTATCAAGGTTTACTATTATGTGCAAAAATATTTTGGTAAAATCAACTCGTTTTTGTTTCATAAGCAGAAAACCTGACTTTTGTCATTTTCATTTTTCCATTAGATATAACTTCTTTATTTATAAAAATATTTTAATGCGTTTTTCACTCTTAGAGCACTTTTTGATGCAAATTTCGAAAAAAATGTAATATTTTTGCTAACTCTTTTAGATTTTGAAATATTAACACCAAATTTCATTTTTCAAATACAAGCCATAGCTGCGAATGGATTAGAAAACCCCTCTAAAATTTGGAGTGTGGATAATAGGTTATCAAAATCAGAATTTGACACACAAAAAACTACTTCCGGTTTAATCTGAAGCGAAATTAAATTTCTTATTTTAAATACATAGCATTCTATATACATATTTTTGCGTTTTCTGATTTGCTATGAAATTCTGATTTTAGCAAAGTTGACATTTGTTTTAAAAATGGTGTCAAAAACGTGAAGTAAGTAAAAACAAAAGTAGGCCCCGGCGAAATTTTATTTTTGAATCTAATAGCAAGTAGGCGTTGGATTTGACGCATGTTTTTTGTTATTTCAAAGAAGTGTGTTTTCTCCGCTGATTTTGCATTTTTTAAAATTCATGGAAAACAAAACAAACATTTTGTGAACGAATTTTAAAGGTACATCAAGCGAAAGCTGAAAATTTCTTATGGTGTAAAAAATGTGTTCCCATTTAAAATTTATTTGTTTTCCATGCATTTTAAAAAATGCAAAATTTGTGCAGAAAACAAGCTTCATTAATTAAGAAGAACTTTACGTACATGTAGTGACAGAAAAAATGCTCATACGTCAAATCCAATGCCTACTTTCTATAAGATTCAAAAATAAAATCCTACTAGGGTCTACTTGCGTTTTTCAATTTTTTTAGTTATTCGACGTCATTTTTTAAACAATGCCAACTTGTGACATATCGCTGAAATCAGAATTTTATGGCGAATAAGAAAATTTAAAAATATTTAGGGTGTTCTATTTAAAATAAAAAAGCTAATGTCACTTCTGGTTTGACCGAAACTAGCATTTTATACAAAATCGTGACACATTCTGGCTTTAGTGGCCAAATTTAAGAAGTCTATCTTTCATATTATTTGATTTGATTTTAATTTATTTCGTAGGCAATACTTTCGTGGTTACGCGGTATATTATTAAAATATTTAATTCGTATGACTTAAGTGATTTTCCCAGTGCAACAAAAGCAAAACTAATTAGCTAAAAGACAAAATTTAATTTAAAAATCTGAATAATTCAATATTGCCACTTTATATTTTTTTTGTAATTTTTTTTGTTTAACTCTCTTCTTATTTCTCTTGATTACCTATATTATAGAAAAAGAGTCTATGGAGAGAAGTTCGATATCTAGTAATGAAATAACTGAAAACTGAAGTATTATTATTATTATTATTATTATTATTATCTATTTTAGTGTCTGAAACTGCTTTTTGTTCTTTTTTTATACATATTTATGTTTTTGACAATGTTAAAATTGTGTTTCTTCATAGCGTTTTAAAGAATTTATAATAAAGTTATAATATGTATATATTAGGAATTTTATAAAACCACAACAAAATCAAACATAAAAATATGAAACTGTATATAACGCGCAATTATTTTACGTCCTTGTATCTAGTTTGAACCCTTATTTAAAAAACTTTACCATACCCAGAACATAAATAATATATGAGACAGCAAAACAGCTCGAACTTTCCAACAAGATTTATTAGGCTTGTATCTTAGTTATCATCGATAAAATTTGTCCCAAAACATGCCACAATCCAATATCTGAAATTGCTAGTGCTTTATCAGAAGCTCTTAAGGACTGCACAATAAAATGTAGCGTTACTGGGGCTCAGATTCATTTCACGCAAATCTATCAATCTATGAAGGATATAACACTCTAATTCATGCCTGCCATGGATATATATATCTATTCTGGACTTTATGGATATGAATGATTTAGGGTAAAATGCGAAGTATCAAATAAATTCTTCTAAGAGAACTAGATTAAATCACTTCTAGTAAACAGTTGAGAGGGAGGTTACAATAAACTTATTTCCTAAGGGTGCTCCCTGCTGTGGAGCTCACGATTATTTACGGTTTAGTTGAGAAATTGAAAAACTATTAAAAACAACTTGAACTTGTTTTAAATATAAATAATTTGATACATGGTTTTAGAACGAACAAGAGTTAATGTCTAAATCTAATTTATTAAGTAAAGCAACTCATGTTGATCAATAAAAAAAAGGCTCAGGCTTTTTTAATAGTCATTTCTAATTCACCTAAGTGAACTCTATCTATACCATAACATTTTGTCCCTTTCCTCATGAATCACCCTGTATATCTATGTATAATACTAAATATTTTATATAGTCGTTAGAACAGTTGGAATTAGGATCACTGCAGTTTGAACCATTATTGTGATTATTTCCCTTTTTAATGCGATAATATGTGGCAACTGTTATACCGGATGTCCACGAGAACCGGCCCAGGCTTATAGCTCTTTTGTTTATGAACCAATTGTGAAATTTGGAACATGTATATAAGACTTATTTTTCAATTTAATGATGTATCCATTCAAAATGGCCGACTTCCGGTTTCGACGGAAATAATTCGGTTTTTTAAATGGAACACTCTGTATATTTTATTATTTTTGGAATCTACGGACCAAGTGCTATCTGATCACGTTGCAAAATTTGCATTTTTTCCAAAAATAATTTTAATATTTTTAATTTTAGTTCTCAATCCAGAGGGCTGTGACTTGGGAAAAATGTATCTATCTCTATTTTGTTATTCACACAAATAACAATTCTTAGTAGTAAGTTAGTATTAAGAGTATTGCGGGCCGAAAAATTTTAAAATGTTGGTTATTGATAAAAATTAAACGTGTCTACAACGTCAGATGGAACATTTTATTTCGATTACGACGATATATGATATGTCTAGATTTATTTCCATTTAACACTAAAAAATAAAATAATTTAAAAATTTCAAAATTATTTCTGAAAAAAATAATTTCGCAACGTATTCAAATAGAATTTGGTCTGTAATTCAAAAAATAATAAGATATGAAAAGTGTTCTATTTAAAAAATCAAATTTGATGCTATTTCCATCGAAACAGGATGTCGGCCATTGTGAATGTACACATAATATACAGTGTGTCTCACTTTTCACCACTACACCCCAATATCTAGGCCATTTGTTGATCGATTTAGATCAAATTTGGTATACTTCTTTTATTTTAGATTGTGTTTAAAAAGTTATTAATAAAAAATTTTTTCAAACTTAAATACGCCTACTATGATCAAAAGAAATTGGCAAAAATTAGGAATTTATATTATCGATTGAGATAGGGTTTTTGTGTTTACACATTCTTGTTCAGCATGACCTAAAACGCCTGTATACCAAATTTCGTTAAAAAATATTCATTCAAAAAAAGTAATAAAAATCTAAGATTTCAATAATAAAAAATAATAAAAGTTGAGTTATTTGATATTTTCTAAAAAAAGTGTCCTAATGCTTAATTAGCGTCATTATATCAACGACTACCAAGTTATGTAAATATCCGACAATAAATAATTGGAATAGTAGGGTGATTATTATCATTGATTAAGGAATGGATAAGATACCCGACTTCAATGGTAAAGTGCGAGGCCTTTTTTGGCGGCGAGATCTCGGTAAGTTGCGAGCATTCCTGTGATTCATGTAGTATGCTTTTGATAAACCTGTGTCGTGTCTGGTTTTATATAATTTATAATCTAGTGAAAACAAAAATTGAATGTTCAGATTGATTTTAGTTTAAAATTATGTGACGGTTAAAAGTCAAACAAACGTTGAGAAATAGCTGGCAGAGAGAACATACTACGTTAATAATTTTAAACTAAAATTAATCTGGACATTAAATTTTTATTACCACTAGGTTATTAATGATATAAAACCAGACACGACACAGGTTTGTCAAAAGCATACTACGTAAATCACAGGAATGCTCGCAACTTACCGAGATCTCGCCGCCAAAAAAGGCCTCGCACTTTACCATTGAAGTCGCGTATCTTATTCACTCCTTAATCAATGTTATTATTGTAATCTTAGATTTTTATTACTTTTTTTTTTTGAAGGAATGAATATTTCTTAACGAAATTTGGTATACTTACAGGCATTTTAGGTCATGCTGAACAAGAATCTGTAAAAACAAAAACCCTATCTCAATCGCTAATATAAATTCCTAATTTTTGCCAATTTCTTTTGATCATAGTAGGCGTATTTAAGTTTGAAACATTTTTTTATTAATAACTTTTTAAACACAATCTGAAAGGAAAGAAGTATACCAAATTTGATCTAAATCGATCAACAAATGGCCTAGATATTGGGGTGTAGTGGTGAAAAGTGAGACACACTGTACATGTTCCAAATTTCAAAATAGTTGATTCATAAACAAAGGAGTCGCTTCTCGTGGCCATCTGGTATAGTATATTGGGCAAGTTGGAGGATGTTTGAAGAAAAGAACATCAGAACGAAAAAAACAGAATTGCATTATTAACATTTTGAAAAGAAGTTTTTTTATGTGTAAACCATCAATACCTACATTCTTGAGGTCACTGATCACGATTTTGACGTGAGTATTTAATTTTGATAGCTGCCAACTGTCAAACTGACAGTATGAAACATTTTGAAAAGACGAAACAATAAAATTAATTTAATTGTTTCCAAATCTAGTCAGGCAAAAATAACAGTCTTCTTTATTTTGTCGTAGATTCTATTTTATAGGGGCTCTTATATAAATTCCCTCTCTTTCTTATTTTGTTTTTACTTGTTCCTTCTTTTCTTCTGCTTTGCCAGTATCAACATTACTCTGCAACTGTTGCATATACTATTTGGTTTCCATTTAATATCATCTTCAATCACCTCAAAACAATCTGTGTACATTTTTTTTAAATTGTCGTTAAAAAACGTAGGTATTAATGGCTTTAACATAAAAAAAATAGTTTGCAAGATAAAAAAATTCTTTTAAAAAAGTTGAAATTTTTAATGACAAGAAAGATGATTTCTACACTATGTGCGCCTTGTATCAAAAAAATGATGCAAAACTAAAGTTTTTAGTAGCCGGATTCGTTTTCAATACGTCAAAATACATCGGAAAAAATAGGTCCGGTTTTTGGTACTAGACTTTTTTTTTGTGGCCGTGTAATTTGTTTGAAAAAAATAAGTGTTTTAATAAATAATGGAATAAATTCGTCGGTGTAGAGTGTGTCTCTGGATTACTTATTTGAAGAGAAAAAATCATTTTTACTTTACTTACTTTTTGAGAAAAAGCTCTTTACAAAAACTTTCGCTTGATGAGATAATGAAAATGGGTTTACAGTTGAGAAATTCGATATAAATATACAGGATGACAATAATAATTAGGAAAATATAAAAAGAGTTCAAGAATTTATGTTTCAAGTCAAAATAACAATTTGAGCGATGAGATTAGGTCTAAATATGAATGGAATCACATTTAAAGTTAAAATATTAACAACAAAATTCAGGCTAATTTTTTAATTAATCTTAGGCTGTTAAATAATGCAATTTTCAAAACAGAAAGAAGATACTTAGAATTTGGTGACGAATTTAATATTTTGGCTTTATTTTCCACTACAATTCTGTTTGATGATCCTGTATGTCGTAAATCTAATGTTATTTCCAAAGTTATTTTTTCATTAAGCAAAACCTCAAAAATAAAAAGGTGTGTCCACTTGGTCATTCGGGACATACTGCATAAAATAAAATTTGCCTAGTGGAAAAACCATAGGTATATATTGGAATTTTAATCAAATATTTTCAACCTCCCTCTATATTCAAAGAAAATAACTATCGACTAAAAGCTAATGCTCTGCCTCAAAAGTTTTTCTTTACTGCTTATTATGAAAGAAAGTATGTGTACACAACATTGGAATTTTTTGGTCTTGAAGCTCGGCTGGAAGTGACGATAAATGTTAAATATAAATGAAAACTCGATTTTTTTTCTAGATAGTCTGAAAGCCGTCACAATTCTAGTCATGTTAGTTCAGTTTCAAAATGGCTCAACTATTGTTTATTTTCTCGATTTCAAGGTTTTCATGAGCGTTTCCGGGTTCTCTTTCGTCTTGATTGTTATAAGTCCTTGCCGTCTCGATCTTCTTGTTGTGAGGTTCTTCGTTTCTTACAGAATTTTACATCACCACAATAGTCAGTTTTGCTGAAAAAAACAAATGACAATATATGTACCATTGGAAAACCAATCGAGTGTTTTATTTAGAATATTAACACCTTTCAGAATATCGAAGCTGCCCTTTAAAATAAACGTTAATGTTACTTCCCATTCCCAAGAGTTTTTTGCCTTTATTACGATTACAACTAATCGTGAATATATTATCTGAAACATAGTTGGTTTTAATTTTCTCACCAAAATTATAATTCACATGAAACAGGAAAAATATTTAGGTGGATAGCAATTTTGAATTTTAAGTATATTTAGTTTTGATGAAGAAAAAATAGGTATTGAACTATTATCTTATATGTTTTATCTTAATTTCGACCTTATTGGAACAGTTTCTAGCTGTCAAAATATAGAAATTAATTAATAAAAGTCAACTCACTTTTTATTAGGGCATATATTTTATATCGACTAAAACCCGGAAAAATATTTTGCATACATCTCACCAGTTATAAAAAATAATGCCGTTCTGCTAAGACGAGATGTTTTCCAGAAAGACCACTATTTATCAACAATACAAATCTGTTTTATGATGCCGTTGACAAAAAGATATCGCAAGGGCTGAGGGAAAGCAGTATTTCCGCATGAGTGGTCCCGAAGGACCTCAGTTTGTCAAAGTCTATGAGGGGATGCTGCACATCCCTAATGGGTTATTTATGGTCGCAAATTCATAGGACACTACTACTAGAGCCTTTATAGCTTTCGCCGATGTGCATTTAACTGCGGTATTACTGTATTACTGATATTAGTACAGTACAGAGCAGAGAAGTTTTTTTCGGAAGTGGATTAATAAATGAAATCATGCAAATATTGGATAATCAACTTGATACCATAACCGCCTTATTAAATGAAAGGTTAATTAAATTAAAACATGGGCCAAAGCAGACTAGAAGGGGAATTAATTTCTTCAGTAAGCTTACCAAAATTTAAAATGTATTTGTCTTTCTTGCAAAATGTGTGAATATTATACGAAGGTAGAAAAATTTTTAACGAAATGAAATTTTTACTTAAAGAAACTAACATGGAAAATGCTAAATTTTGGTTGGGCACTGTTACTCTTGCTGGTACCTCAATAAGCAAAAACGTACCTACTGGCAAGTTAGAGGCGGGGATCGTTACGAATAAAGGACGAAGCTGTTTATTTTTCTTGAAATTAAAAGAAGTTATTTACATTCCGTAGTTTGGGTTATTCCATGCAGTGCCCAAAGCAAATTTCCATCTCACATCAACATAGCGTTTATGACTTCATTTGTTTTAAAGCACTTTTCACGTTGCAATTAGAGAGTGATAAACTGAAAGGTAAGGGTGGGATATATCAACTTATAGGATTAAATATTTTGAAACAATGTCTGACGTTCAATATTGGAAAAACGTCTTTTAGATGAAATGGTACCTATTTATCTGTATACATTTTTTATACAGTAAATAAAGATATTATTATTATTATTGTTATTGAAAGTTATGGATTTTTTTGCTGACAAAGGCCTGCTTAGAGTAAATAGGTGAAGCGACGTTTAATAAAAAGAAAAAGGAAGAAGTTACCACAGCCTAAAGAACTCATCTTTTAACTAAGTAGAGCAATCTAATTTATTAATTATTTCTCATTATGTTCATATATAATTTAGTCGATAAATTACTTAACACTTAGTTTTTTAAGGCTCTAAAGAATTACAACAGTGACTGTACTATAATAAACTTTATGGTCTTTCGCCGTTTCAAATAGATCGGGGTCTGTCGACCCTAAATTCTTTCACTCTCTTTAGGTCCTAATAAAGCGAAAATGTCATCAGTTTGATTAAAATTGTTCCTATGGGACAGTTGCATAAATAATATTATTGCATAGCGTTAAATTCTGCAAGGGTTATTGGTTTATTGGGGTTGAATTATGACAGAAAGTAAAATCGTCGAAGATGTGATATAGTAAATTTGAATTTCTTACTGTTGGAGTAGTTATAATGTGTAGCATTTATTGAACTAATCCCTGCTTCATATGTAACCGTGAAACTTCGTAACTTTAAAACCACAATAAATTACAAAATTTTACGTCAAAAGTGGACGTTTTGAATAAGATAAGTTTAAACAAGTCTTGATGAAGCCTATTAGCATTGATGATTGTCTTTGGTGGCAGGCGTTAAACAAGAAGTGACCATAAAAATAATAAATACTAGTAGGAGAGCCCTCTACCAAAATTTCGAGTTATCATGACACGGGTAATTTCATGAAAAATATTTTTCTCCAACCGTCACAAAACTATGATATTTTTTGTAGTTAGGACTTAGGAGTCTCTAAAGTTGACATTTTCCTTACTGAAAAAAAAAATGATATCTTAGCAACAAAAGTAGTCTCTTTTAATCCTAGGAGCTAAAGTAATAAATAATAATAATAATAATAATATTGAAGAAGAAAAACAACAAAGGTCTTGTTCCCCCAAAATTCTTTTTATTGCAACCGATTTCGTGATCAATACATTACATCACATCATCAGGCCACAAGAATTTCTATAAATACCAAAGGTTTGTCAATATTAGCATTAATGAAAAATTTGTCCAATTATTAAGAAAACTAATAAATATTATGTAAAAATACATGTACTTGAATTTATTTAATGTCATTAATTAATTTTAAATTAATTAAAATTAAAAACACAAAAGACAATGTACGAGGACAACAGATTAAAATTTAAATAAAATAATGTCCTTAACACCGTACAAAAAGGAGTCCTTTTGTACGGTGTTGGATTGGACTTGTTAGCTCTGGATGTTTTGTATGCAGTATTTTGTTGCCTAGTATTATAATAATGGTTAATTAATTGTGGCTTAACTTTATTCAGATTTTGCATTAGATTGGCTTTATAAGGAAATACAGCTGTCGCAGGTCCAGAACTTTGGCTTCTCTGAATAATTCCTCAGTTGGGTAAGTAGGTTTCTTATCCAGCATTATTTTTCTGAACCCCATATCCTCAAGAGTTTTTATGAGAAGTTGATAGCTTACCGAATCGAAAGCCTTTGCCAGATCGACGAACATGCATAGAGATGGCATTCCTTCATCCAGGCCACAGTAAATACGTTCAGTTAGGCTAACGATAGCATCGTTGATTTACCTTGTTGAAAACCAAATTGCATTTTAGATAGCAATTCATATTTATTTATGTATTTAGTGACTCTAGCTTTTATTATCTCCTCTATTACATTGGCAAAGTTTGTTATGAGTGATATTGGCCTATAATTTAAGATTTCTTGCCTATCACCATTTTTAAAAATGGGAACAATTGTTTCTTTGAAAGTGGAAGGAAAATAGCAAGTTTCAAACATTTTATTTATTTATCCTAGCTAAGGCTTCTGATATAAACTCAACAATGTATTTAATTACTTCAGCTTGTAACCCGTCATTGCCTGTAGATTTTTTATTTTTAAGCTGTTCTATAATTTGTTTGACTTCTGATGCGTTTGTAGGCATGAGAAAGAATGAATTTTGAAGGATACGCCGATTTTCCCGATAATCGTCGTTACGTTTGATTTTCTCAGCTAGTTTTTTTCCTACTTCAGCGAATGTGTTATTGAAACTATTTTTTTCATCTTTTATAATTACACCTTTCTCATCCTTTATTATAATTTTACTTACCTTTGCTTTATAATCCTGTGTAATATCTGTTATGGTACGCCATAAATTTCTAGGGTCATTTCCCGCTTTGTCGATTTTCTTTTTGTAGTCAATATTTTTTTTGTTTTTTTTATTAGAGCATGTAGTTTATTTTTGTATAATCTAAGTTGGCACTTTGTTTATTTAATTCGAGTCAAACGAAACAGGTTTTATTTATGAAGGAAAGTCTCAGATTGTTGCGGAAAGGGTGAACATGAGTTTTTCTCCAATTGACAGCAAAACACTAATTTTGCTGACAGATGTCAATCAACAAAGTGTCACTTTCCCTGCCTAGGAAAAAAGTACTCACTTTTCTGCCTAGACGAAAATGACTGGTTGTCATGGCAACTGAATAAGTATTTCACGTCAACAAAAATAAGGAGATTATGGAAATTTTAATAATTTAAATATTTCAAATAAATATTTTTAAGCAATCGGCAAATAAATGATATGTTCAACTCGGCAGGAAAATAGATTGACTGCCTTGGCTGAATTCAATCTACTATTTTCCTGCCTAGTTAAACATTTTACTATTTCATTCGGTAAAAAAAATTACGGTGATCAGGCAGACTCGCTCTAATTTCGTGTGAGTTTTTTATGTATTTGCCGCCTCAAAGAATTTTTTCCGGGCGAGTGTCGGCGCGTGGCGTTGTATTTTATAGGCGTCTTTGTGTCGGGAAAATCTTTTGGGCTATATTTCGTAGCGATCCTTCGAGAATTAAGAAAGTTATTAACGTTTCAATATCCTTGTGTCGGAAGATTGTGTAAAATTTGTAAGATTAGAAAGATAATATGCGAGAACAATGATCGCTTCGGGAAATTTGCAAATTTTAACCCAACTTTCGTGAAAACGTCAAAATTTCACTTTTTCGTTCGCTCCTACTACCTCAAAAATCGCAGCAAGAGTAGCGAGACCGTACGATTTACGATGCAGTTCCAAGTTGGACCCTCACCTTGGATTTCTTACCAGAACGGCGGTCCGGCGGCGATTTTTCGTTTTTTTGGAAATAGCGTTTAAAGATTTTTAAAGATTTTTAAAATTTTTCAAATTTCTCCAAACACGCGCCCGAGCCGAACTTAATAACTCGCCCTTCCTTCAAGAAGGACCGGCGGCGTATTTTTTTCTGAAAACTAGATGTAATTTAGAAAGTCTTGGGGCCTAATCGTTTCCTCGATTTTGCCTCCTAAGAAAGTTATGAATTTCTTAAAAGAGGCGATTTTGTCGGATTTTAGCGATTTGTACCCTTTAGAGACGCGCCACACCCTTTCCCTTTGGATTTAGAGGATCTGGGCCCGGACGGCGGGCAAGAAGAAGGAAAAATAAAGAACTCTTTTTTTTAGGTCCATCTCCGATATTAGCCGAGATACAATTTTTTAAAAAGGTCGATTTTGTCGAAAAACTGTACTTTTCCGGGGGTCCTTGCTCCCCTCCTCGGAGGATTATTTCGACCAAACTTTCAGAAGA
Source organism: Rhagium mordax (assembly GCA_963680705.1). NCBI lineage: Eukaryota > Metazoa > Arthropoda > Insecta > Coleoptera > Cerambycidae > Rhagium > Rhagium mordax. Next base: position 11,120,489 of record OY796657.1, read on the forward strand.
GCTAGAACCAACCTTCTTCTCGGATCCTTGAAAATTTCGTTGCTTAATATCCATCCGAGGCCGAGCTAGGATAATCGAATAACTATTATGACCCATTTTCTTTTATATCTTCGATAATTTTTTTCACCCCTTTGGCAACGAGATAGACGTCAATTGCAATAGAATTTTTCTTCATATTGACATAAACTGTTTAAAAAAGAAACATAGAATCCTCGTGTCGCGATGAGGTCGAAAATCCTGGTGGAGGACTATACTTCATTTATTAGATTGGATGCAATACTACATCAGCGATCAATACATTTAAATAATAATTTATCGTCCATTTAAATATTATTCCCCCTTTCTTGAATAACGTTAGAACATGCAAAGAACACCGAATTTCCTTTCTGGGAAATTTGTCCCGATCACAATACAATAGAAAAAGTTATGGATTACTTCATCAATGGCAGCTTCTTCCGGAAATGCGTCAGCAACCGGAAATTCTGAGAAACAAGTAAATGTATAGTCACTGCCGGTCCCTATACCCAACATCTAAGTTTCCCTAGCTGAGAGATATTTAGTGATTTCTTTTATAGTTTTGTTTACTAGGGTTGGCTTTAGGATGCTGTTATTTCGAAAACTTTTTCAATTCATATTTCATATTTAAGGGTTTATAGCTCATAAATTTTAGCGGTCGAGGCTACTGATATACAAATTTTAGATTTCCATTTTATCCACAGCGACTTTAATTTTACATGACTAGATTATTTACCCAGCTTTAACTGATTAATTACTAAGAAAGCTAATTATTCATCCTAGCAACTCGTCTGACGTAAAACAACACTGTGGGTCTATATGATTATTTAAACAATCTGCAAACCACGAGCAAGCTATTAATATTTCCAAAACGACCTAATTGTTAAAACAAGTGAATTGTCTAAATATTTTTATTTTAAGGTGTGAAAGTTTCATAATTTAAGTTATCTTCGAATTTAAGAAAATTTTATTTATTTACCATTTTGCCAACTTTGAACTTGGCGAATTAATTAATTCAACAAATTTCATCAATATCGAAACAAACCAGACAGATCATCTGCTAATTCTCGAAAAGTACACGAGGCTGATGTAAGAACTTTTAGGAGTGCAGAAGCTGATTCTGATCACTTCTTAGTTAAGGCTAAATAAACAATTTCTATACGGATCTCAGGAAAGGATATCAAAGTTGAGCAGTCTTCTCCAAAGAACAGGATGGGAATCTATTGGAAGATGAAGAGCAAATTTGTAGATGGAATTGATGGAAATATTAAACACAGGAACAGAGGAAGAGCTGGATTACTACGAGGAAAGGAGGTAACACGAGGAGGATACGCCAGAATCGCTCAAGGAGGAAGTAGAAGAAATCATACTAGCATTGAGAAATAATAAAAGCTCAGGAGAGAATGGCATTTTTACGAAAAATCTAAAATACAGAGAAGAAATACTGCATGATAAACTTTGTAAAATGGTTGAGAGAATATGGACAAAAGCAATCACTGTGTCGATTTTTAGAAAAGGAGATGTAACGGAATGCAGTAACTACAGAGGAATAGCTCTGTTAGATGTGGTTTACAAGGTTCTGGTGGCGCTGGTAAAATGAAGGTTAGAACCTTATGCGGAATTGAGGAAAACAGCTACGACATACCAAATATTCATGCTAAAGCAAATGGATGCTACGAGTAGGTATGAGATCCCAGTACATATGCTATTTATAGACTAAGGCAGCCTATGACACTGTAAATCTACTGGTTGAAGCAATAAATTAACTAAATATTCCAAGAAAGCTGATGAGACTAGTCGTAATGATATTATGCGAAACAACATGTGCAGTAAAAAGTAAAAGTTAACGGAAAAGACTCAAATGGGTTTGAGTTGAAATCAGGAGTAAGACAAGGCGACCCACTATCGACTACACTATGTAATATGGTCCTAGAAAAAGCAATAAGAGATAGCAGTCTAAACATAAAAGGTACCCTCTCTAACCTTGCATGTACAGATGACATACTGCTATCTAATAACGCGAACCATAAAGGAGTTAGAAGAAGTAGTAAGCAAATTAGTAGTAGCAGGAAATAAAATTTGTCTCCAAGTTAATACCAACAAAAACAAGTACATGGAACTTAAAAAACAAACTAGGAGGAGTCAATAGGAAAACACTAAGGGTATAAACATGGAAGGGCGAAATGCTGGGAATTGAAGAAGTAGAAGACTACATCTGTCTAGGGACTCTAATAGATAACAAGTGAAGAGAGGAAATAGAAATAAACTTGAGAATAACAAAAAGTAACAGATGCGCAGGAGAAATCAACAGAATCTTAATATCGAAGGACTATCGCGGAAAGCAAAGATAAGGATATACAAGATTATCTTAAGACCAGCGCTGACAAACGGCAGTGAGACATGAACAATGAATATAAAACTGTGCAGTTAAAATTAAAATTGTGGGAACGGATGATTCTACGAAGAATATTCGGTGGAAAGAAGGTTGAAGACATTTGGGAAAGAAGAACCAAGGTAGAAGTTTATGATTTATATCAAGAACCAAACACAACAAAATTCATCAAAGTCTGTCGACTACAGTGGCTAGGTTATCTTGAAAGAATGGAAGAATACAGAATTGTAAAATACGTAGGTTGGAAAGCACCAGAAGGAAAAAGAAAGAGAGGCAGACCGAGGAGGAAATGGAGCGAGGCTGTTTTGGAGGATGGAAAAACATGCATGAACTGGAGGACGTCAGCAAAAGACACTATATATATCTAAGATAATTATACTTAATTTGGCTTAATTCCCATAAGATAAGCATAAGCCTTGGAACAAAATTTTAAAAATGCATTAACGATGGAAGATGTACTTACAATACAATGCCCGTCTAACTATTTCAATAAAACCACTAGGATTATTGATACTGGCACCCATTTTGCGAATACACTATATCTCTTTATAAATGACTTTATTTAGGATTTATACAAGCATAATAACAAAAAATATATCCAATTTGATAGACTCACATTGATGTTTCATCTCTAAACATACAATTATTAAGTTTATTGGATCTTCTTTAATGCATGATAAAAATTGGTACAAAATTCAAAACGTCTAAAAATAAATTATTGAATTTTTTTTAATTTTTTTTTTTATAACTAACCACAAAATTCATTCATTATGGTCACCAATTAAAAAACGATGTCCCCAAGAAGATGTACATGTTCTTTCGCCGTTATTTCAGCTCATCAGGGACATCGTTTTTGGTTGGTGACCATAATGAATGAATTTTGTGGTGAGTTATAAAAAAAAAAGTTCAATAATTTATTTTTAGGCGTTTTGAATTTTGTAATTTTTAATCCAATTTTTATCATGCATTAAAGACGATCCAATAAACTTAATATTGTATGTTTAGAGATGAAACATCAATGTCAAATTGGATATGTTTTTTGTTATTATGCTTGTATAAAGCCTAAATAAAGATATAAACAATGCATATCAAGCAAAGAAAGAGAATTGTAAAAAAAACTATATCTCTTTCTAACAACCAACTCTGATATCAATCAGATTCCATTGTCTGCATCTACTAGTAATTCAGACCATAACCTTCTTAGAGCTTTCTGTTCTTTTACATTCCACCAATCGAAACAGTACAGTCACAAAAAGTTTGACATTTCAACAAGTCAATTCAACGGAATGAATTTCGTGTCTTCTATTCGTCATGCCTGCTTTAACATAAATGATCTAACGACTTGTTCGCAATCTATAACCGATGGTATACTTATACCTACCATTGGATATGAAGTCATACATACTATAGTCTCATATAAAAAAGAGAAGGAAAAAAAAAGAGCAACCATGGCTCAATAGTCAATGCGCTAAAGCTGTTTCCAAAAAATGCAGCTTACTATAAATGGCGCAGAAACAAACCAAATGAGAACAAGCAACAAATTATCGAGAGTAAATAAAAGAGCAAAAAATTTATTTATGTTGACGTGGCAAAAATTGACTTTAACAACAGAGTAAAAAATAATCTAACCTCATCCTCGAATGAAAGCGGAAATATCTGAAGGCATTGGGCGGAATTTCACAAACAGCACTTTACCTCTTCAAAAAATAGAAGACGGCTCAATAGCGATATTATCAATAGATTTATCTGTTTGTGAATATATTTTCCTTGAATTCAACACTGAAGGAAAATTTTCATCGGAAGTAGCATCCGTTCACGCTTTACTGCCAAGAGTAATATACTGTTACCGAGCAATTAGACATATTCTGCAAAATCTGAATACTAATAAATCAACGGGATTTGATGATGTCTTAGCCATTATCATCAAAATCTGTACCTTCGAGCTGACTCCAGTGCTCTATCAGCTCTTCGATCTTTCTCATAAACAAATTATCTTACCTTCAAACTGGAAGATTACTCAATTGCAACCCAAATTCAGAAAAGGAAAAAAAAAACTTATGCTCTAAAATGATGGAGAGTTTTATTAACATGCAGCTGCTGGATATCTCGAATGGGTTGAACGATTGGCGATATGATTTTCTATGGCAGTATTCAACAGAAGATCTGCTTACATATGCGACTCATATATCATATATGGAATAAACCGATCAAGAGATTTGGAGAATATCAAACAGTAGCTTTAGATGTTTCCAGAGCACTTGATCGAGTTTCAAATTAATAAATCATTGTATCGCTTGTCAACTCTGTGGGTGCTAACGTTAGTGTGTGAAACATTCAATATAGAATGAGCAAAATTAGGTGATTATGGTGATAGTCTGGTCTCCAGTCTCAACTAGGGATCAGAAAAGTCACGCGATCAGACCAATTTTAATCGAAAGGGAAGGTCAAAAGTAGCTTATTACCAAACAGTCGGGATTCTAGCGACGCGGCATCAACCCGATTTTAATGAAGAGTGTTAAATTATATTTCTAAAATATCTCGCGTTCTAATAACGTTAAAGTAATTGATTGGTGGTAATAAACAAACTTGTAGAACTTCAAAAGAGCTTGAAAATGCTTTTTGGAAAATTGTGTTGGTAGAACGCGAGATATTTAAGAAATAAAATTTAACACTCTTCATTATAGGTGACGACGCCGCGTCGCTAGGATCCCAACTTTTTGGCCATAGGTTAAGATGGAAAAATCCGGACTATGACGGAAAAATCAATTAAATTGGAGCAAGTGGAGGGGCAAGAGTCAAGTTTGCACCCCCGCATAATTTTCCCTGCCATTTCCAAAGTGGAGGACGCAAAATTCGAAAGGTGGTGTGCAAAGCAGTGCAGATTTATGCAAAATGTGTGTAATATTATTATTAATAATTGGGTTCAATTGGGGTAAACCTGGCTGACTTCATTACCTCATCATTGATACGAGTCACAATCTATTTTTTCATTTAACTCATATTCTAAATAATCCATTTTGATACAATGAAATGAACTACAGGTTTTACGCAAAATCTTGGAAAATGTTCGTCATTATAATAATAATTTATGCAAATTTTTAAATACTTTTTAGAAGAATACTTTTGGAGCTATAAAATAAATCTTGTCGACTACCTGAAGGACGATTATTACAAAATACAACTTGAATTTTATAGATTTATATGAGACCATAACAGGTTTAATTCCTCCGAATTTTCTTCATAACATTTTTGCTGTGCCAATGCAGGTACATTTTGATATGAAAATTTACAATATATTTATTATTATTATCGATATCCAAAACTCAAATCAATCACCATCACTTTTCATTTTTACTGACCTGACAGGTAAGATTTTCTGATGACTTAGAATGGTAAATTGTGAAAAATTTAGAGCTCGATATTGAAAGGACTCACTTATATCGACTTTTTGTGTGGAATTTGGAACCTTTATTATGAATCCATTATATAATCTTTGCGGGAAATTATTACAATTTGGTAGTAGATCAGCTTATTTTTTAATAAGGTGAAGCTCCATCATTATATCGCACCACTGAGAGAGTTCTTAAATAACTGGTTTCTAAGAATTTGTAGAAGAGTTTCTTGGTTTTCTCCGCGTTGAACATTTTGAATTCTCGAGACTTTTCTGAAGTATAAACTCTTCTACAAATCATCAGCATCAACGTCGCGAAAGACTAATAATTTTCCAAATACATACTTACGAACCAAGTAGAAAGCGATTAATTATTTCAAATGAATTGATATTGGCGTGACAGAACTGCAACTAACTTAACAAAAACAGCGTAAGAGTACGGGAGCTGGCGCTGTCTCGAATTCTGCCTGTTCATCTAGCCAACATCTACAAAGCTCTTATGCTTGCATTACCCAAAGCATTTTTTCATTAGGGATACAAAAGAACAAAAGACTTCTTTAAGCGTTTATACAAAAACATTTTAGTGTTCTGTTCACTCCCTACTATCAAAACCATTTCATAACTGCTGTAAAACAAAATAAGTCTTAGGGATATTTCCCACGCTCCACTATCTTTTGTTATTTTGACAAATGTCATTTTCCAAGAGTAGTCGAAAACATCCATAAATAAAGTAAATAAAACTATTATCTGTGATGAAATCATTGGTGGAGAACTGCCAAAGGAGGGCCATCCGAAATTGCTAGAAGGACACTCGCTAATCCCCCTAGATCCATATGAAAATGCATAACTTTTTACAATTAGATACATTCTTAAATTTCTAAATAATTTTTGTTAGTAGGTAGGTAGGTTAGCATTCAGTAATTATAGCTCATTTGGTGATTTTCTTAGTGATTAAAATTTAGGGAAATAAAATTTGAAAAATAATTATAATAAAATTTGTTTGATTTTTAAAACTCGTCAAATAATATTGAAGGAATAGTATTTATAAGGAAAATATGTTATAATCTATTTAACTTCTTTATTTGAAAAACCTTTGCGTTTAAATTTTATACTTGCGTCTAAATATTATGACTGGAATTGAAGTAATAATACCGTAAAAAAATAATTATATAATAATTTACTTATGGGGAAAAATATAAATATGCATGTTTATTCAATTAAAACTAAAATATTGTTCCTGTTGTTTTCATATACCAGTATCTTTATGTTAAGGTTAAAATCCGCACATTTATAAATAGGATTTTTCAGAGATACGTGGGATGCGTCCACCATTCAGCGCGAAATTGTTAACCTCTTGTATAACACGAGTCCTTGGTTATTCTTTATTTATATTTTGTGGTATAACTCTGACGGAACTATTATGTGAGGTGTTTCACAGAATTCCCAGTGTAATAATAGCCTTATAATTATTGACACTGATGTTGGGAATAGGCTTAAAGAAAACCAATTTTTGTTTCAGTCGTCGCTGACAGTTTGATTTATATTAAATCATTTTCAGGACTTTGGGAGTATAATAGAAGTACAATATAAATAATGTACCAGGTGTAAATGAGAAGTGGGTCACCCCTGCAACTACAGCATTTTTGGAGATGCCAAAGTAAAATTCCAGCACGATTTCTAACTTTTCAAAACCATCAAGGTTTAGTTCTAGTTCCAGCTAACGCATTGTCATCAATGGTTACGAGAAGGCATTTGTAATTTGGCTTCATAACCCTAAAAATTTAAGACAATCTGAAGCACTAAAATCTGGAAATCTGTTCGGTTGCGAACCCTTGTTATTCTTGACTGAATTGTAGGTATTACTAGATAATACTAATGTCATAATTTTATCAAACAACCAATAATTTAATTCTGTATAATTGATTTGAGGGATATGTTAATAATTTATTATACATGATTTTTAATAAACTATTTTGAATTTTCTCTAATAGTGGTAAATGTATTTTTTTATTAATCTCATTCAATTATACCGTACCACATAATCAATTCGACCAAAGGATAGTATAATGTCTTTAGTTGATTCATTGGAATTAACTGACGTAATTGATACATTCTATGGATTATGTCTCTTAGTTGTTAAACTACATTCTCAATATGAACATTCCATGAAAGAATCAATCGAATTACCAAGGTGCTTAATAAAGAAAATAAGTGAAATATTCTGGGTTCCTATCCTACATATATGTAGTTATAATCAATTTCTCGTAAGAGATATATTGAACAACTTTGTTTTATTGACGTTTTTCTATGTAATTTTCAGCCTTCGCTTATATTTCGTTCCATCTTACAGAATAATCGTACCATATGCAAAAGAGATAATAATTCCAGATAAATTCGGGGTAAGTTGGTTTATATAGATATAGTAAACAGAACAGGACCACCTATTGTTTCTTGGGGTATACCACAGTTTACTACGTACTTGATTTATTTCTACCATCTCTATTCGATTTCAAGATAGCTTTTAAATAGATTAAACACATTACCTCTTATGCCAAGATCAGTATGTTTATTGTGGAGCAGAAAGCAGAAGCCCATGACCAACAGTGTCAAAGGCCTTTGCTGGATCCACAAAAACACCTAAACATGGATTTCTAGTATCCATAGTGTTCTACTTATATGGAGATGTTTACCTAATTTAGCTATCGATACCAATATATCTTTACGTAAACCGAACTGTATCCCGGATATGAATTTTTTTTTTTTTCTAAATAATTAGTCAGTTGTGTTTTAATGATTTTTTAGAATATTTTAGCTATGGATGATGTTAATCTCCCTCTTTAAATAAAATGGCCTTACTTTTGCTCCCTTAAAATGTGTGGGGCCTTTCCCATATTTTATAAATTTATTAATAATAAACCATAACGAGTCAGCAATGCAATCCATTGTCAATTTTATTAGTTAGGCCCTTTGGCCTTGATACCTCTTTTAGTTATAAAATAATACCTATTTTTTTATTTTATTTCTATATGTAATTCAAGAAACGTGGAAGAAGTTAAGTTTTCTAGACAATATTTTAGATTATTTGCTGGATTTTGAGTTATATTTGAAGCAAGAGTTTCTCTAATTTGGGAAAAATATTTTTAAGAACGCTATTGCTTAGTGTCAGTGATTTCATGTCCGTTTCGTGTAATAATTAGTGAATTCTTCTATTGTATACAAAGAGTTTTTGAATTTTTGTTTTTTCAATTGCGGTTACCAAATAATAAAATAATTTATTTTTAGCTTCTCAATAAGGGCATCGTATACAATGAGCCGCCGACAACCGAGATAAATATGCGGGAGAGAATAATACATGCGTTTGAAAATATTTCACCTCGAATATTAACGGAAGTGGAAAGGTCTTTTCGAAAACGAATAAATTTATGTTTACAGCAAAACGGAAGACACTTTCAACATTTAATGTAATTGTAGTTTAATGTACTGTTGTTTCATTAAAATTTTCTTTAAATGAAAGTCGTTCTATCAGCCCATGTTTAATAGCTAATTATCTCTAAAACGGATAGAAATTCCAATAGTAACCTATACAAAAAATGTTTTCATTCAAATTCTGCATATTACTACGTAAAAATATACAGGGTGTTCCATTTGAAAAAGCTGAGATATATCAATTTAATTTACTCGGAATTTGAATTTATTTTTTGAGTGCCCTGTACATGATGGAACATAAACAATTTTAGATACGGTATCCTACAACTTTTATCAAAAAGTTTTGAACCTTGTTTTGTTTTCAAATCTTCTTTCGGAAAAATGGAGAGCGTTTTTCTTTAGCAATGTAATTTGCTTTATATTTCATTTTTAATTTTTTACTTCCAAGTGAAGCATTTGTTCTCATATTTTAGATGTGAATGAGGAACATTAAGGTCGTCTGAAATATGGTAAAATATATAGGGTGTTTCATTTAAAAAACTTGCCTGACAGGCGTCACAATTTTTTGTGACACCCTGCCTGGACGTTCGAAAATATTTTTCTGCGGTGCCCCTTCACATTTAGTTAAGAACTGTACTCGAATGAATTTCCTAACTTGTATGGTATAGGAGCTATGGAAACCCGACGCACTGTTGCAGGACCCTGTAGATATATTGTTGGTCACATTTAAAAAAAAATAAATTGTCTTAAATGTTATTATACCGAGTAACAGCCAGATTAGTTCCGTTCCAATTTCTCAATTGATTTTGGGAATAAGTTGTTTGATTTTGGAAAGTTATTTGTAACGCAAAAAACCCTATTTAGCACTAATTGAGTGAAATATATATTATCACTTCCGGTCTAACCGTAAGTGGTAATAACTTTTGATTTTTAAATAGCACCCTGTATATATTTTTGAGATTTGAAATTCTCGTTACAACAATGTATCACAAGTAGGTATTTGTTTTCAAAATTTCGTCATAAAGTCAAAAAAGAGAAAAAGCTATTGTAAGACTGTGTTCTCAACAAATTTACTCAGTAGACCTTTAATATGATATAATTACCTTCATATTTATTGTCACATTTCAGTAATAGTTTATTTCGTTTAAAAATCGCAATTTTGAATTGAAATACAATTTTTGGAAAAAAAAAATAAAAAGCAAATAGGTTTTATTCAATTTTTTTAGTGATAACCATATTTTTTTACATACATCAACAAAGTCTAAAACATTAACTTTTTATTTGATCTATAACTTCTAGTTTCGGTACTAATTTACTTTGAAATTATTGGTTTTAAATGTACTGAAGATGAAGGAATGTATTTGAACAATTTTTATAATTTATATCTTCTAAATAATTATTAATAAACTCTGGCAATTTTATTTAATCTCTCTGTATATTTTTTTAACAATAACAATTGAAAAAAAAATTACATTTTTTCATAGCACGCTTGTAAAATTTAATACATCGATACATCGGTTTAATGAAATAACTGAAAAATAGATCTACAGAAATTCAATAATTTCAAAGTAAATTAGTACCGAAACTATAGAAGTATTATACGTCAAATGAAAGTTAGGTTAATGTTTTTGGCTTTTCTGGTGTAAGTAAAAAAATATGGGTTACCATGTAAAAAAATTGAATAAAATGCATTTGCTTTTTATTATTTTTTCCAAAAATTGTTTTTTAATAATTCATAGTGGCGATTTTCGAAAGAAATAAAGAAATAAACTATTATTGAAATGTGATAATAAACATGAAGGTAATATATCATATTAAAGGCCTACTGAGTTAATGTTTTGAAATCGCAATCTAAATATGCAAAAATATATACAGGGTGCTATTTAAAAATTAAGAAATTGTTGTCTAATTTCTGTGGTGTTTTTTATGTTGCCACTTCCAGTTAGACCGGAAGGATATTTTTTACTCAATAAGTCGTGTTAACAATTAAGACGAATAACGTAGAGGGCGTTGCGAAAGCCTAATTTTTTCTTTCGTTTTGGTCATTAATTTTTTGCCTATCAACTTCTAAAAAAAAGTATTTGTTTTTAATGCTTTTTAATGCTAATGTTTTTAATCATTAAGTTCTACGTAAATACTTATTAAAATACACCGTTTTCGGGAAACATGCATTTCAACTTCCTGTAGCACAATGTACCCAATTAGATACCTATATAAAATTAAAATTATTTAATTATAAATGTACCATATTCTCAATTACAATTTTTATTTAAAGTTAATACTGCTTCTGCAGGATACTGAACTTAACTAGGGCGCCGCGGCGCCTCACATCGGCGCCAATAAACTTCCGACGATCCTGTGTATCCCCATTCGTAAATGTGTATCCATTCCAGTAGGAATACTACGGCATGTCTCGGATGAGTTTAGACAGGCCCATCGTGGACTGTGGTAAATTCATCTCATCTCAAATACTAGTATTAGGTATACCCGCCAAGTAACAAACATTTTTGTTCTCAATTTATCACGAAGTTTATATTCGCTTCTTTTCAAACCCGGTAATATGGAGAAATATATTACGTTAGTTAATAGTCCGATTGAAATTAATGGCCTGAACCGTTATGGAAGGTGACTTTCTTTTATTGGAAACATTAGGAATTTAAATGGCGAACATCAAATGTAGGTTGAGGGCCACCTTAAAGTTGCTTGGAAGTTTGTTTGTTCAAAAAATAATTTACAACTAAAATATATGTAACCCTCTAAAAAAAATTAAAGCTAGTTTGTCTTAGTTAAGCAATATTTTTTTTAATCAATGTCAAACATAGACAATATTTGTATTTTCAAATAATGTTCACAATGGCAATAGATTACATTTCAAAACACATGGAAGAAACTAGAAACTTTTATTCTATACAGGTTTATTTTTTTCTAAGATATTTTGCAATAGAAAATAAATTGTGTCTGTTCCTCTCGTTGAAGTTTATTTAATAATTCAAAACACTTAATAATATCAATAATTTGTAAATTGAAGAAAACAAAAAAGTATGCAGATTTGGTTTCTTTTAGATACTAATGATACATTGAAGAAGAAAAGTTGGTAAACCAAGGAAACTCCAAATGTAAAAATTTACTTTTTTTATGTTTTAATTACTTCACGAGTTTTAATATGTTATTGACAAATTCATCGCTAAAGGAGAAGCATATAATTTACTAAATAGAAATAACTCGTTCAATCTTGAAAGTATTTTGTAGCTTTAGAATGTTTTAAAATTTAAAATACATTTTATTATATAGAAAGAATATACGTCCAGTTAGTGTTCCCTCGGAAGATAGTGCATAAAAACGCAAAAACTTTATAAAAAACTTTCTTAACAAAACTTTTAACGTTTCATCTCTACTACAACGTAAAATTATTTTCAATTATACAAGGTGTCACAAAAACGAGTTACACAAGAAAGTATAATTTTTTTATCACACAGAAAAATTAATTACCATCGCAACTGGAGTTTAAATGTCTGGGAAGGTCATTACAGCAGTTATTTGATGAGTTATTAAAAAATTGCTAACACAAAAGATTTATGTTTTACTTTATATTTTTAGAATTCGTTCTCAGAAAAAACAAATGAACATCGGAAATGTAATATTTCTGCATAATCTTCATTTTTTTAAATGAAACACCGTGTATATGGATCCACATGCTTAAAGAGCATATTTCTCTGATTTCAAAAATATATAGTTTGCCTATGGTTGGGTAAGCCGTTTTTGAGATATTGGGTTCTAAAAATTTTAAAAACAATATTAAATAAATACCTAAAGCATAGTAGCCATGAATCAACAAGGCCACGTCGTCAGAAAAACAAATGAATTCATTGACATTTGTGAATATTTTTGACAAAGTCAAAAAAAAATTCATTTGTTTTTAAAATCTAGACGACGCGGCCATGATGATTCATGGCTACTATGCTTTACTTATTTAGGTACTATTGTTTTTAAAACTTTAGGACCCAATATCTCAAAAACGGCTTATCCAAACATAGGCAAACTATATACAGGGTGTATTAAGTATAAGTATCCTTATTTTAACAGGTGATACATTGGTCTAAAAGAAACAAAAAAGTCTTATATGTCGAAAATTTAACGGTTTTTTTTTACAAAATATAATGTAATTTTGAATTTTGAAAGTTAATTACATGGAAAATAATAGAAAATAATTTAAAAAAAGTTTAAGAGCAGGTGCAAGTCGAATATGCAAATAGAAAATTATATTGCGAATTTCTTGTCCTGTGAAGAGTTTTGGTGAAATAATTTAGTGTAATTTAATAAGTATTTAAAAAGCGCACCTTCTATACCTTCTCATAAACTTTTTTAACTTATTTTCTATTATTTTCCATGTAATTAACTTTTAAAATTCAAAGTTACATTTTTTTTTGGGAAAATCGTTCAATTTTCGACACATACTGCATAAGAATTTTTTGTTCCTTTTAGACCAATGGTACCACCTGTTAAAATAAGCGTACTTATACTTAATACACGCTGTACTTTTGGAATCAGAGAAATGTGCACTTTAAACATGTTGATCCACATACAGGATGTTTCATTTATAAAAAATTAAGGTTATGCAGAAATATTACATTTCCGATCTTCATCTGTCTTTTCTGATAACGAATTCTAAAAATATAGAGTAAAACAGATATATTTGGATTTTATGCAAAATACATTTCCACAAACAGAATAGGTATTTCTGATTATATTACAAATAATATGTGGTTACAACTTGATGGTGCCCCAACACATTTTGATAGAAATGTCAGGCCATTATAGTAGATAACCAGTTTTCTGAAAGGTGGATAGGAAAAGGAGGTCTGTATTTAATAAATTGTTAAATTGTATCTAATACATGGTGTCCCTAAACTACGTTCGGAAAATTCGGGAGGTGATTGCATGCGCGAAAATATGAAGAAATGTTCCTATGGACATGGGTCCGCAAATGGCTCCTAAGTGAGCTACGGCCCCCTGAAGTTGGCGCCCCAATGTATGCCTTCATTTTTGAGTTTTAATTCAAATTCAACAGAAGAAGCACCATCAACAACTAACTACTGTTTTGAATTATTAATAATAAAATTGACAGAAGTCTATCAGATTTTGACAGGTGCCCACTTGATTTTAATTAATTACCTATCTTCAAAATCTACCTGCACGTAAGTTAAACACCGTTTTACATAATCCCATTTTTCTCGAAAACGGTGCGTCCTACGGCTCTCCAACAAGGGGATCTTTCTTACGTAAAATTGTTCAGGAAATTCATTTCCGATATCAAAAATGCAAGAAAATGACAAACAAAAAAATCGGTGGGAAAAATATAGGAGCCCCCTCCAGTTTAGTACGCCTCTGGTTAATATTTTCTATTGTTGATAATGCAGATTCATAACCCTTACTAACGGTAGATAGCATGCCAAATTTTATGTCAGTAGCTCAAAGAGTTCCTGAGATATTAAAAAAATAACATATTTGGGGCGCCAACTTCAGGGGGCTGTATAGGAGCCATTTGCGGACCCATGTCCATAGGAACATTTCTTCATATTTTCGCGCATGCAATCACCTCCCGAATTTTCCGAACGTAGTTTAGGGACACCCTGTATATTATTTTATTAAATTATGTTAGGTCCCATTGCATGGTCGCCTAGGTCACCCGACCTGAATTCAATGGATTTTTCCCTTTGGGGATTTGTGAAGTCAGACGTTTATAAAGTAGAACCAACGTTTCGATAAGACATAATGAAAATGATTCGTCAGTGTTTCAATCGTATAAATATTGATATGTTATACAATGTAAGGCGATCATTTATCAAGAGACAGGGTTGCGTGGATCAAAGGGATGGACTACTTGAGTAATTGTAAGGTTAATTTCAATATCGTCAAAAAAATTATTTTTCAGAAACTGTTCATAATAATTTTATTATTAGAAGAAACTGTATGATATCAAAATGTGAGAAATTGTATGCGCTATTCATCCATGTAAAAAAATTGTTTAAAAAATTGAAAAAAATGTAAAACAAAAGACGAAAACCCGAGCGAAAACCATTCTAGATTCTAATGCTAAAATAAAGAGCACCTTAATTTACGCAAAAATTATTTGAAATAATCATATATGTATGTCAAAAATCGTTTGAAATAAAAATAAAGACGTTAAAATATGAGGAATTGTATGCTTTATTCATTATATGATGGCGTCTACTTACGTAACCTGTACTGTTTGTAACTGGCTACTTACAAACAGAACTTTCTGGCTTTGTAACACTTTCTAGACGGAAACTCGGGCGCCAGTTCCTTATTTTTAGGTACAAGGAACAGCACTTGTTTGGTTCTTCGGGGTGATAACATTTAGGGGTAGCTAACAGATGGAGATACGGTTATCTGTCCAGAGGATCGCAAGATGATTGTCTTGTCAACTGGACTGGACAATTTCTCAAACGGGTTAATTCGAAATAAACAACTGAATTAATAACTCGTGAATTTTACCAACGTATTTATTTATTAGAACAATAATGAATAAATCAATGAACAGGATATTTCAGCGACTTTGCAGTCGAGTGTGTACAAATTTGATGACGATAATAAATATGAGGGCTGGTAATCAAGAGTATATACGCGTGAATATGATTTTATTTCAGACGGCGGTGAATTTTGATAACCGGTGTCTGTTTTCGCGGCTGAAACGATTTCGGACGGCAAGTAAACGGAATTTCCAACAGGATATAGGATGAACGGCGGGCAGTCGGTTAGCTATAGATATTCTTGTCTATACAGAGTAGAACTTGTTATTATATACACTGGGGCCTTAAAGATTACCCAAACGAGCAAATCTAACCAGCCGATGCATATTTTATGGAACGAAAGACAAACGGAGGAATTACTGATTAGGTCTCTGAATATCTACACTTAACTGAAGGCGGTACGGACGGATAGTAGCAGACCACGGTGTATTCTTACCAATATTATTTTCAAGAAAATTATTATTCGTAGCGGCGGAAACGTTGGCGAGGTGTCAGGTGTGACTGGAGGTTCAGCTTCTCTGGACTATCATGAACTATTTCGGACTCTTTCGGTCTGATCTTGGACTGTTTCTTTCTGGACGTTCCTCCGGCGTTTTATTAATTACTTTAATGGCGTATTCAGGATGCGTGTTAAAGCTGCGAATTGAATTGAAACGAAGGACTCGTACTCACAACGTTACTTACGGAGGTCGAGCGTATTATGTAATTCGCAACAGTGACTCGGAGCATCAATAACCGAAAATGGGTTGCTTGCAATTTCGAGACTATATTGCAAAAACTAACGGCTTGAAACGGACATGGATTAATATTTTAACCAGTTTTAGTAACTAATGATTTTTATTTCCGACTCGGTCATTATTTATAATAATTCACGGATTTTAGTTATACCGGGGATTATCGAAAATTAATCAATTAATTAACGGCTTGTTTACCAGCGAGTTTTTTACAAGTCAATACTAACTTAACTGAAACAGGACTTACTTATTAAAAAGCGGCGGCAAGGTGTACCCAAGTGACGGTAATATTTAAAGCAAAAACAGACACTCCTTGACTGGAAAAACCACTTCGTTACAGTTAATGTAAAAAAATTATAGGCATTTCATTTAGAGAGAATTGAAAAAAATATAATTAAATATCAAGAAATATAAAAAAATATTTTGGATAACCGGTCTAATTATAATTTATTTCAAAAACGTTTTACAGTAAATACACCATTATCAAATAACATTCTACATTTTTAGAAAAATAAACAAATAACAAATCTGGGAGATATGGCAGTTAAAAAATTTTTGTAAATTGACAAAAAAAAACAGAGAAAAAATCCATTTGACGATGAAGATTAACTTCTCATATATAAACTTGTATGCGATTGGTTGACCATTACTTAAATAAATTTTGGCAATAATTCCCTAACCCAAAATGGCGAATGCGCCAATGAACATTACACCAAATTAGATTTAAGAATAATTGCCTCTTTCACCTCAACCTAAGATGTTTTCTGATCACAAAAATAATTCTTTAGTTTTAATTGAATAATGTATCCACTTAATTTGTGATTTTAATATAAACGACGGAAACCTCCGAAAATGCATTCATTATTGGAAATTTAAAGAAAGGTCTTTTAATGAAACTGTTCGGCTCCTTAGCTGTAAATATGTTCTAAATAATGGCAGAATAATTATTTTTGGAGAATAATCGCAAAACCAATTTCCTTCATAATTTCCAACTTGGCAAGTGTATTTTACGCTTGATTCAGTAGCTCACATACAAATTATTAGTTCGTTCCAGTAAGCGCAGTTTGTATTTTGTAAATATCTAACATTCTAATTCATTATTTATTTCAGTTAAAACATTTTATGTTATATTGTATAGTGTAGCGTGTGATAACTGAGATTATGGATCTATCCTAATCAAAATTAACATAAACAACAATTATATCTTGGTAATATAAATAGTGCTCATTTCTAGAAAAAATAAAGAATATTTTTTTCAAATTTCAAAAAATTAAATGAGGCAGGTAGTAAAATTATATTTTTCCAATTTTTTTTTTCAGAGATTGTGTATGTCTGTTCATTATTTATTGTAAACCCAATGATGCTTCGCTTCAAAATTTCACCTTCTTCAGCGAATATATATAATTAAAACAAACAACCCTTCTATGCTACTCGTACGGCATTTATATGCAACATAAATTACCAGTTCTCCACAATATATTAAAGTTGTGCGTATTCTAAGATATGAAATAAATGGATTGCAGTTTTTCAGTTTCCGTATTTGAAACATTTCGGCGTCTGTTCCCGGGCCAAGCTCTGGCGCCGGCCCCACCCTCAGAACGCATTCATGGCGACGCGCGTCCCCGATCGTGAACTCCCCGACAGTAAAATAACAATTTGTTATAACCTAACAAAAACACAAACAAAGTTTTTTGCCAAAATCCTGCTTTTAACGAAGCGGAGAAATCACTTTAGTTAGTCGCTTAAGAAAAAGGAGTTTATAGGAAAAGTTTGTATTGATGAGATAAACAAAAAAATAAAGGGCAGCATTTACGGTTATTTTTTGTACAGAAGTGAAAATCTCTTAATTTATGGCAGCGAGGCTTCTGTTGATGAGTGTTAGCTTTTCCGAGTTCTGATTAAATTTATATCAATTATATTAGGTGATTGATGGAATGGGAAATACAGTTAGGATACCTATAATGAAAAATTTCTAGTGTTACGACTATAGTTCTTGGGTAGTGGTTAGAGCGACTTAACTTCTGTTGATTAATCTCCATGAAAATATTGATCACTGCATGAGCTCTCCAATATTACACTATCGACTCTTGAATCGAGTCCAATATTATGAGAGAAATTTTGAGTTTAACTTAAATATAGGCCTATTATTTAGAATAAAATTACTTCGAAATGGAAAAAGAAGAAGAGGGAGAGGAAGGAAAAAAGAAGAGGTAACAACGAAAGATAAATGACAAATCTCCATTAGAAACGTGAGATGAACTAGAACAAATACGAAAAATAACAAAAACAAGAACATACAGACAAACTGGAACCCTCCCAAAAAACTATTAAAAATGAAAACTGGGAGTAAGAAGGAGAAATTAAAGACGATAAGGCTAACGAATAAGGAATATGACAGAGCAGTGACGAAGATAAATATAGGGATATGGAATATAACATCCCCAAATGGAAGAGAAGAAGAATTCGCTGAAGAATTAAACCAATTCAAAAGCAAACTGGGGCGTAAGCGAAACAAAGATAAAAGGACAGGGCGAAATGAAAATTGGAAAGATTACTACAGTGGTGTAGAAGAATCTATACGCTAAAGAAGTATAGGAATCATAGTAAAGAACGAAATCAACAAAAACGTATTAAACTATAAAGCAATTAATTCTCAGATAATAATAATGACCAAAAAAATTATTAGTATACAATTATATTTACTATATAGACCATAGATAAACGGTACTAAGTATTTATTTGACGCTCACAAAATGGACGCAGAGAATTGTGAGAATGAATGCAGGCGAGAGAGAACGGGATAAGTCCTCTGTTCTCGTCACTCATATTAGCGACGACCCAAAATTTGGATCGTCGCTAATACGAGAACAGAGGTCTTATCCCGTTCTCTCTCGCCTGCATCCATTCTCACAATTCTCTGCATTCATTTTGTGAGCGTCAAATAAAGTACCGTTTATCTATGGTCTATAATCTATATAATCTTTGTTACTACCCAGTAGAAGTCAAAAAGCAATAGGAAACAGAACTAATACAAGTGCAACTGGATGAAGTTAGATAAAAAATCAACCGAGTATTAATTATGGGAGTCTTGGAATGTTAGAATTGGTATAGACATGGAAAAAAGTGTAGAGTGCAAGAGATATGGAATGGAAAAAATAATAAACAAACGGCTCAATTTCTGCCTGGCAAACGATCTAATAAATAATTGGAGATACGTTATGGGACCAACCAATACCAGACAGTACCTTCTATGCAGTAGAGAGAGATGCAAAAAGTATAACACATGGTGTAAACGAATAGTGGGCCACCCCTGTAACTTCCTCGTTTTTAAAGATATCGGGATAAAATTTTGCATGGTGAAATTAGGTAAGATTTCCAACTTTCTGAGACCTATCCGCCGTATTTGTCACTTCCGGTTTCACCGGAAATGGCCCCAATAATATTTTCTAAATGGACCACATGATGTAGTTTTTAAATATTATATGGACATGGACTCTCCATTACTTACTTTGGCTCATTCTTGTTGTATGTCATAAAATTGTGATGGTGCCTATTTATTACGGTGCTTTTGGTCACTATATTTACGTAATCTTTTTATTTCTACGGAAATCTCGGGCGCCAGTCCTTCAATTTTTAAGTGCGAAGAACTACACTGTCTTTTTTGGCTCTCCTAATTGGGAGAACAACCCTGAGTAGCAAAACAGCGGATGATACGGAAGAGCCAGAGGTCGGAGCTGGAGACCTATCTAATGGAATTCGGTCATACTGCTCAAACGGGTTAATCAGAAACAAATGACAGAAATAATAACTCGTGAAGTTTACCTCTTTAAAATAACGTGTTTATTCAGGAATAAGAATGAACAAATTAATTTATTCTAAAACCTCCACGTCTATGCAGTCGTGTATGTATAAAACTATTTTTTAAATAATTATAAATCAGTCAAGCTGGCAATCAAAAGTCTTTACGCGATTTTACGGCGGAATTCACGGAGACGTTGTATGGATATTTTACTATGTACGACAAGCAAACGTACCTTTCCACTAGGATTATAAACGGCGGGCAGTCCGTTAGCTATAGATATTTGAGTCTAGACAAAATATTGAAGCAAACGATAAACTACTGCCGCAAACGTAGAGCTATTTATTAGATAATTATGTTGAATAATATAAGTTTTGCGAGTCGGTTCTATGGGGATCCCCTGTACGTATGGCCCAAGTGAACAGATACACACAGTTGATGCATATAATGACTATTTATTTCACGTAGGTTTTCCGGTAACCTATTATGCAAGGGGACTTTTAATATGGCCTAAGTGAACAGATCTCAGCAGTCTTTGCATATATTAACAAAATAAAAGACCAACGGAGGTATTACTAATAAGCTCTAGTTTACTTTGGTAGTAAAATACGGCGATACTGACGGACAATAAAATCTCTTAATATCTATACTTAACTGAAGGCAGTACCTGCAGAAGGTAGCAGGTTGCGTTGAATTCTTACCAATTTTCTATTCAAAAGAATTTACTATTAAACTCGGAGCGGCGGTACGGAAAGATTTACGGGTTCGGTTTGGTCGTCAATGGCTGGCGGTCGAACGGATCTGATCTGCGGACTATTTCGGAACCAACCTGAACTGCTGCCGGTTTTCTCGGAATGAGAATGAGGACGGAATGCGAATCAGCACGGAATGAGGGTGAAGTGACTGTTCTTCCCCTTTTTGTAAACTTAATGACGTATCTGTCGTGTTAAAAGAGAGGTGGTCACCGACTTTAAACGTACTCGGATGCATATCCCAGCGTAACTTGCAGAGGTGCAGCGGATTATGCATCTTGGTGCATCAACTCAGCACGTATCTAACCGGAAATGAGTTTCTTGTAATTTCTATACTATGTTGCAAAAAGAGACGGATCAAAACGAACAAGGATTAATAATTTTAGTAACGAATGATTTTTATTTCCGACTCGACCATTATTTATAATAATTCTCGGATTTTGTTTATACGGGGGATTGTCGAAAATTAATCAATTCATTACTTGACTGCTTGTTTACCAGCGTACTTTTTAACAACTCAATACTAACTTAACTAAAACAGAACTTACTTACTAAAACAGCGGCAGGGTGTACCCAAGTGACGGTAATATTTAAAGCAAAATTGAACATTCCTTGATTGGAAAAATCGCTTCGTTACAAAATATTAACACAAGTATACAGGGTTGATCAAAATTTAATAGTTAGATATAAATCATAAGTTTCGTAAGAAAAATTGTCATTCCTGCCGGTAACGATTACACATTACGGAACTTTTGGTACCGTTGAACCCCTGTTAAATAGAGATTTCTGAATATCCGGGTAGCCCATATCATATTATTTTAAAAAAGAAGTTATTTTGAAAAATGTGATTTTAATGAGTTTAGAGCACCCTGTATGATGTATTATTGGACATATTGACGTTTTCGTATTTTTTATATGAATTACATTGGAGCAAAAATAATTTTAACATATTCGCAGCCATCCAGATTGACAACTAAAATTCGAATTATTTTTCGTGCAACCCTGTATAAATTATTCAAAATAGAATAAATTTATCCAAAATGTGATCTTTATTTCAAAAATGTAAAAACATACAGGGTGGTCCATTTATAAAAGACTACTGGGGCCATTTCCGGTGAAACCGGAAGTGACAAATATGGCGGACAGGTCTCAAAAATTTGGAAATATTACCTAATTTCACCGTGCAAAATTTTATCCCGATGTCATTAAAAACGAGGAAGTTACAAGGGCGGCCCACTATTCGTTTACACCCGGTAGGTATATGACGGAAATACAACACAAAATATTGGAAATCAAACCTGAAATAAATGCATAACTATACACTAAAGCACAGACCAATAGTGGCCGATAAAAGTGTGGTAGAGGAACAGGGACATAAAATATATCAAGGAATAGCCATAGAAAAACTAAAACAACCAGCGATACAGGATAGATACAAAAAAAGAGTTAGAGAAAAATTGAAAAAGGAAAATATACAAAAAACAACGTGGAGTATAAACGAAAAATGGCAATATTTTAAGGAATCGTTAATACGAGTAGCAGAGGATATCTGTGGAAAATGTCATATCGGAAGTGCAAGAATTGCAAGAAAAGGAACAAGCCTAGAAAAAATACATGGAAACAAGGTTGGAAGAAGATAGGAATAAATAAACTGGAAAGGGAAATCAGCAAAACTAAAAATAATAGAAGCTAAAATAAAAATTTGAGAATTCGGAGTAGAGAAATAGAAAATTATATTTAAGAACAACATTAATGAAGAAGACAAGATCAAATAGAAACTATAACATATGAAGAAGTAGAAGACGCAATAAAAAGATTAAAACTAGGAAAAGCGAGTGATGAAGTGATGGAAGCACTACAACAACGGATAGGAAATATTGAGCAAGTATGCAGAACAGTAACAGTAAAAGTCCAAATCAGTAGGAATACGCCAGGAAAATTTCATGTGGAAAAAGGAGGGAAGCAAGGAAACTCCTTGGGTTCATTGCTAAGCGTCTTAGTAATGGACAGAACCAATAAAAATTCAGACCTAAATACACCAAAAACGCTTGTGGGATATAAAGAACTTTTAGGACTTTCTGTATTATACAGACCCCCCTCCCAAATAGTCATTATACCGATAGCGACATAAATATATTAAGAGATATTTTTTGTCACTTCATGGAAATTTTACAGTATTAGGGGATATAAATATTAATATGAAATTAGACAATATTTACCCTGTAAAATATATATAAATTTTATAAATTCAACTAAGTATTATAAATATATTTTGTTCTTATAAAAGCTTTAATAGAGATTATTTTCAAAGCGACTTGAATGTGATTGACTGGAATGTATCGTATAAAAAAATTTTAATAAACTTATTTGATAAACATGCTCCTATAATTACGCAACCTACACAGATAAGAAAACAAAGCAAAGATACAGTAAATTTTCATGCAAAATTGAACGAGTGGAAATTAAACTTTAAGAAACTTTAGCTTTAGAGTACGTTGCAAAGTCAAGATGTAAACAAGCCACTGAAAATAGATTTGCCAGGTAATTTTAGTAAACCGGATATAATTAATAATCACTCTGTAGATTCCATCCCCACTCCTCAAATTGATATGTGTTATCTTGCAAATTTTAATAATTAATTTTTTCCGACTTATTATGTATTTATGCCAATACAGATAGAAATCATTGCAAAATGAACTAAAAATAGAACCCCAGAAAATCTACATCATTAAATAACCAAAGTCTTCTTTCAGTTCCATTAAAGATTGTGGAAACTACTCTACATAATTAATTATCTGTTTACGCGGGCGACATTAAAATTTTGCCAAATAATGAATTGAGTTTTTTATTCTTGGTGGTATTGACAGATCAAAAAACATCTCTAATACTGCTTGATATGTCTAAAGCATTTGACTCTGTAAGTATTGATGTCTTAATAAGGAAATTAAAATTTGTTGAACTCTCCAACAATCTTCTAATTTGGATGGAATCTTTAATATTAAAGAACGTCGACAATTAGTTTGCCTACACAGTCAAAATGGTCAGATTTTTTCACAACCTACACAACCTAATTTCAGGGGCGCCTCAAAGTTGAGTTCTTGGGCCTTTCCTTTTAGCATAGCCACTTTAGATTTGCAAATAATACTTGTTTACTGTAATCAGTGGCGTAGCTGAAAATCTCGGGCCCCCCCCGCAAAATATATGATCGGGGCCCCACAAAATAATAAATCACCTCCAATTTTGTTGAACAAAAATCGTTAGGTACCTACAAGAATATTTTACCACATTATACCTACTTCAATTCTTACATCTCAAATATATCAGTTAACATAATGAAAGTGTATAAAAAAAATAAAGAATGCAATCACTTCCATTATAAAATTTTTCGGCAGCGGCGTACATTCTCTTTAGCTCTTGATGTTTAAGATGTACGTAAGATTTCGTCACTTTTAATTTCGACGATATTTTCACGTCAAAAATTCCTAGACTCGGGGGCCCCCAAGAGCTGGAGGCCCCCTCGCACCGCGGGCCCTGCGGGCCCGTCCGCTACGCCACTGACTGTAATATGGAAGTTAAAAATAGTTTAAGAAAAGATTATTACGGATTAAAGAATTTATTTTTATTCAAATCAGATTTAGATTCCAAAATATCGCTTATATGTTAACTGAGTCAATAATTCTTTTAAACTTAAATTATTGCTACACAATAATAGGGCCAAGTATAACGACAGAAGAACAATAAATTACAAAAATTGCAAAACTTAGGTATGATACTCGTTTCAAAATATTTCTATTTTTATCGGCGAAGGACAAAATTATCCCTCTAGTGGTCAGTTGTTGCTACTAACTGTCAAGACATACAATGTTACTGTGACAGATAGCGACTTTACTAAAGTACCAAAGAGTAGTCGACCTCTAGCCCTGGTGGACTAAACTATTAATAATAAATAGGATTATAGGAAACAGCTATTCAACGGGCAAGAGCCCCGGCTTGCGCTGTATTATACCTGCAAATTCAAATGGGTAGCCAAGTTTTTATTTTCTATTTCCATTTTTAAAACAGTTTTACAGGAAGCGATAAATCGACCGATTAATCGGTTAATTAATTAATAACTGAAGGCTATTTACATCCAATACAAACCGAGCGGTTGTAACCACTGGTTACTGGTACTGCATGAATCAAAAAGCCCAATGCGTCTTAGATGTTGTAACCTCTTCTAACGACTTGTAAAACAACGTAAACGACGGAGGCGTCCCATTGTCAAAAAAAAAACAAAAGGTGAAAAATCCAATATGCAGATAAAACTTTTAAATCTAGAGAGATAGGGTTTTTTGGATCTAACCAACAACGCCAAACCTAACTTATCAAAATAATAACAAATAGATACCCTAACCTTACAATTCTGAAAGTTGGTAATACAGTGAAATAAGAAATGTTGCTAGAAATTCTCTATAAAATCGAAAAAAAAAATGTTCTAAAATTGCTCAATTTATCGACCAATGTTAATTGATCGATAAATCCGTCGATGTTCTTGCACTACACATACCAGTAAATTGAAGGTCACAAAATTGGTCGATTCATTTGACCGTGTAATAAGGCTTTTACATGAATAATTTTTTTAATTTGATTCTGTGGAAATTTGACAGGCACTAAATGTCTATTTATGCCAAAATATTACTTTTACTGCTTAGGCTGTCAAACGCCACTTTTACTGCTTAGGCTGTCAAACGCCACTTTTACTGCCTACGTAGAGGAGCTACATTTGAGGGCTTATCGAACATTCATCAAATCAAACTTTCAATTTTGATTATATTTTGCAAATTACAAATTTCTAATCCTTCATAGAAGCCAATTATAATAATTAAATGATCTACGGGGAAGGCGAAGACGTGGGAGATAAAAATCCAATGCCTCCAACCAGAACCTGCGTTTGGGGGCCTGGTTTAAATATCAATAAATGAATGTAGTAGCTTGTTACTTATTTTTTCTTTGGATTTTGATGGAGTTGCGGCCAATAACTACAAAGTCCCTAGTCAGTAGTAATAAACTACGCGCCAGATGAAGTGGGACAGTAAAAAAATTGCCTAATTTTGACTAGCTACATTTCTTTGCCGATGTTAGATTTTCTGTCAAAGGTAGAAAACCTCATTTTTGGTCTATGTGTCATTGGCGTCGGGAATTTTTTTTGCATTTCGTTATTGTAAAGGGTGTGAATTATTTCAAACTTTTGACCAATAATTTGGAAAATGTGAGGGGCCCTAGAATTTATTTTTTCGATGCTGGATAAATTGTTGACCGATACTTTGGGACATCTTTAAGATGTGTTTGATAAATTTCGTTGCTATGGAGAAATATCGCCATTTTATGAAATTTCGTTTTTCTTTAAAAATATGCCCTTTTTTAATTAAACAATAACAGACACCATCTAAACTGCAACAAGAGATAATATAATAATTTCTAATGAAAATGGTTAGTTAACACCAGCGGCGTGCAAAAAGAAGTTTATGGGATTTAGACGCAAAAATTCGTTTTTATTGAAAAATTTCAACAGTATCATTAAGTGTTGCAGTTAAAAAGGTGCCATAACAGTAACTAGTGTGATTTTGACAAATTGGGAGGCGTGTAACTGGTATTTTAATTTTTTTAATTACTGGTATTTTTAATTTTTTAAATTACTCAACAATTCATCCAACATAAAAAAAAAAAATTCCAAGGCCTTTGACATTTCCCAAATTATTGGTCAAAAATTTGAAATGTTTCACGGTTCTAAATTCACACCCTGTATGCAAAAAAAATACTCGATGCCAATGACGCATAGACCAAGGATAGCGCTTACCACCTTTGGCTGAAAATTTAACATCGGCAATCAAATGTCGAAGTTAAAGCTAATCAAAACTAGGCAATTTTTGGCTGTCCGTCAATTTAACATTTCAAAACGTCGATTTGATTAACAATTTGTTCTTTTGTTTGTTCAACCTCACCTAAATCTGTTTTTAGTATTATGTAATGCACCCTGCAAAACAATAACACAATTTATGTTGTTTGGTTCGGCTAGTGTGCGTACATGATTCATCGTCGATATTCACCAATCATGGATATTTTTATCCCAAAAATTGTTATTATTATTATTATTATTATCATTATTTTTATTTAATGGCTTTGGACTGCGTCCATTCAGCCACGAAATATATAAGATGAGATAACAACAAAAATTATTTACGTCTTTATATTTCTTTAATGATAGTATATAGACGTGTCTACGCCCATATCTACCATAATTACCTCTCTGATAAAACTCGTCCCCAAGGGAAAAACGAAAGTTCGCCGCTCTTGGTTATCTATTATGCAAATACTCTTCCGAATATTATTTCTCTTGATATTGCTCCTCTGTTTATATTCAATATTTTGGATTATATACACAAATTGGTTGTCGTACGACTCACATATTTATCTCCCTCAACGTTCTACATCCAAATTATTTGTAATTCAGATGAACCAGCAAGATTATTTTCAATAAGAAAATGGGCCCCCATTTACAGGGAGAATAACGATTTTTTAAATTTAAAAGTGTTCAAATTTATGGCTCGTTATGATATGGACGATACACTCCAGAGCACATATTACAAGCGCAAAATACATAAAAGTAATAAATTAGCGATAAAGGCAATAAATTATGGAAATATTAAACATGAATTGTTATTCGACTATTGATTAGTGGCGTTTTTAAACTTATATACGACTGAAAAATGTTTGGTTAAATTTAGTAAAATATATGTTTAACTCTTGACTGATTTTCTCTGCAAGTTAATATAAAAATAAAATACTGTCTTTCTCTTCACAAAAGGAATTCATATTAATCGGGTGTAATTAGTAGAGGCTCTTTTACTAAAAGTTGATCTCACTTTCGGTTGTTTTCAGCTCTATAACTTGTGAAAATTGCAAATCTCCATTAAAATTTTAAATTTTTAAAACAAATAAAGAGAAAAATATATCCTGCTGCAGACTTAGAAAATATGCAGTATACAGTATATTTATTTAATAAGGTTTCTCGAAGATATCTTGCTTATTACCGATTGTGCAAAAAATGTTTAAAAAAAAATGATGCCGATTTTTCTACCAATAGTTCTTTAGTAGCTTGACTTTTCATTAATTTCGTTTGTAATGAAAATGACTGTAAAATCTATTTGTATTTCAATCAACTGCTGGTGGCACTTTATATTAATTATTTAAAAAAAGTTATGTATGAAAAAACTAGTAGACTTCCAATTTTCTATTTAGTTACCTTAATGTTTAAGATCAAACTCATTAAATGTCTATACAGGGTGAATCTTAGAGTGGCGGCCATATTTTTGGGGTTAATAGTACTAGTCGTCATGAACATGAATCCGAACTTTTTTTTTTGTAGGTTGTAAAATGGCCGAGTTATGAATTTTTTAAAAAAATTCGCGATTCATGTATAATTCCTGTAATTCCGGTGCCGCTGGGCAAGCACTTGCTGCATTACGTGTGCCCGGTCGACAGTGTTGCCAAGTGTAGATGATATAAAACCAATCGATTACATTTTACATTTTCACTTTTCATTAATAATTCAGAGATACCCAATCACGAGAGAGAGATAAGGGTACCTAGTGAAAATGAAAAATTAATTAATTCAATTGGATAAACAGGTTTATTGAAATACGCAGTTTTAACTTCCATAATGAAAATTGTAATACAAAACAAAATGAAAAAGCCGGCTGCATAGTCTGCATAATTATGACACAAAATGAAAAAGATTTTAAAAACAGAATTAGTTTATAGGACATTTAAAACCACTGATCAGCTGTTAGAGTCGCTGAACTGTTTACAAACTATGACACTGACCTAGTTACTGAGCAGGTGCATTAACAAAAAAGGGTGATAAAAAAAAAGGTTCTCCTGAAATGCAAAAGCCTCGCACGGCGGCGTGCCAGTTGTTTTTCTATGTTTTAGTTTTAGTTTTTAGTGTTAGTGACCAGTCAGACAGCAGCTAGTGTGGTTTATTATGGTTATAAAATTAAATTGTTTCAGTTTTTAGTGAAAGAAATTTATAAAAGTTTTGCGTTTGTGTTTAATAATTGAGTGAGGTGTACCTTCTACGTGTGTGTAGTTTTATTTTAGTGGTGTTTTAGAGGCGACTTTTATCTGTGGGGGCACATGAAAAGTTTGGTGCACCGTACAATGTACGGTGGTTTGGGGTACACGACTCCTGTCAACAACGTTGAAGAATTACGGGAAATAGTAGAAAACGCTGCGAATCACATAAGGCAGAATACGGACTACAATAAAGTTAGATTCTATGATGCGGCGAGCTACAGCGTGTTTGGAAAATAACGGAGGACAGTTTCAACACCTGCTATGAGAAATGCCGATCCAAGATAAGTAAAGATTTATTGCTATTAGAAAAAATAATTTTCTGTTCATTATTTGTTACTAAGTATTAAGATTTTTAGGTATTATTTTTTTTATTGTTACACTCACGGAGAATAGTTTTTACTTTGTTATTGTTTAGATAGTTCATTTTATTTAGTTTCTTGTTTGCTTTACAATAAATTCCCCGTATTTTATTTCAGTCGTGAAGTTTGGCAACAACGCACTGTTCTAGACAGGCGTGTGCGTCTCAGTTATTAGACGTTACTCTCGCTAGCGCATTCCACTGGCGGGGTGCCCAAATTCAAATAAAAAGGGTTTAAACAATATTCATTTTTCATAGCGCGTTAAAAAAAAAAAATCGTAGTTTTGTGTTCCCATAGTTGAACGGTGTCGCCTCATATAAATATGGCCGCCACTCTAAGATTCACCCTGTATTTTACAAACAATTTTCATCTTAGACGTTTTTTCGTATCTCTTCAAATAACGGAGACATCTGGCTTAGAAGTACTCTGCAATTTTGGGTTTTCCAGTCAAAACTTCTGGAGTTCAAATGTCAAGGTCATTTATAGCTTATACAGGGCGACTTATACGGAATGGGTAATATTTTACCTGCAGATTCTATAGTGGAACATATTAATTTTTTGCTTAATAACTGGGGGCCAAATATTAATACTTACTGAGATGCAGGGTGTTAAATTTATAAAAATAATTCAATAATGTTGTTATATTTCAGTTATTTTTTCACACAAATATAAAAGTCGATGCAATTAGGTCTTTTGACGTGAGAAAATCGAACAAGCTATCATTTTTTGTGTATCGCATAGATGGCGCTGCGTAAGCTATCTTGGTTTAACAGAATCCATAGTAACTTTTTTGTACTTCGTTCATTTATAATCTCATTGAAATTTTTTTTATTTAACCATCATTTTTAAACAGAAAGGGGATACTTGTTTTATCTCCATAAAATGCACCCTTATCGAGATATTCACATTTTAGAAAATCCTGGGCGCACCCATAATTTTAAACAAACATCCTGATTAATTAAAGAGTAAGTGCTAAAAATATTTAACAAAGTGTGCTATGGAAATAAGTGAAACATACTGAGATATTAGATGTATTTATCGAAACAACTAAATCATTCATTGGATGGAAACGCTGCTATGTAAATGAGTATATTACTTAGTTGCGCTCATTGCTTTAAGTGTAGTCAAAATTTTCATAGAATTAACGAGTGCAAAAATGAAACTACTGGCGAAAAATGCGCCGGATCTCATCGTACGAGTGAATGCGAGTCTAGTGTACGTAAATGTATAAACTGCAGCTTACAAAATTAAAGCTCTGGTACTAAGTTAGATGTCAATCTTTATGTAAATGATGTTATCAAATAATTCGTGAACAAGAGAAATGTAGAAAAAACTACTGTATACAGGGTGGTCCAGATTTTAATACATTAATTTTGAGAGGCGATAGAGAATCGCAAAATAAGGGGACTTTTCTAATAAACATACCTCGAAAACTGCACCATAACTTTTTTTTTTTTTTTATTCACTTATTTAACGTCGGCCTATTTCCGCTACCAGGGCCAATCACCGACGCCAGTAGACGAGCTACCCCCAACCTGGAAATTTTGCCGAACCTCTTATCTTACTAAGAGTAGGGATTTTTTACTTGCCTAACATTTAATAGACAAGGGACCGACTGCTTTACATCCTCTCCGAAGGATGGTATATCCTCAATACACCTCTCGCCTACAGTTGTATTGCTTCTGCGATATAGCTGATATGCAAGCCGCTAGAAGTAGGGAAACGAGACCGCGTCTTTCCGTGGATAGTCCCCATCCAAGTACTAAACGCGGTAGCTGTTGCTTAACTTCATATCGCTATGAAGTGAGTCAAGTCAGTCCTCCGCTCGCTGCCCTGCACCATAACTTAGATACAGGGTGTTGAAGTTTCATTAAAAAAACTTTATAATTTAATATCTAAGGAAAGATAAAATCCATCTTTTTCAAATTTGGCACACCGCCTTTCTATGTAAATTTGCATCTACCGTAAGTCAAAAATAGTAACAGAAAGCTAAATTGCCTGTGGTTTTCTAAAGGAAAATGTGTTCTTATAAAATTTTGATAGAACAAGCCATTTCTGATTTATTCGTCAAGCTTGCTATCAATTACGCAAAAATCGAAATCAAATATTGGCGGCAATCAACTCCATTTCCAGAAAATGTCAAAAGTGTATTGAAACCGAAAGATGGCACTTTGAAAATTTATTGTAAATACATAGGTATGTGAATTTCTTTCGTTCTGTTTTTTATTAATTTTATATTAAATATCAATAAAACATATTTTTGAATCATGTTTGGAGGACTATTATTATCTCCTTTAATATGCCTGCACAAAAGTGTTTAACTGTAAATAAATCGGAAACGGCTTGTTCTATCAAAATTTTACAAGAATACGTTTTTCTTCAGAATGCCACAGGCAAATTAGCAATTTTATAATTTTTTCAAAAATATCTAGTGGCGCACTACATATTTCTAGAAAGGGGATATGTAACCCCCTTATCTGCGCCAATGGCCTTCTGTTACTATTTTTGACTTGAATGGTAGATGCAGATTTACATAGAAAGGCGGTGTGCCAAATTTGAAAAAGATGGCTTTTGTCTTTCCTTAGATATTAAATTATAAAGATTTTTTAATGAAACTTCAACACCCTGTACCTAAGTTATGGTGCATTTTTTGAGGTATGTTTATTAAGAAAAGTCCCCTTATTTTGCGATTCTCTATCGCCACTCAAAATTAATGTATTAAAATCTGGATCACCCTGTATAGCAATTGATCAGCCCACTCATAATAAAGTGCTCAACATACTAACCGCACCGACCTTATTTTTGGTCATTTTTTAATCGCCGTACCTGGGGCCTGGGCCATCCGATTTAAACGACTGGCACATCACTCGAAAGTTTGTCTCTTGTAGAATCGGCGATTGGGTTGCTTTTTTTAAACAGTTAATTTCTTGGGTGTTATACAGGGTGACAAAAAGAGTGTTACAAAAATTTTAAAGTTTACCTCTTTGCAACGTTGATAGGAGCAAGTTTTTAAAATTCGTTTTTATGTCATACTGTACCTTTGGAAAGTACCTCTAGACGTTTTTGGCAGATTTTTTATTAAGGCTCTAGAACGAAAGTTACGGGGGTTTTCCGAAAAGTGGTACGTTTTGTAAAAAATTTGACCAATTAGCTGTTTTCGCCAGTTAGGTCCACTAATTCAGGTACAATCTACCCTGCATAAACCAAATTCCTATCTGATTTAATTTAAAGGATATACATGGAGGAATGGTTTACTCATGGAGGTCTCTCCTCGGAAAAACTAAAATTTATTTTTAAATAATGATCTTTCTAAACATAAGTACGATTGTCAAGCCTTTATCTTAAACCATTTTGAAATATACAAGGCGTCCAAAATTGTGTTAAATTTATTCGTTGCTACAATTTTACAATTTAAAATTTAAAATTAAAATTAAAAAATTTCGGAAAACCCCCGTAACTTTCGTTCCAGAGCCTTAATAAAAAATCTGCCAAAAACGTCTAGAGGTACTTTCCAAAGGTACAGTACGACATAAAAACGAATTTTAAAAACTTGCTGCTACCAACGTTGCAAAGAGGTAAACTTTAACATTTTTGTAACACTCTTTTTGTCACCCTGTATAACACCCAAGAAATTAACTGTTTAAAAAAAGCAACCCAATCGCCGATTCTACAAGAGACAAGCTTTCGAGTGATGTGCCAGTCGTTTAAATCGAATGGCCCAGGCCCCAGGTACGGCCATTAAAACATGACCAAAAATAAGGTCGGTGCGATTAGTATGTTGAGCACTTTAGTTTAACATAACTATAGCAATTCAATGAAAAACGATAAAGAGTTAAAATTGAAAATGTGTCATGTTGATATAAGGTCTTTAAATTCTTGTTTTGATGATTTTTGCACTTTTGTAATTTCGAGTGATTATGATCTAATTGCTCTCTCTGAAAGATGGCTAACAGAGAAGGATTCAACTATAAACTTTTCAATCCAACATTATTCCCTTTTCAGATTGGATAGACATACAAGAGGAGGAGGTGTCTGTTGGTATACAAGGAAATTGGACATTAAAAATACAGCTGATGAACAATTGGAGCAATTATGGATTTTGACAAATATCATCAATAGAAAAGTATCATTTGGTGTCCCACAAGGAAATATTTTGGGACCCTTATTGTTCACTAGTTTTCCTGCTGATCTTTCGTCCTGTGGAGTTCACCTTTACGCCGATGACACTCAAACCTAATATCCTGTAATTCTGTGCAAAGCAGTGAGGCAGTACGTGATTTAAATGAAAATTTGGCAACTGTAGCTAAATGGTCTGGCGATAATGACCTTATAATTAATTCACTGAAATCAACAGCAATGTGTCTAGGTTCCAGTGCCATGTGTAATAAAGCCCATCGTAATTTAAATAGTAATTTAGGTATTATTAAATCAAAATATGATACCTCTAAAACCTAGCACAAGTAATCAATTGTGTTTTGAAAAACATGTTATTTATAAGTGTCAGCAATCATATTCAAAATATAGAACTCTTTGTAAATTAAAATATGTTTTACCCTCAAATATTAAATCCCCCTCTTTGCTTTGACGTGCTGTAGTAACTCTTCAGGGAAGCATTTTTGATATTTGGTATTTTCATAATTTTGACTCAAGAATTCACATAAAAAATGTGTTTAAATAGCACTATCAAAAATAGGAGAGAGATACTATTTAAAAAAATATGTCGATGACGTTGATAAACACGTTCTTTCTTACATGAAGAGAAATGTCAATAGGTATGAAGGTGGTGTTCACTGTTAGAATTCCTATGGTCCTCTTTGAGTTGAAAAGAATACAAGTCCTAGTTAACCCATGTTTCAAAATAAACCAAGGCCACAATTTTAAATTTGCTGGGGTCAGATAATAAACTTTACAACGATTTAATAAACGAACTCATGTGCTTATTCTAGCACCAGAAACAAATATATCCAACGTCGTCGTTTACAAAGAAGCACTGATTTATGTCTTTTTATCCTTTGTGTCATTGAACTGGGAAGGATAAAGTTCTAGTCCTAGTAATTATAAACAGACTATAAATTAAATTTGAATTTTTCTGACTTTTGTAAATTTGGACCAAGCGAATCAGGTCCAAATAATACACATCGTAAAATTTAAGCGTGTCAATGGCAAAGAATTTGACACCAAAGGTATACACAGTATAAAGTATAATAAATAAGTAATAGTTTCCGAGAAGGTCTAATTTTGATCAGTATATGTAAAAACTTAAAAAGATTAACATTTACACATTTTATAAAAAAATAATTTTTATATTGTCGATAGATAAAAAATAGTATTAGTAATGTTACACAATGAGTAAAATTTCGGTAACCATTGGAGATCTCATAATATCCTCCTACACAAATAGAAGTTTAAAGGACAGTTAAATTGTTAAGGCTAAAGGCTAACTATGGAAAACAAATATTTCACTTGTAGATATAAAATAAGGATTTGCAGAATTAATTAAAATTCTTACGAATTACTAGCGACATATGCAACAGTTTCTGCTATTACTAATTATCTAATTTAAACGTTTCTACAAATTAACAGCAGTTAATTGATAGTAGACATTGTTTTCTTAATTAATGTTTACTGTACTGATTAATTATTAACTGTTTATGGATTTTTAAAATACCGCTCCCAGTTCAAAGCTACTAGTGACCTCTGATAT
Organism: Rhagium mordax; assembly: GCA_963680705.1. Taxonomy (NCBI): domain Eukaryota; kingdom Metazoa; phylum Arthropoda; class Insecta; order Coleoptera; family Cerambycidae; genus Rhagium; species Rhagium mordax. Next base: position 11,155,727 of record OY796657.1, read on the forward strand.
GTGATAGCCCAATTCGCAGCTTCTACAGACGTCCGCTGGAGTTTATAAGGTATGGAACCTTTACTCAGTTTTTGAAATTTTACTCTTAGTTCATAGATGCAAGCCCATGTTACAACAAATGCCTGTTTGCCTAAATAAGTATAAAATATATTAATAATTATGTCGATGACCTCACAATAAAGGAATTATTTTATTCTGGAAATATACAATTTTTTTCTCCAATCTTCACTTAAGACTTTTAATATAAATCTATTCAAGACGTAATAAAATCGTTTTATGGATACAATATGGTAAATTTCTTGGTACGTTGAATTAATAGAAAGTCTGGTAAATTCAGCCATCAGGTACCTTGTTACCTTGACAAAAATGTAAAAGCCAGTCTACCAAGAGTTATGACAAATACAAGAAGTAAAATGTGAATAAAAATATAATTGTTGGTTCAATGTATATATTTTAAAATTTGTGGTATACGAAGTGCAATATTTTTGAGTACCTGTGAATTATGTGTTCAGTTTAAATAGGTGAGAAGGTGAGAAAGTTGTATGTTTAAATGTTTTGATTTGTTTGTTTTTACCATATAGGTGCTTATTTATAGGTAAGTATTTATTGTTCAAATATTGCAAAAATTGCATCGTTTTCCAACTTATAAGCCATCTATCCTCCAAATATTTAAAAACAACAAACGAAGTAGTAATCAGTAAAGACGTTTGACAATTAGAAACTTAGAAAACTTGAATTCCGGAATAACTTTTCGCAGCAATAAATAAATTTACCATTTGTTAAAAATAATTTTTCATTCACTATATCTATTAGTTGCAACTGGTAAATTGCGAAAAATAATTTTTTAACCAGTTGGCCATGGAATATAGGAAATATCTAAACATATTAATTTATGTGTTTATGTGCATAGTACTGTCTATGTTGGCTTACTTTACTTGTGAAAATAGAGTAGAGTAGAAATTTTTATTTAGTGAAGCATCAAAAATATTTTTCTTCCTATGTTGCCACATTGTTTGAAGAAACTAACAAAAACCGAATAATAATTTAAATTATAATTTAGTAGGTATCTAACTCCTTGTTTTTTAAATATTTTTTATTGGATTATGTTATTAAAATAATCCCTTTAATTGCCTTTAAGTCCTAAGTGTACTGGCGCTTGTGAAATCATAAGTAAACAACTTAAAAAAAATAAATTTGGAGGTATGATTTGGGTACATAGTATATACTATGACGAGATTTTGGATTTTTTCCATTTTTATCTCACTTTCATTTTTCTTTTTTTTAAGAGATATATGGTCATTTTCTACATGCTATAGTTTTTGATATTTTCCTAAAGGACGCACTTTTCTAATTCCAAAAATGTACCATAAATGTGTGGTTGCTTGAAAACGAAAATTTTATATTTGAACCAAGATATTAACTTTTTTTTTGGCTAAATTCTCTATTTTAACTATTCGTCGATGTAAAAGCTAATATCATAATTGCAAATTGTTTACGAATCATTCATCATAATAATACCAGCAATATTTATTGTTAATTTTCATGGTCAAAAAAATCCATATGCTTTGGATACCCTTATAACATCTACGATAATTATTGTTTTCAAATAGTCAAAAGTCAATAATAATAATTTTCAAACTAGCGTTTGCCGAAAAGAGACACACACTAACAGATATTTAAATTTTAACTCAAATCAGTCTTTGGATCTTAAAAGAGGTGTTATAAAATATTTGTATGACAGGGCAAAAATAATGAAACATGAAAAGCAATTTGTCAGGGAAATTTAATTAATAAAGAATACCCGAAAGAATTTGTTGATAAGACTTTCATGAACATTGAAAATAGAGTTAACAATCCGGTGCAACCAAAACCAGAATATCATTATTCGACATTAATTCCATATATAAATGGTTTATCTGAGAAATTACGTCGTGTCGGTAAAAAATTTGGCGTTAGGACAATTTTTCAAACAAATAGTACTTTAAGATCCATATTGACAAAAACGAAACCATTAAATCCTGAACAAAATTAAAAAAACTGTATTTACAGTATCCCATGCGAGTGTAATAAATATTATGTGGGTGAATCATCTAGACCACTTAATGTACGATTGGGCGAGCACAAAAGTTGATATAGAAAAATCTAAAATTTGTGAACAGGCTTGGGGAAACGATCACAGGATAAAATGGGATTCAGCAAAAATTTTGACCAAAGAAGCAAACAACAAGAAAAGACAAATCAAAGAATCTGCAATAATTTTACTTAATGAAGATAAATGCGTATCAAATTGTTCGGTAGAATTTTGTTCAACTTGGTTACCAATGTTGAGAGAAGAACTCAATAAAATTAATATTATTCAGTACATAAAACGTTACATGAAAAATCTAAAGACTAAACTTTGAAAATGGAATTTAATTTCTATTAGTTGTCAAAAACACCCTCTAACTGTTCCTCTGATATTACGTCAAAGGCGTAGAGATTATTTCCCAGTCTTAAACTGGTTAATTTGAATATTTTTTTAGATAAATCAACTTCTTTTGGATAGGAATCTTAAGAAATGTGGTAATAAATCCCAAAAAAGAAAAGGAAGAGAAATAATCTTTGACAACTTTCTCTGTTCTTTTATTCGGACATTCAGAATCTTTCTCTTCTTCAATAGCGCCTCTATTTTCAGAGATTCCTCGCCACCCTAGCATCCAAAGCACAACCTCCATAATGCTCTAAAAGTTGATGGCCAAGTAGGGAAAATTCTTCCTGAATTATTAACAGTAATGGTGCGAATACAATCACTTAACGTATTTATTTTTTAACGTATTTATTTTTTACTAATTTTTCTGTGCTCTTGATTAAGTTTTAATAAAGAAATTTTCAAATGAATAGAATAGACCAATTTGGGAATTGCAAAGCTTTGTAGATGTGAACCGATTTCAAAAAATAGAACATCGGTTCAAAAACTTGTAAAATTTCGTCCTGGTTCTGGAAATATGTTGAATAAACTAAACCGAAAGTGCTATCACATTATTTAATATGACAAATACACATTTTTTACGATATTAGTTTATGTTCTTTAAAATTAGAATAACTATAAAGGTGAACCGCTAAGCAGTGTCGTCCAGTTAAGTCAAATTTATCTCTTTTTCTTTTGTAACATGATATATAGTAATTTATAAAAACAATGTATACGGAAGGAAATTGAAAGCATGACACACCCTGTACATCAGCGTCGAAAGATTTTACATGCTTATTAGTATTGATAGCTTTAAGCATTGTGAGTAAGCATTTTATTAATAGGAAAATCTAGCCAACTTTACAAAACTGAAACGCACGTCTAATTTGGATTTAATTAAATATACGGATTTACAACTACTTATAACCACACCGTTTTTTGGAAAAATTAAATTGATGGTAAATGTACTATTAAAATTGAATTATTTGTTAACTATCTATGATTATTTTTTTAGCATTCAGTCCCCATGCAAGCTCATGTAATAGTGTCATATTTGGTAATACATCGTGTGTAACGGAAATAAATTCTTCATCCAAATATGTAACTATAAGCCTATTATTGGAAAATCAAGGCATGCCTTCAGCTACGTGTATATATTTTTCAAATAGCGCTTTTCTAATAAATTTTAGAAGCGCCTTTAGTATAATGATTAAAATAATAATTGAATGTAATCCCAAGAATAAAAAATATATTAAGAATGGAAAAACCACCAATTTTATTTCCCCATTATGGCATTGACATTAATACCAATTTTAAATCTTCCATCAAAAAGGTGATAATTGCGTTTTATTTTTCAATACTCATTTTCTTGATAGAATAGACATAAATGGTTGTTAATTGTTAATGTAAATAGGTATATTTTCTAAACAGCATAATAATTGCTCTAATTGAGCATGCACATCATATGACTAACATAACCTTAAATTTTTAGTTTTTGCAAATTTATTTTCAATTTTAATTTTAATTTTTGTAGTTCTAGCTTGGATCCGTTATAACATTTAAAAACTCTCTCAGACGGTATATTTATAAAGTTTCAATATTGTAGATTATTAAATATAGACTGCTAATTATAGGATGGAATTCCAACCAAGAAATAGCGTCGTATTTTATTAGATCAAGGCAATTAAAGCTTTATTAATAATGCACCGAAGAAGATTTTAGATAAATGCATATTTTTTAGGTTAGTTGTGACGTCACGCGCGCATCACCTATTGTAGATACAATTATTTTTGTTTACATTGAATTCTTGACGCTTCATTCATTTTACTGTGGTTTTATTTTAAATCGTGACAACAGAAACTGCTTTGGCCCAAGTTGTTTTGTTTATGCATTTTCGAATTCGTCTCAGTGATGTTGACCAGATGAACTGAACCCACCAGGAGTCCAAGTATCCATATTCATGTGGATATATAAGCACCTGGCGTAAGAAATATTTCAGTCATACAGAAAATTGAAATGTCACTAAATCTACAGTTACCTATTCGCGAAAATCACGTACCGCGAGATGGCGCTGAAAATTTAGTGTGTGTATGAACCAAGTAGTGAACAACAAACCTTTGACAATGTTTTGACATTTACGATAAATTTAGAGGTTAATTCTAGTAACAATCTTTTTTTATTAAAGTATCGTGTCAATAGTTTTATTAATTGATTGCATTGCTATAATGTTAATAAACTATTTAAATATAATAACAACACTTTAAACTCACTTTTAATTTTAAAAATCACAAGATAAATTTAAGAAATCTGCGAACTGACAGTGACGGTAGTGACAGCGGTTTGTTGTTCACTATGAATGACTCATCATATTGAGATTACGCCAAAAAATATAGATGCCGCCCACTCCGTAATTTTCGCGAATTGATATTTAATAGGGACAGAGACGACAATAGAGCCGAAGTCACGTACGCCCACCCTCCATTATGAGGCTAAATTTTTAGTTTTGCAAATTTATTTTTAAGTTTCATTTTAACTTTTGTAGTTTTAGCTTGGATTCATTCGTAACATTTAAAGACTCTCTCAGACAGTATATTTATAAAGTTTCAATATTGTAGATTATTTAAAATAGATTGCTAATTATAGGTTAGAATTCCAACCAACAAAAAGAATTTCGGCTTGGATTTCTTTAGTTGACTATTGTGAGACACTCGTGTTAAGAACCAATGCGTATTAAGCAAAGAAAGAGAACTGTAAAAAAATATTTTGTCAGAAAAGTCGTTTCAGACATATTCACCTGCTAATTCTTCCTAATTTTCAAATAATTACCATAGGTAAATACAGTCTTCCAGTCTTGCCAAGTTTGCTCAACACTTTATTATTCAAACTAGATAAACAATCTTGAAACATCTTACTCCAATTCATATAGTACAGTTCGACTAAAACCAGTCTTCTGACTTCTGAAATAACCTTTTTACAGCACCGTATATTTAATAGAGATGATTCTAAGCTGAAGTAAATCATTGTTATATGTTATAAAATAACCCAAGTATTACTATTTCCATTTCAGATTCACATCAGACATGAATACAGCCGCAACATTAGTTTTAATAGGCCTGGGAATATGTGGAATAGCGTTAGCTGGTTACATTCCCCCAGGACCATTATACAGGTGCCCTAAGGAGAAATTACTTCTGCATCCATGCACTTGTGATACCGAATCAGATGAAGGAATCACTGTCAGTTGTAACAATACCAATTTAGCCAGCATGAGCATAGCTCTCAATAATTTGGCCACCTTTAGATTGCCTATTCAAATGCTGACCGTTTACAAATGCAATATTGGTAAGTACGTTAATTAATTATTGTCTGAGCAAGCGCTGTATTATATTTTTTCCTTATAATTCGCCAACTAAGTTGGCATCGTCTGCAGATGACTAAAATTAAGGCTTATCTTAGAAAGTCAAATTACCACGTCATTCTTGATAGCTATAAAATTGCTAGTAAGTACATAACTTTATTATTTTTGAACATCTAAATAAAAGCAGCCCCTAAATGTGTGACAGTTTTTGATCTCTTGATTTTAGTTTCATTGATTAATTTTTTTCTATGAACAGGAAGGTTGTTTGGAAGCCTTTTCTACAAATTAAATCTGAAATTCCTACGAATAGAAGAAACGCCAGTGGAAACTATAGATGAGCACACATTTCTTGGAGTAAACAACACACTTAATGAATTCCATCTTATTAATTCCAGTCTCAAGGAATTTCCAACTTTAGCATTTAAGGTACGGATACCAATTTTAATGTAGACGTATGTTAAGTATAAGCGTCAAGTCAAGGAATGAATTCTTCACTTAAAGGTATAAGCTTAGCAGTTTATTTTAAATCAATGTTTAAATGTAAAAAATATATTTTTTTAATGTTATATGTGATATTTTTAAATTTTCCTATCCTTTTTGGACGTCCACTGCATGTATCTAAACTTCCGGTACATTTGTGATTGATAAACAAAATCAGTCAATTAAATATATATTTTTTTAGATTCTGGGAAACCTCACAGTGCTGAACATCGACGGTCATCAAATGGTGGAGCTGCCGAAGGGCGCCTTTTTTTTAAGCGAAATGGCAGGCAAGCTTTTAAAACTCCATATCACTAATGGCAATTTGACAACGCCGCCTCCGGAGAGTTTACAACCCTTAAGAAAACTGAAAACCCTGGATTTACATGGAAATCAAATAAAGGACTTAAAAAGGAATCAGTTTAAAGGTTTAAGAGATGTGGAAGTATTGGATCTCAGTCATAATGTTATTCCTAAAGTTGACGCCAGTCATTTATCGGATTTAACGAAAATGTCATGGTTTAATGTTTCTCACAATAGTCTAACAGAATTAACACGGTGAGAAACTTTAATTTCAACAACTGTAGTAATTAAAACTTCAGCGCGACTTCTAATTCTACAGAGCCCATTAGCGAATATTTTATGTTTCATACTCTGGTTGATATCTAATTTGGTCGACTTCAAAAATAAAGGACTAAACGTAAAGGATTCTTAATACAGTGAGCGTCAAAAGTTGGAATTATATAGTAAACTATTTTATATTAAGGGTGCCATATCCAAGAAAATTAACTTTAATTAGAGTTAAGTTAATCTACAAAATTGACTTTGTATTGAAAAATGTCAATCGTTAAATGAATTTCCGAATATGGAATGCCCTAAGGTACTGTCTTAGGCCTCAAGGTCTTTTCCATTCACATTCATCGTTACTTTTCAGTGCAGAGAATGCATTATTTTGCAGAAAATACTGCAAAGGGATTCCACTCAATTTGTGTTTTATTGTCGCTATATTACCGAGCAAAGAGAAATAGTTATTAGGGTCGTATTTTAGGGTTTTTCTGCAAATGCCTTATGAAGCAATTAATCTGTATTAATAATATGCCGTCCAATGTATTTTTATTTGTTTGAAAATAACCTACAAATAAATATGTGGTGTGGAATTAAGTAAAAAAGTGCATAAAAGTACAAAAAACAATAAACAAAATAAACAAATAAAATAAAGGAATCTAAACATAATAAATATTGTCTTTACCATACTGCCACTTCTATCAGTGATAATTCAAAACTTCACAGCGGGAAGGTATTAATAATTTGATTGCGTAGCCTTAAATATTGACGGCACGCCTAAAACTATGAAAAAAAAATACAATAGGTACTAAAACCTCGAAACCTGTTTGGTTGTGCTTCTTTGTTATTTTTTACCTAAATTGAAGACTAAACAAGAGACAGACATTAAGCACATTACGCAACTACATGAAATAATTCAGATCCAGAAGAAGAAGGAGACGACGAAGAAGAAGAAGACGAAGAAGACGATGAAGACGAAGAAGACGAAGAAGACGAAGAAGACGAAGAAGACGAAGAAGACGAAGAAGACGAAGAAGACGAAGAAGACGAAGAAGACGAAGAAGACGAAGAAGACGAAGAAGACGAAGAAGACGAAGAAGACGAAGAAGACGAAGAAGACGAAGAAGACGAAGAAGACGAAGAAGACGAAGAAGACGAAGAAGACGAAGAAGACGAAGAAGACGAAGAAGACGAAGAAGACGAAGAAGACGAAGAAGACGAAGAAGACGAAGAAGACGAAGAAGAATAAGAATAATAAGAAGAATAAGACGAAGAAGAAGAAGAAGACGAAGACGAAGACGAAGACGAAGAAGAAGAAGAAGAAAAAGAAGAAGATGAAGAAGAAGAAGAAGAAAGCGATGAAGAAGAAGAAGTAGGATGCAAGTGACATGATGAATAACACAGACACTCACAAAAAAATGTCCAGACCCAAAGAACACACCCCACTACCCATATGTATTTTGATACACTGAAACCAATGACAAATGTAAACTATAAAGACATGGAACGACATTGTTGTAATTGAAGCAAGAAAATGTATAAAATGCGGTTGGACACTGCCAGAGGGCGACATTAAATTTTTCTTCTTACTCTGTTAATAGTATCCATAAAACATATATTACAATATTACTTTAAAGTTATTTCAAAAAAACGTATTAAATATTTAAAACCAGTAGTATCAGTAAAGAAACAGAGAAAGAACAGTATCGCCCTCTGGCAGTGTCCAACCGCATTTTGTACATTTTCTTGCTTCAATTACAACAATGTCGTTCCATGTCTTTATAGTTTACATCTGTCATTGCTGAAACCGAATTTGGAAATAAAATTTATTTTGACTAATCAATTTTTCGCTAGCTATTTGGAGTTGAAATTGCACTTTTCCTTATATTTTAAAATTCTCCATTACCCACACGTATTTTGATGCTCCGAAACCGAATTTGACAGTAAAAATTTCTCATAACTAGTGAATTTTTCGCTAGCAACTCCCTTTTAACCCCTATTTGGGGTTGAAATTGCACTTTTTCTCATATGTGAAATTCCCCATTACCTTTTGTATTTTGATGCGCTAAATCCGAATTTGACAAAAAAATGTCTTGATGAGTCAATTTCAACCCCAAAAAGGGTGTTAGCGGAAAATTGACTAGTTAAAAAATTTTTTATTGTCAAATTCGGTTTCGGCGCATCAAAATATATGAGGGTAGTGGGGAATTTTAAATTACAAGAAAAAGTAAAATTTCAATCGCAGGGGGTGCTAGCGGAAATTTGACTAGTTAAAAAAAATTGGCGCTACAAAATGCATAAGGGTAGTGGAGAATTTTAAAATATAAGGAAACGTGCAATTTCAATTCAAAATACGGGTTAAAAGAGGGTGCTAGAGAAAAATTGACTACTTAAAAGAAATATTTATTGTCAAATTCGGTTTCAGCGCATCAAAATACATAAGGGTAGTGGGGTGTGTTCTTTGGGTCTGAACATTTTTTTGTGCGTGCATGTGCTATTCATCATTTTTCTCATCCTGCTTCTTCTTCTTCATCACCACCTTCTTCTTCTTCTTCTTCTTCTTCTTCTTCTTCTTCTTCTTCATCTTCTTCTTCTTAGTATTCTTCTTCTTCATAATCACCTTCTTCTTCTACAATTTGCAGTATTTGCGTGAATGTTTCGAAAACAATTTGGTAAAAGTAAAATTCTTTACTGAATAAATAAAAAAGGGTAAAATTACGTAATCGTTTCTTGGCAAAATCACAGGTTGGATATATTTGACAAATTAAAGCTTGCAAAGGAGTTGAAATTGGACTATTCCTTATAATTTAAAATTCCCCATTACCCCCCCCCCCCGTATTCTGATGCGCTCAAACCGAATTTGACAGTAAAAATTTCCTACAACTAGTCAACTAGTCAATTTTTCGCTAGCACCCCCTTTTAACCCCTATTTGAAATTGCAATTTTCCTTATAATTTAAAATTCTCCACTACCCTTATATATTTGGAAGCGTTGAGATCGAATTTGACTATCAAATATTTTATAAACTAGTCAATTTTCAGCTAGCATCTCCGTTTTAACTCCTATTTGGGGTTGAAATTGTACTTTTTCTCATAATTTGAAATTCCCCATTACCTTTTGTATTTTGATGCGTTGAATCCGAATTTGACAAAGAAATTTTTTGATGAGTCAATTTCAATCCCAAAAAGGGGGTGCTAGCGGAAAATTGACCATTTAAAAAAACTTTTGTCTAATTCGGTTTCGGGTAGTGGGGAATTTTAAATTATAAGGAAAAGTGCAATATCAATTCAAAACACGGGTTAAAAGGGTGCTAGAGCAAAATTGATTAGTTAAAAGAAATATTTATCGTCAAATTCGGTTTCAGCGCATCAAAATACATAAAGGTGTGTTCTTTGGGTCTGAAAATTTTTTTGTGCGTGCCTGTGTTATTCATCATTTTTGCTCATCCTGCTTCTTCTTCTTCTTCTTCTTCTTCTTCTTCACCGTCTTCGTCTTCGTCTTCTTCTTCTTCTTCTTCTTCTTCTTCTTCTTCTTCTTCGTCGTCGTCGTCGTCTCCTTCTTCTTCTACAATTTGCTGTATTTGTGACACAGTTTTAGTTTTACTACTTCAATAATTGCGTGAATGTTTCGAAAACAATTTGGTAAAAGTAGAATTCTTTACTGAATAAATAAAATTAAAAAGAGTAAAATTACGTAACTCTTTCTTGCCAAAATCACAAGTTGGATGTTGTCGTCGTTTTTGACAAATTAAAGCTGGCAATGGTAAGTTGCCTAAAAGACACTCAGATAAATTGAGTCATCAAAGCGCAAAACTTTTACTCGTTACACATATATTTACAAGGATATCAATTTTACTGATTAATTCTACATCAGAAAAATTGTAAGAATTCAATTTGGTAAATTCACTTTCCTTCTTTATTTAGGGGAGCATTCGCAAGAAATACGGTCCTAAAAGTATTGAATATGTCATTCAATAAAATTAAACGACTGGATCAGACTACATTTAGAGGAATGAGATTTTTAAGACGGTTATATCTAACAGATAATTTAATTTCTGACGTTGGTAGAGGGACATTTGGCTCTCTGAAGAGAATCGGGACAATAGATTTAGCAAGGAATTTAATAAAGAAAATTGACTATCAAATGTTCTACCAGCTTAATTTTATAGAGGTGAGACTTCTCGAGACGTTATTCGAACGGTTGTTAGACGATATAATTTTCAGGTCTTGGATGTTTCTGAAAATCTAGTCACTGAAATACAGAAGTTAGCCTTTAAAGACTTGTTCCTGACCACTATTAACCTGTCTAAAAATATGATTGACAAGGTCGAAAACGGGGCTTTCGAGAATTGTGCCAACATGACCAAACTAGACATGTCCTTCAACAAAATAGCCAATCTGCCAAAACGAGCTTTTGATGAGACCACCTACGCCACAGAGCTGCAGCTATCTTATAATTTGTTCGATAATATGACCCAAGTAAGTAATAAAATGAATATTTTAACCATCCCTCGATGATGCCAACTTGGTTGGCAAAAAGTGGATAAAAAATAATACTGTTAATTTTTTCAGATTCCTTTGCATAACATGACAGGTATAAAAATATTGAACATCTCACACAACATGATAACCACAATTCCGAAGAAAACGTTCCCAAAGCTATACGAACTACATACAATAGATTTATCGTACAATAACCTCACGGATATATTTAATTCAGTATTCCAAGTCCTATTTTCATTACGAACACTTGATCTCAGCCATAACGATATGGAAAGCATAAAACCCAGCACGTTTGGAGCGATACCGACGCTCTTGAGACTGGATTTAAGTTACAATAAATTGACGAATGTCGCTAGAAGTGGCTTTACTAGACTGGCTAGCACTAGAGAGTTGATTTTAAGAGGGAATAAAATCAAATCTCTTTTCCAATTGCCGATATCTGTTTCGCATTTGGATTTGTCGTATAATAACTTTGAGGAATTGCCACCGAAGTTGTGGCCCAGCATGAATTCCTTACTAAGCTTGGACCTAAGTCACAACATGCTGGGAGATAGCTTAGGCGATGGCAGTTTATCTGGACTATTGACGTTGCAAAGATTGAATTTGAATTATAATGGCATGCAGAACCCTCCTTGGGTTGCGATATCAGAACTGACTTCTCTGCAATACTTGTATTTGGAGGTATGTATATATTTTTAGTTTGACTGCAAATAAGATGATGCGAATTAGTTACAAATTTTAACTTAATTTAAGGTAAAATTGAAGTAATTTCTAAATATTTTTTTTATTTTTTTTTCTGATATATTTTTTATTTACATAAATAATAATAAATAAATACACCACATGTACTTACGACCCCCTTTATCCCAGAAGGCAGAGCCTTGTGCGGGAGGGGGCTACACATATATAAAGACAAGGGACACACATCCAATATCCGTGTATAATGGAAAAATTCCTCTCACAGTATTTTCCATTACCACGACCGGGATTCGAACCCGGGACTTTTGGGTGAGAGGCAGGTACTCTACCATCTCGACCATCAGACATATTATAATACAAATAGGCCTGTAGAATTAGACGATGTGAAAGGGAATCTGTAACTAATTCGTTTCAGATAGCCGTAGGTAAAAACAGGTGTATTTAGTTATAAGGAATATACCTCTGCGATTCCTCCCAAATCAAATAAACAGAACATTGTTTAAAAGTCACTTTTATGTGAAAAAATCATGAAATTTGGAGTTTTTTTAAAAATTGCAGTAAGACTGCAGTAGATTAATTTTTTTGAATGTTTCTGTTTACTAGGTAATTCCAAACCGGTTAATTTAAGCCCCGGTTGATTTCATTTCACTGATTATTTATTTAAATAATTTCCGAAAATCATCGAAATTTTCGAAAATTTCAAGCATTTTTTAGTCTGAAAGAAAAAATGCTAAACTCTTGAAACTTTGGTGGAATATAAGTCTCATTACCCTCAACTTACAAAAAAAATTTCGTTTCAAAATGTTTATTAGTTTTCGAGAAATTCTATTTGTTTATTAAAAACGTCCCAAATGTTTAATGAAAAATTGACCTATTAACGTTATCAAAAATAATTCAACCACAGCTCATTTTCTTCGTCAAGATGTCAATTTTACGAATCTGTTATGGGCGTATCGATTTTCAATAATTTTGACCGTCAAAATGGCGTTAACAACATTGCTACTTTTCGGAGCAGCGTTTTTTGCAAATAACTTTACAACAAATGAACGTATCTGCACAAATCTTTCATATTTGAGTTGCTGGTATTTTTCTACAAATTTATAAAAAAAAATTGTTGCTCTGGGACATGTAGGAGCCGAGATAATTTTTTAAATTGTTTAATGCGCCAAACGTTTATTTATTAATATTTATGGCCAAAATTGAAACTGGTTGTTAATAAGATCTTGAATTTTGTGAATTCATCAAGTCCTATTGAAAACGGGCCCTTTTTGAGGTCAAAATATAATTTTTAATAATTAGTGATTTTAGAGCGTCTTCAATTTGTTTGGCTCAAGGGACAGATGAATTTTTTATCAAACGAGTTTCAAATTGGGGTAGCGAGAAAAATTCGTCTTATCTCCGTTATTTTTCGGCTAATTTCGACGTTTTTTTTTTAATTTGGGGTACCTCACGAAAATAATAACAATGGTCACATTTGCAATATCCAAATAATAAACATATAATTGTTATAAACAATTTTTTTATTTTTTTATTTTTTCTTTTTTGGGCTTATGCAACTTATAATGTGCTAATGTATTAAATATAAATTTACAAAGATTATATAATGGTAACAATGTATGCACAAACTATTTCTCCATCAAACAATATACGATGTTACAGCATTGTTACCATTATATAATCTTTTTAAAATTATATTTAATACATTAGCACATTATAAGTTGCATAAGCCCATAAAAGAAAAAATTAAAAAAAATAAATAAATTGTTTATAACAATTATTTGTTTATTAATTGGATATTGCAAATGTGCCCATTGTTATTATTTTCGTGAGCTACCCCAAATTAAAAAAAAAAACGTCGAAATTGGCCGGAAAATAACGGAGATATGACGAATTTTTCTCGCTACCCCAATTTGAAACTCGTTTGATAAAAAATTCACCTGTCCCTTGAGCCAAACAAATTGAAGACGCTCTAAAATCACTAATTATTAAAAATTTTATTTTGACCTCAAAAAGGGCCCGTTTTCAATAGGACTTGATGAATTCACAAAATTCAAGATCTTATTAACAACCAGTTTCAGTTTTGGCCATAAATATTAATAAAAAACGTTTGGCGCATTAAACAATTTAAAAAATTATCTCGGCTTCTACATGTCCCAAAGCAACAATTTTTTTTTTATAAATTTGTAGAAAAATACCAGCAACTCAAATATGAAAGATTTGTGCAGATACGTTCATTTGTTGTAAAGTTATTTGCAAGAAACGCTGCTCCGAAAAGTAGCAATGTTGTTAACGCTATTTTGACGGTCAAAATTATTGAAAATCGATACGCCCATAACAGATTCGTAAAATTGACATCTTGACGAAGAAAATGAGCTGTGGTTGAATTATTTTTGATAACGTTAATAGGTCAATTTTTCATTAAACATTTGGGACGTTTTTAATAAACAAATAGAATTTCTCGAAAACTAATAAACATTTTGAAACGAAATTTTTTTTGTAAGTTGAGGGTAATGAGACACATATTCCACCAAAGTTTCAAGAGTCTAGCATTTTTCCTTTCAGAGCTTGAAATGCTTGAAATTTTCGAAAATTTCGATGGTTTTCGGAAATTATTTAAATAAATAATCAATGAAATGAAATCAACCGGGGCTTAAATTAACCGGTTTGGAATTACCTAGTAAACAGAAACATTCAAAAAAATTAATCTACTGCAGTCTTACTGCAATTTTTAAAAAACTCCAAATTTCATAATTTTTTCACATAAAAGTGACTTATAAACAATGTTCTGTTTATTTGATTTGGGAGGTATCGCAGAGGTATATTCCTTATAACTAAATACACCTGTTTTTACCTACGGCTATCTGAAACGAATTAGTTACACCGTTTTTTCTATTTCTGCAGGCCTAAAAAATCTATATTAGAGGGTGGAGGAGGTGTATATATATATTTGAATATAAATTAATATGATTTCGCAATCTAAGAATATTCAAAAGAACATGTGTTATAATTTCTACTTTTTAGGGCAACAATATGACGAGCTTAAGTCGCAACGCTTTTGGTAAACTACCTGTTGTTTTCGAGGTGAATTTAGCCAATAATAACTTGAATAATATTAGCTCTAGAGCGTTTGAAGGACTCTTGCAAGTCCTTGTATTAAATTTTACGAACAACAATCTTACTTATATTCCCAACGGAGCTTTTCAAGGTATGAATTCTTATTTTTCTTTTTTGATATAAAGATAAACCATATTAAAATTTGACAATAAATTGCTCCGTCTTGATATACATATTTCAGTATGTTTCACATTTATTGACGATATCATTAACATTTATTTTTTCAGGTTTGGTAGCCCTACAAACCTTGGATCTTTCTCATAATAAAATTGTTAAAATAGACAACAAGACTCACGGTTTACTCGACGACTGTTTATCACTCGAAAGGGTAAGTTTGCGTCTTTTCTTTCCTACAAAATATATCAATTAACTTTATGACATTTATTGCTTAAAAACATTTTCGCTAATTTCGGGGCCATTTCAACCGACCAATTTTCTAAAACCAACTTCTCTTCCAGCTGAATTTAAGCCATAATAAAATAAGCTTTTTAACAAGAAAGACGTTCCCGAGTAATCCGTATATTCCTTATAAATTAAAAGAAATCGACCTGTCTTACAACATAATGCCTGTAATAACGTTTGATCTCACCGTTGGAACGTCGAAATTGGAAAAGTTGAATCTCTCTCATAATTCTATTGCAGATATTCGAAAAGGTAAGGATTAGCATACTATTACTTTTTTTTAGCCTAAGTTTTAAAAATACAATGGTAAGGGGGAATCCAGAGATATGTAAATTTAGCCAATTGAAAGCACTAATTTGCAAGATGAGCATTTTTCCTCGACGCAGAATATACTAACTAGACTTGCATGGTTGCTTTTAAAAATACTCATATAATCTCTTTAAGGAATAACAAAACGTCCACGACTTATAATTGATTATTAAAGCATTATACAGGGTGATTCACGAGGAAAGGGACAAAATGTTATGGTAGATAGAGTTCACTTAGGTGAATTAAATGTGACTATTAAAAAAAGCCTAAGCCTTTTTTTTTATTGAACTACAGGGTGATTTATGAGTTTTGCCCAATATTTCTTAAGGCAATATCTTTTAAACTAATCACTAGAATCAGCTCGTATTATGGGTGTATAGTATACTATTAATTGTCAATTTACATGCATAATCAAAGACAGAAAATTCCAGGGCCGGCTCAACTAATTTTTATTTTTAGGGCTCCTATGAAAAAATTCACCCTGTGTACGTGATTTTTAAATTCTAATACTGAATTATGAAACTACATACAAAAGTGATCGAAAACATGTATTTTGTTGTTTTGCCACGCTTTGGGCGAATTTTAAATAAACGATCAATTTTCGCCAAAATCGAGGGTCTGCACAAAATTAATTTATAAAATTACATTTTCCTCTCTTATTTAAACTAAAATATTTGTTATACAAAATTTTGTGATTTCATGGTTGATTAATATGAAATAAATAATCAAAAATAAATAATTTCAACATCAGATTAAGTAATTTTTATTTCTGAGTTTTCTGTGAAAAAAATCAGTCTGTATATATTTTTCTCAAATTCTGATAATAAATTATGGAACTACATTAAAAATAACCGCTGCCAATTATGAGATCAAAACTTTCTCACCGTGTGGTGGAGTTTATAACAAAAGTAATTTGTGACGTATTTTGTTTTTTGAAGCATTTTGTTTTTTTGTACGTATTTTGTTTTTTGGCGTATTTTGTGTATTTCTACATTTGGACACTATATTATAATGAGTTGTATCAGATCCTATTTATAATCTTTCATCAAAAATAAATTTTCTTGTAAAGTTGGAAGTAGAAGTGTTGGGGTCCGGTAGACCCCATTACAGTAGATCGATTTTGCTCATCAACGAACTCAATCTTTTCCTTGACCTCTAGAACGTGTATACCAAATTTGAAAGCTTTATTTCAAAAAAAGAAAATTTTTGTGTATCGTCATAATTCGTCGAGAAATGCAATAAAAATTTTCAAAAATGTTTTCACGAACACATCTTCCTCACTTTTGGTGGGTAAGTAATTAACGAAATTGTTTATTTTTTTATCACAGTACATCAATAAACAGAACATTAATAATCCTGTCGTTATTAGGAAAACCGTAGGAAATTTAATTTTACGACAAAGAAAATGTAGGGAGGCAGGAGGCTTTCATTTTGAAAATAAGTTATAAGGTTTTATGTTCTGTGAATTTGTTGTTTATAATGTTCTGCTTATTGATGTATTGTGAAAAATAATAAATAATTTCGTTAATTTTTAAATGTAGTTCCACTATTTATTATTAGAATTTGAGAAAAATGTATACAGACTGATTTTTCACAGAAACCTCAGAAATAAAAATTACTTAGTCTGATGTTGAAATTATTTATTTTTGATTATTTATTTTATATTAATCATACATGAAATCATAACATTTTGTATAACAAATATTTTAGTTTGAATAAGAGAGAAAAATGTAATTTTATAAATTTATTTTGTGCATACCTTCGATTTTGGCGAAAATTAATCGTTTATTTAAAATTCGCCCAAAGTGTGGCAAAACAACAAAATACATGTTTTCGATCATTTTTGTATGTAGTTTCATTATTCAGTATTAGAATTTAAAAATCACGTACACAGGGTGAATTTTTTCATAGGAGCCCTAAAAATAAAAATTAGTTGAGCCGGCCCTGGAATTTTCTGTCATTGATTATGCATGTAAATTGACAATTAATAGTATACTATATACCCACAATACGAGCTGATTCTAGTGATTAGTTTAAAAGATATTACCTCAAGAAGTATTGGGCAAAACTCATAAATCACCCTGTAGTTCAATAAAAAAAAGGCTTAGGTTTTTTTTAATAGTCACATCTAATTCACCTAAGTGAACTCTATCTATACCATAACATTTTGTCCCTTTCCTCGTGAATCACCTTGTATAATTTTCTGATTATCTGGAAAAAGGAAACGATAAATTACAATATCCATTTTCTTTATAATTCCTCTATTCAATATCAGTAATCAAGTAGGTATAATTTTTTTCTTGACGAAAATCCATGATTTATTGGTGTAATTACATAAAATGTGTTTACACGATAGATATATTTTTATAGTAGTTTTGTATATAATGAAGTTTAAAATTTGTATTTGGTCAGATACTAAATTTAGAATTTAATACACTAACCTGTGCTATTTCTAGATCTCACTAGACGAAGATAAACCGTTGTTTCTACTTCTGATTCTGAATAAAAAATGCCATTTGTAGAAATGGTAGTTTTCGTAATTATTTAAAACTATTTGTCTTAGGTTATTTATGGCTAATGTTGAAGAGCTTCTGCTTTAGAAGCCATGGGTGAATCAGATTTTATTCAAACAAGTGATTAATTTGATTTTTCAGAATTTTTTAAAATATTTTAGCTATTATTGGTATTAGGGAAGCTAGTCTATAATTTAACACATCTATGCTACGATTTTTGTGTATTGGAATAACTATAGCTAATCTAAGAGCTGCAGGAAAGATATTGTTTTTGATAAAGTCAGGATAAACAATTAGATTTTTATTGATTTTTATGATACGTATGTTAATATAGTATAGGTTTTTAACATGACTATTTTTGAAGCCGAACACTAAATTTGAAATTAAATGTAAAGTGGAGTAATGGTGTAATTAATATAGTCGGGGAACTGTTTATTAGTTGTAGGCAAACTATTGACGATATATCAGAAACATTTGTAAAATAAGTATTAAAAGTATTTACTAATTCTGTAGATAATGTATTTAAATTCCTTGCAACATGGCTTATTGGGGATTGGAAGAGTTTTAAGTAAATTTTAGAATATATTAGAATACATTTTGGACCCCTCTTTAACTTTTCTATTGTTCCTTTTAGAGCAGATCATCGTATAGGTATATCAAAATATGGCAAGTGTATTTTCTTTGCTGATTTCAAATAGAAAAATAATGTTGTCAATTGCAAATATTATTATGTACTTTAAAACAAAGTTGGCTGTGCTAGAAATTACAAACGTTGGATTTTATATTTCACAAAATTTTTATTTAATAACAAAACAACAAAAACAACATTGAAAACTCGAGGTTTTACAAAAATTCCCTCAAACTGGCGTTTTTAAATGTGGTACTGCTAGAAGTTAAATGATGCTCGTGAAGCCTCTATTCCCGTTGAGCGGCTTTAGCGTTTTTATTGTTTCTAGATCCGTTAATAAAATGTTGTACCTTTAAAGGCTTTAAAGCCCAATTTGTAACAATTTAACACAGATAATAACAACACAACGATTACTTTCATTCAATTATTTCTAAGTTCTAAGACGGCCAACTATGTCTTAAATCTTATATTAAATAAAACAAAGAAGTTTTTTGGGGAAGTTAAATAATATATTGAACTGTTTTCTGTCGTTTACCCCAAGAAAGAAACATGATATTTAAAAAAAAATCCAGATAATTTTTAGATTATCTGAGACTATTCAAGAATGTGGTAACAAATCCAAAAAAGAAAAAAAAAATACCGAGCCTTTGTCGCTGACAGTCTCACTATGATTCTTTACGTCGCATAACTCGTCGTAAATAAGAAACAACTGTTTCTGTATTTATTGTGAAAGACAACTGTCTCTCGTTTATTGACGTCGTGAGTACCCCCCATCAGTAGGAAACTAAGGTAAACACTTATTGCTAATCGTAGATTTACATAGTGTATGTACACATGAAGTAACATAGTGAAAGTGTACAGATACTGTAGCCATAAATACATTAGACGGAGTACCACCGAGATTACCGCTAAAGGACGCTCGTGGTTAACCGAAAGGGTCCGTCAGCAATAATCCAGATGGAATATTTCAAAAACGTGTTGGAGGCTTGTAAAACTCGACATCGTCACTCGTACATGCAATGAAGGTACAAGAGATAACTGGTGTTAAAAACTATGCAACATTTAGCATAACGGCCCAGATACCAGATGGTTAAGTAGGTAATAAATTCCCTTAAATATGATTTAAATGAACAGACATAAATAGTAAAATAGTAAAATCGTAAAATAGTAAAATAGTACCACAGCGACGATAAATTGATAGTCGTAATTTGTGATATTTACTTCGTGAAGTTAATAATGAATACGTAAAATGGTATGTCCCACCCGAGGTCCCACCTAGTCTCGGAATTACGGTGAAGTTAGAGATAACCTCTTCCCCGGATTCCCCAACCGGTTCTTCGCTGGAACTCATATTGGATAACGGCGTCGTGACGTCTGGTGGCGCCCCGCGGACACCACTTCTAAGATGCATACAGATTATCCGTGTATGGAAACATTGTCGCGTACGGTGTGGAAAATTCGGTTTTACTTAAATACGATGCGTAGTATCGAGGGAAAGTGTGAGCGGTGTCGATTCACGATACCAGCTTGTCACAACGGGGTTTTAAGTCCGTCTCCTCGATAGGAATTTTATGAAGAAGCGTGACAGGTGTCGATTCACGACTCAACTAGTCACTATGGAGTCTTGTGAAGTCTCCTCGATTGCGGTTTTGGGTTCAGTATTTATATGATTTTTACCTGTGACGTATTACCCATTTCGCGTGAAGCCAACAAAGAAGGCATAGGTATCCCGGCTTTAGATTATGACCTGAGTCCCCGGCTGTATAGTGGCTAGTATCCCGTGGAGATAGGTTTTGTTTACATAATAGAAGATTAGCTTTTACATTTCTACGCCAAGAGCTTAGGACCTCGTTCTACTGGTGCCAGATGTGTGGCCGGGCATTGGATTACTAACCGAGACTAAGGGTTGCATAGTGACTAATTTCCCGTGAAGATAGATGGGTTCTGTTTATTTAGCAAGATTAATTTCTGCATTCCTTTGCGGTTGTAAGATCGATTATCGTCGACTTTTAGACTTTTTCAAAATAGGATGAACCGAGTTATTTAAAATATAACGTATTAATTCACCGAAATCTCATAATATTTACTGAAAATGGAATAAAATAATATTAATTTAAGAAAAATGCGCGTAATGAGGCAGCCCAGGGCTGGGGTGTCTCAGTATAATAAAAACAGAATTCTTCCTATTGATATAGATGTTGACATGATGACGGTTTGATATCGGCTCGTTACTTTAAAAATTTTTTTTGTAAAAAAAATAGAACTCAATTAAGTTTGTACTTTTCTAGTTATGATTTCTCTATGTTCTATATTCTAGCCTTCTAAACATGATGCTGTTAAATTTTGATCTAAGATGAAAATTAAGCCTTTGGCCATCAAATAAAAAAAAAAATGTGGTATATTTATGGAAAATATTAAAACTCAAAATTTTACTTTTATGAAGGATTTACAAATTCGACGTTTTTGTTAAATGTATTGACTTAGGGCCTTGCTTCCATTAGTCACCAAAATTTAACATAACAGAATCGTAGTCTGTAAGCTTTATTTGTAATTTCCTAAGATTTAAGTTAATACGACATATTACTGAAAGCTCAAGCCAATAAACTTCGCAAGCAAATTTGAAATCGTTCAAGGCAGTCGAAAGTGTTTTCGTTTTAAAATCGAACGAAATTTTACTACACGACGTTGAAAATATGGATGGAAACCTGTCCACTTTAAAATATCTGTGTGACAAGTTAAAAATATTTATTATTCGATTTCCATTGACTTTCTTTTAAAAAATCCCTTTCTGGTGAGATCATGGCATCTCCTACTCTCAATGGATCAGCTATTGTTACAAGATCCATCTGATTTCAAATAAAATCTTCCATATTCTTTGTCTTCATTGTCCTTCCTGAATGACGTATTTTAGCAACGTGTTGTATTTTACCTTTTGGATTACTTAATTTTCTTTTGTGCTTTCTAGAATTACCTGACCTGGTAATTTTCTTGAATATTTGTACAATTCTGTAAAATTTGGAGCTCTGTCCCAGTTTCTTAATTATTTAAGATCTCTTCCTCTGTTACTGCATTGTTTACAATCGGCGAAAGTTCATCAGAACAAGGAAAATAAACAAATGAATCAGGGGTTTTGGATAAAGTCTTTTGTAAACCTTGGTTAATTATTATTCAATGAATTTTCTATAAAAACGACATCTCTGAAAATAATTATTTTATTTTTCTTCGGATGGAACAATCGGTAACCTCTTGCATTTTTGCTGATTTCTTCAGACTTTGCGTCTTCTGAGCCATTGCTTTACATCCAAAAATACATAAATGGCTTAAATTTGGTTTTCTTCCGGACCATGCTGCTTCAGGCATGATTTTATCCAGTGCTTTTGTAGGTGACCTGTTTATTAAATATACTGTTATTGAAACGGCTCCTGCTGAAAATTCAGTTCCAAAAGTAGCTTCAAATAATAAGCAGCGTGCTTTTTCGATAACAGTTCTGTTCATCCTTTCGGAAATTCCGTTTTGCTCAGGTGTGTAAGGAACATGGTTTCATGTTTAATTCCTGATTTTTGCAAAATATTCTCTACTCTTCTGTTTGTGTATTCTGATCCACTGTCTGATCTTAAAATTTTTATTGCTGTCCGATTTTAGACCGATATCTTTAACTCTTCAAAAGTTTCGTTAACTTCAGTTTTTGATTCAAGAAAGTAAACAAAAATCGTCAATCAGAGCGAGAAAATATCTGGATCCTCCAATAGAATGTATCTTCACATTCACATTTCTTGCTTCATAAATTATCCCGTCTGATACCTTCCTGTTCCTTCCTCTCATAATCATAACGTCCAATTTGCATTTTTTCACGGCTTTTCCAGCAACAGAAGGTTTATTCTCCTGAAGTTTGTCGGTAAAATATTTCAACCTTCCTTAAACTGATTTAATAATGAGAGTAATAGCGAAACAAGGCACCTGTCCAGATCGCCGAATATTAGTAGCGAGTAAAATATTTCGATCTTTCAAAGTGGATTCCTAATCAAATTTATATTATATCAGACGTTATACTACAAGCGTGTCTTGAAAATGTCAGTGAAGGTAAATTAATTTTATTTTCTACATTGGAAAACATGTGTTCCCCCATTAGCCGTCTCTGGGGCGATGTGCTCAGATCCGAGTACTATTAATCTTTATCCTTTACACCCTCGAGAAGTCGCTTCTAGAAAATCGATAATAACGTGTACTTTTCTTAAATATTAAATATTCATTATTCTGTATATAATATTATTTATTAAACATTTTATTTGATCAGGCTTGAATAAAAACTGAACAAGAAGTTTAAAAAATTTAAATAAGCTTTCCGTAAAATAAATTTTGATCTTAAAAATAATTGACAACCTGTTGGGGCCAATAATTTATAGATATCGACAAATAAGACACGAGGTAAATATTGTGTTGTAAAAGTTGAACGGTGTTTCATTAGATTGCAGAAAGTTTTAAATTTGATATTGTGACCCGGATAAACTTTAAAGGAAAGTTTGTGACTCCTGCCAACTTTGATTTTTAAGTATAACTCTGTTACCAAGAACAGTCTCTAGAGCAGTGATCCTTAAACTGTAGGGTCAACCCCTAGCGGGTGGTTTGAATTATTGACAACAATTTGTCCATTTCTCAAACGTCATTATTAGCTGCTGACTCTTTGGCAAGATGCTAGAATTGTAACAAACAATAGTTTACTCTACAAGATTTTTTTGGGGGATAACGTTTATCCTTGTAGAAATAATTTGAGTCGACTTTATTTTAGGTGTTATTGGAAACCTTACACGATTAGTTTCGCTAGATCTATCCTATAATAAATTATATGATCTGACGACCGACGAAGAATTCTTCCGTCTCCCACAGAGCGCTTCCAAGATATATTTATCAAACAATCAACTAAACGATTTGCCCTGGAAGCATTTGACGAATGTTTCTCATCTGTCTCTCCTTGACGTAAGAAATAACCTCTTCGATAATTTCGGGCCAGATCTCACTGAAATGGTCGTAAAAGGAACGGATGTTCATTTCGAAGGTAAGTTGAAAAGCATTACTTTAGTTTGTAATTTAAATAATAAATAAATTTTCTCTGTTAGTGCATGTTCTATGGATTTTAATATGAAATAAGTTGTTGGGATAACTCAACAACTCATTTCACTCATAAAATAGAACAAAAAAAGTTTGTATTGTTAGAGTACCGACTTATATGTAGGTATTACTTATACGTATCTTCGTTGTCAGTTTTTCCCTTAATAAAAAAAATACCAGTTTAACAATATTACGAAGCTCTGGAAGGGACACCTAAAATAAAATATTAAAATTTCGAGTTATAATTGGAAATTTTATTACAAAATTCCGAGTTATAAGTCGAAATTTCAAAATTCCAAGTTATAAGTCAAAATTTTATTTAAAAATTCCGAGTTATAACTCGAAATTTTATATCAAATTCCCAGTTATATGTCGAAATTTTAAAATTCCGAATTATAACTCAAAATTTTATTTCAAAATTCCGAGTTATAAGTCGAAATTTTAAAATTCCGAGTTATAATTCAAAATTTTATTTCAAATCTTCGAGCTATAACTCAAAATTTTATTTAAAAATTCCGTATTATAACTCAAAATTATATTTAAAAAATTCCGAGTTATAAGTCGAAATGTCAAAATTCCGAGTTATAACTCGAAATTTTATATCAA
This sequence comes from Rhagium mordax, assembly GCA_963680705.1. Classification (NCBI taxonomy): domain Eukaryota; kingdom Metazoa; phylum Arthropoda; class Insecta; order Coleoptera; family Cerambycidae; genus Rhagium; species Rhagium mordax. The sequence continues at coordinate 11,180,454 of OY796657.1, forward strand.
AATTCCCAGTTATAAGTCGAAATTTTAAAATTACGAATTATAACTCAAAATTTTATTTCAAAATTCCGAGTTAGGTATAACTCAAAATTTTATTTAAAAAATTCCGAAAAATTTTATTAAAAAAATTCCGAGTTATAAGTCGAAATGTCAAAATTCCGAGTTATAACTTGAAATTTTATATCAAAATTCCCAGTTATAAGTCGATATTTCAAAATTCCGAGTTATAACTCGAAATTTTATTTCAAAATTCCCAGTTATAAGTCGAAATTTTAAAATTCCGAGTTATGACTCACAATTTTATTTCCAAATTCTGAGTTGTAACTCAAAATTTTATTTCAAATTTCCGAGTTATAACTCAAAATTATATTTAAAAAATTCCGAGTTATAAGTCGAAATGTCAAAATTCCGAGTTATAACTTGAAATTTTATATCAAAATTCCCAGTTATAAGTCGAAATTTTGAAATTCCGAGTTATAATTCAAAATTTTATTTCAATATTCCGAGTTATAACTCGGAATTTTTTAAATATTTTCACTTATAACTCGGAATTTTGAAATTTCGACTTATAACTCGGAATTTTTTAAATAATATTTTGAGTTATAACTCGGAATTTTAAAATTTTGACTTATAACTGGGAATTTTGAAATAAAATTTCGAGTTATAACTCGGAATTTTGAAATTTTGACTTAATAACTCGGAATTTTTTATATAAAATTTTGACTTGTAACTCGGAATATTGAAATTTTATTTTAGAGCTTCGTAGATACGTTATCCCTGCAAATTTTTTAAAATTTTATTGCATACCAAAATACTAGCTGAAAACAAAATAATTTGGTTTATCTAATATGAAGACGTTTAAATTAATTCTATTCTATGAAAAGTGTACCATTATTTGAGTTTGTAAGGCGTTAAAAATATCTTTAAAAATAAATTTCATAAAGAAATAGGTAAAAATCATGTCCATATAATATTTAATAAAGTAATCTTTGTGTCAATAAGGAATCAATTTTCTTTTGTATCTTCTAACAAACTTATGAGCCACTTGGCATTTTATTCAATTTAGAAATCATTCAATAAATTGTTTCAACTATTATTAAACTTCCAATACTGATATATTTCTAATATTCGACAAAGTCATAAAGCACCATCTTTGCCAGCGTAACCAAAAATATACGACAGATCAAATTAAATTTCTCAAACGTTCTGAAATAAATAATAAGCAGACCAATAAATTCCTCGCCTCATATTTTTCAGGGAACCAACTGAGATGCGACTGCTTCTTGCGACCTCTTTCCCGACACTTCAGTAATCAATTATTTTTAAAGCCATTTTATAAGAGCATAAGATGTGCCAGTCCGCCTTACTTGTCAAATCATTCTTTATTTGATCTTCCCGAGGAAAGATTAAATTGTCCCTCGAACGTAAATACCACAAGAATCAAGGAGAGGCAGCCCGGCGACTATGACATTTTGACAGACCTGAAATTTAGGGAGCTATCACAGTAAGTATGGTCTTTTGTAATAGAGATAGATTATTTATTATTTTATATACAAGGTATTTCTTATGTACGTGTAACATTCAAAGTGGCATATTTGAAACTTGCCAGATACGGCTTTTGGATTTTCAGATTCATTTTTGATATTTTATTTCACCAATGGCATAGCGGCAACGATATTTTTGGGGAAAACGAGAATTAATCATTTTAACAACCCTCCCAATGATATAAAATAAAAAAAATTCTTACTGAATTACAAAGTAGAACAACAGATGAAATATATACTTTTTTACTTCACTTGAATTATTTTCCCCCACCTATACCGTCTCTGATGTTGCGAAAATAAGAACAGCTATCATGTTATTTATAGGAGCTTTTTTGAGATCTTGAGAACAATTTTTTACAGTATGCCATATGAAATGTATTTCCCTATTTTTTAGGAAAAAAGGCATTTACAAAGTAAGGTGGCGAGTAATGAAGCATTCCGATATTGCAGACATGAGAGTATTCATCAGAGACGTCAGGGACCCGCAAAACATAGTTTTCGAAACAACTTTGCCTTATTTTAAGAGAAGTTTAGAAATCGATACCACAGGTAGCCTAGGTAAAAAGTTGAAGGATAGAGCAGAATACCAAATATGCTTACTGGCGAAAGACAGTAAAGATTTCGTTCGGAATTTCTATGAAGAACAGTGTAAATATTTAACTGAAACTGTTTCAAGTGCCGCCAAACATTTGATTAACGGTTATTTTATTTTTAGTATCATAGCGTTAGATTTATTAGTTAAATATGTGATATAAATCCTTATTTGGTAAGGTATTAATAAAAATATTTAATACCATGCATTGTGTTTTAATGGTATGTGTTACGTTATGTTAAGTCCGAAACTATAGGTTTTTAACTTGATAACTGATTTCGTGTACAAATTTCTCTTATCCTGCATCATATCATTTACTAGTTGCTCAAAGAATTTAGGAAACTTAGGTATTAGGATATGTTTAATTTGAAATGTTAGATACCTACAATTGTATTCTACTGAAACCTGTTCATTTTCATGTACCAACTCATTGTAGATTGTAAAACGTAAGATTTAGTAAGAAGTAGAAGATGTATTTCGATAACGGAAATTTATTGAAAAAGAAACCCAGACAGGCCATGCTGATTTATGTTTTAAGTTTCAATTATTGTTTCTCTTCCTTTTCTTTTTTCTTCAATTATTGTCATAAAAATATTATGCCCTCCTTTACTTCCCTTATTATTATAAAACTTAATCTTTTATTTCATTCGTTCAACCATTCACAAACTCCACCTAATACAGAAAAAACAATAATGGCAATAAATTACTAGAAATTATTTCAAGATCTAGAAAAAGAACAATGAATAGACATTTTAAATAATCCTAATGGCGAGGATGCAACAAACAATTTTATTAACAAATACAAAAATTATATAGAAAAAAACACCACCGAAAAAACGTTAACAAACAAATCTATAAAAATAAAACCTTGGATAACGTATGGTTTATAAAAAGACGAGACAGACTGAAAAAGAAAAGTAATATCACAACCTGACAATTTGGAATTAAAAAAATTATTATAAACTATGTAAAAAAATGATAAAAATAACAGAAGATTCGTATTATAAACAAAAAATCATTGACTATTAATTATTAAAAAAAAGATATTGTCATGTATACCCAGGTCAAAAAAATAAATAATAAAATTGAAGAAAACAAGACTTTTTCTCACAAAAATTTTTGTGAGAAAAAAGATCTTGTTTTCTTTATAACATGAACTACTCACATGGGATTGACCTTTCTTCGTTAATAAAATTAAAATTTAAATAAATTAATGTAAAATTCCTACTCCGAAAAACCCAGGAAAATTTACTTACTAACTAAAACGTGTCACTTTTAAAGGATACAAATCTTGGGAAGCTTATTTTGCTCAGAGAGGTGCAGCCATCGTGTCGAAAATAGTCCACGGAGAGAGGCTCGTAACACCTAAAAAAGCATAAAAATGAAACAAATTAACCAAAATATGCAAGAGTCAATAACTATAACGAAAATAAGGCATATTCAAAAGTTTAAGCAAACATTAAAAAAGTTTAGATACATCATAAGATGCAAATATGTAATTTAAGACTAATTTATAATAGAAAGTAGGTAGAATAAGTAAATCTGTACACAACAGACACAAATCATGTGAATTTAAATGTTAAACAGTGTTTAAAAAGTGAAATTTAAAAATCAGTGCTAGTACCTACATACCGAAGATCGGAAAGTTAAAATTTCATCTAACGTAATGTGACATATGGAAAGGTCCTCGCACCAAGAAGCTAAAAAGAAGCATAATTCTTTATATAAAATCCAAATAAGAGTAAAAATATTTACGAAACAGAGATGTCATCCATCCAGATTGCTGTGGAAAATGCAGGAAATTCTGAAAGTCTCCTTGACGACGAGTAACATACAGTCGGGAGCTGCGTCTTTTGAATCCCAGAGAGAAAGAAGTTTTCGGCGTGGCTCCTGAAAAGTTAAATAAATTTTGTATAAAATACCTGAAAATTCTACTTGAAAATTCGTTGAAGGTCGTTATACGCCTATTTCAAGACATAGAGGAACAACCTGTAGCTGATAAGCAGAGAAAATTACCCAGATAAGGAAATAAAAGCATAAGGTACTTACCTAATTTAAAAATCACGTTAAATATATCCAAACTGGACTAGCTTTTCACGTGCAAAGTGTATAAACAACATTAATTGACAATGTTCAGCCATATTTTGACAATATTAATACGGTGAGAGTATAGCTACCGACCATTGAACTAAAAATAAACCAGATTCCAAATTTACTTTTAACCGATTTACGTTTTTATATGAATTTAAGAAAAGTTCACTTTGTGGACCAATTTTGTTCTATACCATAAGCTAGATAAGTTATCGCAGGGTATTTATAAGTAGTTATTAAGAATAATAATTATTGTCGCTTATTAACAATAAATTGTATTTCTTCTTCTGTGCTGATATCTGACCTTTTTAATGGAACAATAACGTTCTGCAGAATAATCAAGGTAGTTAGCGCCATCTAGGCACTGAGAATTGCAATTACCCTCCTAAAATTCATCATAGTACAGAAATAGGTACATAGAATGAGAACTCCTTAACGGCTCTGAAAAACAAAAATAAACAGGGATCAACCAAGACCCTTGCAAGTAAATTCTCCTGGTTGCATACGCATTGTCGTTCACAGATATTAAACCGCCTGTGAGTAGAGTATAAAAACAAGTGTAGTGTGCACTGGGAAAGAAATTTTGTGGCGTGAATAAGGGGAAAAAAGTATAGATTCAAGTAAAATACAATAAAAATAAATATTTCTCCCTCTTATATTAACAAAAGATAATATATTAGTTGCAAATACATTTAATGATTACTTTATAAATATTGGAATTGAGTTAAAAAATAAAATAAAATTGACCCATAACACAAAACCAACAATATAGTTGTACAATCACAATCTTTGTTTTTATCAGAAATAACAGAATATTACAAATAAATAATTAAAAAAATAATTCCGCACCAGGTTTGGACGGTCTTACTCCTTCAATAATAAAAAAACTCACATTATACGTTTTGAAATCTGTTAAATACATAATAAATAGTAATTTTTAGTGGTGAAATACTTAGTAAATTTAAAGAATCGGTCGTTACCCCTATTTATAAAACTGGTAAAACTACGGATAAGAATAATTATAGACCTATCCGTGTTATAAATTGTTTTGCAAAAGTGCTTGAGAAGATTTTAAAACTTAAACTAATCGAACTTATTAATAAATATGAAATATTTTCTGAAAACCAATTCGGGTTCATTGAAGGTAGGGGTACTGAAAATGCGATATTTTCACTTTTAACAAAAACAAAAAACCTTGTGCACGTTTCTAGATTTAAAAAAAGCATTCGATACTGTTCCGCATGATGAATTATTAAAGAAATGTGAAAAAATAGGTATTAGAGGAGCTGTACTGACGCTTTTCGAGATTTACCTCGCAGGAAGAATAAAGCAGTGTGTTAAAATTAATGATTGTATTAGTAACAACAAAGTGGTGCGGATTGGCATCCCCCAGGGCACAGTATTAGGACCGATTATATTTTTGATATACATTAACGACTTATGCAATCTGTACATAGAGGGACATATATTATCTTATGCGGATGATACTGTCCTTATGTGTGAAGGTGATAGTTGGGAAAATGCCCTGGAGAATTCCAAATCTGCACTACAGAAAGTATCGAAATGGCTCAATAGTAATTATTTAACATCTAAAAGACAAAATTTCTTACATTTACCCCTATCACTGTTGATACACCTGATATATCTAATATACATTTTGAAAATACACGCATTGACAGAGTCAAAGAGTTAAAATATTTAGGGGTAATTTTGGATGAACATTTAAAGTGGTATAACCATTCCGAATATACAGGGTGGTCCGAATTTAAGTCGAGAAACTTCGCCAGCGGATACTACGCCTAAAAATAATAACCTTTTGTCATATAAACATATATCGAAAAACGAATGGATTTCAAAATACAAGGTGTTGAAGTTGGCGGAAAAAAATTTTGTTTTTTCAATATCTTAACGAATAAAAATTTTTTATTCAAATTTGAAATACAGGTATAATTAAGGCAAGCACACCGGCTAAAATAAATTTTTTCCAAAATATTACACCGGGTGATTATTTCTTTCTGATCGATTACCCCTTAAACCACAAGAACTTTTTGTTTGTACGCCACTGGTCAAATTTAATAGAAAAATTTTATTCTACGTTCCTTTTAGAGAAAAAAAGTATTTTTGGCTTTTTTCTAAATTCTTATGGTTTTTGATAAAATTGACATTTCAAGTATGGGGACCGACTAAAGTGAATCTCGCGAGTCCCAAAAAAATACTAAAAAAATTCCAAGTCAGTGGCGTCGAAAAAGAGGGGAGCTGCAGAGAAAACGGGGAAAAAATTCGAAAATGTTTTTCGCTACTTATCTTCATGTTCTGACGACGTTTACACTAAGGGTGTCGAAAAATTTTTTGGGCGCCCGGCCTGACCTCTACACTGAACAAATTAATTAATTTCTTTACTTAATCTTAATTTAAACATTAAATTAATAACAAATGTTAACTTTAGTATTTCTAATTTTCAAAAATTTCAATTAATATACAGGGTTTATTTTAAAATTACCGACAAGCGGAAACTGGAGTTTCTGTGATGCAAAAATTATTCTTTTCTGAAAATACTTCCAAACCAAGTTACAGGGTTTTGAAAAACATTTTTTTTGTAGTTTTTTTAAGTATATTCCATAACTAGATATGATATTATGTTGAGATTTGGTACACTCGAATATCTTACTGAATACAATTAATCGGATAAGTTTCAGTCAACTCCCTCAATACAGTGGCGTAAAATCGTTTAAGTTACTCGCTTTAATCACAAAAAAAACGTTAAGTACGTCACTGCATTTTTTTAAATTAATTTACTTAAAGGAGCACAAGCGTGTATCCAACAAGACGAAGGGCATTTTTAACAATATCTATAAAATTAATAAGCTCTTTTTAAATTTTTTTAAAATAATTTTATTATGTAATAGGTTATTTTGATAAAATTTATTTAACAAAAAAACAATTTTTTTTAAATAAGTCGAGTGATTAATAATAATAAATTGATTTTATTGATAGAAATGTAACAAAAAAATAATTAAAATACAAAATTTACTAATCGTTAAAGTTCACAGTAAGCCGGAGATCGGAAGAACTCGACCACGATTGGTACGTTAATAGAAATTATCGCAAAAAACGGTGTATAATAATCTAAAAAATCGAGGAAAAAACACAAGGTATGATTTCATTTGCAAAATAAAAAACATTTTCACACACTTTTTGTGATTTAAGCGAGTAACCTAAACGATTTTACGCCACTGGATTGAGCCAACCGGCTCAAACTCACGTGATTAATTGTATTCAGTAAGACATTCGAATGTACCAAATATTTTTGAAAAAACTAAAAAAAACCTACAAAAAAAATGTTTTCAAAACATTTTCGGAAAACCATTTATATCAATTATTATCTTATTTAGGATCACAAAATTTCCAGTTTTCGTTTGTCGGTGATTTTAAAACATACGCTGTATTAAAAAAATTGATTTAAATTAAAATAAGAATTATAATTTAATTGAAATTAATTATATTATTTAAAAAAAAGTTTTCAATTCCATAAATCTAAAAATTTTTAAGCTCGTCTCTAAAAATATTGCATTTAATTTAACGATCGAATTTAATTTATATCATATAATAAAAAAAAATTCTTTAAAAATTAGATATAGGTACTTACTTATTTAAAAACCATTAATATTTTATTTCTAAAAAAATATTTGTAATAATTAGTTTACTTTTAAAAAGGCATACAGTTTTAATATATTTAAAATAATAAAAAACCCCTATTTTACTATTTTTTTTCGTAGTTCACGAACACGTTATCAAATTTTTATATACTCAGTAACAATGTATACAGGGGGTAAAGATAATTAATTTGTTTAAACGGAGCAATCTGTTTGAAGAAACCAAATTTATAAAATAAAGAATGATAATTTAAACTAACATTGAAATATCATTTAGTAATAGGTATATTAATTCTATCAATAGCCCTATTATATTCAGAAATATCATCAGAATTTTATTTAATGACAGAATATTTGCGTAAAGAAAAAAATGGAGGATAAATAATCGAAAATTTATTATGCAATTTGTAGAATAAATCAATTTTAATTTGGTTTTTATCATATTTCAGAATATTAAATTTTATTGTTTTCAAATATTTTTCTTATTTTGAAAGCAAAGTCATAAAATATGACATAGGTACTTATAATTTTATTCAAAATGATGAGTAGATTCTAGTAGATTGAGTCAGAACTTGATTAAAAGATATTTTAATTATCCACTCTTTGGTTTTAGATTTTTGAATTTGGATGACTATTGTACTTTAGAGATATAATCAAATAGGACATTAAGGAATTAAGATTTAATAAATGGAAAAAACGGATTTCGTCAGTTTATTAAAGTTAATTAATAAGATGTCCAAAAGCAGCAGATAATTTATTCTGATTGAATTTCCTCGACACTTTTGAACAATTCAGCCCTTCAACAGCTATCATTTTTACAGTAATCCAGAAGTAAAAATCGTTTCTGTTTTCAAACATTTATGACATAATACCCCTTATTTTGCCATTATTTTGTCTTGTAATTATTGCAGGTTTGCTTTGTTTAGACCTTGTCTTTTCCACAAATAGAAATTCAAACACTCCTCTTCTAATTATCCATATTTAAATGTTTTCTGACAGGAACAGTAATAGAGGTGACGCCTCATCCTGTTGAAACTATAAAAAATAATTTTGTATCTCGCAATGAATTGTTTGCGTTGGGAAAACGTTTGCCAAAATAGGATCAAGCTCTGTTTGGATATAGTTTAAATAGGTAGCTCGGGTTAGGTTATCTTCAATTATCCTTACTGTGCCTGTCAGGAGTTAATTTCTTCAGGTCTTAGAGTAGGTACTGGTGCAACCCTGAGATCTAGTGAGGATGTTTTTGGAACCAATATACTGACTATTTACAAGTCCATAAAGATTAAAGATTGATTCATCAGAAAAGAACACCTTATGTATAGAAAATTTATCATTTAATCATTGCCGCACAATTCAACCCTTCGACCACGATAATCTTTACATAACTCCTGTATTGGACAATGAAATTGCCTTTCAGATGTCGTAAGTTTTCTTTTTCCTCCACCATTACATAAGGGACAGAGAAATAAATAAAACCAACTTTAGTCTTCAGTCCTTGAATATTTTGGGTTTTTGTTTTAGTCTCATAATTAAAAAGCATTCAACATAATTTGGTTTTGAAAAATGTCACAAAAATTCCCAAATTCTTAACGACTAGTAAAGAAGGTTACTATTTAGATACTCTTTCATTTTTTCTTCTTCCACTCCCTTAACTTTTCTAATTTCTTTCTCATTCATAACAGTTTTCTCGTCTACATCGAGGACAGCATTTGGCTGTGTCCTTTCTAAACTCGCCATATTATCGTAATCTTTTTACTTTGGTCTGTTTCCCGATAATTATTGACTCAACTAATCCTCGACCGATCTAGCAGGGCTGAAGCCTGTTTTGTGCTCGCTCAGAATATTTTAATTGTTAATACTTTTTTGTTAAGAATGGTACTGAGAAGTTTATCACCTTTTCTGTGAATGGATGTTCTTGTTACCTGTCCCTTATTCCGTTTGGACACCTAAAAGTCACAGTTTTAGCTTCTTAGGAGGATTAATGTTCAGTTAGGGGTAATTTATTTGGTGTCTTTAATGCAGTCCATTCGATTAATTGCATTTGAATAATGCGACGGTATATCTTTGGTCGCGGGTGGGGATCTCACAACTCTAGGCTTGTGGCATAGTAACCACTCCATTACCACTGTTAACTTTTGTCGAGATTGATATCTAAGTATTATGTCTCTGTGACAGTAAAAAGTCTGGAAAATACTGTTTTTTTTTTGTAATTAATTCTAATCGCAGCATCAAGATGAAATGAGAGATTCCTTTTGTTGAAAATAATAATTAAATTTATGTAGATGTAAAATACGTAATAAAAGCCCTTTGTTATGGGTTTATCTTGTTAATAGTGTCACATAATTATATTCCTAATTAGTCTATTCTGGTTAATAAAGACAATTTAATACGCATCATAATCACTGCCATGGGAATGAGAATTTTAATTCAGAAAATACGTTTCCCGTTTAAAGGATTAGTATTATTAAAATTATATGTCGTTGCTTTCCCATATTTGCGCCACGCGAATTAACAATATTAGAATTAAAGTTAACTGTAAATCAATAAAACATCAGTTAGCTGAATCCTGCATTAATTGAAATCGTTGAACTATGGCGCATAGGGCGCAGCAACTTTTACGACAATGTTAGTTGAGTATGATTTTACTGAAGTGCTGTGCAAGGGGAGACAAGGTGTATCTGATACGTTTGTTACGCAGTGAAACAAAAATGGATGAAACATAACTCTATCATCTAATTCATCTATGATAGATAGATAATCTTTCTCGCACGCACTAATGAAGTCAACTGCAAAAAGACTTGGTTTTCTGTATTGGGCTAAGTGCTGCTTTACTCCACAGCAATAGTTTCGTCCAGGTTTGGAACATTATTATTATTTTTATTATTATTAACAACAAATAAGGGCAGAGGAAATCCTATTATGCCCAAAATACTAATTTTTAACTGTATATCTACATTCTGTATAATTATGCTATACACGAGAGAGAGAATTTTTTTTTTATGTTTCTAAGTTTCTATGGTTCCACTAACACTTAAAGTAGGCTTCACATATTGTTATACATTGGCACTGATGTGACGATCATATCTGTTCTTGAACGAATTAATTGTAGGTGCCAAAACAATTTCCTCGGGTAGAGAATTCCATTGATAGAAGACTCTGTTTGTTAAAAAGTGCTGACGAGGCGTTGTATGGAAATTCTCGTGCAGCAGTTTTAGAGGATGACCTCAATCGAGAAGACATTATGGAGGATACGAAACGTTTGTATTACATCGCCTCTTTTACATCTGTCTGCCAGGTATTGAAGATGAAGTCGACTGAGACGTTCGTCGCACTACGTTGAACCCTCTCCAGCGCCATAACGTCTTTGACTAGGTATGGACTCCAGATTGTTATTCCATATTCTAACAACGGACGGATGTATGCTTTGTAAAGGCGAAGAAAGAGTGAGGCATCTGGATTATCAAAACATTTTCTCAGCAGGTAAATCTTTGTGTTAGCCTTTTTGGTTACTGCAGCTACCTGGTCACCCCAAGACAACTCCAATAATTCCTAAATCGGACTGTTTATCTACGGACCTAACCGGGCCTGATGATAGATGGTAGATTAGATTGGGGTTTTTGTTACCAATGTGAAGAACCGTACACTTCTGATTATTTAATGGAATGGACCAGATGCTACTCCAATTTTCTATGGTTAGCAGGTCTGCTTGAAGAGAAGCGTAGCTAGTGATGGGATTGCCATATATTTTGCTATCGTCCGCATAACATATGTGCTGGAAGTTTGTGGTCAGATATAAGTCGGAAATGTAAACAAGAAATAAGACGGGTCCCAACACTGAAGCTTGGGGCACTCCGGAGAATACTTCATACCAGTTTGGGTATGAAGAGTCCACTCTGACTCTGAAAACTGTGTCTGAGAGAAAGGCCTCTATCCAGCGAAGAAGTGATCCTCGTATTCCAGCTATTTCTAGTTATAGAAGGAGCTTTCTTCTAGATACCTTATCGAAGGCCTTAGAGAAGTCCAGGTATAAGACGTCAATGGGCTGGTGATTGTCAAGAAGTTGTGTCCAAGTATTAACGGCCTGAAGAAGATTAGTGGTTGTGGATCTGCCGGGGACGAAACCATGCTGAACCAGTGGGTTTGGCACAAATACTGATAAGACTTATGGCCCGATAATTAGATGGATCAAATTTATCGCCTTTTTTATATATGGGGGTGACTGATGCTTTCAACCATTCAGATGGTAGTCTGGATTGGTCAAATGAGGCTTGCATTATATGAGCTAAGGATTCGGCTAATACATGAATGCATTTCTTTAATATGGTGGGGGTAATTCCATCTATTCCAGGAGATGAGTCTTCTTTGAGGTTCTTGATTTGTTCTGTGACGTTTTCTTTAGTGAAAAGAATGGCCTCAAGGGAGTGGTTATTGAAAGGTAAGTTAGGTAGCGGGATCGGCCCAGCTGTATCATGTGAGTAAGTTAATTGGAAGGTATGAGCTAAAATTTCTGCTGCGTCGTAGTCAGATTCGCAAATTTGATTATCTGGTCTTCGGATCATAGGTGCAGATATCTTGGATAACAGGCTGTTCCTAGTATATTTAAATAATGCTTTTGGCCCCTTATCGAGCAGGGAAGATTGATAAGGACTTCATAATCTTCCATGCTGCCAGAATTTTTAAGTATTCGCCATAATTTTTTCTTCCTCTGGGATCGAGATATGAAATCCGAATTAATCCACGGTTTCTTTGTGTTGACCAAAGTACTGGAATTCACGAGAAGCAACACGTATGTTCTCGTTGAGTATTTTGATGAACTTAACCCACGAGTTTACGCCATAAGTGGAGAGTAGTTCGACCCAATTGACCGAGGCAAGAAGTTCATTTAATAAGGCAAAGTCGGTGTATTTTCCAGTTTTAGTGGTATTTCTTGTTTGGTTGTACATTATAACTTGTAACTGACATGTTAAGAGAGCATGATCTGAACCTCCAATTGGGCAAGACGTTTGAACATGGGAGAGTAATAGATCGTCGTTAGTGAGTGTGAGATCCAATAATGAAGGAGTTTGATTAGACCTAAATCTTGTGGGTTCAGAAACAAGTTGATATAAATTACTATTTAAGATCATATCAGAGAAAAGATCAGATGTACTGTTGGGTTCTAAGATTTGTGAGACAGGCCATTCGATGTTGGGATAATTAAAATCACCGAATATAATTAAATTATTGAGCGAGTAGAAGCGTTTTCCAGGATAGAGTTTAAGGTTAAATCAGATTCTTTAGATGTAAGAGGTGGGCGATAAATACAAGCGAGAGTAAAAGAGATCTCCTTATTAACCAGTTGGAACCAGATATTCTCGATGCCAGGAATATTGTGAACAAACTGGTTCACAGAGAATTTTGAAAATGTAGAGCGTTTCAAATATATGCACACTCCTCCACCTCGTTTGGGAGCAGGTCTGTCTGCACGATAGAGCAAGTAACCAGGTAATTTAACCAATGAGTCAGGGATAGCGCTGGATAGCCAGGTTTCATTAATTAGAAAGCAGTCAGGAGAATATATCTTGGTTTATTTCAATATATCGAGTTCTACATTAATAGTCTTAAGTTTGATCCAAAATCAAGCCATACGAATGATTGGTGACACAGTTCCTACAAGTTCACTTACTCTTCTGGACCATCGTAGTGATGGTAATAATCTCAGTCTTCTCTACCATTACTATCACGAAGATTGCGCAGCAGACGTTACGCCTAGGGAGAACTAACAACTGGTCCGTTTGCTTGAAAACTCAATAGCTGTCGCTTTACTCTAGACATTCTTTCTACTATAAACAGTCCTGATTTATCTAATTCCTACTTTTATGGAGACTTTATGGTATGGTATGGTATGTAAAATTTTCTAAGGGTTACTTATATATAGGTTGGCGAACATGTTATGTACAGGATCATTTACTAGTTGTTAGGTGTTATCGTTGTAGTCGTTTTGGTCATTTAAAGAAAGACTGTAAAATTGAGAAACCTTGTTGTTATAAATGTGCAGGGGAACATGACTTTATGAACTGTACATCGGGTATAAAGAAATGTGTTAATTGTGCTAATTTTAATGAGAAAACAAAAAATAACAAGGTTATACCTATAGATCATTGGGCAAATGATGAAAGTTGTCTTGTTTACTTAAACAAATTGGCGATATTAAAAAATAAAATAAATCATGGTGGATAACTCTCAAAATAAAATTAAAATTGGCCATCTTAATACTCGCTCACTTGTCTCTAGTTTTGTAAATGTATCAAATTTTATTATAGAGAATTGTTTTAGCATTTTTTGTGTAACAGAGTCTTGGTTAAAAGACGATGTGTCTTCTGACTTGATTAGTATACCTGGATACAATTTGCTTCGTAAGGATCGTGGAATGGGCAGGGGAGGTGGAGTGGCCATTTACTTTCGATCAGTATTTAAAGTTGAGGAAATTAAACTAGATTTTCTGAATGAGTATGATGTTAATGAAAGCATATGGATTAATGTTAAACTTAAAAATTCTTCCTTTGCCGTGGGAGCAGTTTATCGCCCTCCACACAATGTTATTACTCAGTCTATTGAATGTCTGGATAATATTTTTTCATATTTGGTTCCATTGGTTGACACAATAATAGTTACTGGTGATATTAATATTAATTTAATCAATTTAAATAACCCACTTTCTGTCTGTTTTGACGCCTATGGTTTTTCTCAAATTATAGATGAGCCGACCCGTGTTACAGAATTCTCGTCTACTCTTATTGACCCTATTTTCATTAATGACACTGATTTAGTGCAAGACTATGGTACCCTGAATGCAGATGAAATATCAGATCATAGAGCGGTATGGTGTGTATTGAGTATTAGAAGTGAGGCAAATAAACCAAAACTTTATACTTTTCGTGATTTCAAACAAATTGATCAGAATAGGTTCTTAGAAGATTTGAATGATGTTGATTGGGATCACTTACTATATATACCTGATGTTAACTTAAAAATTCAATATTTAACAAATGGACTTTTGTCACTATTTAATCATCATGCTCCTATACGCACTGTTCGATTGAGTAAGCCTTATGCACCTTGGCGAACTGATGTACTTAAATTGTTGCGAAAAGAAAGAGATAAAGCTTTTTTGAAATATTCACGTAATAAGACCACTGAAAATTTTACAAACTATAAATCCGTCCGTAATTTTTACACTGCATCTCTCAGAAGGGAACAGGCTGCTTATCTACAACACTTAGAAACTGATAATTCAGGTAGAATTTGGAAGAAGCTTAAAGCTTTAAATATTTTGTCTAAGCAAAAACCAGAATTGCCCATAGAGTTACGCGATCCTGACAAATTAAATGAACATTTCTTGAATAGTTTCAGTGCAGGTAATATTAGTGTTGATACAAAAAACCATTATACTGGTCGTACGCATGGTAACAGTTCTTTCAGTTTTTCTCTTGTTGCTCCAGAGACTGTTCGAAAAATTGTTTCAAATATGAAGTCAAATGCTTGCGGTTACGATAGCATTTCTTTACTTATGATTAAAATGAGTCTGCCAGTGCTGTTATTGTATATAGTTCATATTATAAATGTTTGTCTGGAGCTTGGTTACTTTCCTGAAGTATGGAAAACTGCTGTGATAAGTCCTGTACCTAAAAAAAATAATCCGGCATGTTTTAATGATCTAAGACAGATTAGCCTTTTACCTGTTTTCAGCAAAATTCTAGAGAAAGTTGTTTGTTTACAGTTAACGAATTACTTTAATGAACAAAACCTGTTTCCAAAAAATCAGTCCGGTTTTAGGAAGGGCTACAGCACTACTGGGCCACTGTTAAATATATTAGATGACATAATCCGGGCCTTGGACAAGTCGAGGGCAACTGTTGTTGTCTTGTTAGATTTCTCCAAGGCCTTTGATTGTGTCAATCATGAGTTACTTTGTCTCAAATTGAAATATTATGGTCTAGATGACATATCTGTTCAATTTTTCCATTCTTATTTACTCGGTCGAAGTCAATTTGTTCGTACAAATTTTGGCACATCACAAACATCTTTAGTTGTATCAGGGGTACCTCAAGGGTCTATTTTAGGCCCCCTACTTTTTTTGGTGTATACTTTTGATATTTCAAACGTTGTAGATAAGTCCAGTCTGTTCTCGTATGCAGATGATCAACAACTCCTACATACATTTAATCCGATCCAAGATAATGTTGATACAGTTAGTGATGCTATTAGTAGTGATTTGTTAGCGCTTAATACACATTGTAGGGCACACAATCTTAAACTTAATTCACAAAAAAACTATGGTTATGTTATTCTCTCCGAAATCCGTTTATACGCGGTTGCAAGAAAATTTGAAAATAAGTGTTGGAGATGACCTGCTAACTTTTGTTGACAATGCAAAGAATTTGGGAGTTGTGTTTGATACCAATCTAAGGTTTCGCGAGCACCTGTCTAGTGTGATTAAAAAATGTTACTCACGTTTGAAAGTATTATATAGCAATAGATTCATTTTAAACTACAAGACGCGTAAAAAATTATGTGAATCTTTTGTATTACCACTATTTTACTACGGATACATAGTATATTATCCTTGTCTTGATGCTTTATCTAAAAACCGAGTACAGAAGGTTCAAAATATGTGTTGTCGTTTTGTTTGTAATTTGAGAAAGTATGACCATATCTCCATGAAATTTAATGAACTGTCCTGGCTTAAAATGAACGATACATTCACTTATCAATTATTGATATTTGTCCATAAACTGCTGTTAACCTCAGTTCCTTCATACCTTAAGGATAAAATTATTTTCCGAAATCAAGTTCATGATTGCAATATAAGATCTAGTCTTACATTATCTATGCCGCAACACACCACTGCACTTTTCCAGCGATCCTTCACTTATAATTCAGTACGTTGCTATAACAATGTTAGTAATCAGCTTAAGTTCCTCAGCACGCTTTCCTTCAGAAAGAATGTCAAAGCAGACTTAATAAATCCGAATTAAAAAATTTTTTGTTTCCCCCTTTTTATGTTATTGTATATTCTCTGTCTTTTGGTGTTTTTTTCTTTCCTTTTTTGGGGTTAAGTGGTAGAATAGCTCTAATAGCTAAACTTCGCCCCGAATGCATGTATTATATTTTATTATGTAATATTTAATGCATTAATAAAGACCATTATTATTATTATTATTATTATTATTATTATTATTATGAGTTATATTGAAACAGGGGAGTTTGATGATGCGTGAATATATTTTTGATAATGAATTTAAAGAAAACCAATGGCACAAGCAACAACTACTCTGCTTTTTGCAAAATTCTAATGCAACTGGTTAAATTTAATTAGTTCACTTCCATATATTTAACTCTAAGTATGGTCTACCTATAATTTCTACTTAGTAATATAACCTACAACTTTATCCGAGTGAGTCATCCTGGACAACATTTGAAATAGAAATCTGAAACACGAATTGTAAGGAACAACAATCCAAATATGGATTTTCGTCGCAACCCACGTCGAGGTCTATGGTCGTTGAAAGTTATTTGTCGATTATTGGGATAATAATAAATAACGAAATTATTTCGCTTTCAATTTTGGAATCGTGATAAATCGTTTAACTTATCAAAGGCCATTAGAGTAAGTTGAGTAGGCTATTGTATAGTTACTAGTGAGATTATACAATATATGTAGTGAAGAGGATTTATATAATAATTTGACTTATATGTATAATAGCATTCACCAGAAAAACATTAGCAGTAAATTAAAGTTATAAATAGTGTGACAAATGTTACTGTTTAGTACTATTTATACTTTGATCAGTTTATAAATGATAAATAAGGACACTCAGACTTCAGTCCATTATCATACAGTGTAAATAAAGTAAATTAATTAGTGCCTGAAATTGTGCAATAAAATTTTTTTTAAATGTTTTCATGAATACTTACCTTTCTCACTTCTGGCGAGGAAGTAATATTTGGTAAAATTATTTAGATTTAAATAAGGAAAAGGATAATGTTGGCATATATGAATAGATTTAGTGGCATTTTTATTTGGTTTAAAAAAAAATACCTTTCAAATATAACAATATCACTTCAACCCAAATATATATTTTTTAAATTTATTCTGCTTATTTACAATCTACTCTCTTTACAATTTGGACCAATAAGTAAATTTGTTATACGATAAGGCGTGTGTAGAGTTATCAACCACTGTTGATTCTCTTAATAATCCTGTGGATGGGTGATGATTGCAGCTCTTGCTTCGTGGTTACAGTGATAAGTCTAATGGCCATTGCCTTGACTGACTTCAGCTCTCTTGGATTCGGATTTCGGAATATTAATCTTCTAGGGATAAGCGTAATGTCGCAGCGCAGTGAATAAATGCGCCCCGGCGAGGCTCTGACGTAGGGCAGAGTTTCAACTGCTGGAGCGCTGCATCGACACGTCTACATTCGCTGGCTGTTGCGGCCGGACTGATTTCGGCGCGGATACACTTTTCACTCATAGGTGTTGCCGGGGAGGGACAGATGCCCCCTCTTAGAGGGACGTTAACTATGTTTACAGCATTTAGATAAATCGACTACGAAGAGCATCCACTTCATCATTAGTTGTATTACAAAAATTATGTAGCTATACTAAAATTAATTTATTCCCATTACTGAATCGACTATTACTTTTCAAACTGTTTAGATTTCCCATCTTCTGTGTCTTCTAACTTCATGTATCTGACGCAAGTTGTCAATTCACTAGGCGGGTAATTGGGTACTTTAATGGCAAAGACTAACAAATTAACTCGTCAACATTATCAAGCCAATACAGCTTTAGATTTCAAACATGTCAATATCAATCCCTTTGTCATGACTGAAAAGTTATATCCAGAGATTTACATATTGTAAATGTTCGCTCATATATTCGAAAATGTAATATACGGCAATATGTTAGGCTGTCAACTAAACTTCCCAACAAAGAAACGTAAAATTGGGCAACACGATTTAAATATAAAAATTCATAGCTTCCGAATTATTTAATTCATTTTGAATCTGTTTTCAGTTTCTAGAGTCGCAACTAGTCGGAAATAAAATTTCATTATTTTCATCACGAATGACAGAGAATAAGTCGTGATAATTGATAAATCTCAAACACGAGTAAATATTAAATTTCTAACTGGATGGTAAGAGTGAACCAAAAAAAATTTTATGAGTTTCAATACATTACATATTACAATATGAATCTATAAATAGTCATCAAGATAATATGGGGTTGAACCCGAAATTATTTATGGTGGAACACAGATAACTTCAAGGGTCAGCTTTGAGGCCTCTTCTATTTTTAATTTATGTAAATAACCTCCAATTCAAGGTACACAAATCAGATTATGTGATGGCACAAATCTAACGGGAAAACATTTCCTGAGTAGGTATTAGGAGGGTTGAGACCACCCCTTCCACTTCCACTTTTGGCTCCTTCCCTCCCCCACTCCAGCTAAGCCCCGCCCCAGCCAATCAGAGCGCGCCTCAGCCCCTCAGCGATTGGATTTGGGACTACTCAAGGATTGCTAGCCTCCTGTTAAAAGAGAGAAAAGTTACTGTTTAACCGACCGGAGAAAAGTTTTAGCAATTCTTTAGTTTAAATGGTGTAAAGTATGCCTTAAAACCCAATGTTTTTGATGGTAAGGACTGTAGGTTATTTATAGGCTTGTCCAAACGAAGTCTGAAGGAAGTTTTATTTCATAACATTAATGAATAAGAACCTGTTCCAATAACACACACATTTGATCTAAAAGAAGACTACAACAATTTAAGAACAGTTCTAGAGAAAATAAATTATAAATAATACTACTGGCAAGTATGTGGAGATCTTAAAGATTTTGTGTAAGACTAGAACAATAGTCTGGATTTACGAAATGCTTCTGTTTTCTATATGAATGCAAGGTATACTGTATACTCGTGTATAACATTGAATTCTGAATCTAAAAACGTCATTGAGGAACCTATAGTTGATTCATCAAAAATTATTCTCTCACTCCTTTACAATAAACTCGGTCTGATAAAGCAGTTTATAAAAGCTTCGCGAAGAATACAAATTTCCATCCTAGTGGTCCATTGAATGAAAACAGTGCTCTGCTATAATTCCATATGTTATCGGCAAAGTGCTGCCACCGTAGAAAATACTTAAACTAGAGCGACTCCACAGACCAATACTGCAAAGCACTTGCAATTTAACTGACCGTGGTAGTTAACTACACAATTCCTAGTCTAAGACACAATTATACTCCTACCTACTAGAAGCATTATAATTTATAAGGCCGTAGTAAATGACCATGAATTTTCTGCTTGTTCGAATTTATTTGAGATCTCATGTCAATATAAATCTCTACTACGTCTTGAGCTATTAGCTATTACCATAAAATAAGTTCGTAATTACATACTAGTGGGATGGGTATGCGGATTTTATGTTCATTTTAAGATTTTATTTAAAAAGCACCTCAATGACTTATTTATCAAAACACCTCCGTGTTGGTGCTATTTAATGATTGTAGCCGTTTTAAGAGACCTGATCGAGTCATTTGAATACATTGTTAAGTAGAGGATGTCGACAATTTAAAAAACTTGATTTTCTACTAGTTTTGGATTACAGTCCAACTACTCATATCAACTTCCGAAAGAGTATTTAAACTTCATTTTATAATTTCAATATCTGCAATGTTTGATCTCTAAATATAAGAGCCTTTCATGCAGCGTATAAATCATTTAGCGTAGCACAGAGTTGGAGCAGTTGTTAATATGAAGTGAATGTAGTGGAATACTGAAATTGGAGATGTTTCCTCAGTCACGAGATAAAGTAAGCGAGGAAAAATTCGATATCCACAGACGCAACTGAGTTGATAAATCATCGAGTGGTGATTTGGTTAAGATACCTTGATGTCATATAACGTTTTGATATATCTAAAGCTATAGAGTTTTCGTATCTCTCAGATTATAAACATGGCTGATGTGTAAGGAGGTGTTACATTCGAAAATCTCATCTATTTAGTTTATTGGTTCGAAATTCTACTACGAGAATCGTCACCAGTTCGATTTTGTCGTCGTTAAAAACGCCAATTAAATTCGTAAAGGACAATTTTCTTTGTTCAATCCTGCTCTTGAAACATGCAGTTTCTTACTTGGATACAAAACTCGAAACCCTTTGTTTTGTTCACTCAAGTGGTTTATATGACAACGGGTGGGCGAAAGCAGTGAGTGAAAATTATTACTTTCGCCCACCCTACTGTCACTTTCGCCCACTCTTATGTCACTTTCGACCACCCTACTGTCAAATTACCAACTGTCAAACTACAATAAAATTCAGACGAAATTTTTTCATTTCATTTAAATTACTTTCTATTAGAATTCTTCGGCAATATATGAAACGTAGCAGCATTAGCTTCTTTTAGAATGTCTGCTGGCACAGTAATGTCATCATTTATTTCCATTATTTCACAATTTTATGAAAAATGATTACTATGCGTCTGGTCTATAATTTTCTTGACAACTACAAATGTTTATATTTACACGAATCGTAGCAACGCAACCTGCCGTCTTCGTTGATTTGCATACATGACCATAAACTAAAAGTAGCTTTTCCAAAATTTAATATTTTTTTAACATTTCAATGGCAGGATCACTTTTTTCACTTATACTGTAATATACTATTATACTATTATCTACTCCTATTAGGTTATATATTAATTAATTAACTGGGTTTTGAACAATTAATAGTATCCATAAACAAATAGCGTTGAGTTATATTCGGGTGAATCTTTGTTTACACCATTCTTCTTTAACTTCATGCTTATCCTGTCCAATAGAAATTCTTTTCCGATACGGTGAAATAGAATGGTCCATTATTATTTAGGGGAGGAAAGTGATTTGACATTTGAATATTTTTGACGCTTAATTAAGTTAAATAATAATTGTACCAAAAATGATGGATGCAAAGGTTAGTATTTATTGTTATAGTCGTAGATAAAGTATAGTAATCAACTCGTGCTAATACTAAAAACTCACTTGATGAATTACAGCACTCGCCTTCGGCTCGTACTGCAAAATTCATCGGCGTCAGTTATTTAGTATATTATCATTTGTAGAATAATATACTATAATCGAGGCTAGTATACGGTCATCGAAGTATATTACAATTTTGTCTTGGATTTTAAGTTCCTTTGTTTTCGTTTCGGTAAAGAATACGTTAGCTTGTTTAAAGGGAACTTTTGCTGGAAACTGGATTTATTTGCGATTTATTGGTAAGGTGTTATTTGGCCAGTCTTGATTATTTATTTTTATTCTAGGCTGGCTTGTAATAAAATCTTGACCTTCACATAAGGTACCAAATATTTACATTGATATTATTTTGGAAAATTCTAGTAATTAAGAAGTAAGGTTATGAATTTTGTAATTCAAGATAACTTGAACTCTCTATGTATGATACAAATAGTTTGTATAATTAATTATTTTCGTTAACTTCTTGCATTATTGGATTTACACATAAATACAGAGAGAGAAAAGATTATGATTATGCCAATCACAAATAAGAGAAACAAGCAATAGATAAAATAAAAGTAGTAAAAGCGCCACAGAAAGATGATATAACACAAGAAATGATAAAATATATGACAGGGTGGAGTATCTGAGTTACAGGAAATTACGAATGAAGCAATAAAGATATGGTTGGAATACAGAAATAGTATCTACTACCGATATACAAAAGAAATTGCAAAACCATCGGGGAATTACATTATCAAATATACCAGACAAGATACTAATAAGAATGATGGAAGAAACGATAAGTCCAATAATAGATAAAACAATTGAAGAAACACAGTGCAGGTTTAGAAGTAAAGTGGAAATAGACGCAAGACCTCATTTCTCAATCAGACAGATTAACGAAACGTTAATT
Source organism: Rhagium mordax (assembly GCA_963680705.1). NCBI lineage: Eukaryota > Metazoa > Arthropoda > Insecta > Coleoptera > Cerambycidae > Rhagium > Rhagium mordax. The sequence continues at coordinate 11,203,277 of OY796657.1, forward strand.
AATAACAATAGAGATATATTTACATATATGCTTCGTGGAAATGGAAAATTCGTTTGATGGAACAAGGAGGCACGACATATTATGGAAGACTTTAGAAAAGAGAGGGGTAGACGCAGAAAGTCTATTATTGGTATAAAATCTGAGACTAAAGAAATGAGTATATCTAAGTGATATGTGAAAATTCAGTCTAGGTCAAGAAGCAAGTGTAGTTTAGGCTAGACAAAAAAATCAACAAATCAACCGTGAATCCAACTGGGTTAAACCTTGCCTTATTATAGTTTAAATTATTATTGATCGATTATTTTTTAATATTTTTTAAATTTAAAGCAACTTCTTATAATAACAACGAAAAATTAAGTTTGGTTAAAATAAATATTTCAATTTAGATAAACTGTGTACAAGCGACCTGAGTTCTGAATTACTTTTTGCTTTACAATACACCCATTAACTTATGCCATTGATTAAGGAATGAATAAGATACGCTACTTCAATGGTAAAGTGCGAGGCCAATTTTGGCGACGAGATCTCGGTAAGTTGCGGGCATTCCTGTGATTTACGTAGTATGCTTTTGACAAACCAGTGTCGTGTCTGGTTTTATATCATTAATAATCTAATAGTAATAAAAATTTAATGTCCAGATTAATTTCAGTTTAAAATTATTAACGTAGTATGTTCTCTCTGCCAGCTATTTCTCAGCGTTTGTTTGACTTTTAACCGTCACATAATTTTAAACTAAAATCAATCTGAACATTCAATTTTTGTTTTCACTAGATTATAAATTATATAAAACCAGACACGACACAGGTTTATCAAAAGCATACTACGTGAATCACAGGAATGCTCGCAACTTACCGGGAATCTCGCTGCCAAAATTAGCCTCGCACTTTACATTGGAGTCGCGTATCTTATTCATTCCTTAATCAATGCTTATGCGTAGTGTCTCCGGCTTACTATATCCCTGTGCCCAGTAATTTTGAGATCACGTACCGTAGTTTCTAGGTAGATGAATGGAAAAAAGTAGAGCTACGTTGGACACCATTGTCTCACTTTGGGCACCATACCCAACTATCTAGGTTAGAAAATGAAGATGGTGGCACCTACACGCGGGCAACCTTTCAATAGAACGGGAAGCTATCTTGTTGGTTGGAAAATTCGACGCCTGCAAAGTAATGCAACTCGTTCTAAGGTAGATTTTTGCATCCAATATCTAGGCCACCATCTGGACCTGTTTTAGATTTTTGAGAATATGTTTAAAGCACTGTGTTGGAACACCATTTCTAATATTCTTGGTCTGGAATATATACGCATAAGTGGGCCAGTTGCTTTCTCCCGACGATTTTTAATTTTGGTCATCGACAAGAATATTCGACTTGCACTTAGGAATGAGACCAATTTGTTGGTGTAATAGAAATAGTAAATCCAGGCTTTTGAAGGCCCTTTTCTCTAGGACAGCGCTGAGTGAGGTCCAGTATCTTAAAAACACCCTCAAATATAAATTTGTTGCAAGAAATTTGAACAAAATTGTGTATTCATATCATATAAGTCATACGTAATAATAACAAATTGTAATGATTCTGTTGGAGATTTAAAGATGTACGTTTTAGGATATATGTAATATAATTTTATCCAACGAATATGATATAACAAAAAGACACATGTGGGAATGTATCTTTATTTTCCTGGTTGCGAAAATACGTGACCGTGTAATAAGTTACTTTTATATATTTTGTAAAACTCTCACACTGCTCTTTATTACTTGATATTATTATGCACGTATTGTTTAACCTACTTATAAATTCTACTAATATATTTTATAAATTGCATAAACGCTATGGCTACAATCCACATAAAAGTTTATAACAGACGTTTTAATTTGCTACGAAATATATTCACCCTGCTTGATTAAACGCAAGAGTTGTTCGTTTTTTTAATGTCCGGGTATTTTGTTTAGTAGTAGTAGTAGTAGTAGTATTTAGTTCTTATAATATTTACATATTACCGATAGTGCCTTGACATCTATCTGAATATTGCCGTTTACTTTAGTTCGATTAGATTTGTGTACGCAGAAATGAAATAACGCGGCTGTCATAAAGACAGTTCGAGACGAGTTCACGCCGACAAAAGACGGAGATGTACGAGAAGTAAAACGCATGTATCTATGCAGCGGCCCTTCACATAGTATATTTTGAGGTTTTCAATGTAAAAATGTCCACTTTCGTTATCTGTATTATAGAAAACGCCCCTCAATTTTATAGAGAATAAGAGACTTGTTGAAATAATTACATTTATAAGTTGATTGACTGCAATATTAATAATGAATTTTATTGGGTGTCGGTCAAAAATTTTATTGAAATTCTTCTGACACCTTCTTAATTCAAATACAGAAAACATTAAAAAAAAGTTTCAAAATCATTTGATTACTAAGAAAATATTGAGTGTGGTTCTATATCAGTTTTATAATTTCTTGTGTGTGCTCTTTGAACAAGATACACAAATCGTCATAGTATGCATCATAATTCAAATCGTAAATCGAATTTTTACAATTTCCCGTGCTATGAAACTTTCATTATGGTAATTCTCTGGTAGACAATTAATTATGATAAGTATTATATTACTAATAAAAAGAAAGTCCTACCTTTTAAGAAGGAAAGTTTAATTTTCAAATACACCTTGTACTTTTGGAATAGAAATTGTTAATTTTGTTGATACTAATACAATACAATTACAGTTGACAAAATATTACCTTTAGAAATCACATTCAATTTAATTGAACGTTTTAGGATCTCATTTGCCTCGATCTTGTTCAAATTGATAACGAAACGTAAATTATCTGAAATTATAAATAATTAGATTGAGTTTACATTGTTAGTCAAATATCCTTTATAATTTATTTTATTCTCGATCATAAACTCAGAAATTTGTTATATTTTAAATCAAAATCTCTAAAATTCATGCAAAGGTAAAAAGTTGAACGCTGAAATTAACGATGATTAAATTATTATGAAAATTTTTTGACAGTTCTAACAACCAATTAAATTTCGTTATTTCTTGTCATGTGACACAAATCATCATTTTAACATTACACTGACTATTTCACTCACCTTAAAATTATCACATAATCTGACCAATCACAAACCAAAGACAGCTTGTATTACAGCGAAAACACCGACTGTCTTCCAATTCTAATTGGTCTATCAGCGTGGTGTTTTCAACGACGTAACCATGGATACGGATGGCCGTAATCATGGATGCGGATGGCAAAGCAAAGTTTAATAAAAATTAATTATAGAGACAGACGTCAAAATGAGTCGCTTCGGTGCTACTTCAAGTGGAGTTATCAACCAAAATATTTGTTCGTGAAATAGTCTAATAAATTACCACTCGTGATTGAATTTATCTTATAAGTCTGTCTTTTATTTCTAAACTCAACTGAGTTGCTTGAAAACACCACTCGTCCTATCGTGGTGTTTCCAAGCAACTCAGTTTCGTTAGAAATAAATCGACAGACTTATCGCGAAAATTCAATCTTTTGTGGTATTACTACTGATAACACCATCCAGGGAAATTTTCAATCACTGTGACAACAAAATTATTTAACTTTGCCAACTTCATAATAACTGCCAAATAAATTTCAAAAGGTCACGTTTTGGCAATGCCAATTCTCAATCTATAAACTTTTAATAAACAAATAATTGTTTTGTTGTGTTGCGACTTTTTGATTTTATTTTTTCAAAAAATTTTATGAAAATTATCTCGTACATTATCAATGTCCTAGGGATATTATAGCTGAAAATACTGAGTCAAAAATTTTATTTTTTAGAATAATAGAAAACAAAAACAGCCTTTTGGGCGCCTCCCTCAAAGCGACCAGCTCCGTAATAGCTATTAACATATCTAGGAATGTTATGACTATCATAACTGCCGCAGATGTCGGTTTGAAATCCGAGCTCGTAGAGCGAGGATTTTAAGACATCTAAGGCTGTTATGATTCATAACATCCGTGATATGTTCAATAGTTTATCGGTTTCAGAAAATAAAGACATTATTAATAGATATTACCTTTTGATATTCTCTTATTAATAACGTTTACATTTCATTAGTTGGTCAAGTCTGTATGGGTTGATTTGTCGCCATGGTTACAGTTATATTATGTTTGTTTTTATTTGTTACCTTTTATCATATTACATAAATGTTTACATTTTTAATGTCACAACGGCTACATAAAATGGACCTTGGATTGCCTGAAAATACATTTCAGTTGGATTTCAGTATTTAATTATTATTGTTTGGAGTTTTCTGTCTGTTTGTATTAATAAATAGCCCTATAGTTTCATTATTTATTATATCATCTGTTGACAGTTATTGACAGATCTGTATCTGTAATATTACCGTACAAGCAATAAATATAACTGTACAACTTTAGTTATGACTTATTTACCAGCCTACTTTTGCATATGTAAACAAAGGATTAATATCCTGAAACCGATAAAGAAATATTTACGGTCCTATAATCATAGGACCATTTTTCTATAATTTGTTAGAAAATTAAATTCTAACGGGAATAGTATTAGAATATTAGTATAAGAAAAAGACCAGCAGGACCAGGAGTATCAAAATAATTGTTAGCTCTCTATTGAACTCCATCTTAACACTTCTGAAATTCTATAATAAGATCATTAGAATAAGCGAAAGGCCAGAAGATATTTAATTCATTACCAGTAGTATCAAAACTTTATAGTTTTGATACTACTGGTAGTGAATTAAATATCTTCGTAGTTAATTTCCCGTTGTATTACATTTTAAGAATTATTGACATGGTTTTCAGAAACACCCTGTAACTTTAGTAACTTTACATGCACTTTTTGTCTCAGGTTAAACCTATGTATTGTCCCTTAAAATATTTTGCAATCCTTTAGGACCACTCCGTACCTTTATAAAATTTGATTTAATAAGCCAGGTGTATTCATCTTGCAAAAAATTGATAAGTAGTATAAATTATTATTTCCAATTATTTGTTTGTCGTGTAATAAGATACAACCAGCAAACAAACAAAGATAATATTACAAATACTTTAGATACCATTACTTAAAATTCAATAGAAAGAGAAATAGAATTATGTTTAAATATAAAAATGAGTTTAATGACTTTGAACGCAGCAAACTTCCTCCGCATTATAGTAAACCTCCTCATTTTGATGGCTTACCAAAGATAGATAAACCAAACATTCCATTAAGACCAATAATTGCTAGTTCTGCCAATTCGCCGTGTCATAATTTGGCAAAATTCTTATTCAAAGTTATTAATCCATTATCTGGAAATACTGATTCATATATTTAAGGGGATAATAGCACCCATCATATATTTGAAAATTTACATTTTCGTTACTATTCATCGGTATGGTTTCAAAGTTTTATGAACGATATGCAATTATATAATTTAGGGCTGTGTGCATGCATATTTGAATAAGTGTCAGGAAACCCGAAAAATAAAAAAAAAAATTCGAAATTTTCCAGACCCATGCACATGCATCTAGAAAATGTAATTCTTAATACGGTGTCAAAATTAAAATCGTTTATCTGCTGTCGTTTGCGTACAATAAATTTTCAAAATTCTTTGCATTGTACGTGGAAAACGCTGCCATCTACTGGTACGACTATGAACTACGAGTTTTATGAGCAGGTACAATTCCTTCTGCAAGTATAATATCGAATAATGTCTCAGATATTATTCGCATAGTTGATATCAAGGTGAAAAAGACAGCGAGTCAGGTGGTATTATCCCCTTAAAACAGTAAACACATTATCAATGGTCCAGTTGATAAAACATTGTCAATAATAAGAACCAAATTATCAAACGATAATAATTTGGCAGACAGGACTAAACTTGCCATAAACAGTATTATGGAATTATTGACAATGTGTAGTAGGACAACATATTTTTAATTGGAAAATGATTTCTATGAAGAGGATTTGGGGAGGGCAATGAGGTTTTTCTCCAATATTAAGTAATGTATTTAGGGAAAATTTTGAAAATAAATCGGTTACCTGGTGGAGATATGTCGATGATATCTCAATAGAAAGTCCTCAATAGAAAAGTTGATATATTTAATTACCTCATTACTACTGCTTTTGATATATTTGCACCTCTTAGAACTGTCAGAGTATCTAAACCTAAAGCACGTTGGCTTACTCAAATAATTTAAAATTACTCATCAGATATATCCAAGCTCCCAGCTGTAGGGAATATTATAAAAAACTTCGAAATTTAGCATTAGCTACAGCAAAATCTGATAAGAAAGCATATTTGAACAGTATATGTCAACAAAACAATGTGAAGAAAAGTTGGAATGCTTTAAACAGTTGTAACATTGTCAATAAGCAAAGGAATAATAATATTCTCCATTATTTGGTTGATCCTAATATTACTAATAATTTTTTTACGTCACTTATACAACAAAATAATCCATGCGTTGAAAGTATTAATTTTTATGAAAATAATATCTTTAATAATAATATTACATTTAGTTTAAAGTTGGTCTCTATTGAGGAGGTTGTAAAGGTGGCTACTTATAATGGTGCTTTTAGTCAAGATACTTACGTAATCTTTTATACGGAAATCTCGGGCGCCAGTCCTTTAATTTTTAAGTGCAAAGAACTACACTTTTTTGGCTCTCCTAATTGGGAGAACAACCCTGAATAGCGAAACAGCGGAGATACGGAATTGCCAGGGGTCGGAGCTGGAGATCTATCTAATGGATTTCGATCATGCTGCTCAAACGGGTTAATCAGAAATAAATCACAGAAATAATAACTCGTGAATTTTACCTCTTTTAAAATAACGTATTTATTCAGTAGTAATTGGAAACAGAATAATTTACTCTAAAACCTCCACGACTGTACAGTCGAGTGTGTATAAAACTATTTAAAAATGATTAAAAACAAGTCAAGCTGGCAATCAAGAATCTTTACGCGATTTTACGGCGGAATTTTCGGAGACGTTGAATTAATAAATTATTGTGTGCGACAAGCAAACGGACCTTTCCACTAGGAAATATTATAAACGGCGGGCAATCCGTTAGCGGCAAACTACTGCCACAAACGTAGAGCTATTTGTTAATGATTATATTGAGTAAAGTAAGTTTTTCGAGTCAACTCTATGCAGATCACCTGTACGGATGGCCCAAGTGAACAGATCCACGCAGTTGATGCATATAATGACTATTTGGTTTCACGTAGGTTTTCCGGTAACCTATTATGCAGGGACGCTTTTAAGATGGCCCAAGTGAACAGATCTCAGCAGCCGTTGCATATGTTTACAAAATAAAAGACCAACGGAGGAGGTATTACTAATGAGCTCTAGTTTACTTTGATAGCAAAATACGGCGATACTCACGGACAATAAGATCTCTCAATATCTATACTTAACTGAAGGCAGTACCTACAGAATGTAGCAGGTTACGGTGAATTCTTACCAAGATTAAGATTCAAAGAAATTTTCTATTAAAACTCGGAGCGGCGGTACGGAAAGATTTACGGCGTTAGTTTGATCTTCAATTGCTAGGCGGTCGAACGGATCTGATTTTGTGGACTACCTCGGAATGAACATGCACTGCTGCCGGCTTTCTCGGAATGAGGACGAAGTGAGCGCTCCTCTCCCTTTTGTTACCTTTATGACGCATCTAGGTCGCGTGATAGAGGGGCGGTCACCGACTTTAAACGAAGGATTCGGATGCACAACCCAACGTAACTTGCAGAGGTTCAGCGGATTATGCAAGTAGGCGCATCAATTCAGAACGTATATAACCGGAAATGAGTTACTTGCAATTTCTATACTATATTGCAAAAAGAAACGAATTAAAACGGGCAAGGATTAACAATTTTAGTAACGAATGATTTTTATTTCCGACTCGGCCATTATTTATAATAATTCTCGGATTTTACTTATACGAGGGATTGTCGAAAATTAATCAATTAATTACTTGATTGCTTGTTTACCAGCGGACCTTTTAACAACTCATTAATAACTTAACTAGACAGGACTTACTTACTAAAAACAGCGGCAGGGTGTACCCAAGTGACGGTAATATTTAAAGCAAAAATGAACATTACTTGATTGGAAAAAATTACTTCGTTACAACAAGGTTCATGACATATTATTCAATTTAAGATCTAACGCCTATGGTGTGGTATTTCAGCTGTAATGTTAAAATATTGTAGTCCATTTATTGACCCTTATATAACTCATATCTTAAATTATTCCATCGAACGAAATACTTTTCCAGAATTGTGGAAAATTGCAATAGGGTGTCCCATACTTAAAAAAACTGATCCATTAGAGCTTTCAGATCTGAAAGTTATAAGTTTACTTCCTTGTATCGTCCTTGTATATCTAAAATTTTAGAAAGAATTATTTATAATCAAATTTATAATTTTGTCAATTCAAATAATACTTTACCTTCTTCTCAAACTGGGTTTAAAAAACAATTTAGTACCAGTGTGGCGTTAGCACAAGTAACTGTTGATATCTTGACTGCTACTGATCATGGGAAAGTTATTGCGATAGTGCTGCTCGATTTCTCGAAAGCCTTTGACACTATAAAGCATGACCTTATTTGTTCAAAGTTAATATTTTATGGGTTTTCAAACGACTTCATTTCTTTCATTAAATCTTATCTTAGCAATAGGAAACAGAAGGTTAAACTTGATAGTAGTTTTTCTGACTTTGCAAATATTACAGCAGGAGTTCCTCAGGGATCCATTATTGGTCCTCTTTTATTTATTTTATATACAGCTGATTCACTAAAATCGTTAAACTCTGTAAAGTGCAAGCTTATGCCGATGACTCACAAATATATTTCAGTTTTCTAGTGGACGATGTCGCTCAGGCACAGGAACATATCAAGAGCGATTTAGACTTACTTTTTAAAAAATGTCAAAATCATAGCCTAAAGTTAAATTCAGACAAATGCAACATTATGGTTTTTGGACCCCCAATCTAAGGCAAATGAGGTAAAAAATAATATTAATATTAAAATTAATAATACAGCTCTACCTGTTACTTCAAAAGCAAAAAGTCTAGGTTTAATTTTGGAAGAAGATTTTAGATTTAAAAGTCATATAAATAATTTATTAAAAAAGTCTTATGTAGTTATGAAGCGTTTATATTCTAATAGACTTATATTAAATGCAGAGTTAAACAAATTCCGACTCTCTTGTCTTTTCGATTTTTAATTATTGCGATTTTATATACAGTTCTTGTTTAGATTATACATATAAAAATAGAATTCAGAAAATACAAAATAGTTGTGTTCGTCTTATCTGAATCTGCGTAAATATGACCACGTCTCACACAAAATTAAAGACTTGCGTTGGCTGACCATGGAAAACAGACCTTAGTAATTTTGTTCATAAACTTCTAAAAACAAATATAGACTGTCCGTTATCTCTCAAATTAATTAAAAGATCGATTGTACACTCTCTTAACATCAGACAAAAATGTAACCTCACTATGCCTCACCACTCGACAGCCCTGTTTAAAAGAAGCTTCATATATGTACAGATAAGTCCAGGATGCTTCGAACACGATAGGGATTGGGACGAATATACGAGTGGCCGACAACTCGCCTCAGTTCGAAATTTGTACAGTAGGAGAAGGGAGAGGCAGTACGCTGTGGCCACTGACTGCTCAGCACTACTCAGCAGCCGTCAGCAGACTGTTGTTAGTATCTCATTAACCGTGTAGGGATGTAGAACGTAGAACTCATGTCTGAAAGGAACAAGGAACGGTAGACGCGAGAGTCATCGGCTACAGCGCGGAAATCCACGATTCCCACCACTGTGTCCGCTCGCCTACTACGGGCACAAGTAAATCGCGCAAACTAATACCCATGTTCGAACCTTCTCGGTCTTTACTGTATAATGCAGTTATTGCTTACAATATGGTACCTTTAAATATTAAATGTTTTTCATATACCAACTTTAAATTTAATTTAAAGAAGTACATTTTCTCCATACAGTGAATACCTAACAATTTAATTATTGCAGTTTTCATATACAGTATCAATATTATCATTAGCATTCATTAGGCTATATAGTTCACATTACACTTTACTTATAAATAATTATGGTGTATATAGAGATAAGTATTTTCAGTGTTATTTTTGTTTTTTTTTCTTTTTTCTTTTGCGTCTAATTTCTTCATTAATTATCACGGTGTTCTTGTGTGTTAAGTGTAAGAATAACCGAAGGCTAAACTTCTTGCACTGGTGACACTACACATTATATTTATTTTGTTATTCTTACATCTAATTTAGTAAAATAAAGCCGATTTTTATTTATTTATTTATATTTTTGCAATTTGGCCCCAAGAGATCAGAAAGAAAACAGTTTCTTGAAAAATATTAATGATAAAATATATATTTTTTTAAATCGGCATTAAAGTACCTCAAAATCGTCATTAAAGTAATCCATTATTGTGCGATTTTTGTAGTTGGCCGAGGCTGGCCGAGGTGACAGATAAACGTAAACATTAATTTTTTATTGCTTGTAAGAATAATTGTGTTATAACAAAAGGTAAATAAATACAGTTTTTTACATCAGAATTGTATTATCACTATTATAATTGCAAAAAATAATGGTTTTCTTATAAAAAATTATTCCGACTTGACATTTAAAAATAATTATGACATTTCCTAATGTCACTTGAAATTTTAAATAATTATGACATTTCTTAATGTCACTGAAAATTATTTGAAAAATAGAGTTAATTAATTTTAATTTCATAGTTTTTGGATTTAAAAAAAAATGTAATATGCACCTCGGCATTAAAGTTCCTTTTTATCACTCATGTGGTTTATTTGCCTCGGCCCTACGGGCCTCGTCAACTAAACTCCACATTCATGATAAAAAGATTAACTTTAATGCCTTGATACATAAATAACTATTATTAGATTCTATTGGAACTAGAAAATAGTAATGAATTGGAATTTTTGGACATTTTGGTTAAAAAAGATAACAATTCAAATGGATATCTAAATTCTCAATAATGATAAAAGAGGTGTTTTTTCGATTAAGCGTTCCGGCTGTAGTGAACGTAGCTTCATCAGTAAATATTATTTTTTTGATAAAGTCTGGGTCTTCCTCAATATCTCCACCTATCTCTTGACAAAATCGCAGCATCTGATGACTTTTGCACAGGAATAAATTTGTAAGGATGGCAATTAAGCGATTTTAAAATGGTTGAAATTTTGATTTTAGATACCTACAGGGTGTGCGAATTAAGACCAGAACACCCCATTATTTCGGAACGCGTTGACCGATTTTAATATTTTTTTGTTTTGGGACATAGTGCTCGATGAGCTTTATTTGACCATGTGGAAAAATTTTAAATTTTCATTTTTTCAAGGCCTGCTAAGATTCGCTAAATGGGTCGAAATGTAGAGATCGACCATTAGGCAATATTTTTTCGAAAAAATGGATAGCGCATTCGATTCAGACGTGCCTCAAATACCTTTATACAAACAATTTTTTTTTTATTAAGTAGAGATACTTTTTACTGTTGAAATCCAGACATCTACATGTAGAAGTTACAGCGATAAAACTTCGTTCCTAGATATCTGACATGGCTCTAAGTCGAATGAATACTTTACCTTTTTTGTACGCATAATAGATTTTTATACAGGGTCAGTAGAAAAGTGAAAAATGTGAAAATTCGCTACGCTGTGACAAACACCCTATATAAGGTATTGAGCTCAAACTTTGTATAAAGGTATTTGAGGCACGTCTGAATCGAATGCGCTATCCATTTTTTCGAAAAAAAATTGCCTAATGGTCGATCTCTAAATTTCGACCCATTTAGCGGGTCTTAGCAGGCCTTGGAAAATTTAAAATTTAAAATTTTTCCACATGGTTAAATAGAGCTCATCGAGCATTATGTCCCAAAACAAAAAAATATTAAAATCGGTTAACGCGTTCCGAAATAATGGAGTGTTCCGGTCTTAAATCGCACACCCTGTACATATATTAAAGAATTTTGCAGTATGACGAGATGATCTCTCTGGGTTTTCTAAAATATCAAAATAAATACCAATACAATCAAATCATTTTATAACTATGAAGATTTTCAAAAAATAATAAAATATTTAACTCTTCTTTCTCATTTCTGCTAACAGTTCTCTTTTTCCTTTTTATACATTTGTTGATCCTAAATTTTCGATGGTACCTACTCGTTTCTCAGGAAAAATATTATGAAGTTCTTGTTGAATTAAATATATTATGTTATTATTCGACCTATTTCATGTCTTCCTTCATCTTTTGTTAAATATGACAACGACAATTGAATACTAACAATACCGGCACAAACAATTTTAATGTCAATCGAAATTCATCTATTGTTTTCCCAGCATACTAGTTTTATATTATTTTGGATTTACCACATTTTAAATCTACATAGGAGAAATAGATATTTCATTCTACGTTATAATATACAGGGTGTTCCACTAAAAATCATAACTTGTAGTATTATACTTATATTTCCGATGCTCATTTGTTTATTTTGATATATCCAAAACATAACACATAAGGAACCTTAAAACTTCTGTATTTAAACTTTTATCGTATCTTTTATAATAAACCCTGTAGGTAGGGGTCAAAATATAAACGACTACCTACCCAAAAATTTAAAATATTCAAGAATATGTGGTAATAAATCTCCAACCATATAAGGAAAAGGTATAGCCTCTTGTTTTTTCAAACATAATCCTCGTAGAACACCTTTAAACCAAACACTATATGAGATCATATTTTTGACACTATATGTTAGAGAAACAGTTGCCTCTCCCTGTATCCATTCGGCGTCACAGGTAGACTAAGGTAAGTGTGCAAGAAAAGACAAGACAAGGTGAGTGGAGAGAGAGTCAACCGCAGCCCACCTATGCAACCATTAAATTTACTCAGTTTGGTCTGAGACGCCCATGCGTAGTGCTAAGGATATGACAACTACAGTAACAGTGTGCTTTGGTTAATTTTTACATTTCACTTTCATATTGTTTATTCAGTTACTGAGGCTGACAAATTACAAACTGCTTTGATTTCGTCCGCGAGTGTTAGTTTAGTGTTAGTGTCGTCAATTGAAAATTGCTATGTATTTCATAAGGAATGCACTGTGTTTATCTGCAGTTTTTGCAGTATGCTCAGCTAAAGGTAAGATGTTTTGTTTGTTTTGCTACCACTCAGGTTTTTGTGTTGTATAAATTAAATTTACATCTGTGATAAAAATGAATGACACTCGATTATTGATCAAATGTCTGAAATGCACTTTAGTATGAAAATTTATTTGCAAAAGCACAAGACAATGTTTTTTTAAACCGATTTCGAACAATTGAACGTGAGCAATTTTTTTCCATATTAGGCAATCGAATATTCATTATTTTAATATCCATATCCCAATGTCTACTTTCATAAGTGATTGAAGGTTATTCTCGTCTCGTAACATATGTATAAACACCACAGGCGATACGCTGCAATATAGCTCAATATTGATGCCTGTGAACCGGCAGAGATATGGAGATTTGGTTATTAAAGCGGGCGATTATTTTGCTCTTTGATTTTCAGTCCAAACAATATTCCAATTAGAATACTGCTCGGAAAAATATGCATAGTTTAATACCAATTAAGTTACTATAGTTAGTTCAGTAAAGGCATCATGCAAAATCATGAGTCATTTGAAGGCCGTTCTGATTCAAATATCGCGTGAAAATCAGGCAAAATATATATGATCATGTAATATTTCAGATAAAACATGTACAAGAACTCCGTTTTTTCGGTAACTGAGATATACTAGTGAAAATAATAATTTACCTTATAAAAAATGAAATATAAAAATAAAGAGGAAAATAATGAGATGTAATTATTAAAGATTAGATATCAATCATGCATCTTTTTTCTGTACTGTCTGTGTCAAAGAAAAATATATCCCTTTTTTTAAGACACAAAAAGTACGTCATGTTCTATAAATATAATTGGAACTGTTATGATTACGTTTAACAAATATAAAGAAATCGAACCAAAACGTCCCAATTTCCACAATATTGATAATTTAATGTATTCCAAAATGTTTAATAATTAATTGGTTAGCTACAAAAATGTATCACTTAACAAATTTATTACTGGAATAAAAAACATCTTAAATCAGAATCCTCCCATTATTAAAATGTTGAGTTTCTATTAGGTATTATTAGCAAATCTATGAGTAACATTATTGCATTATTTTATGGTATTAATAATTATAGTATTTGAACAGCCTTTGGAAGTCAAAAAGGCGCTTTTTGCAGCTGCATTTATTAGATGATATATCTGATTGATACAGTTATAAACTGACGTCACAACACTACCTCAATTTTTTCAACAATTTTCGACCACAATCGCTGGTGCTAATTGCGAAACCTTTTCCTTTACTTCACCTCTTTCAAATGTTTAAGAAACAGAAGTGCCAATTGTCTAAGAAGTTCTTTTCCAAATATATACCTACTACTTAGAACCACAACCATAGTTGGTAATTATAAAATACGAATATATCCTCTTCTTCTTCTTAATTCTAAGGACCTTCTATCCTTTATAGATGTAAGACATGATGTGAAGTTGAGTTTTTCTCAGCGGTTTCTCTTCCATAATTCTCTCCATTTCTTACGGTCTCCTGTTTGTGGTAATATCTTTTTTAATTTCTTTCATCTCTTCTCACCTGCTTTATTGACCACTCATGTTTTTCTTGGTCTCTCTCTATCATTTCTCTTTATTGTTCGAGCTTCGAATGTTTTCCTGTCATCCATTCTCTTTACAAGGTCAAACCATCTCAGCTGATTTTCCTCTATACTTTGTTCTACTGTCGTGTCTTTGTCAGTATGTACCGTTTGGGATATGGTCTAATCGGGTTTTGCTTTAAATTTTTCTCAGGAATATCATTTCTGTTACTTGGATTTTCTCAAGGATTTACTTTATGTGCTTCTGTTATAGTCAATGATTCTGAGCCATAAGCCAGTATGGGAACGACCACTTTCTTAAATATTTGTACTATTATTTCCTTAGGTACATTTTGGTTTCCTAAGCTATTGAAGAGTGTTCCAGTGTTTGCCGTTCTTCCTGCGATTTCATTGTCTATTTTCCCATCTTTTGATATATTCTTCCCAGGTATTTGAACTATTCTATCCGCTTTATTTGTCTATTTACCCATTATGTAAATTTGTTCTTCTTCGCTCAGGATCATAGTTTTAGTCTTCTCTATGTTGATTTTCATACTCTATTTCCTGAGTGTTCGGTTACATAAGTCTAAATTTTTATTCAGAATCTCTTCGTTTTCTGCGAATATCACCATGTTTTACTATCTGCATTTTTAAGTAGCCCACTTCATAATTTTCTATTCAGTTTTTTTATCTCTTTCCATCCATTTCATATATCCATTTAGAGCCTTCTAAATATTTTAAATAATTGGTGTCCATTTTCTAAAACGCTAAAAATTCACCAAAGTTCTAACTTCGTTGACTCAAAACCGATTTTGGTGATTTTTTTGTGAAATTTCCTCGGAAATTTCGGAAAAAGTTTATAGGTAAGTTCCCCATAGGTTAGAAGGTGTGCTTTTTATTACCTATTTCAATTGTTATTAATAAATAAGTGTTTTTTTAATACACTCCTAATTAAGAAATGTTGAACTCTTTTATTTATTTAAACAATTGCCTGAAATTCAATTACATAATGTTTTTGGGAGTCACACATTTCGAATCTGGCCTCAAAATCGGTCTAAAAACAAAATGGCGTCAAATGTCAATTTTTTTTTATTACCTATATTTATTAGATATATGGGGGTTTTTGGGGTCACTGATCACGAATTTGGCATTAAAACTAAAATAAAATAAAAAATGGCGGATCCAAAATCGCAGAAATGGGTCAATTTTTTTTAGTGGCATTTAATTTCTTATACCGGATGACAACTGCAATAATTACAAACCAAAACAAAAGCAATTGATGTGAATCACAGCGACCTAATTATGTTTTTAAATATTAAATAAAATGTAATTGACTCCCGAAAAAAAAATCCAAAAAGGCACCATTATACGTAAAATGATCCGCTGGTCTCAAAAATGTCAAAAGCAACAGAATATTCCACTTAAAAATCAAAAGTTTTGATCAATTCCGGTCAAACCGGAAGTACCTTGAAATTCAAAGTTATCCTAAAAAATGTAAAATTAGACAATATTTTACGTCCCTCAAATTTCAAATTTTTATCTGATGTAGAAAAGAAATTACAGGTGCACCCACCCCGGTAGCCACTTTAGTGGGGTTTCTTTCTTGGGTCGCTGATCTCAAATTGTTCATGCCTGATCTATTTTTATTTTAACTTTCGCGGAGATTACGCGACTTTCCTGTAATTGGCTTACACCTTCCACCAATGCGAAGAGAGACTAACTGTCAGATCTATCTATCTATCTACGCGTGTGTGAGCGAATGGCGGTTTTGATTGTGCCACGCTTTTGCTTTGTGTTAAAACCTACAAGAAATTGCTAAAAATATCAACTTTGTGGTCGAAAAGTGCAGCCCGGCCGGTGTCCTGCTTGTGTGAAGACCTGAGGGAGGAAACCCATGCGATTCCATCAGGGTGTTGTACTGGGAGAGCAACAGGTAGGTGATATTTCAATTACATGTCGCCGACCTCGTGTTTATTAAAATTTACAATTATCGAATCTGCGTGAACATTTGGCCCTTCTAGCCATATTAGAGCTTCTCTGTGAAATACAGTCCATTTACATTAGTTACCTGACTTAATTAATTGTTCACAATAATTTTGAAAGGAACATAATTTGAGGTTAATTTAACAGTTTATTCGATTTAGTGGAACTTTATCGTATTTGCATTTGTGTGTGTTGTTGTATTGCGTGATGGAGGTGGAATTTAACAAAGCGTCAAACAAGCGTCATGCAATATATAAACGTGTGGAAAAAGTGTTGGAGATCGCTCAACAAGCGTTGGTTGATCCGGGAAAACTTGGGGAATTTGAGGTGCGTTGTGACTCGTTAAATGAGCTTGTAAATTTGTTTGATTCGCTGCATTTAGAAGCCATATCGCTGGTAGATCCGACAAAATTAGATGAACAAGATGAAATACAATCTAAATTTGATAGTATGCAGTATTCAGTAAAATCAATTCGACGAGAATTATTCAAAGAAAGTAAGTTTGTCCGTTTAGTTAGCCGATCGGGTAGTCCCGTGAGTTCGGTGCATTCTGAGGTGAGGAGTATAGACGGAGGAAGTGTTAGTGGCGTGCGGGAAAATATAAAATTGCCGAGAATAGAAATTCAAAAATTTGACGGTAACATTAAAAATTGGCCTACTTTCTATGACATGTTCAAAACGCTTATACATGAGAATACAACGTTGTCAGACATTGAACGCTTTCAATATTTAAGTTCGTACCTTTCTAAAGAAGCATTATCAATTATTAAAAATTTGCCGATTACCGCGGAAAATTATAAAATAGCGTTTGATGCGTTGAAAAATAGATTTCAAAATAAACGTGTATTGTTGACAAATTATTGGCAGTCTATTTCGCAGGCGCAGAAAGTAAGTGGTGAATCTGCTGCTTCACTTAGAAACTTATTGTCGGTATTTTCGGAAAATTTAGCGGCATTAGATCAATTCAAACAGGACTTGTGGGATTTCACGAAATTTAATTGGTTATTACAAAAAATTGATGGTAATATGCGTACTAGGTTTGAAATAGAGTTTGCATCAACAAACATGCCAACATACAAAGAGTTATACACTTTTCTAGAGAAACAGTGTCGTGCGTTGGAAACTAGTGTAATGATAGTAGGCGGGTCTCAACAAAAAAGGGTGGTTGTGACTAAGCAGGCTGTGGTGTCGAAAGATAAGTCTACTGTATCCTTAGTAACTAAAACTGAGAAAGTTGCGGTGTGTGGATGTTGTAAGAAAGATCATTCGGTGGTGGTGTGTGATGAGTTTCTGAAATTGAGCCCACAGGAGAGGCACGAGTTGGTGAAAAGTGAGAGATGGTGTTTCAATTGCCTGTCCAGCTCACACTCGGCACAGAGGTGTGTGTCAAAGTATAATTGTCGGGTGTGTACGAAACGACATCACACGTTGCTTCATTTTCCTAGGCCCTCGGTTGTCAAGGGTGAAGGGAAAGATACTGAGAGTGAGACGAATTCTGAAAGTTCTGTAGTGAATGCAATGACAAGTACGGTTCATGTGCGAGGTACTGTTTTATTTTCTACTGCGTTGGTGAGTGTTAAGGATGGTGAAGGAAACTTTCAAAAATGTAGAGTGTTGCTTGACTCAGCTAGTCAAGCCAGCTTTATTTCTGAGGCCTGTGCAAACAGGCTAGCTCTTCCGAGATCTTCGTCATCTATTCCAGTTCAAGGCTTAAATCAAATGTCTACTCAGGCAAAGTTAGGGACAGTGGTATCTGTAGTAAGGCCAGTGGAAAATTCGGAGCCTAGTTTTCATATCGAAATGATTATAATCCCTGTGATTTGTGCGAAACTTCCTTCTGTGCCAGTATATAATCGAGAATGGTCCTATCTACAAAGGCTTTCTCTTGCTGATCCTGGATTTGGTAATCCAGGAGATATAGATATTTTGCTGGGTGCAGACGTATTTGCAGATATATTGCGACCTGGGCTGAAGCGAGGTAATAGATTTGAGCCTAGTGCTATTAATACAGTTTTTGGTTGGGTTTTGTTGGGACAAGTTCAGGGGCGTCCAAGTGAGACTGTGAGGATTTTTTATACGGAGATAGATACTTGCTTAGATGAAACTCTTAAGTTGTTTTGGGAACTGGAGAAAATCCCTGAAGTTATATCTCAGTCGTTGGAGGATATACAATGTGAGAGGAAATTTAAGGAAACGCACTCTCGGAACCAAGAGGGAAGATATATAGTAGAACTTCCATTTCGTGACTCAGTCCCTGTTCTAGGAGAATCTTACAATGTGGCTTTGCGTCGTTTAGTTTTATTAGAGAAACGCTTAGCAAAGAATCCTTCATTATCTGAAGCTTATTCTTCGTTTATGAGAGACTATGTGGAACAATGCCACATGTCTAGTGTGTCCCATCCGTCTGGGGATATGAGCCAGAAGTATTATATACCCCATCATTGTGTGGTACATCCTGAGAGTCAGTCCACTAAGATTCGGGTAGTGTTCGACGCATCTGCGAAATCTTCCAATGGTGCATCGTTGAATGATTTGTTGTTAGTGGGTCCTAAGTTGCAAAAGGATATTGCTTCTATTCTATTAGTGTTTCGGGTTCATAAGATCGTGTTCACGGCCGATATTCGTCAAATGTATCGTCAGATTCTCATTGCTGATCATCAACGGGATTATCAGCGAATTTTGTGGAGGTTTTCTCCGGAACATCCAGTGCAAGAATTCCGTCTGAATACGGTGACATATGGCGTTTCTTCGAGCCCCTATTTAGCAATACGCTGCTTGTTGCAGTTAGCTAAAGATTATGAGGATACCTACCCTTTGGCATCACAAATTGTGTATTCGTCTCTTTATGTGGATGACATCGTGACTGGGGCTGATTCGGTGGAACTCGCAGCAAAAATGAAAGCTCAGTTAATTGCGTTATTTTTGGAGGCTGGGCTTGAGCTGAGAAAATGGGCTAGTAATAACTTAAAGTTGTTGGCTGGGGTTCCCGATGCTCATCAGCAACCCATCTCCCTCAGTCCCAAGGAATCTGGCGGTGTGAAGGTTTTAGGCTTGAGGTGGTGCCCTCTCACGGATTCCTTTTCATATAATGTGGTACCAATTGATCGTCCTTGCACCAAGCGCAACGTGTTATCGGAGTTGGCTAGGATCTATGACCCATTAGGTTTGCTTTCTCCCCTTACGTTATTGGCTAAGCATCTTATGCAGTGTTTGTGGACCCAAGGGTTAGGATGGGATGAACCACCTCCCCCGGAGTTTAGGAATCGTTGGGATACATATAAGGCTCAACTTGCAAGTTTGACGGCACTATCCGTACCCCGACGGCTGGTGGTTGATGGTTTGGTGGCTAATGAACTGCATGGCTTTGCAGATGCCTCCGAGGTCGGGTATGCAGGTGTGGTTTACTTCCGCCAGACATCGGATGATGGCGATATTTCTGTGTTTCTAGTGTGTGCCAAGGCGCGGGTATCGCCACTCAAGAGAGTTTCTATTCCTAGATTAGAGTTGTGTGCAGCAGTCTTGTTAGCTGATTTAATTGAATTCGTTGTTTCTACCTATAAGCCACATATCCCAGTGGAAAAAATCTGTGCCTGGTCCGATTCGACAGTTACTTTAACGTGGATTCGATCTTCTCCTCACAAGTGGAAAAGCTTTGTAGCGAATCGGGTTAGTCGTATCCAGGAGAGGGTTCCTCCTTCTTGTTGGCATCACATTAAGGGAACTGATAATCCTGCCGATTGTGCGTCGCGCGGCCTTCTTCCTAATGAACTTCTCGAGCACCCGTCATGGTGGGCGGGCCCGTCCTGGCTGAGACAACCATCAGATACCTGGCAACCTTCACAGGTCGAGTTTCTGGCCACACCAAGTGAAATAGAGTGTGAATGTGAACAACGACATCTCGT
This sequence comes from Rhagium mordax, assembly GCA_963680705.1. NCBI lineage: Eukaryota > Metazoa > Arthropoda > Insecta > Coleoptera > Cerambycidae > Rhagium > Rhagium mordax. The sequence continues at coordinate 11,223,896 of OY796657.1, forward strand.
GTGTATTACCACTATATACTCGCATACCTGGCTTCAATCTCTCCTAGATAGGTTCTCTTCATTAACCAAAATCCAACGAATTCTAGCGTACTGTCAGCGTTTCATTTATAATGTAAGAGCCAAGAAAGGTGAGCGAAAAACTGAGGCTTTGACTGCTACTGACGCATCTCATGCGTTGGTCACAATGGTCCGAATTGTTCAGAACGAAGTGTTTCATCATGAGAAATTAAGGATTAAATCCGAAAAAGTGTGTTCTAAGCTAATTCGAAAATTGGCTCCCTTTATTGATCCAGATGATGTGCTCAGGGTGGGCGGTCGTCTTCGGCATTCAGACTTGTCTTACGATGCTAAACATCCTATGTTGCTACCTCGTAGTCATCGTCTCACGGAGCTTATTATTGAACAGGTGCATAAGGAGAATTTACATCCGGGTTTACGGACCCTACAGTTTTTACTTGCCCAACAGTTTTGGATTCTTTCTTCTCGTCGGGCTATTAATCATGTGTTATCCCGTTGTTACCGTTGTTTCAAGGCTAAACCTTCTACGAGTCTTCCTGTTATGGGGGATTTGCCTATTCCCAGGGTTTCACAGGCGAAATGCTTTTCACATACTGCAGTGGACTTTGCAGGTCCAATTTTCGTTACCGCCATTCGGCGTCGTGGAGCTCGATCGGTAAAGGCCTATATTTCTGTGTTTGTCTGTTTAGCTACAAAAGCGGTCCATTTAGAACTAGTGTCCAGCTTGTCTTCGCAAGCATTCCTTGCCGCGTTACATCGATTTATAGCTCGGAGGGGGAGATGTAGTGACCTCTACAGTGATTGTGGAACTAATTTCGTGGGAGCGAATAGTCTTCTCTTGTCTTACGCGCAAGGAGCTGCTGAGGAATCGGGTATCAAGTGGCATTTCAACCCCCCTTCAGCGCCCCACTTCGGCGGTTTGTGGGAGGCGGGGGTGAAATCGACCAAAACCCATCTCAAACGAGTTATTGGTATTCAAATCTTAACATTCGAAGAGTTGGCGACGGTCTTAGCACAGATTGAGGCCGTACTTAACTCTCGCCCCTTATGTAGTATGAGTAACGATCCGAATGATCTAAGTGTCTTAACCCCCGGGCATTTCTTAACTTTAGAGCCCTTGACAGCCCCCCCGGTGGAGGATGTCACTTCTTTGAAACTCGGTCGTCTCAGTCGATGGCAATTGTTGAACCGCATGCATCAAGATTTTTGGTGTCGTTGGCAACTCGAGTATCTCCACACCTTGCAACAACGTCATAAGTGGAACACTTGTCAAAATATGTCGCGTGTTAACGATCTTGTCCTAATAAAGGATGAATTGCATCCTCCGTTATATTGGAAGACGGGACGCATTATCGCACTATATCCAGGTCGTGATGGGATCCCTCGTGTAGCTAAGGTGCGCACCTCAAAGGCCACACTGGATCGACCTTTGGTCAAGCTATGCCCGCTTCCCGCGCAGTAGCGACAATGCAATTTCATTTGCTTATATTTATATTTTATGTTAAGTTCCCTTTCGGTTTTCTACACTAGAGTGTCTTATTTTCATTAAACAAAAGAAAAGGAAATAAGTTCCTTATTTGGTGGGCGGAATGTTCATGCCTGATCTATTTTTATTTTAACTTTCGCGGAGATTACGCGACTTTCCTGTAATTGGCTTACACCTTCCACCAATGCGAAGAGAGACTAACTGTCAGATCTATCTATCTATCTACGCGTGTGTGAGCGAATGGCGGTTTTGATTGTGCCACGCTTTTGCTTTGTGTTAAAACCTACAAGAAATTGCTAAAAATATCAACTTTGTGGTCGAAAAGTGCAGCCCGGCCGGTGTCCTGCTTGTGTGAAGACCTGAGGGAGGAAACCCATGCGATTCCATCAGGGTGTTGTACTGGGAGAGCAACAGGTAGGTGATATTTCAATTACATGTCGCCGACCTCGTGTTTATTAAAATTTACAATTATCGAATCTGCGTGAACACAAATTTTATCTTACAATTTATCAAAAAAGGAAAACGGTGTCTGAAAACTGGTGGAAACAAATGATAAAACCCAAAAAAACCCGATGCGGGTCACAGCTAAAAGTGGGAACACCTGTAATTTCTTTTCTACTTCAGATAAAAATTTTAAATTTGAGGGACGTGAATTAGACAATATTTTACATTTTTTAGGATAACTTTGAATTTCAAGGTACTTCCGGTTTTCGAATGATTTTCAAATGGAGCATCCTGTTTTTTTGACATTTTTTAAATCAGCGTATAGTAGTGCTTTTTTTGGATTTGTTTTTTGGAAATAACTACTTTTTTGTGATTCACACAAATGGATTTTGTTTTGGTTTGTAATAATTGTAGCTGTCACCCGGTATAAGAAATAAAATCCCAATAAAATAAATTGACCCTTTTGGATCCGCCTTTATTTAGTTTTAATGCCAAATTCGTAATCAGCGACTCCAAAACCCCACAGATATCTGATAAATATAATAAGAAAAGGAAAATGAAGAATTAGACATTCGACATTTAATGCCAAATTCGTAATCAGCGGCCTCAAAAACCCCCATATATCTAATAAATATAATTAAAAAAAAATTGACATTTGACGCCATTTTGTAGACGCCATTTTGTTTTTAGACCGATTTTGAGACCAGATTCGTAATCTGACTCCCAAAAACATTAATAAATGTAATTAAAAGAAAATTGACATTCGACGCCATTTTGTTTTTAGACCAGATTTGTAATCTGTGATCCCAAAAAACATATAATTAAATTTCAGGCAACTGCTTAAATAAATAAAAGAGTTATACATTTTCAAATTTCAAAAAAAAAATATCAAAATCAGTTTTGAGTCAACGAATTTTTTTTAGTAAATGGACTATATTCAATAGTATTCAACTCAATTACATTCATCCCTCCACCACGGGATGACTGAAAAAATTTGGATTGTCATTTTGTAGTACTAATTGCGCCACAAAATGTTCTCCATCTCCTCCTGTAAGTTGTGAATTTGCCAATCATAGCGCGTGTTCTTAAATTCCACATTTTGGTGTGGTGGATTCTGTAGAACCAATCAAGAAGAAGAATATTTCAAACCAACTAATCAGAAGACATTGCTGAGATCCACCACATCTAAATATTGAATTTAAAAACATGCAAATACATTTTTGCCTTTTTTAATTATTCTTATTGAGCCAAATAGGTGATTTGCCGGCTTTTTGCCGATTTGTATGCTATACATGCACAGATTGTCATATACCTCCCCGAACATTAGCTCCAAGTTTGCTATAAAATAAAACATATTTTCATAATCATGCAGTGTCTGATGTTCAAACACTTTTAATAGTCAATTCCTTGTCGAATATGTTGTGGTAATTGGTTAGAAGAATTTTTAATCTTGTTAGTTTGATGACTCGGCGATTTTGTATCAACCATATGGTTAGAAACTCACACACTCGTTCATATATGTGAAGTCTTAGAGGTATTTGAAATATTCAAAAAAGGTGCGAGGCTTAATAATGAAATATCAGAGAATATATTAAATTTACATAAAAACAGAGAAACAAAACTAAGAATACCTCGAAGAATACCTTATTAGAAAATTTGCCAACCAGAAACGTTGTATTGACGCAGGTTTTATTTATATCTTGAATTTTTTAAATTAATTTCTAATACAAATGCTGCTAAATCTCTTAATTTCCAATATTCAACTCCAGTGGGCCATCTTGGCCTTTATGTATCTGCAAAGATACCTTCTAGAATAATCTAGGTGCGCCTTTAGAACATTCCACAAGTCTCATGCTTGTCTAATTCGGTTTCGTCCCACTGACGCCATCTATAGGATGGCTTCTGAACGATCACCTTTTTAGGACTCTGTTTCGAGAAGGCATATTACAGATTTCTGTAAAACGGATGTAAATTCATTACAATACGAATGTTTTTGAGAAAATGGATAAAATTTAAATATGTACATATTATCAAAAGTTTTTCGGGGGAAAAATATAATACATAAATAACAAACGAAGAGAGAGCACTTTTCCATATTTGTCAAAAAACGTAAAGCTGTAATTTAAAAAAAAATTGAAGATATCTAAGTGGGTGTAGAACTACTTTAAACAATTTCTATCGATGTAAATTTTTTAAAAGCCGCTACTTAAAACGTTATAGAGAATATTTCATGTCAATATACCAAACAAAATGTTTCACTTTGGTTTACATTGTAATTATAAAACTTCTTAAACTATAATGATACAGAGCGACGCAGGTGAGTCTGCATAATATGCGGTTAAACATATATCAGTTAAAGAACAATTTCCTAAAAATGTAACTGATAACTGGATTGTTTCTTGAACTTATTAATATTTAATTGATGATAATTTTATTTACAGTTAAAAAACAGCTGTACTTTCCTAAAATATTCTTGAAGATCTATATATCAGATACGCAACTCACAACCATGGACGGATTTATTTGATGAGTTGCTTTAATAATTCATTAAGTCCTGGATAAATTATATAAAACACGAAACGCGAACAGTGTTCATTAATACTGCAATAATTACTTAAATTCAAACTACAGCATAAAAGTTGGTAGGCATATATTATGCTATACGTGGTGTATCGAGCCAGCGTTCCTCACGGCTTAACTGAATAATTAATGCTTATTGTAGAACACTGAATATTATGCACTGAACTTGAATTAAGCATCAAAATGCATAGTAGAAGCCAACTGCTCAACAATTGAAGCGATAAACCTTTTAGTATAGTGATGGGTATTGGAGGATTATACCTGTGACAATACAACTATTTTAGCACATAGTTTACGCTACTGATGGGTGGAATTAATACAAATACTGGATGACACAATGGCTCGCCTCTATAACCCTCATTTCTTACCTTATGGGAAAGACATTTGATAGGCCAGGCATAAATTGCTGCTAAAATTTTTTGGTAATAATATGGTAACTTAGCTGGAAGAGATTTCAGCTTACGATTTTCATACAAAACACCCTGTAAATTTAGATATATTCCGATTTAGCAAAGAGTCTCGAGTATACGCAGGAAGATTGTGAAACTTTGCCTAATTGTCCTGTTAAGATTCAAGGAAAAATTTTTATTTTCATTGCATTAATGCCCATCCAAAGTTGAACAAATCACTGTATTCAGTGGCCATTTCTTTCTGAATTCGGTCATGATATTTATTGGTTTATCATCACTGATTATCATTTTATATGTAACTATTGGTTGTATTTTGTATTGGTGCAATTTTGCTAGGAAAATAAAAATACGAAAATTTCGTCCTTCTCAAAATTTTCCTTATGCAACCCCATAAAAATGATATACAGGGTGTTTGATTTATCGTTCTACAGCCTGTAACTAAAAACGAATTGTTTTAGCGGCAAAGGGAAAAAAATTCTATATCATGTGAGCTGCCTTTCGGTATTTTCGAAAAAACAAATGAACGTCTAATTCTAGAAAAATAAAAAACAGGCCTAAAAAAATTATTTGAGAAAAAAGTTAATTTTGAAATTATAATTTGATGTCAGTGCCCAAATTTAATCTCAATTTGCTAATAAAATGTTTTTGTCAAATTTTATGTAAATACGGGGTAAAATTTAAATGTTAATTATTTGGAAATATACCAAAATTTGATTTTTTCCAAAAAAGTTATTTTTTAAAATATATCAAAAATATATTTTTTTTAAACATGAAATTGTAACTAACATAATATAGAAATGTTTTTCCCTTTACACTTTTCCGCTAAAACAATTCGTTTAAAAGTTACAAGCTGCAGAACGATAAATCAAACAGGGAAATCATATAGGAAATCAAATAATTGCCAAAATTCCAGCAAGTCGTGATTTGGTAAAAATAATTTTATTAACAAATTTATATTAAATTTGGGCGCGCTGATTTCAAATATAATTTCAAAATTAATTTTTTCTCCAAATTATTTTTTTAACTCTGTTCAAAAGAGCTAAAAAGCTCTCTAGAATTATTAGACGATCATTTGTTTTTTCGAAAATACAAAAATGTAACTCACATGATATGTAATTTTTTCCCTTTACACTTTTCCGCTAAAACTATTCGTTTAAAAGTTACAGGCTGTAGAACGGTAAATCAAACACCGTGTATATGCCGTTGTGTAGAGGAAATAATGCTGATTCCAAAAACAAAATAAAAAATATAGCATACTATTTGAAAAAATAAAGTCGATTACCATAGCGATGACACTATAGCAGATAGAATTTCAAGGTCATCAGGATATGGAAAAAGTTTGTAAAAAAAACTTGTGTTGTAAATATTTTTCCATTAAGCAAATATTTAAAGAGATACAGGCATTATTCCATATATATGCCGGACCCTGTATACAGGATGGTCCAGTTTATAATAGCAGGACTTTACCAGGAGCTAGTTCAGCGAAAAATAAGGACAGTTCGCCGGTTGAATTCTGCTACGTTTATTATCTAGAGGGTGTTAAAGACGAAAAAATTTTTAGAAAAATTGTCCATAACTCAATATTAACAAAATTTAGCTTTTTGAAATTTAGCATAGATAGGTTGTGTTGTATTCTTTATCGGATAGGGGTTGTAACTTTTTTTTATCAAGTGGCGTGCGTATGGGCTAGCCAACAAATATTTTATTTTAAAACAAAGGTACGCAACTGTTTTTTCATAAGATCGATGTGCTTATGAGATTTCCTGTCCCATTTATAAACTTTGTATTTTTCAATGTATCAAAAAATGCACCGGGTCCGAATAAATTAACTTCAAAGCTGAAAGAAACTATCACCAAATACTGATTTGTTCTCAAAATAATTTTAATAATAACAAAGTAAACAATGACAAATAGGTTTTGACATATTGTGTCAGAACTGAACATTCTGAAAGAATTTAGTAATGTAATAGTTATTTACATTACTAGATGCGAAAGTTTACTTTTAGGTGCGAGGTGATTTTTGAAAGGTGCGAGCACCTGAAAGAGCTTGCGCATCGTGAAATGTATTATATTTTTTCTACTACCAAAAGATATTATGGTATTTAATAATTTAAAACTATTTATTTCATGAAATTATATTATGACGTTTTTAATAAGTTTTATAGTTTAGGAGGCTGTCTATGAAAATTGTTTCCATGGCAACGTAAAATTGCTATCTGTCATCGAGGTTTATGTCAAACGTTGCAAAATGGGATATAAGAAGCTGCCAATATCGCGTTGTGTTTTTAAAATGGTGTGCCGACAAAAATGATGCGGAAATAGGCGAAATTGTAATGTTGGCGTACTTCCTTGAAAGATCGGAAGTTTTTTTTTCTTTTCTGTCATGGCCGCGAAAGTTTTACTTTCGTACCTAGCACCATAGTACCTCGAATGTTTACTTTCGTTATCACGCGTGTTGCTAGATTTACAAAGTTCACTTATATAGACGGTACTAGAAAAATAACTATTCTGCTAAGAGTGTTTTAATATTTTCTGTACAGGGTGACTTGAAAAGTCCATAATCTGGAAAAAACTTTTTTATTTTTGATTTATTGATACAAATATTAAAAACACTCGCTCAAGAATAACGTAACTTTTATTTTTATTTAATATAAAGTAAAGTGGTATTAACAAATTAATCTGAACACACAGGGTTTTCAAAAAATTGCCAAACTATACTAAACCAAAACTTCAAAGATCAACAAAATAAAAACAGTTGGGTCTAACTTATTATTTCAAACCACGTTATTTGATATTCTGCTTTTAAATGAAAATAAAAGTTACATTCTTGAGCGAGTGTTTTTATCAATAAATCGAAAATTAAAAAAGTTTTTTCAGATTATGGACTTTTCCGGTCACTCTGTACAAAAAATATTAACAGTCTTAGCTACTATTTACTATTTTCATAGTAAGCAGGAGTTTTTATTAAAAAAAATGAAAAAGTTTTTCCTATTGAGAACTCAATCCGGGGAAACACTGTATATAGTAAAAATTAGTTTATGACAACACCTCGTATATTAGAGGTTCCATCGCTTATTCGACCATGCGGTCGGATTCATCATAAAAAAAATACATGAGAATAGATTTTGATTTTTCACTTTAGCCTAATAATAAAGCCAAGAAATCGAGTGAGCCTCTTACGTGTGACACCCTGTACACTTTTGCTTGGAGGATTTTCGATAAATTGTTTAAGAGTTATTTGGGGGCTGCCGAATTCTATTAATCAGACGTTATTTTTACTTCTCGGTCTCCAAAATTTTGAAACAAGAAAACGATGTTGATTAGTATAAATTAGTGAATTAGGTACGTAAACTACGTTATGTTTGTTATAAGGGATCTATAATTTGTTTTGTTAAGGATATAAATATGTAAGATTTAATTTTTCTCAGTAGTGTAATTGTTTTTTAATATAGGTCGTTAGTACACTATATATCTTTATGTTTATCATTATTAAAATCATCTTTAAAGTTAATAACGACATTAGTAGTTATCCTTGTGGTCTCTTTTTCTTAAGAAATAACTTAATTTAGAATTTGGGAATTACAAGAATCAATAGGTATTTGGAGTTTATGAAACTTTGGACCAACGAAAAGAAAGCCTATTTCTTCCTCTAAAAGTATGAGAAAACCGCAACTTGCTATCTCCTACCATTTCCGAGTAATTAATTTTTAAAAGTTAAAAAGACAGGCCAACGATTAGAGATTTTTAAATTTTATGTAAAATTCTAAAATGGAGAGAAAATTGAGGGGTGCTATTTAAAAAAACAAAGTTGATATACTTGAAAATATTTCTACTAGATGCAGCTCAAAAAATTATGGGAACACGGAATTTTCATTTTTCGTCTATGTATTTCTTACGAAAGCGTAGAGGGGCCAACCTAGTTATTTTTTTATAATTCACAACTCTAAGTCGGAATTTACAACTCTATCTCGGAATTCACAACTCTATCTCGGAATTCACAACTCTATCTCGGAACTCACAACTCTATCTGGGAACTCACAACTCTAAGTCGGAATTCACAACTCTATCTCGGAATTCACAACTCTAAGTCGGAATTCACAACTCTAAGTCGGAATTCACAACTCTATCTCGGAATTCACAACTCTAAGTCGGAATTCACAATTCTTCACAACAAAATTTCCAGGTTGGGGGTTGCTTGTCTCCTGGCGTCGGTGATTGCGGCCCTGGTAGCGAAAATAGGCCCACGTTAAATAAGTGATTAAAAAAAAAATTATAACTCGGACATTACGAATGGCGTAAATTATCAGTGTAGATAGATTGATTAGATTAAATTGTTTATTGGCCAACAAAGAAAATAATACATGGATATGAACATACATATGGTATGTCAAAAACGTTAATACAGGGTGTCCCTTAAATATAGGTCAATCTCTTAAGGGTGGTGTATTGTAGAAACAAAATTATGGCATTTGAGCCATACATATCTATATCCCAAAGTGCACCGTTTTTGACATACAGGGCGTTAAATGTCACTGGTGAGAATCATAATTTTTTAAATATCTTCGGAACAGTTTTTAATCTCATCCAATTTTAATACACTATAATATAAAGTTAAATTACATCTTCAGTACTGATTTGGTTGATATTGATACATTGGCTGTTTAAATTTTCTTCTTTAAATTCTTCTCTTTTAAATAAATTACTCTGCTATTTTCCCTTTAATTTAAATCTCAAATTTGAATAATTTGACCCCCCAAAACCTTAAATCATTGTGAAATTTAAATAATCAATCAAGAATAACGTATACAGTATATCAAAATGAATGAAATGAATAACAAATTTATTAATAATACCTATACAGTGCAGCTACATTTTAACAGTTTTAACAAAAATACCAAAAGGCACAGAAAGGCATAGAAGGCATAGAAAACATAGGATGCATTATTGACGTCTCAAAAAAAATTTGGTTTGGGTTAAAGGATAACTGACCCGAAAAAGTATTAATGTCAACCAAATCAGTACTGAAGATGTAATTTAACTTATAACTTATACCACTATTACCTATAGTGTATTAAAATTGGAAGAGATTACTCAAACTGCTCCACAGATATTTAAAAAATTATGATCGCACCAGTGACATTTAACGCCCTGCCCTGTTTGTCAAAGACGTGCATTGGGATATAGGTATGTATGACTCAAGTGCCATAATTTTGCTTCTACAATACACAATACACCCTTAAGAGGAACCTGTATTTATGGAACACTCTGTATTAACGTTTTTGACTTGCCATATGTATGTACAGAGTGTTCATGTGTACATATATTGAACCACCCCCGAAACCACCCCTTAACTCCTTTGTTTTTAATTCTACAAAAAAAAATTGTTAATAAAACTGTTTGTTCTTGTTCTGAAGAGTTCAAATATGTTTTAAATGGAACATCCGGTATATTTTCGCTTTCTTTGATACATCTCTTCTTTTAATAATTAATTAAAATACAGTGCGCGCCAAATGTATGGACCGGGACTTATGAAATCTAAAGTAAGCGGCCAAAAAAATTTAAATTTGATATGCGCATATGGGACGTATTTTCGCATATTATGACGTGATTTCCAAGTATTTACCCCTTTTATTACAGAATATAGGGTGCAGGTCATTTTTTTTAATGGTAACAGGGCCAGTACTTGTTAATTTCTGCTTCTAACAGTGTATCACAAAATGGGGGTTGCATAAGAAAAAATCCGTCTTTGACAAACAGGGCAGGGCAGGGTTAAATGTCACTGGTGCGATCATAATTTTTTAAGTATCTGTGGAGCAGTTTGAGTAATCTCTTCCAATTTTAATACACTATAAGTAATATAGGTATAAGTTATAAGTTAAATTACATCTTCAGTACTGATTTGGTTTAATTAATACTTTTCCGGGTCAGTTATCCTTTAACCCACCCCAAATTTTTTTTGAGACGTCAATAATGCATCTTATGTTTTCTATGAAGAAAGTACATGTACCTTTCGGTATTTTTTTTCAAACTGTTAAAATGTAGCTGCACTGTATAGGTATCATTAATAAATTTGTAATACATTTCATTCATTTTGATATACTGTGTATACGTTATTCTTGATTGATTATTTAAATTTCACAATAATTTAAGGTTTTGGGGGGTGAAATTATTCAAATTTGAGATTTAAATTAAAGGGAAAATAGCAGAGTAATTTATTTAAAAGAGAAGAATTTAAAGAAGAAAATTTAAACAGCCAATGTATCAATATCAACCAAATCAGTTGAAGATGTAATTTAACTTTATATTATAGTGTATTAAAATTGGATGAGATTAAAAACTGTTCCGAAGATATTTAAAAAATTATGATTCTCATCAGTGACATTTAACGCCCTGTATGTCAAAAACGGTGCACTTTGGGATATAGATATGTATGGCTCAAATGCCATAATTTTGTTTCTACAATACACCACCCTTAAGAGATTGACCTATATTTAAGGGACACCCTGTATTAACGTTTTTGACATACCATATGTATGTTCATATCTATGTATTATTTTCTTTGTTGGCCAATAAACAATTTAATCTAATCAATCTATCTACACTGATAATTTACGCCATTCGTAATGTCCGAGTTATAATTTTTTTTTTAATCACTTATTTAACGTGGGCCTATTTTCGCTACCAGGGCCAATCACCGACGCCAGGAGACGAGCAACCCCCAACCTGGAAATTTTGTTGTGAAGAGTTGTGAATTCCGACTTAGAGTTGTGAATTCCGACTTAGAGTTGTGAATTCCGAGATAGAGTTATGAATTCCGAGATAAAGTTGTGAATTCCGACTTAGAGTTGTGAATTCCGAGATAGAGTTGTGAATTCCGACTTAGAGTTGTGACTTATAAAAAAATAACTAGGTTGGCCCCTCTACGCTTTCGTAATTTCTTATTATTGACACACTCTGTATATTTTGCGGGTTTTGTTCGTGGACGTTAGTAGTGGAGACACTCCAAATAAAAATAGGCGTTACGCTCAATGTAACATTTATCAAATAGTCCAATTAGTTATCTTACATTTTAGATTTTATGCAGAAAATAAATTATATATTATTTGTGTGAGTGAGTGTTGGGGATATATGACACGGGGAAAACACATTCAATTTAAAACATAAATAAATGATTAATTCATTATTAAATGTGTAACTTCTAAATAATAGTATCGAATAACAAGTTATTAGCCGTGCGATAGATAATTGCTATTATAACCTATCTATTCGTTAATAAAATATGATTTATACGCTAAGTTTTTCGATAAACATTGGGTTGTTATTTTTTATTTAATTAATTTAAACAAGATTAATATTCGGTTTTTGTCGGCAGTATCACCGTTGTTAATAACAACGTTTCATCCTCGGCAGCAATCCGAATAAAATTTAAAATTCATTATAAAGCTCATATATAGGTAATTGAAAACAAGACGCGGCATGAATAAAAAATGATCGCGTTGATAAATATACATTTTGCACAGAGTTAGGAGCTAGGAATACAGTTTGTTTTCTTATTTGTTTTAAATTAATTTAAAGCAATGCGCATACATTTGCATTTTCTCAGGCAGTAAAATATGTTTAGGAACAGTATAACTGTACCGATATTTTGATTAGGTTTTAAGCACATTTCTTCTAGTATAGTGGCATAGTTCGATAAAATCGTTACAAACCGAGTGATAGAAGACAGAACCGTTCTGATGGCCAATTTTTAAATACATGTCTCTAGTTTTTCTAGTATATAAATATGTTTTAAATTTTTTTTTGTAAAGTCATGATGACGTAAAATTTTATAAACGAACTTAAATCGTTAAGCGAAAAATATAAAGAGCCGCAACCCTATTGTCTTGAGCGTGGCCTATGCTGGCCGTGAGATAGACGTAGGGTCTAGCAGTTTCACCGCGAGATTTTACTTATTCTTTGTCACTTTGAAAAAAATTGTTACGTAACTATTGCATACTATACATGGGAAAAATTATTTCTTTTATTTCCATACCAGTAAAAATGAGGATAGCCATTAAAAAAATAATTAAATATCTCTTCGGTAATTGGAATTGGTAGCTTCACACATCGATGTGACCTATTCTCGCATTCATTCATTTTGATAATATCATTAATGTGGAAACGGCGTGTTCATTGGAAACATGGTGTTTAATTAAATCATTTTCAATAACAATAATTGGTTATTGGCAATAATGACTGAATGTTTTTACAGTTATCCCGTTAATTAAAATATGGCGGCATCCAATCTGTAGGTATATAAAGTATTGATTGTTGAGAAAATATAGCTTCGACCGTTCGAAAATGGTTTAAATAAAGAAAATTAAAACGAGGCACTGTCCACATGCTACCTGAGTCAACATTTGCTTTGTTAATTATCTAAAAGTAGGTGAGTCGTAATCCGGAAATCAAACGTGAGTTTATTGAGGTTATAATTAGGTCTCCTATTAAAAGCAAATTAGGTGTAGTTTTTTCGAAAATTATGTACGAGTATAACAGATTTTTAATTTATTCTATATGCATATCAGCAAACTTAGATTCGCAACGATATATTATAATTGAATTTGAAAAAATATACTGGGTCACACTTAAAAAAAAAAACCGACGAAATCATACATTCAAGGTATGATTAAAAGTATCTTCCTATCTACGTTTTTAAAGTGAAAATTGAACTATCTTAGAATTTTTCTGAAATATATCTACGCTTATCGAATTTACTATATTTTATGCATTATGTGAGAAAACCTTTATTTTACTTAAAGGGCATGGGATTTAGTTTTGTTTGATTCTCATCACAAGTTATTACTACATCTCCATATATTTATTTGATTTTATCTTGAGTTTGCGTCGAGGAATCAGCAACCGGCAAAAATAATTTACTTAAATAAATTAAAGATTAATTTTATCGGGATTGCAGTCCAAAATCCTCTGTGACAGTGGTGTAGCCCAAATAATCAGCGACCATATACGGAAAGCAAATCGAAACATAATAAACCGCAGGCGTTCTGCCGTTCAGCTGCACCATGAAATCGTTTCTACATAATGGAAAATTTTGTATTAAAACGAAATTGTCAATTCCTGGCCAATAAAGTTTAAATTGAAAATAAAATTATCCTACCACATTCGATTCTTGTTAATACGTTCTGAAAAAATATACTACACGTTCGGAATTTTCAGAGTCAAAACTTGGATATATATGCCAGCTTGTCTGTTACAAAAGAATCTGAATTCCTTGTTCCATATTTTAAATTCACGCTAATAAAAATTACTCACTAATAAATCGTCACTCCAGAAGAGGATTTGAAAATTTTAATAAAAATTGTAGGTGTACCAAAACTTCCGAAATCATCTTTCGATTTAGATGAAATCTGGCAAAAAGGAAGGTTTTTTAAGCAACAGATGTAACATATTGTTGAAATCGATTGATCGGAAGTGACCCTTCAAGGCCATGTTTGATTTTCGAAAAAGTTTATTAATTTGTAACCTTCCTTCGTTATGGCGGAAGTTCGGAGAAGGTTACTGACACAAACAGTAACAGTAACTTACTGTTACTGTTTAGAGTGTAGAAACACCACTTTACTCTATTAGCAGGATAATAGAGGCTTCAGGCAGCTGCAGTGAAGACACGGTTAAGCCAGGGGTCTAATTAACCTATACTAAAGAAAACTCAGAATTTCGGATGAAAAACAGAACAAGCTTTATTCAATAAATTTAATACAGTTACGGTAAAAATAAAAAATAAATATAATCACAAGTATTTACAGCAAAACTTATAGCAGGCAGGCTAGGCAAGACTAAAAAGCCGCAAACTACGGTTATAAAGCGGAAAACAGCAAGCAAATAATACGGTGGGAGCGAGTAAGCAAATCTACGGTAAAGCGGAAAACATGCGGCAGGTAAAAAGCTCTGTCTACAAACTGGTTACTAACAAAAGCTCGGATGGCAATATATTGTCTTACTTTTTCTAGCTGCGGAGCTCCCTTCTGGTTCGGTACGGACTTCTTCTGGACTGGCGGTCTGGAGTGGATTTTTAAACGGCCGGTTTGTTAGTTTTATAGCCGCTTAGTGACGCGTATCCCTACTTAATCTTGCGCTCTGAGCGCAAAAGCTGACTTCAAGAGTCTTACCTATGCTGGCTGGTACTGCAGGCTTGCTGCAGTCCATGCGTTTTCTTGCATAAGGAGTGATTGTATTAACATCGAGTTTATTGTATTTGTCGCGGCATAATTTAAACATGTATAAACGGAAAATACGCGGATCAGAAGACTTAATTTGAAGTAAATTAATATTAGTTAAATTTTACCTGCCTGTTTTATACATTTCTAATTATATTTTAATAAAAACTAACAATATTTCGGAGCTAAAATTCACTTCGTTACAAATTAAAATTAGAAAAGGTTTTTCATGGAGTTCAAAAATGCAATTTCGATTTTACAATGGGCAACATTAATTGGCAAAACTCCATTTTCTACTGAAATTCGAGAAAAATTCAAGTTTGGCTATTAATGGTGCATCGGATGGAAATGGTATCAAGACCTAGTCAATCCTCAATTACAAGGTTCATAATAATTGTGATGGAAAAATTACCCTGAAAGAATGCTATTTTATAAACTCCAAATAAACTGCTGTGCAAAATTCAAGGAACACCTGAAAATTTGGTCACAATTTCTCGCTGTATATCTTCGATTAGAGTTAACGGTGCGGTTTGCAATATTTCGACGGAAAATTCATTGGAAATTTATACAGGGGTTAGCGATTGTTATGCCATTTGGGCGATTTTCAGCCCCTTGCATTTTTCAAAAAATTTAGCAACCTACCAATTTCTTCTACATATTTTAGGAATTTTTTTAACTATTTAGTTTTAATCGTTGGACTAATACCCCGAAACGGTTTTGTCATTTTTGGCCTAACTGCATTCTTTATGGAGATATGATTTTTTTTCGAAAAACCTAACGTGACGCTCGAATGACCACATAAATTGATTCAATACATTTGTATTAATTATTATTTAATATTACACGCTCACGAACAAAATAACAAAATATTAGTATAACAGAATAACATAAAAAACAAAAGAAACAGAATAACAAAGTAACAAATTAATATTAAATTATTATGTATAACAGAAATTTAATACTTGGTGGGGCTAACGCGATTTTGAAGGATCGCTTCGCATCTTCTGGGCATACTTTCAATTAAATTTGAAATTAGCTCTTGGGGTATCAATTCCCATTCCTCATCCATGGCTCGCCTCAACTGATCAAGGCTTTCAATAGGTTGCTCTCTTTGTTTAATTTGCAGATACGAAATTAGGTCCTTGAATTTTTTAACTGGAATTTTTACGGCATTTTCACGTACCCTGTATATAATGATTTGTGAAATTGAAAGAAATGGTATCCTTAGACATGACTAAAAACACTGAACTGCTAAATCCCATTCAATTTATGTGGTCATTCGAGGCAAGAAAAACTTGAAGAAAATCTAAGGAGTTTAGTGAAGACCGCATCTTGATAGCTCTTTTTGTTCTCGAATTATAAACTGTGAAAATGTGATACTTTATAGATGGACACCCTATAGTTTGTGCCAGAACTGAATATTGTGTACGAATTTAGCCTGAAAAAAGCGATTGAAGTAATAGATTCTCGAGGTATTAGGCAGACCAACCAAGATTTAAAAAAACACTTTCTTCAATTCAGTGATTTCAAAAAAGTAAAAGAACAATGTCGCTGTTTTTATTTGGAATACTTTCCCCCTTGTATTGCATTTGCAAAAAAACCTAATACAATGGAATGAGCTTATTCCAGTTGCACCAAAATCTGGAGGACTCTTCCAGTTGTTTCTAAAAATTGAAGATATAATTCTAAGGGGCTAATATAAATAGTTTAACCATGTACAGGGGTGTGTGAACCCCGTTAGTTTCTCCATTTTTTGAGCAATTCGATTGATACCGGCCTTATCTGTTTGTAATTTTTATGTAGAATTTAGCCCTGTCGTCAGATTTTAAATAAAACGTCAAATATACAGGGCGTTTGAAACTAGATTGTTTTTTTTAATGAAACACCCTGTATATTTTTACATATTTCGAAAGAAAATTTTTAGCTGATTCCAAAAATAATATGTTTGAATTTCCATATACATTATATATATTTTTGAAATCAACAGAAAATGATTTTTCATAATATGCAAAAATATACAGGGTGTTTTATTTAAAAAAGCACAAGTTGTCTCTCTTTCTCTACTTTCCCCGATGCTATTTTGTTTTATATTTTTCCGGAAAAAGATATTTGACGCCAAAACCTACAACTGTTGTCTCTACATTTGTTTTCATATCTCTAAACATAAAGGCTGCAGCTAGGAGTCAAAATGCAAGAAACTACCCTGTAGAACAACCAGATTTGTTGACATACAGGCGTAAATACATTTTTTATTGAACAGTGTACTTTAAAAGGGGTTCGTGTTCGTACAAATCTTATGGGAAGTGGTTAAATTTGTTGCAATTGAAATATGTTGTAGTTTTGCAGACACCGATTAAAAGTATCAATGGGCGCGAAGCTCTAAAGTCAATATTTTTTTGGCAAGGGCCACACAAATGTTCTTTTATCATAAATATCAAAGAATGGAAAATATTTCTCAAACCTTATGACCGAAAAGCTTATCGATTTCCTTGTAATATTGATGAATAATTATGCAAATTGTGCAAAAACGGAAAAATTAATAATTAATTAGCAACGCCATATAAGAAATATAATAAATAATAATTAAATGTGGAATGAAACTTTTAAACTAATATTTTTAGCAATATGCATTTATTATTAGCGTAATGCCCTTGACGGTATTCCATTGAATAGAGACGGTGCGCCATTTGATTAATTTTTAGTTGGCTTCATAAGTGTCACCTCTCACATCATTCAAGTGTACTCAGAACTGGGAAATACCTATTTATTTAAAAGTATAATACATTAAGATTTAATTTTTCAGTCTAATGTCATCGATAGTTAAGAAAACTTGTCATGCCGTAAAAGGCTCCAATTGATAACCACTATACAGTAAATTCACTTTTCAACCAAAGCACTTTGTGAGTGAATAGGAGAGAATAAAGCGAGAGCGCTAACATTCTGAGATCGACATGCAGTCACGCATGTGTAGTGCTCCCGCTTTACTGCTATCTCCTATTCACTCACAAACTGCTTTGGTTCAAAAGTGAATTTACTGTATTATTTGACATGCTATACCGGGTGACCACGAGATGAGGTTACACTCTATAACTTCTTTGTTATTAAACCGATTAATTTGAAATTTACAGGTGAGGTATAACATCTAAATGCGCAACTTTTGACACTTGGTGGCTTTATTTCTTACTTCCGATTTAGCCGGAAGTGATATTAACTTTCTTATTTTACATACAACTCTACCTGTTTTTGTAATGTATCTTATTCGTTATAAAATTTACAATACAATGATATGTCACACAATGACATTTTATTTCAAAATGGCCGAAAAATTAAATTTTTTCAAAAATATTAAAATGTCAATTATTAAAAGATATTGAAAATTAATTTTTTTCCAAAGTTGGCCGTGAAATCAAAAGAGTAATGAATTTGACATGTTTAATTTTTAATTTGTACAAAAATTTCGTTTTGGCAGAAAGATATTAGGAAAATAAGATAAATATTTTTCTGCAATTTTTAAATACTCAAAACTATTTTTTTTTAAATACACCTACCTGACTTTTTTTTTAAATTTTGCAATTGCTTGTTTCTTCTCTTTGATTTAATGCCATTAACGTACCGAATTATCCACAAAATATAAAAATTAAATAAAAATTTCTCCTCATATTTATTTTATTTTTCTAATATCTTGCCGCCAAAACGAAATTTTGATGCAAATTAAAAATTAAACATGTCAAATTCATTACTCTTTTGATTTCACGGCCAACTTTGGAAAAAAATTAATTTTCAATATCTTTTAATTATTGACATTTTAATATTTTTGAAAAAATTTAATTTTTCGGCCATTTTGAAATGAAATGTCAGTGTGACATATCATTGTATTGTAAATTTTATAACGAATAAGATACATTACAAAAACAGGTAGAGTTGTTATTAAAATAAGAAAGTTGACATCACTTCCGGCTAAATCGGAAGTAAAAAATAAGGCTACCAAGTATCAAAAGTTGCGCATTTGGATGTTATGCCTCACCTATAAATTTAAAATTAATCGGTTTAATAACAAATAAGTTACAGAGTGTAACCTCATCTCGTGGTCATCCGGTATGCTCATTTAAATTTACTGTATTCAAAACAATACGATACTACAGTGGCCTTGTGTGGCAGAGAATTTCAATTTGCAAGGATTCATTTCATCCGAAAAATTTAGTGCTTTGGCTAAACTGATATAAAATGTTAAAAATGTTCTCCATTATTTGCCACGTAATCTCTCGGCGCTTATCTGATTTAGTCTGGTTAGTTTCCAGGCTGAAATTGTGGTCTCCTTCATATTTGCCATTTTAAAGTAATTGAACGTACAAAAAAGTAGTTTTTCCTCTGTTTTCGTTTGGGATACGGTGTTGACAAATGATCTGTTTTGGTTAAGATAACAATAACAAAAATATCCAATTTGATATATTTATATTGATGTTCTACTTCTGAGCTTACAAATGTAAAATCTGTTGGACGTAAAAATCATTGAAACCATTTTGGAATGTCATTATTTTGAAACATGTTAAAACAACTACTTTTCATAACTATATTTTATAAAACATTGGATTAATTTTGGACAAAATTCATGTCCAAGGCAAAAAAATATGTACTCGTCCCAATTTTTTGGTTTGTCTTTGGAAATAAAATAAAAATATTTAACGTAACTTATACTATTTTTTCCAAGTATTTCGTAAATTTCAACAAAAAACAATTGAATGTCAAATTAAAGTGGGAAAAAACAAAGCGATATTTTTTTAAATTTTTTATAATTTTGAAAAAAGATTTAAATTCTAACATAACTAATACTCTCGCTAATACTGATATTAATTGAAATAACGATGAAATAATAATAATCCTTATTATCAGTATTTTACTAAATACGTTACCAAGGTAAATATATGTTATGTTAGGTATATTTTTGGAGAATTTAAATCTTTTTCAAAATTGTAAAAATATACAGGGAATTCCTTTAAAAAAACGTTGCCATGATTTTTCTCACTTTTATTTTAATTTCAATTGTTTTTTTGTTGAAATTTTCGAAATCCTTGAAAAAATACTGTAAGTTACGTTAAATATTTTTATTTTATTTCCAATGACAAACTAAAAGATTGGGGTGATAACGTTACCTATAGGAATCCTGTACCCTGTAGGTACGAAAAGATGTGAAAATGTATTTAAATGTATTTAAAATCGGAGCAAAAAATAATTTTTACAAACTTTTGGATCAGATAGTAATTCTTGTCGGAAATTAAAAACTGACTCCTTAACATTAAATACAGTGAGTCAAACTCCTCATTTTCAAGGTTTTAATACTTTGCCCAGAAAGAATACTGAGTGTATCTTTACTTGCCCATACATGTAGCTCACGTAATGTTGATTTAACGACCCAGATCCAAATTTTTTGCTGTTCAAGCAAGTTTGATCTATAAGTTGTTTTCCGACGATATATAGAGAATTAAAACCGAGTCAGTGCCATTAGAAACATAATCAATATTTGAGTATTTCGCAGATGCATCCCTAATATAAAAAATTATATAAAAATAGCATTTTTCTTGGGATGATGGCAGATTTTCCTCTTCATGGATGCCATTAGTAGTCATTTAGATGCATGTTTTACAGTAAGTAGCAAATCACCAATTTTTTTCCTTCAGTATTCCTTTTGCTAATTTCCACCAGGAAATTTTGTTCTTCTTTGCTTCTTCCTCCTGCCATTGCTTTGTAGAAGCCGCCTCCATTTCACAATTCTATGACCAATTTTAATATTCTTCTTTTTCGTCTCTAAGACCTGATTGAGGATAGTTCAAATGTCTCCATAAGACTTTTGAATTAATGCCATTCCATTAGATGTAGTAGCTGATGAAGGAATATTTCCATCATCAGCTAAAATCAAGGTTTCCCAGTAATGTCCCAATATTACCTTAGTTTTCCCCCCATCAGGGTTGGACAGACTTCTAGGTAAAGCGCCCAGGTGAGCTGAATACGTGTGATATATTTAAATATCAGTTTTATGCATTGGCTTATGACCTACCTTGAGGATTTTTTCATTGTTCTGTTTGAGTATAATAGTAAAGTTCAATGTCTTCAAGTTGATTTTTTTTAATTTCCTTGAAAACATGTTCTCCTTAAGACAATCTCTCTTGAGCGTTTCATATGTGTTCTCCTCTTTCTTCCAAGCTGCATCCATGTATCAGGAGGCTCTTTTTGTTGATAAGTTGATTGTATCTGAAAGAAAAATAAATTGATTGTATCTATTTTTAAGTTTTGTAGATCAGAGTTGTAAAATGTGACCTAGCTTGTGAAACGTAGATTTTGTTTTGCATTGCATTGTACAAAATCATCCAGGAGTGTCTATCTTTTTGTGGACGCACTTTATTCGGTGAAGCTAATCTTAAATAAAAATTTTTATATTTCACTTCTTTCACAGTAAACATTCTACAGTATTCATCTAATTATACACATTTGTAGTAACAATAAACTATGTTTTAATAGTTAATAGTTAAAATAGTAGTAATTAACGCTAATAATAGTGACAAACAGGTATATGGTGAATGCGAAATCTTAAATTTAGAAACATTAAAAAACATAAGTACTCTGTGTAGTCTACGTAGTTGATTCGTTCTAAAGTTATATCAGGGTCAAAACACAAGGACTAAATTAAAGATAGAAATATAACAATTACAACATTTTTATTAATCCATGATTTACCAATTAATGGGTGCATATATTTAAAAACTAACAATAATCTAAAATAAAGGACACGTTTGAAGCTTTAACTTAAAAAACAAGAATGTTGACATGGGACTTTTATTTCCGGAGATACAGCCTCTTCAACATCCGCCATCTTTGGTTGGTCTTCATTTTTATTAGCTACCACTTTAAAATGGCAATGTAACCAATATAACTGGTATAAAAAAAATTTGTACGTACCTCCAAATTATACCGATTATTATTTGATTTTGACTAGTTGGCCCATTAGTAGAAGCGCATGTGTCATGGCGTGGGAAATAACTGATTAAAGTTAGAAACATAATTTTTCTGTTGAGTTACATTGTTTTATTTAAGATAACTCATGTTTCCACCCGCGGACGAGCGGGCTTTGACCTTCACCCCCCCAAAGGGGTGTTTTCTTCAATCTTTCATATCTCGTGAACGGTATGAGATAGCGACTTGATTTTTTTTTGAAATGATTGTATTTTTGTATAGAAAGAAAAAGGTCGGATAAACTTTTGTCATATCTCGAATAGTTAGGGAGGTAATTTGGAAAATTATGTTGTTTTGTCGCACTTGAATTGAAACATGCTTCCAAAACAATTGTAGGTGATGGTGCAAGCTTCAAAATGGTATGGATACCTACCTGTCATTAATTTACTTTATTTATGCAATAGAACACTCAACAGGATAAGGAGATGTGAGGTATCTACGTTGCTTTCGTGGAAACTATACAAATTGAGTTTTGAACTAAAATGATGCATTATTTCAAAATGTTCTGTCCTAAATAGATGAATTGCATTTATACATCGTTTGCCACAATTATGAATATATTCGTAGGTAGTTTCAAGAGAACTTTTTCATATGATATATACCAGTGATTATTGTTGCATTGAAACTATTCGACCTGAATGTTATAATAAAAGTCGGTCTATTAAAATGTTATATTTTTAATCCTGTACAGAAATTTGAGAAATCGAACCTAATGAAATAAACGTAATTAACTAATACATAAATAAATGAACAGCAAGTTCAAGACATTCTACAAATCTTCCTCGCTGAGGTCAGTTATTGACGTTTCTTCTTGATCCTCGTCACTACTGAACTCTACTGAATACTCCCGTTGTGTCGCATCCCGATTCCCGATAATGCATGCATTGCTAGCAGGGCCTCCATTTGTACTTTGCTTAGCACAGATTATTGAGTAAAAAATAATAAAGAGGTGCAACTGTCAAGGTTTCGAGATTTTAGTATTGTATTTCTTTGCCTATAACTTCATGATTGTCATCAATGTTTAGTGCTACAGAAAGGTATTTGTAATGTGGCTGTATAGCCCTTAGAATTGAAGACAATCATGAAGCTATTGGTAAAAAAATAAAACAGTAAAATCTCGAAACCTTGACAGTTGCGCCTCTTTAGTATTTTTTACGCAATGCACAGATGCTACGGATGGAACTGTTCCACCTCTTCTCTTGGATCCACTTCCTGTTTAAAATGTGATATGGCAGGAGAAGTCGTCATAATACTTCAATAAAAGAAAAAATACATCAGAATCTGGAGAGCATACGGTAATAGTAAGTGATTCTCTTGATGTTGAATGTAACTTGGTCGCTGCTAGAGAATGCAATATAAGTTTTGTGTCCACTTCCTCTTGCGTACTTGCTAAATGTTCCAAATGACCTTTTTTTATTAGAAAAGCAGATGCCACGATACTATCAGATTTTTAGATTCAAACGTAGCTGATTTCATTAACTTCACTGAAAGGTACTCAGTTAGGTCGTTCTTCGTATTATTATGAGACAGCAAATATTTCGTAGATATATTCTGATATATGAAATTGTTTAGATAACGGTTTGCTCTTGTAGCTTCTTTAAATTAATTATAAATAAATCTTATTATTATTATTATTATTATTATTATTTACTATTGGGAGTGTCATTCTGGATGATAGATTCAACTTCCATCAAGAGCAAACAATGACCGAGGAACTGCTGAAAGTTCATAATCTCCTAGTATTTGTTTCAGGTTTAGGTCGGGTCTTGAACGGCACAGTATTAAAAGTCTTGAGAATAATAATCGGTCAGCTATTAATTCCGTGATAGCGTTATCTTTTTTGGTAACTATTTTTTTATTGCCTTCACGGCAGAGATGAAGTTTTAATTTCTTGACTGGATTCCATAGGTTCATGTCATTACTGTGGATCCGAGTCATCTTAAAACTTTCATAAGCTTCAAGGCCCAGTTCAGTCTGCGCGCTGATCCACATTTTAACGGTGTTTCTATATTTGCGGCTTTCGGTCGGTGGCGTGAATTTCACACGTTGACATTTAAACGAAATATATTATTATATACATCGTTTTAAAGCTAAAGAACGAGTGCAACTTTTTTATTTAGGGATATTTTTGAGAAAGTGTTCTGCTTGCTTTACACCGATGAAGGGACAGAGAACTTTTTTTTTAATGTTGTTTTTTCCGAATAAGTTAAAAACGCATAGAGATACGACTAAATCAATAATACCTTTTTTTCTTCGAAATAAGGAGACCTTTAATTTGGCGAAAAACGAATATTCTACGATGAATAGTTCTTGAGATATCTTAATCAAAATATTTTAACCTTCAGAAGGTGCAGAAGGTGAGGCTCGCGAAGCTGAAGGTGGAAACATGAATTTTCATACATAGAAAGATGCCTTTTAACAAAATAACTATGTCTCCAACTTTAATCATTTATTTCCCACGAACCCCCTAATTTAGCCGTATGCGCTTCCACTACATAGGCTCGACTGAATTTTTTCCCATATGGCTGCTTAAAAACACGAGTTTTCAAAACTTGTTGAATTATTAAAGATCTTTCAAAATTATAGACACTTTAAACCCGACCAGTGCAGTCAGTAGAATAGAAAGAAACTAAAAGAGGAAAACTAAACACTGTAGATTTAATCCAATTCCTTACAGTTTTATATACTAATCAAGAGAATTCGCTACAACTTGCGACCGTCTGGATACGCATTACGTCAATCAACAGGCTAATGAATCAGGCTGGTTTGGAGACTATAATTTGTTTCGCTCTTAATTTTATAGATGGGCATTTTATTATATGTTTAATTGGTTTTCTGGTACTAATTAGACCATGTTAGAATCAACATAAATGTAACCTTTCTGTGTAAGCTTTTATAATTTTATCGTAATTAATTTTATATTGCCAAGATTTCTTTGATGATGGTATTTGGCCGCTGCTAGGTTGGAACCGCAACTATTCGGTTGTTTTTATGATATCTATAAGCTGAAGTGAAAATAGATAATAAAGTATGTTTTTTTCTCAGCATTCCCATTAGTCTTTTAGTGTGGATTGCCTTTAATGGATGTCGTTAAAAAAATTGAAACCAACGTTTTAAAAATTTAAATGTATTACATAACATACATAAAAAGTCATTAATTCCAAATTCCAAGGTACAGGAAAAATAAATTCGGAAAAGTTAAATTGATCTTTTGTATGGCATCGTATAAACGATATGGATTATTAAAATTTCTAACGGATTATGCGGATATTGGAAATGTGAATATGTTCGAAAGACAATGAAGCTTTGACGACTTGGACTCTGGAAACACATTTCTGTACCTAGCTATAATTTATATGATACTTTATATTGAATGAACTAAAAACGTTTAGGCACCAACTGGAATTATAAGTCTAATTATTAGCATTAAGTTACTATAGCTAAAGTATGAGGATTTATATAAAGCTTTTAAGCAAATATTGCAGCTTCAAACCCGGATGTTTACGACAGGTTATAAGCGATTTGCTCTCATTGTTATTTAATTCCCGCACCAAGACTTTCCCATCTTTATAGTCGGATGTGGTCTAGCTTGAAGGGTTCAGAAATTGTTCCTGTAGGCCTAACCCCCTGAAGTAAATATTTGATGAAGCAGCAACGAGGAGGTATATGTGAATGGGAGCTGAATATTTTTTATTTTAGTAGGTATTCAAGATTTTTAGAAAAAATTAACTTATTATTTTTGTAGTTTTATGTACAATAACTTTCTTGTTTTCTTTGGGTGATAAGCCTCTAATTTGCAAAAGAAACCAAACACAAATATTTATGTTTTATTTTGATATTTTTAAAAATTAAAATGACCTCGTGAACAAAGATAAAAACATGCTTTCAATAAATTACCCTTGAACAATTACCAGCACATGATTTCATACCAGTAAAGACAAAGTTGACCAAATTAATTAATTTGCCTTGACTGTTTTACGAAATGTAATTTGACACCAATTATTTTTATTTGTTTTTACTTCCTGATAAGATGAAATGATATAAATGAAGTCGGTTAGAAAATTGATAGGGATTTTAATGAAATTATGGTTTCAACTTTACTCTTTAACAAAAAAAATTCACAGTCCTTCGCAAAGATGCAACCGGAGGGGACATTGGAAATGACGAAGTAGAACCCAAATCTTGTGCAATTTCGGATGTGATAAAAATGAAAATTTGTTGCAAAGTAGTAAATAGTTATTTCATTAACACAAAACATTTTCAAGCATGGCTTATTATATTTTCATTTATAGAGAAATATTAATTTTTGACTTTTTTATTAAAATTTTTTTCCCAATTTTACGTTTGTTTCCGTCATTTTCTGTTTATTTATCTGTGAATATAATCTGCAAAATGAAAAAGTACATAATCACTGTATAAGTGAGAATTTTCGAGTAGATTAAAATTTTTTGAATGAAACATACTTTCTATTTAAAGAAGGTCGGAATCGATAGCATCCGTCTCCTGGACCATATCTTCCAAATTGGTTTCCGCATTCTCGTCGATTGCATCTAAATCTTCTACGTCGTTTAGATCCTCGATAATTTTATCCATTTATGAATTTAGACTTTGTACTCCCTGATAATTTCCGTATATTTGTGAGCATCTTAAACCTGCTTTTCTGTTGCGGTTGCAGGAGATAAGTTGCAATATTGATTCTGGTGTTGGCACAAAAGGTATTGTCACAGGTTGTAGGGAGCCGGTAATTTTCTGCTATCCCCACTGTTGTGGATTTTTTTCATTGCCAAGCCAAAAAGTTTGAAGATTTTTATTTTTCCTTTCTGAAATATTGTAGACTGATTTGATTTTTCAAGTTGCAAGAACAAATTGTTTGGAATGGCGTATTTTCGGTATTGCAAGCGACACACACAGGCGCTTTGGACAAATAAACCGCAGCATAGTTAACGCCATTATTATCACAATTAGTTCAGGTGCAAAAAGCTTAAACGACTACAAAAAGAACTTAACCACCAGACAAAAAAATCTGAAGGGCGTGGATACCAAAAGAATGGGTATAATTATGTAGCAAACGCTTCATTTCACAATATTGAAACCTTAATCGTAATTGCATTTTTTGTTTCTCCTCTAGCATTTGTTAAATGCCGCTAACATTTTTTACCAGGTCGCCTCGATAATAATACATCTGTTATAACGTAATACTACAACAAACAAATTGACCATTACGAAAATTATTATTCTTTTATCGATCCAAGAAAAAAATGTGAATAAATTAAACTACATTCTTGTGAATCAACTCCAGCTTATTCCGAGTCCAAGTGATAGATATAATGTTAACAAGGTGTAGAAGTAAATGATCTGTATTAGCAACATTTTATCGAAAACAGGTAACTTATTTAATATTTAACTTTATGTAAATTAAGTTACGAGGCGGATCTCGATGAACTGTGGACGATTCGATACGATGTTTCAGGTTGATATAATATGTACAAGCAAAATATATCCTCGAAAAGCACACACGCACGATTGCACACACGCACGCACGCACTCACGTACTCCTAAAATGATTCGGCGTTTATAAATTCACACTTGAACGTCCAAGAGACTAGCAGTCAAGTTAAGTTGCTGCGGGGATTATTTCTATCAATTCGGTTCTTCCGATTTCTTCCAACTGATTTTTTAACCATGTAAAAAACATAAATTGGAATTAAATATTTGCCTTCCTCTCTATTCACTTTACAAAATAAACAGCGAGTTATGAAAATGTAATTTTTAAGTGTGGTCAATTCAATGTCGCAGGTAACCTCTGTCATATTTTCGTTGAGTCTTTAAACAGTACGTACCAAAACTGACCAGAACCAACAACTTCATCTGGAAACCAATTAGTAACTGGAACAAACTTGAGACTTCTGCATCACGAATAAGAAAAAACAATCACGAACCATTCAAACAATAAATGACGAAGCTGACCAAAAAATCGAACTTAGCATATCTACTCCACCTATCAAAGCATTGACACTATAAAAGACCGTAGAAGAAATTAAGCTTCTAAATCTGAAAAAGTCACCTGGACTTGATCTGGTAGCGGCAAAAACGATGAAGAAATTTACCAAGGAAAGGGATAGTGCTGCTAATATTCATTTATAATGGTTTTCAACGACTTCGATAGTGGCCAAAGTTTCCAGACTGCACAAATTGTAATGATTGGAAAACCAGGCAAAGAACCTACAGATGCCTCTTCGTACAGACACAAGTCTGCTGCCAGTAATCTCGAAACTATTTGAAAGATTGATGTTCCGTAGATTAAATGTAGACCTGGTACGAGAAAACTAGATACCGGACCGTCAGGTTGACTTTCGACAGAAGGATTCCAAGTACATCGGATTACTCAAACCAATAATAGAGCATTAGTCTTCCTTAACATTAGCCAGGCATTTGACAAGGTCTGGTACACTGGGTTAGCTAATAATATCAAGCATATTCATTCTCCTAGTAGCTGAAAAATTCCACTCGTTCAGGAGTACCACAAGGCAGTGTCCTTGGTCCAATACTATATTTTGTATACGTCAGATCTATCGCTGGGACAAAATGCCGTAACAGGAATCTTTGCTGATGATATGAAATTTAGAGATAAGACAAAGACAATAATCGATAATGTCCAGCAAAATTTGATCTTATTGAGTCACTGTTTGACGCAATAAATTTTTCGCAGTTTAAGTTATTATGATTATGACAAATTAATAGACATGTTTAAATAATTTTGATTTAATAACACAATATTCTTAATTTAGAGGTTAGATTAATATAATAAATGTTAAAAAATTATTGAGAATATTTTCATTAACTATTATTTCTTTCGACTGATAAAATCTTGAAAATTTGAGGTTTTTCATCAGTTTTCGAGCCAA
Source organism: Rhagium mordax (assembly GCA_963680705.1). Classification (NCBI taxonomy): domain Eukaryota; kingdom Metazoa; phylum Arthropoda; class Insecta; order Coleoptera; family Cerambycidae; genus Rhagium; species Rhagium mordax. The sequence goes on from OY796657.1 coordinate 11,252,955, forward strand.
TCCTGCATTTTTGTTTGTGCGTCTGTGTTATTGGAACAAGTACAGGGTAGTTCCATATATTTTGACACCTACCTACTGCCCTTATGTTTAGATATATGAAAAGAGTGTAGAGGCAAAAGTTGTAGATATTGGTGACAAATACCTTTTACCGAAAAAATATAAAACAAATTAGCATCGGAAAGCATAGAAAGAGACGCAATTTATGCTTTTTTAAACGAATCACCCTGTATATTTTTGCATATTTTGAAAGATCATTTTTAGCTGATTCCAAAAATATATAAAATGTTGGAATTTGCGTTGTTTTTTTTTTTAAAAAAGGATATATGCCTCTTTGTGTAAAGCAGTTCTCGTAGAATATAGGTTGCCATGAAAAAACAAAATATTCCTAATAATTTCTGACAGTTCACCATCAGATTTTTATGCAAAATCCAAAATACTTAAAAATGGGTTAATCGGACGTGGAGTAGCATAATTTTATTTGTCATTCATCAATAGTTTTGACACCTACCTATAGAATTTATTTATAGAAAAGGAAAAAAATGTAAAAACAAAAGTTGTAGATTTTAATGTGAAATATATTTTGGTGACAAGAAATAAAACAATGGAACATCAGAAAGTAAACTGTTAATAATTATCAGAAATATTTTGTCATTTTCTTCAAGGCAACCTATTTTCCATACGATACTGTTTTCCATAATACTTTCAGAACGGATAGAGCAAATGACAACATATTATATATTTTTGGAATCAGCGCAAAAAGATCTTTCAAAATATGCAAGAATGTACAGGGTGTACACTTAAAAACACATATTTTTCTCTATATTCTGACGCCATTTATTTTACTTTTCTTCACCAATAGATAGTTCAGATTAAAATCTGCAATCTTTACTTTTACATTTTTCTCATCTCTATAAATTGAGACTGTAGGCAGGTGTCAAAATTATATGGAACTAACCTGTACCTTGAATTTTCAACTCTTTCAGCACTTTACAATTTTTCACCACAAGCGTCTATTTTACTTTTTTTAAATTCTAAATTCTGTTTTCTGAACAATGGATTTGTTATAAATCATGAAACAACGCATTAAATTATATAAAAAAATATTTTTTGTTATGTGAATTTAATTATATATTTGTGACTGACTTCGATCATTTGCAAAATAAATTGATACAATAAAAACAGCTTAGTTATTGGTAATGCGATACTTGGGAGATGTGATAGTAGACCCATTTTGCAGTATTATGAAATAAAATTAACTAAAAGTCATTAGTTTTTTGAGATATACCAATTTTAATTTTTTTCTCAGAAATGGTATGTCCTAAAAGTTAATTTTCAAAAAATCTACTTGATATTTTTATAACTTTTTTACTGGATTACTTGTCCAACATTTTGATCATCCATTTGAAATGAAAAAATATCTGGAAACATTTCTATCATGTGAAAATTTCAAATAAAAACTTTAAAAAATCAGCTATACAAATTAGCTCTATATGATATAATTAATTTGGCTGCACGAATTTTGATCGCGGAACCGAGCGATTCACGATGTAGTTCTAAGTTGGACTCTCTCTCTTGGATTTCTTACCAAAATGGCCCCACGGTGGCGGTTTTTCGGAAATGGCGTTTCAAGTTTTCGTGTTTTCGCAATTTTTTCAATTTTCTTAAACACGTCCCTCCTCCCCCCGAGCTTAATAACTCGCGGCTCCTTCAAGATGGATGCACGGGACATTTTTTTCTGAAAACTAGATAAAATTTAAAAAATTTCACGGCCAAATTGTTTTCTCCGATTTTACTTCTTATGAAAGTTATGATTTTTTTAAAAGTGGCGATTTCTCCTCGATTCACTTAACTAATTGGAGCAGACAGCACCGCAGGGGCTGTCAGCTTTATTTCTTTTGATTCTTTCAATTTTAAAGGAGAAACTCAAATTTTTCTTTATCTCTCTCTACCCCGAAACTTTGTCGGACTTTCCGACTGATATCTAGAAAAAAAAAAATTTACAAAAAAATAACGATAGCAAAATATAATTTATACAGAGCCTGCGGTTAGCCTCGCAGAGCTAATTTAACCAAACCTTAAAATAAACAGCCCCGCAGGGGTCGCTTTATTTTTTTTTTAAATCCTTTATTTCTACTTTTTTCTTTATTTTTTAAATTTTAATGTTGAAACCTTAAATTTTTTCCATTTCCTCTACCCCGAAACCCTGTGTGACTCTATACTACTTTTTTCCCGAAATCTTGAACGTTTTTCAACTAAAAACCCCTAGATAAAACTACTTATATACAGGGTGAGCCTCGCAGAGCTAGATTGGGCAAGCCTGAAGCCGCCAGAATATAGTTACAAAATGTGCAATAATATCAAAATTCTAAACGATTTGTTGGATCACCTCTTGGAACCATTATCTCCTGGGCAGTTGCAATGCAGGTAATTTTTTATGATAATGACAAATTAATAGATACATTTTTAAATTATTTTAAGATCTGTTCCAGCATAAATAACAAACTAGCCAGAAATAACCAGCTTTATTTAAATGGATTAACTGATCAGCAACTGTTTCAACCAATGACAATTGGTTAATTACAATCGAATTGTTTATGACAAAAACTAAATAAATACAACAGATTTTAACGTCTCAAATATACTAAAGATAAATGCAATCCAATATCTGGCGAATAATAGAAAACATTATTTGCATTCCAACGCAGTATTGATATTGCAGAATAATAGAAATTTTAAAGGAGATCGAGCATGTTTAAACATATAACATTTTACCTCCGTATGTATAGACAGAATATGAAAATTAAATTACGTTGTTCATTTGTGACATGATTTTAAACATTTTCATTCATGACCAATGAATATTTATTTAATAAGTTTGACCAATTCTAACTGAAACATTGAAATTCAAAAGTATTCGCGACGCCACGAATAGAAGAATTATTTAACCATTTTAATATCACTGCCACGCCACTATAAAGACAAAACTATCCCAACTATAGATTTAAATTCCTGTAAGTCGGTTCTGGTTTTTCAAGTTTCACAGCCATAACGTCAACAGAGTAAATAACAAATCGAAACGGAGAATGATGCCCAACATATTCCGTCAAGTTACTCGCTTAATAATTCAAATTAAATTATGCAACGAAATTAAGATGCATGGATAAGCGAATTATATAAATGCCTATTAGGGTGAAGCGTAAATATTTACTTTCATAACTGTTAAAATGACAGCTTTGCTGATATGATAATTTTGATTCGTCGGCTCACTGCGTCTTCCATAAATAAATATTTTTGCTGCCAATTTAAAATGTTTTTTTTTTCTTATTGAATAAATAACGGCTTCATATACATAACAAGTACGTTTATGTGTGGATTCATGATTCGGTTGAGTGTGTCAGTTACATTACAATCGTTTCAGAACTGACCTAGCCGCGATAAAATTTGTGTGTGCACATTTTTAACAAAAGTTACACGTAGTTGGTTTGTAAACTTACAACTCGTTATTACAAATATTTCTATTTTAATCGATTGGGTAGATTTAAGAGAAAATCGTTGTCGGTTTTAAAGTAAAAAGGAAAGAAGATGTAAAGTTAGTAGTAGTAAGTACTTCCACAAGAAATAATGAATATTTTATGATGTCAATTATATTATTAGCAACATATGGTTTTGTGAACTGTGACCTTTATCAGGCTCATACCTTGAAGTTGTTTTCACGGATAGACTCATAAGTAGAAAATTATCAACAATTTTTGAGTTGTGGTCGATGTTCTAGATTTAATTGCTTAACCTAGTACTAAGATTTAGCAAAATTCAGCATTATTATGGACTACAAGGGCGTTTATATAACAAGAAATTTTTAAAAAATTGGCAAGGGTAAAGGGTCTTTGGTTCGAACTTACGAAAAATTTGTAGTATGAAAAGCCATTTACAATTTCAAATAGTCAGAGAAATCTACCTATTTTGGTTGTTTTTTAGACTCAAACAGCAATAGCCTTGATTCATCTCGTTAATTTAAATAAATATTATAGTAAGCATTGTAAATACAGAAATATTTTTAGATTTACCGTGAAAAATAAACGGGATTCGTAAAACAGTAAACAAATTTTTTTTAGTGATCGCCTTGAATATTTTTGCATAATATGGATTGTTTTGTTCAATCGAATAAACTTTGGATACTATATGAAGTTGATTTTGAAATTGTTAATTATAAGTTATTGTTGTGTTTACTTGTTTGATTAAATATTTCTATTTTTGTAGTTTAATGGTAATTTAAAATAAACTAATTTTTTACCCTAATCGTCAAGGGTTTCATCCTGAAAAAAGACCAAATTGCATATAAAATTGGGAGAAGGCAGATTGATGATTGTCAAAAAAAAAATAAACTACAGTTTGTGTGCAATAAGGAAAACATGTTTTTGTGAATATCTTGAAAAATATGAATTCTAAGACAAATTGGTCACTTTAACTTTTTAATAATTTTTACACAAATAATGTACTTATGCTCTTTTTTCGTCAGACAGAGCAAAAAATTAAAGAAAGCTCATTTAAAGGGAAACATTTTTTTTCAACACAGGGTGCCCCACTTATCGTACTCACCATGGGGGTATCTTGAAAACGGTAAGAAATACAAGGTAGGTTAAATGACTAAATGTAGAGCTTATTCAGGCTTAGGTACTATTGTTATGTGCAAAAATATTTTAGTAAAATCAACTCGTTTTTCTGATTTTTGTTACTTATTTTCATTTTTCCTTTATACCTAACTCCTTTATTTATGAAAATATTTTAATGCCATTTTTTCATTCTTAGAGCAATTTATTTGATGCAGATTTTGAAAAAAATTATAATATTTTTGCTAACTCTTTTAGATTTTAATAATAATAATAAATTACAAGAAAATGAACATAATTCATAAAATTCATACTTCGGCGAAGTTCGCGCTAAGGCACGCTCTTCCACTTAACCAAGATATTTTTTTGAAATATTAACTCTAACTTTCATTTTTGAAATACCTACAAGTCATAGCTGACTACAACCCAAGTTTTATTCTCTTTAAAATGACATATTAGAACAACAGTTTATTTTCGAAAATAATGAAGTTATCACCATTATTTAATTATTTTATTTTTCTCCCTAATTTTTATGAAATAAAACAAAAAACACTAAAAACACATTTTAATTTATTGATTAAAAACTTATTAGGTGCCTACGTATCATTCATATAATATTAGGCTTTTAAAAAACTAAGAAATTAAGAATTCTTTTAATTTTCAATTAGGCCATGTAAAAAATTGTTTCAAATAGATATCTGTCAAAGTTCTGTTTTTGTTGTAATACTTTATCTCATGTGGCTGTGGACGGTTTATTACAACAAAAACAAACATTTGACAGATATATACACTCACAGGCAAAATAATCGATCCACGCAAATTTTCGACGAATTTCAATCGCAAAAAACTTTTTTACTTGATGTTGGATTTGAACGAATTTTAAAGAATATTGTAGAAAAATTAATGGAGAATCGCTCACATTTTAAAAATTTACAAAAAAATATACATACGTTTATAATATACAGGGTTAAACAGAAATATGTTTTTACCAAAAGTTTAAGACGCTCTGTGGAGTGGCGAAACAGTAAATTGTTCTAAATTAAGTTTTAATTATCAAGTCTCATCTATTCTTAACATTTTTGTTTTTGGTTTACCTCGATATCTTTATTTTTGTGGAAAATATGGATTTAAAAAAAAAAACGTTGCAATTTCCAATAACTTTTTTGTACGAAGAACTAAGGTTGCTATGGAGGACTGACAGTTTTGTTGACAGTTTTTGTTGACAGTTTCTTTGTAAATGAATGTGTTACTTCTGAGGTGTCTTCTTACTTTTAAAAATGGATGTCTCCGACTGATGTTGCCAGAGCCATTGGTTTAATCCAGGATGGACGGTCACTGTCAGAGGTGTACGAATGAACGAGATCTCGTTCATTCGTACACCTCTTCCTACCACATTGACTCCTGCTATTGTACTCGCCATGTTGATTAAACCAATTTACAGCCATTTGTACTTTACTTCTTGTGACGTTTAAAACTCTTAACAAGTAATACTGTGAACGTCCATCCTGGATTAAAGCAATGGCTCTGGCAACATCAGTCGGAGACATCCATTTTTAAAAATAAGAAGACATTTCAGAAGTAGCACATTCATTTACAAAGAAACTGTCAACAAAAACTGTCAACAAAACTGTCAGTCCTCTATAGCAACCTTAGTTCTTAGTACAAAAAAATTATTAGAAATTGCAATGTTTTTTTAAAAAATCCATATTTTCCACAAAAATAAAGATATCGAGGTGCACCAAAAACAAAAATGTTGGGAATAGATGAGACTTGATAATTAAAACTTAATTTAGAACAATTTATTGTTTCGCCACTCCACAGAGCGTCTTAAACTTTTGGTAAAAACATATTTCTGTTTAACCCTGTATATTATAAACGTATGTATATTTTTTTGTAAATTTTTAAAATGTGAGCGATTCTCCATTAATTTTTCTACAATATTCTTTAAAATTCGTTTAAATCCAACATCAAATAAAAAAGTTTTTTGCGATTGAAATTCGTCGAAAATTTGCGTGGATCGATTATTTTGCCTGTGAGTGGGTTTTAACTAAGCCATATCACTTGTATTTGAAAAATGAAAGTTATTGTTAATATCTCAAAATCAGAAAGAGTTAGCAAAAATATTATAATTTTTTCAAAATCTGCATCAACAAGTGTGCTAAGAATGAAAAAAACCGCATTAAAATATTTTCATAAATAAAGAAGTTATAATGGAAAAATCTCGCGAAAAATGAAAATGACAGAAATCAGCTTTTTGTCTATGAATGAAAAACGAGTTGATTTTACTAAACTATTTTTGCACGTAACAGTAAGCCTTGATAAGCTCTACATTTGGTGTCATTTAACCTACTTTATCCAAGATACCCTTGGTAAGCACAATAAGTAGGATACAGTGTAAATATTTTTTTAATTTTCATTACATTATGGCATTACTTACAATGTTCTCATGTTACATTATGACAAATTGATTATACATTACTTAATAAAAGTGCAATAATTTAAAAGAAGGTATGGGCCATTGAAAACGAAACAGGCGAATTTCTAAGATTAAATTGATTTTTTTTAAATCACTAAGAACGCGTCAAGTTTATTATTGAGGATATCTTTTGCATTAGTAATACTTGGAAATAACCCTTCGTGATCCGAACCCCTAAAATTTTAAAAGGCATTGGATAGTAAGTGATACGTCGTTTGAAAGATTTTTCTCTCCTGAAGAAAATACCTACTCGAATACACCATAAAACTAAAATGTTCAAACTTTGTCTATTCGTCTTTAAGATATTTATTAAATATTCAAGTGTCAAAAGCGCTCTTTATTTGTCGAGATAAAAAAATTCAGCTAGTACAACTGTCAAATGTTAGAAGTAAATTTATCACTCAATTACATGTTTAAATACGTATAAGTTTTTTTGGAAAAGACATTTTGAGCATCCGTGGAGTTATTTGATGGCATTAATCAACAATGTGACGTCACAATTCTTTCGAGGACTCCGATTCCGTTGAATAGATTTTAATAGCTTGCCCCAGAGGAAAAAGTCGAGCAGAGTTAAATCCTGGAAATCTGCTCGGCCATTCCACAGCACCTCTTCATCCAATTCATTGTTCAGGAGACGTCCGAAAACTCTTTACACCCAGTGGCATAAGGAGGCTTCGTCTTGGTGGAACAGGAAGTGGTCTTCCAGGTAACAATAATTATTTTATAATATCAATGAGTAATAGATGGACAAGATTTTTCAGTTATTTAATGTTCCACTTGTTAGATCACCATCAAGAAAATTGAATCCAACCAGACGATTTTCAAAATAACCGACCTAGAAATCTAATTATTGATGGGTTTGAGTGTGGGATTCGTGGAAGGCACCTCACCAATAGCGACAGTTGTGACGATTTAAAATTGAGTTTAGGAAACCGAAAATGGAAGTAGAGCATATGAGGAATTTTTAAGATATTTACATGAATTTACTGAAATAGTTTGAAAAACGATTTTTTAACATATTTTCGATTTATTTGCGTGGCAACTATTGGTTATACGGAAAAATATATAGCGATATTTTGGGTATAAACATCTAATATATTGAACCAATTTGCATAAGCTACATATTTTTCGAAAAATTCATAATTTTTTTTAACTTAAAAGATAACACTGAATGCCTGCAAATATATTGTTGTTGTACAATGAAAAGGAATTTAATTTCTTCCGTGTTTCATACTCCAGTCACATTTGGATCCGCCTGCTGAAAAAATCCAAGAAGCTGAAATGTTGCATACACCTTTATTTTGACCTTAGAAGCAATGTCCCAAAAGTCCCCATCGGTATCGCGCTTACGTTTTCAGTTATTCAAGGTCAAGGCTCACAGAAATCAATTTTTCGCAAATACCGGGTGGCCATGAGTCAATAATGTACGCCCCCAATATTTTGGTTATTTTTTAATTTATAAATTTCGTGTTTCGTATACATAAGTAAGACAAAAGTGGGCTATTTTTAGACTAATAAGGACGAAAATATCACTTCCGGTTGAACCGGAAGTGACATCAACTTATTTTTCTTAAATAGAATGACCGTGTTTTTTGTGGGTGTTTAATTAAGCATGAAATTCCAACTGCAACAGTTTTTTCCAATTTCAAATATTCCAAAAAATAAGTGAGATACGAGCGATTTTTTATTTTTTACAAAATGGCCGCGCCAGATGAATGCGATGTAAGAAAATTACTAAGTAGGCTATGGAAATTGTTAGCAGGGGTAGTAAGCTTGTCTGTAAAGAGTAAAATAGTTATTTAAATTACTGATAGATACGACTATTTTTAGGATTTTCTCAAAAAACGGAATTTAATTTTCATTTTCATTTCCGTAAGGGTCCTATGGAAAATTTTTAAATGGGACCGTACTGTTTTTTTTTTTATTAATCGGACATAATGATGTTTACAAATTACAAATTTTTCATAACTTTGAAGATAAAATTAGTTTACATTTACCAATATTTCGAAAATTGCTTCTAAACATTCTGTATACAAATTTTTGTTTATTTTTTCACTCTGGTTACTGCCTTATTTATACTTGAACAATATTTCTACAAATTGTATCGATATGTTCGCAATCACGTTACCTTTACAGCAAGTAAAAATGGATAGTTAAAACAAAAGTTGTTTTGTACCAATAAAAGTGGTGAACTGATAAATATTCGAAATATTTATATAAAGATAGAGAACCTTGATCATAAACGGACGGTAGAACAGTTACGTAGTTAATGGACAAATGAATAGTGTGAGAGAGCGACAGAACGGTTGGTGATGGTATTAATGACAAAACTTCTGCTGAGCAATCAATCTCCTTCAAATTACCGATAGAAAAGACAGATTATCATCAACAATAAGATAATGTGTCGAGAAAGCTCCTAGTGGATACTTACATGGTGTTATCGATTGATGTGGCTCTATTTTTATACTTTTTCTAATTTAATTGAAATATCGACAAGTCGGTCTTCCTAACTTTGTGCGTCCATCGATCTCTCTTGGTAATTGTTAGTGATAGGTTTAAAATTTTAATTTTAAATTTATCATAATTTATGTAAGAAGGTAAAGGTGATATTTGTCAACTCTGATTCATATGAATTTTCTAGAGGCTAGAAATTTTTTAGGTTTATATGAATTGTGTATAGAGTTCCCCCAGTATTTAAAAAACCTGCTAAATCGTTTATTTTAATAAATATTAAAAAAAGTAAATGCAAAACTTCTCCTGAACTGTCAGAATTTATTTAAAAAACACAAATGAAGATCAGTGACCTCAAAAATGTGGGGATTGGTGATTTAAACATAAAAAAATTAGTTTACAATACCAAAAACTATTTTTAAAAAAATTGAAATTTATAATGACAAGAAAAGTGATTTCTACACTATCTGGGCCTTGTAGCCAAAAAATGATGCGAAACACAAATTTTTAGTGGCCGGATTCTGTAATTTTCATTTTAAATTTTTTATGACATATTTTTATAGTAGATACAGATTCTTAAATGTGTTGAGTGAAATCAATCGCCTTGTGCGAGCACATACATACCTGATAGCTGAGTAGTGGTATTAATTTCGTTTACAGAAAAAAATCTCTGCTACGGACGAGATCGACCCAGCACTTATTTGATTTTTTAGTCTGTAAAACATTTAAGTTAAAGGAACCGAACTTAGAATTGTGCAGGTTGTAAGTAAAAAAAATTACAAGTTGTTTTTTTTAATCTCTTAATACGTTCTAGCGGTCTTGTGTAAAAAAATACCCGCGATTTTATCGAATTAGTTCTAGATTTTTTTACGACGTTCGTAGATTAATCCTTTTTAAAGACTTGCATGTAACCCACCATAATTGTTAGTTTTTACATTAGGACAAGCCAAACTGTATCCATACGTATTTGACGATTTATAGAGATGTTGCTGTGTCAGTTTTTATTTCCTAAGGCCTTGTGACTCAAATTCATTGGAATTGGAAGTCAACGTTTCAGTAATTTATATAGAATTTTTTTCCCAGACGAATATCTAGCAGTATTAACTCTGGGCATTGTATAATTCTCAGATTTATTCCCAGTCATTGAAAGCCACTAAATAATAAGTTATTTACAAGTACATAGAAAAACACTTGAATTGAAAGATTTAATAAAAACCAAACTCTTATTTTTTGTGTTTGTTTTATACTATGGTAGACAACTATCCCTATTTATGCCGTATAATCGTTTAAAAAAGTCGTCTCAAGTTTTTAAAATGAGAGCTTAAAAGCACGTTTGTCAAAATTACTTGCAACTTCATCAGAACCTAGAGTGGTATTCCGAAGAGAATCATACCGGGTGGCCACGGAAGTATTGCCTACGGAATAACTTGGTTATTAGTAGAGGAGCGGATTCATTTAAATAGACGCTCCGTTAACGAAAAACTGAATCATGAAGTAGAACTTATTGAGACCCCTACCATCCTTTTCAGCACTTAGTTTTACATATGTTTTCAGAATTCTCGACTCTCTCCGTTGGTCGAGACAAAAGTTTTGGGGGAAAAACTAAAAAAAACAACATTTTTTTGCTGTAATTTAAAGTGCTTCCTTCTCTTACTTTTACTTGAAAACCGCAATAGATATTGAGATGATTCTTTCGCTATTATTTAGTGTAGAATGTCTTCTTTCGAACGACATATAATAGATTATGCTCAATAAATTCTTTCCAACCCTAATTTAGTGTTATATCAGCGCGTGCAATAGGGGTCAAATTAACTGGGTGAAAATTGAGATTCATCATCGAATAACTTTCTTGTACAATAAAAATGCAAAAATTGGTACACGTGACGAGACGCAGAATTTTATAAGGACCATTTGACTCGATTAGTATATGCACTTATTTTCAAAAACAAAGGCAAACACAAAAACAAAATATGCACGTCAAAAAACAAAATACGTCAAAAATTACTTTTGTTATAAACTCCACCACACGGTGAGGAAGTTTTGATCCCATAATTGGTAGCGGTTCTTTTAATGTAGTTCCATAATTTATTATCAGAATTTGAGAAAAATGTATACAGACTGATTTTTCACAGAAACCTCAGAAATAAAAATTACTTAATCTGATGTTGAAATTATTTATTTTTGATTATTTATTTCATATTAATCCTGCATGAAATCACAAAATTTTGTATAACAAATATTTTAGTTTGAATAAGAGAGGAAAATGTAATTTTATAAATTTATTTTGTGCCTCGTTTTGTGCAGACCTTCGATTTTGACGAAAATTGATCGTTCATTTAAAATTCGCCCAAAGTGTGGCAAAACAACAAAATACATGTTTTCAATCATTTTTGTATGTAGCTCTTAATTCAGTATTAGAATTTAAAAATCACGTACACAGGGTGAATTTTTTCATAGGAGCCCTAAAAATAAAAATTAGTTGAGCCGGCCCTGGAATATTCTGTCTTTGATTATGCATGTAAATTGACAATTAATAGTATACTATATACTCACAATACGAGCTGATTCTAGTGATTAGTTTAAAAGATATTACCTTAAGAAATATTGGGCAAAACTCATAAATCACCCTGTAGATCAATAAAAAAAAGGCTCAGGCTTTTGTCAATAGTCATTTCTAATTCACCTAAGTGAACTCTATCTACCATAACATTTTGTCCCTTTCCTCGTGAATCACCCTGTATAATAAGTTACCAGATAGAATTAAACAGTGTGGTTATAAATTTTTTTTAAATTATCAGAGGCATATTGTTAACAAATGCGTTTTCTTCTATTGATGAATGTATGACTCACAACTTAATATAATTTCTCATGCTGTTGTATTTTAAATGTAATCTAGTTAAGAAATCTAGTTTCTCTCTCTGTTTCATTGACTTGTCTTATATCCTTTTGTGATCTGTTGGATGAATAAATAATGTATTATTATTATTATTAGTGAAAAATTGCAGAGTCGAGTTAAAAAAATTAAGAACTGTCTCATTTTGTGCCATTAAATGTTAAAAAATGTTCACTTTATCTTTTCATAAATAAATGAATAAAGTAATTTATCCTACGAATAATTTTTTAGTAAAGTTTTTTCACATTAACTTTTCAATAATATAAATCAAAGAAAACTGCTAGGTAATAAATAAATTTAGAAACAAAAACCTTCCTCTTTAAAATGCTCTTTTTTAATTTCTATTTGATTCAGTAAGCATTACAGAACTTTTTCATTCTAGGAGCACACGCAATTTCGACGACTGGGTATACTGCTCCGCCTGTCCCCTATTTTATTGCAATCTACTCACAATACTCTTTGATAATTTATTAGAAATCTGTTGTTACATAAAAAAACGCTTAGAACTTTTTTTGCAAAATTTCCTCATCTTAAAAATTTGGAAATTTTACCTACTACTATAGATGACTTCCGAATTTAATTAATAAAGTCTTTTTTTGGTATAGACGTATTTATAAGGAATAATCAGGTATTGTATCTGCACTGTGGAACGAGCTTTCCGCCATTCGATTCCACTCGTCGTTCTCTATTTTCTTGAATTTTTTGAGAATTTTCCAAAACATTTTTTGTTTTTCGTGAAATTGACCAATGTTCATTTTTGCTTCCTACGTTGAGAAGAAATCGATAGGGAGCAATGTGGAGCTGTAACAATTGATAATAGGACTGTTAAATCTAAATAATCCTCATTAAATCAAGATGTACCCCAAGGATCCATTTTAGTACCTTTATTATTTTTAATATACCGGGTGGCCACGAGAACTGGCCCAGGCTTATAGCTCTTTTGTTTATGAACCAACTATTTTGAAATTTGAAACATGTACATAAAACTTATTTTCCAATTTAGTGACGTGTACATTTAAAATGGTCAATAGCCGACTTCCGTTTTCGATGGAAATAACATCAAATTCGATTTTTTTAATGGAACCTCTGTAGATTTTATTATTTTTGGAATCTACGGACTAAATTCTATCTAATCAAGTTGCAAAATTTAAATATTTATCAAAAATAATTTTAAAATTTTTGAATTATTTATTTAATTTCTTAATATTAAATGGAAATAAAACTAGACAAATCATATATTGTCGTATTTGAAATAAAATGTTCAATCTAATGTTGCGGATGGTCCATACACGTTTCATTTAAAAAAATTGACTTTATTATCAAAATCCAACGCTTTAAAATTTATCGACCCACAATGCACTTAATATTAACTTTCTACTAAGAATTATTATTTGTCTGAATGACAGAATGAACATAGATACATTTTTCCCAAGTCCCTGCCCAGATTAAAAACTTAAATTAAAAATTTTAAAATTATTTAAAAAAAAATTGGAAATTTAGCAACGTGATCAGATAGAATTTGGTCCGTAGATTCCAAAAATATTAAAATATACAAGGTTGTCCCATTTAAAAAATCGAATTTGATGTTATTTCCGTCGAAACCGGAAGTCGGCCATTTTGAGTGTATACGTCACTAAATTGGAAAATAAGTTTTATATACATGTTATAAATTTCAAAACAGTTGGTTCATAAACAAAAGAACTTAGGCCGGTTCTCGTGGCCACTCAGTATGTCACCAAAATGAATTTTGATGTTTAATAGTCTAATTTAATCAGATGATTGACAGTAGAAGTTTGCTGAAATGATAAAATAGCTGTTCAATGATATCTTTCGTTAGATTTGAAAAAATTAAAAATTTTTCTTCCTGTCATAATCTAAAAATTAATGCGACCGAATCTGTATTACTGATAACATACTCAAGACAAGCTACGGAAAAATCATCCTATTTTGCTGTTAAAATGGATTGATTCATGACCTTAAAAGAAACAAACAAATGTCATTTTCTGGGCAATTTATGAACCGATTTTAAATCTGAAAAAAGCTTAGTAAAGGGAACTTAAATATCCATTAGAAAAATCACCTAAATATACAGAGTGCTATTTAAAATAGGAAAGTTGGGAGTCACTTCCGGTTAAAACGGACGTGTTCTTTTGAGCGGGAGAATCGAAAAGTTGCATTTTTTGTCTGGAATCATCCCCACAAATTTTAAAATTTCTATCTCAAAATAATTGTTCAAAAATTTGGGGAGTTCTCAAGTCCGTAGGCCACCCGGTATATACACTTTTATTTATTGATTGACACTAACATAACAAACGTTTATTTTGATTGTAACGAAGTGAATTTTATCACCGACGTATTATTAGTTTGTAAATAAAATATAATTTTTAATGTATAAAACAGGCAGGTAAAATGTAGCAAATATTAATTTACTTCAAATTAAGCATTTTGAACCGCGTCTTTTCCGTTTATGCATTTTTAAATTATGCCGCAACGAATGCGATAAACCAGAGATAGCTCCGATCACGCGTTATGCAAGATAATGCAAGGACTGCAGTACCGGCACACCGGCTACACCGCACCGCGTCTTAATAAGTGAGCGATGCTTGAAGTCAGTTTCGCGTTCAGTGCGCAAGTTGGGTAGGGGTACGTGGCAGGAACCGGCTACAAAACTAACACACCCGTCGTTTAACGTGCAGTTGAGCTGACGCTCCATCCAGTCCAGATCTCCGCCTGAACCGAAGTCCGCACCGACCGAAGTACCTGCAAGAGGAAGCTCCGCTGCTAGAAAGAGTAAGACATTTGGGTAACCTATTATATTTGACCGGTAATTTTATTTTAATTATTTTCCTATGTATGTTCGAATTGTTTTGTATGATCCGCGCTTAACGTTTTAGTGGCTTAATTCTAAGTCAATACAACGTCACGAGTAACGTTCCGGTTTAGAGCAAAATTCTGCTTCCGAGTATAGCGTCTTGCTAACCTGCCAATTTGACGTGTGTAATCGCTTACTGGCAACGTTACCAAGTCGTCGTCGTTATTTTCTGGCCTAGCCCTAAATCGCGTAAATCAGTTATCCCCGCGTAGAAAACTCGGCGTCTTGACGGCCTCCTGATTTGACGTGTGTAATCGCTTAACAGGACTGTCGCCAGGGCGTTGTCGATATTTGATTCCGCCTGCTCCGTATTAAGAAAATCCGTAACCGCGAAAAACTCGACGTTTTGACGGCCTGCTGATTTGACGTGTGTAATCGCTTAACAGCACTGTCGTCAGGGCGTTGTCGATTTTATTGCTAATAACTGCACTAGTTCGCGTCTTTTCCCCCTGGGCAGCCAGAAAATTAGTCTGCGTGTTCCGTTATTTCCATGATTTTTTTTTGTACTCGTCATAAAATTAACTGCTGAAAATTAATTCGAACATATGTTTTGCCTGTAAATTATATTGTCTTGTCTGGTCAAATAATAGATTGCCAACCGAGCTTTGCTAGTAGCTTTTTGTAGATAGAGCTTTTTACCTGCCGCACGCTTTCCGTTTAACCGTTTTTAACCGTACATTTGCTTACTCGCTTTATTTGCTTGCCGTTTTTCCGCTTAATAACCGTAGTTTGCCGCTTTTAGTTTTGCCTAGCCTGCCTGCTTTAAGTTTTGCTGTAAATATTTGTGCTTATATTTGTACTGTAGTTCAACCGTAATTATATTAAATTTATTGTATTAATTCCTGAATAAAAACTTGTTCTGTTTTTAATCCGAAATTCTGAGTTTTCTTTATAGGTTAATTAGACCCCTGGCTTAACCGTGTCTTCACTGCAGTTACCTGAAGCCTCTATTATCCTGCTAATAGAGTAAAGTGGTCTTTCTGCACTCTAAACAGAAAGTGGCGCCCGAGACACCGTCCTAAAAAGCACCGCCGCCCCTCAGGCGTCAAAGTAACCTCTTTCGAACTTCCGCCATTAACGAAAGAAGGTTACATGATTTTGTCAAGTTTTATTTAAATGTTCTCTTTATTTTTTGTTCAAATGCATAAGTTCAAATTCCATAGAATCAAGCGTCCAATTCAACCTGATATGGAATGGAGTGTATGTCCTAATAAATCAAGGAATTTATTTGCCAACTCGTTCTGGTTAATGAAAAATTTGTTCCATTTTTCTTTTCATTCAATGGGATATTTTTCCACGATTCCTTAACGGGTTTCAACTGTAATATGACTGCAACAGAGCTTCTGCGATAAATAATAAACTTAAGTTGAAAACCGGACAGCCTTGAGATATGACATTTAATTCTTGCAATATCTACTAATGTATATTTTATTTTTCTATATTCCAACAGAACTGTACAGTAATCTACTTGACCCGTCTACGTACTTATTTCTTTGATCATTTAGATTAATAAATAAATCATTCATGTCTTTTGATGTATGAGGGGGTGGCACGGCATCAATTCAAGTGAACTGAATGCCTAAACCTAATATTAATGTGGTGTAGCTCGAAGGGTATAAGAGGGCATCTGAGCAAATCTGTCCATAATCAAGTGAATAATTTTAAATGGAAAGGTTAAACGATTCAGATGATTATGCGATTCACAATAGTTCGTATTCACTTAAATTTGTGAAAGGAGGATTATATTTTATTTTAGTAGTTTAACATTTCCTTACCCCTTAGATAGATGGGAAATACATAGTTTTGGAAGGAACTCGACCCTCGCACATAATTTATGATACAGCCACCTGAACACGATAAAAGGGTCGGTGTATTTGTTGTTATTTATTTACTGTGGTGTGCCGGTACACAATAAAAACGTGATACATCAATAATATACCAGGGTGAAAGTAAAGTCGATTTCGTGAGCCACTAATAAAACTGGCGATGAAAGTTGTGGCCTTCGCATTTCGCTATCAATCGATTTATAGCATTTTTATATAATTGTTGCACATTCTATAGGAAACTCAACAGGGTTTGCACATATCTTTAATTTTTTTAATAGTATTTGCAAGAAAGTAATAATAATAATAATAATAATAAACGTCTTTATTGAACAATTAGGCCAGTAAAATTAAGTGAAATACACCGTAAATTCGGAACAAATTTGTAACAAGCTGTTTGTTGCGTTAAAATGTCGGGGAGGGGGTATTAAATATGTCAACAAAAATCCCAAAAAATCCGAGTGTCGGAACACACTAAAAAATCGTCCGCCATCTTGAAATTCGTGATATTTTTCGTTTAAAGTCAAATAACTTTATTATCTTAGCCGTTAATAAAAAATTATGAAAATAGGAAAATTCGAGAAAACTTCAAATCTATAAAATGACGTTTAGAAATTTGTGATAGATTAAAAATTAAAAAAGCTAGAGCTTAAAAATTATAAGATATTAGTTGGAATTTTGTAATTTTTTACTTTAAGAGTTGATTATTCTGTTCTGGTGCCGTGTGAGTCAGGTTGTATGGTAAAAAATTAATATGTGAATAGAGCATGAAAAAATAGTATTGACGTGTCTCAGGATTTTATATAACCTTTAATTTTTTTTATACAAGGTGTTAAAGTTGAAAATTTTTCGTATCCTTTGATTAAAAACAGTCGTAACAATAAAATTTGGTTGGTTTATATTTTTCATAGGGCGCTATCAACTGGCGATATTAGTTTTTCAAAACTAATCCAGTGGCGTGCGTTTACACTTTTTTTCTGATAAGAATGCCGATAACTGTGAGCCACAAAATATTTTCATAAGTTGAAAACCTAATGCAATAATAATAAAATACTCTAAGGAAACAAAATCTTCATTAACGAAAATTTAAAAACAACTGTGACTTAATTACTATTTATTTAAATAAATTTTCAAAATGAAGACCGCCATTAACCTCAATGCACTTTCGGGACCGCAAGGAAATTTCATTTCATGTTCCTTAGTTTATGCACATTTACCCTTAGTTGACGTGAAAAATGTACTATTCGGTCAACTAGTACTTGTTGGTTGTTAATTGATTAATTTTTAGAGTGCATTGAGGTTAATATGTACTTAATTTTGAAAATTTATTGTAAACAGTAGTAATTAAGTCGCTGTTGTTTTTAAATTTTTGTTATTAAAGATTTTGTTTCCTTATAGTATTTTATTATTATTACATTAGGTTTTCAACTAAGAAATTGTATGAAAAAATGCAGCGGCGCACAGTTATCGGCACTAGAAATTTCTACTTTAAAACTAGAAATTTCTACTTTGAAACTGGAAATTTCTACTTATAAAGTAGAAATTTCTAGTTTTTAATTTTCTACTTACAAAGTAGAAATTTCTAGTTTTCAAAGTAGAAATTTCTAGTTTTAAAGTAGAAATTTCTAGTTTTAGAGTAGAAATTTCTAGTTTCAAAGTAGAAATTTCTAGTTTTAAAGTAGAAATTTCTAGTTTTCAATTTTCTACTTACAAAGTAGAAATTTCTGGTTTTCAAAGTAGAAATTTCTAGTTTTAAAGTAGAAATTTCTAGTTTTCAATTTTCTACTTACAAAGTAGAAATTTCTAGTTTTCAAAGTAGAAATTTCTAGTTTTAAAGTAGAAATTTCTAGTTTTCAATTTTCTACTTACAAAGTAGAAATTTCTAAATTTCAAAGTAGAAATTTCTAAATTTCAAAGTAGAAATTTCTAGTTTTAAAGTAGAAATTTCTAGTTTTAAAGTAGAAATTTCTAGTTTCAAAGTAGAAATTTCTAGTTTCAAAGTAGAAATTTCTAGTTTTAAAGTAGAAATTTCTAGTTTTCAATTTTCTACTTACAAAGTAGAAATTTCTAGTTTTAAAGTAGAAATTTCTAGTTTTAAAGTAGAAATTTCTAGTTTTTTTTAATTTTTACTGTGGCCCTTCAGAGCCATCGTAGATATTTTTTCTGGTTCTAGACAAAATTTATTTTTAAACCAACCCCAATTTTCAGGATTGACGTTATTTCCTAGCCATTCTTGAACTTGAAAATACACTCGTTTTATATGAAGTTTGGCGTCTGAAGTCGGAGGTAAAACTTCTAATTAAAAATTATTAGGTAAATAGATTTTGGCGGCCAACAAGTTGGGTATATATTTAATGTATCTAAATGAGTTCAAATTTTTACTTTTACGAAATAAATTTCTCATCCAACCCTACAAGATGTGATATATTAGTAAAGGGTATTTTTAAAATCTTCCAAAATTTGGAATTTCCTTATCATTTTTTAATACACCTAGTTAGTGCTGTTTTTTCCCTTCTTATAGAACGCTGACGTTGTGTCGCAGCCTGAAATTGCATGTAAAAATAATATATTTTTGACCACTGTTTCACCTAATATGGACTGAAGTATAAATTAAAATAATAAATATTAGTATGCTAATTATAATAAAAAAATATTGTTTTCTAGTGTTTAAATTATCTAATTTAATGCATAGTACCCAAATTTTAGTCGCCATTATCTCAGTTATTTATTAACCGATTAAAAAAAAACTTTATACTGTTTTGTAGCTTGTTTAATGTTATAAAAATTTTTATATGATTCATTTTTTTGATAAAATCAATGTGAGATTAATTATTCAAGTTAAAAGCTAAAAAGTGCCTAATTTCAAGATGGCGGCCTAATTTTTGAGGGGTTCCGCCACCTGGATTTTTTGGGATTTTTTTCCTGTTAAATAGGACATCTTCCCATACATATTCCCCCTAAAATTAGCTTGTTACAAATTTGTTCCGAATTCAATGCTAATTTAACTGGAGTAAATGTATATAAAAAAAGCTTATACAGAGTTCGGGGCGAAGTTTAGTCTAGGCTATTCTTACACTTATAGAGCGTCACTTTAGGTTTTTCGAAAAAAAATCATATCTCTATATAAAGAACGGAGTTAAGTCAAAAATGGCAAAACCGTTTCGAGGTATTAGTCCAAGGATTAAAACCAAGTGGTTAAAAAAATTCCTAAAAAATTTGGAAGGAACTGGTAAGTTGCTAAATTTTTAGAAAATTCCAAGGGGTCTGAAAATTTACCTATACATCTTAGGGTACAAATGGCATAACAATCGCTAACCCACGTATAAATTTCCAATGAACTTTCCGTCGAGATGTTGCAAACAACATCCTAATCGGTCACCTCTAATCAGCAGTTTGTTAAACAGGTAAAGATTAAAGAAAGAATTAAATCATTTTTTGTCAAATGACAATGACAGAACTATGTCTCAAATTAATTGGTATTGGGGTCTCAAGTAGCTTGTTTCAAGAAACATTTAACATCATTCAAGAAGGTTTTTTTGTCGAATCTCTCATGCATGATGCATTATACAACATATTTTAGTAACAATAACGAGCCCTCTCTGAATATCTCGGTGACAGTATGTTGAAAGCGTCATTTATCCGCGTTGCAATCTTTTCTTGAGCTCCCTGTCAAATGAATCTTGCCGGTTGGATTCAGCCTTCGAATCGGCATAGTGCAGTTTAGTATATTTGGAGCAATTCTGGCTGGTGACCTTAAACGACCTGCTCTCGCAATATTCTTGTATTCGCATAAAGATACGGTATAATGAGCTGTGCCGACGCTAGTAGCAAATTGATGTGCAAAACCAGTTCGCATTTGCATTTTGTAAATACATTTTGGTGCTAGGTCAGTAAAAAACTTGGAAGTAACATATTTCGCGAGTAAGTTTAGTAGGTATGTCATGACAAACAATCGAGCACAAAAAAATGGGGACACAAAATTACGAATTTGGAAAATTCAAGTAGGTAGCGAAAATAAGATATTGGTATCCGGCAATTTAATAACAAGTTGTTTGAAGTACTTATAAATGATTATATTTGTTTTTATTAAAAATCTTTAAAAGCTTATTACCACGTTCTGTTTCACAGCAATCGATCCCAAAACCTCGTTTATTTACCAGATGGTATTTGTTTTTAAGATAATGTCATAAATTGATAATTATCAAGAAGCCGATTAAAACAAATTTTAGTTCTGACAAAGCAATTTTTTTTATTAATTTCATTTGATGTTGAAGGGTGTACAGCAAAGGTTAATTACAATAGCTTCATTTTTATCAACCTTATATTGTATAACAAATAAGAATTGCTATTTCCAAAATAGTTTATTTCAAAAAAAAGGTAGTACCTTTTACCATCACCAATTCCTTATTCTTGTCTAGCTTTGAATTCAACGACATATACATATTATATTTTAAATTTTATTAAAATATTTCATGGTGTTGTCAATTTATTATGATGTATAATAAAACTGTAACCCTTCCTTGTTCCGCTAGTGTTCTATGGTTGTTTTGACGCCTGAAGGGCGGCGGTACTAGCCATCTCGGGCCCTGTGTTAAAGTGCAAAAACACCAGTTTTCTTAGCGGGATAATAGAGGCTTAGATAGCTGCAGTGAAGAAACGGTAATGACAGGAGTCTAATTAACCTATGAAGAATACTCAGGAGTTTCGTGTTAAAAAGTATAAACAGGTTTTATTTACAATGAATCAATAACACAGTAAACTACATTGGTTAAATACAATCAAACATATGTACAAGAGGCAGGCAATACTAAAGCAGCAAGGCAACTATGGTAAAAACGACAATACACTAAAGCACACTTACTCAAGGTAACGGTTTTACTCACTAAGCTGGACTGGTCGGGCGGACTGCTAGAAGCAAACTGAATTCTACTCTTGTGGTTTTCGCACTCCAGCTCTCGGAATTAATAACCGGTACAGAGTGGGACATGTGCAGTAGATCGGCGCAGTAAACACTTACTAGATTTCTAAACGGTACATGTGGAGGAATGTGCAGTAGATCGGCGAAGTAAATTTGCAAAAAATTCAGTCTATACAAGGTGTTTCAAAATGATTGGGACAACGCTTAACTGCAGATTCTTGACATAAGAACAAGTCGATTTAACCCAAAAAGTAGGGGTCTAATTCTTTTCGTTTTCAAGATACATGTTTTTCAGGTCGCTAATTTCAATGGTGATGTTGCCGATGTCACTTTGTATAGAGGGCGCTAGTTATAGTACTTTTATGTGACACTAACATAAAAGTACATTAACAGAAATTATTTCAGTCCATTTTGTTTTCTCCCTTAGTTGCGTACTGAACGGTGTAAAAGCCGATTGATAACTAAAATTTCAATCTCGCGGTCTAGATATCTTAAGCCAATGATTTTACCAGCGCTTAGTGGGGAACGGCAGTTTCTGCGTGCGTTTATGAATTGGAGTGCGCGATTTACTGTCCTGTTTCAACTATGCTAAAATCACTTCGTTATACCAATATTCAGTTCTTTGAGTAGAACAAAAATATATTCAAGTCAAACGGGTTATACTATTGCAGTATATTATGCTAATCCTATTATTGTTATTGTTTTTGTTTCATCATTATTTATTACATCTTTTGCAATGTTTGTAATGTACATTATTACCGTATACACAAGATTTGTTTCGCAACTGAACACATCTTATCCGTTTTTCATTTTTCAGTATATTTCAAATAGTAAACTTTCGAATATGTTAAAGAATGTATTTGCATCGATAACATTTTGTTAAAATTCTTATGGAGATTTAGACGTTTTTAATTTTGTGACTCCTCGGAAAAAAAAATATATTAATAAGAAATGTACGAATATACTATTCTAACATAAACGATTTTCAAGAACATTGCAAAAGAAACGAATGAAGTAGAACGTTTAAGTAATCTACGAAAGCTCTGAAGGGCCACATGATATTTTTTTAAAAAGGTGAAATTTCAACATTTATTATTGAAATTTCAAGAAAAATGTTGAAATTTCACCTTTTCCAAAACTTGAAATTTCAACTTTTTTCTTGAAATTTCAAGAAAAAAGTTGAAATTTTACCTGTTTAAAAACTTGAAATTTCAACTTTTTTCTTGAAATTTCAACTTTTCTGGAGACACAAAGTATGTTCTGTCAGATACAATTCTAGTCTACAATCAACAATGATTTGGTGAGTAAGTAGTGCCAGTTATCATCTTAAATGGTACAATTTTGATTAATTATTACGTATAAACTTTTTTTCACAAGTGTTAAGTATAGGTACAGGGTGGGCCATTGAAAAGAAAACACACCTGTTTTGGGACACTTAGGCTAGTTTTTTGAAAAAACGCTCGGACAGGTCGATTCTTGATTTTTGGGGGACAACTTTTGATGCCCTTGATTGACACATCAGCCCTCTAGCCCCAGCAACCCCTAACCAAGAATTTAAATAGGGAAATGGGGTCGAGCGACCCCTCATTTGAAGCGTCTTTCTATTCTCTATGCGACAGTATGGTCGAAATTGTTTTTTTTCAATTTTTTTTTCGTCCCCATGGAAAGCACCCTCTAGATTAACTAAGGTGGGGATGTTGTTTGGGAAAAAAATCCTGAAACACTTCACCTTTTATCTTCTGAATGGCACATTTTGATGTCAAATTTAACTTTGTCAGGTCAATCCCCTAGCCCCAACAACCCCCAACAAAAACAAATATTACGGTACGGTGGTCGAGTGACCCTTCATTTTGAAGGTCTTTTGATTCTCTATGCGAGTGCATGATTGTTTTTAGGTTTACAAAAATGGGAAAAGTGTAGAAAAAAAATTAAAACATGAAAATTCAGCGTCAGAAGAAATTTTTATTAGTTCACATAGAGAATCAAAAGACCTTTAAAATGAGGGGTCATACGATCACTTTACCGTAATTTTTGTTTTTGTTGGGGTTACGGGGTTGACCTGACAAAGTCAAATTTGACATTAAAATGTGCCGTTCAAAAGATAAAAGGGGACGTGTTTCAGGATTTTTTTCCCAAACAACACCCCTACCTTAGTTTATCTAGAGGGTGATTTTCATGGGGACGAAAAAAAATTGAAAAAACTAATTTCGACCATGCTGTCGCATAGAGAATTGAAAGACGATTCAAATGAGGGGTCGTTCGACCCTACTTAAATTCTTGAGTTAGGGGCTGCTGGGGCTAGGGGGTTGATGTGTCAACGTCAACTTTGACATCAAAAGTTGTCCCCCAAAAATCATGAGTCGACTTGTCCGAGCGTTTTTTCAAGAAACTAGCCTAAGTGTCCCAAAACAGGCGTGTTTCCTTTTCAATGGCCCACCCTGTTCCTAAACTAAACACTTGTGAAAAAAAAGTTTATACGTAATAA
The DNA here is from genome assembly GCA_963680705.1 of Rhagium mordax. NCBI lineage: Eukaryota > Metazoa > Arthropoda > Insecta > Coleoptera > Cerambycidae > Rhagium > Rhagium mordax. The sequence goes on from OY796657.1 coordinate 11,277,480, forward strand.
TTAATCAAAATTGTACCATTTAAGATGATAACTGGCACTACTTACTCACCATTTCATTATTGATTGTAGACTAGCTTGTATCTGACAGAACATACATTGTGTCTCCAGAAAAGTTGAAATTTCAAGAAAAAAGTTGAAATTTCAAGTTTTGGAAAAGGTGAAATTTCAACATTTTTCTTGAAATTTCAGGAAAAAAAGGTTGAAATTTCACCTTTTTTAAAAAATATCATGTGGCCCTTCAGAGTTTTCGTAGTAATCAAATTAGTCACGTAAAAACCAAATCTTTACAACTCGAATATTACATATTTTTCTAAACGTGTTAGTTTTTCATTAAATTTTCTTTTTTATTAAAAACATGTCTCACAAGTCACAGTGTTGAAAAGGCATACTATACAGCGTGTGTAAAAAGCAATGAAACCTGACTATTATAATACCGATTGTATTAAAAACAAAATTTTTGATGTTACTTATAATTTCCAGTTTTGCACACTCTCGCTACCAGCAACCCCAAAATAGCAACCTAACCTTTGTAATAACTTATGAGAAAAATATTTTAACGGGGTATTTAACGGTCTATAAAGGAAATCGATCGAAGGAATTTTAAAATAAAATGCCTGAAATGTATCGAATAAAATTATATTTACATTTATACAACTTTTTTAAAATCCTTTGAAAGTTAAAAATCAATACCTCGTTAGTAAAATTGACCTAAATTTAAAACGGCTTATGATTTTGATTTAAAAATGTTTTGTTTTTTTTTAGTTAAATGGCGTGATTGTCAAAAACATAATGCGTTTGATCAGATGCGTACTAAAGTTCTTTTTTATTTGTATAAGTCGTGAAATTACATAAATTTGATCTTAGCATTGAAAAACAGATCAAGTTTCCAAAACATCTGAGAAGTATCATTACTTCTATTTTTATTTTATTTGTTTATTTATATTCTGTCAAAAAAGGCTAACCTTTGAAATAAAATCAGAGGCGTAATAGTATATTACGTAATGAGAGTTGTAAATAGCATATTACGCACGAATGAAAAAATTGCGCACGACGCCGCGTAGCGGCTAGTGTGGCAATTCCATGAGTGCGTAATTGCTTTACAACTCGAATTATGTACTATACTTTACCTACGATCGTATTTATTGATATTAAAACACAATTTTGTATTATTTATTGCCTATGTCCGTTTTGACAGCGTTAGAAAATTAAGTTTTGCACCTGCCATTTTTAATAATTTTAGCCTGGTGTCAGAAATATGAACTACAAGTGTTGTGTAAAGTTGGTCACGTGGTCACATTGCATTGCACCTGAGCTGCTGAGCGTGCGATTTGTTTACGGTGTGTAAGGTTCAATTTACATAGGTGGCGGAGAGTGCGTTTTCAGCTATTTACGTTAGCGATCGTAGGTAAAGGTTATTTTCTTTACATCCAAATAGTATTAGATTATCTGGCGGTACTTTAAAATACTCAAGAAGAAGAAGAAGAAGAAGAAGAAGAAGAAGAAAACCTTGTATTTAATGAAAAATTATTTTCTAAATATTTTTTTTGCTGTTGTTTGTTTGTTTATGTCTGATCGTGGCATAGTCTAAATTTCCGACAATAACTTATGAAGTTCTTAGGCCAAAATTAATTATTTTACTGAAGAGTTATTCAGTAAAATAATTAACCGAAAACAATATAGTAAACTCAATAATTTTATATCAAAGAAATTAGTATGTATGTTACAGGGTGATTCCTATAACGTTCTCACCCCAAATTTTCGGTTTGTCTTTCGAAATAAACTAAAAATGTTTAACGTAACTTATAGTATTTTTTCCAAGGATTCCGAAAATAACAACAAAACAATTGAAAATCAAATAAACCTGGGAAAAAATAAGGCAAGATTTTTTTAAAATGAAATATGTTGTATATTTTTACAATTCTGAAAAAATTTAAGTTCTCTTTCCAAAAATATAACATAATATATACATTTTCCTTTATATTAGTAGATAATAATTCAAATAATTTACACCAAGTCGGCTTAGAATGTTTTTTGAACTCAGTATTTTACTAAATATGAAGATAAATATATATATATATATATATATTATGTTATATTTTTGGAAAGAAAATTCAAATTGTTTCAAAATTTTTAAAATATATTTAAAAAAACATTGCTTTGTTTTTTACCACTTTTATTTGACTTTCAATTGTTTTTTTGTTGAAAATTTAGAAATCCTTAGAAAAAATACTATAAGTTACTTACATTAAACATTTTTATTTTATTTTCAAGAACAAACCAAGAAATTGGGGTGAGAACACCCCAATTACACATAGATTTAAATTTTCCATTAAATAAAAGTTGTTTCATTTGAAGAAATGTTCGTACTTAACACATTTTTCTATCATTTTTATAAAATTAACACCCATTTCTGAAACCTTAAATATCTAAATTTATGATTTAAAAAAAAAATTAATAAATCATATATTTTAATAAGTGGTGGACACCCTGTAGAATTTTAGATGTTTTGCTTGGAGTAAACCTTGATATATTTTTATTAGCGTAAAATTACTGTTGCGTATTCTAAAAGGTGTTCCAGTTGTGAAATAAGTTTATGTTTATTTTAATTTGGGATTTCTTTATATGAGAATTGCTTGAATACAAATGGCATCATTGCACATTTCTTACGAACATCTGCATAACATGTTTTGGTTGGTTAACAATTGATTGATGTAATTCGAAATTTGTTATTTTTAAACGTTAGGTAAACGTTATTTTTATTAATAAATTGTGGGATCAAACGCCAATTATTCAAAAAGACTTTGTAAATTTTTGAGTTACATATTATTTCCCCCTAGGACATATACCTACATACACATACATATTAACTGTACTCTAGAAATTATTGTACAAGGATATCTTATGCATATTTTATTCAATTAAAAATTATTGAAATATTGCTACATAGAAACTAAAATTTATACACTATTTCAATTGCGCTATCACACATCTTTTAACTGTTATAACGCTTCATCTTCAAAGGTAAGATGGAATTGTAAAATAACTTGTTTATGGCTTGTTTAAGTTTGTACCGGTAGCTTTCTAGATAACTTAGAATGTAAAGATGCAACTTTACACATTTAAATTCCGGAAATTTACTATCCGACAAATTTTATTTAGGTAGTTGTAGAAATACCTATCCTATAGATATATGACTTCCAATCCAATGTGGCTCTAGCTATAATTTGAACACTTTGCGTTAAAGCTCGCTGCGCAAGGACAATGGACGATCATTTGTTAGCCTTAAAAGATAAATTGGCAAGCATTTTCAAGATTTCTGCAATAATTAGTTTATGAATTTTACTACAAAGCAGCCCTAGGGAACAGCTTGTTCGATGAAATGAAACATTTTTGAATTTTGTTCGGTGATTCATCAAATTATGTAATCCTTGTTTATTGTAAATATGTAAATTTCTCACGGTCTAAAATTGTAACCGCATTATTTTGCAACGTTTCAGTTAGTCCGACCACAACTTTTTTTTGCAATAATTAATTAAAAATTGATTTAAATGACTTAAATTTAATAACAAGGCGGTAATAAAGCCTATCCTCCGTTAGAAGAGAGGTAAAGCACAAACGTAATTTTCTTCGACTAATTCTTATATTCGAAGCCTCGTGCCATGGGTGCTTTAATATACCGGGTGAAAACGAATACCGGGCCACCCCTGTAACTTCCTCGTTTTTAAAGAATTCACGATAAAATTTTGTATAGTGAAATAAGGTAAGATTTCCAACTTTTTGAGACCTATTCGCCATATTTGTCACCTCCGGTTTCACCGGAAATGGCCCCAATAGTCTTTTCTAAATGGACCACCCTGTATATTTTTACATTTTTGAAATAAAGATCACATTTTGGATACATACATGCTATTTTGAACAATTTATACAGGGTTGCACGAAAAATAATTCGAATTTTAGTTGTCAATCTAGATGGTTGCGAATATGTTAAAATTATTTGTGTTCCAATGTAATTCATATAAAAAATACGAAAACGTCAATATGTCCAAAAATACATTATACAGGGTGCTCTAAACTTATTAAAATCACATTTTTCAAAAAACAAAAATTATGATATGGGCCACCCGGATATTCAGAAAGCTCTATTTAGTAGGGGTTTAACGGTACCAAAAGTTCCGTAATGTGTAATCGTTACCGGCAGGAATGACAATTTTTCTTAAGAAATTTATGATTTATATCTAACTTCAATTAAATTTTTTGATCAACCCTGTATATTTGTGTTAATATTTTATGATATGCAACAAGAATGAGCCAGAGGCCCATTCTGATTAACACAAATATACAGGGTTGATCAAAATTTAATTGGACTTCGATATAAATCGTAAATTTCTTAAGAAAAATTGTCATTCCTGCCGGTAACGATTACACATTACGAAACTTTTGGTACCGTTTAACCCCTACTAAATAAAAATTTCTGAATATCGGGGTGGCCCATATCATAATATTTAAAAAAGAAGAGTTATTTTGAAAAATGTGATATTACTTAGTTTAGAGCACCCTGTATAATGTATTATTGGACATAGGGCGAGTTGCTTTATTCACCGGTTGATCCACCACATGTGTTTTATCTCGTTCTAACCTCGGAGATAGAACGAGATAAAACACATCTGATGGATCCACCGGTGAATAAAGCAACTCGCCCATATTGACGTTTTAGTATTTTTTATATGAATTACATTGGAACAAAAATAATTTCAACATATTAGCAGCCATTTAGATTGATAACTAAAATTCGATAAGTATATATTTCGTGCAACCCTGTATAAATTGTTCAAAATAGTATAAATGTATCCAAAATGTGATCTTTATTTCAAAAATGTAAAAACATACAGGGTGGTCCATTTAGTAAAGACTATTGGGGCCATTTCCGGTGAAACCGGAAGTGACAAATATGGCGGATAGGTCTCAAAAAGTTGTAAATCTTACCTAAATTCACCATACAAAATTTTATCCCGATATCTTTAAAAACGAGGAAGTTACAGGGGTGGCCCACTATTCGTTTACACCCGGTATAATAAATGCAATAGATAAAGTATATTTTTGCGTTGAACTGTTGGCATTCACTGCGTGTGTCATAGTTACTACACGTGTTATGATGAGTAACTGGGAAATTCTTCCATGGGAATTTCCCGAGAAACGGAAGAATATGCAAGATTTTTTTTAAATTCAAATTCTATCAAAAAATTTGAAAATTACATACAACAATTTTTCTTTTGTGGAAGATACTTGCCAGTAAGGTAATTTTCAAGTATTGTGGTACGTGGGACGTGCACATATGTCATTCAAAGAATTATTCTTTTTTCACCAAAAAATTAAAATCGCGAAACAATTGACAGATTTTATTCAGGTAAAGTGCTAATGAAAGCTAATAGAATGCCCTTTCGAGGCAAGAATACGTGATTATGATTTAATAAATTTCTAACGTAATTAGTCATATTTGATAAATGACAAGGCAAACGCAAATTCTATTTTCAAAAAGATGAAAATGACTGATTTTACTATTTAGCCAACAGTTAACTAAAATAATGTCAAAATGTACTCCTCAATAAAAATAAATATGACTCTTTTTGTTCTTTTTTTATAATTTCTTTTTTACAATTTTCTTTGTTTGCTTTGTTTTCTGGTCAGCCTCCGAAGATGGAACGTTTCCAATATACGCCCTTATTTAGAGAGATAAAACTTGAAACATGATTTCTCTATTACGATCATAAGTGTTTCATTTTTTTTTAGGGGGGGGGGGGGGTGGAGAGCAACGGATATTTTATATAAAATTTTTTAATTTTTTTTAGAAAATTTGTTATCGTCATGCTTCCTTGTAAAAGATGCCAAATGATTACTAATAATGAAAATCATCATTGGAAAATCTACAGAATAACAATTGGTCATTTTTAGGTTAATAAAGTATAACAGTAATTTACGTAAATGTGAAAAATGGTATATTAAACAAGTAGGCAGATTTTAGAACGAGTAGAACTATTTTCCTCGACCATTGAATAAAGTAGGCTTGCTTTAGTGCGTAAAGTAGTATATTATCACATTAGCACTGTAATGGAACATTATAGTACGTTGTCAATGACGACGTGAAATAAAGTAGTTTTATCTACGCTCGTTATAATGAGAGTAATATGACACTCATTTCAATGTCATAATGACGTTGTTTATAGCAGTAGTGCGATATATATCAGAGTAGATAAATAATATTAATTGATTAATAGTTTTTTTAAGTTTAAAAAAACTTATAAGTCGAGAGTAGATAAAATCTTGTATATTATACGTGTCATATCTGTATTTTATAGCACTCATCTGTTTACAAAACTCACCTTCGGTTCGTTTTGTAATCTTCAGATGCGTGCTATAAAATACCTCATATGACACTTATAATATAAATAGCTATTACATCATACTAAAATAGATCTGTTAGTGAAATCTTAGTGAATTTGAGTTTGTAATGTTTTTTCCTTATCCACAATCAGCAAGAAGCACTTTAGGAATTAAATGGCGTATCTATTTTTCAATTTATTATTATTATTATTAATATACAAAACATTATTAATTTAAATTAAATAAATTATTATTTATACATAAAGGGTTTTTCGGGAGGAAAGGGAACTATTTTAAGGACGTATTCTAGAGGTCAAAATAAGAAGAAAGTTCCTATAAATTTCTGAAAATGCTTCCTTGTCGAGATACAAAAATAATTTTTCTGCATCACTGATATTTGTTTTCGATTTCAAACCGTTTGTAAAATAATTGATTTTTAAATTGTCTGTGCCTCTTGTATCTACAGGGTGATATCCAAGCCCTTGCATTGTAACGCCTTTTCCTTTCGATGAATAGATACTTACGTAACCTTTCTTTTTTATACGGAGAACTCGGGCGCCAGTTCTTTCCCTTTTTGAAGTGTAAAGAACAACACTTTTGTTTCCTGGCGGTGTCCAGGAAAACTCTAGATAGCTAACAGTGAAGATACGGTTTTTTGCCAGAGGGTCTTGAGATGACTATTATGTCAGGACGACTTGAATAATTTCTCCAACGGGTTAATTAGAAATTTAACAGAAATGATAACTCGGAATTTCTGAAAGGTATTATAACAGATTTATTCAATGTATAATTCGGACGTTTAATACAAAGGTTTATGGTGAAACAAAATAATATAAAATAAAATGCAGGAAAGCCTCGGTTGACTACACAGTCGGCTATATACAAAAATGTGACAACTAATTTTCACCTGGTAAAGGAAGTACAATGAAATTTCGGACAACGCGGGCTCGTAGTGCGAGAGAATCGAAATATAAACACGCTATTGAATGAATCGGCCGGCGTTGACGGGAAGCAAGTGATAGACACCCAAATTAACGGAGTGCGGTGAACAAGACACAGAGATTCTTTAACTTTTATTTCAGATTTGAAAACTACTTATTACACGCGGGTTTCTACGGCCTCAAATACAGAGTTTTGTTAAACAGGAATTATATTTCCTTACCGAAAAATAAAGATTTAAACCATACACTGGGGCCATAAGACTACCAGACTGATTATCGAATTATTTTGCCAGTGTATGATAAATCCACGTTTTGAAAATACACTCGTTGGTGGCTGTACCCAACTACCAGACTGATTATCGGAAGGTACAACCGACGAACGTGTGATATAACATTAAATACAACTAGAAGGAAACTTTAAACCGAACTCTGATTTGATTAAATAGATTTACAATGCGGCGATATTTACTCAATACAAACTGCAGTGAATCTCGGTGATTATTCAAGCTACGGAACGGCTGGATTACGGTCAACTACTATTGTTCTTACCACGACGGTTTATAAAAACGGATAGATTGCTAGACGGATTTTGCTTTCTGATGCGAAGGTGTCGATAATTCGACTGATGCCGATTTGACCGTTCCCGGTGAATTTATTATCTTTTTTCGCTGACGTATGCGGTCGGCGCGCTCATACAATATGTAGCACTCGGACAGGTGGCTTGAATGTAGAACTCGGTTTACTAGGTCCGCGCGGGTTACGCAATTTATCTTATTCAACCGGGCTAACGGAAAACGGAAATGCATTGCTTATAATTTTTAAACTATATAGCAAAAAGAACCGGCTTGAAACGGACACGGATTAATATTTTAGCAAGTTTTCGTAACTAATGATTTTTACTTCCGACTTGAACATTATTTTTGAACAATTAACGGATTTTAGCTATACCGGGGACTAGCGAAAATTAATCAATTAATTTACCAGCTGATTTTACAATTAATTGATACCTTAATTATAACTTAAATCCTAACAGAGTTACAGGGTGTACCCAAGTAACGGAAATAGTGAAATAAAACAGGCAATCCTTGACAGATAAAAATCACTTCGTTACAGCATATATGTTAAATTTTGTCGTTCTCCAATATTCACTTCAATTGTGCACCAGTTTAGTTATTTGCTCGGTTATTTGCTTGCAAGTCAAACGTATTTTTAGTTTTTATTTGACACCCTGTATCTCGAAAAAGAAGCATTTTCGGACTCTTATTTATTAACATTTTTCTTATTTTGTCCTCTAGAATGCGTCCTTGAAATAGTTCCCTTTCCTCCCGAAACACCCTGTATAGGAAAAAAATTATTTTACATCTATTTTTATGTGTATATCGTTTTATTAATATAATTGTTATTTCTAGGTATGTACCATCATCTGTCCTTAGAACCTTTCAACTTTTGGTCTGTATGCATGAAATTATTATATATTTTAAGAAACTATAAGACGTATTTTAGTCAATTAATATGTTTTTAGGTATACTAATTATTGTTAATATATCAGTTTAGGCTTTCTTGGGCCTTTTTACTTACAAAAGTTAAACTATCCAAATTGTAGTCTCAGAATTCAGACGTACCCACTCCTTTCTGGTTATTCAAAAACATTACGACGCATTTATTTATTCTTCTGCTCAACCGACCAGCACCGCTGCTTCAGATAATCGCTAGAGTAACTGATATTTTGTGCTAAAGTAGAACAGTGCGAGCTGATTATAAATAACACAAAAATTATATTAATGCATATAAGCTTAATAAGATGTAAATTAAAGACATATTTTTAATTATATTAGTATATTAACGTGAAATGTAATGAATATTACAGTTAATTTAATTGACCGTTCATTAAACGCGTTGGTTAATAATTTACATAAATATTTATATTTCTTTGTTATTTTTCTTGCTGACTTTCATCGCTTCAGTGAAAAGATAAAATTCTGTGGTTATGGTTAATTACTAATTAATTAATCTCAGAAAATGCTAATGCAAAATTATATAAAATTTCATACAAATCAAATTTAACGAAAAACGCTACACGATACTTTACCATTGGAGCACCAGTTAAATACCTATGAAAATATCGGAAACTAGGAGTATGTGATACACTGGGGTATTAAAATAAAGATGCTATGAACAAGTAATTGGGAGAGACTTTGTTATGCTAGCGATGGAATATTTTAACAGGTTAGCGTGTGCATTCTTCAGGTGCAGGACTAAGGCAGATTATCCTTGAGGAATAATTTATACTATAATTGCTTAGGAGTGTTTCTGAAGTAAACTTGAAATGCCACAACTACACAATACAAGTCCTAACGATATAATATAAATTCTTGGTAGAACTGCGAAAGAAATCCAACCTGATTTAATATAAAAACTTTATTGACCGTTCGTTATGACTGACATCAATCTAACCTAAATTTTCTTGTGCAAACAATTAATTTTTTACATGACTAATACTTGCCTTTATTTTAATCAAGGCCAATGTTGTAGATGGATCGAGTAGTTCTAATAAAAATAACGTTGTTTTTTGCTAAAATGGTTCTGGCAATGTTAATTAAACAAGAATAAATATTATTTTACAAAACGAGGTCGAAGAGTGATATGCGGATATTCGGGTATACCGAGTGTTGCATAAAGTTTGTGTAAAATTGTCAAAATTAAAAGTTCATAATTGATTAAAATCCTTAACAACGGAAAAAGGGGATTTTATTTTATAACAGAAAAAATCAAATATTTACCGTATAACTTCTTTAAACGACATTCAATTGTTTTTCTGTATCCGAATTCTGACAGCATTACCAAGATACTATAACTTTTGTACTTACGAAAAGTTTCGAATTATCAAAAATTGACGAGATAATGGGGGGTTAAAATATAACCAATAACCCTGTACAAATGATTTGTGAAAACATTTATTTGAAACAGTTGTTTTCAGGTTGTCTCAATATTGTTTGAAGCGATTATTTACTCAATATCAGCTGAGAGTGATCAAGTCTTCCATATAAAAAAATGCTAGATGAAATATTTTCTGAGGATATTTTTCTAGCTTCTTATAGTGTTAGTTTATTTTTCTAATAATCGGTAATATTGGGTGTACCATTTTGAATCCACTTTAAGGAGAATTCCAAACAAGGTGTCGCTCTTTTTTAAAGAAACCGTTGATTATCCCATATTCATGTTATTATCATCATCCAATTTCACATTCAAAAAACTCAAATCGACCTGTCCAGAGTTTTTCCCAAGCTTTCTCCACAACTTCGGTTCAAAAATTGTATTCCTTACTTTTACGTTTCTCTCAAATAACTTATGAAGTTGTCGCACAAGTGGGATGGAAAATAAAATACCGTTCAAAAATCACTGTAGACCTCAGAATTTATTGGATCATCTTATTTTTTTTTTAATTATTGTTCGTTTTTAAATTCTTCATCTTTCGAGCTGAATTTTTAATTTTAAATTATAATATTTTGTAATTTAGATCCAAAATAGATTTTTCATTAAAAAAATCTTTTTTTTTCAATTAAATTAGTCTACAGGTCACAAATACATAATATATAAAGATTCGCCCAATTTAGTTTTAAAATTCTTTCTTTAAAAATAGATAATAAATCTGCAAAATAGAATTTTCATTTATTTCTTTAATTCTTGACAGCTGTCAAAATCAGTGTCCAATTTAAAATTTTACAAGTATATTTTTTGTATTTTTGAAAATAATGTGAGTTTTTATAGAAAAATAGATTGTTTAAATCTAAATCTTTCTATTTTTATAATTAAAATTAAAATAATGTCGCTTTTGGCAGCTGTCATATTTTCTGTCAAAATGAAAATGCCATCTAATAATGATTTGAACAAATGAAAGTGCTAAACAGACCTTTTTCTATAGATTGCAGAGGTATTGAATATGAAATTAGTTTAAAAAAAATATTATACTCGTATTTGTTGGTAACTGTCAAAATTGCTGTCAAATTTAAAAATATGCAAGTTTGTCTTTCCTAATTTTGGAAACAATGTGAATCCTTATTAAAGATAGTTATTAATTATACATATAAGAGAATTAACAAGATTTTTAATCTACGAGAAAAAATGTGCATTCGAGGCGCAGCCGAGAGTTATATTTTTTCGAATGGATTGAAGGCTGTTTTAATCCCCGAATGTAATTTTTATCCACGACCACGGCCAAATTTTCGATTTTGAGCAAAAAAATAGAAGCGTGGTATTATGAATTATAATCCACTAGTGTATTAAAGGGCCTTTAATCTACGGAAAACGGACGTATTAAACCTTCCTAATATTGAGGTCGTGGATAAAACGATTTAAGTGTTTTCATAAATTTGCTAGTTCCATAATTGATATTAAAATACATTTTTTACTTTTGGCAGCTGTCAACCTAATAAAAATGCCATTTAATAATTATTTCAACAAATGAAGTACCGAGCAGACAGTTTTCTATTGGTTTTGCAGGTACCAAGTACGATAAATACGATGTTGATGTCAAAAAAATATTATGTTCAGTACCTCCAGATTCTATAGAAAAATGTTTGATAAGTACTTTAAATTGTTGAAATTATAATAAAATGACATTTTTATTAAGTTGCCAGAAATTTTGACAGCTGTCAAAGGTTACAATTTTATTTTAATATCAATTACTGAACTAGAAAGTTTTAAAATATTTTATGTATCTATGGAATTCAACATTATTTTCAAAATTTCGAAAGATTTTTAAATTTTACAACAATTTCTTCTAACTAACATAATATTGTTTTACACCAATTCCGTATCTAAAGCATAAAAAAATGTTTAATAGGTACGTTCACTTGTTTAAATTATTATAAAATGTCATTTTCAGTAAGTCGAAAAATTTTAACAGCTGTCAAAAGTGGAAACTTTATGTTATTATTGATGTATTATGGAACTAGCAAATTTCAAAACGCTTAATACCTAGCACTTCTATGAGGATTCACGTTATTTTCAAAATTACGAAAGGCATACTTGCATTTTTTTAAATTTGACAGCAGTTTTGGTAGCTACCAACAAATATAATTTTTTTTTTTTTTACAACAATATCGTATTCAGTTCCTCCAAAGCCTATAGAGAAATGTCGGCTTGGTAATTTAATTTGTTGAAATAATTATTGAATGGCATTTTCATTAAGTTGTCAGAAATTTTGACAGCTGCCAAAAGTAAAAACTGTATTTTAATTACAATTATGGAACATGCAACATGTAAAAAAACACTTGATTTTCTATCTATGGAAATTCACATTGTTCATAAAATTATGGAGGACAAACTTGCATAGTTTTAAATTTGACAGCAATTTTGGCAACTACCAACAAACATAATAATTTTATGAAATTAATTTCGGTTTCAGTACCTCCAAAACCTATAAAAAAATGTATTTTTAAGTACTAAAGTCATTTGTGGAAATAATTATTAAATAGCATGTTTATTCGGTTGGTAGAAAATTTGACAGCTGTCAAAAGTGTTATTGTTACTGTTATTTATTTCAATTACAAAAATAATAAAATTTAAAATATTTTGTATCTCTTCTTTTATGATAAATAAATCACATTGTTTTCAAAATTACGAAAGACACTTTTCAATTATTAAATTTGACAATGATTTTGATAGCTATCGAGGATAAAAAAAAAGTCAAAAACCCTATTTTGGAAGGTTTATTATCTATTTGTAAAGTAAATATTTCACACAAAATCAGTCGAATCTACAGTGCGGTCATTTAATATGGAAACATTGGAAACCTGTAAATAAAAATTGCCCTGGTTGTTTGCGAAAAAAATCCTGTCAGGTCAATTTTTATTTCCTTTTGCACACTTTTTGACATGTCGTGACAATTTGTTCCACCATATTTGAACGAGGTGTGACGTCGTCGCCATTTTCTTAAAATGGCGACCACCAATTTTCTTAGCAAATTTGGACAGAGGATCCAATTCTAAAATGGGAATATGCAGAAATATGACCTAGGAATTGATAGTTTCCGAGATAAGCGTCGTCAAAGATCTAAATTCTTTGCTTCTCAAGAGTGTTACTTTATAACTTTTAGTTACCGATAAATAACTTTAAGACGATTAAACTTACAATTGAACGTCCAAGGATTTTTTTCGGAAACAACCCTAGCAATTTATATTTCCAGCTTTCCATATTAAATGACCGAACTGTATATTTGTGACCTGTAGACTCATTTTAATTGAATATAACGATATTTTTTAGTAAAAAATCATTTCAATCATTTTGATCAAACGTTATATTATTAAAAATGTTCTTATTTTAATAATTCATTAGAAAGTGACTTAATTCTTATTTGAAATGCAAATGTTGCGCGAACCATGTAGATCCGGTTGTGCAACATCAAAGATGCAGAAAATTTAGAATGTCGAATGAACAATCAACGAGAGTCGTGATTATAAGTTGCATTTATATCTCTTACATCGCACCGGAATGATACCTTAGGAATGTTGATATTTGCACATAAATACAATAACAATGATGTAGTACCACCGCCAAGAGATGAGGGATACATCTCTAATCTGGAATTTTTGTCAAATAACCACTTTCTTTCTCCTGGTAATTGTGATAGAGTTGCAAAGCAACAAACTGCTTTACTTAGAAATTGTTAGTATTTGCACGTTATAATTTGTTAAAGTTGTTTATTTAAGATGAGATCATCCAAAATGATCATCCAAAACTAAATATGACCCAACATTTTTGCAAGTTAAAAACTGTTCCTTGACATTTTCTTACAAGCAGTTTAGCTGTTGTCTAAAATTTATTGTATAGGTATCTACCAAGTAATGGTGAATTCTGTGACCATGACTTTCAAGTTATGTCAGTCAGGCTAATTAAGTGCTGTAAAAAGCACTGGTGAATTCTTACCGGCAAATATTGTCTTTGGAGTGTAAAGTAACTGTTCGATATTTAAAATTTATACGAGCTGCTTGTATGAGAGTTACCCTATCTTAGAAAAAAATAATTTCAAACTGATCATCATCCACTGCTAGGCAACGTTATCCAATGCAGGTTGTATTTTCTTAACGGCTGTTTTCCTGTAGAATTAGACGATGTGAACGGGAATCTGTAACTAATTCGTTTCAGATAGCCGTAGGTAAAAACAGGTGTATTTAGTTATAAGGAATATACCTCTGCGATTCCTCCCAAATCAAATAATAATAATAATAATTGATTTCATTTCATTGATTATTTATTTAAATAATTGCCGAAAACCATCGAAATTTTCGAAAATTTCAAGCATTTTTTACTCTGAAAGGAAAAATGCTAGACTCTTGAAACTTTGGTGGAATATGTGTTTCATTACCCTCAACTTACAAAAAAAATTTCGTTTTAAAATGTTTATTAGTTTTTGAGAAATTCTATTTGTTTATTAAAATCGTCCCAAATGTTTAATGAAAAATTGACCTATTAACGTTATCAAAAATAATTCAACTACAGCTCATTCTTTTCGTCAAGACGTCAATTTTACGAATCTGTTATGGGCGTATCGATTTTCAATAATTTTGACCGTCAAAATGGCGTTAACAACATTGCTACTTTTCGGAGCAGCGTTTTTTGCAAATAACTTTACAACAAATGAACGTATCTGCACAAATCTTTCATATTTGAGTTGCTGGTATTTTTCTACAAATTTATAAAAAAAAATTGTTGCTCTGGGACATGTAGGAGCCGAGATAATTTTTTAAATTGTTTAATGCGCCAAACGTTTATTTATTAATATTTATGGCCAAAATTGAAACTGGTTGTTGATAAGATCTTGAATTTTGTGAATTCATCAAGTCCTATTGAAAACGGGCCCTTTTTGAGGTCAAAATATAATTTTTAATAATTAGTGATTTTAGAGCGTCTTCAATTTGTTTGGCTCAAGGGACAGGCAAATTTTTGATCAAACGAGTTTCAAATTGGGGTAGCGAGAAAAATTCGTCATATTTCCGTTATTTTCCGGCCAATTTCGACGTTTTTTTTTTTAATTTGGGGTAGCTCACGAAAATAATAACAATGGGCACATTTGCAATATCCAAATAATAAACAAATAATTGTTATAAACAATTTTTTTTTTTAATTTTTCCTTTTTTGGGCTTATGCAATTTATAATGTGCTAATGTATTAAATGTAAATTTATAATGATTATATAATGGTAACAATGTATGCACAAACTATTTCTCCATCAAACAATATACGATGTTACAGCATTGTTACCATTATATAATCTTTATAAATTTATATTTAATACATTAGCACATTATAAGTTGCATAAGCCCAAAAAAGAAGAAATTAAAAAAAAAAATTGTTTATAACAATTATTTGTTTATTATTTGGATATTGCAAATGTGCCCATTGTTATTATTTTCGTGAGCTACCCCAAATAAAAAAAAAACGTCGAAATTGGCCGGAAAATAACGGAGATATGACGAATTTTTCTCGCTACCCCAATTTGAAACTCGTTTGATCAAAAAATCGCCTGTCCCTTGAGCCAAACAAATTGAAGACGCTCTAAAATCACTAATTATTAAAAATTATATTTTGACCTCAAAAAGGGCCCGTTTTCAATAGGACTTGATGAATTCACAAAATTCAAGATCTTATTAACAACCAGTTTCAATTTTGGCCATAAATATTAATAAATAAACGTTTGGCGCATTAAACAATTTAAAAAATTATCTCGGCTCCTACGAGCAACAATTTTATTTTTATAAATTTGTAGAAAAATACCAGCAACTCAAATATGAAAGATTTGTGCAGATACGTTCATTTGTTGTAAAGTTATTTGCACAAAACGCTGCTCCGAAAAGCAGCAACATTAACGCCATTTTGATGATCAAAATTATTGAAAAACGATACGCCCATAACAGATTCGTAAAATTGACGTCTTGACGAAAAAAATGAGCTGTGGTTGAATTATTTTTGATAACGTTAATTTTTCATTAAACATTTGGGACGTTTTTAATAAACAAATAGAATTTCTCGAAAACTAATACACATTTTAAAACGAAATTTTTTTTGTAAGTTGAGGGTAATGACACACATATTCCACCAAAGTTTCAAGAGTCTAGCATTTTTCCTTTCAGAGTAAAAAATGCTTGAAATTTTCGAAAATTTAGATGGTTTTCGGCAATTATTTAAATAAATAATCAATGAAATGAAATCAACCGGGGCTTAAATTAACCGGTTTGGAATTACCTAGTAAACAGAAACATTCAAAAAAATTAATCTACTGCAGTCTTACTGCAATTTTTAAAAAACTCCAAATTTCATGATTTTTTCACATAAAAGTGACTTATAAACAATATTCTGTTTATTTGATTTGGGAGGAATCGCAGAGGTATATTCCTTATAACTAAATACACCTGTTTTTACCTACGGCTATCTGAAACGAATTAGTTACACCGTTTTTTCTATTTCTGCAGGCCTATCTGAACCTTCTAAATTATCAGGACGAATTGTGGATGAACCTTGAAATGGCCCAATAAAGTGGACTAAAATAGGCCCCTCATAGATCGATTTCTACTTATTTATATCTGTCCGGAAATATTTTATTTAAGTAGGCCTTATTAATATTTTTTTAAATGATTTTAAGAACTTTAAAGATAGCATTTTCGTAGTTCCTGTTTAGTAGAAAGTTGCCAGTATAAATCACATCATTATTCGTGTGTTAAAATATCATATTACTAATTCTGTATATCATTTGTTGAATTTAACCGACCTGAGAAATGAAATAAATTATAGAATATGAGTAAACGTGAGTTGACTTTAAAGTATAAACAAATATGTATAATTTATTCACGGTCTTACCTGTTAATATAATGTTCGAAAAAATAACTGTTACTGCTACGTTCCGTGAATAGCAATTTGTTTTATGGGATTAATGAAAGTGATTAGTTGGGAATGAATATCCTTAGAACGGAACGACTCGCGACACCTACGAGTATATAGTGATTTTTTCATAATCAATGTTGATTTGTTTGTTAAAATAATATTTTCAAACTTTTTATTTCTATTAATTTTAAGATAATAACTCGAGACAATTTTTTTGACATCCATTCCCTTGGTATTTCTCTTATTTGAGGATCTATTAAATCACGAAGCAAAAACATATCTTATGGCCACTTAAACTTCTCGACTTAAAGCTTGTTTCAAAATTTTAAAATAAAGAAGACTAAATAGGGGAAAAAATCAAGTTTATTCATATAATATGGAATTCGTCTAGTTCATTCATTCAATATTTGTCATTATACAATCGAACACACCCTCTTAAGGTGGTAGTTTGGTTATTCTTGAACTCATATTTTGTACCGGTGAAGTCGAATTAAATTTGCATTTTTATCTTCGGCAACACTCTTAACTTTGACGTCAAGGAAGAGCCAATTTTTAACAATTAGGTTCAGTTGAAAATGGGAAATCTTAGGGTTAGAAGTTACTAAAATAATATGCTCTATTTACTTTTAAAACTATAATAGAAACTTAGAGATATCCGTGACAATAATACGATAATTGCCACAAAGTTTTAGCAGCAACGCTAACGCAATATCCGTTGTCAACTGCCTATTTAAAAGTTAACAGTTTTCATCTCGACCTGGGTAATCCAATAAATTTGTCTCAGCGTCAAACGCATTTGTGTTCAGAACCGGGTTTGCGAATCCCGCTAGGGTTAAAGGCTGAAACATTAATTTTTACGAATAATGCCTGTCCATGTAAATATTCTGTGCTTCCTCGATGTATTTATGTTACTTTTTGTGAGGCTTTCAGCGCCGAAATTCATCTACGATACGCAAATTAGCAAGGATTATTTAGTGGTCCATAAAAACTTGTTCTCAGAAAATTGTGATATTTTGAATGGCAATGACGCCTATTATGTCTTGTGTTTATGAGTGATCGCCACTACAGTAGTATATGAGGATTAAAAGAAATACCGATATTCTCTTAAGTGTACCTTGTTGGCAGAATTCTGCCATAATTAATGTATTTGGTAAAAAGATAGACACAACTATACATATATTTAACTATATTATATTCAACGATAACAGAGCTAAGTAGAGGGAGAAAAAGAAGAAGAATAATAAGAAGACGAAGAAGAAGAAGAAGAGGGAGCAGAAGAAGACGACAAAGAAGAAGACAAAGACGCAGAAGCAAAAGAAGAAGAAGGAGAAGAAAAAGAAGAAGAAAAAGAATGAGAATAAGAAGAAAAAGAACGAGAGGAAGAAAAAGAGGAAGAAGAAAATAGCCGTGGATAAAGATACGAATTCGTAGCCATAAAATATTCTTAAAGGTACGAACTAACGTAATATATATATGATATGTTTTCACACGAAAACTAACCTAACAAATGCAATATTTATATCATTCAGTGTTCCAAAGAAGGAAGAAACAATGAAGGTACTGAATGATGATTACAATAAAACAGTTATTAATATTAAAACAAAAAATACTTATAATAATAATCCTCATCAAACATCATTCGCAAGTTGAAAGTGCATTCCTAGTAAAATTGTAGCAAAAAAGCTTTTATTAAAAACGTAAATAAAGTTTACCGTCATAAAGAAATAGATTAATTTTTTTGTTAAATCCAGATTTTGTGGGGATCGAACCCGGGACCTCTCGCATGGCAATACTGCTTTCTTCCAATAGACCATCGTATCAACTCAAAGGTATGCAACAGCAAGAATCAGTAGGAGCCATTACGGATGACGTCAGTTCATAGCTTTAACAATATTTTAACGTCTACGAATTCGTATTATCCACTACCTTTTAAAATTATACTTTAAAGAGAATGTAAAGAGAAATTTAGAAAAGAATAAGTAAAGCAAAAAGAGATAGAAATAAAAATTATACGTATTTTTATGTGACCAAATTATGTCACTTCCAAATTATATTTAGTGGCTTATGAAATTTACAGCTTACATTAACACCGTTGTGATGTTTTAGCGTATTTAATAAGACATACACAACTGTTTCAGTAGATTAATTCAACGATAATGGAAGATGAGAAGAAGAAGAAGAAGAAGAGGAAGAAGAAGTAGAAGAGGGAGAAGAAGACGAAAACGGATGCATGACGTTTCTAAATTATAGTAGTATAGGTTATTATTACCTTAAAATTGACAGCTGACTTTCTGTATTCAGTTTAAAGAGTTTATTTTTCTGATCCTATTACACAGATCCATTGTTTAAGCTACGCTACGCTGATGAGGAGCAATAACTCCGAAACATGTGTCCGTAGCTGCATCATGTTTCTTTTTTGGGGTCTGCGGCATTATTCTTATCTCTTGTATTATATTCAAGGATAATAGATGCTGAGAAGAAGAAGAACTGATTGATGACATTTTTGTATTGTTAGTATAGATATTATCACCTTAAAATTGACAGCTTACTTTCTGTATTCAGTTCAAAGAGTAAGAAGAATGTGAAGAAGAATAAGAAAAGAAGGAGAAGAGAGCAAGAAAAGATAGAAAAGAAAATAAGATTAATAACAGAAATATCAAATCAAATCCCAATCCCAATCCCCATCCACATCCACATCCACATCCACATCCACATCCACATCCACATCCACATCCACATCCACATTCATATCCACATCCGAATCCAAATCCGAATCCCAATCCAAATCCGAATCAAATCCGAATCAAATCCGAATCCAAATCCGAATCAAATCCGAATCCAAATCCGAATCCAAATCCGAATCCGAATCCAAATCCGAATCCAAATCAAATCCAAATCAAATCAAATCGACAGCTCACTACACTATTATGATATTTTCGCGTATTTCGTATGAAGATATACAAAACTATTTAAGAAGATTGTATTTAATAATAATAAAAGCAAAGAAGAAGAATAAGAGAACAGATGAATGGCATTTCTTAATTATATTAGTATAGATATTATCGATCTGAAATTGACAGCTTACATTGTGTATTAAGTTGAAGAAGAATAAGAAAAGAAAAAGAAAGCAAGAAAACATGGAAAAGAAAAGAAAATTACAAAAAAAAAATTATCGATGATATTTAGTGGCTTGTACAAGCTCACATTAACATCGTTGTGACATTTTTGCATGTTTCGTTAGATGAATATACAACTGTTTAAGTAGATTTCAACGATCGAAGATGAGAAGAAGAAGAAAAAACTGGTGGATGCCATTTCTAAATTATATTAGTATATTATCCTAAAATTGACATTATTACTTTGTGTATACAGTTTGAAGAATGTGAAGAGGAATAAGAAAAAGAAGGAGAAAGGAAGAAAACATAAAGAAGAAATGGAAGCTATGAAGAAGAAGAAAACTGATTGTTGGAATTTTTAAATTATATTAGTACAGATAATATCAATCTGAGATTGACAGCATCGTGGGTTCAGTTTATGGAGTAAGGAGAATGTGCAAAAGAATAAGAAAGGAGGAAGAAAAAACCAAGAAAACATGGAAAAGAAAAGGAAAAAAAATAACAGGAAAAAGAAATCGATGACCGAATTATGTCATTTTCAAATTTTATTTAGTGGCTATGAAATTGACCACTCACATGAACACCGTTGTGATATTTTCGCGTAATTAGTAAGAAGACATAGATAAACAACTGTTTGAATAGACTGATTCAACGATAATAGAAGTTGAGAAGAAGAAGAAGAAAACTGATGGATGGCATTTTTAAACTATATTAGTGTAGATATCATCAATGTAAAATTGACAGCTTACTTTGTTTATTCAGTTTAAACAGTAAGAAGAATGTAAAGAGGAAAAAAGAAGAAGAAGAAGAAAGCAAGAATAGATAAGGAAATTAAAGTCGATAATATGTATTTTTAATAATTTCCAAATCATATTTAGTGGGTTTATACACATGAAATTGCTCATATTAACACTCTTGTGGCATTTTCGTTACCACAATTTATTATTGTTGCGAAATACATGGCCTCATCACCTCCTGAATAAGAAATAAAATAAAGATATTATTGTTTATTAAATAATAGCCGTGAAAGTCTACAACCTAGTTCTATTATGATCTATTATGATTAAATTTAAAAATATTACTCATTGCCTAATCCGGCAAATATATAAATAACTTTTATAATTACTTTATTACCTGAGGTTCATCCCACTGCTGTTTAAAATTCACGAAGAATTGTATACCCAGGGACATAACTAAGAATAATTGAGTGTTTCAAAATACGACTGCAACGAAATTACTAAATTTATTTCTGTAATACTCATATTTTTAAATTAAACAGTATATAAATTTCCAAACCATCTCCACTGAATAGCTACAGATTTTTAAATCAATCCCATTGCATTTTAAGATTTGTTGGAACGCCCATCATAATAAAAACTTGTCATTGTATTTGATTTCAATCGCGATAATCTCTTTCAATGCAGTAAATATTTCAAGTAACTTTTGAAGGCGTGGAAGTGGACGCATTAGTGGAAGCTAGTTAGGTTCTAATCCGATATAAATTTATAGTAACGAAACGAATCATGTGCATTTTATGACTCAAAGCATCATCACCTGTATGAGATTATTTCTATTTAACGAAAATTATGTGTTCTGGGCGACGTTTAAATTTCAACATCTAATAAATCGTAATTTTGGTCTCTGAATAATTGAGAGATTCATTTTTTAAATGTCAACTCAGTAATAAATTGCAGGGTGTTGCATTTGATAAAAGCAAGTAGGAGGATCACAGTTTTGAAATGATGTAATTTCGTATTATATTTGTAGCATTCAATCAATAACAGATTAAGTATGTGTGTTTTTGGTTGGGCAAATTTATTACCAATTGTACGGAAGGCTTTTCACATGGTCTTAGACAATAGAATGTTGTTTCATCCAATTAAATAGTAACCAAATGTTTACCAGATGAAATATTAGGTATCTAACAGCTTTTTGATACATTCTAGTATCTATTAAGTTGACGCTGTCTCGATATTAAATTATTAGTTTCTAGCTGTTCACTCGTAATGTATTCCAGTCACATGTTGAAACAGCCTTGTTATATAACCATTAATATTGTTAAAACCAAAATAAATACAAACACATCAAAGCTTGAATTAAAACACCGTAATAATAACAGAGATGAGGCATAATTTATGAATTATTATTGAAACATACAATTAATTTAGAGGACTAAACCATCTAGGTATAGTGCCTGTTGTTTAAAGATAAACCGAGTCCATCGTTTGCAAATAATTATAGCTATATTATTTTTAGTAAACGGTATATATTTTTTGCTTATGTGCCGGTTTAAATAAAATATATTTTAGAGGAGTTAGTGGAGCAGTGTCGTGGAACCATCCAGCAGTTGCTCGCTAAATAGACCACAAGCAGAAATGAAAGTAATGAACAGAGTAAGAGTCACTTAGCGAAATCGGTGTGCCTCAAGGCACAGAAATAGATCCTACAATGTTGATGTAGATTACAGTAGTAATGAATAATTTTTCCATGAATGCGAGAATAACCATTGAAAATCTGTGAAAAAACTTAGGTTTCAAATTCTCCATTAATTTCCATGGAATTTGTAAAAAGCCACTATTGCTTCCAATCTGGCTCATACAGAATGAATTTTGCTATAAATATGTACAAATCGGTCCGCCAGTTTAAAAGCATTTTGAGCAGTTGTTAAAATAAATGGGAAAATCTTGGTTTGATTTGACTCTTAAATTTTGTTTCGACGCAAAAAGGAAAAAATTAGTCCACTAACCTAATCATTTTATAGCATGCATTTGAATATTAAAATGAATTTATCTCGAAAACGGTGCCTCCGATCGAAGTTGCACAAGAGGGCATTTCCTTTGTGAAAAACTCTGACAATTCATAATTTGAAGTCAAAAATCAAAAAAATTTACAAATAAAAAAGTTGCGGTAATTTTTACCCCCCGCCCCTACAGCTTGACCCACCCTTGGTAAAAATTTTGAGATGATATTTACCTCATTTTGTTAAGCTTAGAAAGTTTAGTGGGTGTGCAAAATTTTATTACTTTAACTTGAACAGTTTCGGAGATAATAAATAAAAACCGTCTTCAGGGGCCCACATTTAAGGGCCTGTAGCTCCCTTAGGAAGCATTTTCGGGGCCATGTTTATAGGAACTTTTTGATCGAGGAATACGCGGGTAAAATGATGACCACTAATTTCGGACCACCCTGTATACACATTTATTCAATTACCAATATTGTGTACAAAATAACCGTGAAATTCTTAAGCTAGCAATATTTTACAACGGAGTATTATAGAAGGGAGCATATACGGTAAACAAGAATGTATTAGCGACGGAAATCTCGTATTTACAGCGTCGTGACGGTAAAACGCGGATAGCGGGTTTCAGGTATTTTATTTCCCTTCGACGGGCAGTCAAAGATACTAGCGGGATTTAATTAATTAATAATGATAGGCTCTTACGGGGCCTGTGGCTTCAAACTAGAGTGATACTATGAAAAATACGTATTTAATTTATTTCTATCCTCGGATCGGTGACGCTCCAATCGTTTTCACGCAATGAAGGGTCAGCTCTCCTGTTATATAATGTCGGCTGGATCGTTGAGACTCCAATCGTTTTCACGCAATGAAATGTCAATTCTCCTATTATATAACGCGGCGACCAATGAGAAAACAACTATCTTCACTAATTTGATATCTCACAGGTATCTCCTTTATTAGGGTTATGCGACTACCGGTTCACTCATACTATGTTTGATTTAACACACGGATAAATTTTATTACAATTATTAAATTTACTATTTAATTCAAAATGAACAATGCTACGTATCTTTACTGGTACCGGTGTACGATGTGGTTGCCTCACGTGTGCTTACCAATAGTTTTTAACAACGGCGGAAAAATTGCGGTGCGGTGTTTGACGGACTTGATCTGCTTATTCGGGCTACTAGACGAAAAATCTCCTGGTCAAGTGCGCTCGCGACAAATTTATAATTTAATTTCGCCCTACGTAGCTATGTAGCGCGTGGGAGGCAAACGGTGGAATCTAACAAGTACTTTGAATTGGGTCCAGTTCACGCGGATTATATAACTTCGGATAGTTATCAAAATCATTGCTCAACGGAAATAAACTAGTCGCGATTTTTAAACCTGGTTACAAAAAGAAACGGATTAAATAGACCCGGATTAAGGTTACTAACAAACGTTAGTAACGAATGATTTTTACTATTTAATGCATCGGAAATTTAAACATTATTTAATTTAATTCTTGTTTACCCATGGCTCGTACAACTCAAATTAAACTTAAATAATTCAAACTTACATACTACCAGAGGGTACAGGGTGTATCCAAGTGACAAAATTGTGTGGAGTTTCTTCGGCCAGTGTAGAGGCTACTTTTGGAATAAACTGGATTCTCATGCACGACAAAGAAAAATCCTCATTTTGAAAACAACAACGTTTTGAGACTTTAGGTCGACAAGACCAGTTGGATAATTTAATCCTAAGTATGAGCAGGATGTAAACCTCCTTTACACAAAATAGAACCTGAACGTTTTATTAGTCTATCAGTGCCTCCTACTTTTCAAATAAATGTGTAACTATTTCAAATAAATAGTGCGATAACTTTTAATGAGGTTACTTCTCATATAGGATATGAGTAACCCATTGCGGTACGCGCATAATTCGCAGGAAACAGGAATATTGTTGAAAGTCAATACTTGTCTACTAAGTCATTATTTCCGAAATATAAGTGGAAGACAGCTTATAAAAATAGACATACGTCTTACCCTACCGCAGAGCTAGATAACTCATGAGCTTTGTGGCAAGCGCGGCATGTTGAAGCATCAAGTTTTTGCCACTTGAAAAAAGTAAGAAGCTTATTATACTTCGTCTACAGATAGATATTCTGCTCGGCTGCAGACAAAATCTTATTAAGACAATATTCCTAGACCTTCTCACTTATTTACTTTCATAGCTTGTTAAGTTGGTACTTGATTGCATCAGAAGATGATGTACCTACTCGCAATACATTATATTTTATGAGGAAATCCGGCCGGAAAGCAGTTTTTTACAAACCGGTGTTCATAAGTCTAGTCTTGCTGTTTGTTTATTATTAATATCTTCCAACATTGTTAAAACACATCTACATGCCAATATTTTAAAAATCTAAAAGTAGTTACCTATAGATTATATTTTCTCGAGTTATCTGTAGTGCTGTTTCTTCTGTGTTTTTTAATATGCAAACATTTACGACGTAAAATTAAACAGATTTAAAACTCTCCTTCGTCGCAAAGTCATGGAATGTCAAATGCTAAAAATATAAAATATTTACTATTTTATCACAGTATGTTTTAACTGAAGAAAACTGAAATGAAAAATGAGTATCTTAAAAAATGACAATCCATCCGAATACGATCTTCAGAACTTCCTGCCAATGATTCAAGCTTTAAAAAAAAATGTTAGAATCGGTTAATTATTTCGATACAGTTATTCAATTTAACCCCATTTTTTAATGTTCCACTTCAGTGTGTGAGAAGTGTATTATATAAATCGCATGCCGGTAAAAGATATAATTTATAAGGACAACACTGTATAAAAGCTTTTAAATATCAAATTTTGATTCCTATTACAGGCACGCAAATACCTATAAGGCGCATGTTTTTAATGATACAATAATTGACTGCAGAAATTATAATCTGAGTAGGGTATTTCGTATCCAGAGCTATAATTATAACGTCAGTGAATCAGTGTAATTACGAACCAATTTAATTCATAATGAAGACCACTTTTAGAAATTCGGGTTGATAATATATTGCGATGGTATGATGGAGTGCCTGTGTAAGAGATTATAAACTGTAACGAAGTGATTTTTCCACATTACACATTTTCCGTTTTTAAAATCATTACGAGCTTTAAGTAATTTTTCACCAAAAGTAGATCTTCCGCTAATTTGATTTCCACCCCTTTATAACTATGTACTTCCTGTATATTTTTCTAGTCTAACTATGAATCTGTCTTGATCAGGTCGATTTCATGAGGATTAAACCACAATCTAAAATGAATGTGTGTTATTTTCCAATATGCCTACAGTCCTTAACATTTCATCCTTTTATCCTTTAAGGTCCATAACTTCGAACATCGCTTTATCAGTCATCTTTTTTTTATCTCCATCAACAAATTTCTACTTGCCCAACCATGTCTTTCATATAGGCCTCCTCAAAGTACCTATCTTCCCCAGATATCCCGCACCCATGGCGTACCTGTGGGTGTAATAGCTACATAAAGAACTATCGCATATTTAATAAAACTTACGTACATGAAACATGGTGGATATTGACCGGGCAATGTTAAAGAAACAGTGCTATTAATTTCTTTTACCATTCCAACAATTATTACAAACACATTTTTCATTCCTAGACAAATTGGTATTTATCATTTATTTTATATATAAATAAACTGTGGTGTAGTAGGTATAAGAACGGATAAATACAATAGCCATTTATCATTTAAAAACGTTTACGACTAACCCACTTCTCAAATGTCAGAGAACTATACAGCAAGTTATTTCCAATCTCAAGTTCTAAGGTTTAACTATTAACAATCGCACCACCCAACAAATTCTAACTGGTTTGAGAATAATTAAACTCGCATAACAGACACTTGCATAATTTTAGCATTCCACTCAAATTGTCCACACTAATGATTAAAATTCACAAGTCGAGTCGTGGTCTTTTTTTATTTTCGTCGTTGCCGTTACTCCGTCAATCCTTTTTGTAGTTGGGAGGTCTAGCCAGCTTATTCTGCATCTTGTAGACCTAATTACTAGGTCAGTTTTTTTCGTATCAAGACTGTAATTGAAAATGTTAAACAAGATACATCAGTCGTACCCAGAAGAGAGCGAGATTAGATGCCTTAACATACATAAAATCCGCTACGCGACATGATTCAGTTAATGAGTGGATATTTCGAGGATGTAATTTCTCTCTTGAGAATAGCATCCTTATTGGAAAAAATAAGTAGGATGTATACCAGGTCGCCACGAAAGTATTGTCTACGGGTATAACACCCCTGTGAAGTTAGCACCACTTTTTTGCAAAATTGAGTAAATCTTTAGTAGGAAAACCATAGTTCTAGAGTTCCTGGCCGAAAAGAACATTAGTTCTGCAAAAATAAGGTCAGAAATCGAAAAAAATTAAATAAGGGTGCTAACTTCACGCAGCACCACTTTTTTGTCAAAAATGAGTTCTGATGGCATTTTTCGGCAGAGAAAAAAGAGTTCTGGAGTTCCCGACCATTTTTAACAATAGTTCTATTGATTTGTTGACGTTATTAAAAAATTCAAATTTGGCAGAAAAAAAACCATTTTTATAGATATAAACTTTCATTGCGTTTTTAGCAGAGTTCTCAATAGCACCAGAAGAGTTTTGACGAATGGAGAATGAAAAAGTTGTCTATCGCACAAATTGCGATTTTTATTGCAAATTTTAAGTTTGAAAATTCGAAACATTCTTATAGAAAAAGTAGAAAAGAGTTCTGACGAGTTCTGATCGGAGTTCTGAATAGCGCCAGAAGAGTTCTGACGAACGGCGAAAGAACAAATTGTCTATCGCAACAATTGCGATTTTTATTACAAATTTTAAATTTGAAAATTCGATTGAAAAAAGTACAAAAGAGTTCTGACGAGTTCTGATAGGAGTTCTGTATAACACCAGAAGATATAAACTGCAATAACAATCGCATGTTCTGCAATACAATTTTTTCTTTGGCTTCAGAACTTTTAGGGTGCTATTCATAACTTCTTATCCAGGAAAGTGTCGATTTTTCGAACTTAAAACTTACAATAAAAATAGCATTTTTTGCAATAGACAATCTTTTCTTTCGCCGTTCGTCAGAACCGTTCTGGTGCTATTCAGAATTCCGATCAGAACTCGTCAGAATTCTTTTGTACTTTTTCTATAAAGTTTCGAATTTTCCAACTTAAAATTTGCAATAAAAATCGCAATTTTTGCGATAGACAATTTCTTCTTTCGCCGTTCGTCAGAACTCTTCTGGTGCTATTCAGAACTCCGATCAGAACTCGTCAGAACTCTTTTCTACTTTTTCTATAAGAAAGTTTCGAATTTTCAAACTTAAAATTAGCAATAAAAATTGCATTTTTTGCGATAGACAATTTTTTCTTTCGCCGTTCGTCAGAACTCTTCTGGTGCTATTCAGAACTCCGATCAGAACTCGTCAGAACTCTCTTGTACTTTTTCTATAAGAAAGTTTCGAATTTTCAAACTTAAAATTAGCAATCAAAATTGCATTTTTTGCGATAAACAATTTTTTCTTTCGCCGTTCGTCAGAACTCTTCTGGTGCTATTTAGAACTCCGATCAGAACTCGTCAGAACTCTCTTGTACTTTTTCTATAAGAAAGTTTCGAATTTTCAAACTTAAAATTAGCAATAAAAATTGCATTTTTTGCGAAAGACAATTTTTTCTTTCGCCGTTCGTCAGAACTCTTCTGGTGCTATTCAGAACTCTGATCAGAACTCGTCAGAACTCTTTTGTACTTTTTCTATAAGAAAGTTTCGAATTTTCAAACTTAAAATTAGCAATCAAAATTGCATTTTTTGCGAAAGACAATTTTTTCTTTCGCCGTTCGTCAGAACTCTTCTGGTGCTATTCAGAACTCTGATCAGAACTCGTCAGAACTCCTTTGTACTTTTTCTATAAGAAAGTTTCGAATTTTCAAACTTAAAATTTGCAATAAAAATCGCAATTTTTGCGATAGACAATTTTTTCTTTCGCCGTTCGCCAGAACTCTTCTGGTGCTATTCAGAAATCCGATCAGAACTCGTCAGAACTCTCTTGTACTTTTTCTATAAGAAAGTTTCGAATTTTCAAACTTAAAATTAGCAATAAAAATTGCATTTTTTGCGAAAGACAATTTTTTCTTTCGCCGTTCGTCAGAACTCTTCTGGTGCTATTCAGAACTCCGATCAGAACTCGTCAGAACTCTTTTGTACTTTTTCTATAAGAAAGTTTCGAATTTTCAAACTTAAAATTTGCAATAAAAATCGCATTTTTTGCGATAGACAATTTTTTCATTCGCTGTTCGTCAGAACTCTTCTGGTGCTATTTGGAACTCCGATCAGAACTCGTCAGAACTCTCTTGTACTTTTTCTATAAGAAAGTTTCGAATTTTCAAAATTAAAATTAGCATTAAAAATTGCATTTTTTGCGATAGACAATTTTTTCTTTCGCTGTTCGTCAGAACTCTTCTGGTGCTATTCAGAACTCCGATCAGAACTCGTCAGAACTCTCTTGTACTTTTTCTATAAGAAAGTTTCGAATTTTCAAACTTAAAATTTGCATTAAAAATTGCATTTTTTGCGATAGACAATTTTTTCTTTCGCCGTTCGTCAGAACTCTTCTGGTGCTATTCAGAACTCCGATCAGAACTCGTCAGAACTCTTTTCTACTTTTTCTATAAGAAAGTTTCGAATTTTCAAACTTAAAATTTGCATTAAAAATTGCATTTTTTGCGATAGACAATTTTTTCTTTCGCCGTTCGTCAGAACTCTTCTGGTGCTATTCAGAACTCCGATCAGAACTCGTCAGAACTCTTTTCTACTTTTTCTATAAGAAAGTTTCGAATTTTCAAACTTAACATTAGCAATAAAAATAGCATTTTTTGCGATAGACAATTTTTCTTTCGCCGTTCGTCAGAACTCTTCTGGTGCTATTCAGAACTCCGATCAGAACTCGTCAGAACTCTCTTGTACTTTTTCTATAAGAAAGTTTCGAATTTTCAAACTTAAAATTAGCAATAAAAATTGCATTTTTTGCGATAGACAATTTTTTCTTTCGCCGTTCGTCAGAACTCTTCTGGTGCTATTCAGAACTCCGATCAGAACTCGTCAGAACTCTCTTGTACTTTTTCTATAAGAAAGTTTCGAATTTTCAAACTTAAAATTTGCAATAAAAATCGCAATTTTTGCGATAGACAATTTTTTCATTCGCTGTTCGTCAGAACTCTTCTGGTGCTATTCAGAACTCCGATCAGAACTCGTCAGAACTCTCTTGTACTTTTTCTATAAGAAAGTTTCGAATTTTCAAACTTAAAATTTGCAATAAAAATCGCAATTTTTGCGATAGACAATTTTTTCATTCGCTGTTCGTCAGAACTCTTCTGGTGCTATTCAGAACTCCGATCAGAACTCGTCAGAACTCTCTTGTACTTTTTCTATAAGAAAGTTTCGAATTTTCAAACTTAAAATTAGCAATAAAAATCGCATTTTTTGCGAAAGACAATTTTTTCTTTCGCCGTTCGTCAGAACTCTTCTGGTGCTATTCAGAACTCCGATCAGAACTCGTCAGAACTCTTTTGTACTTTTTCTATAAGAAAGTTTCGAATTTTCAAACTTAAAATTTGCAATAAAAATCGCAATTTTTGCGATAGACAATTTTTTCATTCGCTGTTCGTCAGAACTCTTCTGGTGCTATTTGGAACTCCGATCAGAACTCGTCAGAACTCTCTTGTACTTTTTCTATAAGAAAGTTTCGAATTTTCAAACTTAAAATTAGCATTAAAAATTGCATTTTTTGCGATAGACAATTTTTTCTTTCGCCGTTCGTCAGAACTCTTCTGGTGCTATTCAGAACTCCGATCAGAACTCGTCAGAACTCTTTTCTACTTTTTCTATAAGAAAGTTTCGAATTTTCAAACTTAAAATTTGCATTAAAAATTGCATTTTTTGCGATAGACAATTTTTTCTTTCGCCGTTCGCCAGAACTCTTCTGGTGCTATTCAGAAATCCGATCAGAACTCGTCAGAACTCTCTTGTACTTTTTCTATAAGAAAGTTTCGAATTTTCAAACTTAAAATTAGCAATAAAAATTGCATTTTTTGCGAAAGACAATTTTTTCTTTCGCCGTTCGTCAGAACTCTTCTGGTGCTATTCAGAACTCCGATCAGAACTCGTCAGAACTCTTTTGTACTTTTTCTATAAGAAAGTTTCGAATTTTCAAACTTAAAATTTGCAATAAAAATCGCATTTTTTGCGATAGACAATTTTTTCATTCGCTGTTCGTCAGAACTCTTCTGGTGCTATTTGGAACTCCGATCAGAACTCGTCAGAACTCTCTTGTACTTTTTCTATAAGAAAGTTTCGAATTTTCAAAATTAAAATTAGCATTAAAAATTGCATTTTTTGCGATAGACAATTTTTTCTTTCGCTGTTCGTCAGAACTCTTCTGGTGCTATTCAGAACTCCGATCAGAACTCGTCAGAACTCTCTTGTACTTTTTCTATAAGAAAGTTTCGAATTTTCAAACTTAAAATTTGCATTAAAAATTGCATTTTTTGCGATAGACAATTTTTTCTTTCGCCGTTCGTCAGAACTCTTCTGGTGCTATTCAGAACTCCGATCAGAACTCGTCAGAACTCTTTTCTACTTTTTCTATAAGAAAGTTTCGAATTTTCAAACTTAAAATTTGCATTAAAAATTGCATTTTTTGCGATAGACAATTTTTTCTTTCGCCGTTCGTCAGAACTCTTCTGGTGCTATTCAGAACTCCGATCAGAACTCGTCAGAACTCTTTTCTACTTTTTCTATAAGAAAGTTTCGAATTTTCAAACTTAACATTAGCAATAAAAATAGCATTTTTTGCGATAGACAATTTTTCTTTCGCCGTTCGTCAGAACTCTTCTGGTGCTATTCAGAACTCCGATCAGAACTCGTCAGAACTCTCTTGTACTTTTTCTATAAGAAAGTTTCGAATTTTCAAACTTAAAATTAGCAATAAAAATTGCATTTTTTGCGATAGACAATTTTTTCTTTCGCCGTTCGTCAGAACTCTTCTGGTGCTATTCAGAACTCCGATCAGAACTCGTCAGAACTCTCTTGTACTTTTTCTATAAGAAAGTTTCGAATTTTCAAACTTAAAATTTGCAATAAAAATCGCAATTTTTGCGATAGACAATTTTTTCATTCGCTGTTCGTCAGAACTCTTCTGGTGCTATTCAGAACTCCGATCAGAACTCGTCAGAACTCTCTTGTACTTTTTCTATAAGAAAGTTTCGAATTTTCAAACTTAAAATTTGCAATAAAAATCGCAATTTTTGCGATAGACAATTTTTTCATTCGCTGTTCGTCAGAACTCTTCTGGTGCTATTCAGAACTCCGATCAGAACTCGTCAGAACTCTCTTGTACTTTTTCTATAAGAAAGTTTCGAATTTTCAAACTTAAAATTAGCAATAAAAATCGCATTTTTTGCGAAAGACCATTTTTTCTTTCGCCGTTCGTCAGAACTCTTCTGGTGCTATTCAGAACTCCGATCAGAACTCGTCAGAACTCTTTTGTACTTTTTCTATAAGAAAGTTTCGAATTTTCAAACTTAAAATTTGCAATAAAAATCGCAATTTTTGCGATAGACAATTTTTTCATTCGCTGTTCGTCAGAACTCTTCTGGTGCTATTCAGAACTCCGATCAGAACTCGTCAGAACTCTCTTGTACTTTTTCTATAAGAAAGTTTCGAATTTTCAAACTTAAAATTAGCAATAAAAATCGCATTTTTTGCGAAAGACAATTTTTTCTTTCGCCGTTCGTCAGAACTCTTCTGGTGCTATTCAGAACTCCGATCAGAACTCGTCAGAACTCTTTTGTACTTTTTCTATAAGAAAGTTTCGAATTTTCAAACTTAAAATTTGCAATAAAAATCGCAATTTTTGCGATAGACAATTTTTTCATTCGCTGTTCGTCAGAACTCTTCTGGTGCTATTTGGAACTCCGATCAGAACTCGTCAGAACTCTCTTGTACTTTTTCTATAAGAAAGTTTCGAATTTTCAAACTTAAAATTAGCATTAAAAATTGCATTTTTTGCGATAGACAATTTTTTCTTTCGCCGTTCGTCAGAACTCTTCTGGTGCTATTCAGAACTCCGATCAGAACTCGTCAGAACTCTTTTCTACTTTTTCTATAAGAAAGTTTCGAATTTTCAAACTTAAAATTTGCATTAAAAATTGCATTTTTTGCGATAGACAATTTTTTCTTTCGCCGTTCGTCAGAACTCTTCGGGTGCTATTCAGAACTCCGATCAGAACTCGTCAGAACTCTCTTGTACTTTTTCTATAAGAAAGTTTCGAATTTTCAAACTTAAAATTAGCATTGAAAATTGCATTTTTTGCGATAGACAATTTTTTCTTTCGCTGTTCGTCAGAACTCTTCTGGCGTTATTCAGAACTCCGATCAGAACTCGTCGGAACTCTTTTGTACTTTTTCTATAAGAAAGTTTCGAATTTTCAAACTTAAAATTTGCAATAAAAATCGCAATTTTTGCGATAGACAATTTCTTCATTCGCCATTCGTCAGAACTCTTCTGGCGCTATTGAGAACTCTGCTGAAAACGTAATGAAAGTCTATATTTATAAAAATGGTTTTTTTTTCTGCCAAATTTGAATTTTTTAATAACGTCAACAAATCAATAGAACTATTGTTGAAAATGGTCAGGAACTCCAGAACTCTTTTTTCTCTGCCGAATAATGCCATCAGAACTCATTTTTGACAAAAGAGAGGTGCTGCGTGAAGTTAGCACCCTTATTTAATTTTTTTCGATTTCTGGCCTTATTTTTGCAGAACTATTGTTCTTTTCGGTCAGGAACTCTAGAACTATGCTTTCTCTACTCAGAACTCTAAAGATTTACTCAATTTTGCAAAAAAGTGGTGCCAACTTCACAGGGGTCGGAATAACTTGGTTGCGCCTGAGCTCCTTAGGAGTCATGTTCCGGCCCAAGTTTTAATGTTTTTCATATTAATTTCAGCACCCAAACACCAGACCAGTACAACACCAAACGAAAATATCACGTTAAATGTGTTAATCATCCTAGAGAAACTAATTTGTATACGTCTCCAGGTTTAATGTGTATCAATAAATAAATTTAATAGATGCATCGGCCGCGAAAGCGATTTCCTCACCTCGCACTTATACATAACAATCTCCATAAAGGTGATTATTCTGCGCACTACAAGTTACAAAACGTAAACATTCATGAATTGGTGTACCCGATCACTGACTAGATAATTTCCTTGGCCAGTTAGATATAATTATTTTCACATGTCCGGATCATAAATCAATCTCCATTATGTACCTGTACATATATGATGATATCGCCACTAGTTCAATTTAATTAAATTTGTACTTTAATGTGATGGTGTTCCTAGGCACGTACCAAGATAGATGGCCTGTTATGATTGACACAGTTGTTCAATCTCGCATCATCGACAATCTGATTGATGGAACGTTTGATCTTGATTATTGCCCAGTTGAAGATGGAGATACTAAGTATATTTTTTTAATTTTTTTATAGTTCTCAGCACGTTTTAGGTTTATCGTTTTTTTCTATAATAAACAGTTAGAAATGTTTAAATATACATTTCTGAACTGCCTCGTATATAATGCTTTTTTTTTAGCAAGTTCGATTCGTTGAAAGGTTTCCTTTTACAAGACAGATAAAACACTGTTTGTAATGTCCTAAATTAGCCCGCTTTAAAAGAATAGAATTATTGAAGACATTCCGTTAGTTTGCGCTTTTTGTCGGATACTAAAAATGCCAATCTCACGTACTTACGTAAGGCGAACCTCTTTAGCGCTGTTGACTCCAAAAGAAACTTTACGTGACGACCTGAAAGGGGTAAGTTACTGGCATCAAAACCACTTGGGGTGCACTGGATACGGCAAATAACATCAAACCTCAGGGGACTTCCGATCCGTTCAGTCCAAGGCAAAATATTAGTAGGTATAGAGTTTGTCCGCAGTTGAATAAATATTAATTTTTAGACATTTCTGTTTATAGTAGAATCATATTTGAGTAATTTTTCAGAACTAAGGAATTGGAAGAAGGTGTTGTGATTGGCGATCTATTGAAAATTTTTTTGTTTCTGGTCCATTTATACCATATATCTGAATGTCTTGCTCGGACTGACAAAAAGAAAAATTATGTTCTTTCATTAATATTTTGCTGACAAAATTGCGTAGTAACCGTATAGTTTAATACATAACCCAAAAAAACAAAATTTTTTGATAAACTTCACAATATATGCTATTCACATTTTATTTACATGAGGGGAGGCTATGATATATTTTTCTTAGGTTGTCTCAGGGTTGTCTACTATTGACAAAATATTGAAGTATCAGATTTAATTGATCGTCACTGTCACGTAGTTTTGGCTGAATTGCCAAATTTTGTATTGATAACATTGCTGTGCTTTCTTTAGGGTCTCACTCTGGCAACTATGTAGAACCAATTTGTTTTTGTGGTTATGTTTTTGACTTCATCACGTCATTCATACCAACAGAATTCAGATTTTCCATAGCCTTCCCTCATGTAAATAAAATGTGAATAGCATATAATTATTGATGAATTTTGATCAAATTTATTGTTTAAATGTTAATTGTGGCATTTCATAAATTATTTCTCTTCCTTTTCTTTTTAGGGATATATTACCACATTTCTTGAGATTCCTATCCAAAAAAATTCGATTTATCTAAAAAATATTCAAATTAACCAGTTTAAAACTGGGAAATAACCTCTACGCCTTTGACGTAATGTCAGAGGATCAGTTAGAGGGTGTTGTTTGACAACTAATAGGAATTAAATTAATACAAAAATACTGCGCTGACGTTTCGGAAACTATATCCGTTTCTTTTTTCAAAGTTTAAGCTTTAGATTTTTAAGTTACGTGTACAATAACACGGCATAAAATAAAAATTGTTTATATCATTTCCATAGATACTTACCATAGAAATGTTGAAAAATACACTAAAATAATATTAATTTTATTGAGTTCTTCTCTCAACATTGGTAACCAAGTTTAACAAAATTTTACCGAACAATTTGATACTCATTTATCTTCATTAAGTAAAATTATTGCAGATTCTTTGATTTTTCTTTTTTTGTTGTCTGCATCTTTGGTCAAAATTTTTGCTGAATTCCATTTTATCCTGTGATCGTTTTCCCAAGCATGTTCACAAATTTTAGATTTTTCAAAATCACCTTTTCTAATATAACTTTTGTGCTCGCCTAATCGTACATTAAGTGGTCTAGATGATTCACCCACATAATGTTTAATACACTCGCACGGAATACTGTATATACGATTTTTTGAATTTTGTTCAGGATTTAATGGTTTCGTTTTTGTCAATATGGATCTTAAAGTATTATTTGTTTCAAAAATTGTCCTAACGCCAAATTTTTTACCGACACGACGTAATTTCTCAGATAAACCTTTTATATATGGAATTAATGTCGAATAATGATATTCTGGTTTTGGTTGCACCGGATTGTTAACTCTATTTTCAATGTTCATGAAAGTCTTATCAACAAATTCTTTCGGGTATTCATTATTAATTAAAATTTCCCTGACAAATTGCCTTTCATGTTTGAATATTTCATCATTAGAGGAAATTATTTTTGCCCTATCATATAAACATTTTATAACACCTCTTTTAACGTCCAAAGACTGGTTTGAGTTAAAATTTAAATATCTGTTAGTGTGAGTCTTTTTTCGGTAAACGCTAGTTTGAAAATTATTATTATTGACTTTTTTAATTAAAACATCTAAAAATGGTAATTCATTATTATTTTCTATTTCTAGAGTGAATTTGATAGATGGTTCTTTATTATTAATATTTTCCAAAAAATTGTTTAATAAATCTATTCCATGAGGCCAAATTGCAAAAATATCGTCAACATATCACCACCAAGTTACTGGTTTATGAATATTATTTTCAACATATCTGTTTTCAAAATCCTCCATAAATATATTACTTAGTATTGGTGACAAAGGGGAACCCATTGCCATCCCGAAGTCTTGTTGATAAAAATCATTTTTTAATTGGAAATAGGTTGTTTTTATTGATACCGTTAATAGTTCCATTATACTATTTACGCTAAGTTTAGTCCTGTTTGCCAAATTATTGTCGTTTATTAATTTGTCTCTATTATTTTCAAAGTTTTGTCCACAGGGACATTTGTAAAAAGGCTAACTACGTCAAAACTAACCATCAGATGTGTATCATGAATATTATTTTCATAAACTTTTTCTGGAAAATGCTTACTATTTTTTATATATGAATTGGTATTTCCAGAAAGCGGATTAATAATTTTTAGTAAGAATTTTGCCAAGTTATGACACGGAGAATTAATAGGTCTTAAAGGAATGTTTGCTTTATGTATTTTTGGTAAACCATGAAAATGAGGAGGTTTACTATGATGTGGGGTAAGCTTTCTGCGATCAAAGTCATTAAATTCATTTTTGTATTTAAAAAGAGTTCTGTAAATTTTGTTTTCAATTGATTTGGTTGGATCTTTATTTAATGTTGAATAAGGGCCCTCAGTTATGAGAGTTGTAATTTTTGAATAATATGTATCTGTATCTAAAATGATTGTGGCATTACCTTTATCCGCTGGTAAAATTTTAATACTAATGTCCTGTTTCAAAGAAAAAATTGATTGTTTTTCTTCAGAACTACCTATAAATAAACAAATAAATACACCACATGTAATTACGACCTCCTTTATCCCAGAAGGCTGAGCCTTGTGCGGGAGGGGGCTACACATTTAAAAACAAGGGACACACATCCAATATCCGTGTATAATGGAGAAATCCCTCTCACAGTATTTTCCATTGGCACGACCGGGATTCGAACCCGGGACTTTTGGGTGAGAGGCAGGTAGTCTACCATCTCGACCATCAGTCAACTCAAATTATCTTTAATTTTAACTTGATTCTCTAAAATAATAGGTATATTTTTTCTTCAAGCGTATAACAATACTTACATTACATAATGCAACACGTCCTGTAGAAAGAGCCTATTATTGTATTAGTACAAATATTTCTCATTTTTTTCCTAGTACAAAAATGAAGTAATGTATCCATGGCAACGAATTAAAAATCTAAGTTATGACTTTTCATAAACTGTCATTTTAAAAGTTGACGTCGCGCGCCGAGCCGTTTTTTGAATTTAAAAGCGAAAATGTCTGAAGAAATGCAGTGCATACCACCTGAAATACTTGAAATTGCAAATTCACCTATGACATGTTTCATTGTTAAATAAAACGGTTAGTATTACATATATTTTTTTTTACTAAGGTTGAACGCATTTGACCTGATGTAATTTTTCAAAAGTAAAGTTTTGATATTTTTTATTTTAACGCTTGAAGAAAAAATAGTATATGTCACTCGGAGTAGAAGGCTCATTATGTGTTTCGCCCAGTTTGCTGCCTCGGCTTGCGCCTCGGCTGAGCAAACTTCTGGGCTCAACAATAATGGTCGCCTTCTACTCCTTGTAACATAATATACTATTTTTAATACTTTAATATCCATATTGACGAAAACGAAACCATTAAATCCTGAACAAAATTCAAAAAATTGTATATACAGTATCCCGTGCGCGTGTAATAAACATTATGGGGTGGGGGTGAATCATCTACACCACTTAATGTACGATTGGGCCAGCACAAAAGTTATATTAGAAAAGGTGATATTGAAAAATCTAAAATTTGTGAACATGCTTGGGAAAACGATCACAGGATAAAATGGGTTTCAGCAAAAATTTTGACCAAAGAAGCAGACAACAAAAAAAGAAAAATCAAAGAATCTGCAATAATTTTACTTAATGAAGATAAATGCGTATCAAATTGTTCGGTAGAATTTTGTTCAACTTGGTTACCAATGTTGACAGAAGAACTCAATAAAATTAATATTATTTAGTATATTTTTCAACATTTCTATGGTAAGTATCTATGGAAATGATATAAACAATTTTTATTTTATTCCGTGTTATTCTACACGTTACATAAAAATCTAAAGCCTAAACTTTGAAAAAGGAAACGGATATAGTTTCCGAAACGTCAGCGCAGTATTTTTGCATTAATTTAATTCCTATTAGTTGTCAAAAAACACCCTCTAACTGATCCTCTGACATTACGTCAAAGGCGTAGAGGTTATTTCCCAGTTTTAAACTGGTTAATTTGAATGTTTTTTAAATAAATCGAATTTTTTTGGATAGGAATCTCAAGAAATGTGGTAATAAATCCCAAAAAAAAAGGAAGAGAAATAATTTGATCAAATATTTTTAATGATTATATTTAAGTGGTTCAAATGTCAATTAAATAATCGTGTTAGAAACTACAAAACGCATTTAAAAAATATTGATTCTCGGCCAGTATTAGGCGGATATATCTTTTAAACTTGTAGGTTTTTTATGCTCTTTAACATAATCGAAGTGTAAGATTAACGTTGTCAATTTAAACCTTTACATCATTATTAAACTATTTTTTACCGTTTTAATTCGTGATATTTATATAAAGGTTATGCAAAAATAATGAAGGCGAAGTGAAATGTCATTCATTCTACAACACACCTGCAGATTAGTTACACCTTGTCACGTTATCAAACACGAGACATTTCTGTTGTAAAGATTATCTGATTGGTGTTTGAACAAATAGTTTATTAAATGCTTTCAATTATTCTCAAGAGCCAAAGTTAAAACAATTTCATTTTTGTCCTTGATATTTTGTATATGTTAAATTTATTTACATTAGCAGTTGTTTATACCAAATCATCTTCAGAGTTGCGGTTGGCGAAACGTAATTTATTTATTCTTGGTGCCATCTCCAGGTCCGACAGCCTTGGCTTTGGATTTACGGATTATCTATTTTATGTCGTCGATTTTCTGAACTCTGCATTCTGCATCTAACAAGTCAAAATAGTGGTGATTCCATTGAGTTTCCGCCACTTACATATAAATCTGGTGCTTCCAAAGCCTTGCCCCTTGTGTATAACGAAGAAGACTCGTTGAAGAAATAAAGGAGCACCTACGTATATTATTAAAATTAAACTGTCGGCAAGTTTATTTAACATGTCCAGCAGTTTAAAGATCTGTGACAGCACGGATTCCAACGATACTCACTGGAATAATTTCCTAATGAAACAAGTGGACGTTATCAGCACCGGCACATCAACATCAGTGACAGTATCTGTCATGAACTTGAACTTCTTTGGTATAAATTGATGGAGTTCATAGGTATGGTTGATATTTATCTAAACTGCTTACAACATGAGTACAAATGTTTAATAATACAGTGTGATACATTTTGAACGGGTCCCTGTAATCCAATTTTAACGGACCTTTTTTTAAAAGATAGACCATGAAAAACTCTACTTTATGACAAAAAATTTTGAGATTAATTTCAATTTTCAAGACCTACTGGAACTTTTTTTCCATGTTAAAGATGGACAAATTTGATTAGTGAATTTTTTATTGAAAATCTAACTATACCACTGAATTCAGAAACATCTCAAATGGTAAATTCAAAATTTCGTGAAAATATGTTGAAAAATTACAAATTTATGACGAAATTAATGTAGGTAGTGTTTTATAATTTTTGTATGATTTTTTCTAAAAATCGAAGTAGCCCATGAAAAATAAATAAAAAAAAGATAAATTAAGTGGATAGTTTTAATAAATACACAAATCGTTAAGGGATACATCTGTGATGGCGTCTACTTACGTAACCTGTACTGTTTGTAACTGGCTACTTACAAACAGAACTTTCTGGCTTTGTAACACTTTTTAGACGGATACTCGGGCGCCAGTTCCTTATTTTTAAGTGTAAGGAACAGCACTTGTTTGGTTCTCCGGGGGTGAGAACGTTTAAGAGTAGCTAACAGATGGAGATACGGTTATTTGTCCAGGGATCTTAAGATGATTGTCTTGTCAGCTGGACTTGGACAATTTCTCAAACGGGTTAATTAGAAATAAACGACTGAAATAATAATTCGTGAATTTTACCTATGTATAACAAAGTATTTATTTATTAGAACAGTATTTAATAAATAAATAAACAGGATATTTCAGCGACTTTGCAGTCGAGTGTGTACAAATTTGATAACGATAATAAATATGCGGGCTGGTAATCAAGAGCATATACGCGTGAATATGATTTTATTTCGGACGGCGCCGGCGGTGAGTTTTGTCTGTTTTCGCGGCTGAAACGATTTCGGACGACAAGCAAACGGAATTTCTAACAGGATAGAGTATGAACGGCGGGCAGTCGGTTAGCTATGATATTCTTGTCTACACAGAGGGTTTTACGATACGACGAACTACTGCCACAAACGTAGAGCTTTTTACCAAGGACTATTTTTCGTAAGTTAAGTTTTCCGGTAAAACTTTATAAACTGAGGCCTTAAAGATTGCCCGACCGAGCAAATCTAATCAGCCGATGCATATTTTATGAAACCAAAAGACAAACGGAGGAATTACTAATTAGCTCTAGTTTGATTTAGTAGTATAATACAGCGGAACTCACGAACAATAAGATATCTGAATATCTATACTTAACTGAAGGCGGTACGGACGGATAGTAGCAGACCACTGTATTCTTACCAATATTATTTTCAAGAAAATTATTACTATAAGTCGAAGCGGCGGTTACGGACGGAAGTGAAAACGGTGACGAGGTGTCAGGTGTGTCAGTTTCGGATTGATGCGGACTGCTTCGGATTGATCTTGGACTGATGCGGACTGATCGTTCCTCCGGCGTTTTATTACTTTTATGACGTATCCAGACGGCGCGTTAAAGGGGCGTACTGACTTGAAACGAAGGACTCGTACTCACAACGTTCTTTACTGAGGTCGAGCGTATTATGTAATTAGCAACATTGACTCGTAGCATCGATAATAATAATAATAATAATATAATAATAATCATCTTTATTCTATAAAAAGAAATACCAAACAGGTGTAGAACAAGTCAAATAATGTAAAGTACACACATTTATCATAATACACAACATAATAAAATCAGAACAAACATACATAATACATATCTAAAGGTACTAAAGTTTATAATTTAAAAACTCATTGATTGAATAAAATGCCTTAGTAGTTAGAAAGTCGTGAAGTGTTCTTTTGAAGTTTCTGACGGGTAAGTCTCTGTAACTGTTTGGTAGATTATTAAAAATTCTTATTAACTGCGACTCCACATTTCTTTGTACATTAGAGGAGGTCGTTTTTGGCAAACGTAATAGGTCATTACGTGTATATCGTACGTATGGTCAATTTTGTACTTGGTAAGAAAATTTATATAATGGCATTTCACATAATAGGCACACTCAAATATATACACACATGGAAGGGTAAGTATTTGTTTTTCTTTAAAGATCACACTGCACGTTTCTCTCATTTTTAGATGGAAAAAGCTTCGATAACCGGAAATGGCTCACGAATATTTGCAAAGGATCGCGACTCAACAAATCGATGAGGGATACAACTCCAAATATTTTCTGACATTCAGTTGATTTCTAACCGATGCCGAGTTTTTAAATTTTTCGCCATAAAATTTATTTTCACTTATATTTCATTGGGATGAATGTGAATACTTAGGGTCGATTTTTGATTATTGATTTTATAAACTTTTACAGTATCTAGTAGACTGAATCAACGCGTCTTTAAAATTTGATGTCCTGTAATTGTGTAGTGTTCGTTCGGGAATAGTCGGTTAAACTTACTGCTATCTTTTACTGCTGTTTCCACATAGGTGGTCACCGCTTGGATATGCACAAACATGAATAGGTCAGAAAAAAAGAAACTTTTCATAATAGAAAAATTGAAATCACCCAGATTCTTCACAAACTATCCCAAACTACCTGTGTCTTATGAGGCGAATAAAAGAACATGGATGACGTCAGATATTTTTACCAAACTCTTACACACTCGGGATAATGAATTGAAAAAGATGCAAGAAAAGTTTTGCTAGTGATCGACAACTGCACTGCACATCCCAAAATTCAAAATTTACAATGGATTGAATTGGGTTTCCTTCCCCTAATATGACTGTGATTATACAGCCGATGGATCAAGGTATGGAATGATCAAAGTGGTAATGAGACATTTTATTTACTTAAGGTGTAATCTTGCTTGAGGTGTAATTCGATGTCTGAAATCTCATTATCGGAGACAGTTTTGCTCAAACTGATAAATGCCTACCACAAAAATGTTGAATTTAAAATTTCGTTGGTAAAAGCAATTTTGATGTTTAATACGGCCAAGAGGAGAGTATCTCAAAACACTATTATTAACTGTTTCCGACATGCTGTTTATATGTTGATGTGGGACCCACCGAAGAAGATGAAAGCCCATTTATCCCAATGGGCACAAAACAATGTTTCCGATTTTGATCAAATAATTTAAATGATTACGACATGATAGAATAGATGAAGACCTTAAAGTTGCTGAATAATTCCCCGATTAGACTGAAATCGTTCAATCAGACTAAGTAATGAAGAAAATGAGGTAATGGATGTTGAAAGTGATGAGGAAGAAATTGAGGTTCCAATCCCAACAGTACAGGAAGCCCTTTTTGCTTTGAAGACCGTAGCATATTATGTGTTTAGAAAACAGAACTAATGGGGCGATATTGATATTGAGAAACAGAAATGTGCAGAGTAAAATTACCGTTTTTTTTACTCTTAAGCAGCAAGTTTCAAGAATTTGAATTTTACTCGAGATATTGATGTTTTCGTTTTATAATGCTGATTGAATGTGTATTACAAACTAGTTTTGTATTTTTGGCATTCGCAAAATAAAAATGTTAAATCAAGAAGCAGTTTGTAGTGTGGAGGTTTGTTATAGCAGAGTTCGACTGTATTTGGACATTTCCATCATATTTGCCAACAGATTACTGATTCACTAACACTCCGGGTCTCTTTCTGCTCCATCCACAGCACTAATTTTTCATATTATTCATAATAAAAATCCCGGAATTTTACAGGTATCAGTTTCAACTCAGCCTCCGCGGCAAAATTTTCGATTTCAAGTCGAACTTTTCCTTTGTTCGTTATTATTTCTTTAATAATCCGCCAAACAAGTTTGGAAACAGCAATTATTATTTCCATATCAACAATACGTGTGAAAGTCATTCAAATAGAATGAATTAAAATTTAAGAAAATGATTTTGATTTTATTTTAATTTCCAGCTTTATTTCTGAAATCATGATGCAGGTATGATAAAATAGCTTATGAGCTACTGAGCTTTTGTCATAAAACAATATAGTGGAGGGAAATTAGAATTTTAAAGTGATGTAATCGGGAAGTTAATTTTTGTTTTGTTTTTTGTGTTGTACATGCAAGTGAGTCGAAAACCGAAAAAATTAGCTAATCGGTCTGGGGCTTCGCGAGAATAGCGCATAAAAGTGCATTTTTGATGCATTGCTACACTATTTTTTAAATA
This sequence comes from Rhagium mordax, assembly GCA_963680705.1. Lineage (NCBI taxonomy): Eukaryota > Metazoa > Arthropoda > Insecta > Coleoptera > Cerambycidae > Rhagium > Rhagium mordax. Next base: position 11,322,058 of record OY796657.1, read on the forward strand.
TCTCCGGCTCTATTGGTCGTAGAAAAATTAAAAAAAAACCTAAAATACTCGTAAATGAATAGCCTATCAAACTGTTGGGGTATACTTACATTAAAAGTGCATCCTAACCTCAAAAAAATCCAAGTTTCTCAGTTTATTTTTCGTTTTACTAATAATGCAATAAGTGGGGTAAAAATCTTCTGATCTTTACGAAAATTGGAGAAAATGTGTATTTTCATGCTGTAAATACGTGATTAAATTTTAAAAAATATATATATTTTACGGTCACAATAATTGAACATTTGGTCGTGGGTAAACTTTTTTTTTAAAGTAGGTCTTTTTATGTACTTTCTTGTGAACATAATACCAGAATCTGTTTATCAAGTTAAAATGTCGTTTTATTAATTAAAAAAAAAAATTTATTTCACTTTTTTGACATTTTCTCATATGTTTTTTGACAGATTTTCGTATAAGTTTTGTATAAAACGAAATTCAATTCAAATATGAAGATTATAACCGTTATCGGTTCGTAGATGGCGCCCCTCTTTCCCTTTGACATTTAAACGTCACTCTGACAGTTTTTTGACAGCTGTCAAAAAAAATTTTTCGCGGGAACGTCACTTTTACAGCTGTCAAAAAATTTTTTTCGAGTAAACGTCACTTTGACATCTGTCACAAAAAAAAATTTTTTCGATAAAACGGCACTTTGACAGCTGTCACAAAAAATTTTTTTTCGGGAAATTGTCACTGACAGCTGTCACCGAAACGTCAAAAAAATTTTTTTCTTCAAAAAAAATTTCAAAATTTTTTCATACCATTTCGCTTAACTAATCTAGGATCTATTCATCCGATAGCTTAAACTTTGAAAAAGGAAACAGATATAGTTTCCGAAACGTCAGCGCAGTATTTTTGTATTAATTTAATTCCTATTAGTTGTCAAAAAATACCCTCTAACTGATCCTCTGACATTACGTCAAAGGCGTAGAGGTTATTTCTCAGTTTTAAACTGATTAATTTGAATATTTTTTAGATAGATCAACTTTTTTTGGATAGGAATCTCAAGAAATGTGGTAATAAATCCCAAAAAAGAAAAGGAAGAGAAATAATTTCCAGCCCCTACGGGGCTGGATCGTCTAGGACCTATTCATCCGATAGCCTAAACTTTGAAAAAGGAAACAGATATAGTTTCCGAAACGTCAGCGCAGTATTTTTGTATTAATTTAATTCCTATTAGTTGTCAAAAAATACCCTCTAACTGATCCTCTGACATTACGTCAAAGGCGTAGAGGTTATTTCTCAGTTTTAAACTGATTAATTTGAATATTTTTTAGATAGATCAACTTTTTTTGGATAGGAATCTCAAGAAATGTGGTAATAAATCCCAAAAAAGAAAAGGAAGAGAAATAATTTCCAGCCCCTACGGGGCTGGATCGTCTAGGACCTATTCATCCGATAGCCTAAACTTTGAAAAAGGAAACAGATATAGTTTCCGAAACGTCAGCGCAGTATTTTTGTATTAATTTAATTCCTATTAGTTGTCAAAAAATACCCTCTAACTGATCCTCTGACATTACGTCAAAGGCGTAGAGGTTATTTCTCAGTTTTAAACTGATTAATTTGAATATTTTTTAGATAGATCAACTTTTTTTGGATAGGAATCTCAAGAAATGTGGTAATAAATCCCAAAAAAGAAAAGGAAGAGAAATAATTTATGAAATGCCACAATTAACATTTAAACAATATCTATTTTCATGCTCTTTCATATTCTACAATAACATACAGCGTGTTACTATACAAAAAATAAAAGTTTGTATTATAAGTTTATTTAGCGTTGCTCAATTCTTTGTCTGATATCGTATTTAAAATCTATGCAAAAATTACTAAAACTTTTGTCTACACTTTTTTCTTTTTCCAAAAATCACGAAGTTAAGGGGGATGTCAAAATATAATGATCACTCTGTACATACATACCTACACCAGCCATGAAGTGCAATTGTCATAAGAGAGTCCATTTTCTAAACGTTAAAAATTCGCCAAAGTTCTAACTTCTTGACTCAAAACCGATTCTGATGATTTCTTTCAGAAATCTCGGAAAATTTTTTTTAATTAACAGTATATTAAAAAACACTTATTTGGTACCTAATAACAATTGAAAGAATTAATAGCACACCTTTTCAACTATAACTTTCTTCTTCTTCTTTCCGAAATTAAAAAAAAAAAATTATCAAAATCGGTTTTGAGTCATCGAAGTGAGAACTTTTTTCTTTAGTAAATGGACTAAGAACAAAGTGACGAAACTGTTAGCTAATAAATAAATTGCAGTTAAAATTTTAAAATATATGAAGGAAATTCTAGTTATTTTAATAATGAACGGTGCTTAGGTGCAATAATTTGGTACGTCCTTGTAAGTACAGTTATTATTATTTGTGAGACAAATTTTTTTAAATAAAGAATAATATACGCCAACAACAATGCTTAAATAATGCTGTGAGCAGTGTACTTGACATAATCCATTACGAGGTAAGAGACGCTAATTAAAATCGCTTTAGGAAAGTAAGTATTTAAATGTACCTTATATTAAATATTAAGTTCAAAGGGAACAGGTTTGATATTTATTTAATGTAAAATTAATTAATTTTTGCGTTTAGTATGCGCTGATGCTGCTGTAATTAAAAAAGTTAAAAGCCTTGAAATTATTCTTAATTAATTTGATTGCTCTGAATAATCGGCTCTAGTTCGCAGCCCTTTACTTAAGGAGTAATTTCATTAATATTCTTTCGAAGTACCAGAAAACAGACAGGGTCCTCCATTTAAAAAATTGGTATCCTCGCGAACAACTAGGAAAGTTACAATAAGTTGTATTAACGGAAAATCTACACTAGTTTGCTAATTTAACAGTCCTCGTAGTTCCAGAAATAACGAAGTTAAATAAGTTGGCGCGCCATATACTGTCTATCCCACTCGTTCACTTTCTACTACTGCATTAAATTAACACGTATATAAACTAGTAATTAATTTGCTTTCTCTATCGTATATTTAATAACTTAATACAATAATTGAGATAATTATTAGTACTTATATCTTGCTATAAATTATCCTCTTTTATATCGGCTGCGTTATTAATTTTTTGAATATATAGATTGTAAGTTGTGAGAAGTAAACTATGAGAATAGAAGTAGCAGATCTCAGTAACAAGAAATTTTTTATACGTATTGATGATTATTTTTATATGATATAAAATGGAATGGAGTTCCAGTAGCCTTTCTTTAAAACACATTCAATCAAATATATTTTATATGAAATGCACTAGAAATGAAACCAAACCATGTCAAATGGAATCTAACCGCTCTTTATATTTATGTTTGGATTGCCTATCTTTGATTTTCTTCCGCTGATCGCGTCAATAAGTAAGTTAGCAGGACACAACCATGATTTCCGTGTAATACCTATAGTAGCTATTACAACTATATAAAGCACAAATATGCAAAATTTGCAATTTTGCTACTAAATAAATCATTTCAAAATTGACTGAAAATTTTAGATTCAAATTCAAGCCATATTGGTGATTTACGGATTCTTTTTCCTCTTTGTATAATATTGGTGACTGTCTTTTTATTGGTATTTTCATGGAGATTAATTTCTACCTGTAATATAAAAATAAAAGAATTCGCTACTCAATCATGCATTCTAAGATCTTCATGCATCCAAGTGGATGCTAAACTCTCCAAAGGTTACTTCATCAATCGAAGTAATCGTCAACCTTGGTGAATTGACTGAAAAAAATAATATTGATGTCTTCTATGAGCTGTGTATGTATTTATCACTAGTTTATGGATATTTTACAGGTAGTAATTCTGCTAACAGGCATCACGTAATCATAGGTAATTATTATGATTTTTCATATCATTAAGGTGTGTTGTTTACTGGATACAGCCGTAGGAAGTGTACATAATTATTAGCTATTGTTCGGATTAAAAAAATCTATTATTGTCAGTTCAATACATTATAATGTTTAAAAGAAGTCTTTAATTATACGGTTATTAAGTTGGAAATGGTAGTTGTGGTATTAAAATGTTTATAGAGTGCAGAAGCGGTGGCATTGATTGCTGAGGTGAAGCTGAAAAACCAATAGGTAGAGTTAGCGAGGCCAATATATTTCCTTTAGCATCTAGGTATATCCGACATTAAATTATATTTTACAGTATGGTCTATGAAGATGCGACCAATGAGGTTTACTACACGCTCAAGGCTGATAAATCTTAAGCATATCATAAACTTTTTGTAAGATGGCCAATAGCTCTACGTATTCTCCAACTTCAATTTACACTCACGGTAGATGCCCGCGTCCTAATAATCAAGAAACAAGAACAAATCCTCTTAAATTTTCTATAAAAAGCGTTTTTCATGTAGATATTGATTGGACTAAAATGTCCATTACTCTAGTGAACAAGAAGTAAATATATGACCAATTGATGATTTTAAATCCAATAAGAACTGTCCAGTATTTAATTACTAAACCAAGACGTATTTGCCCAATCCAGTTCATTCTAAGTCGTTTTTTCCAGAGTGTATTTCGCACACCAATTAAAAAACTGAGGAATCATCAATCTTGAATCTGTTCTCATGAGAGTAATTTGGAGTACGGAAGGCAACATCCTTAAGAAATTAAAATTATTCCTAAGGACATTTTGAATGTTCCAAGAAGTCATCTCAAGTCCAAATTAAATTCACCCAACCAATAATTTGTTTTGACTCCTAGGCCTGCCGAAGTCTGTGAAGATGGCAATAATATTTTATTACCACCTTCATGCAATAGAATCCCTTGTGGAATTATTTATTTGCTTAATTTACCCAATGTCAATAGATAACTATTACGAGTGATTTACTATCGATATTCTATGAGGTAATTCAAAGAGTCATGCTCTCTTGTGTTTGCGTTTGGAAAGATATTGAGTTTTTGATAACAAGAAATGAGAGACCACACTTTTCCTATCCTCACATCAATTTAGGTCTCCTTCAAAAACTAGCATCTACTGATTTGAGCACGGACTCTCTCAGGTTCTGTCCTCTTCAGTGCAGTTGAAGGGGAACAATATTGGTTAATTAAAAATTGATAGGCACATAAGTCCAGAAAAAATGTAAGCCATCAGCACGTTAAACAACTGATGGATAAGTTTGTTGCAACGGGTTCACTTCTAAACAAGAAACGTGAAGTAAATCGCCCAGTTCGAAATGGAGCAGTTGAAGTGGCAGTTTTAGGTCAGTTGCAGATGGACAATAAATAATCAGTCGATCAAAGCGGTGTCTCAAGCTTCTGGCGTATCCAGTTCAAGTGTTCATCGAATTTGGAAGAAATACCAAGTTTCATCCATTTAAGATGATGCTGGTTCAAGAGTTACATAAAGATGATTTTGATCGTCGTACCCACTCCGAGGAAACTTATCTTCGTTGCAGAAACACCTGCTGCGGGATAGCAGTGAGACGGTCCACCAGATGTGGCTCGTACCACCTAAAACAGTAAATTAAAACCACAAAAATGATAAATAAAATACCATTAACCATCAGAAAGGTAATATTAAACAAGTTAATCAATCTCTAGTGTCAAATAAGCAACAATTAATAAAGAATGAGCAAGGTTGTAGTTTTATCTAGCGAAAAGACTAACGTACAAAACTGATCGTCTATGCCACCAGGATAGACACATTGTAACTTAAAATTGTAGAAAGGTACACTGAAATCTTAAAATATAGTGCTTCATCGTAACCAAGAACGGCAAGTGAAATTGTGTTTTAACAAAATGTGACATATTGGATATGTATAGATCGGTCATGAGACCCAGAGTTCAAAAATGACATGATTTCCACAGCAAAATTACATATAAGAAAAATATTTAAAAAAATACAAACCCAAAATGACAGTTTGGCATCTAGTATCCTCAAAGAAAAAATTATTCAGGATCACCATGGATACAGGAACAAAAAAGAAGGTTGTTGAAAAACCAGCTCCAGAGAGGCGTCACGTAATTGAAGTCGTTCCAGAAAATAAATTGGAAAATTTTGTTACAAACGAGCAAAAGTAGAGGTAAATCACTACTTACCAGCTAAAATAAATAAGTTAATAAAAGTTGAACGAGACAATACCCTGGCTACAGCAGAATTCAATAAATAGAAGAAAGAAAAATCAGGTACTTACATAGTATATAGTTGAGGACTTAATCACACAAAATAGTCTTGATTAATTGTGGAAAAGCACATAATATCGAATAAGACAGCCATTTTACCACGGTCAATGAACTTTAGTGAAGGTCGTAGGTTTATAAATTCGTTAAAATTCATAGAATATAAAATCTAATAGACTGCTCATCCCTGATCACACAAAGAAAGGGAGACATTTTCTTTTGAACCATTAAATTTAAGAATTTCATTTGTTAATAATTTTAATATAGAGATAAATTATCGCAGGCTTCTAGCTTAAGTACTTTTCACCAAATTTGTTGATATAAATCAATAGATGTTAAATTGAAATCTGTATACGTCTAGTTCCTAGGAAAGATCCCAAGGAGACCCTGAAAAAGAAAGCAGGAATTACAGAAACCTGAAAGTAAGATATTCGCTACGCGCAGTACACACGGTCGTTTATCAACGCAGTAGACTGGTCGCTGTGTAGCAGGCGCAAGTATTAAGTATTTTGCATCCGTAGTACGGGTGGACCAAGTCAAAAAGGTCACAATTCTAATAAACTAGTAAATAAATTCTAAAATTAAATTAAATCACTATATTTCTTAAATAAAATTAATACTAAATACATGCTATTAAAAAAATTCTTAAAACTAACATGCAATAAATATTAAATGAAAAAATACCACCTACCTTTTCAATATTTTAAAATAATCAAATCAGCAAACAAAAAAATAAAATAATAATTCAATAAATAAAATAAATAAAAAAATTAAATATATACAAAAATTTCCCCTACCATAACAAATAAATTGGCATACAACGTGGGGGACAAAAAGACAAAATAAAAATAAAATAAATTGTAATTAATTTTCCCTATCATAACAAATAATTTGGCGCCCAACGTGGGGCCAAGCAAACGAAGATAGGTTAAACAACTAAAATAAATAAAAATACAATTAATTTAATAAATCTTCCCTAACATTACAATACGTACGTATAATTACAATTTATAAGAGGTTGCGTTCCTTTAATTAATTATTTTCGAGATACGTCATGTTGTCTTCACGTATTCATCGATTTTAATTCATGGAATGGTTCTTTGCGAATATTTTTAATACCTCAAGTTCTCAATAAAAACACTTGAGTTTACATATTTGCTATACCCAATATATATTATTTCTTGTAAAAGTACAAAATGGCAATTGAGGACGTTGAAGCAGAGAAACCTTTTCTTATAGAACGTATTTGTCTAGAATTACCCAAGGCAGTTCAAAAGAGTTGATTAATATATCTTCTATAAGTTTAACTCCAGTATAATAACGTATCTCCTTACTTTATGCTTCAGGTCACTGTATGGAAAAGGTGACATTACCAATTTAATGGTATTGACTTACCATTAAGATTTAAAAATGTGTAGGACGTTGCTTGCTAATCGCACTTTAGACATATTTATATAAGCGAAAACATCTGTTATAATATACAAGGAATATACTTAGGGAGGGTTCTGTGTAGGTCAAAGTTATACTTACTTGATGATACAATGAAGAACAAATGAAAAAAATGTAAAGAATATTGTTTAGTTTAGAGATCACGTCATTTCAGGGACGGCTATAAAGCAAATGCACTTTCCTTCAGCGGTAAAATAAAATTAATTTGTGTTCACTGACTTTTTTAAGACGCCTACTAGCCCATAATACTAGCCCATAAAATATATCATCAAAATAAAATTTTGCTCTCAGAAAATTTGGGATATAAATTTCTTAAAATATATTTTTTTCCCAAATTAAGCTTTTCCAAATATTATTTTATGCAAAAAGACGGGATTTAGTAAATAAAACCACCAAGTTAAAATATTGTATTGATTGTATTATTATACAACAAAATAGTCAATTTAGTCATAGCATCTAAAGCCGGTCCTTGTTCTGATGTCATCGTGTTCAGATCCGGTCTCTAACTATTTGCAAATCTTGTACCTTGTAAAGAACATCTTTACTCCTATCGATTTACTATTTGCTCTGCTGTGAATACCTGCTCCAATTTAAAGTAAATTTATACAGTTTTCAAATTGCCTGTATACCAAGCGAGTCATCAATTGTTTTTTTTCTATCAGCCATTATGCAAATATGAGCTCACAAAATACACTCTGCTTAAAAGGTTTTCAATCAAATACTGTTTCTTAATAGGTTGTTTTACTGGTATTCATTGGCAACGGAAATTATAAAGTAGGTACTTAATTATTTTTTAAATTGTATTATCGTTTGCCAGAAAGAATAGCAAAAATAATGTTTTAAGGTATTAGGCAAATAAAAATCATCTATCGTTTTTCTTGATCTAATAATATAAAACTAAAATTTTATCTAATTTTTTTTTACAACACTATACAATATTTTTGTTTGTTTCGATTTAAGAAAACTTATCGTCCTCGTTGCCCCATTACTATATATTTTTAGACCATTTTTGCGTACGTTTCCTCAAATTATTTCAAAGTATTATTATGAATTATGACAGAAAGACAAATTGACTAAAGGAGATATTTTTTAAAAACATTAGTTTAGAGTTATAAATTTGTTTCACCCCTGCCTATTTCTTATTTATCGGCCGATATTGCTCAACCACAGATTATCTGAGATAGGTTAAGAACGTGTATGTTTACCAAATTAAAAAAAAAACTGTTTCACAAAATTTTGTATAACAAATATTTTAGTTTAAAAATAAGAGAGGAAAATGTAATTTTATAAATTTATTTTGTGCAGGCCTTCGATTTTGAAAATTGATCGTTTATTTAAAATTCGCCCAAAGTGTGGCAAAACAACAAAATACATGTTTTCGATCATTTTTGTATGTAGTTTCATAATTCAGTATTAGAATTTAAAAATCACGTACACAGGGTGAATCTTTTCATAGGAGCCCTAAAAATAAAAATTAGTTGAGCCGGCCTTGGAATTTTCTGTCTTTGATTATGCATGTAAATTGACAATTATTAGTATATTATATACTCACAATACGAGCTGATTCTAGTGATTAGTTTAAAAGATATTAGGTACCTTAAGAAGTATTGGGCAAAACTCATAAATCACCCTGTAGATCAATAAAAAAAGGCTCAGGCTTTTTTCAATAGTCATTTCTAATTTATCTAACTGAACTCTATCTACTATAACATTTTGTCCCTTTCCTCGTGAATCACCCTGTATATTTAAATTAAAGATTATGAGTTGATTTTTTCACAGAAAATGCATTACTTGATAGCTACATATATTTTGTTAAGGGTGATCCATTTAACTTTGAATTTCTTTTCAGGTAAGAGCTCACCAACTATCAACATGAATGAAGTTTGTCATATTATGTAAGTATTTAGATATAAAAATATTCCAGTTAGATATTCTATATCTATATACAGAGTTATTGGTTACTCGATATATTATGCCTTTGGACATATTTGGTAGACCAATTTTGCAATATTTTGAATCACAATGTCTATTTTCCAAAAGTCATTAATTCTTGAGATTTTTCAATTTTTATTTTTTTACTTAAAAAAGTAGGTCCTCATGTTTTAAAAGATAATTTAAAAAAAAATCCACTTGACTTTTTTTAACTTGTTTATTGGACTACTTGTCCCACACTCATCCATTTGGAATGAAACATATCCGAATACATTTCGATCGTTTGAAAATTTCAAATAAAAACTAAAAAATTATTTAAAAAAATTATCCATGAAAACTACCCATTAGTTCTCTTAAAAAAATTGTCAACGAAACATGCGTACAAATTGATTTAAAAACTTCCTAATATCAAATTTGTTTTCTTAATACAAAAATTATTTGATTCACTCGACAGATGTCACATTTTTTCGATAACAATGATTTTTATTTTTCCACTTACTCAAATACCCATAAGCTCGAAATTCTTATATATTTATAAGTCGACGCTTACTTGAGCAGTAAACCCGTTAGCTCGATAATCCCTTAACAATAAAATTTTATAACAGCTGTTTGAACCACCCGCTAGGTTAATGGTCAGTGCTAATAGTAGGCTCCTTTGTTATAGCCATGAATAAAGTTTATTTGCCTTCTAACTCTGTATAAATCCTACGACAAGTGGACAATAATTAGCACTCCTTTTGCTTAACAATAAATATTCCAAATTTAGAAAATATCAGGTCACGTACCTCTTTGATTTTCGTCACTGAATTTAATTACATTCATTTAAATATATGATGAAATATTCTTGTTCCAACGTAATCAATCTCCGTTCCGTTGTGATATTACAACAAATCCTTGGGAATAATTTTAGCTCTTAAAGATTTTTTTTAAATTCTTCGGTGATGTCATCTGCACATATAGAGAAATTACCATCAATACAAAAAATCGCCAAGGTAATTACTTTTTAGTTGAAAGGAATTACGGCGGATATGATCTTGTAAAAATGTTTAGTTCTTAATGGACAATATCTATATTATATACTGTGTACGTTTCGTTATGCCGCTGACAGTTCTGTTTTTGTGGATGATGAATGAATCTTATCGCCTTTATGAATAACATTGAGCGATTGTTGTAGGGTGGTTGATCTTGAGATAGTATAAATGAGTTTTATCTATTTTGTCTCGTAAGAAGCCCTTAACAGCATACAAGTTCTTTTTCTTTCTTTTTTTCTACATCACATCTTGTCGGAAGATGGATGTGCAGGGCAGGAGCAAGTTATAATATTTTTATTAGAAGCTAAAAAAAATAAATTGGGGAAGTAGTCTTCATTGATGGAAAACTAATATTCTCAAGACTCAAACAATTTTTGCCTTAAAAATGAGTAAGATTGTTGATTAATAATTTATTGCAAAAAAATTAATAATAAAGAATTGTAAAAAAAATTATTTATACAAAATACAAGATATTTTACAGAACCAGAATCTTTAAGAATATTACTGATTAAATATCTAGCTATTTGTGAATATATGAAAAAAAAAAATATGTTCTTGAATTTCTTTATCATAATTTCTGCCAAGCCGTAACTTCGTAATACCTGCAGCAAATGTGATAGAAACGTAATCCCTGGTGCAAAGAGAAAAGGATATGTACACAAGATAAGATATGAGATATGCGGCGGTTCCGCAACCGTGGAGAAAGTAATAATGGTAAACAATTAAATTAGACACATATACAGTGTTGTACGATAACTGGTTGCCTGGCCTGACTAATATGAATAAATGTATTATAAAATGTTAATGAACATAATCTATCTTTAGAATATACATTAAGATGTGCAACATCGTTTTACTCTTATACTTAATATAGTTACGTATTTTTCACACATATTAATAGGGAATAATAAAGGAAAAATATTGCATCTTTTACTTTAACACATTATGCATATACGAACGACTGGATTGCAATTAAATATCAGGGCGTATAATATTAAAATTAAACACCAATCATTGTCGACATTTCAAAAAACAGAAGTTGCATTCATATCACATCAAGCAAAATAAATTTAAAACTTGTCAATATCTTGTCCCATTTATGCTACGAGAAATGAATTTACAAGTCACTGTTCAGAACGGGTTGACCTTAATCTTAACTCTGATAATATTAGTCCCAAGATGTGTCTTTTCAACACATACCTGATCTGACTCTGGAGGATTATCTTCACTTGGATTTACTTCATAAAGAGCTTATCTCATTAAAAACAACTGAACGCCGGGAAGTTGAGAATCTGGTGATTAATATTCATCTGCGTGATATTAAAATTGTCATCTGAATATACGGGTTGTAAATAGAGATTAAGCATTTGGCAAGGAGCCTGATAATTAAAAGTTACACAGTGCGGTCGTTAGGTATGAAATAAATTGGTAGGTAATGACAGTTTTTGGAAAGCACTTTCTGAGTGTATTTTACTAGCGTTTAGGCATTTAGACATGACAGAATGACACCTAATGGAGACATATTTGAACAAAACTGACTGGGAGTTCCTGTAGAAATTATTAACACTTTTATTAGAAATACGATTTTCAAAGTAAGCAAGAGAGAGAATCGAAAATAAAAAGTTTCTCCTATTGTGGACACAATACGGGGAAACACTGTTTAAACCCTATGACTAACAATCTTGATTCATATCATATTGGATTTTTAATATAATAATTTCAACTGCAAAATAACCTTTATTAATATTGTCCAATATGATACCCAAGTCTTTGGTCGAATTTATTGTCGAATCATTATTTTTTACATTTAGGTAATTTAGATTGAATTTTTCTCTGACTTGTTCATTTCCGAGCATTATTTCCTTCGATTTGCCATGGTTTAGTTTTAAACAATTATCACAGCACCACCAAAAATTTTTCAAATCGGTATTAATATCACTAATAGGATTAGAAAGAAAATTGTCATAATGCTATTACTAGACGAGTAGTTATTGGCTATTTGAATTTTATCGCTATACTCTTATATTTAGAAGAGTTTATTTTTAGCTTTTTAAGCTTAAAATACTTAGATAAATTATCTTCCTCTTCTCGCCTCGTCTTCTTCATCTTTTTCTTCTTCTTCTTCTTCTTCTTCTTCTTCTTCTTCTTATTCTTCTTCTTCTTCTTCTTCTTCTCCTCCCTCTTCCTCTTCTTCTCCCTCTTCCTCTTCCTTCTCCTCTGGATTTGTAATTGAAAGATTTGCGAGGAATGCGAATATTTTCTATTGGTTCTCCTCTTATGTCTAATACTATGTTGGTGGTAATCCTCTATAGACTTTGTACTCCTCTGATTAAGTGTTCCGGGTAACCTTCTTCTTCCATTATATTCCATAACATTTTTCTGTTGAGATTGTCATAAACTTTTTCCAAATTTACGAAACTTAAGTGTGTTTCTTTGTTAAACTCTCTGTGCCTTTGTCTAATTTGATGTAATGTGACCACTCCGTCAATCGTAGATCTTTTTCTAAAACCCATTTGGTCTTCACCCACTAGATGTACCATGATGATTTTAAGCCTGTTATTTAAAATCTTGACATGCATTTTATACACTGAATATATCAAAATAGTCCTTCTATACTTTCTGCAATTGTTCTTGTTGCCTTTCTTAAATATAGAAATTATTTTCATATTTCATTCTTTTGGTATTATACTAGATTTCCAGCATTTATTATAAAGATGCAGTAATCCCAGGCATAACACTATACCAGGACTTCCATATTTCCATAATTCTTAGTTAATGCCATCTAGACCTGTTGCTTTCCTATTTTTGGTGGTTTTTAAAAGTTCCATTAGTTCTTCCATGCTTATTTTGTCTAAACCTTCTTCTAGAATTGTGTCTGTACCTTCTTCAAATCAAAACTCTTAATAGTGTTTCTTCCATCTTTCTTCTTTTATGTTGTTAATCACTAGTTGGTCATTTTCTTCTTTGTTAAGTATTCTCATGACTATATGCTAACGTTTGTACACCTAGCATTTATATTACTAATGATTCTTTTCCACGACTCTTCATGTGCCTGTCGGGTTATTTGTTTGCTATGGTTTCGTCTGTGGGGTTGTTAATTTTGTTTATGTTTATGCTTATGTCTACTTTTTTGTTTCTCTTTTATCGCTGTTTCTATTTCTTTGTTCCAGATTCTCAAACCTTTCCGTTTCCTAATCTTTTATTTTTTCCTAAAACTGCATTTACTTTCATTATTACCTCTTAATTTGTACATTCTTCTATATTTTCCTTGTTTCTAACTGCCCTGTTCCTTATGTCTTGGTGTAGGCACCGTATGATGTTTGGTTAATCCACTTTGTATACTTGCGCATCTTGATATTGTGCCGTAGGTTGTTTCGACTTTTCCATTTCTCATATAAATCTATTGTTGTCATTACTATAAAATGATCGGAGCCAATATCAGGACCTCTTTATACTCTGGTATCTTTTACAGCTCCAGCTACTTTATTATTTGTTATGACATAGTTGATAATGAATCTAAACTGGTGCACAATTGAAGTGGATATTGAAAAGATTTGGGCAATATTTGAACCTCATCATTTTTGGAATTAGATGATTAATTTTGATAAGGAGGAAGGTGATCGCAAAATTCATTGGCCATCATCCATCGTAAACAGATTTTTTAATTGTGAATGTTTCTTTTATCTATAGTGTAATTGTCTATAGGTCCTTATGTTTATGTTAAATATCATCGTTTTCAATTTTTTTAATTTTTTTAATTTTTTTAAACAAGTTCATTATTATATTTATGTAATTCTAAAGAACCAATTTGAAGATTTTTTTCTATAGCTTTATATTTTTAGAGATACCATTTTTTATAGACAAAATGGCGATTTCTTTATATTTTAGGTTACGGCATTTTAATACGATTGACAATAACAATTTTTTCTTCGATATTCAACGCTCCCAGCACTTCGAACGCAAATTGAACAAATTGTATAACGTAAAAGGAAATTAGTTTACAAAAAGTAATTAAAAGTTAATATTTTTTCACCAATCTTCATATAAATCTCAAAAATAACGTTTTATTTTGCTAACGATCACAATAGGGTTAATCATATAATTCCAAAAGTATTGAGGTTCAAATATTGCCCATATTTTTTAAATATCCACTTCAATCGTACACCAGTTTTAAAATCATAATTTATGTGTTAGAATATTGTGATTTTTCCCAGTAATCATTAATAAAGCATAATCAGCAAATAAATGTATTTTACAATTTTGAATTCATGCATATCAGTTATGTAGACTAAAAACAGCGTATTTATGCGACGTGTTTTTTTTTTTGTTTGTTTGAAAATTCACTAAATGTTGTGATTTTCAAAATGGGGGTCAAAAATCGAAATACTTATCACATCTCGAAACTTGAATACATCGAATTTTATACGGAAACCACCGAGTCGATTCTATTTAAGAAAATAAGAAGCAATAAAATGATTTCTTGAGATAAAATCGTTTGGCAAAATAAATGTCAAGGAAAAAAATTGAAAAATTGCAAAATCCATTTTCAAAATGTACTCTGTTTTTACTTTGTAGTTAATGCTTAAATAATTACAAAAAAAATGTCAAAATATACTTCTCAACTTCGGAGTCAATATTACAGAAGAATTGTGATTCTAGGCTGAGTAGCCACATTTCTTCTTATTTCTTTCGGCACTTTCAACTCTTTCAAAGAAACCTTAATTTAGTTGATGGATATCTTTCTAAATATTACGTTCTAAGTTATCTGAACATCTTTGACGTGTTGAAGCTTCATTGATGAAACCATCCTCATCAAAGAATACTATTTGGTATTTTTTTTCTCTTTCTTTTTTGGGATTTATTACCACATTTCTCGACATTCCTTTTTGGTATGTTCGTGAAACTACACAAATCTTACCTCTTAGTACTTGCTGAGCAGTACGATCGAAGGAATATTCTGTCAACAAATGGACCTAATCGAAACCCGTAACAACTGACCATTCATACGTCACAAAATTGGTTGGACTAAAACAGACTCTTAGAGCTGTAATTGTTAAAAGGTGTTCTCCATGTTCAGTAGGACTCTGGTACTTCTTTAAAACTGAAAAATTTGAACTTGCTAATAATATTATACGCAAGACAAAAATTAGTTTGCAAAAAAATTGCGTATCCATGTCACACTAAAATGTTACCACTTTTTTTGCTACACCTATTAAAAAAATTTTGATTCTAAAGAAAATAAAAAAGTCATGAGATAAAATCCTTGTACCTTAACTCTGTTTCTTAGATAACTACAGTATAGTCACCAGTTTATGTCTACTTAAATCTTAGGATTTATATAGTTAAGTTCTTATAAATAAAGACGTTTATTAGTATAATTGGTATTATTATCTACATCCTTAAGACTTGTGCACTTTGAAACTTCCCTGCTTATGGGACGAGGAAGTACTGGCTGGCAATAAATACGATCCTTGCATGTAGTTCTTTTATTTAAAGGTAATATAGCGAACAGAACAGAAAGGTCAATAAACATTTTAGTCGGTAATAATATCCATTATTTATGGCAAGCGCTATCAGTAACAGTATATTATACAAAACCATATAAGATGTTTTTACGTATATATATATTCTCCTACACATTTTAATTTCGCGTCGGTTTCTTAGTTAAAAGACCTCTATCAATGACAGAATCCGATAACTGTGGTTCTGTGGGTGTGTGGATTTGCCTTTTTAAGAAGCCGTGAGCTGGTTCAACCCACAAAAGCAAACTGTAGATTAAATTCGTAGAAAAATTCCGATCGGCTATGTTAGCAACTCAATTTAAAAATCATGAAAAAACCTTACGCATTAATTCATTTAAAAAACCCGACTGTCTAATGCCAGGCCAGGTTAATAAAAAATTGTTTAATTTTACCCAATTGTTCTGGTACGCGACGCGTACTAAAATCGTAATTATGTATTCAGATGACGAGATTCAGGAGGGTCTAGGGTTGAATAAGATTTAATTTTGAAATAATTTAATAATTTGATGAAATTTAACAGATTAAAAATGGCGCAGCAGCAGAAGCAACTCAAATACGAGTACGTATGCCAAAAAATATATATACCTGGCAAGGTGAGTGGGGGAATCAATGATAGCGTTTTCTGGGATTAAAATGTGAGTTAGTAACATAGATATGGATCTGTCACTAAACAATTCAGTTATTATTACAAACCTGATACTTGACCATAACAATATTTTTCAAATAACAAATAATGCACTTTGTTTATATTGTGTTTTATTGCTAAAAATATTGTTGTTTGTAACAAAGACTATTTTAATGTAGGATATTTGGTAACAAGTAGTGCGCGCTTGATTCCCGCAATTATCAAGCAATTTTAGCTTATCTTGACAATAATCAGGTACTTCCTTTAAAGAGGTTCAAACACTCAAAATAAGGAACAATGGCCTTTAAGCGGACGTTAAGAATAATACTGCTAAACAGTAGTTGAGCACTTCAAAATTTGCTGTTTAGCCAGCCGTGGAAGTCTTTTGTACACCAAATGCAAATTGAATTTCAGTGGCGCCGAATTAACGGTTCAATTTGGTTTGAATTCGAAACAGATATTTTACAAGATTTGACGGCCTGTGTGCCATCACGAAATACAAGAAGAAGCAAATAACTTGTTCTTGTGATTAAATCTTGGATATCGATCGAGATATACTGTGCGAAATTTAAATTGCGACATATCCAGTATTACACCAAAACCAAAAATTTTTTAATAGGTGTAGCAAAAAAATTGGTAACGTTTTAGTTGTAATGACATGGATATGCAATTTTTTTGCAAACTAATTTTTGTCTTGCGTATAATATCATTAGCAAGTTAAAATTTTTCAGTTTTTCAGAAGTACCAGAGTCCTACTGAACATGGAGAACGCATTTTAACAATTACAGCTCTAAGAGTCTGTTTTAGTCCAACCAATTTTGTGACGTATGAATGGTCAGTTGTTACGGGTTTCGATTAGGTCCATTTGTTGACAGAATATTCCTTCGATCGTACTGCTCAGCAAGTACTAAGAGGTAAGATTTGTGTAGTTTCACGAACATGCCAAAAAGGAATGTCGAGAATTGTGATAATAAATTCCAAAAAAGAAAAGAAAGAGAAAAAATACCAAATAGTGTTCATTGATGAGGATGGTTTCATCAATGAAGCTTCAACACGTCCAAGATGTTCAGATAACTTAGAACGTAATATTTAGAAAGATATCCATCAACTAAATTAAGGTTTCTTTGAACGAGTTGAAAGTGCCGAAAGAAATAAGAAGAAATGTGGCCAGACTACTCAGCCTAGATCACAATTCTTCTGTAATATTGACTCCGAAGTTGAGAAGTATATTTTGACATTTTTTTTAGTAATTATTTAAGCATTAACTACAAAGTAAAAACAGAGTACATTTTGAAAATGGATTTTGCAATTTTTTCTATTTTTTTCCATGACATTTATTTTGCCAAACGATTTTATCTCAAGAAATCATTTTATTGCTTCTTATTTTCGATTTACTTAAATAGAATCGACTCGGTGGTTTCCGTATAAAATTCGATGTATTCAAGTTTCGAGATGTGATAAGTATTTCGATTTTTGACCCCCATTTTGAAAATCACAACATTTAGTGCATTTTCAAACAACCAAAAAAAAAAAACAGGTCGCATAAATACGCTGTTTTTAGTCTACATAACTGATATGCATAAATTAATTAAAAATTGTAAAATACCTTTATTTGCTGATTATGCTTTATTAATGATTATACTGGGAAAAATCACAATATTCTAACACATAACTTAAATTATGATTTTTAAACTGGTGTACGATTGAAGTGGATATTTAAAAAATATGGGCAATATTTGAACCTCAATATTTTTGGAATATGATTAATCTTATTGTGATCGTTAGCAAAATAAAACGTTATTTTTGAGATTTATGAGAAGGTTGGTGAAAATATAAAAACTTTTAATTCATTCTTGTAAACTAATTTCCTTTTACGTTATACAATTTGTTCAATTTGCATTCGAAGAGCTGGGAGCGTTGAATATCAAAGAAAAAATTGTTATTGTCAATCGTATTAAAATGCCGTAACCTAAAATATAAAGAAATCGCCATTTTTTCTATAAAAAATGGTATCTATAAAAATTAAAGCTATAGAAAAAAATCTTCAAATTGGTTCTTTAGAATTCCATAAATATAATAATGAACTTGTTTAAAAAAATTCCAAAAATTGAAAACGATGAAATTTAACATAAATGTGAGGACCTAGACAATCACACTATAGATACATTCACAATTAAAAAATCTGTTTTCGATGGATGAAGGCCAATGAATTTTGCTAACGATCACCTTCCTCCTTACCAAAATTTAATCATATAATTCCAAAAATGATGAGGTTCAAATATTGCCCAAATTTTTTCAATATCCACTTCAATTGTGGACCAGTTTAGATCAATCATCAACTATGTCATAACAAATAATAAAGTAGCTGGAGCTGTAAAAGATACCATACAGAGGTCCTGATATTGGCTCCTATCATTTTATAGTAATGACAACAATAGATTTATATGAGAAATGGAAAAGTCGAAACAACCCACACACAATATCAAGATGAGCAAGTATACAAAGTGCATTAACCAAACGATCACATCATACGGCGCCTATACCAAGACATAAGGAACAGGACAGTTAGAAACAAGGAAAATATAGAAAAATGTACAAATTTAAAAGTAATAATGAAAGTAAATGAAGTTTTAGGAAAAAATAAAAGATTATGGAAACGGAAAGGTTTAAGAATCTGGAACAAAGAAATAGAAACAGCGATAAAAGAGAAACAAAAAAGTAGACATCAGCATAAACATAAACAAAATTAACAACCCCACAGATGAAACCACAGCAAACAAATGACCCGACAGGCACATGAAGAGTCGTAGAAAATAGTCATTAGTAATATAGATGCTAGGTATACAAACGTTAGCATATAGTCATGAGAATACTTAACAAAGAAGAAAATGACCAACTAGTGATTAACAATATAAAAGAAGAAGGATGGAAAAAACACTATTAAGAGTTTTGATTTGAAGAAGGTACAGACACAATTCTAGAAGAAGGTTTAGACGAAATAAGCATGGAAGAACTAATGGAACCTTTAAAAACCACCAAAAATAGGAAAGCAATGGCATTAACTAAGAATTATGGAAATACGGAGGTCCTGGTTTAGTGTTATGCCTAAGATTAGTGCATCTTTATAATAAATGCTGGAAATCTAGTATAGTACCAAAAGAATGAAATATGACCAAAATAATTTCTATATTTAAAAATGGCAATAAGAACAATTGCAGAAACTATAGAAGGATTAGTTTGATATATTCAGTTTATAAAATGCATGCTAAGATTTTAAATGACAGGTTTAAAATCATCATGGAACATCTAGTGAGTAACGACCAAATGGGTTTTAGAAAAGGTTCTACGATTGACGAAGCGTTCACATTACAGCAAATTATACAAGGGCACAGAGAGTTTAACAAAGAAACACACTTAAATTTCGTAGATTTGGAAAAAGTTTATGACAATCTCAACAGAAAAATGTTATGGAAAATAATGGAAGAAGAAGGTTACCCAAAACACTTAATCAGAGGTGTACAAAGTCTATAGAGGATCACCACCAACATAGTATTAGATATAAGGAGAGAACTAACAGAAAATATTCGCATTCCTCTCAAATCTTTCAATTACAAATCCAGAGGAGAAGGAAGAGGAAGAGGGAGAAGAAGGAGAGAAGGAGAAGTGGAAGACGTAGATGAAGATGAAGACGAAGAAGACGTAGATGAAGATGAAGACGAAGAAGACGTAGATGAAGACCAAGAAGACAAAGAAGAAGACGAAGAAGAAGAAGAAGAAGAAGAAGACGAAGAAGAAGAAGAAGGAGAAGAAGGAAAAGAAGAAGGAGAAGAAGGAGAAGAAGGAGAAGAAGGAGAAGAAGGAGAAGAAAAAGAAGAAGGAGAAGAAGGAGAAGAAGGAGGAGAAGGAGGAGAAGAAGGAGGAGAAGGAGGAGAAGGAGGAGAAGGAGAAGAAGGAGAAGAAGGAGGAGAAGAAGGAGAAGAAGGAGAAGAAGGAGAAGAAGGAGAAGCAGGTGAAGCAGGAGAAGCAGGAGAAGAAGGAGAAGAAGGAGAAGAAGACGAAGAAGACGAAGAGAGAAGAGGAAGATAATTTATCTAAATATTTTGAGCTTAAAAAGCTAAAAATAAACTCTTCTAAATATTTATAGCGGTAAAATTCAAATAGCCAATAACTACTCGTATAGTAATAACATTGTGAAAAATTTTATTTCTAATGAGAAAAATATAATTTTTAAGTCAATTTACGAGTAATGTTAAACTGTCAATTATCATTTAAGGCACATGTAGAATATTTAATTTAATTTTTTTTAATTTAAGGCCAGTTAATTAAAAAAATTATTTTTTGAAAAGAGACATACCTACATCGTTACTACACTAAACATAAAAGTGTTATATTGAATATCCAAGAAAAACAGCTGAAGTACAAAAATCGATATTGATTAATGCAACTAAGATATACAATCTAGAATATAAGAGACATACCCAATTTAAGAAGATTTAAAACTGCCATAAAATAAAATAATATTTTAAGAAAGAATTAGGTACGTAGATATCTCTTCTGTTTTTGTTTATTTCTTTTGTATATATTTTGTACTAGTGTTTTTTTACTACTAATAATGTGTTTTTATAAATTTAGATAATGCCTAAATCTGAATATTTTTGTTTTGATTTTACACCAAGTAATAATATTATTTACAATGATACTAAAATATAAGATAAAATTTTATGGAAACGGCGTTAACAAAACCTTGAAAAATATTTAATTTTTTTAGAATTAAAGCGGAAAATCGTAAAGTATTTTTTTTTGTCTTTTTATACTAAAATGTCCTTAAAATCCGAGTAAAGTTTGATTTTCTTAAAAGCGGTTCAATTTATTTGAATTTATTTTATGTAAGTTTTTTTTATGCAAGAGTTTATTTTTAAGTACCGAAAAAAACGCGCACATAATTTTCTCGCAGTCATTCTTTAGCGTCAGTTAAATCTGGATTTCAGTAAATTGGTACATAATAAGGCTTTATAGTGATCAAACCAATAACTTCTTAGACCGCATTTACAAGTTCATTGTAGCCACCATAGTTCCTCCACAGCATGGATACGCGGTTTTTGTGGATTCTCTAAACAAAGCACGATCGCTATGATCTAACAGTAAAATTATTATTTACACCTTGACGACAAAGACGCATTAAAAACGCTTCTTCCAGCGATATCCCACATAATACGGTTGAGAAACCTTTCTGCTATTTAGTACCTTGTCCTTAATTAAATTTACGGCGCTACTGCACCATAAGATACAAAATTCAAGCAAAGTATGTAACAATGGACAATCGCGTCCAGTATTTTACGCAATGTTGTTTTTCTGCTCGCATGAGCTGGGCAGGAAACACACCATATGAGTAAAACATTTAATTTGTATGCATTTCAAGGACTCCATCTATACATGCTACGTTTACATAAGGAATAAATTATACGATACGCTCAGGTTGACTGTGTGTCTACAGGATGGTCTAATAATTTTGATGTAAAAGATATTTAGTGGTTCTAATTGCAGAGTACGTATTCATGGTAAGCTTTGCCATGATAAATTTGTAATTTTGTTCTATTATAGATTTGATTCTTCATAAGTCAGCTATTTTGGTTATTAGCAAAATAGCTAAAACATATTCAGATACACCCTTGGGGTGATAGAGGAATTGAACTTTATAGAACAATTTTTTTTATTTATTTATATTTAGACATTATTAGTAATAAAAAAATACTTTGTACAAAATACATAAAAAAAGAAATAAACAAAAACAGAAGAGATATCTGCGTACCTAATTCTTATTAAAAATATTATTTTTTTTATGCCAGTTTTAAATCTTCTTAAACTGGGTATGTCTCTTATATTCTTAGGTAGATTGTATATCTTAGTTCCATTAATCAATATCGATTTTTGTACTTCAGCTGTTTTTCTTGGATATACAATATAACACTTTTATGTTTAGTGTTGTAACGATGTATGTCTTTTAGAAATGTTCTGTTTTCAAAAAATAATTTTTTTAATTAACTGGTCTTATAAAATATTCTACATGTGCCTTAAATGATAATTTACAGTTTAATGTGACTCGTAAATTGACTTACAAATTGTATTTTTCTCATTAGAAATAAAATTGTCACAATGTTATTACTATACGAGTAGTTATTGGCTATTTGATTTCTATCGCTATACTCTTATATTTAGAAGAGTTTATTTTTAGCTTTTTAAGCTCAAAATATTTAGATAAATTATCTTCCTCTCTGTCGTCGTCTTCTTCTTCTTCTTCTTCCCTTTCTCATTGTTCCTTTTCTTCTTCTTCTTCTTCCCCTTCTTCTTCTACGTCTTCCTTTTCTCCTTCTTCTCTCCTTCTTCCCCGTCCTCCTCTTCCTTCTCCTCTGGATTTGTAATTGAAAGATTTGAGAGGAATGCGAATATTCTCTGTTGGTTCTCCTCTTATATCTAATACTATGTTGGTGGTGATCCTCTATAGACTTTGTACTCCTCTGATTAAGTGTTTCGGGTAACCTTCTTCTTCCAGTATTTTCCATAACATTTTTCTGTTGAGATTGTCATAAACTTTTTCCAAATCTACGAAACTTAAGTGTGTTTCTTTGTTAAACTCTCTGTGCCTTTGTATAATTTGATGTAATGTGACCACTCCGTCAATCAGATTTTTTTCTAAAACCGATTTGATCTTCACTCCCTAGATGTTCCATGATGATTTTAAGCCTGTCATTTAAAATCTTAGCATGCAATTGATAAACTGAATATATCAAACTAATCCTTTTATAGTTTCTGCAATTGTTCTTATTGCCTTTTTTATATATAGAAATTATTTTGGTCAAATTCCATTCTTTTGGTACTATACTAGATTTCCAGCATTTATTATAAAGATGCAGTAATCTTGGGCGTAACACTATACCAGGAGCTCCATATTTCCATAATTCGTAGTTAATGCCATCTAGACTTGTTGCTTTCCCATTTTTGGTGGTTTTTAAAGGTTCCATTAGTTCTTCCATGCTTATTTCGTCTGAACCTTCTTCTAGAATTATGTCTGTACCTTCTTCAAACAAAAACTCTTAATAGTGTTTTTTCCATCCTTCTTCTTTTATATTGTTAATCACTAGTTGGTCATTTTCTTCTTTGTTAAGTATTCTCATGACTATAATATGCTAACGTTTGTATACCTAGCATCTATATTACTAATGAATCTTTTCCACGACTCTTCATGTGCATGTCGGGTTATTTGTTTGCTGTGGTTTCGTCTGTGGGGTTGTTAATTTTGTTTATGTTTATGCTTATGTCTACTTTTTTTGTTTCTCTTTTATCGCTGTTTCTATTTCTTTGTTCCAGATTCTTAGACCTTTCCGTTTCCATAATCTTTTATTTTTTCATAAAACTTCATTTATTTTCATTATTACTTGTTTTAAATTTGTACATTCTTCTATATTTTCCTTGTTTCTAACTGTCCTGTTCCTTATGTCTTGGTATAGGCGCCGTATGATGTGATCGTTTGGTTAATGCACTTTGTATACTAGCTCATCTTGATATTGTGCCGTGGGCTGTTTCGACTTTTCCATTTCTCATATAAATCTCGGATTGAAATCAAAAGACTTGAACCACATTCTACAATTTTAAACAACTTGAACCTAATCTGACTGCGTTGATAAAATAGAGAATAAATGAAGGCGTTAACCCAGATCTTGCAGAACACCATTGGTGGCGAAGAGTACTTATGAAGATTTCACCAATTGCAAACACAACTGAACAGGCTAGTCAAGAAACGATAATAATATGCTTCAGAGGTCTTAAATCCATATTTATCTCATGTTTTAAAGAAAAACTGCAGCATGGAATTTCTTTAGTACGACGTTCCATATGCATGTAACACATCTGCTGATATTGCAACGATTGCATCTGATGACAGTATTCATTGCTTTGGAAAGTACAAGGATTCATAAATATCCCGAGATGGGTGGGTTTGAATTTGGAAGACTCTAATGAACGAGCATAGATTTAGGAGACTTTAATGGCGAGCATGGCGAGAGATTTCTTCAGGACAGATGCTCGCTAATTAATGCTGAATTTAAAGAGAGTATAATTTCATGATCTTGCCTTCACCAGCTGGATTCTTTCACTATCTTGCCTGTATTGAACCGAATATGTCCCGATTTCTCCTTTATCGACTGAATTATTTCATGATTTTTCCTTTACTGGTCCTAAAAAAATAGAGCCTAAAATGATCTTCAAATTTGACCGTAAAGTGTCAATTTGTGTAACTTAATTTTCTCAAACTCACCCCCTTTAAGACCTTATAAATTGTAGTTTATTTACACCTCTCGCCTCGAAAGACAAAAATTTAATTTACTTTATCAAAAAGTCATCATAACCATTGACTAAGCGTCGAAAAGGGTAAGAATAGCACTTTAATGTGACGTTTGGCTTGGGTTCTGAAGGAAATTGTTATATTTGGTTTATTTCCGTTGTACTTCTTGATTCTAGATAGATTAAAGTTAACTCCTTTAGAAAATTTAGGGAATTTGGCTTCTTCCAGAGTTGACTTCTTTAGCGAATTTGGCTTTTTGGGGAGTTTGACTTTTTTATTTGACGGCTTTAAGGAATCTGACATTTTAGGGAATTGCATACCCAACTCTGTATATCCAAATCTGTCTTTAACGAATTTGACTAGATCATTAGATAATTTTACTCATTCAAGAAATTTAGTTAATGGGGTTGATGGTTTAGGAAAACTTCGCTAGGGAATATTACTTCTTTAGCAGATCTAGCTTTGACTACGAGTCAAAATTGATTTGATCTAAATGTGCCGATAGCATAAAGAAAACAACATTAGCAATAAGACAGACTTGTAGGACACTATTGGTGAAGAACGTCTTTAAGAAGGTTCCATCAGTTAGAAGCAAAATTGAACTGGTTAGTCATAGAACGACAGTTTGGTTAAAAAGCCTTGATGACATACTTCATCCGGTGTCTTGGAGTTATTTAAGGCTATGGCTATATCTTCCCCAAAATCCACGATTGCTTCATTTTATGTAAGGATATGTTGAACGTATTTCGAAGATTCTCCGATTACAGATATTGATAAATGGGTGCATGCTGATGACAGTCTTCATTACTTTGGAAAGGTAAAGAACGATAATTGATCCAGCAAAGTCCTTAAGTTGCCTTCGAGTTGTACTTTATGAGTACGCTGATATGCCATCAGGTTCAGTCGATTTCTTAGTATGTAGATTTTGAGAATAATCTCAAGGGAGTTGGAACTGTTTTTCTGTCAGCATGAGCTGGGGGAAACTTTTTTCCTTGGAAGTTAACTTAAAAAATGTAGCTCAGCAAAGAGATCCGTGTCTACATTTTAAAAGTATTATGGTTCATAGCTTTGAGGCCCCAAAGAAGGATTAGGTTAGATTAGATAGATTAGATACTGTTGGCAGCCTTCATTACTTTGGAAAGGTAAGAATTGATAATTATATTAATTCTTGACAATCAAAACTAATCAAGACAATTGATGTCTTGGTTGCTTTTCTTTGCATTCTTGGGTATGTTTGTAGGAAAAATTTAAAAGTCTAATAGTCGACTTTGAATACAAAAGCTGGATTGTCATCAGAATAAGTCGATTTTTGGGAGTTTTGGTAGAAAAAAATAGACTTTAAAAGCCCGCCTACGTGTTGCATATATAACATAAATTTGTCAATAATATTAAAACAACGATAAGTAATAAGATATACGTATAAACCATAATTGGGAAAAAATGCCATCACTGTTATGATTTACACTGAACTGTCAGAACCGGCGAGCGGTTCCTATTTCTCCACCGAAAAAAACCTTTTTGAGAACATATAATGCCAAACACAATTACATTACAACACGAAGAAATAAAAAGTCCGTTTACTTACCGAAAGCCAATTTCTCTTATTAATAGCCTCAAACTACTCCGTTTAAGATTAGGTAAATAATCATCTTCATGCACTGCTGCTAAAATTTTGTTTGTAGTTGGTGGTTCATTTCTTTCAAAGAAAGATTCAATATTAATCGTTTGCATAATTACTTATAATGCAAACCTTCATCACTTTGGAAAGGTAAGAATTGATAATTATATTAATTCTTGACAATCAAAACTAATCAAGACAATTGATGTCTTGGTTGCTTTTCTTTGCATTCTTGGGTATGTTTGTAGGAAAAATTTAAAAGTCTAATAGTCGACTTTGAATACAATAGCTGGATTGTCATCAGAATAAGTCGATTTTTGGGAGTTTTGGTAGAAAAAAATAGACTATAAAAGCCCACCTACGTGTTGCATATATAACATAAGTCAATAATATTAAAACAACGATAAGTTATAAGATAAACGTATAAACCATAATTGGGAAAAAATGCCATCACTGTTATGATTTACACTGAACTGTCAGAACCGGCGAGCGGTTCCTATTTCTCCACTGAAAAAAAACCTTTTTGAGAACCTATAATGCCAAACACAATTACATTACAACACGAAGAAATAAAAAGTCCGTTTACTCACCGAAAGCCAATTTCTCTTATTAATATCCTCAAACTACTCCGTTTAAAATTAGGTAAATAATCATCTTCATGCACTGCTGCTAAAATTTTGTTTGTAGTTGGTGATTCATTTCTTTCAAAGAAAGATTCAATATTAATCGTTTGCATAATCACTTATAATGCAAATTTGCAATCCTTTCTACAAAAATTGATCCTTTTAATCGATCCTTCGAAAAATTTGAATAACTGATTATTATTATTATTATTCGTCCCTTTGTATTAAAACCTAAAGAATATCTGCCAGAGTGAGATTAATAATTGTGCAATTCAGAGCGAGCAGAAACAAATAAATATTGTGAATTTGCCTGTTGCGTAATAAATTAGACTAGGTATGTCCATTTCAGAGAATTCTCTTTTCAAAATACGTTTGTAGTTAAACTCCTGCGGTTTGCCACTCTGTATAATCCCGTAGTTAGTTGGTGCAATTAAATATTTGCACAGTTGTATAAAATAATTTACGAAGCGAGAAGACCTCATGTTCCATTATATTCATTTCCCTTTTAAGAGGACAATGTAGCATATTTGAAAGATTATGTAAAGTTTGTTCATACATTATTTAAAAAAGATAAATTGCACATAAATTGTATTTTACATAATTGATGCTGCTTAAGTGAATCTGGTAATTATCTGCTGTTTCAACGGTTAAAATTGATTCGTAACACAACACTGCCCTGGAAATCGATATAAACTGAATTATAAACTGAATTATGAGGCAGCGCACTGACAAAGAAATAAAATTAAAAATTCACCACCACGATGCATAGGTTGTACCGTAATATTTTCTTTTACTGGTCATCAATCATCATCGTTAAGGGCTTATGTAACGTGGACAGTGATTAGTCGTTGCCATTCTGTCGTTCAATTTTTAAGTAATTTTATGTGTTTTTAATGCTAAATAAATAACTTTAACGATCAATAAATATTTTATTTGTGCCGTAATTTACCGGTTATCATTTCTTCAGCTTTGACACGCGAAAATAATTTTAGAAAATATAGTTGTACCTACTTGAAACTTGTGCTAGTGTTTTGATCTATACAGGGTATTCAAATGCGTGAGCATCTAATTTAGTAAGAACTAGACCAATTTGAATTAAATATGATGTGACAGATTTCATAGCACAGTAGTTAAAAAATTACTAGTACAAAAAGAAACACTTATTAAATATCTAAGCATGGCCAAGTATCGTTCATATAAATCGAATTATAAGCTAGTATACCGCAAGGTACCATATTGGGACTACTAATTTTTTTCGGCTGTATCAACAACGAATACAGATCAGTTTTGAAACCCGTAATCACGTTCAATATTAAGTATATTTTAGTTGATTAGTAATTTAATCGATTTATTAAAAATAATCCAAAATATATTACTTAAAGGCAAGAAAAAAATTATTTAATTTTCAATTTCTTCTTCCTCTACTTCTCCCATAGATACTGCCGGTCGTGAATAAGGCAACCATTTCCGCCACAATTATTATATTGTTGTAGTGAGATGGGGTCATGCGTACAATTGCCGGTCTTCGATCTTCGGAGCAAAGCAGCGGTGGTCGGAGCCGGGGAATGGATGGGTGACCGTATCTCATTACATTACCGAGGATAGTGCAGCGGGCTAGATCGCCCTTGAGTGGCACAAGGCGACTAGTTACTGCCTATCTCTCCTGGGTTCGAGTCCCAGCTCCGGCAGATGGCAATGTCGGAGGGAATGGGTGTATGTGGTGTGTCCTGGTTAAGTGTCAGAATAGCTCTAAGCTAAACTTCGCCAGGACGTTAATATAAATAAGACGATTAAAAAAAAAAAAAAAAAAAAAAAAAAAAAAAAAAAAAAAAAAAAATTATTGCAAGCCGCTGGACAATAGAGGCCAGTTTTCCTACACCAACAAGCTCGAAATAAATAAATTTTTCCGAAATTTATTGAGTCAGTGGCCTATATTATTTGTAAATAGGTAACCCCAATCTCCTCAGCCAAGTCTTTAATTATTTTTAGGAAAACCTAAATCATTTTAATAATAGGTGTAGTCGAGGAAACACCACTTTCCAACTGGCACCTCAATATCTTAAATAGTTGAAAAATAATGAACATTCATGAGAACTGTAACGCAAAAACGTTGCAAGTATAATTTGTCAAAAGTGAATTTCCAAAACAAATTAATAACAGTATAAATTGTCTATCTATACACACAAAATTCTGATACATTGAGTTATTTAATGAATACATCAAGGAAAAAGATGAAGAATTGTGAACGTTAGTTTTAAGTGTGTTTAAGGATGACGTTTTGTTTCTGTTATTTACTGTTTTACAATCTTTATAAGTTTATAAAGTTGGTAAATAATGGTGTCCGTTACCTTCACAAGATTCTCCATTTAAGCCCTATGAGCGCTTTAAGGGTAATTACAATATTTTCAATCTCAAATTATATCACTTAAAGTTCTCGGTTGCGGTAATAGAAATGTTATTCCATATTTCTTCAGCTATGGTTACTCTAATAAGACAAATAATGCTTGTTGGGAGATCTATCCTTAGACCTTAGACATTTATAGCACTGAGCCTTATCAGAAAACAGTGACCTGCTAAAAGTCTCAAAAAATCCTTTGTACGATGCAACTAATTTCGTTGCTTTAAAGAATGAAAATGGCGAATGCGCCATTGTTTTTAAAATTTGATTAAACATTTGAGCATGAAATTTGGAGTAAATTGGATTAACGAAATTTTTTACCTAGAAATAATAAAAAGGTATAAATATTTCAAATTTAAATTTAAGATACTTATTTCAAGAACTTGTCCTATTCATACAACTGTACAGCACTAAAGGTGTCTTCTGTGCTACCTAACATGCAATTCTTATAAAATTTAAGATATTCATCTCATTGTATCAGTTTCTCGTGGTGGTATTCCGCAAAACCCGACGTATCTAGGAATTTTTTCTATATACCTATTTACTTTAAAACTCTTCCTTAATCTTTGAATTAATTTCAATCGTAAGGGTGAACTTAAGCTTGACTCAAATATTCCATCATCATCTATAAAAACATCGGTAATTATTGAATATACTACAATGTGCTTAAAATTTGCAAAAATTTTGGAAATCCCCTTAAAAAAAAATATATTAGGTTAGGTACAAATATATTTAATTATTTACTTGTATGTGCGGAATATGCAGTATGCATGTATTAATATATTTTTATATAATATGTCCTACCTAACCTAACCTAACCTAACCTAACCTAACCCTACCCACATCCCTTCCTGCAATGCTATACCTCCTCGTTGGTCCTTGCCGGACGATAACATTTTTTAACCAATCAATTTAATTTGTTAAAAACTGTTATTGACTTATATTATGAGCTAAAATGACTAATATTTCATTGGCGGCTAGACATACGTATGCGATCTTTTTTTTCCTTTTTAAGGCTAACCTAATAAAATCTTAATACAATTCAGTGTTTTGTTAGGTTAGCCGTGCTTTTAGACACGACCAGAATCTGTCATTTTCATATGTAGTCACCTCAGACGAACAAAGAGACGTAGATAAATATCAGCTCGTCGTTGTTTGAAGTAAAGATAATATGAGTTTGTTTATACGGTACCGGAATGTTATTGGTCACTTACACTTGCCCTCTCACTTTTCGCTCGTAGTCGTTCGATCTTATTGGCCAGCGGTCTGTATATGTTGCATTCAAGCAAAGTATAGTCATTTGTAATGTGTTATTTATCTACGTCTTTTGTTCTTCTGAGGTAGTCACAACAGGCACGATCTTTATTTATGTCATATGTGCTGTGTATTGTGTATAAAATTCAATTTTTCTAATAAAACATGCATTTTTGCATAAAATATGTGTGACAGTGTGTTCAAGACACTTTAGAGGATAATTTTGTGAACCTAGTTTGTGTCAAAAGCCGTATTTAAAGTGTGAAAATAATAGAAAATGTTGGTTAAAATTTGCCAAAAAATTCGCTAAAAATATTTTTATACAGTGTGACACACTTAAGATAAAGACAACCCTGTATTTAATTTATTTTTAGAAGTAGAGATTTGAATTTCGGTACAGAAGTAGAACTTCAGGAGCTGCATTTCTTACATTACTCAACTCAAATGTCAGGTGTAACCCTAGCCTACTGCGACCTCGTGAATAGGACATATTCTCATTATTTTGCGTCGCGTTGGAGAAATCGAAAAAAGTTACTAAAAAAGTTGTTCAGAATCTTATTTTAACCGTAGCTACCGAGTTTCGAGACAAAATTCGAATTTTGAAATTTTTTGTAATTTTCACAAAAGTTCGAAATTTTTGTCAGTTTTCACTAGTAAGCCATGATTTTATTTTTATTTCATGATTTTATTTTTAATGTTAACAATTTTAATTGTTTCCATGGTTTACTAGTAAAAACTGACAAAAACTTCGAACTTTTGTGAAAGTTACAAAAAATTTCAAAATTCGAATTTTGTCTCGAAACTCGGTAGCTACGGTTAAAATAAGATTCTGAACAACTTTTTTTAGTAACTTTTTTTTATATCTCCAACGCGACGCAAAATAATGAGAATGTGTCCTATTTACGAGGTCGCAGTAGACTGGGGTTACACCTGACATTTGAGTTGAGTAATGTAAGAAATGCAGTTCCTGAAGTTCTACTTCTGTACCGAAATTCAAATCTCTACTTCTAAAAATAAATTAAATACAGGGTTGTCTTCATCTTAAGTGTGTCACACGTATACCTTATTGGCGAAAGCGATCTTTGATAATGTACATTTTACGACAACACAATGTTAAGATATTTTCGAAAACCACAGAAATATAGGAATCAAAGTACTACTCTCAAAATATTTTGTTTTGAAGAGTCAAATCAGCTGATTTATTTCGTTTACTGGCATTTTGTTAAACAAATAAAACATTTCTTCTACAGTGCCTGAACAAAAACTACAACTATAAAGAACTTTACTACTACATTTATTCCTTCGTTATGATTTTTATCATTTTTTTTAATAGAGTAATTAAGTATAATTTTCCTTTAAATCGGATGATACCGGATGATATAGTAATAAAAATGAAAAGTCTGCACTACCCCACGGCCTTAATTTTTTCAATATGGCAAAGTACTGATCCTGTTTAATATCGAGGATAAAGCCTCGACTACTTGTGTAATGTTTTTAGTTTGAGAGTAACACAATATAAACTGGTTAGTAGGACATTGATAAAACCTCAATATTTTTGGAATCAAATGATTAATCTTGATACGGCTTTTTGTCATCGTTAGCAAAATCATTGACCTTCGTGCACCGTCAAAAGATTTTGAAATTGTGGGTGTTTGTTTTATCTACAGGGTGATTATCCAGACCCTTATATACTTTTATGTTAATGTTCATCGTTTTCCCAAATTTTTATTTTGAACATGTTGATTATGATCTATAAGTAATTCTAAAGAACAAATTTGAAAATTTTCTTCATATAGCTTTTTTATTTTTAGAGATATCATTTGTTATAGAAAAAATTGCGAATTTTTTACATTTTAGATTACAGCATTTTAATACGATTATCAACAACAATTTTTTCTTCAATATTCAACGCTCCCAGGAAATCATTGAATGCAAATTTAACAAATTATACAACGTAATAGGAAATTTATTGACTGAAATGAATTAAAAATTTTTTTATATTCACCAATCTTCTTTCTTTATCAATTTTAATAGAATGTTTCAGAATCTTGTATAAAATTGCCGAAACGGTTTCAAATTTTTTTATTTATCTCTATTATTTACCGAGATAAATTTTTTTGTAAAAAACCGTATAATTTTTAATTAAGAGAATTACGATTCGTATTTTTGTTTTGAATTCGAAGAGGGCTGGGAGCGTTGAATATCGAAGAAAAAAATAGTAATTAACAATCCGTTTTAAATGTTCTAACCTAAGATGTAAAAAATTCGCCATTTTCTCGATAACAGATGATATCTATAAAAATAACAGAGCTATGACAAAAATCTAGAAATTGGTATTTTAGAACCTTATAAACCATAATGAACAATATGAACATGTTTAAAAAATCCCAAAATTTTATTAGGGATTTGTTAGAAGGATGAAACTTAACATAAAAGTAA
The DNA here is from genome assembly GCA_963680705.1 of Rhagium mordax. Taxonomy (NCBI): domain Eukaryota; kingdom Metazoa; phylum Arthropoda; class Insecta; order Coleoptera; family Cerambycidae; genus Rhagium; species Rhagium mordax. The sequence goes on from OY796657.1 coordinate 11,355,444, forward strand.
TGGCCTGGATAATCACCCTGTAGATAAAAGAAACACCCACAATTTAAAAATATATTGACGGTGAACGACGGTCAATAAATTTTGCAAACGATCACAAAAGGCCGTATCAAGATTAATCATCTAATTCCAAAAATATTGAGGTTCAAATATTATTTTTCCAATATCCACTTCAATTGTGTACCAGTGTATATTAATAAGTCATTAATATCTAGAAAATGCTGAGAAATCATTAAAAACTATGTGTAGCTCTCTGTAATCCCAGATTGATTGAGGAATATTTTTCGACGCCTACTATTATTGGAGAAGAATGCCGACAAATACTAAAACATCACAAACGATTATCATAAAATCACGAAGAATGTCGATAAACAGGAAATTATTCGCCATCATAAAATTAAAAATAACTTTTCAGCACATCACTTAGCAGACACACTTTTAGCAAAAGTTTTCAAGTCACACGTACTTATGTATGTTGACGACTTAACTGTTTGCGATAACACTGCTCAAATCATTCATGATGTTCATCTGGATAACGTTAGCAGCTCAATGTTTATATGTAGAAATAGTCAGTAACCCTTTTTATATTCATGTCATTATAATCTTCATAATTTATTTTAATTTCGTTTTATACAAAATTTATATGAAAATCTGGCATAAAATATAAGATATTGTCATGTATTTTAAACTATAAAAGAAAGTAAAACCCGACTATTAAATAAATAAAATTAAAAATAAACTCAGATCAAACCAGGGTAAAATAAAATAACCCTCTTAATAAAACAAATAACGAGAGACTTACGTATGGTATACTCAATAGATTAATACAAGTTTAAAAAAAATGATATCATGTCGGAGAACCATCTGCATAAATCTGCTGTAGAACACCTGTTGAGGCGAAAGAGGTCAACGAGCCACATGTAAACAAAGGGTCAGCCACGCTAAAACAAACCAAACGTAAACAAATTAAAGGCGAAAATAAAGTAAATGCATTGTACTATGTTCCTTTAAAATAATCAATAACAGAACAGAAGTTAGTTGCATGCTTTAAAACAATGTTTGAACGATTTTCAACATAACAGTTAAACAAAGATGGACTTTATTTCTATAAATTTCTATTAAAATTGTAATTGAATAGTATAAGCCTTACCTGTGAAACCTCCAGTCTAGTCAAATGACTAGACACAATGTAAATTAGATCCTAAGAAGTGTTGTGTAGTGATCTTCGAAAGGTTCAGTGATGTTTCGTCAAAGTGAACGGCAAGGCAAAAATTCATCTCACGTAATATCAACAAATGGGTATCCACAAATTCGTCAGGGGATAAGGATGCTGAAAATGACATAATTTCATAGAAAAAATGTATAATAAAGTTAAAAAAGGCAAAAATACAAACAATAATGACAGATGGGAATCAAGAAATCCATGGTTTAGCAAATTTTCTGCATGTTCCTTAAAAACGAAACAAAAAGAGAGTTGTTATTGGGTAGTGAAAGAAGCAAACCCACGTCCAGATCGCTCCTGAAATAAATTCAGAAAATTATAATTTAAACTGGAAATTTATATTCCCAGGACTTTCAAATGATGGGTCAAGGTCAAATGCGAAAAAGTAACGGAAAAGCAGCTTTAACTTACCAGGAATAAAGGTAAAAATTATCCTAATTAACGAGCAACCACCTGGTTGGTCGAAATCCAAAATTGCATCCAAGGCCTATTTGGTTTACACAAATCCAGTGAACGATGCAATAAATTCTAGAACAGTCAGCCATGATATCTGGACCACAAGTGTCAAAAACTTAAAACAGGTCTGCCAATTCAAGTGCAATTAAAACGACTCGGTAACCCGAAAGTGTAGAGCTTACTCTGAACTGAAATTTTAAACCTTAAGTTTATTAATTTTGTTAATATCCAAAAGGACCTATCCTATATCTGTTGTAGATTTAATTAGTTTTAATTAGCGCAGGGGCATAGGTTAAGAAACGTTTTTGCTTTTGATTGTCTGATATTTGCAATAAAACCTAACATTTTGAGTGCCATCTACGTTTAATTGAAATAACTAAAGCATTTAAATTCATCTCAGCTGGATATCTAAAATACAGCAGACTCAGAGACATCTAGCTGTCAAATAGCAATGTGATAGTCATTCTGATAAAGATCTCTAACTTTTCTAAATTCTTACAAGTCAAATGAAAATAAACCAGCACGAATTTTGATTAACTTTTATTCAACAATACTTCAACAGCAGATTTATAGGTAAGATATTTCTTCGATGGTAGAAGGGAACTTCCAAAGGCCCTGAAAGGTAAAAGAGTAATTATAGCAAACCTATAGTAAGTCTCACGTTAAATTATCATAAAATCATGCGCACTGTCGCTTATTAATAAAACATTGAAATATTCTGCCCAGTGGCGGACTGATCGTATGCCATAAAGTCGATAATTCAAAACTTTATACAAGAACTTCAAAATATTTTTTTTGAATAAACTATTTACTACTACTTTAGAAAAATAAAATTAAATTTCAAAACTAAAGAACTAATTACTATAGCATGCATTAAAATATAAAAGAAAAATTAATATCTAAACGTGTAAATAAATAAATATAAAATCTTAAAAATTAAACTTACCTCCAATTGTCAAAACAATAAAATAAAATTAAAAATATAAATCAAATAGAATCCTAATATAACAATTAAATTGGCACCCACCGCGGGGCCCAAAAGAAAGAAAACCAATAAAAAAATAAATAAAAAAAAAATTTCCCATAACATAACAATATATATGAAAAAATGCCAAAAAAGTGAAATGAATTTTTTTTAACTAAAGAAACGACATATTAACTTGATACTGGCATGTTCACAAAAAAAATACATAAACATTCACTTAAGAAAAAAGTTTACCCTACGACCATTTCTCGTTAAATGGTAAGCATGAAAATACATATTCTCTCCAATTTTCGTAAAGATCTGAAGATTTTTACCCCACTTATTACATTATTAGTAACAAAAAAAATTGAGAGATTTGGATTTTTTGGTATTAGGATATACTTTTAATGTAACACCTCAACAGTTCGATAGGCTATTCATTTACGAGTATTTTAGGTTTTTTCTACGACTAATAGAGCCGGAGATATTTAAAAAATAGTGTAGCGATGCACTCGAAATGCATAAAAAATGCACTTAGGCGCCTAATTTTTTCGGTTTTCGACTCATTTGCATGCATAAAACAAAAAACAAAAAAAAAATCAACTCCCGATTACATCACTTTTAAATTCTAATTTCCCTGCACCATTGGAGAAAAATGGGTTAATATTAACTTCTATGATTATAGTATGAATACAAGCATATTTTATGGTTCTGAAAAATAACGCTCTTTTGTTATTTGTGTAATCGTGTGTAAATAGTGTAAATATAACCTTGGGTCTTATGATGGAAACAAAATATCTATCCAGGATCTTATGGATATCCTTGAACTTAACATTGAAAAAGTTGTAAATCATGGAGCAATTACTTTTACATTATTATCGAATTTTGAATGTATTCCAAAATGGTCTGTTTGTAGCAATTTTTGTAAGATGGAAGGATAAGAAAGGAACACCAAAACGTAATGCATTTTGGACTGGAATAATACTAGCGTTTTAAAAATAATCTATAAGTAAAGTAAATGGTTAAGTAAAGAGCGGTATTGAGAAAGATTTGCGACCCTTAATGTGCCGGCTTAACCGTCAAAGATGAAATCATCAGATGGTCAAGATGAAAAATATAACATATTTTTACTTAAAGTGTGAACAAATTGGTGGAAAAAGTGATATTATTTTCAAAACCCTGTTGTTATGTAACTAAAAGCAAGTTACCAAATTAAGAGTCTAAAACAGCAATAACCTCGAAAATAACTAGTTACAGGCATAGTCTGAATCAGTGGGATCGTGAAGTGAGCGAAAGACACCAAGGTATATCTACAAATGATTCACTTGTGTCCGAACGAACGCTTTGATCCTCATGCAAAATACCGCTACGTGTCTATTTGCGCACAGGTAGACGAGCCACCGGGACGGAATCTTTATTTGCATTCACATCGATATGTAGGTATTCTGGACTACTGTGCGTGCACGGCATAATTCTCATCTTTTTTCGATTTTGTCGACACAGCCGGATATTTACGTCTACTTATTTTGTCGATCCAAATAATAATTGCTTGTATGATCTGAGGTAAAATATTCAACACGAAAGCACTCGTAGTAATATGGATCACTATGGATAACGTCTAAATTTTTTTAAAATTTATATGCATACACATTATAACTAATTATTATTAGGTCTGTAGAATTAGACGATGTGAACGGGAATCTGTAACTAAATCGTTTCAGATAGCCGTAGGTAAAAACAGGTGTATTTAGTTATAAGGAATATACCTCTGCGATACCTTCCAAATCAAATAAACAGAACATTGTTTATAAGTCACTTTTATGTGAAAAAATCATGAAATTTGGAGTTTTTTAAAAATTGCAGTAAGACTGCAGTAGATTAATTTTTTTGAATATTTCTGTTTACTAGGTAATTCCAAACCGGTTAATTTAAACCCCAGTTGATTTCATTTCATTGATTATTTATTTAAATAATTGCCGAAAACCATCGAAATTTTCGAAAATTTCAAGCATTTTTTACTCTGAAAGGAAAAATGCTAGACTCTTGAAACTTTGGTGGAATATATGTCTCATTACCCTCAACTTACAAAAAAAATTTCGTTTCAAAATGTTTATTAGTTTTCGAGAAATTCTATTTGTTTATTAAAAAGGTCCCGAATGTTTAATGAAAAATTGACCTATTAACGTTATCAAAAATAATTCAACCACAGCTCATTTTTTTCGTCAAGACGTCAATTTTACGAATCTGTTATGGGCTTATCGATTTTCAATAATTTTGACCGTCAAAATGGCGTTAACAACATTGCTACTTTTCGGAGCAGCGTTTTTTGCAAATAACTTTACAACAAATGAACGTATCTGCACAAATCCATATTTGAGTTGCTGGTATTTTTCTACAAATTTATAAAAAAAAATTGTTGCTCTGGGACATGTAGGAGCCGAGATAATTTTTTAAATTGTTTAATGCGCCAAACGTTTATTTATTAATATTTATGGCCAAAATTGAAACTGGTTGTTAATAAGATCTTGAATTTTGTGAATTCACCAAGTCCTATTGAAAACGGGCCCTTTTTGAGGTCAAAATATAATTTTTAATAATTAGTGATTTTAGAGCGTCTTCAATTTGTTTGGCTCAAGGGACAGGTGAATTTTTGATTAAACGAGTTTCAAATTGGGGTAGCGAGAAAAATTCGTCATATCTCCGTTATTTTCCGGCCAATTTCGACGTTTTTTTTTTAATTTGGGGTAGCTCACGAAAATAATAACAATGGGCACATTTGCAATATCCAAATAATAAACAAATAATTGTTATAAACAATTTTTTTTTTTTTTAATTTTTTCTTTTTTGGGCTTATGCAACTTATAATGTGCTAATGTATTAAATATAAATTTATAAAGATTATATAATGGTAACAATGTATGCACCAACTATTTCTCCATCAAACAATAAACGATGTTACAGCATTGTTACCATTATATAATCTTTATAAATTTATATTTAATACATTAGCACATTATAAGTTGCATAAGCCCAAAAAAGAAAAAATTAAAAAAAAAAAAATTGTTTATAACAATTATTTGTTTATTATTTGGATATTGCAAATGTGCCCATTGTTATTATTTTCGTGAGCTACCCCAAATTAAAAAAAAAACGTCGAAATTGGCCGGAAAATAACGGAGATATGACGAATTTTTCTCGCTACCCCAATTTGAAACTCGTTTAATCAAAAATTCACCTGTCCCTTGAGCCAAACAAATTGAAGACGCTCTAAAATCACTAATTATTAAAAATTATATTTTGACCTCAAAAAGGGCCCGTTTTCAATAGGACTTGATAAATTCACAAAATTCAAGATCTTATTAACAACCAGTTTCAATTTTGGCCATAAATATTAATAAATAAACGTTTGGCGCTTTAAACAATTAAAAAAATTATCTCGGCTCCTACATGTCCCAGAGCAACAATATTTTTTATAAATTTGTAGAAAAATACCAGCAACTCAAATATGAAAGATTTGTGCAGATACGTTCATTTGTTGTAAAGTTATTTGCAAAAAACGCTGCTCCGAAAAGTAGCAATGTTGTTAACGCCATTTTGACGGTCAAAATTATTGAAAATCGATACGCCCATAACAGATTCGTAAAATTGACGTCTTGACGAAAAAAATGAGCTGTGGTTGAATTATTTTTGATAACGTTAATAGGTCAATTTTTCATTGAAACGAAATTATTTTTGTAAGTTGAGGGTAATGAGACACATATTCCACCAAAGTTTCAAGAGTCTAGCATTTTTCCTTTCAGAGTAAAAAATGCTTGAAATTTTCGAAAATTTCGATGGTTTTCGGCAATTATTTAAATAAATAATCAATTAAATGAAATCAACCGGGGCTTAAATTAACCGGTTTGGAATTACCTAGTAAACAGAAGCATTCAAAAAAATTAATCTACTGCAACCTTACTGTAATTTTTAAAAAACTCCAAATTTCATGATTTCTTCACATAAAAGTGACTTTTAAACAATGTTCTGTTTATTTGATTTGGGAGGTATCGCAGAGGTATGTTCCTTATAACTAAATACACCTGATTTTACCTGTGGCTGTGAAACGAATTAGTTACACCGTTCTTTCTATTTCTGCAGGCCTATATGCCAGGGTTCTGCAAAAGCCTGGAAACGATTTGCTCGAAAACAGCATGTTTAAGAAAAAAGTGGTTTGTATAAAAGTTTCTCAGTTTTTAGAAAACTACTAGACGATAATATAAAATTTTCAGTAGATGTTTAGTCTCAAGGTCATTTGTGTTTTTAAATAAAACGATGTGTTTTTTATTCCATCATCTGAAAGACCATCAAGTTCTACGTATAAATCATTAACGAATCATTCTATTAAAAACAGTTGATTTTTAAATGACCTTGAAACTCTTCATATCGAAAATTTCATATTTTCTAGTAGATTTCCAAAAACTTGGAACTTTTATACGAACAAATTTTTCTGGAACGTGTGAACTGACTCCTCTGTGAGACCCTAATAATGAGTTCCCATCACCATTTTTTTTATTAGCTAAAACACTTTTGGCTAACAAATATCCATCCACTTATACCATCAAATTTAAAAAAGGCGTGACATGTAGTGTGGCTAAATTACATTAATTTTAGTTCTCAGCAATGATCAATTTCATATCATTTTGTAATTATCAACCATTAATCAAATTCATTGGTAAGGGATGAATATAAGGAACATGTTTTACGGTATAATTAAATTAAGAAAAATTACCAAAGGTTATTTACCTACACGGAATAGCATTAATTATGAGATTAAATAATTATAATTTTTCATGCATAGCACATTTATCTTGCCTAATAGTTTTATGTGCCATCTGGCGTACATAATTATTTATACTTTCTTCTGTTTAATAGTGGGTCATAAATTTGAATAAAAACGCTTTTACTTTTTTAGAATATAAATAACAAATAATAAAACTATGATGTCATCCCTATAAGGTACAATTGGTTCAGTGCAATTATCAGAAGATTATGTTGACAGGAGGGAACACATTGAAATATGTCCTAAATTAGTAAATTTAGGCTTTACAAATAAATTACTTTTTCAAGTGAGGTCATTTTTAATAAAGTTGAAAAAACAATAGCCTTGTTTGTAGAGTAGTCAGAAACCATCAGAAAGTGTCCGACGCATGCGCATTTGGTTGTAGAGTTGCGCGTGTTACGTCAAGGCACTTTATAGTTTTAGTTTTTTATTTCTTGACCGTTGAAATTCAAATGCTTATGGTATATTTCTTGGGCATATCGGTCATATATATTAAAACAAATTTATTTTTTTCCAACGTTTCGGTTTATTAAAACCATCATCAGGGACTACAAGGTGAAATGTTTAGTGAACAAGGTATATATAAATTTTACACATAACTTATGGTGAACCAAATTACAGTTTTTTTTTTTTTTTTTGTTTGTTTGAAATTAAAATGTATTACACATATTGTATAAAGTAGATGTTATTCTTTGAGAGTCTTAAAAGCAACTGAAAATATTTTTGTCAGTTTCACATTTAAAATAATGCGTAAGTGAGGGTTTATTTATGTTATGGACAAGATAAGGGCTAGCAGGTATACATTATAAGTGGATGTTTTTTGTGACATGAGTAATAAATATTAGAATTAAGTATTTGGTGTTAACAATTTTTGTAAAGTAAATTGGGAAGATGTATAAACTTACTAATTATATTATACCCCATTTGTTTTATTTTAGTAAATTAAAATAGGTATTGCTTAAGTTCTCTATATCAGTTCGGCTATTTATTGAATTAGAATGTCTTTTTATTTGCAACATTTCATGTACGATTCTTCGGTGATAATTGGGCTCTTTTTCCAAGATATGAATGTTGTTAAAGTTAAAGTTATGGTTATTTTCTAAGGCATGTTGTGCTAGCGCTGTTGAGGTATTTCGATTTTTAATGCTGTATTTATGTGAGTACATTCTTTTATGCAAATATTGTTTTGACTGACCTATATATGTACTATTGCAATTGTTACAGTCAATTTTATATACAGTATTAGTTTCGTCTTCTATGGGTAGTTTAGGTTTAAGATTTGTGAAAAATGATTTTGTGGTATTATAAGGTTTATGTGCTATTATTACGTTGTGGTTTTTAAATATTTTTGCAATGTTTTCAGAAACATTTGGTATATATGGCATGGAAACATATTTATTTTGGTGATTATTCGGATTAACAGTAGTTTTATTGTAAATTTTATGTATTCTTTTTTTGATAATTGGCTCATAAAAGTTTTTAGGGTACGCGTTTTTATCTAAGGCATTTTTAATTTTTTTCAAATTTTGAGGTCTATGTTTGGGATGAGAAAGTTTAATTGCTCGGTCTGTCAGACAGTTGACGACACTTTTTTTGTAACAGTTAGGGGTGTGTGAGTTAAAGTTTAAGTATCTTTGGGACCATATTTCTTTTGTAAACCAATTTGTTTCAATGACGCCATTTTTATCATAATTTATTGAAACATCTAAGAAATTTATACTATTATTTTCTTCTATTTCATTAGTAAATTGAAGTCTTGGATGATATTTATTAAAGCTATTGACCGTATATTCTATTTTATTTTTTGGCAGGCAAATGATACACACGCCCCCTATATATATGGCCTACCAAAACTACATAAAGAAAATAATCCATTAAGGCCAATAGTAAGCAACATAAACAGCCCCACATACAATTTATCACAATTTTTATCTAACATTCTGAGCAATATTTTAGGAAAAACAGAAGCATATGTCAAGGACTCATGGGAATTCTGCGATTTCATAAAAACCCAAACAATACCCAAAAATCACATCATTATGTCGCTTAATGTTACATCATTATATACTAATATCCCTATAGACTTAGCAATTGTTTGTATAAAAAACAAATGGCCCGAAATTAGTAAACATTCAGATATTAACCAAGATGAATTTATTAAAGCCATAACATTATGTTTGAACTCCACATATTTTACCTATAATAATCAAATTTTCTCCCAGATTTTCGGAACGGCCATGGGGTCTCCCATTTCTGCAACAATCGCTAACCTAGTAATGGAAGAATTAGAAAATAGCGTCCTAAAATCATTAAATTATGTACCAACCTTCTACAAAAGATATGTAGATGACTGTATCATTTGCCTGCCAAAAAATAAAATAGAATATACGGTCAATAGCTTTAATAAATATCATCCAAGACTTCAATTTACTAATGAAATAGAAGAAAATAATAGTATAAATTTCTTAGATGTTTCAATAAATTATGATAAAAATGGCGTCATTGAAACAAATTGGTTTACAAAAGAAATATGGTCCCAAAGATACTTAAACTTTAACTCACACACCCCTAACTGTTACAAAAAAAGTGTCGTCAACTGTCTGACAGACCGAGCAATTAAACTTTCTCATCCCAAACATAGACCTCAAAATTTGAAAAAAATTAAAAATGCCTTAGATAAAAACGCGTACCCTAAAAACTTTTATGAGCCAATTATCAAAAAAAGAATACATAAAATTTACAATAAAACTACTGTTAATCCGAATAATCACCAAAATAAATATGTTTCCATGCCATATATACCAAATGTTTCTGAAAACATTGCAAAAATATTTAAAAACCACAACGTAATAATAGCACATAAACCTTATAATACCACAAAATCATTTTTCACAAATCTTAAACCTAAACTACCCATAGAAGACGAAACTAATACTGTATATAAAATTGACTGTAACAATTGCAATAGTACATATATAGGTCAGTCAAAACAATATTTGCATAAAAGAATGTACTCACATAAATACAGCATTAAAAATCGAAATACCTCAACAGCGCTAGCACAACATGCCTTAGAAAATAACCATAACTTTAACTTTAACAACATTCATATCTTGGAAAAAGAGCCCAATTATCACCGAAGAATCGTACATGAAATGTTGCAAATAAAAAGACATTCTAATTCAATAAATAGCCGAACTGATATAGAGAATTTAAGCAATACCTATTTTAATTTACTAAAATAAAACAAATGGGGTATAATATAATTAGTAAGTTTATACATCTTCCCAATTTACTTTACAAAAATTGTTAACACCAAATACTTAATTCTAATATTTATTACTCATGTCACAAAAAACATCCACTTATAATGTATACCTGCTAGCCCTTATCTTGTCCATAACATAAATAAACCCTCACTTACGCATTATTTTAAATGTGAAACTGACAAAAATATTTTCAGTTGCTTTTAAGACTCTCAAAGAATAACATCTACTTTATACAATATGTGTAATACATTTTAATTTCAAACAAACAAAAAAAAAAAAAAAAAACTGTAAGTTGGTTCACCATAAGTTATGTGTAAAATTTATATATACCTTGTTCACTAAACATTTCACCTTGTAGTCCCTGATGATGGTTTTAATAAACCGAAACGTTGGAAAAAAATAAATTTGTTTTAATATATATGACCGATATGCCCAAGAAATATACCATAAGCATTTCAAGGCACTTTTAAATTTCAGAGCTCTATTAAAAATCACATCCCTACAGTCATCAAACTATCACAAATTGGTTCTACGAACAAAGCTAATAATAAACGCTTTTGTTTCAAAGTGGGAACATATTCCCTCGCATGAACTCCAAAAATGTTTCAGCATTTCGTTCAACATCTTCCATAACAAGAGAGAAATGATCGGCCTTCTTTCAAGTTTAAATATAATGATAATCATTGTTCTTGTCTAGGTCAGTGCTTCAGTAATCCACTTTGTGTTTAGTCAATGCAGCGATTTTTGAACGGAGAGTTAGAAATGAACATTTTGAAAAAATAAATATCAGGATGGAGATAGCTGTATGTGCAAAAAATTGCTGTATCCTCATTTCCTGTATTAAGAAATGATTTAATTTTTATTGACAACAACGCTCGATTTCTTTGAGCAATAATTGCCATCGAAAAACAATATTGAAGGCGAATAAAGTTTTATATCAGGTTACCAGATATGGGTTTCATAGAGCATATTAATTTGAAGTTAAATGGAATCACGATTGAACATGCAGACGAGTTGCTAATGAAACCTGCCTTTCTGTTGCGGTTGCAGGAGATAAGTTGCAATATTGATACTGGTGTTGGCACAAAAAGTGTTGTCACAGGTTGCAAGGAGCAGTTAATTTTCTTCTATCCCACTGTTGTAAATTTTTTTCATTGCCAAGCCATTTCTGAATTTTGTAGAATTCTCGTAATGAATGTTGAGCGACTGCCTCTGAAGTTGGTGGTAATAATTTCAACTTTGATTTTTGTTTTTGCAGAGATTTTTTAATTGATTAAATCTGTATGAGTTGAGTGAGAGGCTTGTGATTTCCCTTCCATCGTATACAAGTAGGAAAATAGTTTCACCAGCATGTTTTACTTATGAGGGGGTTGAATTCTTGTCATTGAAAGTTATCACTACATTAACCAACTGCATTTCTTTCTGAAGAAGTTTGCAGCTTTTTAATTTTCCTTCCTGAAATATTGTTAACATTGTATCAAAACCACTGAAGGCATAAGCCAGTGGCGTATCACATTTTTTAGACGTTCATGTGATTTCTGGATTTCTGACAAAGAAAGAATTTTCCATTTAATTTTTCCTGTTCCTGGCCTTATGAAAAATTTATCTTTTTCTTCTGGGGTCAAAGCGATTAATAGAACAAGGGGATCAACAACAGATGTTCGCCCATTATTTGATATTTCAATTGCTGTTTTAACAATAGGTGAATCCACATCATCTACAGCTTGTTTTACAAAGAATTATTTATTGTAGAGAATTGTTGTCAACATTGAAATTAATATAGGATTTTGTTTATATCATTTGACAAAAACTTTTCTTGAGGGAGGGATATGATTACGTCCCACAAAAGTCTTCATAAGTTTTATTTATCTGCCTTATAATTCAATGCAATAAAAATCCGCCTTTAATAATTACATAAATAATAGGTAAGTTACAAAGACTTCGCAATTTTCTTGCTTATTTTATGAATTTCAATACATTTTGCCTGTACTATAACCGAGTGACATATCGTTGGATAAGGCATTGAGAGAGGAGTCGAACATATATATTATTTTGCTTCATTTCAAATCACCCCTGTTCTTGTAAATTGCGAAAAGCGACAAAATTTCAAGCTACATATAGTTTTCGTCTATACATATTTCGACAAGACAAATGAAATAAACTGTTCGACGTGCTTCTCGATGTTAGGTTGTGTTTGGGATTGTTGGGAGTGACTTTTTAACGCAGCGATAAACTCCCATTTAACACTTTTTTGTTTACTTTTGCTCAATCTACCTCATGTTAAAGTAATGGCACTCAAACCTCTAACACTCGGTAATACGTATTTACAAACCAGATATCGACAACCTGGCAGAGCAATCCCGGTCCTGAATCCACCCTTATGATATTTCAAATTGCAAGACATTGACAAAATTGAAAAAATTGCAAAAACACGGAAACGCCTCCGAGAAGCCGTTCTTATAAGTAGGTAATCCAAGGTAGAGAGCCGAACTGAGAACTACATCGTGAATTGCACGATCCCGCTCTGATTTTAGGCTCAGGAGCGAACTAAAAAGTGTAATTTTGACGATTATCGTTCTGAAACCGCTCAAATCTCACTCGTTACGTCATGCTTCATAATATGCAACATGAATCTGATTTTCAACCCCCTACTAGGAAATTAAAATTTCGTCCCGTCCCGTCAGACGGCAACCTTTACTAAGAGCAAAGCTTAAGTATTCATTTAATTATAAAAATTATAAAAATAAACTGTAGGTATATAAAATATATCTACCTCACATAAACAAGAATAATCTGTTGGTTTTCAATTATCTCTTCTCATTTTGATAAACCATTCTTTTCTCCTTGTTGGGTCTCTGGGGAAGCGTTTCATTAAAAAAACCCTTGTTTGCAATTCACTGCTGCACAACCAGGCATTTCGCCCCTAACTCTAAAAAGCAATAAAATTCGTTTGCATGGTATTTTTCAAAAATGCATTAGGTACGATAAGTAACAAAAATGACTAGTTTTCAATTAGATTTAAATTGAATATAATTAAATTATCGTCGCTTTTCCAAACTTCAAACATTGTTTGCATCCATTGTCGCCACTGTCTCGATAAATAAAACTGATTTTCGACCCCATACTAGGAAACCAAAAACATTTCCAATGTTAAAATAAATCCTGCGCACTGCGACATTATTTTGCGTCCTGCGTTTGTGACACTAATTCATAATCTCCAGCATTAAAGCAGGAATGTTAGTCCTTTTATGGGCTGGAGGAAAAGCCGTGAGTAGTATTTATTACATACCGGGTGACCACGGATCATGGTAAACCCCCGCCATTTCCACAATTTTTGAGCTATCCAAATGAAATTTTGCAGCAGTAATGTACAGGGTGGTCCAGCTACGGTGTCCTTGTCATTTACTCAAAAGGCATAAGATCGCTCTATATCGCTATATGAATATGTGCCATCCTGTATAAATACAATTGTATGACGAAAAAAGAATACTAAAAGTCTGGTAACATTCATATAATTTTTTTAATCTCTTTTATGGCTTCTGAGTAAATGACGAGGAAACCGTAACTGGACCACCCTGTACGTCCAAAAAAACTCATTCACCTGTCAAAGTTACCTCTTTTAATTGTTTCTTCCATGGCTAGTGTGATAAATAGTATAAAATGACGTGTTGTTTCGATGATTTTTTCCCTTTTTTTATTACTTGCACATTGCAGATTTATCAAGGATGGGCACATCAATGGATTCCATACAAAATGTATTATTTTATGGTATCGGTTTACCAATATGATATCTTTTGGGAAAATGGTCAAAATAGACAAGTGATTTGGTCAAATTTGAATGCACGCCAAGACGCCATTTTTATATTTTTTTGCCGATCTAATTTTTTGGGAGTTATACCAGTACATTTGAACCAAATTAGACCAATCATGGCACTCTAGATTAATAAATAAAATTGACTCTAAAAAAATCAAGTGGGCTTAAAGAGTCCCCAAAATAGCACTCAGAATTTTCTCAGTATTCCAAAAATGCAATAATATACAGGGAGTTCCATTTAAAATTCTATCGTTAAGGTCACTTCCGTCGAAACCGGACGTCGAAAAAAAAAATCGGATTGGCCAAAATGAGTCTTTTTGGATGTACATTACTGCTGCAAAATTTCACCCGGTATATTGATAATAATAATAACTTTATTGATCTTACCTATACAAGATATATAATATAGATAAGATAAGTGAAAATGCCACGTAGGCTCATAATAATTATGTAAAAATATTTGTCCCTATTCCTTGAATTCCTCAATTTCAAATTAATTTCGCGCTTAATTCTAATTTAACTTAAAAGTTCGATCAATAAATTTCCGAGCAAACTTCTTAATTTATCTAATTTTATTTCTTAAAGTTAAGGCAACAATGTTGGTGTGCTCGGCTGGGTTATTAAAACTGAAAGCAAGACCGATAAATCACCATAATCTCGTTTTATCGCCACGACTAATAATTTCGGCGTTCATTTTTGCGTTATTAACTTTTATGATATGGTACTTTGTTTGCTAACATTTCATAACAGATTTTTTCATCATATTAAAATGAACTTATTATTTTCTAAATACAAACACAGAGATTAATGGGATGTCACGTAATTCAGTGATATTAAAGGTGCCTTTCATATGAAAAATTTAGAGATCAAATAGACAGCGTTCTATGGGCGCTATATATCATCTCTAGCTCAAGGGGATGTTTGCATTATATTTATGTGTCGAAGGGTTTTCTATGAAAAACAGATTCGCCTCATTTATTCTCTAAAAACACCAATACACACTTCCAGTATTTATCGCCATCGCTTTGTAAAATTAAACAAATTTATTGCTTTTTTCCACAAAAATATGCATTTTTCTCCAGTCCAATTTTAGAAACAAATTATTACAATATGTCAGGGATTAAGCAGCAAAATTGAATATTTGCAATAACTTGAAAAATGGTCCTGGGAAGAGAAAAATATCATACAGTGAAGGTCAACTTTAAATTAAATAAACGTTAACATGTTATGCGAACAAAGTCAATCAGAATAAAGTATTCCAAATATCTCAGGTTAGGATCATCCTCGTAAAAAATGTGTCATGCGAGTATGTTTTTATGGCGCGTAGTATACAGGGTGATTCACGAGGAAAGGGACAAAATGTTATGGTAGATAGAGTTCAGTTAGGTGAATTAGAAAGGACTATTGAAAAAAGCCTGAACCTTTTTTTATCGATCTACAGGGTGATTTATGAGTTTTGCCCAATACTTCTTAAGGTAATATCTTTTAAACTAATTACTAGCATCAGCTCGTATTGTGGGTGTATAGTATAATATTAATTGTCAATTTACATGCATAATCAAAGACAAAAATTCCAAGGCCGGCTCAACTAGTTTTTATTTTTGGGGCTCCTATGAAAAAATTCACCCTGTGTACGTGATTTATAAATTCTAATACTGAATTATGAAACTACATACAAAAGTGATCGAAAACATGTACTTTGTTGTTTTGCCACACTTTGAGGAATTTTAAATAAACGATCAATTTTCGCCGAAATCGAAGGTCTGCACAAAATAAATTTATAAAATTACATTTTCCTCTCTAATTCAAAAGATATTTGTTATACAAAATTTTGTGATTTCATGCATGATTAATATGAAATAAATAATCAAAAATAAATAATTTCAACATCAGATTAAGTAATTCTTATTTCTGAGGTTTCTGTGAAAAATCAATCTGTATACATTTTTCTCAAATTCTGATAATAAAATGTGGAACTATATTTAAAAATTAACGAAATTATTTATTTTTATCACAATACATCAATAAACAGAACATTATAAACAACAAATTCACAGAACATAAAACCTTATAACTTATTTTCAAAATGAAAGCCTTCTGCCTCCCCACATTTTCTTTGTCGTAAAATTAAATTTCCTACGGCTTTCCTAATAACGACAGGATTATTAATGTTCTGTTTATTGATGTACTGTGATAAAAAAAATAAACAATTTCGTTAATTACTTCCTCACCAAAAGTGAGGAAGATAATAATGTATTCGTGAAAAAAATTTTGAAAATTTTTATTGCATTTCTGGACGATTCTCGACGAATTATGACGATACACAAAAATTTTCTTTTTTTGAAATAAAGCTTTCAAATTTGGTACACACGTTCTAGAGGTCAAGGAAAAGATTGAGTTCGTTGATGAGCAAAATCGGTCCACTGGAATGGGGTCTACCGGACCCCAACAGTTCTATTTCTAACTTTACAAAAAAATTTATTCGCGATAAAGATTATAAATAGGATCTGTTATACAACTCAATATAATATTGTGTCCAAAAGTTGAAATACACAAAATACGCCAAAAAAACAAAATACGTACAAAAAAAACAAAATGCGTCAAAAAACAAAATACGTCAAAAATTACTTTTGTTATAAACTCCACCACACGGTGAGGAAGTTTTGATCACATAATTGGCAGCGGTTTTTTTAAATGTACCTAGTTCCATAATTTATTATCAGAATTTGAGAAAAATGTATACAGACTGATTTTTTTCACAGAAACCTCAGAAATAAAAATTACTTAATCTGATGTTGAAATTATTTATTTTTGATTATTTATTTCATATTAATCAACCATGAAATCACAAAATTTTGTATAACGAATATTTTAGTTTAAATAAGAGAGGAAAATGTAATTTTAAAAATTTATTTTGTGCAGACCTTCGATTTTGGCGAAAATTGATCGTTTATTTAAAATTCGCCCAAAGTGTGGCAAAACAACAAAGTATATGTTTTCGATCACTTTTGTATGTAGTTTCATAATTCAGTATTAGAATTTAAAAATCACGTACACAGGGTGAATTTTTTCATAGGAGCCCTAAAAATAAAAACTAGTTGAGCCGGCCCTGGAATTTTCTGTCTTTGATTATGCATGTAAATTGACAATTAATAGTATATTATATACTCACAATACGAGCTGATTCTAGTGATTAACTTAAAAGATATGACCTTGAGAAATATTGGGCAAAACTCATAAATCACCCTGTAGATCAATAAAAAAGTCTCAGGCTTTTTTTAATAGTCATTTCTAATTCACCTAAGTGAACTCTATCTACCATAACATTTTGTCCCTTTCCTCGTGAATCACCCTGTATAAGTTATTTCTGTTTAAAGTCCCAATTACCAGAGAAGTACCGGTTTTAGTAATTATTAAGCATAATTACAATATTAATTGGTTAATTAGCAAAGAAAACCGAGTCACACTGACATATTAAAAACATAATACTAGTACTCGTTATGGTTATAAAGAGCTTACTTAGGCTCTTTTGTATAATTTACGTCGGGTGTATTACAGATTAACAGTACGTCGCTCTTATTCCACTCGTTGAAGATTAAATAATTATAGCGTATGATTTACAAAAAATAATGTAGAGTAGGTTGGGATCATAACACTGCAGAATTTAATTGCTAGTATGTCAGCAGAAAGTGATATGTTTGAACTAAATGTTTCTTGAAACGCTAGATATGAAACCGGCATTTAACACCTCAGTTGACTAAAGCTTGTTACCATGAAAGTATAATTGAGGCATGTTTATAGTCGCCAAAAAGCAATGAACGTAGCTCAGCGAGTAAAGTAATTGGGTAAAAAATTTGTAGAATCGTTTTTGGGTTGAAGGTGAAGAAACAATATGTCGACTAGTTGGCTCTTTCTCTTCTGGATCATGGCTTGATGTGCTCGTTTCAAAATTGTTTTGGTTTAAAGACAATCGCAAGGATTATAACAGTGAGAAAAATGAACTTGGATTGAAGATCTACGATAAATAGTTTCTAAGATACGGAGCATCAAAGGTCAAAGGTATGCAGAAACCCAAAATATGATTTTCCCTTCATGTTCTTTTTTTATATAACTTGATTTCTATGCCTTGACTGAGAAAAGATCTTTACTTTTTTACAACCTCAATGTTAAACTTATCATGTAAATTTTTTGATAAAAATGTAGATTAATTTACAATTTTACTGGTTCAAGAACGTTTGGTTATTGCTTCCTTTATATACCTACCGATATACGGACTAACCCATATAACCCATTAACTGGTTATTAAAGTATTCCTCCTCGGTAAATAATGAATATCCTGCGTGGATTATTTAAATCGAGTAAGTAGGTATGTATTTATCGTCCTCTTCGCAATTAATTACCGCCTTGTCAACTCAATTCCGAAATCTGCCATTTATAACAGCAGCCTTAGCCTTGCCCATAGGAAATGAATCTGACAGTATTATTCTTATTTATTACGGTTGTAACATACACTAAGCTTTATATAACTTTCCCCTTGGATATCATGTGATAAAAACAGTGGCATTAGTTGCCCGGTGTTATTTTATTATTCTTTTATATACCTTCATGAAAATATCCAATAACCCCGACGTAATGTAAGTAACATAAAATGTCAATATTATATGGACATGACCTAATTGCATGCGAATGTTGTCTATCTTAGATTTTACTTTAATCGTCATTACCAAGGATTAATTCATACACTAGATAGTCAAAGCCATTGTCGTTTCGTCGCCCTACCTGCTTTCTCTAATACATGCAAAATTGGATGCCAAATAACAGAGAAGTATTGCAGTAAAGTGAAATGAAGATTAAGTTGAGGTCCATGATCTTTGCTATTATTAATTATGCAATTATATTCATCTGCTTAGGTTCAATTAGTACAATTTGTTTAACACGTATGGTCATCATTACAATCCTTGGATTCTCAGAGATAATCAAAATAATTCAAGGGTGTACATTGTACATTAGCAACTTCTGTAGATAAGTCTGAAACAGAAGACAATCGCATCCTTGCTACCTTACCTCCTTCCTGTCTTCACCTTTATCTTACATCAGTGGTTCCTTTTTTTTTGTGCCTGCCTTCATTTCTTCTTTGCTGCCTTTCTACCTGAATTTCTTCCTTCCTCCTTACTTCCTTGTACTCTTGCCTGCTTTCTTCGTTCCTATCTTGCCTGCTTTCTTCGTTCCTATCTTGCCTCCAGGCTCTATTGCTTCCTTCCCTTTATTCATTCATGAAGCAACGAAGAAAGGAACTAAGGTAGCGATGATGTAAGGGAATAAGGAAGAAACAAAGAGAGGTACAAAAATAGGAACGAAGGCAGGACCGAAAGAAACAAGGAAACTAGAAAGCAGAGAAGAAAGCATGGAAGTAATAAACCTTGGCTTCTTCGGTGCTTTCTTTTTCCTTCTTTCTTTCGGTCCTGCCTTCGTTCGTATTTTCGTACCTTTCTTTGTTTGTTCCTTATTCCCTTACATCATCGCTACCTTAGTTCTTTTATTCATGGCTTCATTTTTCTCTTCGTTCCTTTTTTTGTTTCTTTGGTGTCTAGCTTTCTTGCTTCCTGTGTCTTTGCTTCCTTACTCCCATCATTTCTTCCTTCGTAATGCGTAAAGAGAAAAATATTGCCATGTATTTTAAACTATAAAAGAAAGTAAAACACAACTATTAAATAAATAAAATTAAAAATAAACTCAGATGAAACCAGGGAAAAATGAAATAACCCTCTCTTATTAAAAAAAATAACGAGAAACTTACTTAAAATACAAGTTAAAAAAAGGATAACATGTCGGAGAACCATTTTCATAAATCTGCTGTAGAACACCTGTTGATGCGAAAGAGGCCAACGAGCCACACGTAAACAAAGGGTCAGCTACGCTATAACAAACCAAACGTAAGCAAATTAAAGGGGAAAATAAAGTAAACGCATTGTACTATGTTTCTTTAAAATAATCAATAACAGAACAGCTGTTAGTTACATGCTTTAAACAAAGTTTAAACGATTTTCAACACAACAGTTAAACAAAGATGGACTTTATTTCTGTAAATTTCTTTTAAAATTAGAATTAAATAGTATAAGAATTACCTGTAAAAACCTTCAGTCTAGTCAAATGACTAGACACAATGTAAATTAGATCCTAAGAAGTGTTGTGTAGTGATCTTCGAAAGGTTCAGTGATTTTTTGTCGAAGTGAACGGCAGGGCAAAAATTCATCTCACATAATATCAACAAATGGGTATCCACAAATTCGTCAGAGGATAAGGATGCTGAAAATAACATCATTTCAAAGGAAAATTATATAATTAAGTTAAAAAAGGCAAAAATACAAACCATAATGACAGATGGGAATCAATAGATCCTTGGTTTGGCAAATTTTCTGCATATTCTTTAGAAACGAAACAAAAAGGAGAGTTGCTATTGGGTAGTGAAAGAAGCAAACCCACGTCCAAATCGCTCCTGAAATAATTTTTTTTTTTTTTTAATCACTTATTTAACGTCGGCCTATTTCCGCTACGGAGGCCAATCACCGACGCCAGGAGACGAGCAACCCCCAACCTGGAAATTTTGCCGAACCTCTTATCTTACTAAGAGTAGGGATTTTTTACTTGCCTAACATTTAATAGACAAGGGACCGACTGCTTTACATCCCCTCCGAAGGATGGTATATCCTCAATACACCTCTCGCCTACAGTTGTATTGCTTCTGCGATATAGCTGATATACAAGCCGCTAGAAGTAGGGAAGCGAGACCGCGTCTTTCCATGGATAGTCCCCATCCATGTACTACACGCGGTAAATGTTGCTTTACTCCTAATATCGCTATGAAGTGAGTGAAGTCAGTCCTCCGCTCGCTGCCCCCTGAAATAAATTCAGAAAATTATAATTTAAATTGGAAATTTATATTCCCAGGACTTTCCATTGGTGAGTCAAGGCCAAATACGAAAAAGTAATGAAAAAGCAGCTTGAACTTACCAGGAATAAAGGTAAAAATTTGACTAATTAAAGAGCAGCCACCTGATTGGTCGAAATCCAAAATTGCATCCAAGGCCTATTTGGTTTAAAAAAATCCAGTAAACTGCAATATAGTCTAGAACAGTCAGCCATCATATCTGGATCACAAGTGTCAAAAACTTAAAACAATTCAAGTGCATTTAAAACGACTCGGTAACCCGACAGTGCAGAACTTACTCTGAAATTAAATTTTAAACCTTAAGTCTATTTAATTTTGTTAATATCCAAAAGGACACTGTCCTAAATCTGTTGTAGATTTAATTAGTTTTAATTAGCGCAGGGATATATATTAAGAAACGTTATTTGCTTTTGATTATCTGATATTTGCAATAAAACCTTATAATTTGAGTGCCATCTATGTTTAATTGTAAAAACCAAAGCATTTAAATTCATCTCAGCTGGATATCTAAAATACAGCAGACAAATAGTAGAGTGACATTCATTCTGATAAATATTTCTATAATTCCAAGTCGATAGAAATATAATAAAATAAACTAGCGCGAATTTCAAATTACCTTTATTTAAAAATAGCATGACAGCAGATTTATAGGTAAGATATTTCTTCGATGGTAGAAGGGAACCCCCAAAGGCCCTGAAAGGTAATAGAGTAATTATAGCAAAACTAAAGTAAGTTTCTCGTTAAATAATCATAAAATCATGTGCACTGTCGCTTATTAATGAAACATTGAAATAATTCTGCCTAGAGCCGGATTGATCGTGTGCCATAAGGTCGATTATTCAAAACTATATACAAGAACTTAAAAATATTTCTTTCGAATAAACTATTTGCAATTTCTACTGAAAATAAAATTAAAATTTCTAAACTAAAAAACTTAATTTCTATAGCATGCATTAAAATATAAAATATAAAAATTAATATCTAAACGTGCAAAAATAAAAATTCAAAAATTAAAAATAATAAATAATATTTTCCCCAAAATCCCCATATCATTATAATATGTAAACTGCGGCTGTATTGGTTCCCCAACACATCGATAGATGGCGTGACTGTGAGTCAGTTTCCGAATATTACCGACCGTTCAAGAGATGTCTAGATTGGCCTTGGCTTATTTCAGAAGTGTATTGCTCAGATGGGTGTTTCCTCGAACTTTATAAAAAAACTTTCTTAACAAAAATTTCAATGTTTCACTCTACTACAACGTAAAATTATTTTCAATTATACAAGGTGTAACAAAAACGATTTGAACAAGAAAATATAATTTTTTGAAATGGAACACCTTGTATTTCTCTAGCGCCAGTTAAGCCACCAAGAGTCCTGTATTACACTCTAAAATATTTCACCAATCGGAGTTATGGTTTTTTCCTGTTTTTTGTCAATTTACAAAAATTTTTTTGACTGCCATCTTCACGATTTATTTATTTTTTTCTAAAAATGTAGGATGTAATTAATAATGTTGTATTTACTGAAAAACATTTTTCAAATTAATTATTAGTAGACTGGACGTCCAAAATATTTGTTTACATATCTTGATATTTAATTATATTTTTCTCAACTTCTTTAAATGGAATGTATAATTTTTTATATTTTATTATTTATATTTATATTTTTTTCTTATTAAATACACTCCTCTTCCCATCCACCTTTTAGAAAACTGGTTACTGATGGCTTGACGAACATTTCCACTAAAATGTGGTGGTGCACCATATTTGTAATATAATCAGGAATATGCTCGAACATTTTTGGAAACGTATTTTGCATAAAATCCAAGAAAACTGCTCCATTCACATTTCCCTCAAATTTTTCTGTGCATGAGAGTTTTCTTCGTCATAATAATGGAAATTGTGCCTATTCACAAATCCAATTTGAAAAATTCTTCATTTTGTCCAATTTGGTTTTGAGCCCACTGCGGCAGCGTCCGATTGCAACTATTACTATAAGTTACAGGTCATATACGTACAAACGTACAACGATGGTAATCACTAATAATATTAAAAGCTTAAAAATTTCCGACAATTAAACAATCTACTGAAGTAAATATAATTAATTGCACATGTAGAGGCAAATCACCAATAAACATAAAATTATTTTACTGTGCTTGCATGCTTTAACAGTACATTTTATTACCTTTATACCTATTAATTGTCAAGCTCCTCGAATTGGCACAATAACCTTAAGTTTAGATGTTTTTAAGTAAATTGAGTTACCATTTACACTCGAATTGCAAGTTTTTGCATTTATATTTCTTCATATCTGGTTTTGAATTAACTGTAAAGTTTAATTGTTTATATACTTTTTGAATAATATTTTTGTATAATATTTCCGGCTCAATTTGAATAAATCAAATCATAAACCGAACGTGCTCGAACAAAATTGTTTTTATGGAAAATACGTGAGTTATTATGAGTTTAACCAGAAGTTTTGCTAAATATTTCTATTCGTAATATAATAAATATACAAAACGAAGTTAACGGTATGAAGATAAGTTATTTTTATTATTCGTTGAAAACGCCCATATTTTTTCCCCAAACATGTTTTAATTTTATTGCTGATATTTTTTTGAGTACTCAGACATATTTACATCTGACCTTTTATACACGTTTATTTGTCAACGGATTTAATTAATACAGGCCATTCATTAAGGGTGAAGACCGACGTAAACTTAGGAACCATTCATCACACGCTTCAGAAACAAATGAATAAATATGACCAAATGAAATTTTTTTAATTTCATTCTAAATTTAAGGGTGCCAGGACTGTTATTCCATGTAATACCAAATAATTCGAAATCACATTGAAAATTATGTGATCTATGAGCAAAAAAAAAATCTTCAAAATGTTTTTTTTGGACCAAATTAATTTTTTTCAAATGGAACTATGTTGGTACCATTAATGAGGAGTTTTCTGATATGCCCACTTTGCATCTGGGATGAATAAAACTGTAATTACAGTTCAACAAAAATTTAAATATTTAAGTTTGTTTTAATTAAACGAAGAAGTAACGGTGGCTTTGAAAACAATGGCGTTTTCATTGTACGTTTTAAAATGCATGTAATTGTTATTAATTTCGTTTAAAATACCGCAAATTTATGCAAGAGATGAGAAAAAGGATATAAGTATGTATTAATTATTAATTAGAGAATATCTTATAAATGTAGTTGTTGCTACTAACCTAATATGCTCGATATCCTGATCGACATTGTTTTGCTAGAAATTATTTTCATCGTCTTGAAATTCACATTCGAAGAGATTCTGATCCCAAAGATTTTATTATTGGGGAAGAAACGGAAATTAATGTTTTGGTTTAAATTGTGGCATTTCATAAATTTTTTCTCTTCCTTTACTTTCTTGACTCGAGTAGAAATTGATAAAACTCTGTTTTTGAGGGCAATTGGTTTTGATTTGAAATTAATTCACCAAAGTGCAAGCAGAATTATAAATCATTTTAATAAATAAATGACAAATGTTTGTACAAAAATGATCGCTCTTAGAGGATTTGTTACAGGTAAATTAAACTACGTACGTACCACAGTAATTTATTGTATTTAACAAAAAGGATACAATACAGTAATTTATTTATTTTAGTTAAAATAGTCCACTTTCTTCGTAACGTAATGGTCATTCCAAGTACTCGCTACAGTTTTGTGAGGTTGACAATCACGGTATTACTAAAATAAAGTATAGCGGTATAGACTAATCCATAGTCTGAAGTATTTTCCTCATAATACCAGAAATCATCTGATGTGCTTGTAAAAGCATCGGACACAACTCTGTGTATTATATTGACCATTGGCTTTCCATTCGACACAAGGCTTTCTTCATCTCAGTATTACAATAGGTAAGAAATTCTAGGCACCTCTTTTATTCTAACTGCTAAGGTATTGTACATAAAACAGCTGGCTTGTAAACAGAGCTGAAACAAAAAGATATGACCGTCAGACGATACACAACGAAATTAAATCGGTAATTTCCCAAATAACTCGTATAATATTGTTTTACTACTTGCCTAGCCATAAAAACAGAAGTTAAGATATGAATATTTGGAACATTCGTTTGTTTATATTTGTGCTTTTCGAACTGTCAGTTGATAGTACAGAATTTCTGTCGAATTTAGTCGTAGGTTATCTGTGGCATAGAGCTGATGTTTTGAAGTATCGCCTTGGAGAGTCGTGGCGATACTTCGTCTATACACGATACTGGTCTAATTAATGTATCGTGACGTTAGTCACGGTCGGAAAACGTACAGCCAAATAACGAATTTTTGGATAAAATCTTTGAAGAATAATTAATCGCATGCAAATCGGTCTGAAATATTTAACACATATCCTTGAATTGTACCAGATACCTAGGTTTCCAGCTAGATAAGTGCTAACTACCTTTGAATTCAGAATATTCAATGAAATTTCAACAAGATGGCATTCCGTCTTATAACTAGACGGAATAGGGACTAGAATAGGCTATAATCGGACTAGAATAGTGACTGATTGCTTTCAAAAGACATTTAGAAACTTAATTGCAACGAATGGTCCTGAAGGTAGCCTCCAAGGTCATCTGAGTTAACTTCTGAAAAAAAAATACTATTTCCACAATTCCTCTTACAATCTGTAGAAACCCGAAGCTATGAGTAAGAGTTACTCGAAATGTGATGAAGAAGTGAATTGGTGTTAATGGATACCATCTGCAGTCTGCACCAACTGTAATTTTAATGTTCCTTTTACTTAATTTACAACCTCGTTATATTATAAATACATTGGAAATATATATTTCAATTTTTTCTTGACTACTACTAAATTTTTTATTAAAGGTAGTATTGAACGGTACCGTTGGTACCAATATAGGTAGTTCTATTTGAAAGAATGAGGTTTCATCCAAAAAACCATTTTAATGATTTTTATCTTAAATCATATATAATAGTTTCTGCGACGTGATTTCGAAGCTTTAAGCTCTATGGGTCTATTGAATCAATCGGAGCAGTCATATGGGCACACTTAAATTAAAAAATACTATTACAGTATACAAACAATAGAAAGATGGTTGAAAACACAGGCAGACACAAAAAAAGCTGTTCTTTTGACTAGACCAACTTATCTTTATATACTTTGACGCGCTGAATTCGAATCTGGAGACGGGATTGCTCCATCATCTTCCAGATTCCTTTAATTGCGGAAAACCACCCTTAAATTCGGAAAATTCCTCTGTATGGGGCGCTCTATTACCGTTTAGTATTTTTTTCAATAGCAAGTAACGTCCTGTTTTTCCTAAAAGTTGACAGAACTTAGTTAATCTGTGCCTATAGAGAGATGAAGTTAAATGAAGAATTGAACAACCATCGTTCACTTGCTACGTAAATATGTGCCATCTACTCATTATTTCTCTTGTAAGGAACTCTCTTGTCTTCGAATTATCTACGCAGCAGTTTTGTCTTTCGTTTCTTTTCATTCTGATTGGTTTCCCTCTTTAACGTCTAACAAAAATCTGCCATCATGTTAATATCCCACCTGCCTTGGTATCGGCTCGCCATTTCACTTATATCTTGATAAAATTTTTCTCTTTGCTCTTCGCTATAGTTTCGGGAAGTAATCAAGGTCATAGTGTAAAAAGGACAATTTGAGATTCATCAAACAACCCAACTGTTTGAAATTTTTCAACAACTCCTCAATTAAATCATGGTTAGGTTAGGTTAGGTTAGGTTCTTCTCATTTCCCAAGAAATTTTGAAAGACCTTTTAAAAGGATGAATTAAAACCGAAATATTTATAAAGACGAAGAGTGGAGACTGTTTGTTGATTCTTCTCAAAACCGTTCTTCTCCACAACGGGAACATGTTGACACCTGTTCCAATAGCCCACTCAACGAAGCTGAAAGAAACGTACGAAAATTTGCAAACAGTATTGGAGAAAATAAAGTACGCAGAGCACAGATGGAAAATTTTTGGTGATCTAATAATTTCAACCCTGGTCCTGGCTGAACAATCAGGATACAAAAAAATCCCTGCTTCTTATGTTTATGGGATAGTAGAGACAGAAGAAATCACTATGTTCGGAAAGTGTGGCCAAGGAGAACAAAGGATCAAAAATCATTATACACAAGCTATTGGTTGATCCTTCACATATTCTGCTGCTTCATATCGTGGTCTCATGAAACAGTTCGTCAAAGCTTTGGAAATTCGTACCCTGGTTCTGAACGAAAAATTTATGACAAAAATGAATGATACTGAAAAAGCAGCATGCATGGCTGAGTTTCAAAAAGGTCTCTTAGAATTTCTTGGGAAATTAGAAGAGTTAGGATTACCAGGATTTAGTTGAAGAGCTGTTCAAGAATTTCAAACTGTTGGGTTGTTTGATGAATCTCAAATTGCTCTTTTTACACTCTCAACTTGACTACTTTCCCAAAAACCTCTGGAACTATAGCGAAGAACAAGGAGGAAGACTTCATCAAGATATAAGTGAAATGGAGAGTCGATACCAAGGAAGGTGGAATATTAACTTGATGGTAGATTTCTGTTAGATACTAAAGAGAGAAACCGAGCAGAAAGAAAAGAAAACAAAGAGATCATCAGACAAGAGAGTTCGTTAGAAGAAAAAAAGGAGTAAGTGGAATATATTTACGTAGCATGAAATATCGTTCACTTCTTCATCTGTCTATAAGCACAGAATAACTAAGTTTTGACAATATAAGAGAAGAAAATACTAAACAGTCAGGGTCAATCAAAACACCAAAATGATAATTCCCATAATACAAAATGAATACAAAAACTTTTTCTTTTTCAATTTTTTTTTTAATTATATCCCGTCATTATCATTATAAAATATGGCTGAATCGTCTGCAAAGTTGATTATATCTCCTTCAGGCTTTAGATAAATAAATCATTTAAATATATTACATAGTATGGGCCCCAAAATAGGCCATTTTAGAATTTTCTTTAAAAAAAATTTGGCTGTATTCGAAGTCATTGATATTAATGATAAAATATAATGTCTGTCAGGTTTACCACCAAAAATAAAATTATGGAATTCATAGCCTAACTGTACTATTTTTACTAATAAGCTCCCATTAATATATCTTCGCAGTACCATAGCTTTAATGGAACAATAATGGTAACGGTTCCGTTGGACCACTTCTATGTATAAATGAGCCCACGTTCATTCAAGCTTTCCCATATTACGATCCAATAATTGGGTAAACATCTATAACCGCTTTGTAGCGGCTTAGACAATGAATGCATTTCACCGAGACAGAGATAACTGTTAAGTTTGAAGTAAATTTTAAGATCGTGCAGAACTACTGGAACAGATAATAACACTATTTCCTCCTAACTGGGTCAAATATTTAACTCCAACCTTGCGAGTGCTCTATTGCTGGTTAAACGCTCTCTTTACGTCCATACTTTCGCCTTCTTGATTCTTGACATCGTTTAATGTTCTTCAACTGGTTTAATTGTTTATAAACATTGCAAATTACGACATTAGTCGCGTAATGAATATAAAATGCATAAAAGAGTATCAGCGACTTTTTAAATTAAATCAGCGCAGCGGTACAAAAATGATCGTTGTTTCGATTGAAACTCAATGGTCAGAGTTTCATCATATACAGGGTATCGAAGATGATACTTTTTTGTAACTTAATATTCTGAAATATGCCAATTGGCGCAATAAAAGTGGGTAATTTCAGGAATAAAAGTAGTTAAAAACTCCCTCGTATAATCTACTCGCTGCAGCAGCATTCTTAATTTGTTAACTTCACTATTGTTATAAATGTATCTACAAAATTCAGAAATGGATTGGCATAGAAAAAAATCCACAACAGTGGGGATAGAAGAAAATTAACGGTGTGCCAATACCAGAATCAATATTTCAACTTATCTCCTGCAACCGTAACAGAAAAGCAGGTTTAAGATGCTCACAAATTTACGGAAATTGTCAGGGAGTGCAATGTCTGAATTCATACATGGGTAATATTATTGAGGATTTAAACGACGCAGAAGATTTAGGTGCAATTGATGAGAATGCGGAAACTAATTTGGAAGATATCGTCCAGCAGACGGACTATCCATTTTAGATAGAAAGTCATTCAATATAATATAAAATTTTAATTTACTCGTAAATCCTCACTTATACAATGATTATTTACCTTTTTCATTTTGCAGAATATATTCACAGATAAACATGCAGAAAATGAAAGAAACAAACGTAAAATTAGGAAAAATATTTTAATAAAAAATTCAAAAATTAATATTTCTCTAAAAATGAAAATATAATAAGTCATTCTTATTTTTTGAAAATTTCTCATGGTCCAATTGACAATAGGAATGCTCACTATTTTTTAATTGTAATAAAAAATGATAGTTCTAAGGCCACAAAAACACGTAGTAACCATTAAAACGCCTAAAAATCTTTTTCTCTTAAAAATAAACTAAAAATAAAATCGCCGAAACGAACGAGACTAGCAAACGATCCCTGCAGCGAGACTAGCGCGTGTGATGTCATAATGCGTAAGGGACCACAGGTGGCGAAACTCGTTTACCTGCTTGCTATTATATTCTTTGTTTTAGTATTCATTTATATGCGTTTTTGTTAAGATGGAAGACTCAAACAGTGTGAAAGTTAATAGGAGAAAGTGGTGTTTGTTCCTGGATGTACAAATACATCAATAAATAACCCGAAAAAGGTTTTTATAAGTGTACCAAATAATTTGCAAAAAAAATGCGGTGGTTTAGTGCAGCTAGATGCGGGCTTAAAGAGGTTTCAATTCCAATGCCAAAGTAGCGTCAAATGAGCTAGAAAAAGAAAGATTTCTGAAATTTTTGATTCACATTAAAGTCGAGTTATAAAACGTGTTAGAGATTTTAAAATTTTAGGTCCCCATATCTGTTAGTTTAGACTTGGTTCAAAAACTTGATTACATTATGTTTATAGCTTGTGCAAGAATAAATTTACAAAAACCAATTTTATGAGGCACCCTGTATACTATTGAATATGGTAGCAAGAAAATTCATAGAATACCCTAAAACTTTTGTTTAAATTTTTTTTCTTATCTTAAAAAATAACGAAGTTAAGAGGGGGTTCCATTTATAACCGATAACCCTGTACACACTCGTTTCTATTTGTTATTTCACGTGTTGTTTCGTATGTTTTGCGACATCGGTCGGTCGAATGGTTCTGCCACAGTTCACAAAACAACACTTCATGCCTAAGCGATCGAAACGCGCAGTATCGTTCCCGGTACTAAATAATTTATATCTTTCGCTAGAATACTCCGATTGTAAAAATTCTTACACCAAAATTAAATTTGAACTTTCCACTACAATACCGCTCACATAACCGACATAGTATCTCTAGAAATAGAAAGAGTACCTCGATGCTACATTTTTCTCTACAATATTTCTGCACCTCCGCGTACTTTATTTTGTTCTTGGAAGATCAATAATCAAAATACTATTTTAACGCTGCTATCGTAGTCGCCATACATCATATAACCTCCGTCTAAAATTTGATCCCTGTAGGTTTGATAGTTTTGGAGATAGCACCAGTTATATCTGAAAAATTTTAAATATCGTGTATCGCCGAAAAGGGGTGAAAAATTAATATAGGGGATGAACGTAAGCTCATATCGTAAATCGCCCTCCGGAAATGGATTCGGCAGAAAATTTTACATAACATGGACCTAATTTTAAAAGTATGTCCAAAAGTTACATAGCAACAGAGAAATAAGCGGAATTTAGTTCACTGGATCCCTGACTATAACTACTCATTCTCGCGCGCTTACCTATTACGCATAGTGACGTCAGATAGCGTTTCGCGCATTTAAACGAATATTGATATTTCTTTTGGGTTTTTTCCATAGAATGGATTTATCGATTTTTGTAAAACTTTGAAGATATGATTATGAGACTATTTTTAATCATTTTATGATGTTTAAACAAGATTTCACTTTTTTGTGAACATCCCCATTTTTATTATACATGTGGAAACCTAGTTCATCCCACGTTTTTTCAATATGGCGGCTCCGACACACCGATTACGGTCCGGGACTCTTCAGTTTCTTGAAATATATGTACATATTTCTAAACGTATAATATGTCAAGTTTCAACTTATTCGATTTGTTCTTGTTTATTTTGGACACTTTGCCTGTACTATTAGCTGCGTTTAGTAGTTTGCGATTAATCGATATCGGTATTTGTAATTGTTAAGGATCACTTTTCATCTTCACGAAATTATTTTAAATTATTTTAGTTTTAACATTAAAAATGTTTGTTAGTGAAATAAATTTGTATAATACTATTTTAAATTTAATTGTGAAAATGTTTTTGTTAAAAAAACACCTTTCTATTTTTATTTCTAAATAAAAATACTGATAGTACGATTTTACTTTTTGAAAATGTTTTGCGTTAATGAAATAACTATTTACTACTTTCCAACAAATTTTCATTTTTATCACATCCGAGATTTCACAAGATTTGCGTTCTACTTCGTCGTTTCCAATGTCTCCTCCGATTGCATCTTTGCGAAGGGACTGAATTTTTTTTTAAATGTTTAATCAATAATTAGTTTCTCACAAACGAGTTGGCAAAAAAATAAACTGAACGAAGAATTAAAATAAAATGTCTTCATGAGTTATCAATCGACCTCTATGGCAATTAAAATTTTTTAAAGGGTGGCTTGTACAGAGGGTCGAAAGAGATTTAATTTTGCCTAAAAGTTTGTTTCCATAAGAATAAAATTCGACGTGTTCGCGTTTAAAATATATCACCCTGAGTTATTTAAGGTGGGCTCTTTTAATTAGATATCTAAAATAGTCATCTCTAACTAAAATGTTTATTATTTGAAAACTGTCCGAAAAACAATGGTTTTTATAAAAATTCATATTGTTTATTGCGTACACGCTAGTAAATATCCTCGCAATTGGAGGATTCGTACAAAAATGCTTTACCGATATGAACCTAAAACCTGTCGGGTGCCGCCTCTATAAGAATACGTTTTTGCAACAAGGTACCGTACGAAAAGTAAAACTGGTATTTGGAATAAATGAGGTAGGTGTAAAAACCAGTCGCAGCATGCTTATTTAATTTTGTACGGATGACCTATCGGGAGAAAAAAATCATCGTGCATAAAAATCAAATTAATAAATGCCATAATTTTAAGTTTATTATTTCTTCGTATAGATAATTACCATCATTAATATCAAATCTTTCTTCAAAATTAATATACTGAGACGTAACTAATTATGGGAAAAAAACCTTTCCTAGATCGAAGTAACTGCCAGCCAAGTTACCGACGGAATCCCTGAAGGGCAGAATTTGTGAGAAGAGATAGGCGTGACGAGACGTTGCAGTTTTAGAGCTTGTGCCGTGTCTTAGATATCTAGACTAGAGGATCACAGATGCAGCTTTGATATAGCTGCATATTACTGCGTAACCATCTTAGCCAAGAGCAAAATTTCTACATTTCATGTACCTACACAATTAAAAATAATCGATCCCAATCATTGTTATCCGATTATTATATTTTTGAAAACCATGGAGATCGCTATTAACATTGGAAACGTAGAATCAACAGATGCTTTGAAAAAAAAAATCCGCACAAAATCGTATAGGTACAAGCTGAGAGATATTTTAATTTTTCGTTTTACAAAATAAATTATAATCATATGTACCGATAAACACAGAACTGTACCATTATGTGTATTTTAGTTTTAGGCCTGTAGAATTAGACGATGTGAATCTGTAACTAATTTGTTTCAGATAGCCGTAGGTAAAAACAGGTGTATTTAGTTATAAGGAATATACCTCTGCGATTCCTCCCAAATCAAATATACAGAACATTGTTTAAAAGTCACTTTTATGTGAAAAAATCATGAAATTTGGAGTTTTTTAAAAATTGCAGTACCTAATAAGACTGCAGTAGATTAATTTTTTTGAATGTTTCTGTTTACTAGGTAATTCCAAACCGGTTAATTTAAGCCCCGGTTGATTTCATTTCATTGATTATTTATTTAAATAATTGCCGAAAACCATCGAAATTTTCGAAAATTTCAAGCATTTTTTACTCTGAAAGGAAAAACGCTAGACTCTTGAAACTTTGGTGGAATATGTGTCTCATTACCCTCAACTTACAAAAATAATTTCGTTTTAAAATGTTTATTAGTTTTCGAGAAATTCTATTTGTTTATTAAAAACGTCTCAAATGTTTAATGAGAAATTGACCTATTAACGTTATCAAAAATAATTCAACCACAGCTCATTTTCTTTCGTCAAGACGTCAATTTTACGAATCTGTTATGGGCGTATCGATTTTCAATAATTTTGACCGTCAAAATGGTGTTAACAACATATTGCTACTTTTCGTAGCAGCGTTTTTTGCAAATAACTTTACAACAAATGAACGTATCTGCACAAACCTTTCATATTTGAGTTGCTGGTATTTTTCTACAAATGTATTAAAAAAAATTGTTGCTCTGGGACATGTAGGAGCCGAGATAATTTTTTAAATTGTTTAATGCGCCAAACGTTTATTTATTAATATTTATGGCCAAAATTGGAACTGGTTGTTAATAAGATCTTGAATTTTGTGAATTCATCAAATCCTATTGAAAACGGGCCCTTTTTGAGGTCAAAATATAATTTTTAATAATTAGTGATTTTAGAGCGTCCTCAATTTGTTTGGCTCAAGGGACAGCTGAATTTTTGATCAAACGAGTTTCAAATTGGGGTAGCGAGAAAAATTCGTCATATCTCCGTTATTTTCCGGCCAATTTCGACGTTTTTTTATTTTAATTTGGGGTAGCTCACGAAAATAATAACAATGGGCACATTTGCAATATCCAAATAATAAACATATAATTGTTATAAACAATTTTTTTTTTATTTTTTCTTTTTTGGGCTTATGCAACTTATAATGTGCTAATGTATTAAATATAAATTTATAAAGATTATATAATGGTAACAATGTATGCACAAACTATTTCTCCATCAAACAATATACGATTTTACAGCATTGTTACCATTATATAATCTTTATAAATTTACATTTAATACATTAGCACATTATAAGTTGCATAAGCCCAAAAAAGGAAAAATTAAAAAAAAAATAAAAAATAATTGTTTATAACAATTATATGTTTATTATTTGGATATTGCAAATGTGCCCATTGTTATTATTTTCGTGAGCTACCCCAAATTAAAAAAAAAAAACGTCGAAATTGGCCGGAAAATAACGGAGATATGACGAATTTTTCTCGCTACCCCAATTTGAAGCTCGTTTGATAAAAAATTCACCTGTCCCTTGAGCCAAACAAATTGAAGACGCTATAAAATCACTAATTATTAAAAATTATATTTTGACCTCAAAAAGGGCCCGTTTTCAATAGGACTTGATGAATTCACAAAATTCAAGATCTTATTAACTTATCTTATTAACTTATTAGTTTCAATTTTGGCCATAAATATTAATAAATAAACGTTTGGCGCATTAAACAATTTAAAAAATTATCTCGGCTCCTACATGTCCCAGAGCAACAATTTTTTTTTATAAATTTGTAGAAAAATACCAGCAACTCAAATATGAAAGATTTGTGCAGATACGTTCATTTGTTGTAAAGTTATTTGCAAAAAAACGCTGCTCCGAAAAGTAGCAATGTTGTTAACGCCATTTTGACGGTTAAAATTATTGAAAATCGAAACGCCCATAACAGATTCGTAAAATTGACGTCTTGACGAAAGAAATGAGCTGTGGTTAAATTATTTTTGATAACGTTAATAGGTCAATTTTTCATTTTAAACATTTGGGACGTTTTTAATAAACAAATAGAATTTCTCGAAAACTAATAAATATTTTGAAACGAATTTTTTTTGTAAGTTGAGGGTAATGAGACACATATTCCACCAAAGTTTCAAGAGTCTAGCATTTTTCCTTTCAGAGTAAAAAATGCTTGAAATTTTCGAAAATTTCGATGATTTTCGGCAATTATTTAAATAAATAATCAATGAAATGAAATCAACCGGGGCTTAAATTAACCGGTTTGGAATTACCTAGTAAACAGAAACATTCAAAAAAATTAATCTACTGCAGTCTTACTGCAATTTTTAAAAAACTCCAAATTTCATGATTTTTTCACATAAAAGTGACTTATAAACAATGTTCTGTTTATTTGATTTGGGAGGAATCGCATAGGTATATTCCTTATAACTAAATACACCTGTTTTTACCTACGGCTATCTGAAACGAATTAGTTACACCGTTTTTCTATTTCTGCAGGCCTATTTGTATTTCCTGTTGTTTACTATTTCAACATGATCATTTTTATTCCAGTCGCTCCAAAAGTGAAATGCACACCAACCCAGATGCGTATAGAAGTTCCAATATCAGCGACTACAAAGGGAGTGTATATAGAGGGCTTAAGGGACTATCCTGACCCCGCGTGCCGACCGCACACGGATCCCACGGGAACGTTAGCTGTCCTGGAACTCGATCTCCGAGATGTCTATAGATGCGCCGTCACCAGAGCTGTCAATAATCAAACAGTAAGATTTCTAGATTAGTTTATATATTTTTTGAGACGAAGGAAAATCTTTATTTTTATATTAAGAAAACAATATAAAAGATTTATTTTGCATTTACACAAATGTTAGTCACTTTTTTTGGTGACATATTCTCTGTTCCTTCCCTTCTAGCCTTCAGTCTTATTGATAGCTCTTAATAGGCAAAAATTAACGGAAATAGAATTTTTGACAAAAAATTTGCAGAAAACATACAATTATAAGCATTTTGTTCTCTTTCTAGTTAATCTCAAAAATTCTCTTTGTCACTTTTTTGTTCACTTTAGAAATTGTAATTTTTCAGGGCAAACAGATATATTACCAAACACTAGTTATAGAGAGTGCAGAGGAAGATCATGGAAGTCCGACAAAGAGAGAAGTTCGCGAAACTCTGCATGTAAAATGTTCCATGTTCTCTATTAGGAATCACACAATCAGCAAAAGAAACGTTTTACCGGCAGGATTTCAAGAAGAGTAAGATTTTAAAACATTTATAATAATTATTAATATATCGATTAGCCCAGCGAAAAGTTTTGCATATGTATATTATAGCGTTATAGAAAGGAGTAATGTAGATGGAGGAAATTGTACGAATGT
Source organism: Rhagium mordax (assembly GCA_963680705.1). Taxonomy (NCBI): domain Eukaryota; kingdom Metazoa; phylum Arthropoda; class Insecta; order Coleoptera; family Cerambycidae; genus Rhagium; species Rhagium mordax. Next base: position 11,392,124 of record OY796657.1, read on the forward strand.
ACATGGCAATCTTCACTTGCACACCTATAAGACACTTACCTATCTCTACATGTACTCATATAACTGTTTAGTGAGCTAATCGGTGTGAAATTTACATTATGTGTTACTTTTGTGTCAACCCTGAATAGTTTCACGTGGAGCCATCTTGCTTGGGAATTTATGTAATGAAAGTTTTATAATACGGTGATATTCATATTTGAAAATATTGGGTCCGGTCATGTTCATTTATACAGTGTTTCCACGTAGTGCGTATTTCTTCCATAATTCCTTAGCTATTGTAGATAGACAAAAATTGTTAAAACACAAGTTGTTGAGCGATCAACGCTGCATGTTCCAAAAATATTTCTAGTTGTATAGGGTGTTCCATTTAGGCTGGGCAGTAACCAACTTTGTTAAGTTAAATAGAACACCCTATATATTATTCCAAATTTGATTAGATAATGTCGAGAGTTTTCCAATAAACTAAACAACATGTATTTCCTTTGAGCGATTTTTGAAATATTCTAAGTTTTGTCGAAATTTTGACAGATCTTGAACCTAAAAAGAAATGCCATAATTTTCAAATTAAAAATAATTTTAAACTTTTTATTGTGGCAGCTGATTAAGCTAGATACGAACTTCCAAATGATGTATTAGAATTTAAACTTTCGTCTACAGGGTGCTCATAATTTAATTTCGGATATGTAAATTTAAAAGCATCCACAACTTTCTTATTTTAAACGGAACAAGCTGTATATTAATTCGTAATCAAATAAAGAATTACAAGTGCCTTCTGACGATTCACCACACATGATATTTATTTTAAGTACATTTTGAAAAATTTTAAAACATTTTCCTACGTATTTTTTTCCGAAATTTTTCAATTCTTCTACGAAGAGTGTATTTTGACTTATGTATACAGGGTAGGTCAACAACAAGTGTGTTATCTCTTATGGAACACTCTGCATATTTTTACACATTTCAAAAGAGGGCGTCGATATACATATATGTCTCCTGAAAATTTTGGGTTTCAAAAGTTAAAAATTTCCAAGTTATAGCAGTCAAAGTTCAAAAAGTCAAATCTTTAGAACTGAAAAATTTATTATTTGGTAAGTGTAAAAATTTAATAATAAACATTTTCAACCTAACTTCCATAATTTTGTATACACTTTTGACACAATTTTATGAAATTAAGTCGGACGTGTTCAAGCAGTAATTCATTGTTATTGAAATTAATAATCTCATTGGTGATCATTTCTTTCAGATTATCTGAATTTCTTGTTTGTTTTTAGTAAACAGAATTTTTTAATGCACCCCATAAAAAGAAATCCAGGGGATTGAGGTCAGGACTTCTAGGTGGCCTCTTCTGTCTATCCATAATCAATATGTTGCAGCTTGCACATTTTTGTTACATTGAAGAAATATTTCTAATATTTAACATTTCACTTCAACTGAATATCCTATTATATATTTAAAAAAAAAACTTTTTATAATATAATCACTAGCATCTATTCACAAAACAACAAATAACTTGAAATTTATGCCAAACTAAAATGGTAGATGACTTTTTATAATTTTTGTTTCAAACCTACTTAATAAAAATTTGCTAAAAACTATTATTTTATATACCTAATATAATATTCCCTTAAATTGCTGCTTTCATATTATATATTTTATAGTGTTTTAGACTGTTAAAGTATTATAAGTAAGGTGCCAAATTTTAGAAATGCGTGAAAAATTATTCAATACAATAATAAAATAAAATAAATAAAATAAATTTTTCAGTACTAAAATTTTGACTTTTTGTAGTTTGACTGCTATTAACTTTGACATCTTCAACTTTTGAAACCCAAAATTTTCAGGAGATATATAAATCGATGCTCTCTTTCGAAATGTATAAAAATATACGGGGTGTTCCATAAGAGGTAACGCACTTGTTGACCTACCCTGTATACATAGGTCAAAATACCCTCTTTGTAGAAAAATTGAAAATTTCGGGTAAAAAATACGTAGGGAAATGTTCTGAAATTTTTCAAAATGTTAAAAATAACCAAAATAAAGGGGGTGGACTTCTATATGCCCCACCCTGTACAATGTTATCATTTTGTTTGGTACACATATTAATCAGAATTTGCGAGTTTATTATATAGATTAGAAAAAAATGTTTTATACAAACGTTGCAGGGTATTTACTAAATTTTTATTTGGCAGTAATAAAAAAACAATAGAATGCCGATTTTTCAGATATGGACATAACCTGCTTTTTTTTAATGGAATATCCCGTATTTTTTTACAGTTAGATGTGGTTTTCTTTCCTGATTACACTGATATAGCATACTTGATAGTTTTATTCAGGAAGTTTTGAATTATTAATCAAAAACAAGAACATTGTAGGTAGGTAAGTATTTCTACTAGATATTAAACTTTTTGTGTTAGCAAAGAGGGCCGTTGATGAAAACAATATCAAAACATTAAGTTTCTATTATTTTCATCCACGGCCCTCTTTGCTAACGCAAAATGTGTGACCTCTAGTAAGAATACTTACCTACAATCTTTTTATTATTGATGTTTAATTCAAAACATCCTTTATAAAACTATCAAGTATGCTATATCAGTGTAGTCAGAAAAAAGCAAATCTAACTGGATAAAAGAATATAGGGTGTTCCATTTAAAAAAAAAACATTGGTTATGTCCATATCTGAAAAAATTTTGTATTACTACGAAATAAAAATTTAGTAAAGACCCTGCAACTTTTGTATAAAACATTTTTTTCTAATCTCTGCAATAAACTCGCAAATTCTGATTAAGATGTGTACCAAACAAAATGATAACACTGTACAGGGTTAGGCATATAAAAGTCCACCCACCCCCTTTATTTTGGTTATTTTCAACATTTTGAAAAATTTCTAAATTTTCCCGAAATTTTCCCTTTATTTTGGTTTAACATTTTGAAAAATTTCAAAATTTTCCCGAAATTTTCGATTTTTCTACGAAGAGGGTATTTTGACATATGTATACAGGGTAGGTCAACAACAAGTGTGTTATCTCTTATGTATATTTTTACACATTTCGAAAGCATCGATTTATATATCTCCTGAAAATTTTGGGTTTCAAAAGTTGAAAATGTCAAAGTTATTAGCAGTCAAATTTCAAAAAGTCTTTTTCTATATTTTTTATTACCTAATAAGTAAATTTCAATACATAATTTTTTATGTCTAAGTTAATTACATATATGTATATAAATAAAATCCCATTTTCGAGAACACCATGTACAGGGTTTTCCTTGCCCCCCCCCCCTACAAAGTTTATTTGAAAAAATACAGAAAAATTTCATTTACAGTATACAGTAGTTGCAGTATTTTTCCTGAATTTTAGCAATCTGCCGATAAAACAAACTAATGACGATCGCAAAATGGCGAAATTCTATGGGCTTTTTTAATGGAACACCCTATATTTTATTATATTTTCGAAAACCCTACAATTTTCTGATTTCAAAAATATATAATAAGTCTATATTTGGACTACCTATCTGTTCTTCAGTTATTCAAAATCAAAAAAGATGTAAAACAATGATATTGTCTACTTTATTAATCCATGTGTTACTAAGACAATAATATCATGTTATTACATACATATTTATTTTGACTAATTGGAGAACTGATAGTCTAAATATAGACTTATTATATGTTTTTGAAACCAGGAAGGATTTCGAAAATATAATAATGTACAGGGTGTTCCATACAGAAAACCTTAAGCTTATAGAATTTCGTCATTTTGCGATTGTCATTTGTTTTATTGGCAGATTATTAAAATTCAGGAAAATACTGCAACTTTTGTGAATAAAATTCTTCTGAATTTCTTCAAATAAACTCTGTAGGGGGTGGCTAATTATAAGGAAAAACCCTGTACAGTATACAAAGGTATACTTCAATTACATATTTAAAATTATTCTGAAATTAACAAAATTTCGTTATTTAAATTTTTCATTAGTTTACACTTTTAAAATATAAAACTGAAATCGACCAATAACAGCAATTTAGGTATGCACATATAAAATTAGTGATGGGAATAGGGAGGTTTGTTTTAATTCAAAACTAAATTAAACATTTATTGTAAATGTTGAATTTCATAATAATTGTGCGGTTGGTTAAATGGCAATATTAATATTTAATTAAAATAACATGCATACATGTTGCGTCATTGTTTCGTGATAATTGAATGCTGTTATAATTTAAATGTTACGTAAGCCAGGCACAACAAATGTGACATATTCATAATATGTTAGTGTTAGGATTTAAAAAAATCCGTACGTTCAATAATAGAAAAATGTTTGTTAGAACGACCATTTTCGTGTTTCAGAATAGGAAAAATAGTTTGAAGCAGTTGGACCAAAATATGAAATATTGTCCAACATCTGTGGTGTGTTTATTATATTTATTATAATGTATGTCTATTCACATGGATTATTCCATATCCAAAAACACAAAATTGAAAATGGCGGCCTAGAAGTGGACAATCGAGTTTGGACAGGAACGTTTCCATGAAATTACAAATACAGTAATCAAATAATAAAAGTTTTGTCATTCACTATTTCTCGTATATGTTTAAAATATCCCGACAGTATTATCAGCCTTATTATTGTATGGCCTCGAGTATGCTATTAACATCCATTTGGTAGGTACATACGTTACAGCAAAGGTTATGATAGATCCTTTGATGTTCTAATAATATTTAATAATTCGAAGTAGCTCTGCACCAAACTGGTAATTCACTCCGAGCTCTATTGCCATTTCCAAGTTGTAACACAATCGATGACCTATTTCCGATTTTAATAAGTTTATCTCCCATTATAATTTAATATCACAAAACAATATTAAACCACATGTGGAGTTTAATATTAGATTTAAATACGTTAATGCAATTTGAAATACAAAATTATATTTGGGTCTACGTTAGATATGCAATGTATTATTATACAGGGTGGGGCAATAGTGCGTCGGACCTCGATATCTCGAGTTCTACGATAACTAGAAATTTAAAAAAAAATTGCAAGTAAAGTAGATAAAAAAGTCTATAACTGGAAATTATTTTCGAACATACAGGGCGAGCCAAGACGAAATTACAGGACCAAGTGCCTTTTTTTCAAATGGAATGCTTATGTATATCAGTACATTTTTTGAAAACTCTTTCTATATATATCCATTCCTATATTAGCATTGAAAATCTCCCAACCACTTGGATGTAATGAATTTTTTTGTTGAAATAATGTAATCTGCAGATGGATATTAAAAAAATCACCACAGTCACAATTATGGGTTTTAAGAAAAACTTATGTGAATACCAGTTACGGGACATCTAATTAATGTTTTTGAATCATTTTCATTTCCAAAATTCGATATCATAGGGAAAAAAATTAAATTTATCGCCAAAAAATTAACTGGTGAAATTTTTTTTGTCAAATTCGGATTCAGCACGTCAAAATACTTAAGGATAATGGGTATTTTTAAATTATAAGGAAAAGTGCAATTTCAACCCCAAATAGGGGATAAAAGGAGGAGCTAGTGAAAAATTGATTAAATAGTTTTAAAAATACCATATCATTAAACTTATTAAACTACAGAATTTTTGTCCCACAACTTTTGTTGTTTTGTTCTGTATCAACTTATATTTCTCTGAAAAAAAAATGCTACAAAAATAGTATCAAAGTTTTATTTTATATTAAAAAAAAACTAGAAACTTAAAGGGCTGGTTGATGGAGTTTTCAGCCAAAACGTTCACTTTTCGGGCGAAAAGTAAATTGCCTATATATAATTACTGTTAATATAACTTTCTTATAATCCCTTATTATATACCTTAAACTTTTTCGTTTTCTCGTTTCTTTGTTTACTATACGTGTTTCGTCGACGAAATCCTCATATCTCCCAGTTTGAATTATTCAGCCTTACCTTATCATTTGCCAGTATTTAACGACTATAGGGTCAACTTTATATATATTTTATCGATTGATCAGGTCAAGTAGAAGTAAGACTTTCATCAGAGCCTCGTGCTATCTGTTGGGGCCGGGGCTTAACTCCATGCGTCAAAGGATCTGGAAAAGTTTAGTTAAGTCCTGACAGACTGTTTCAGGATAAATTCAGTGGATTAAATCCTTTTTTCTTATTGCCGCTGATACCATTCATTATGTTCTATGCTTCCCCACAGTTGCTACAAGTTATTTGATTTAACAGGTTAAGAAGTGAGTATAACGCTGCACATCATATAGACGAAAAAATTATAACTTTCTGGAGACTTTTATAAAGAAATATTCAAAAGGTTCTTGGTGAAGAAGCGTTTTATTATTTTGTGCAGAATATATAGATTTTTTGTAAAAAGTTTTGTTCTTCTATTCTCCGTTCCCACGGGTGTATTCAAGTACACGTAGCATTGTACTTTTTTATGATAATTATGATGATAATAATAAAATTGCATATTGTAAAATCTCACTGCACACGATAAATATATAACACAGGCTCAAGCCATTATTAACCAACTCCTCTTTGTTTTCTATTGTTACAAATATTTTGTACTGCGATTACAGAAAATTTCAACAGATGTGTAATTTTGGAAAATAAAAAGTTATTTTTTTATAAATCCCATACAAAGAAAATAAAACTGAAGCATTCCAAAGGCAAAGAGAAGAACGTTTCATAACATTTCTAGTAAAACATATAGGATTATTAAAAGATCACATTTTTTTACAGGGATGTGGACATCTTAGTAACAAACTCCACGACAGGAAGGGCGCCAGAACCTATTTTGGGAGTGGGTGTGCGACAGGCTGGGAAACTGGTCACAGGAGAATTGAACGTCTCTCCAGGAACGCCTTTGCAAATGGAGATTTTCCTAGATAAAGTTTCGGCTCCTATTTATGGACTTTTGGTGACTCACATGCAAGTCACTGACACCAAGGCGCAGGAGGAAACTATTATTTATAATGGGTGAGTGCCTGCTGTATGAGACATTTACGTATTTTTAATTATTAATTTATTAATATATGCGTAGTATAAATTTGGCGTGTGTTTGGTATTTAATTATTTTTTATTTTATACGAAAATGGAGAATGGACATTAAAAATCCATTTAACAGGTATCTCCGTTTATGTACATATCTCGTTCAATTTTTTATTTTTCCTTTTACTTTTTTAGGGGTTGCATGTGTTTTCAAAATATAAGAATCAGTTTTTAATTAATTAGAAATTTCATACACTGCTGCAAAGTGATGTAGAAATTCTATAAAATCGGTACAAAATATGTGACAAAAAATTATTTGGAAGGGTCAATTTTTAAATGCTTTTTTTTAGTTTTACTATGTGAAAAATTAGTACATTTTCTAAAGAACGGAATTAATTAAAACCTCATTAGCTAGCCAAATTGTATTACAGTTTGCAGGAATACTGCAACTTAAAATTGTCAAAATAATCGGGTAATATGGATAGAACGGCATTTTTTATAAATAACTTTGGAAATAATGTATTTTGCGAGAATTTTTGAACTGATCATTAAAGAGAATAATAAAAGAAAATATTAAAATAATACAATATTAAACATTATTATTTTTTAAATATTTTTCATCGTCATCGCCGATTTCTGTTTACTCGTGACATTTGTCAGTAGCTATTTCTTGAAGATAATTTTCAACATTTTCATTTTCTTCTTGTAATAATGACACACAAATGGCATGCTTGTCATTTTCCTAGAATTAAAAATTTTTAAATTATTTATACGGATCATACTGTCATGTACTTTAAACTAAAACCCCACTAATAAATTAATAAAATTAAAAAAATAAATTCAGTTCAAACCAGGGTAATATGAAAATTCCTCCTAATAAAACTAGAACAAGAAACTTACATATAGTATACTCATTAGATAAATACAAGTTCAAAAAAAAGGATATTATATCGTAGAACCACTTGATAAATCAGCTGTAGGACACCTGTTGAGGCGAAAGAGGTAAATGAGCCTTATGTAAACAAAGGGTCAGCTACGCTAAAACAAACCAAAAGTAAACGATTTAAAGGCGTAAATGAAATAAATACATTGTGCTATGTTTCTTTAAAATAATCAATAACAGCTGTCAGTTACATGCTTTAAACAGGGGTTGAACGATTGTCAACTACGGTTAAACAAAGATGGACTTTATTTATATAAATTTTTATTAAATTTGTAATTAATTAGCTTAAGACAAACGTGTAAAACGCCCAGTCTAGTCAAATGACCAGACACAATGTAAATTAGTTCCTAAGAAGTGAGTGCAGTGATCTTCAATGCGTTTCTGTGATCCCTCGTACGAGCCAACGGCAGATCTGAAATTTATCTCACGTAATATCGAAACATGGGTATCCACGGATTCATCTTCAAATAAGGAAGCTAAAAATACCATAATTTCATAGTAAAATTACATAAAGTGAAAAAAGGCGGAAATACGTTAACCATCATGACAGTTGAAAATCTGGAAATCCATGGTTTGGCAAATTTTCTGCATATCCTTAGAAACGAAACAAAAAAAGAGAGTTGTTATTGGGTCATAAAAGAAGAAAACCCACGTCCAGATCGCTCCTGAAATAAATACAGAAATATAAAATTTAAAACGGAAATTTATATTCCCACTACATTTGAATAATGGTTCAAGGCCAAATACGATAAGGTACCAGAAAAACAGCATCAACTTACCAGCAATAAAGGTAAAATTTATCCTAAATAATAATCAGCCACCTGAAATCCGAATGGGCATCCATGGCCTATTTAGTTTATGCAAATCCAGTAAATGGGGCACTAAATTGTAGAACTGCCAGCTACCATATTCGGACCACAAACCACAAGTGCCAAAACTTAAAAACAGGTCTGCCAATTCAAGTAAATAACGCGACACGGTAACGTTAGTGTGTCGAGAGTACACTGAACTGAAATTTGAAACTTTAAGTTTATTAAATTTGTTATCCACAAGGACACTGTCCGATATTTGTTGTAGATTAAGTTAGTTTAAGTTAGAGCAGGGACATAGTTTAAGAAACATTTTTGCTCTTAACTGTTTCATACAGATTAAACCTATTTGTGAGTTCCATCTATGTTTAATTCAAGTAACTAAAGCATTTACATTCATCTCAGTTGGAAATCTATAATACAGTAAAAGCAGAGACATCTAACTGTCAAATGACAAAATAATATTCATTCTGATAAAGATCTCTATCATTGCAAGTCCTTACTAATAAAATAAGAAACAAACTTGCACGAAATATAAATAATCTTTATTCAAAACTCGTACAACAGCAGATTTATAGGTAAGATATTTATTCGATTGCAGAAAGGAACCCCCTAAGGCCCTGAAAGGTAAAAGAGTAATTATAGCAAGCCTATAGTAAGTTTCACGTTAAATTATCTTAAAATCATACGCACTGTCGCTTATTGTTCAAAACGTTGGAAAATCCAGCCCAGTGGCGGACTGATCGTATGTTATAAAGTCGATAATTCAAAAAATATATACACCTACTTTAAAAAAAATTAAATTTAAATTTAAAACTAAAGAACTTAATTACTAGTGCATGCGTAAAAATATATATGAGTATAAAACTTAAATATCTAAACGTGCAATGTAAGATAAAATAAAATCTTAAATTTAAAAACTTACCTTATAATAATAAATTAAAAATCAATTATTATTGTTTCCCCAAAATCCTCCAATACATAACAGTATATTCGTTGGAAAAAGTAACAATATTTAGATTGAATTTTGATATTTCAGGATGATTTTGTTAAATTTAACATTTTGATACACATTTCTTTCTAAATAAATTGTCAGGTTTCTTTTTGGTTCTTTATTTGAAATTTGTCACCTGTTCTTGAATATTTTGAAAATGCAGGTTATCTAAAAAATATTATTGAAATAGTCATTTCTGCGCCTTGATTTTACTCTACTTCATAGGAGCAGTTAAAGTTTGGTTTTTGACATAAAATATAATAATATATCAAAATAATAATATTGATAATAATAATCTTCAACTGTTTTTGATGAAATTTAGTACAACAATATTTTGGACATTAAATAGGATCTAAAAAACATTATTTTGATAAATAAAGAACTTAGTGCGAGGCGTGAATTTTTTGAAAAATAGAATTTTCTACATTAAAAATAGGGAAATATGTTTAAAAATTGACTTGTCAGAGCGAATCGTCACAAATGTAATATAACCGATATTACTCTATTCTCTAAACTCAATATTTTGTACATTCGTATACGTATAATAAATATGTAAAAGAAAATTAGTGGATGTGTAACCCTAAGTGATTTACAACGTCTAGATTGTTATCTAATAAAGTGGAACCTAAGCCGCAAAAACTTAACCTCAATTTTTCTGGTATATAACTCCATAAAGGCTGCATATCTGTACAAATCATTTATTATATCTGGACGTCACATTTAGCCGGTAACAGGATCCAACTTTATCAATTAATCTTTGTTTCCCCGACAACTTTTTACACAATTGCTCAGTGGATTATTTTATTTTTAGATGTTCCGTGGATCCCTACTTATTTGAGAATTTCAACACAGTGGACGGAGATTTCCTGGCCGCCAAATTCCGGGCATTCAAATTCCCAGAATCTACATACGTCCAGTTCAAGGGGACTGTTAACGTGTGCCTAGATAAGTGCATAGGGGTGAGTGTTCGTCCTTAAATACTTTAAATTTTAGGAGGCTACTCTAATTTAATTCTGCAAGAAGCCTTTGAATCGGTTTGATATACAATTTATGCGCAGATGTAAAAGAAACTGCCTGCTGTTTAAGCAAGGCCGTACTTATTTTAGACATGACTGCCCAAGAATGAGGAAGAACCACGGTGTAAGACAATTAGGTGATGCTACAAGCCGGCCGACCCCGTCGTCGATTTGTTAACGCTGGGAATAGAGAGAGATGGTAGAGTGGTGGTGGCCGCATATTTTACGGTGATTCGGGCTCATTGTATGAGTATGGAGCTGTTTAAAATCTAAAGCAATTCTTTTTAAATGTTCTAGTATTATATATCTAAATAATTAACTTTACTAATTAAAAACGAAACAATATTTTTACACTATACCTATAGAATTTTATTAAAACAGCTGTAGTAAGTAATGATTTTTATATTATGTCGATGATCGCATTGATTGAAAGAATCATTTATAGCTTGCAAGCAATAAATAATAATAATGATAAGGTATTTATTTAACAATAATATTTTTAATATTGTAAATAAAGTAAAAATAAATATAATGTAGGTATACGAAAAAATGTCTATTTATTTATTCAAAAATTAAATAACTATTCAAGTTAAGTAAACATAAAGCATTATTACCTACTTAGATATTTTTATTGTCCAAAATCAAAAAAAAGAGAAAAAACTACTAATCACATTTATATTGATTCTTAAATTTTAATTTAAATCTCTTGCAATGTGCTCAGAAATTTAATATGGTAAATTGAATCAACCTATAATAGAGTATCAGGTTAATTGCAATCTAGATTCCTTCATTTTATTGGAAAACGATTTTGTTTTTGTCTGGGATTCTCTTTTATAAAACTGTTTTTTTTAAATCGGCGGCGATTTTTGTAGTAGGCGGAGGTGACAGATAAATGTAAACATAAATTTTTCATTGCTTGTGACAATAATTGTGTTGTAATAAAAGGTAAATAAATACAGTTTTTTACATTCAGAATTGTATTATCACTATTATAATTGCTAAAAATAATGATTTTCTCACAAAAAATTATTCCGATTTGACATTTTAAAAAAACGCTGCCAAAACCGTTAGAGTTATGAAAAAAATGGACATAAACAATATTATAGAGAATTAAATTTCCTATAAATAAGTCAGTGACGGCATATGTCTATCTTGAATATTTTAGGCGTGAGGGTGGTTGAAAGTTGTGCGCTGGAAAACGATAAGTTTAATTTAACAAAAGATCAGCGCGCGAATTTGAGGCGCCCTCACACCAAAACTATTAAAGATAGACTAATGCCACCACTGACTTTTTTTATAGGAAATTTAGTTCTCTATAAGATTGTTTATGTTAATTTTTTTCATAACTCGAACGGTTTTAGCAGCGTTTCGAGTTAAACGTGCCGGCGTCCATTTTAATTTATGGTTTTTTTTTTTCACAGTAGCCGACAATTTAGACAGATAATTTTTCAACAATCGTGTTCTACATATTTTTCTGCATCGAATGGTATATTTTTCGACCTGGTAAAATGAAGTGGAAATTAATTAGGGACGATGCGAGGCGCAGCCCGCGCGGCCCTCGCGGCCACCTACTCTCTCTCTTTGTCTTACGATTTCGCGTAGTTTGGCGACACTCTAACCATACGAAATATTGAGGCGTTTCATCACCTAATTGTCTTACACCGTGGGAAGAACTGAAGTACGTTCCTAATTCATTTCACCAACCTAGTTGACATCATTAGGAAATAATCAAAACAATGACTAACAGTTTTGATTTTCTCCGGAAATGCTTAGATGATAGAGTTTAGAACGATGGTGTTCTTAGTATTGTTACAGATTTCAACCTTCCTTATAGAGCATCTATTGAATATTAAACAATCTTTCAGGTCGAGTGCAGTGATGGGCAGACAGGATATGGACGAAAGAGACGTGCAATTGCAACATTACCTGCCGATCCCAATAAGATATTTGAAATAACGATCACTTCTTTCATAAAAGTGGGTTCGGATACTATTGAGGAAGCAGAGAAAGAAGAGACTAAAATATATAACGATAATAAATTAGTAGTTGGAAATCAAATGACGGATATCAAAGGTAAGAAAACTATCATATTAGAGAAATGAAATTTTATAAACTACAAAAATCTTTTCCATATTAAAAATAAGCAACTACAAAGAACCGGTAAATTTATACTCGATAATAGTTTAACGTTTTTTGGTAATTTTAATTAAAATGTTATTACCCCCTAATGGAAGACTAGTTGTTATAAAAAAAAAGAGATCTAGTTCGGCAGCCTCTTAAGGTAAAACTGGTAATAAAATTTGAATGTTGAAAGTGCCCCTTCCGATGGGTAGCCGGAATAAAATTAAAAGTGCGGAAGAGACACTGGCTAGCTCAGTGGGCGTAGGTGTGGGTTTGTTCAGTGGATGGAGGTAGTAAAACACCCTAATAAAAAATATTAATATAATTTCAACAATTAAATTCACACTGGTGAAGGTAGATATATCGAGCAATACACACAACATTCTCCCAGAGGGATATTAGAACACCTAAATATTAAGCTGTAAAGAAATTAACACACTACGTAGCTAAGGAAAAATTTAAAAACCGTAAGTGATCACTATGGTGTACAGAATGTTATGTACCAACTAGGTGTATTTTTATCTCCCTGAGGGGAGAATCTTATTGCTATTGGTTAACCTGAAGGGTAATATGATGCTAAACTGATACGTAAATAATATCAGCTACGATTAAAGATTTGGTTAACCTGAAGGGTAATATTATGCTAAACTGTTACGTAAATAAAATCAGCTATATCATTGTAGTGGGCCATGATATCTACAGAAACTCAAAAACGTCCCGAAGCACTAAGGTACTCTTCTTTGCTATACATCGAATATCGACCTAACCTCTCTACATGCAAAATGGGAGTCTCTTAAAATTTTTGTCAAAAAACACGAACATTTTCATGGCCCTGTATCTTGGAGCAAGTAGGTGAAAATGGATCGCTAACTGAAAATTAAAAGGCCAAAGGAACAATCACACACCTGTCAAAATTTGAGCAAAATCGATGTATTAGTTTTTAATAATAATAATAATAATAATAAACGTCTTTATTGATGGGCGAAGTTTAGTACAAAATACTATTCTTACACTTAACCCAGTTACATACTTTGAAAAACTATCCAAAATTCAAGGTGTTCGAGTTCAATTGCCGAGTAGTTTATTTGTCAATTTTTAATAATGGTTAGGCAACTAACAGAAATTCAGAAGATTAGATATTGTTTCCAAATTGGAAAATGGATGGTGCGGTATTGCTTCTGAATATAACATAAATAAATCCACTCTGATGAAAGTTAAAAAAATATGGGAAAATGAAAGAAACTATATCCCCCAAGCATGGATCTGGTAGGCCTAAACGAAATAATGAGCAACAAGATGAAACCCTTATAAATTAGTGAATGCAGTTTTGGAAACAAATTTTCCTGCATCAAGATCTAGTGCCTGTAGAAGAACTAAAAATAGCATTCTGAAGTGTGCTGCTAGAAAATACAAATTAACGGAGGAAAAAACAAGGACTGATCATTTTTGCACTCAACCATAATATTATTGTTGAACAATGAAGACTTTTGGTCAAAAGTCATATTTTCTGACGCAAAAGTTTTCCAGTCGTATAATGATGGACATATAACTATTATCTTATTATCTATCGTCATCAAAATGTGGAACAACTTCGTGCCATAATTGAAGATGAATGGGAAAGTTTATGTAATACCCAAATTGCGGAAAATTTAGTTTTATCAATGCCTAGGAAGCTACAAGCAATTTAGATGGGAAATGACTAAATATTAATTACTGTTATTTATGTTGTAATTTGTTTATTTGTGTTTTAAATTTTTATTCAAAATGTTATATTTAAAATATATTTCTACTAAAAATAGGATTATTTATTTATTTATCAGTATAAACTTACGTAATTAAAACTGACTGCCATCTATATTTTCATTATTAAGTTAATTTCAATAATTTACTGTCAAAAGAACAATTTAGACAACTAGAAATAGGCATTTCCCATTTCCTTATCTAAGAGTTGTACTACTTTTTTTTTAAATCAAGTGTACTTGTCACTTCACTTCACGACTTCACTCAACACAACCAACCACCGGGTTATTATATAAAATCAATCGTATTTAGCCAACGATATATTACAAACCCTATTAAGAATAAACCAATTCTCTTATGCAAAAGGCAATTTCATGACACTCACATCTCGTCGATATTTATTATCTAACAATATCCGACCGTGACGATACATTAATTAGACAGCACCACGACTCTCCAAGGCAAACATCAGCTCTATGCCACAGATAACCTACGACTAAATTCGACAGAAATTCTGTACTATCAACTGACAGCTCGGAAAGCACAAATATAAACAAACGAATGTTCCAAATATTCAATTAATATCTTAACTTCTGTCTTTATGGCTAGGTAAGTAGTAAAACAATATTATACGAGTTATTTGGGAAATTACCGATTTAATTTCGTTGTGTATAGTCTGAATGTCACGTCTTGTTGTTTCAGATCTGTTTACAAGCCAGCTGTTTTATGCACAATACTTTAGCAGTAAGAATAAAAAAAGTGCCTAGAATTTCTTAACTATTGTAATACTGAGATGAAGAATGCCTTGTGTCGAATGGCCAATGGTCAATATAATACATCGTACTAAACAAGAGTTGTCTCCGAGGCTTTTACAAGCACATCAGATTATTTCTGGTATTATGAGGAAAATACTTCAGACTATGGATTAATCTCTACCGCCATACTTTAATTTAGTAATACCGTGGTTGTCAACCTCACAAAACTGTAGCGAGTACTTGGAATGACCATTACATTACGAAGAAAGTGAACTATTTTAACTAAAATAAATAAATTACTGTATTGTATCATTTTTGTTAAATACAATAAATGCTGTGGTAGGTACGTAGTTTAATTTACATGTAACAATGTAAAAGCAAAACTGTCACCGAATTTTCTAAACAAATGCGTTCAATTGGGTTCATAAAAATCAAGTATCTTCTACTCTGTTCAATTTCTTCAACCGATGTTATTAACGCATATGTTCCTCACACTTATGGGATTACAGAACTCGTTATCACTCATTTATTATTATCGGTGTGGCCGGTGTGCTAATTAGGCGATTTATGTTGGTATTTGCAACAAATAAAATAAGCCAGTTCAGTCGTCGAAAAATTTAATTGAAGGTCCATTAATTCTCAGGCACACCGACTTAACAAAAATGAACCCTGTGATTATTTGAATATTATATACTTGAACGTGTTCAATAATCAAAGAAAAAAAATTACTAATAATGTTGCAAACTCAAGGTCACCTAACGACAACTTAGTATTAGCACAAACTTCTATCCTACCATGACGATTTTCGTATTTTTATTTTTGGCTCCAACTCTTTCGGGAAATCGAGTCTGAACACGAAATATTGTTCACCCCGTTCCCCCGAGGCTCACTATAATTTTTATGGTCTGCATTTGCTGTTCTTCACTGAGTTTCTGCAACAGAAATTCGCTTTACAATTACCTTTTAATAATAAATACATTATATTCAACGTATCGAGAATTTTTCTACTATGGAAAGATATTCCGAGTAATAATTTGCAAAAGGTGTATATTTCCTTCAAATGTATTATGACATGACATCTAAACGTATCGAATACACGAATAGTCAGAATGGTAAGTAATGCATGGTTTTGAATTTTTGACAGGTTGAATATGTGAGATAAAAATGTTTGGAAATATATGTATACAGTTATATTGAGGCTGTGAGTTTCGTTGAATTTAGGGCGATATTCATCTCGATGAATCGAGTAATGGGACTGCTACAACCGTCTAAAAGTTTATTCGAGTGAAGAATTGTGTACTTTGAAAATCGCAAAGTAATTGCAGTGTTTGTACTTAGGCTGGTAAAAATAAACAACAATAAATAAGCACTATAACTCGTTAAACGTACCACTGAAACTTTGGATCAAGATATGCCTATAGATTACATAATAAATTTTAAAAAATAAATTTCAAATAACATTATTATTATTCCTAATATTCTGTTATTCATTTCTTTAATTTATTAAGTTAGTAAGTCCAGAAAATGACATGTGTGAACATTTTATTCATAGCAAAGTAATTAACCTTTTCAATTTTCAAAAAAGGTTCAAATAAGTTTGGGAAAGCCAAAAGGAACGTGATAATGATAAAAACACCACACCAGTATGTCAATTTTGACAACTATTATTGAATAATGACCTTTTCTTTTCTTAAGTTAGAAAAAAAAAGTTTTAAAAATCGTAAATCAATGCCCTGTATAACAAGCGAACCCCATTATTTTGACGAGTTCTCTCAATACTTGAAATTACGAACAAAGAAACTAAATCATCCTGTACATTTAATTTTATTATATAAGGAAATGAAGAGTTGCCCCAACATCAGCTACATCCGGTATCCGAAATGATGTTAAAAATTCCTCAGTGCATGAATTATTCCCACTTGTATTGTAGGTACAAAGGCAAACAAACGCCACCCTCGCCCGTTGTCACTAGTCACTGTCACCATCACCATAACTGGTCATGGGTAGTACGCCCCTGTTTATCATAAGGGTAAAATGTTCAATAAATCACCAAACAATATTTACAGAGATAAAAGTTTGCGTCAAAGTAACAAATGTTAAATTATTTCCTGCTCGTACGGTTGTAAGCTTTTTCCACCGCTTTCTTGGGGGCTAATGGCTGCCTGCTGCTTTATGTTACTACCATCATTTGCATTTATCAAATTTCTTTGCGATTTTTTTAAGTTAAACAAGTAAATTTTACACGCTTGTGAAAATTTTGTACTAGAATATTTATCGGACTGGACTGACCCTATGCCAATTAGTGATGGAACCGGGAATACTGCCTATATACCGGGTGGCCACGAGACTAGGGTCATGCTTATATCCCTTTCAATAATGAACCGATTTAGATGAAATTTGGTACAAGGATATTAGACCTAATTTCGGATGAACATGCAGATATAGTCAAAATGGCCGACTTCCGGTTTCACCGGAAGCGCGTTTACCTTCGATTTTTTAAATGCATCACCCAGTATATTTTATGTTTTTCGTAATCTACAACTCAAATTACATAGAATAGCGTTGCCAAATTTACGTTTTTCTCAAGGAATTTTTTTTTTTTTTCAATGTCGTCAGTATTAGACAAAGATGAAGTGGTGCAGTTAGATCGGTAATTAAATTTGCTATTTAATGGCATTATGGCCCTTAGTAAGTGCCATTTAAAAAAATGATTTTTTCTTAAAAAAACACGTTTGGCAAATTTTATTTTTTCATGAGACATTTGTTAATGATTTAATTGATGAAATCACTATTAATATGAGTCACTAGAATCAACTGGAACAGATTTTTTCCCAATCACGGCCTTCTACGGTAAAAAATAAATTTGAAAAAAAGAAAAATTCCTTGAGAAAAACGTAAATTTGGCAACGCTATTCTATGTAATTTGAGTTGTAGATTACGAAAAACATAAAATATACTGGGTGATGCATTTAAAAAATCGAAGGTACACGTGCTTCCGGTGAAACCGGTAGTCGACCATTTTGACCATATCTGCATGTTCATCCGAAATTACGTCTAATATCCTTGTACCAAATTTCGTCTAAATCGGTTCATAATTGAAAGAGATATAAGCATGACCCTAGTCTCGTGGCCACCCGGTATAGGAGAATATTCCCCCAAAGTTGGATGAAAATTTAAAAAACGCAACAAATAAACCGCTTGTTGAGGCACACACAAAAAAATGTATATTTAAAACGAATAAATGTGCTTCAATCCAAATAAACGATAAGTTCATATATAATGAAAAATAGCATTCATTCAAATGAAGAGTACTATTTATTTGAGATTATTCTTATTTAGAAATTTACATACTATTGAATTAAGCTGTAAATTGATTTAAAATGAAAAATTCTAACATTCTTGTTTCAAAACTATTCCACGTTTTAAAATGAATACCTCAATATATTTCCTTTAAATACATGATTATTTCTTTATAAAGAAATGGTATGTTCCATGTAACGTTATCTATTATTTAAAACAATAATACTGAATCGTTTAAATTAAAACAATAATAACATTAAACTAAGATTACATATAATTTTAAACTGATTATATGATTTGTTTGTCTAGAAATTATTATGGTCTTCAAGAAAAATTTCCATTTATTTAAACTGAAAAAGAGCAAGTCTTGATATAAAATCATATTATTCTTAATCTAAGATTATGATTTATTTAGAAATTAAATTCCAAAGAAGTTCATACTTCATAGTGGTAAATAATAAAATGAATTCTACTATTTACGTCAAAAGTCCAAATGCGAGTCTAAAGTCTATCCTCTAAATAATGCCTTAAAAAGACATGTGAAGCTAATTCGCCAATTCTACATTTGAACTGATAATTCCCAGTTCTTGATAAACTTGATCCACATAAAGTCGGTGAGATGCACCGTGTAGCCCTCTGGTGAAGCTTATTGCAATGTGGACAGTGCCCAGACCAGGCGAATAATAGAAATGAATTCCAAACAAGTCAGAAGTCCTTAGAGGCAAATATTTAATATAAAAATAAAATAGTAAAATGAATTTTATTATTTACATCAAAATGCTAGTCTATATCCTCTAAAATAAAGTCTTAAATCAGAAAGACCGCAAAAGGCTTCCACCAAGATCAGAAAATTTTCTGGTCGAAATTATGTATAGTCTTCTATTTAGAAAATGGATGTCTTAAATATACTTCTCTCAAGTTAACTAGATGATTTTCTCAAATATTTAAATAAATACATGTATTCAAATGAATACTTCTATTATTTGTTTAAAATATATGTAATTTTTATGCTAAGACTATAAAATTTTTAAATTAAAGTAATGTATAGTTTTCAATGTGAATATTTGGATGTCTCTTCTTGATTATACTCCTTTCAGGTTAAATATATGATATTCTCAATTTTTAAATATATAAGTATATCAAAATAAGAATTCTATCGTTTGTTTCAAATTTACGTAATGGTTGTACCAAGAATAATGAATTTTTAAATTAAAATTATATATAGTCTTTAGTGTAGAATAAGGATATTTCTACTTGATTAAATACATCTCAAAGTAAATATATGATATTCTCAAATGTTTAAACATATACATATGTTCAAAACAAGAATTCTGTAACTTGTTTTAAATTTACATAATATTTGTTCAAAAAGTAACGCATTATTAAATGGAGATTATGCATCGTTTTATATTTAGGATATGAATATTTTGATTTGATTATACCCCTCTCAAGTGAAAGAAATTCTTCAAGATTTTGATATAGTTTTCACGAATAAATATAATGCTTCAAACTAAGAAAAATCTCTCTCATTGAACAAATAATACATTAAAATTCCTGAATAAATTGGTATATTCAAAAGAAAACTACTTTTTTTTGTGTGCAGCTGACCGACAAAAGAAATAGACCTATGCGGCTCTGTTAGAATGCAGAATGTCAGTTGCAGTACACTACTTTCCAAGGCAAGGGAGGAATGAAGCGAAGGGAATTGTGGCCCTTCTCATATGACTCTTCTGACGGGAACAAACACAAATTATAATGATGAATCTAAGTTTTAACTGACCTTTTTAATATTGTACAAATAAGTACGAATGTTACTCACTTTTATAAGTCATGTAGATTGGGGGTCATTCGATATTAAATCATCCAAGGCATGGATGGAAAATCTTTAATTTGTACGCAAATTTGTCAGGGTATTTTCCATATAATTTAAGAAGGCATGGTATTTTTCTTTTTGGGGTCCTATTTATTTGGTTTTTCGAAAATATATTTTTTCACTGCAAGAATATATTATTACCTATTCTTACTTTATTAATCAATCAACACATACATTTTCAAAAAATCGACAAATAGAATTTTTTTGTGTGAAGTTGTGTTGAAGTGAGAAAAACGGTTATCGATCAGTGAAAAAATCGAGAAAAACGTATGTTATTTTTTCGTAGTAGAGTGTTGTGACGACGTCTACTTACGTAACCTGTAATCTTTGTAACTGGCTACTTACAAATAGAATTCTCTGGCTTTGTAACACTTTTTAGACGGAAACTCGGGGCCAATCCCTTAATTTTTAAGTGCAAGGAACAGCACTTGTTTGGTTCTCCGGTGTGAGAACGTTTAGGGGTAGCTAACAGATGAAGATACGGTTATTTGTCCAGGGCCCTTAAGATGAATGTCTTGTCAACTGGACTTGGACAATTTCTCAAACGGGTTAATTAGAAATAAACGACTGAAATAATAACTCGTGAATTACCTATGTATAACAACGTATTTATTTACTAGAACAGTAATGAATAAATAAATAAACAGGAAAGCGGTACGGACCACGGTGTATTCTTACCAATATTATTTTCAAGAAAATTTATTACTACTTTTAATTCGGAGCGGCGGTTACGGACGGAAGTGAAAACGGTGACAGTTTCGTATTGATGCGGACTGATTTTCAACTGATCTTGAACTGATGCGGACTGGACTGGTCTCCGGCGGTTTATTACTTTTATGACGTATCCAGACGGCGCGTTAAAGGGACGTACTGACTTGAAACGATGGACTCGTACTTACAACGTTACTACAGAGGTCGGGCGTATTATGTAATTAGCAACATTGACTCGGAGCATCAATAACCTGAAATGGGTTTCTTGCAATTTCTAGACTATATTGCAAAAAGAAACGGATTAACCGGTTTTAGTAACTAATAACTTCGTGTCGCTATTTTTCCACGCCCGTATTTCTCGAATCATTTTCATGGGAAAAAACATTATCTGGTAAAAAATGCTCTCTTGTGTTTTAATACCCGAAAATGCTGTTTTCGCTTTTTGTCATGAACCCCAAAAACGCGATAAAATCGACAAAAATGAATGGATTTGCAAAAACTTTTCTTAAATTGTTTAAAAATAATAATTTTGCGAAAATAATGAAAAATGTAAAAAAATATGAACTCAGATCTACCATGTTGCCACATTTTTTTCCTTGCCAATTTTCTCGCTAATTTGAGCAACATTTTGTAATGATTTCTACAGGGTGTCCCGAAATAACGTGAAAACCCCTTAAGGGTAGATTCCTCATCAAAAAATAAGTATAGTCTTTTATATACAGTAAGGTCGAAAACGGTCACCTTGAGCCGCTAGACCTCCTCAAAGGGGGGCAGCAAAAAGTGATTTTTTTGGCAGATTTGATTCATGACAATAACATGACATTATGGTAACAGTGACACATGCCTACTTATTCTTTTTGTATCAAACTCCGTTTTCAATTTAACAGAAACGGCTATTATGCAAGGGATCAGAAAATATTTTTTTATTTGAAATTGATGAGATTTACGATAAATTTTCAGGAGAGATGAAAGTAGTAGAATACATGTGGCTTTCTGAAAAATATTTAATTTCAAAACAAAATTCATCTGTTTAAAAGTTCTGACTAAAAATTCAATAGGGGTTGTAACTTATTTAAAAAGTAAGTAGAAAAATAAAAATGCATCGAAAATAAGACGTTCCATAGGTACAAAGTCGTGCCCAAATTTCATTCCACTAACTTTAGTCACTTTCGAGAGAAAAAAAATCACTTTTTGGTGCCCCCCTTTGAGGAGGTCTAGCGGCTCAAGGAAGCCGTTTTCGACCTTACTGTACATAAAAGACTATACTTATTTTTTGATGAGGAATCTACCTTTAAGAGGTTTCACGTTATTTCGGGACATCATGTATACGTGAAAATGGCTTATTCAAATTTCGATATTTTTAGCAATAATTGAATTTTCGCAGTAGACCAATTGCAAATTTAGGGATAAAGGTTGATTTAGGGATAAGAATTAATTAAACAAGTCATATACATATATTTTGGATAAATATTCTTTAAAAAAGGGCCTCTACGTAAATTGTTAATTTCGTATAATCATGCAATGATTTTTAATTCATATAATTAATTTTCATCTCTAAATCAATCTTTATTCCTAAATTTGTTATTTTACTTACATTTACTAGTGAATCATTAAAATAAAGAAACGGACATTCCATTTTTGAAAAAAAAATTGTAATTTGAGTGCATACAAGTCATTTTCACATATTGGGAGCATTACAGAATGTTGCCCAGATCTTCTCTTATTAGTGGAAAAATTGGCAAGAAGTGGCAAAATATTAGATAGATTTGAGTCCGAAATTTTTTGCATTTTTCACTATTTTCGCAATAGTTAGTTAATTATGGTTTAAAACTTTGTAACGATCATATATCCTTAAAGGTGGTTATTCATTTCTAAACAAAATTAGAAGAAGTTCGTCCAAATCCATCTATTTTTGTGTATTTTATCGCGTTTTGAAACAATTTTTCACGACAAAAAGATAAAACACATTACGTCAAATTTTTTTTTTTTTTTCGAAAATCAAATAAATCGTATTTTTGAGCCAAATGAAAAAATACACGTATTCTTAAATTATTGGAAAATACCCTGACAAACTTTCGTACGAATTAAAAATTTTTCACCGAATGCCTTGGTTGTTTTAAAATGAAATTTCCCCCAGTCAACAGGTCAAGGAATGTTTATAATTGGCAAATTTTTTTAATTCGACATACTAATTATATCCTCAGTTTTTGACCTTAAGGCGTTGCCGTTCACACTGCCATATTGGGAAAATGCAGCCAAAAATAACTTTTGAAATCATTTTTTTGTAGGGTACATTTCCTAAATTTTTTCTATAAAGCTTTTTTCTCAAGCGAATAGTTTTCGAGATACAAGAGTAAGCGGAGTAATTTTTCGAATTTTTCTCTTTAAATTGTAGCTAATTATTATACATGTTTTGTTTTTCATTCGCTTCCAAACCCCCAAGAATGTAGAGGAAAAGACGTGTTCTCTTATGTGGTTTCCCCAGTAGGCTCAATCCACAATGCACGATCTCAAGGAATGTCTTTTTGATCTCATATAGAGGTTGATTGGGATCATTGATCTTGCTGAGGATTTTCATCTTCCTCCTCGGTCTCTTCTTCTGTAGCATTATTTTTTATTTCGATAGTGAGAAATTGATCTAATCCAATTTTCCTACATCTTCATGATCACCCCACATTCTTTCTTATATTTGCACGACATGAATTCTGATAGTGCTTCAGAAGAGGGATCTTTATGGTTGTTATTGAAGTAAGTAGAAATTTCACTGCTTTTCCACCCCCACTCTTGTGTATTTTTTCGACCTGTCGTATCAAAATTAAACCAGATATTAGGTTCGAAGCGAATAGTGTTGTGGCATCGCTTGGAGGGGGTATTGTTACTAAATTCAATTTAAATATAAGTGATGAACAAGTACTAATCGTCGAAATCGAGTATTTAAGGATGAAAATACAGATCGTGAAGACATCACCTCCGTGATTTTTTTACAGAGATTTTAGCGATATTATTGCTTCAGATACTCTTCGTTATCAACATCCATGACAAAAAGTAAGTATTCACATAACTCGCACCGGAGACGAGATGTTCGCGAAAAAATGATTTTTTGCTCCAGCGGAGCAAACGGCAACGCCTCAAGGTCAAAAACTCACAATGTTAATTAGTATGTCCAACTTAAGAACTATGCCAATTATAAACTTTCCTTGACCATTTGAAGAGTTAGATATCTTTTTATGTCTCTACGTATGGGATTATTGGAGAAAAACATTGAAATAGTATTTATTATACACTTTAAAAACTTCTTTATTGATTTGGATTTCTAAATTTCGATATATTGGCAAGGCTAAGCTAAGCTCTTATCCATCTTTGATTGCAATAAATTTTCTGTAAATAAATCCAGTTGTAAGTCCTATTAGTTACTAACTTATATACTGGTGTAGGAGAACATTTACTTGAATGTCAATAGCCCGAAGCCACAAAATAAAAATAAACACTTCAGTATTGGCCTTTTGCAATCAATGAACTTATTTTTGCGCAATGCGCTTGTGATACTAATTGATAATCACCGGTATGCTGACTGCTTTCGAGAGCAGAGATGTTATTAGTACGTTTGCCAAAGAATAAAATTAACTAGAACCTCATGTAATTACATAATTTCGTTAGCTAATTAGCTAACGAAATTACTTTTCCACTAGTGTTTTGTTTATGTACGCAATGAAAAAGTTTGCAGCAGTGATTTACTAACTCTCACCTGAAAGTAATAATAGGGTAATAATATGAGTAAAACTGCATTTTTTGTAAATAACTGAAAATAAAATATCTTGAAAAATTTTAAATCAATCTTAAAAGACAATAGTAAAACTAGTAAAAATAAGAAGAAATAATAGATATCGTCATCGACAATTCCTATGCTTTATGAAATTTCCTCGGTACATTCATCTTGACAACAATCTTCATTTTCAATTTCTTGTAATAATGACACGCGGGAGGCTTGTGGCGTCAAAAACAGCAAGGATTCGAGCAAACAAACCAAAGCCACCGTCCCAAAATTGCCTCTCTTATTCGAAACCATGCCGAAAGAATAAGAAATAAAATAGGAGTTAGTTCAGAAGAGAAAGCGCACTTTCAGAATATGGAGATTTAGCTAGGTATACCTATCAACGTTTAATAACTAATGTATTAAGGCTGTGTCAACGATTCAGTTAACCATCCGCTTGTGAATCAGGAATAGTTGCGGAGGTAACGACCGTATCAGTATTAAGTCAAGCAGCCGCTATCGCAACCTCTGAACCAGCGTTTGGCCGTTGACTTCAACGCAGGGACAAGCTTTTAATATATCGATATACCCTATCGATAGATTAACGGTAGCCGTCGACAATGAATGCTCTCTGCTCTCTCGTATACAGGTTTCGCAATATCCTGAGCTAAAGATACAACACTATAAATGCACAATCCACAATTCACTTCTGACGCTCCCCAGACAGGATTCGTTCACTCTTCTTTGGCTTCAGCCGAAGGGTCACTGTCGCACAATGCGAGGGTCGTTAACTAGATGGTCAACACAAGTACTTAATTACCACTAGAATACAATAAAAGAAGAAATTAATATATAAAAATATATTGAATAATCATCATTCTACATATAAAGCTTCACCAAGCAAGGTCTACCATCATAGCCACGATATCCCCACAAAGGGTCAACGACCGCGATGGCCGCGCGTAAAGGAGAGTGATCGATTGCCGAAAGAGAATTGTATTACATGGACGTGAATTGGCAATTTAGTGAGTGGAGTTTCTTTTGTATGAAATAGGTAAAACCCTTTACTAAAATTTATTGTAATATTCTCCAAATATAATATACACCGTTAGACGTCCGTTTATCTTTCAGAAAAGGAATTCTCTTCGAATGTGATTTCACGAGGCGGTCACTTGGTATATATACCAAAACGACTTGGTACCCTTTCAAATCGCCCACCAGTCGTTTCTGATCCGAGTATTTCAATTTTCACCTTAGTTCCTAAATTTAAAAATGGTTCTATCAGACATGATCCCGGTAGAGACGAAGAATGGGCGTAAGGCGAGGCCAGCTCAACCTTCCCTGAAGCTATTTGGTCACGGACTCACGAGGAATTCCAGAACGCGAGAGTAGAGTGAACCTATGCTTCCGTAGACCAACGCAACCACGAAGGTGGATCAGTTTATGGTGAAACATGATCAAGAGCCAATTGATCTACGGTAGATTCACTCTCGTGCCTATATGGATTCTTCGCTCGTGATCTGTTAGACCGGCTTCGGACGATAATCATTTGCGCGATAATTATCGTTATGTTTAAAATCACAGTCCGTCCATTGAGGATTCGGTACTGGCGGAGGATAAGGGTTATCCTTGGTCGTCTCTGCATGCTGCATCGTGTCTGATTATATATGTCCATGCTTGGATATTTGGTCGAAAAGATAAAGGGAATTTTGGAAAGTGTACTGAAAATCGAAAAAATCCTGATATGCACGAAATCTCATATTTCATGCATATCAGGCAAAAATAGGATTTTGGGGTTTAGGAACTGATATGAAAATTGTGATAATTATTGATAAAAAATGGTGCATATGGAACTTGATGTTCCATACACACCATACAAGGTTATACTTGTTTCTTAAATTAAAATGGATCTTTCGACTTAAAACTACTTCTACGCCTCCTGCTGCGTTCGTTAACATACCACATGTAGACGTGAAGTGACAGTGAAAATGTACAGATACCATGGCCATAAATACATTAAACGTAATGCCAATGAAATTACCACTAATGAACGCCCATGGTTAACCCAAAGGGTCAGTTAGTAATAACCAGAAGGCAGAAGGCATATTTCAAAAGCGTGCTTGAGGCTTGCAAAGCCCATCAAATCGCCCATCCACCTCGGCACATTCAAAGAAACATCCAAGAGGTACAAATTGTGTTCAAGCCGTTAAATGTTACATATCGGCCCAGATGCTTACAATAAATAATAAATTCCTTTTTAAATATTAATTAATTCATTTTAATTATGAGCGCAAATTAATAAAATATAGTACCACAGAAATCAATGAAGTCGTAATTTGTCATTTTTACTTCGAGAAGGTAAAATTTGTTTAACACTCTTTCTATTTCAAATTTAAACACCTAAAAACTTCCATAAAAAATGCCGACAAACGAATTTATAGGGAATCACGAGCATGATCGCCGACCGAAAAGGTTTAAGAAAAAATTTTAAATTTTTCTTTGCTACTTTATACTAGAATTACTAGAACCACCTAAAAAAATAAATAACATTAATAAATATCACAATAGCTTACAGAACATAATTCAATTTACCGTAGTTCCCTCAAATATTTTACACTGTACACTGTTCATAAGGCGCCCGGTCTTTTTTTTTTTGACGACCCGTAACACCTGCGAACCCATGCTAGTCCAATGAAAGCATCAGTAAATAACGTCTTCATGTATGCCGGTTACTCATGTGGTCTACTCTAGTATACATACGGGTAGCATCTTTATATTCGAACACGATTTCGATGTTGTTTCAGCGCACAGGTTTTGTAATGAAATGAGCCTGGTATAAACTCATTAGACTGACTGTTTCAATCGGAAATAGAAAGACTATACGCAGTAAAGTAGACGTTGGGTAATCGTAATCATACTTATATCGTCTAGTGTCGAACCGGTTTTCACAGGCCAAAAATCGACAAAATTCTTAGTAGTACACAGATGGTCGGAATATTTAGGATTAATGGCATATAAATGGGGAAAAATCGATTGGACCCCAACAAATAACCAGAAGTAGGGTGGAGGTAGGAAA
This sequence comes from Rhagium mordax, assembly GCA_963680705.1. Taxonomy (NCBI): domain Eukaryota; kingdom Metazoa; phylum Arthropoda; class Insecta; order Coleoptera; family Cerambycidae; genus Rhagium; species Rhagium mordax. The sequence goes on from OY796657.1 coordinate 11,420,180, forward strand.
ATGGGTGTTTTTAGGGGTAAAACGTGTTTTTTTACGATTTGCGGCAAACTAGACCTCCTAGCGAAAAAGTTAAATGCAAAAGTTGTAAGTAGATAAATGAAAATCTACAACTTTTATTTTAACCATTTTTCAACATAACCTCAAAATTATTGAGAAAAACGTCAAAAACCAATTTTTTTATTTTTTATTTTTTTTCTCCCACAAAAATGATTCGATTTTAATGAAATTTCATGAAAATGTACATTTTTGTGTCTCACATAAGCTGTAATTTTTTTGGAGCGAAATGTTTATTTTTTTATTTTATTGCGAATTTAACTCGGAATTTAATTTGAAAAAAGGGCCTAATTTTCAATCAATAAAGTTCTAAAAATCTACTTTATGATGGTATGAAAAAATCATACTGTTACTATGGAAAAGCATTAGTCAAAAATGGGTAAAACCAAAACAAAAAGATCTTTTCAAGATCGATTTTTCCGTAAATGTCTCGAATTTTTCATTGTTTATTGAAATGAAGTGTTAAGATTAATGCAAAACGGTAATTTCAATGTAATATCAAATAAGGGAACTTTGATTAACCGTTAAAGGTTCGGGATGGTGAAAAATAAATTGTTTAAACAATGAATTCAATCGATTTCCCATTTTTGACAATGTTTTTTCATAGTAACAGTATGATTTTTTACACCATCTTAAAGTAAAGGTTTCAACGAAAAAAATTTCGTCCTGAAATTTTCAAAAATCAAAATTTTTTTAATCAACTTTTTTTATTAAAAATTAGGCATTTAAAAAAAATTAAATTCGCAATAAAATCAAAAAATTTGTATTTAGCTTCAAAAAAAATTACAGCTTATTTGAGATACAAAAATGGACATTTTCACCAAATTTCATTAAAATCGAATCATTTTGGTAGGAGATAAAAATAAAAAATCAAAAAATTGGTTTTTGGCGTTTTTCTCAATAGGTTTGAAGTTATGTTGAAATATGATTGAAATAAACGTCGTAGATCTTTCAATTACCTATATCTTTTGCATTTAGCGTTTTCAATAGGAGGTCTAGTTTTGCCGGAAATCGTAAAAAACACGTTTCACCCCTAAAAACACCCCTTTTCCCACCCCCACCCTATTTCTGGTTAATTGTTGGGGTCTAATCAATATTCCCCATTTATATAACATTAATGATAAATTTTTAGACTATTCATAAACTATATACTATATTTTTTCAAAAAAAAATTATTAGCACTGGACTAATAATCAATCCACAGACTATAACTTGCGTTTTTTTAAGTTAATTTTTGAATATTTTTCAGCATCTTATAGGAAAAATTGCACAATTGAAATAATTAAAAAAAAGGATAATTAAAGTAATATTTGAAAACAATTAAAAGTAAAAGATGTTTGCTTTCTTTCATTTCATAAATAAAATTATAAAGTTATTTATCCTTTGAAGATTTTTTCCGAGTCATATTACTTAAAATATACATATATACTGTCATGTATTTTAATAAATAAAAATTAAATTCAATACTTTTAAAAAGAAAAATAAAAAATTCGAAATTGTTCATACTTCACCCTGAATAAAAGCAGCAAATAACTTTAACTTTAAATAAATAAAAGAAGGTTTAAACACATAGTTAACCACCACCTAAAACAGTAAATTAAAACCACAAAAATGATAAATAAAATAACATTAACCACCAGAAAGGTAATATTAAATAAGTTAATCAATCTCTAGTGTCAAATAAGCAACATTTAATAAAGAATGAGCAAGGTTGTAGTTTTATCTAGCGAAAAGGCTAACGTAGAAAACCGTAATATTAATGCTTGATGTTAATTAAGATTTAATTTTATGTAAAACCGATCGTCTATGCCACCAGGATAGACACATTGTAACTTAAAATTGTAGAAAGGTATATTAAAAAATAATGCAAAATAAATTAATTTCATATTTTTGTTACAGATAAAACTTTCTACAGATCGGATCATCCAGTCGAGGAGGTGGTTGAATTAACAGAAGAAAAAGTGTACACCGAGTTGCGCGCGGAAAGCTCTTCAATAAAAAATGCCGTCGAATTTACCATTTTGCTTGTAACTTTATTCAATTTATTTTTGTAAATAATTAGGCTATATACATATCGTGCAGGCTCAAAATTTTTTACTTTTATACTACGATTAATACTGTAAATATGTCTGTGATAATAAGATTTACGATACAATGCAAAATCGATGTTAGATAATTGTGATTAGGTAGTTCTGCACATTTTTTATTTTGTAAATTTATCATTGCATGTATTCGAAACATATTTCTCACTCCAGATATTGTCGCATTATTTCCGGCGTCGATCGATCTGGTACTCTTCGGTACCACGTAATTTACTGGAAATTTTGAGTTGTGAACGTTTGTACAAACTTTGGAGTAATAAACATGTTTGCCAAGCAGTTGGTCATTTCACACCTCACTCATGTAAATAATTTCGAGGTAAAATGTCTAATCAGCCGGTCAAATTGTAATTTTATTCTAACTTGTGATGATAAAATATTGCAAGGTGCAACATTTTCTTATTTAAATAATAATATACTGTGAGGTGTAAAATGCTTTAAAATATCCCATACACACGTTTTACTTAATTTTGGTGCTGTTATAGTCAAATTAAAAATAGCACTAAATTTACGTAAATACAAAAGTTAATTGCAAATAGTAACTAATAAAACTAGAATTTAATACTGCCAGCTTACATTAACATAAAGGCCATTAATTTAATTAAATTACTTGGTGGTGTCTTATGTTGTTTTGCATTTTGCTGTGTATATGTCTTCTACGAAATTAATATGCAATTTCTCTTGAATTATGTTTTGTCCCAGACAAAATTATTAAACGTTTACCAGTCTGACGTCCAGATTCGTTAGAACTTTTTTCAGTAATCCAATTGTTATTCTTTAGGGTTTGTTTACTCAAAAAATATTTCTTACGTAAAATAACGACAAAAATATTTCGCAAATGAATGTCCTAGCAATAATAATGTCTTAAACAAGGATCTGAAAAATCCGCAGCAATATTCAATGCCAGTTGTACTGTTACCGACTTAATTTAACCAAAAACGGAAACTCACCGAGTCGGGACTCAACCAGTTTTGCAATAAAAAGAAACTCAATCGAAGACCAATTAATGCTTTTAACTGTGCAAGCAAGCTTCTGGGTCTAATACAATTGTAAATAGATTTGATAGATCTATTTATTAAGGTGTATTTGTGGTAAAAGTCGGCTTTGTTTGATACGTCCACTATTCGCGAAAAAATAACGCACGATTAATTTATTAATACTTAATAAGATTCTTGCATTTACTAGGGCATTAGACACCACTATAAAAAATTACTAGTTATACAGGGTGAACCCCAACTTATTTATTTCCTTTTAAGGGATGGTCGGTCCCTTAATGGTAAATCCATATAAAAAATGAGAAAGGCACGCGGCAGTTTTCGAGAAAAAAAAATACGTCAACATTTTGAGAACTTAAAAACTGATTTTTTTGGATAATTTATCGTTCGAAATACCTAAGATAACTTTGTTGGTGATTTTATGGAGGTTTTTATATCTTTGGAATTTGTAATGAACTTAGATAAACAAAGCATGTTGTTCACCTAATATTATGTGAATCAGTAGAATTATGCAGTGGTCCTCAAAAGTTCAATAGATTTTTACAAAAAAAATAGGTCAGTTTTTCAACTAGTTTTTTTATAATTTTTTACTCGTAATTTATGTTAAAAATATTAAAAGAAATTAAATAAGTTGGATTCACCCTGTATATAGTTTCTATAAGAGGATATTTTGTAAACCATGACACATTATTTTAATTAATATGCATTTTAACCAAGTTTTATTTTTCGCAAAATTTATGTTATGATACAGGAGAGAAAGTTACTCAATTAAGCGATTCGACATGATGAAATTATACATATAGTTAAATTGATGCTGTTTACTAGCCATTACAGCGGCTGGTTTACAATAAGACGATTTATTAATGTTTGGAATTTTTTCAAATCGTTTTCCTGTATCATAATCTTTGTACTATGGTGTGCAAAATATTAATTACCTAATTAAAATAAAATAATATTTGTAATATTTTAACTAGTCTGTATTTCCAATTAATTTAATTTAATAAACCGATAACGACTAAAATCAGTTTTATTATTTAATTTCGAAACGTGTAACTTTCGTTCTTTCCGCCCAGCTTCTAAGAAGTTACTTTGACGCCTGTGAGCCGGCAGTACTAGCAGGACGGTGTATCTCGGACGCCAGTTTCTGTTTTAGAGTGTGGAAGCACCACTTTTCTGTATTAGCAGGACAATGGAGGCTTAGATAGCTACAGTGAAGAAATGGCAATGCCAGGGATCTTTAACCTATAAAGAAAACTCAGGAAACTCGCGTTAAAAATATAAATAAGTCAATAACACTTACTACGGTTAAATACAGAATATATATCTACAGGAAAACAGTAGGCAGACTAAGGCAATACTAAAGCGAGTAAGCAGTAATACGGTTAAGCGGAAAAGCGTACAGCAGGCAAATCACTTTATTCACTCAAGTTAGTGAAAGGTGACGGTTTTATTTACTAAGCTGAACTGATCGAAGCAAACTAAATTCTACTCTTCTGTTGTCGAATTTCAGTCCCCTATGCCGGCACAATAATGGAAATTATTCTATTTTACCTTAATCACTGGTAGAGCTGGTCGGAATGATAGCTAGAAACAAACTGAATATCCTAATATATTCTGCAGTTGCCAGAATTTGGAACGTTACAAAATGGGAGATGCGCAGTAGATTGGCGCGGTAAAATTGTGAACTTGTAAAAATACAATTAATATACTGGTACACTAATAGAAATTATTCTTTTAATCGATTTTACTTATTTTTCTCTTCCTTTTCTTTTTTAGGATTTATTACCACATTTCTTGAAATTCGTGTAAAAAGAATGACTTATCTAAAAAATATTCAAATTAACCAGTTTTAAACTGGAAAATAACCTTTACGCGTACTGAACGATGTAAAAGTGAATTGCTAACTATAATTTTAATCTCGCGGTCTAGGTATCTAGAACCGGTGATTTTACGCTTAGTGGGGAACAGAGGTTTCTGCGTGTGTTTATGAATTGGAATGCTCGATTCGCTGACCGGGATGACGTTATTCGGTTACTTATTATTTGCTAGTTCGAGCGGTATTCATGTAATCAATCCACCGCACTGGTTGAAAAATTATGGGAGGTATCAGATTCGTTGTGATTTACCACAGTGACGAAAGCTCAAATATAATTTAAATAAAAATTAAATATATTTGCCTGCCTTAGAAATACACTTAAATAATGCAATCTAATAGTACATAATGCAGAGGAATGTAATACTTAACTATATAATCACTTCGTTACAAACGTTGAGTGAAGTAAGTAATTTCAAAAATAGATATTCTCAAGGGCGATTATATACTGTTGAAACCAGGAAGCCGACCTGTTGAAACGAGAAAATAAGACAAACCAAGCAGTATAAGTAAACTCAAAAAATTATACTACTACTACTAGTTTATAATTACAAGGACTTTATAGGGAAAGAGACGACAATAGAGCCAAAATTACGCCCACCCGCCATTATGAGGATAAATTTATCTTAACTAACATAACCTTAAATTTTTGGTTTTCAATTTTCATTTTAATTTTTGTAGTTCTAGCTTGGATTCATTATAACATTTAGAAACTCTCTCATACAGTAGATTTATAAATTTTCAATATTGTAAATTATTTAAAATAGACTGATAATTATAGGTTAGAATTCCAACCTACAAGAAGCATTTTGGCTTGGGTTTCTTTAGTTCACTATTGAAACACTCGTATTATGACGTATTACTGATTATTAGTGTAATTTAATGAAAGTCTAGAATATTTTAGTTATGTATTATGCAAAAATGGATGTACTTCTTAAGAATATAAAAATATGTGTGCAAGTGTGAGGTTAGGTAAAGTTGTAAATTTCATTAAAACGTTTTTAGCAAAACAATTGAATTTCACGCTAGCCAATAATGAATGAATTTATATTTTCTACAGTTTTTAAAACAGCCTTTTCCTAGACTTTTTGGTTAAATAATAAATGAGTAAATAGCCAACAATGAAGTATGATGAGAAATAACCTAAACCAACACTTACCATGAATACAATATACAGTATAAAGTTAAATATGTCTTAAAATAGTTCTTTTCACAATACACTAATCACAAATAATTTTTATACGTTTAATAAGTCATAATAAATTGTTAAAGACAACTTAAACAAGTTCAGAATTTTTAGCTTTTTAATGGCGGTACATACCATGTGATTCCAACTACCAATCAAAATGTTGACATTGGCGCCACTGTCCCTATACAGTATCTGTAGTTTACATTACTTTATCTACTCTTATTAGGTTATATATTAATTAACCAACTGGTTTTGAACAATTAATAATAGTATCCATAAACAGATAGCGTTGAGTTATAGTAATTAAAAAGTCACCGGTGAATCTGTGTTTACAACAATCTCCTTTAACTTCATGCCTAGCCTGTCCAATAGAAATTCTTTTCCGATACGGTGAAATAGAATGGTCCATTATTATTGATGGGTGGAAAGTGATTTAACTAATTTAGGTGAAGTAATAGTTGTGCCAAAAATGATGAATTCGGACTTGCAAAGGTTAGTATTTATTGTTATAATCGTAGATAAAGTATAATATTCAACTCGTGATAATGCTAAATAACTCACTTGATGAATTACACCACTCGCCTGGCGGCTCGTGGCGCAAAATTCATCGTCGTGAGTTATTTAGTATTATCACTTGTTAAATAATATACTATTATTATTTTTTACTCAAGGGCTCAGAAGATATTAAAGCGTGTATACATTTTAAAATTTTAACACTGTTGCAATTTATTTTGTATATATACAGGGTGATTAAAAAATAAGTACCGCAAATTGGTTGGCCGATAAATCTTTACAAAATGTTAATACCATTGTTCTCTCAACTCCCTTCTTGCTGCTACACACGATGCTAAAGAACGTTAAGAAAATATACTTTAAATATAACTTACTAGCTATTTTTATAAATCAATATGTATCAATCCTACTAAAAAACAACAATTCAAGAGTTAAATAATATCTTTGATAGTTTTAGATAAATGTAAATATGAAACAAATACCACAAGAAAATTCAAATAAAAAAACAAGAAATACCAAAATTAAAATATATTTCATTAGCTGCTCAGTCATGTATGTATATGAGCAAGAGTGCATTTTGGAGCACGTTTTCTTATTTTTTTCCATAAAACACATCTAAATTAGGCCAGCTCAAGCATTTTCAATCCTTCTTTTAATATATTTTAAGGTATAAACCGGTTTTGTATAAACGTGTTGTTATACCCTAGATACAATCCATAGAAATCGGAATAAGCAATCGGTGACGTCCCATCATACATAAATAAATAAATAGATTTAATTTCCTTTTATACAGTTTAAACTGTAACGAAGTGATTTTTTCGTCAAAGATTTTTTGTTGTTTAAAATATTTTCGTCACTTTGGTACACCCTCTAGCACCTGTTAAGGTTTAAATCAGTATTAATCTAGTTTAAGTTGAGTTGTAAAGCTAGTAAATAAGAATTAAATTGATTGATTAATTTAAAATATATTTCAGTACTTTCGGATCATACCCGGTATAGTTGTAAGTACGTGGTACGTGAAAAGAATAAACCGCGCCAGTACTAAAAATCATTCGTTACTAAAAATTGTCAAGATATTAATCCGTGCCTGTTTTAATCCGGTTCTTTTTGCAACATAATTTAAAAATTGCAAGAAAACTATTTATGACTTCAGAATTACCGAGTAACGCGGTTAAATTATGCAACGCGTTAGAGCTTGGTTGAAAACATATCTAGCCTAAGGTACCTATCAGAATCCAACTAGCAACATGAACGCGCAATAAGAACTGAACAGGAACCGGATCTTTCGCCACCACGACCGAAGGATACGTCAGGAAAATTTGTAATAAATTCGCCGGGAACACAAAAAATAGGATATTTATGGTTTATCTTTTATGTCTCGATCTTTTGTCGAAACTTCACGTTTGTACCAGTCCGTCTGTATCCTGCCGTAACGTCACGCTTGCTCACCGTAATCACCCCTTATTCAACGTTTTACGAAAAGCCGCACCGCGCCGTTTTACTAGTAAAAACAGACAGTAACACAACTTTATAGCATCTGCTTGCATTTTTATACTATTTTAAAACCGCCTAGTTTTCATTTATTCTGTGTACAACTAATTAGAGCCGTATCTAAATTGTCCAGGTCGTTAGCAACGACAATCATCCACCAGACCCCTGGACAAGACTGTTTCTTCACTGCAGCTACCCAGCACTTTTCAAAGAAAGTGCTGTTCCTTGCACTCTAATACACGGAACTGGCGCCCAAGGTTCCGTTTAAAAAGTTTTAAGAAGCTGGGACTGTTTGTAGGTAGTAAGTTGCAAACAGGCCCCATAAAGTAAAAGGAAAGCATCACAAAATATGTATAGGAATCGTCAAATTTTGGCCAACAATTAGGTTTTAAAAAATAACGTGATGCTGCGTTTTATAGGAGCTTCATTATTGTGTTTAAATAGTTTGGTTATGATTTGTATTTGTGTTTAAAAACTAACTTAATATCTATGAATAGTGTTTTAGTTGGTTGTATTTTACTGTCTAATAATTCACGAATTCAAGAGAGACGAACAATGATCTTCTACCTTGTCATCGAATTCTACGAAATGTGTAGTCAACTTTCAGAATAAATTCACGCACAATTAAAGTTTTAAAGTCAGTACATCAGTTTTTTCAATTTCAGTGCAACTACAAATAATTTAATGAAATGTCAAGGGCAAAAACATGCAAAATATTTATTACGCCCCAGATAAGATTATTCTTAAGGAGGATATAGCTCTGCGAAACCTATTCCACTTAAGAAATCTGCTGGTTTATTTTTTAGGATGCCTTTTAAAGCCTCGATTGTGTTCTCTTATCAATAGAAGCCTCGCTAGCGTTGGTTCTCCTCTTATCAATTTATAGCATGTTATCCGCTACTGATTGCTCTTATACATCTAACTTAGGCCCAAGACAATGACACAGAGCATCTTTAATAGTGGGATAGAAGGGAAACAATTGATTCAGGAAAATTGGAAACCGTACAAAGAGTCCTAAAATTAACGTACAATAATTCGCCATGGAATTTCACGGACCTCGACATATCGCCGTTTTTAAACTATTGGCTATAGTTAGCCAAAGCAAAAAAATATATATTTTGTTGGTTGGTACCTATTCAAAGTTGTAGTAAACATTCTATATTGGAATTTTCAATACATTACTCGCTTCTCTTTTTCGTGAAACGTGTATTTTCCTCTAAGAAGCAAAGACAAACCGATCAATACTCCATTAATATTAGGAATGAAAAACAAAGATGCAAGAAATACCTATATCAAGTATAGAGCAGCCTACGCATTACAATATATCCGATTATATATCGTGAGGATGGGAGCAGCCGGTGACAAAATGCCAAAAGTGAAGGCAGATGTATACGCTTACGTAAGGCGAAGAGAATACATACATAAATTTGAAAATAGATCACTTATAAACATAAATTTGGATTTAATCCATTCATTTAATTCAGTCTGAATTTTGTGAAATGTCAATATAAATGAATTCAACATTCAGATGAAGGAGCAAAATTTAATAATAATAATAATGTCACGAATGGCAAACTTGTTTGTTCTTTGTTCATATATTCAGATTTTGCACCACAAATATAACTAACACGTTTGTGATGAAGTTGTTTCAATAATAACATTGCACATACCATCAATCATAGTTAACATTTCACAGGAAATAAGATAAATATTGGCATCGATCTCAATTTGGATAGGTAACAAGTGATTAATTATTTGTTTCGTTTTAGTGTGCTTCTCGTGAACCAAATATGGGACGACAAACTAAAGTCGGAGTAGCACTTTCCAAGATAACATTCATTGAACTTTGATCAATCAAACATATAGGCACAAGAGACAAGTGTTATTAAAACGTATATTCATCAGTTTTTGCAGTATCTAAAACATTTGTTAATACAGACTATGGCCAGAACTGTCATAATTGTTACGGGGGAATTTTATCAAATATTTTTGAACAAGAATTCGTGTAGGTATAATAGATTCTATTTTGTTAATGACACTTGTAAAATTACCTCAGCGTGTACTTCCGGAACGTCAATTTCTTTCGGAAGTATCTCACTTCGAATACGTTTCATTGTACAGGGTGTCCCAAATTGCATGATTTTGCCTGGTTCTCCTATTTTCAGACCAGGTAGAGAAAAACTGACATATGGATCTTGAGCTCGATTTTTGTGAAACGCCGATTGGTGAAAACCACGTTTCGATATCTCTAACCGTTTCCGAGATATCGGCCAAAATTGACATTTTACACGTTGTGAACGAGGCTCGTCCCGGGCTAGAGAGTGTCTTTTGCCTTTCGAATTTTACCTAGGTAAGTCATACATTTCTTGTAGTCGCTTAAATATCGCTATTCATAAAATTTGCTTATTAATTATTGCTTCAGCTTTATTGTGCTATAGTAAAAATAATAATTTGTCAAAATAGTTACCGTATTTCGTATTATTTCCATATTTTGGATTATTTGCAGATAATTACCTATAGTAACACTGTTTTTTAAGCACGTGGATGGGTATTCCCATTTCCGTTTTACCGTATCTTGTCTAAAGTAGACGATTTCGTGGTTCAATTATTGTTAATTGACACGTTATACAAAATTTAAATTGTATAAATTATCGCTGTAAGTTAAACTTGCAGATTATCGTTATTTCGTACATAGAACAATATCTGTATGGATTTCTATTGTTATTAGGTTCGACTGTGGTTCATATAAGCTGGAAAAAAGGAAAACTACACTGGTTTTGGATAGTGAAAGAAGTCCACTTGAGACTTAGGTTTTTGCCGCATTTATTTACTGTCCAGAGCTACAGATTTCTGTCCAGGAGCTTCCAAAGCATACGGGGTAAGTGATCTATAGTATTTTTTTCTTCTCTTTGAATTAATCAATTTGTAGTACATTTTTTCACTTGCTTCGGATGTGACAGAAGTCCGATTTTCTTGTTTCCTTTTTTCATCATATTCACGTAATCACAGTTGTACATCGATTTTATTATTGACAAATTATTATTATTAGTTCATTCCTTAATGTTCGTGTAAGTTACAAGAGTGTAGATTTACCTTGGTTTTACGTATTTCCTGCCATTTTGAATTAGGCATAAGTCCATTCATTTTTGTCCGTCGGAAAGCGAAAGACATTATCGGTATTTCATATATTAATTTTTGATATTTTTACCGTTAAACTATATAAGTAAAAATGTATACAGACTGATTTTTCACAGAAACCTCAGAAATAAAAATTTCTTAATCTGATGTTGAAATTATTTATTTTTGATTATTTATTTCATATTAATCATGCATGAAATCACAAAATTTTGTATAACAAATATTTTAGTTTGAATAAGAGAGGAAAATGTAATTTTGTAAATTTATTTTGTGCAGACCTTCGATTTTGGCGAAAATTTATCGTTTATTTAAAATTCACCCAAAGTGTGGCAAAACAACAAAGTACATGTTCGATCACTTTTGTATGTAGTTTCATAATTCAGTATTAGAATTTAAAAATCACGTACACAGGGTGAATTTTTTCATAGGAGCCCTAAAAATAAAAATTAGTTGAGCCGGCCCTGGAATTTTCTGTCTTTGATTATGCATGTAAATTGACAATTAATAGTATACTATATACCCACAATACGAGCTGATTCTAGTAATTAGTTTAAAAGATATTACCTTAAGAAGTATTGGGCAAAACTCGTAAATCACCCTGTAGATCGATAAAAAAGAGGCTCAGGCTTTTTTCAATAGTCATTTCTAATTCACCTAAGTGAACTCTATCTACCATAACATTTTGTCCCTTTCCTCGTGAATCACCCTGTAGATTAGACAAATTATAGTCAACAACAAAATGTGTATCATATCGTGAGTTTATGATGAGGTTAGAGAGCAAACCAGAAAACGGAATAGGCATATTCCACAGAAAATGAAAATATACACAACATATATAAATGTTTACGATTGTCGGAACTGTGTTGGTTTTTATTCTTGGAAATAAATATTTATTTACTGATTCCCTAGGACTTCATCAGCAACTAGGTATATTTGTTCAATTCCTCTCATACCATTAATATTAATTTCACAATATCACATAATACAAAAACGTTATTGCCCCCGGAAGAACAAGAAACTGCCATTTTCCAAGAAAATGGAAACTATTCACGTTAGCAATAAAGCAATTAAAAATTACTGAGGCTAATACGAAAATAGCTAGGTATTTATAAATAAGGAATTATCCTCGTAGATTTTCCCATTGCGTAAGTATATATATAGTCATTCACCAGGTCGGAAAATTCATCTCCTGATTTCGAGGCAGACCGATTAGCACCGAGATGAACCGAGTCCCGCCTCCAAATCTGAAACTCGCACGCTGTGAGGAAGATCCAAGCTCACTGCTCAGTTGCATCTGGGAGTGCTTTTTGGTCAATCGGGAATTTTCAGGACCGCTTAGAAAACACGCGATTTTTACAAGCGTGTGACATGAAAATTTTGTAATGTCGAGAAACAATGACACACGTTCCCTTAATTAAAACAGCCTGTAGAGACCGTTATCCTGTCATTGTACACGATTTAAAAAAAATTGAGGTGAGTAATTGTCATAATTTTACTGTAGATACAGTTATGTTTGTTGTGCTTTTGAAGGGTATAAATTAAGCTGTAATTTGCATAATCATTTAAGATATAATTGTCCTGATAAATTGCCCAGTTGGATCTACAGTTTAGAGTATTCAAAGAGCAAGAAAATACCACATCCTTTTTCTAAAGACATATGCATGTATCCTTTCTACATATGGCAAAATAATTTTTAAAAAATCAGTAAAAATTTTACACTCAATCATTATCCATGCATATGCTACCCAAATGGTTAACGAGCCCTCTTTAGTTAACTATTTTACAGTTCGTTGTATTATTGCTAATTTCGTTATTTGTTAGTATTTCCACGGAGATGGTTTTGTAGATATTGGTTTGCTGACCTTGAGCTACAAATACACCTTGTAACTAATATGAAATCCCAATTAATCTTAATCCGTTACCAAAACAAAAATGACTAATTGAAGAGCAGAAAACAAATAAATTAATAATGTCATGCTAACAATGTGTATTAATGATATTAATTATTTTAATATAATTACCTATGATTTTAATTTCAATATTTTTGACATTCTGATTTTAAAATTATGAGAAATCATTAAGAAAACATATAATTATCTGTAGAAATAGGACAGTGATTTAAAGGAGTTATGCGTAATTTCAACAAATTTGTATAATATATTTTTTACCAATCATTTAATAATCTGCTGCATTGTTAGGGTAAATATTATTATTAGTGTTTTAGATTATTATCTGCTATCAGATAATTTAGGGATCTTCGAGGCCAAACGTGACGAACATTTTTTGTTTTGTATCGTTCTAATAAATTGTTTGCGATAAAATCACTCTGATGGAAGGTGCATAACAAGGGAGCCATTTCTGATTACAAATGTTTACAATTTAGCCCCTCTTCCAGTGCATAGTGCGCCATCTAAAATTTCCCCAGACTCATAAATTTCTTATTTTTTAAGCGACGACCATGTTGGGCACATCAAATTGGAGATATTTTTAAAGCCATTAATCGCGCGTACAGAGTGATTTAAAAAAATTTTTTTTGAAAATATTGTTACAAAAGGAATTTTAATTTCGTTGCATATTTTTTGCCTCACTCTGTACATGCATTGTGATAATGTTTTCTAATGAAAGTTTTAATTAGCTCAATTTATGTTGTTACGTCATGTTCGATTTTTTTTTTGTTTTAGAGAAAAAATAAAATTCACTCTTTTCGATCCCAAGCTGAATTCTTGTAAAATAAATTTGGAAAGATTGTAAATAATGATTTTATGCTTTATTTGTAAAAGACATATCATAAACAATATTTAAAATAACAAAACAGCAACAAATAACAAACGAAAAACATATTTTTAAAACAAGCTTTTATTAAAATATACTTAATAGAAAATTGCAAAATTTCGGGAGGTAAAATCAACAAATTTTTTGAACATGACGTAATAACATAAATTGAGCTAACTGAAAACATTAACACAGTTCACGTACAGGGTGAGACATAAAAATATACAAGAAAATTAAGTCCCTTAAAAAATATACAGTAAATATACCTACTTACACTCACCCGCCATAAATTTGGCAATTTAATAATTAGTTGTGAAAGTATTAAGTACCTATATCAATTGCGTACAAAAAATATGGGTGGAAAAATTTTTTTTTTGTTTCCTGTCCGATAATACAAGTAGAGAGCTGACTTTAAGAGAAGTAATAATTTTTATTATTATTTTCGAATTTTCCTTAAGGGCATTAATTTGTATTGCACTTTAAGTTAATTGTGGTCTTAGTTGGGTTCGAGTGTGGCCGCCGAAAACCTTACTCAGATTTGGGGATTCTAAGTTTATTCTACCCTATTGAATATCTACAAAATCTTTGCAAAGCCCACCTGACATCAATAGGATTTTTTCCTTTTTCGTTCTGTTTTATTTGATATTCTTTTTCGTCATTACTTCTGTTTGCATTGTGATGATATACTATCGCCTTTCTTGCAAAAAAATAGGAATTTGGTGTAGGAGACCGACATAATCGATTTGGGAAAACGTTAGTCCGTTTGGTCGCAAATTTTGGATGTCAGGACACTGGAGAACAAGTAAACAACGCATAGATTCTTGAAGTGTCAAAAATCAGAAACTCATTTCTTTTGTTTTCCACAGCCACCTCTCTTATTGCTCGTTAATAAATTGGAATATAATTAGTTTTGATTTTTCTTAACGGTAATTTCGGTTGTACTGGTTTCACAGGCAAAGTGGGCATATGAGTTGATTCCTCATTAAGTGTACTTTCCAATGGTACCGCAGTATCATTATGGTACCATTTGAAAAAATTAAGTTTTGGTTCAAAAACCATTTTGTTTAATTTGGTCCAATCGTAGGTCAAACAATTAAAAAAATTATTTTTACAATGGGAATGCCACTTCTGTGACTGGTAGATTCAGAAAATCATGCAAAATCCAAAAATACACTGACGACCAAAATTAACGCACCACCCAAAATTTTCCATGATTTTGAATTTGATTTTTTTCTAAACCGTTTGTCTGATTTTAATATATTTTTTTGCTTTGTAGGTTAACTCTGATAGAATATATAATGGTGCCGATTTTAAGTAAAAATTATTTTTTCTTTAAATATAGTGCGCAACAATAAGGCTATGTTTTTTTTCAAAAATTCAAAACACCCTGTGGTAATCGCCAGCAGCAAAATTAAACTCCAGTTCAGACCCAATTGTAGCCTCATCTTTTCTTAACATTTACTTTTTCGGTACACATTTTTATCTTTGCTATTAAAGGAGATATGCCGAGTGCGAGTGGGGAAAAAAATCTAAAATTCTTGTTCCTTTTATGCCATTTTTTTTACTTAACCGATTCGAGTAAACTTGGCGTCATTAGAACGCATTTTAGTAAACTAGAAAACATAGTTTAAAATGGTAGACATGAAAATCCAAAATGGCGGACACCTTTAAAAATTCATGTTTTATTTAGCTAAATCAGTTTATTGGTTACAAAGATATGACCAATTAAAAAGTGCTAGTAAACGCTATTTAAAAGCATAGGTACATTTCAAATTATTGAGGGTAACTGTGGAAAACATAAATAGCTTCAATAATTATGACATTACGACCAGCTGAAAAGTTGTGTCTATTCACCTAATTTCTTACCACACTAAGGGAGCTGGCCTTAAAAGCGTCAGAACAAACATTTTTTTAGTAGGTCATATTTTCGTAACCAATTTATTCAGATTTAGCTTAATTAGATCTTAATGAACGAGGATAAAAAAACATAAATTTTTAAAGGTATCTAACATTTTGTTTTTGTTATATCTACCAGTTTGCGTACCTATAAAACGACAAGTGTTTTCGAATCGGTTAAGTACCTAACCTAACCTAACCCAAAAATGGCATACAAAAAACGAAAATTTTTCACACACTCGGTGTATCTCTTTTAATAGCAAAGATAAAAAAGTGTGCCAAAAAAGTAAATGTTAAGAAAAGATGAGGCTACAACTGGATATGAATTGGAACTGGATATAAATTTTGCTGCTGGCGATTCACAGAGGGTGTTTTGAATTTTTGAGAAAAAACATAGCTTTATTGTTGCCTTATATTTAACCAAATAATAATTTTTACTTAAAATCGGCACGGCTATACATATATTCCAGAAGTGGTTTAGAAAAAAATTAAATTCAAAATAATGGTAAATTTTAGGTGGTGCGTTAATTTTGGTCGTCAGCATAATATAATAATATTGAGGAAGTTTAATTTAAAAATCGAAAGCTGATGTCATTCCCAGTGAAACCGGTGGGGAAAATGAATTCATTTATACGTCAAAAAGTGGCGTTTAATAAGTGTATTCAATACGCCGAGTTTGAGTCTAAAATTAATTTAAAAAAATACAAAAAAAGAAGGTTTATAATGAGCTTGTTATACATACGGCATTTGAGGAATGCTAAATGATCGCTAAATGATGGGAAAGATTTCGTAATTAGGCCCGGTGATTATGGTGCTAAGTTCACAGACCTGTGAATACTGTCAAACGCGCTCAGCCCAGTCGGAGAGGTATATGGAGAATGCGTCAGGGCTGGCTTCAGTTGTTACTAAATATTGACGATTAATTCAACCAATAACAATTAATACGTAAACAGTTGCACGCACGAACGAGACAGAAACGAACTCCGTATTCCGATAACATGTGTTATCCCATCCCCCAGCAATATTTTTTAAACAATAATATGGGCGTCCTGTAATTCTTCCCAGCGAAATTAAGGTGCCAACACACTCTTCAGGTTTCAAATTACCTGTGCGTTATTGCTCCACTTACCTCTCATAGAGAAAGAGAGAGAGAGAGAGAGATAAAATAAAATAAAATAAAACGTTTACGTTTACAGTATTGTACAGGGTAGATTCATATATTTTGAAACCTACCTATAGCCTTTATTTTTGGAAATACGAAAAAGTGTATAAATAAAAATTGTAGATTTTAGTGTGTACCTGCTATCTATTGGTGAAAAAAAGTGAAACAAAATGTCGTCAGAAAGTAGAGAAAAAGGCATAACTTATGTTTTTTAAATAGAACACCCTGTACATTTTAACATATTCTGAAAGGTATTTTTCTCTGATTCCAAAAATATATAATATGTGGTCATTTGCTCTATCCGTTCTGGAAATATTTTGCAAAACAGTACCGCATAGAACATGGTTTGCCATGAAAAAAAAATTACAAAATATTCCTGATAATTACTGACGGTTTACTTTCTGATGTTCTTTTGTTTTATTTCTCATCACCAAAATATATTTCACATCAAAAACTAGGTACAACTTTTGTTTTTATATTTTTTTCGCATTTCTATAAATAAATTCTATAAGTAGGTGTCAAAATTGATGAATAAATAAAATTATGTTTCTCCACATCTGAGTAACTTTTTACAGTATTTGGGATTTTACATAAAAATCTGGTGGTAATCTGTCAGAAATTATCAGAAATATTTCATCAGTTTCAACCCAAGCAACATGTATTTTTTAAATCAGCTAAAAATGGCATTTCAAAATATGCAAAAATATACATGGTGTTCCATTTAAAAAAGCATAACTTGTGTCTCTTTTTCTACTTTTCGATGCTATTCTGTTTTATGTTTTTCGGCAAAAATATTTGACACCAGAATCTACTACTTTTGTCTCTGCACTTTTTCCATATCTTTAAACATAAAGGCTGTAAGTAGGTGTCAAAATATATGGAACTACCCTGTACGTACAATATACCTCTTGTTTATATCTTATAATATGTTTTTGTACGTTGTTATAAATTTGTTTGGTAAAAGTTTGCAGTTTATTCTTTATTGGCATGGAACTTATACGGCACACAACGCATTCACAAAAACTGTGCGCACCTACCTATCTAGTAAACTTTATGTCAACTTCAAAGCAAAATATTAAAAAATTTCATCCAAAATAACGAAAGCAAAATTTTAATATCGGCAAATGTAGAGGAAACATTTTTTTTCACTTTATATCCAAATTAAATTGCGTTTGTTACATATCAAGTTGAGAGGAATTCGGTACTAAAGAATTTAATGATGCAGCAGGTTCTAATACTTTTCAATATGCAAGCATAACATTTTCTGGAGTAAACTTTTTGCAAGATACTTTAATAATAATCAGTGCAAGATGATGTTTCCTAAATAAGTTTTTAATGAGTTCTCGTCTCCCTCTCTGATATAAGATTTGTGAATTATTTTTATTCTTATTTAGTTTAATGAACAACAAAGATCTGGATTTATATCTATGAGCTATAGCTCGAACTAGTCGAGTTGACACAATGTGTCTAATATAAACAACGTATTTAGCAGCGTTAAAAAAATTAAAAAATTCACACGTGGAAGAAAACCTCAAATCTCTTCTACAAAAAAAGTAACAGCTTTAAATATTGGTCAATTTATTGTTGCTTTAGTTAACTACTTAAGTTAACAATAGAATCGTTTCTTTGCCAATGAGTTGTAACAAAGCTCGACAGGTTTACCAACCCCAATCAATTTCAATTAAATTTTGTCAGACATCTAATTAAATAATTGGAAATAATGATGATAATTATACGAGTCAACGTGTGACGGTTTGGTGACGAATTTTCTAGAAAGGAAGAAAAGACCAAAGATTAATTCCTTCGTTCATTTCATTTATAGAAGATTCAGTGGGATAGAAACTTTAAATGTTTAGTTCACTTTTACAATAAAATCTCTGTTAAAATCATGCAACCGAAAAGTATAATAAGAAAAAAAGATTTTACATAATTTCCACTACTTTGCAGTTTTTTCTGCCAATAAATTAACTCCTTTTTATACAGTGAGGACACACTTAAGATGAAGACACCCGTGTATTTAATTTATTTTTAGAAGTAGAGATTTGAATTTTGGTACAGAAGTAGAACCTCAGGAGCTGCATTTCTTACATTACTCAACTCAAATGTCAGGTGTAACCCCAGCCTACTACGACCTCGTGAATAGGACACATTCTCATTATTTTGCGTCGCGTTGGAGATATGGAAAAAGTTACTAAAAAAAGTTGTTCAGAATCTTATTTTAACCCTAGCTACCGAGTTTCGAGACAAAATTCGAATTTTGAATTTTTTTTATTTTCACAAAAGTTCGAAATTTTTGTGTCAGTAGTAAGACATGATTTTATTTTTATTTCACGATTTTATTTTTAATTTTAATAATTTTAATTGTTTCCATGGCTTACTAGTGAAAACTGACAAAAATTTCGAACTTTTGTGAAAATAAAAAAAAAATTCAAAATTCGAATTTTGTCTCGAAACTCGGTAGCTACGGTTAAAATAAGATTCTGAACAACTTTTTTTAGTAACTTTTTTCGATATCTCCAACGCGGCGCAAAATAATGAGAATGTGTCCTATTCACGAGGTCGCAGTAGGCTGGGGTTACACATGACATTTGAGTTGAGTAAAGTAGGAAATGCAGCTCCTGAAGTTCTACTTCTGTACCGAAATTCAAATCTCTACTTCTAAAAATAAATTAAATACAGGGGTGTCTTCATCTTAAGGGTGTCACACTTATACCTACGGCTTTCTTCAAGCGGCGTTTGATGTGACTATCGTTAAAATTATCCTTACTGTGCTTAAATATATCTATCTGGCTATGATTAATAGTTTTAACAAAAAAGAGAAATCGTGATATTAAGTATATTTCAAACTGTTCAAACGATTTAAAGTTAATAGTCTTGTCAAAAATATATCCGGCTGCACCGGAAATTAAAATTCACCTTTTAATTTAGTTCGCAATAGTTGCCTCTCATACTTTAAGTAAAATATGATAAACTGATTTACATAGTTCAGTATTTTGCACTTTCGTATATATTATTGAGTTTCCAGCATAAAGTTAATGAACTTTATGCTGGAAACTCAATAATATATACGAAAGTGCAAAAATAATAGGAATATTGCAATAAATCTTCAGTATTCAAAATACAAATCTAAACTAAACAAACAAATTATGCAAATAATTGAGTAGTAGTATATATAGGCTTTGGAGTAAGGTACATTTTAAATTTTGAGAGCCGACAATTCAAAATAATATGTGCTGCAGCGAGCAGATTATACGGAGAAAGTTTTCCAAAGAGATTATACCTATTTAACATCCAAATACGCGCATAATAAATAGGATTATAGGAAACAATTACTGGACGGGCAAAGGCCCCTACTCCCATTGAATTACCTATAAATCCAAATTGGTAGCCAAATTTGTTATTTGTCTTTTCTCCACCAGACACAGACCGGTTTCGAACACACACACACTGATGAGAACATAAAGAGTTCGAAACCGGTCTGTGTCTGGTGGAGAAAAGACAAATAACAAATTTGGCTACCAATTTGGATTTATAGGTATAATTCAATGGGAGTAGGGGCCCTTGCCCGTCCAGTAGTTGTTTCCTATAATCCTATTTATTATGCACGTTTTAGTCCATCAGGGCTAGAGGTCGCCGCTCTTGGTGCTTGCTTGGCAAACCGCTATCGGTCACAGGACATCGTCGATGTCTCGACTGGTAGTAGCAACTGACCACCAGAGGGATGCACTTATCCCTCACTACTTATCCAAATACGCGACAATTCTTTATCTTGTTCAACTAGCAAAAAGGGCATCTACTATATTAAACCTATCTTGAGATTGAAACTATATGTCATTGTGTTATTGATAATAAAATATTTAAAACAATAAGGTTTTTTTTTAAATTAACTTTCACACTCTGTATCTCGAAAACGAAGTTTTAAAACATACAAGTTCATATGAACATTTATTTTTATTTTTGCGAGATCTATCGCCTATTAAAATTTCTCGAGTAAAACCTGAGACATCCTGTATACTAAAAATTTATTTTATGCGTTTTAAAGTTCCATCCTTTTAGATACAAAATAGGTTTCATGCAAATACAAAACTGTCAGAAATGAAATGATTTATATAATATTTAATTCCAAAGATATACAGTGTGTACAGGGTTATCACGTGAAAGTTCCCACCCCAATTTTGTGGGTTGTATCTAGGTCACAAATAATTTTTTTATATACAGGGTGATTCACGAAGAAAGGGACAAAATGTTATGGTAGATAGAGTTCATTTAGGTGAATTAGAAATGACTATTGAAAAATGCCTGAGCCTTTTTTTATTGATCTACAGGGTGATTTATGAGTTTTGCCCAATACTTCTTAAAGTAATATCTTTTAAACTAATCACTAGAATCAGCTCGTATTGTGGGTATATAATATACTATTAATTGTCAATTTACATGCATAATCAAAGACAGAAAATTCCAGGGCCGGCTCAACTAATTTTTATTTTTAGGGCTCCTATGAAAAAATTCACCCTGTCAGTGATTTTTAAATTCTAATATTGAATTATGAAACTACATACAAAAGTGATCGAGAACATGTATTTTGTTGTTTTGCCACACTTTGGGCGAATTTTAAATAAACGATCAATTTTCGCCAAAATCGAAGGTCTGCACAAAATAAATTTATAAAATTACATTTTCCTCTCTTATTCAAACTAAAATATTTGTTACACAAAATTTTGTGATTTCATGGTTGATTAATATGAAATATATAATCAAAAATAAATAATTTCAACATCAGATTAAGTAATTTTTATTTCTGAGGTTTCTGTGAAAATAATCAGTCTGTATACATTTTTCTCAGACGCGTGTCAATCAAAATGGGCAACATGTCGAACACCTATTATAAATTTTTCTAATAAATTATTTGCGATAACCTCTTTTTTTAAGTTTATTCTTGAATTTGACACTTATTTATTTATAAAACGAAATTGGTTGCAATTAGCCATACGGAAGTACCTACAAAAAATGTTCGTTTTTCATTTCTACATCACATCGTTGAAAAATATACAGGGTGTTCCATTTGAAAAAAATGAGAAAATTCTATTTAAAAAGTTCCTAATTGAAAAATAATTTTTGGCCACCCTGTACAGTTTTAGGAAATGAAAATGATTCAAAAACATTAATTAGATGTCTCGTAACTGGTATTCACATAAGTTTTTCTTAAAACCCATAATTGTGACTGTGGTAATTTTTTTTATATCCATCTGCAGATTGCATTATTTCAACAAAAAAATTCATTACATCCAAGTGGGTGGGAGATATTCAATGCCAATATAGGAATGAATAGAGCCTAGAAAGAGGCTTCAGAAAATGTACTGGTATACATAGCATTCCATTAAAAAAAAAAGGCACTTGGTCCTGTAATTTCGTCTTGGCTCGCCCTGTATGTTCGAAAATAATTTCCAGTTATAGATTTTTTTATCTACTTTACTTGCAATTTTTTTTAAAATTTATAGCTATCGTAGAACTCGAGATATCGAGGTCCTACGCACTATTGCCACACTCTGTATATATAGTTTAAAATACATTTATTTTTTACAGTTTTTGAATTATTTAAAAATGTAGTTTTTTGTAAGAAAATAAATGCAGTCTCTTAAATTAATGGACTCAGATTTAAGAATGGCCATGCTAAAAAACAAAAGCTCGCGTAATTATTATTTTATTTTGACATTTGTTATTGCTCCTTAAACGTGAATTCAAAAATATACATTTAAAATTTAATTGTTTTTCTTTTTTCATAATTAGAATCGTCATAAAAAAAAATTTTTGTAATTTAGAAACCGAAGCTGATTTCAAAGACTTATACTACTTAGGATTTAGCGTTCTTAAGTTTGAAGCTAATACAGACATTTGAAAATATTATTTTTTGAAGTTTGAAGAAAATTATATGTGCCTTATGATTTAAGCTATATTCATTTTTATCAACAATTAATAAAAATCACCATAGTTATAAATAAAGTAAAATTATAAGTCAAGTAAAAATTAAAGCAAAATTTTGGGCCAAAATTCAGGTACCTATATTATTATCTAAACTACGCTCTTGACATTATCAGCAAAAATAAATAAGCATTAAGTATCTAGTGCTTTATTATAGCGCATGCTTTCAGCAACATAATAAACTGATTCGACCCAAGTCGATTTATATTATTATTACCTATATCAATAATAATAAACCCAACTTAACACCATTCGAGCGATGTAATGTCTTCATCTGAAGATAAAAATTTAAATTCAAATTAAAATCGGCTAACACTAGCACTATTGTGTCGATAATGTACTTTGACAAAAAAGGGTCCAGTTTATGTTGACGTTATATATCGGAGAAGGGAAAGCCTAGGGTCAGAATTTAAACCTCAATATATTTATGTACATTCAGATGCGGCCTCAGAAAACTGACCAATGGGAAGTAAAAATTATGGCAGGCTAATTTATTAAATTAGAGTTGCCCTCATTAGTTGATCTAATACCAAGCTTCTCGACGATTATTTCCTTAAATTATTTTCTTGTCGAATTAAACTATCTTTTGTAATAATATATCTATTTTCAATCGTTAGACAATTTTCTACATCATCTTTAGGTTTTGCACCACAAATGTAACAAGTTTGTGACGAAGTTGTTTCACTAATGGCATTGCACCAGTGTCATCAATCACAGCAAACAACATGTCATAGGAAATTAGATATATTTTAGCATCGATCTTAATTTGTATAGACAAGAAGTAATTAATTACGTGTTTCATTTTATTGTGTTTTAATTGAACCAAAATATTGTTTAAATGTTATTTGTGGCATTTCATAAATTATTTCTTTCCAAAATGATGACGATTCCTTTAAAAAAGGAAATTAAACGAGACCACAACTTAAATTTAAAGATAGTGTAGCTTTTTCTGCAAGAGCAGTTAAAAACATCAATTTTTGCAGGATATAAAGATTTCTGTTTATATGTATAATAGACTTGACCAGAACTGTCATTACAACCATATCTAAAGGAAACATTTTATCATTTGAACAATTGCATAAAGGATATTACTGTTTTTAATAATCCTTGTATCTAGGCGTGGACTTGTGAAAAATAATTTTTTATCGAAAGTATGTCATTTTGAATATGGTTTATAGGACAGTAACCACTAAATGTATCCGAGTGTATTTAATTTGCAACTTTTTTTTGCTATTATATTTTCCAACACCAATACCTAAGTTTAATTGCAAAGCTAATGTCTCTGGAGGAGAGTATTTTTTCATGTCACAAAATTTTCCGTTTTCACTGGTAACAAATCACTCATTGGAAGCCTGCGATAATTCATTAGAGTGTTTTTGCGGTCGTCCTTGTTGAAATCCGGTTGGTGCGGATTCTGAAATTGGCGATTTGTGAAAATCTATAGATATCCGATAAATACAGCCCTTAAGCAAAATTTCTTTATCTAGCTACACCTATTATTTAAAAAATTCTCCTCAGTTTGGTTGCTTTTGCTCAACTTGGTTTACAATTTAAGACAAATAAATCGAGAAATGTTATCAATACTATTTGTTATAATTACAGAACAACCTTCTAAATTTAGTTCATTGGGATATATTAATTTTTTAGCCAACAATATTTTAGTCTTTTTGAGTTGTTTTCCATATACTTATTCAAAATCAATCGCGATTTGTAATCGATAGACTTATTTTTGAAAAAATAGAGATCTCTTGAAAGAGCAGTTAAGTGCGTAATTTTTTAAAGAGTTAAGAGAACCGTTTTACTTCTGAAGAAAAATAAAAAAATAATACTTGGCTATTGTTTTTAGAAAACTAATGCAAGAGCATGCAAATTCACTTTTATTATTTATTATTTTGTGCAACTGAGATGTTTGTATGAATTGTAACCCTCTTCAAACCAGTTTTCGTTTTGATATGAACACATTCTATGAACTTCATCCACAACAAAATACTTAATGTTTAGATTTTTGTACACAGGTCGTCCACTGTGCACTGTTTGAAATGGAAATTGTTTAAATGCTTTTACTCGGGGACGTGGCATCTATACCACTAAGAATGAAAGTAATTTTGTCAAATGAAAAGGTTAGTATGATACGATGGGTTTAATATACATTTTACGCCTTGAGCTATCAACCGCAGCATGAAAGTGCTACTTAATGTCGTCGTATGCGTTTGATATTTCAGCCATGCATCTTTGAACTCTTCTCTCTAATAAAATTTTTCAGTCTGAAGGTTCCTCACAATTATTCGAGAGCATTATCTATGAGTGTGCCAAATTTTCATTTTCCAGAACATGCGGAAGTCGGTATTCTTTCCGGGCAATTCAGAAAGTGCATTTACATGTTATGCATCTTATCATTTTTACGTATTCTTGCGAAAATTTATATTAAAGAAAAAATTATAAATACAAATTTGTCAAGGACCCAACTCGAACAAAAATATTAATATAAAATACCTTATAATAATATAAAAATACATTTGGAAGAAAAGATGTCTACTTTAAAATGCCTTTTTTAATTAGGATATTTATGAGAGAATTTTTATTTTATACTCATCCCTTTACAAATATTATGTTTCCTTCCTTTGAGAATACAACGGATAATAAGATAAATAATGAAACGCGTTCTTAAATAGGAGCGTATTATTTTTGCTACAATTCTTATTCTTATCTTCAATTCAGCAATGTTTTTATAAATTAATACATTTTTATTAACGTTTTATTCGTTTACGAAACTGGAGACACAGGACACACTTTAGTAAATGTTCCTGATACTCACATAAACGTAAATATCAGTATGTGCTAAACTTTCCTAGGTGAAACATTCACACCACTCCGTTCCGCAAAACTTGTTTTTCTTGTTAAAAAATACACGCTAGAACTAGTGAAAAAATACACGCTAGAACTAGTGATGAATGTTATACAGTCAATTTTGTTGCATTTCTTATATAATTCCATAGGAAAATTTGCTGTTTTTTGCAAATAATCGTAATATTTTAATAATAACAGTTGAAGGTATAAGGCTTTGTTTTTAAATAAATAAATGACGCTATGACATCTCTCGACGATGCCGCCAATGCCGATATGCATTGTTGTAACAAGTCTTACTATACAAATTACTATTTCTTATAAATTCCATAAAATAGCTACGATTTCTTCTATAAAGAACTGCGTTCCAGATAAAACACATATTGTTTAAATTCCCTATAAATTTTTCCATAATGCATTTCGGATGAGACGCATAGATTAAAATGCCGCTTTTAGGTTATCTCAAAATCTACAGTGCGTCGCGATAAAACATTGAGGTTATGGTTCGAATTTGACGTTTCCTTAATATCGGTCCCAGGACGGAACCGATCGCGGTTTCGGGATCCGGACGTCCTCGCCGACCCGAAACCGTTCTCGGTTCGTAGATGGCGCCCCTCTTTCACTTTGACATTTAAACGTCACTTTGACAGTTTTTTGACAGCTGCCAAAAAAAACTTTTTTCGAGAAACGTCACTTTGACAGCTGCCAAAAATTTTTTTTCGAGAAAACGTCACTTTGACAGCTGTCAAATTTTTTCTCGATTTTGCGCCGAATCGCTTACCCCATCGAGGAAGAACCCGCCGGGGCCAATTCTTTAATCACTTAATTCATCGCCTACAACCCATTCATGCGATAGCCGTAGGGGCTATCGTCTAGAACCTACTGTTAAATAGAGCCTTTTTTTTTCTCAAATTTTATTCCTAAAATCCTGAATTTTTCCCAACTCCCCTACCCCGCGACCCCATGTCGGACTCTACTTTTTCCCGAAATTTAAAAACCGTCTTTCAACTAGAAACCACGAGATAAAACTACTGATATAGAGGGTCAGCCTCGCAGAGATAGGTTAGGCAAGCCAGACCCGTAGGGACTGGCGCCGCCTAAAGTAGATTCTATAAATAGCCATCATTTTTTCCTTAAAGAACGTGTTCCAGATGAAATGTATAAATTGTATAAAATGGCTACCGTTTTTTTCCATACAGAACTGTGATGCAGATGAAACGCATAAATTCTGGAAAATTTTTCCTTAAATAAAGGTTTTCCAGATGTGGATACTTATAGGGTTTCTCCCACGTCGCAAAATTTGTCGGGTTTTGGAATCCTAATTCGTTTTAAAGGTGTGTGCGTTAGACTTCAATTTTACTAATTTTTGGATATGCTAGAAAATTCGGTATTTATTATTTTTTCACACTTAGAAATTGTAAACCGCAAACTTTAATTTTTGATTTGTATCCACTTGGCACTTGATGTATCAGTCAATTCATAGTAATGAGTGAACAAACAAAAAAATAAACAAAATAAACATACAGGTAGAATTACGAACCCTTCTGTCGGGTAAAAAAAGTCGTTTCAGAAACACTGATAATAATTTTTCTGTGCGGTATTGTTTACACCGGACTTTTTAATAAAATAACATAAAAAAAGGCGTAGAGGTTATTTCCCAGTTTTAAACTGGTTAATTTGAATATTTTTTAGATAAATCGAATTTTTTTGGATAGGAATCTCAAGGAATGTGGTAATAAATCCCAAAAAAGAAAAGGAAGAGAAATAATAAAAAATTAATTCATAATATAATTATTAGTTACTCTAAAACCGTGCCACTAAAACATTTCACATATCTTAAAGCATTTGGCAGCGTTTAAAAGACGTTCACAAAGGAAATTATTATTTGAAGCCGATCACGGAGTTTCCTCAGCATCTACTTTGGAAATTTATATTACGAAACAGTGACTACAAAACTTTATCGTCGTACATGTGTTGAAAACTAATGCTCTGTAAAGAATGGCATTGAAGGTGTATATTCCGCTAAAAACTGGAACAGGGTAAATATTTCAAAAGTTTCTAAAATGTAAAACACTCTCGGAATTTTATAGTGACAATGCGAGGGAAGTTTTAAAATATTTTATTTTATTATTTTCCTCCTTCAATTCAGTATCGTTATATTTCAGTAGGGGATTATTCTCACGACAATTCGCTGTTTATGACTCAATTAGTTCCAGTTCTCCATCGATAAAAATTTATTATTTCTTATTCCTTATTGGAATTTGATTAACGATCAGTTTTCTTTTAATTCGTATATTATATGTTTTTATTAAACTAGGATATGTAAATCAGTCTATTCATAACCACGTAAAAAAGAAAACTAAAAATAGAAGGTAAGAATAATTTATTAACTAAAATTATTATAGACTACTACTATAAATTCTATAAACTAGCTATCATTTTTTCTTTAAAGAACGTGTTCCACGTGAAGCTTGTAAATTCTTTAAATATCGTGTTTTCCATACAGAACCACGTTGCAAATAAAACACACAAATTCTATAAAATTTTTATCCTTAAAGAAGTATATTCCAAATGAAAAGCATAACTTCTATAAAATAGCTACAATTTTTTTTTGAAATTAATAAATTCTATAAAATAGTTACCATTTTTTCTTTAAAGAACGAATTCCAGATGAAGATAAGTCACTTATTTTAACTTGAATTCGTAAAGTCAAAATGTTTTAAGAAGTGTGCATGTGTTTGTTCCATGTTGATAAAGCCTAGCCAGAAAGAGGTCCACAAATGATATTTAAATCCTCCCGAAACAGAATGCTTTAAATTAGGATAAATCATTCTGGCTTATTATTAATTAACAACTATGCATGCTAGTTATAACATTAATTAATCTGGTATGCGTGCGATTGCTATTCATATAGCAGGAATGTTGTACTATATCTTTATGGGCTGGAAAATGATATTTATTAGTGTTCTTTTTAAATGTTAAACATTTACGTCTATTTTTTTAATTTTTATATGATTATCCAGAAAAATTGTTACGCGTTTAATCTGGCAGCGATCAATTTTAAACAAAGCACGTCATAACTAAAATATTTGGTAATTTTTCAAAAACGCATTTTTCCTTTACAAAAAGGATCATCTATATTAAACAGTGCTATTTATCTTGCATCTGGCAAGTCGAGAATATAGAAGGAGGTGGCCCGAAGGAGATTGCCTAATAAATTACACTTGAAGTCATCTGATGGTTTCGAGGCCCACCTGAACATGATTAAAAGTTGTCTCCACAGACCTCGCAGATATCTAAAGCGTTTTCATTGTATTGACACGATATAGCTATGATTTATGAATGAAAATTCACAATAAACATGAATCAACAGTTATGAAAACTCAGTTTTATTTCCGATGGAAGTATAGAATGTTTACCAAGCGCGGCTTACGATCGTTTTTTTTTAAATAATTATTTGCTATTATTTTATATGCAAGCTTAACACGTTAAGAAAAATATATAATATAAGATTTAACTTAATAATTTTAAATGTACGCATTTCTGCGCAGTATTTTAATTTTGTCAAATTTGTGACAATATGAATCAACAGAATTGGATGGAGCATCGTCTATTTTTTCGAATTTCTCCAAAATGGAGCCCAAACTCGCTCAAACTTAATCATATAAACTTCCATTAACATATTAATTACCATACTAATGTTTGCTAAATGAGCCCTGTGGCACTTCGGAGAAATCTGTAATGCACTTTGATTGCTCAGTTTCTTACGGTTTTCCGCCGGAATACCGCGTCGATTAATATTGCTTTTCCTGCTTCCTGCTGTAAGTAAAAATCAATCGAGCAACAAATAAAACTTTCAACATAGTTCGAGAATGTGTCTCGAAAATACATATTAATGATATGGTCTCTGTTCTTGAACTTTGCAACAAATGGTTTATCCTATACCCTCATTAATTAAGTCCATACAAATGTAGGGTGTCTAATTGAACGCGTCTTAACGACTCCATATGTTGGGTTCGCGAAGCTTCACTTGAAATTTGTAACGCTGGTTTCGACTAGCAATTCTTGTACTGCTTTGTTTATAGTGTTAATAAAATTAATGCAAAAATATGTACCTATTATATACAGGGTGTTCTCCAAAGTAGAACATTACTTTCAACAAGCCCACTCCATCCGAGGTTGAGTAGCACATTTTAGTAATTTTTTTTGTGCTCTTAAAATATACGAAAATCTACCATGAATTCCCAGTGGTCCGCGAAGAATTATTCTTAATTGCAATACGTGTTCTGATAAATGGTCAAATAAGTCACTTCCCGTTAATTTTTCTATCATGATTTAGAATCACCAATAAAGATAAATTACAAACCATTTGGCAATAATCACTATCTTAATTTTAATCCAATCATACGGAAAAATTAATTTTAATGATTGGAAAGAACATATGGGTGGATACATCTATAGAAAACATTACACCATTTACTTTTTCACTTGGAGAAGATCCAGATTCTGATGAATAACCTTCATCGGAAAAGTTGAAGTTGAAGAGTGAAATAATGGTAGAGGAATCTTAAATTGTTCCGCTCTTCATGTATTTGTCCATTATTACAACAACAAATAAATTTCTCATCCACATTATTCTAGTCCATCCCCTAACAAGATTTTCATTGCCCCATGGAGTGTACATAGTTTGACTTCAGAACCTTAATTGGGGACATACATAGGTCAGGTGGACATCCCGGAAAGTAGGAGGAAGTTCGCCATCTTCGATTTTATGTCAAACCGGATGTGCATCCTATCTCCGCAACTGTTTGTCCGATTTTGATGATTTGTTTAGATTGACTCCAAATTTTTCGTAGAAAAGTAGAAGTCTTAATGAATTTATCCACATCTTTCAAAATAAAGGAGTTAGAATTAAAATAAGAATAAAAAAATCAAACCCCATTGTTTACATCCGTCCACCTTTCTTGTTTCACAATAAATAAAGAAAAATTTTAATAAAGGTTTTAGACGATTGTACGACACTTTTGCCACTCCATTTTTTCCACTGGCCATTTTTTCCTATAGTTTTTTTTTCCACTGGACATTTTTCCCATAGTTTTTTTTTTCCATAGGTCATTTTTTCCCATAGTTTTTTTTTCATATGTCATTTTTTCCAATAGTTTATTTTTCCATAAGTCATTTTTTCTCATAGTTTATTTTACGATTGTACGACACTTTTGTCACTCCATTTTTTCCACTGACCATGTTTCCCATAGGTTTTTTTTCCATAGGACATTTTTTCCCATAGTTTATTTTTCCACTAATTTATTGTCATCAATTTTTAGTGCTATGGGAAGGTATTTATAATGTGGCTGCATAGCCCTTAAAATTGAAGACAATCATGAAGCACATGGTAAAAAAATACAACACTAAAATCACGAAACCTTGACAGTTGCGCTTTTTTATTATTTTTTACACAATGATGGTATGTAAGATCTGAAATATCTTAATATATTTACGAGTATATTTACGAATAAATTTTTTTTTGATTGAATGTTTTTGATAGTTTGTAAAATCTGAAATATCTTAATATATTTACGAATAATTTTTTTTTTGATTGAAAATTTTTGTGGAAAATTTTAGTGGAAAAAAAGGTCAGTGGGAAAAAGAAGAAATGGGAAAAGTGACCTATGGAAAAAAGGTCAGTGGGGAAAAGAAGCAATGAGAAAAGTATCCTATGGAAAAAAAGGTCAGTGGGAAAAATGACCTATGGAAAAAATGACTGGGAAAAAATGGAGTGGCAAAAATGTCTCACTACCATCTAATACATATTAATATTACAATTTATGAATGGAGGTTTTGTTGTAAAACAGACCTTAGGTTTTTTCAAATCAGTTGGAATGGACATGTGCTTGGAGCAAACAATTAACCGATCGCAAAAGGTGTTATTGGTTTTACGAGGCGAGAGAATTTTGTTGCCCAGTGGAAAATGATATACCATGAGATGTTATCTGTCTCTAAATTACATAGAGAAATATGCAATACAAATACAATACAATCTAGTGACGCAATTCCTGTAAGGGAAGACAGTACTTCATATTTGCGAAATTTTGAAAATAAGGTGTCAATAATGTTACAGTTTATAAAAAGTCCATTTGCCTGTACCAACAGAACATTTGTAAATATTTCGACCAATGTGATTATTCCTACTAAAAATTATCTAGTATATAACGGCTTAGAAAAATACACATCACTTAGAGAAGAAAGATTTATTAATAAATATCAGAAACTTTTGTTACTATCACAAAAACAAATTTGAAGAAATATTTTCCATCAACAACACCAAAAACTCAATCCGTTAGTGTAGCTGTAAAAAGGTCATTAAATGAAAGTTCTAAATCTCATAGGTTCATTGATATTTCGGTTTCAAGAGGGCATACTGTAGAAGAAATTTTGAAATACGACTTAGGTAACAGTTCTTTGTTTGACAGTCTTGGACACATGCTCCATGCTCCTAAGTCCGATTTTCTACATGTTTTGGAAAATGTAGTCAATAAGGACGATTATAGTTATTCTTTATTGAGTGACGTGCCAACTATTTTTGTAGTTGATTTTATGGCTACAATCCGGAAATTCAAATTTAAGGAAATAAAAGCATTTCACATGTTATTCCAGAATTTTGTTTCCTATATTAATATTATTTGTAAAAATGCTTCCAGAGTTGATATCATTTTTGGTAGCTATTTTAAAAATTCAGTTAAAAGTAGTAAACGTATCCGAAAAACTATATCAACGGGTACAAATAATCCAGTGGAGTTAGGATATATTATGGATGAAACTCCAATACCTGTTTCATTGGATTCCTTTTGGTCTTCATCTTCAAATAAGTGTAATATGCAAGAATATTTTAGGCAAAAATTTCAAACAAGCGTTATTAATTACGATGTATGTCTTAGTTCGTTTGAAAATGAAAATAATGCAATATATTCTTGTTTCTATATGCAACAAAATAGTATTGATCCTTCTAAATATTATAGCTTAGAAAAATCATTACTTTTAAAAAATTTGGAAGAGGCTGATTATAAGATAATACCTTATGGATTCCTGACCTATATATCTCCCCAATTAAGGTTCTGAAGTCAAACTCAGTACACTGAGTCATGGGGCAATGAAAACCTTCTCAGGGTTTCTTATAAAATTATATAAAACTCTAAATTCAATTAAAAATATATTAAGGCATTGTACAAGACCATTTAACCTTCCGGACTATTATTTTGTATATTGTTTTTAATTTAGAAATAATTTTAAAAATATTCAATATTTACATTGACAACATTTTGATATTAGATTATTATTTTGACGAATTGAATTGAAGAATTCATCTAGTTTTCAAAAAGTAACAATAAAACCCCTGTACCAACATAATTGAAGTTGGGGAATTCCAGGAATGCAACTTTCCCATAAATATTTGACCTTAAAGAATGTTATCGAACTACAAAATGGATACAATTTTCTGTAGAAATGTAGAAATGTTCTAGATGTTTTAGTTAGTAGTAAGTTGGTCTCGTTAGTTATAGTGTTTTCGTGGTTGAATGGGAAAATCCAAAGCCACAAAGAAATATTATAGAAAAAAAACGGACCTTATAAATACCAAATACTTTAACTGGAGTACATTATTTATCCTCCTTACAGTATTTTTACAAATAATATAAATTACTCGAATCTAAGTCTTGTCTCTTGTCAGGAAATATAAAGTTGTTTCACATCAAATTGTAGTAGCCCTATTTGTTCCTAAAAATGTTTCCAATGATGCCAACGTGAATGTCGGAATTCGCTTTTATGCACTGCGCAATTCTTTACGCAATTTACTGCAGTGCTGTTTATTTACCATTTGTTTTTTTTTGTTCGTCCGCTAACACTTACTTACAATCCAAATTTCACTACAACCGAACTTTCCGTTCTTGCCGCCTTAATTACAAGTAACGTGAAGGGCAGACAATGACGTAAACATATTTGCTCTTCAACTAATATTACAATTTTAGACATGCGTTGGCAATCGGATATATTTTTCCGCGAAAAGTATGAATCACCTGTAGATCAGATCATATATCAAACATTTATGATTATTTAGCTCATACGAACCCATTAATTTCCATGTATTGACTTCTATCGAAATTGGGGAAAATTTAATCGTCCGTGAAAGCCACTTCACACCAAGCTTTCCATTTAAAATTTACAATTTTAGATTTATTTTATTCTCTTTGCATACGAATCTGTCTTGCTAAAAATGTTTACTTTAAGGATATAGGGTCCCTAGATGTCTTCCTCCCCTATTCTGAACATTGTAAATCATAACCAGTAATCTACAGAATTAGTGATGATTGTATATTCCATGAATGGAGACAATTTATTGCATATTGTCGGCTCATCGCCTCGAGTGGTGGTGATCAACTCTGCTGATATTGCTTTGAGTCGTGCCAGGCGAAAAATATTGCGCATTGAGTTTGTCAGCTTTGCACCGCCCGGAGCTTTGTGCAATTCAGTTTATTTTAAAATTCTACAATATCTGGACAACATAATATTTGCAATTTTTAATTATCTATGTAGGTATGTCTTTGAAATCAACTCTCTATAGAGATTCTAAAACTCAAAAAATATACATAGGGAGTTCCATTGAAAAAAATAGACTTCATAACTGAAGAAGCAATGACGTCATAGCTAACAAAATCATAACAAATGATGCACCATTCAAAATAAAAATCGACATGTCCGAGTATTCTTCCAAAATATTTTCATATTCAGAAATAATTAATTTATTCCATACTTTCCGTACACACTGTATAATTGTACGTGTTTGTTGAATTACTTTCTACTACATTTTTGTTAGTGTAATTTTTTGAAAAGAGCGATACTTAAAGAATTATAAGCAATATTTTTATAAACTGCTCAACAATTTCAATGTTAATCTTTGGAGCTCAGTTATTGTGAAACTACCCAACGCAAGTCCACGAGGAAAGCATTCAAGTTAATGCAAATTGTAATTAAGTATTTAAGTTTGTTAAGTTATCCTGTTTAAGTTTTTCTTAGAATAATGAGATTTTAACATTTAAGCTAAAAGGCACTTCACTAAACTGCTCAGAATTCTGTTAAGTTAGTCTATGATAATTTTAGTTAATAAATTATTTTTAAGTTTCATTTTTCATTTTCTTTTTAAATATTTTACATGTGGACGAATAGACTGATTTACATCTCCAAGTTTAATAAAAACATGACATATAATATATGAATTAAAAGAAAACTGATCGTTAATCAAATTGCAATAAGGAATAAGGAATAATAAATTTCTATCGATGGAACACTGGAACTAATTGAGTCATAAACAGCGAATTGTCGTGAGAATAATCCCCTACTGAAATATAGCGATACTGAATTGAAGGAGGAAAATAATAAAATAAAATATTTTAAAACTTCCCTCGCATTGTCACTATAAAATTCCGAGAGTGTTTTACATTTTAGAAACTTTTGAAATATTTACCCTGTTCCAGTTTTTAGCGGAATATACACCTTCAACGCCATTCTTTACAGAGCATTAGTTTTCAACACATGTACGACGATAAAGTTTTGTAGTCACTGTTTCGTAATATAAATTTCCAAAGTAGATGCTGAGGAGACTCCGTGATCGGCTTCAAATAATAATTTCCTTTCTGAACGTCTTTTAAACGCTGACAAATGCTTTATATGTAAAATATTTTATCGACACAGTTTCGAAGTAACTAATAATTTATAATATTAATTAATTTTTTATGGTATTATATTAAAAAGTCCGGTGTAAACAATACCGCACAGAAAAATTATTATCTGTGTTTCTGAAACGACTTTTCTTACCCGACAGAAGGGTTCGCAATTCTACCTGTATGTTTATTTTGTTTATTTTTTGGTTTGTTCACTCATTACTCTGAATTGACTGATACATCAAGTGTCAAGTGGATACAAATAAAAAATTTAAGTTTGCGGTTTACAATTTTTAAGTGTGAAAAAATAATCAAAACCGAATTTTCTAGCATATCCAAAAATTAGTAAAATTGAAATCTAACGCACACACCTTTAAAAGGAATTAGGATTCCAAAACCCGACAAATTTTGCGACGTGGGAGAAACCCTATATCCACATCTGGAACACTTTCCTTAAGGAAAAAATGATTTATATAAATAATCTATGCATCTCATTTGAAATGCATTATGGAAAAATGTATAGCTAATTTAAACAATTATGTGTTTTATCTGGAACGCAGTTCTTTATGGAAGAAAACGTAGCTATTTAATAGAATTTATGGGGTTCATCTGGAATACACTTCCTCAAGGGAAAAATTGTAGCTATTTTATAGAATATACACACTTCATCTGGAATACGTTCTGCAAGGAAAAAATAGTAACCATTTTATGGAATCTATACG
The DNA here is from genome assembly GCA_963680705.1 of Rhagium mordax. Taxonomy (NCBI): domain Eukaryota; kingdom Metazoa; phylum Arthropoda; class Insecta; order Coleoptera; family Cerambycidae; genus Rhagium; species Rhagium mordax. The sequence goes on from OY796657.1 coordinate 11,456,617, forward strand.
CTTCATCTGGAACATGTTCTTTATGAAAAAATTGAAACTCAGTTCTCTATGAAAAAGTTTGTAGCTATTTTATAGAATGTATGCGTTGCATCTGAAACGCATAGTTCTTTATGGAAAAAATTGTAGCTATTTTATAGAATTTATAAGAAATAGCAGTTAGTATACTAAGACTTGTTACAATGCATATCGGCATTGGCGGCATCGTCGAGAGATGATATACCGTCATTTATTTATTTAGAAACAAAGCCTTATACTTTCAACTGTTATTGTTAAAAAATTACGATTATTTGCAAAAAAACAGCAGATTTTCCTATGGAATTATATAAGAAATGCAATAAAATTGACTGTATAATATTCATCACTAGTTCTAGCGTGTATTTTTGAACAAGAAAAACAAGTTTTGCGGAACGGAGTGGTGTGAATGTTTCACCTAGGAAAGTTTAGCACATACTGATATTTACGTTTATGTGAGTATCAGGAACATTTACTAAAGTGTGTCCTGTGTCTCCAGTTTCGTAAACGAATAAAACGTTAATAAAAATGTATTAATTTATAAAATCATTGCTGAATTGAAGACAAGAATAAGAATTGTAACAAAAATAATACGCTTTTATTTAAGAACGTGTTTCATTATTTTTCTTATTATCCGTTGTATTCTCAAAGGAAGGAAACATAATATTTGTAAGGGGATGAATATAAAATAAAAATTCTCTCATAATATCCTAATTAAAAAAAGCATTTTAAAGTAGACGTCTTTTCTTCCAAGTGTACTTTTATATTATTATAATGTATTTTGAATTACTTAATATTTTTGTTCGGGGTGGGTCCTTGACAAATTTGTATCTATAATTTTTTCTTTAATATAAATTTTCGCAAGAATACGTAAAAAAGATAAGATGCATAACATTTAAATGCACTTTCTGAATTGCCCGGAAAGAATACCGACTTCCGCATGTTTTGGAAAATGAAAATTTGGCACACTTGTAATGGATGCCTGCTTTTTAGTCCAGATACTTACGTAATCTTTTATACGGAAATCTCGGGCGCCAGTACTTTAACTTTTGAGTGCAAAGAACAGCACTTTTTGGCTTTCCTATTTGGGAAAGCAAGCCGGGGTAGCTAACAGTTGAAGATACGGAAAATGCCAGCGGTTCGTAAGCTGGGGGTCTGTCTAAAGGACTTCGACCCCTACTCAAACGGGTTAATCAGAAATTGGTGACAGAAATAATGACTCGGGAATTTTACCTCTTTAAAATAACGGATTTATTCAGTGATAATAATGAACAAATTAATTTACTCTAAAAACCTCCACGACTGTACAGTCGAGTGTGTATAACAATATTTGAAAAGGATGAAACAAGTCGAGCTGGCAATCAAGAATCTTTACGTGATTTTACGTCTGAATTTTCGGATACGTGGGATTAATGAATTCTTATGTACGACAAGCAAACGGACCTTTCCACTAGGATGTATTATGCATGGCGGACAATCGATTAGCTATAGATATTGTAGGCTATACGGAATTTTTAAATACACGGCAAACTACTGCCACAAACGTAGAGCTATTTGTTAATGCTTATGTTAATGAACGTAAGTTGCACGAGCCAACTCTATGCAGATCACCTATTTGGATGGCCCTAGCGAACAAATCCGCCCAGTTGATGCATATAATGACTATTTGGTTTATCGTAGGTTTTCCGGTAACCTATTATGCAGGGAGGCGTTTGAGGTGGCCCTAGCGAACAAACCTTAGCAGCTGCTGCATATATTAGCAAACAAAAGGCCAACGGAGGTATTATTAATTAGCTCTGGTTTGATTGGGTAGTATAATACAACAATACGTACGGACACAAAGATCTTTTAATATCTATACTTAACTGAAAGCAGTACCTGCAAAATGCAGTGGATTACGGTGTATTCTTACCAAAATTATTTTCAAATAACGTTCTGACGGAATTTACTATTTAACTCGGAGCGGCGGTGCGAAACTGTGTACGGCTTTGGTTTGATCTGGCACTTCTGAAGGTGGATCGGATCTGATGTCCACTCGAGGGCGATTTTTCCTTTTTATTACCTTTCTGACGTATCCATATGTTGTGTTAAGAGGGGCGTACTGATTTGACACGATGGGACCGTATGCTCAACACGACGTTCGTTGCAGAGTGCAAGCGGATTATGCAATTAGGAGCATCCATTCAGAGCGTCAAAAACCGGAAATGCGTTACTTGCAATTTCTATACTATGTTGCAAAAAGAAACGGATTAAAACGGGCAAGGATTAACATTTTTAGTAACGAATGATTTTTATTTCCGACTCGGCCATTATTTATAATATTTCTCGGATTTTACTTATACGAGGTATTGTCGAAAATTAATCGATTCATTACTTGATTGCTTCTTTACCAGCGGACTTTTTAACAACTCATTAATAACTTAATTAAACAGGACTTACTTACTAAAACAGCGGCAGGGTGTACCCAAGTGACAGTAATATTTAAAGCAAAAATGAACATTCCTTGATTGGAAAAAATCACTTCGTTACACACTCATAGATCTATCGAATAAATGTAAAGAACCTTCAAACTGAAAAATTTCATTAGAGAGAAGAGTTCAAAGATGCATGGCTGAAATATCAAACGCATACGACGACATTTAAGTAGCACTTTCACGTTGCGGTTGATAGCTCAAGGCGTAAAATGTATATTAAAATCCATCGTATCATACTAACCTTTTCATTTGACAAAATTACTTTCATTCTTATCTTAGTGTTCTAGATGCTACGTCTCCGAGTAAAAGCATTTAAACAATTTCCATTTCAAACAGTCCACAGTGGACGACCTGTGTACAAAAATCTAAACATTAAGACGAAAACTGTTTTGAAGAGGGTTACAACTCATACGAACATCTCAGTTGCACAAAATAATAAAACAAGTAAATTTTATTACCCTGATGCGGAATAAGTTGAAATTATCATTTTTTTGTCTGTGTGCTCTTGCCAGGTATTCGATTTCTAAGAACAATGGGTAAGTATTATTTTCTTATATTTCTTCCGAAGTAACACAGTTCTTTCAAGACTTTAAAAAATCACCTTTACAATTTGTTTTCTATGCATAGACCAGCGCTTTTAACTGGTATAAGATTCATAACTGCTCTCTATTTTTTCAGAACAAATCGCATTTGATTTTGAATATATGCAAACCAACCCAAAAAGCCTAAAATATTGTTGGCGATAAAAATGAATATATCTCAATGAACTAAATTTAGAAAGTTGCTCTGCAGTTATAAGAAATAGTATTGATAACATTTCCCGATTTATTTGCCTTAAATTGTAAACCAAGTTGAGCGAAAGCAACCAAACTGAGAAGAATTTTTTAAATATTAAAAAGTCGTAGCTAGATAAAGAAATTTTGCTTAAGGGCTGTATTTATCAGATCTTTATAGATTTCCACAAATCGTTAATTTCAGAATCCCAACCAACCAACCGGTTTTCAACAAGGGCTACCACAAAAACACGCTAATGAATTATCGCAGGCTTCCAATGAGTGATTTGTTACCAATGAAAACGGAAAATTTTGTGACATGAAAAAATACTCTCCTCCAGAGACATTAGCTTGACAATTAAACTTAGGTGTTGAAAAATATAATATTTTAAAAAAGTTTAGCAAATTAAACACACTCAGACACGTTTACTAAATCAGTTTGATTTCAACTATATCACAAGTTGGCATTTGTTTTAAAAATCACGTCGAAAAGTGAAAGGACTGAAAAACAAACACAAGTAGGCCCCTGCGGGATTTTATTTTTGAATTTTATAAAACGTAGGCCCTTGATTTGATGCATGGGCGTATTTTTTGTCACTCCATGTAAACTTCTTTTTAATTAGAGAAGCGTGTTTTCCCGCAGAATTTAAAAAAATGCAAAATCTCTAAAATGCAGAGTTTGCGTACATGAAGTGACTAAAAATAACAATAACAAAAAAATGCTGACAAATTAATTTTATTCCTAATTTTCTTAAATATCTCGAGAACCATAAGTTTTAGACTATGATATCCTATTTAATAATATTGAGGATATATTTCAAACTAATTTTAAAATGTAGCCATTTTGGTCTCCTACAACTTCCTTATAAAACTTATATTTGTGTTACCGACAATAAACGAAATATTAAACTGTTTCGCTTCGTTGACTCACCCTGTACAGTAATATAAACTGGGCAGTATAACAATTTGCGAGCGCAGCAAATTTCCATGTCAAGTAAACTCAATTACCAAAATTACATTACGCCATTATTAGGTTGTACATAAAAATAAAAATTACGCGAGAACGGTAAAAATAATACAGAAAACAATATAAATTATTCAAAAACTTTCCGAAGCTGCCATCACAAAATACAGTATTTTAGGTTTTAAAACTTAAAGCTACTTTTTTTAGAGAAATATACTTCCCCTAACGACATGCCTTTTAGAGCATTACTTTACAATACATGAACACTGATAAAGTTTTGTAGGCAATGTTTCGCAATATAAATTACCATAGTTGGTCCCTCGGGATTGCAGGCCCAGAGAAGTAATTGTTTAGTGGAACAGATGAGGTAGGAACCTAAAGACCAAGTCTACTTCATTTGTGAAAAAATTAAAATTATTCCTTTCGTGAACAAATGTAGACATCGGCGTTGTTTTGTTAATAATAATAATAATAATTGATATACTCTGAATTGTGAAAATAAGAGAACGAATCAATTATAACAATTATTAGACAATTTTTAAAATGTAGAAATAGATTTTGTCAAATTTGATTAAAATTGTAAAATGAAAGTGAAAATGTTGGACAGCTCTTTATATAGATTATTTTGCAGACGTTACGTCGCTACCAATGACGTGAATTTTACAATTTTCTTTCTTTGCTTGATATGCATTGTTTATAAATGACTTTGTTTAGGCTTTATACAAGCATAACAACAACAAACACATCCAAATTGATACACTTATATTGATGTTTCATCTCCAAACATGCTATTATTAAATTCATTTCTTTAATACATGATGAATACTGGATTAAACATCATAAAATTCAAAACGTCTAAAAACAAATTATTAAATAAATTTTTTTCAACTCACCACAAAATTCATTCATTAAGGTCACCAATTAAAAAACGAAGTCCACAAGAAGATGTACATATTCTTTCGCTCTTACAAGCTCTTCAGGTGGAAGATTAATCTCGCAAAATAAAGTTATTTACTTGAACTTACATTTTATAATTAATAAACTGTCATGTAACCATAAAAAACAAATTTCTATAATTAATGCCACCTACATTTTCATGTTTTCTTATAAAATACTCTACCTCTCTTTATTCGAGACTTGTTGTCTATAAACAACCTTATTCAAGCCTTATAATGACGTGAATATCAATAGCACGCATGACTCATCGCGCAACGTCACTGAAACAAAGCTGCGTCTCCTGCTAAATGCATAAATATAAAAACTGACTTCGCTTCAAAAAAAGACCACAAGATGATCAAAATGTCAAGACCTCGAAGACTCTTCTACAGGGCCAGTTTGATCTCCTGATTGGACACCTCTCGACTTATCTTTATTAAAATCATCTAAAAAGTGTTATTTATAAAATTAGGGCAAGCAACTTAAACAACTTTGACAACATCATTACTTCAAATACCAATTTAGGTTTATTATGTAAGTAAAATGTGTAATTTCTCATCACATATGAAGTACTTAATTTGCGAAGTTATGGCGTGTTCCATTTTACACACGCGGTAGATTCGCGCACGATTTGAATCTTTTATGAATTTGCGACTTTTTATAACGCAAATTTTCTCGCGACTACCATGGAATCTATTTTTAACGATTTATTGTCTAGGGCCATTTATATTCGCTGATGCCAAAGAGAACACAGATATGCGGATCCTTCCAAAATTTCCTCGAGCGCTACTTGGCCCAGTTACGTCGGAGGCCGCGTGCCTTTATTAGTATTATGTAAATGTTTGATGACTCGTTAATAATTTCTTTGTGTAATAATTACGAATTTCAGCAAATAATAACCAATTAAATCCGGCCCTTTGTGAGGCTTGTATTTGTTTCATTATTAGATGAAATGTTCACTATGAAAAAGGTTGTGTCATGCTTGCAAGCAGATAAAAATTGTAATTTATAAAATATCAGCTATTTTGATTCAATCCTATATCATAGTTATCTGAAGCTTTTCGATATTAATTTATTGATTTTAGGCAGTTATTAGAAAATTAATTGATCCTCAATATGATGTCTGATAAAGATAAGTTCGGTAGGAAAACATTTACTATTTGGCTGTATAATGAATGATAAATAAAATATTTCCAAAAAAATGGCACTTCGGGAAATACCAGAAATCGACGCCATCGTTGCTTTTTTTAAACGGAAAAGCCCCTTTTGATTTCATATTTGGATTCTACATTAAATCTTGAGATCAGAACGTCCCAGTTGCCAACACTTATCTGTCATAATATTTGACATGTCACATTTTTCTCAAGAAATCATTGTTGCAAGGGTTGCAAGATATTCATAACTCCTGAAATATTGGAAATAAATAAATGGATTTTTTTTAATTTAATTCTTAAAGGTTCTGCCGATATATTGCATCGTCACTGATACTTTCTTATGTTTCATACGCCTACTGTAATTATTCAAATTTGACAACCAGAAAATGTCAATAATTTCATTTTTTAAAATGGCAACTACCATTTCTGACGCCGGAAATCAATGCAAAATTGAACTATACAGCCACTTTTATTAACATTGTGTATGCCATTTGTGTGAAACTATCCACACATTTCCGTCCACACTTTTTGACCTGAGGAAAACGTATGTCGAATCTTTATTAGGAGGGACTGGTCGGACGCGCTCGGTTGTGAGCTGAATGCTCATGCGCGTAATTGGATTGCACATGCGCAGTAGTTTCCGTCCCATTAATACCTGGGAACTCTTTCAGCATTTTCATGTATATTTCCAAAACATTACATTCCTTTAATAAAATTTGGCATAAGGATTAACATGACACTTTTAAGGCTTACAAATATATTACCCTCCATATTACGTCACAATAAATTTGAGACTGCCGTGATATTTTACATGTAGGTACACCAACTGTATGTAAGAGGAGACAAAAGCGTAATAATTTAAGCGGTTATTGGCTGTACACCTTTTCCTACGGCGTTGCAATGAATTCTACATTGCATACAGTCTAGCCTACTTCATATTACATAATAGGTCAAAATTTGGTGAGGGCATATTTTTTTGATTGCGAGTTAGAGGGATAAGAGTAATAATTATAGCGGTTTTTGGGCTGCACACTTTTTCCTACGGCGTGGCAATGAATTCCATATGGCTTATGGCATTTCCTACTTCATATTACATATCATGTCAAAATTTGGAGAGGGTACATTTCCTTGTTTGCGAGTAAGACGGATAAGAGTAGTAATTATATCGGTTTTTGGGCTGCATTACTTTTCCTACGGCGTGGCAATAAATTCTGCACAGCTTACAGCATTTCCTACTTCATATTACATATCCTGTCAAAATTTGGAGCGGGGTACATTTCCTTGTTTGCGAGTAAGAGGGATAAGAGTAATAATTATAGCAGTTTATGGGCTGCATCCTTTTTCCTACGGCGTGGCATTGAATTCTACACGGCTTACAGCATTTCCTACTACATATTACACATCATATCAAAATTTGGAGAGGGTACATTTCCTTGTTTGCGAGTAAGACGGATAAGAGTAATAATTATAGCGGTTTTTGGGCTGCACACTTTTTCCTACGGCGTGGAAATGAATTCCACATGGCTTATGGCATTTCCTACTTCATATTACATATTATGTCAAAATTTGGAGAGGGTACATTTCCTTGTTTACGAGTAAGAGGAATAAGAGTAATAATTATAGCGCTTTTTGGGCTGCATCCTTTTTCCTACGGCGTGGCAATGAATTCTACATAGCGTGCATCATTTCCTACTTCATATTACATATCATGTCAAAATTTGAAGAGGGTACATTTCCTTGTTTACGAGTAAGAGGAATAAGAGTAATAATTATAGCGCTTTTTGGGCTGCATCCTTTTTCCTACGGCGTGGCAATTAATTCTACATAGCGTGCAGCATTTCCTACTTCATATTACATATCATGTCAAAATTTGGAGAGGGTACATTTCCTTGTTTGCGAGTAAGACGGATTATAGTCATTAGTGCGGTTTTTGGGCTGCATCCTTTTTCCTACGGCGTGGCAATGAATTCTACATAGCGTGCAGCATTTCCTACTTCATATTACATATCATGTCAAAATTTGGAGAGGGTACATTTCCTTGTTTGCGAGTAAGACGGATAAGAGTAGTAATTATATCGGTTTTTGGGCTGCATTACTTTTCCTACGGCGTGGCAATAAATTCTGCACAGCTTACAGAATTTCCTACTTCATATTACATATCCTGTCAAAATTTGGAGAGGGTACATTTCCTTGTTTGCGAGTAAGAGGGATAAGAGTAATAATTATAGCAGTTTATGGGCTGCATCCTTTTTCCTACGGCGTGGCATTGAATTCTACACGGCTTACAGCATTTCCTACTACATATTACATATCATATCAAAATTTGGAGAGGGTACATTTCCTTGTTTGCGAGTAAGACGGATAAGAGTAGTAATTATAGCGGTTTTTGGGCTGCATTTTTTTTCCTATGGCGTGGCAATGAATTCTGCACGGCTTACAGCATTTCCTACTTCATATTACATATCATGTCAAAATTTGGAGAGGGTACATTTCCTTGTTTGCGAGTAAGACGGATTATAGTCATTAGTGCGGTTTTTGGGCTGCATCCTTATTCCTACGGCGTGGCAATGAATTTTACACGGCTTACAGCATTTCCTACTTCATATAACATATCATGTCAAAATTTGGAGAGGGTACATTTCCTTGTTTGCGAGTAAGACGGATTATAGTAATTAGTGCGGTTTTTGGGCTGCATTTTTTTTCCTACGGCGTGGCAATGAATTCCGCACAGCTTACAGCATTTCCTACTTCATATTACATATCATGTCAAAATTTGGAGAGGGTACATTTCCTTGTTTACGAGTAAGAGGAATAAGAGTAATAATTATAGCGCTTTTTGGGCTGCATCCTTTTTCCTACGGCGTGGCAATGAATTCTACATAGCGTGCAGCATTTCCTACTTCATATTACATATCATGTCAAAATTTGGAGAGGGTACATTTCCTTGTTTGCGAGTAAGACGGATTATAGTCATTAGTGCGGTTTTTGGGCTGCATCCTTATTCCTACGGCGTGGCAATGAATTTTACACGGCTTACAGCATTTCCTACTTCATATTACATATCATGTCAAAATTTGGAGAGGGTACATTTCCTTGTTTACGAGTAAGAGGAATAAGAGTAATAATTATAGCGCTTTTTGGGCTGCATCCTTTTTCCTACGGCGTGGCAATGAATTCTACATAGCGTGCAGCATTTCCTACTTCATATTACATATCATGTCAAAATTTGGAGAGGGTACATTTCCTTGTTTGCGAGTAAGACGGATTATAGTCATTAGTGCGGTTTTTGGGCTGCATCCTTATTCCTACGGCGTGGCAATGAATTTTACACGGCTTACAGCATTTCCTACTTCATATTACATATCATGTCAAAATTTGGAGAGGGTACATTTCCTTGTTTACGAGTAAGAGGAATAAGAGTAATAATTATAGCGCTTTTTGGGCTGCATCCTTTTTCCTACGGCGTGGCAATGAATTCTACATAGCGTGCAGCATTTCCTACTTCATATTACATATCATGTCAAAATTTGGAGAGGGTACATTTCCTTGTTTGCGAGTAAGACGGATTATAGTCATTAGTGCGGTTTTTGGGCTGCATCCTTATTCCTACGGCGTGGCAATGAATTTTACACGGCTTACAGCATTTCCTACTTCATATTACATATCATGTCAAAATTTGGAGAGGGTACATTTCCTTGTTTACGAGTAAGAGGAATAAGAGTAATAATTATAGCGCTTTTTGGGCAGCATCCTTTTTCCTACGGCGTGGCAATGAATTCTACATAGTGTGCAGCATTTCCTACTTCATATTACATATCATGTCAAAATTTGGACAGGGTACATTTCCTTGTTTGCGAGTAAGACGGATTATAGTAATTAGTGCGGTTTTTGGGCTGCACACTTTTTCCTACGGCGTGGAAATGAATTCCACATGGCTTATGGCATTTCCTACTTCATATTACATATCATGTCAAAATTTGGAGAGGGTACATTTCCTTGTTTACGAGTAAGAGGAATAAGAGTAATAATTATAGCGCTTTTTGGGCTGCATCCTTTTTCCTACGGCGTGGCAATGAATTCTACATAGCGTGCAGCATTTCCTACTTCATATTACATATCATGTCAAAATTTGGAGAGGGTACATTTCCTTGTTTGCGAGTAAGACGGATTATAGTAATTAGTGCGGTTTTTGGGCTGCATTTTTTTTCCTACGGCGTGGCAATGAATTCCGCACAGCTTACAGCATTTCCTACTTCATATTACATATCATGTCAAAATTTGGAGAGGGTACATTTCCTTGTTTACGAGTAAGAGGAATAAGAGTAATAATTATAGCGCTTTTTGGGCTGCATCCTTTTTCCTACGGCGTGGCAATGAATTCTACATAGCGTGCATCATTTCCTACTTCATATTACATATCATGTCAAAATTTGAAGAGGGTACATTTCCTTGTTTACGAGTAAGAGGAATAAGAGTAATAATTATAGCGCTTTTTGGGCTGCATCCTTTTTCCTACGGCGTGGCAATTAATTCTACATAGCGTGCAGCATTTCCTACTTCATATTACATATCATGTCAAAATTTGGAGAGGGTACATTTCCTTGTTTGCGAGTAAGACGGATTATAGTAATTAGTGCGGTTTTTGGGCTGCATTTTTTTTCCTACGGCGTGGCAATGAATTCCGCACAGCTTACAGCATTTCCTACTTCATATTACATATCATGTCAAAATTTGGAGAGGGTACATTTCCTTGTTTGCGAGTAAGACGGATTATAGTAATTAGTGCGGTTTTTGGGCTGCACACTTTTTCCTACGGCGTGGAAATGAATTCCACATGGCTTATGGCATTTCCTACTTCATATTACATATCATGTCAAAATTTGGAGAGGGTACATTTCCTTGTTTACGAGTAAGAGGAATAAGAGTAATAATTATAGCGCTTTTTGGGCTGCATCCTTTTTCCTACGGCGTGGCAATGAATTCTACATAGCGTGCATCATTTCCTACTTCATATTACATATCATGTCAAAATTTGAAGAGGGTACATTTCCTTGTTTACGAGTAAGAGGAATAAGAGTAATAATTATAGCGCTTTTTGGGCTGCATCCTTTTTCCTACGGCGTGGCAATTAATTCTACATAGCGTGCAGCATTTCCTACTTCATATTACATATCATGTCAAAATTTGGAGAGGGTACATTTCCTTGTTTGCGAGTAAGACGGATTATAGTCATTAGTGCGGTTTTTGGGCTGCATCCTTATTCCTACGGCGTGGCAATGAATTGCTGTAAGCCGTGCAGAAGTCATTGCCACGCCGTAGGAAAAAAAATGCAGCCCAAAAACCGCTATAATTACTACTAATTATCCGTCTTACTCGCAAACAAGAAAATGTACCCTCTCCAAATTTTGACATGATATGTAATATGAAGTAGGAAATGCTGCACGCTATGTAGAATTCATTGCCACGCCGTAGGAAAAAGGATGCAGCCCAAAAAGCGCTATAATTATTACTCTTATCCCTCTAACTCGCAAACAAAAAAATATGCCCTCACCAAATTTTGACATATTATGTAATATGAAGTAGGCTAGACTGTATGCAATGTAGAATTCATTGCAACGCCGGCCGTAGGAAAAGGTGTACAGCCAATAACCGGTTAAATTATTACGCCTTTGTCTCCTCTTACATACAGTTGGTGTACCTACATGTAAAATATCACGGCAGTCTCAAATTTATTGTGACGTAATATGGGGGGTAATATATTTGTAAGCCTTAAAAGTGTCATGTTATTCCTTATGCCAAATTTTATTAAAGGAATGTAATGTTTTGGAAATATACATGAAAATGCTGAAAGAGTTCCCAGGTATTAATGGGACGGAAACTACTGCGCATGTGCAATCAAATTACTGCGCATGCGCATTCAGCTCACAACCGAGCGCGTCCGACCAGTCCCTCCTAATAAAGATTCGACATACGTTTTCCTCAGGTCAAAAAGTGTGGACGGAAATGTGTGGATAGTTTCACACAAATGTGTATGCCTATCTTTAGTCATTTTTGAGTCTATAAATGACTTTGATATCTCATCTCTAAACATACAATTATAAAATTTGTTGGACTTTTTTAATACATGATAAAAATTGGATTAAAAATTACAAAATTCAAAACGTCTAAAAATAAATTATTGAAAAATTTTATTTAACTCACCACAAAATTCAATCATTATGGTTATTAATTTTTAAGTTATTGGCAAGTTTTGAAAGAAGTATGAAAGTTTCACTTTTTATGAATGATAAAAAGGAACTTTAATGCCGGGGTGCATATTAAATTTTTTTTAAATCCAGAAACTGTGAAATTAAGATTAATTAATTCTATATTTTAAATAATTTTCAGTGACATTAAGAAATGTCATAATTATTTAAAATTGTAAGTCACATTAGGAAATGTCATTATTTTTAAATGTCACATCGGAACATTTTTTTGTAAAAAAACATTATTTTTAGCAATTATAATAGTGATAATACAATTCTGAATTTAAAAGACTGTATTTATTTACCTTTTATTACAACACAATTATTGTCACAAGCAATGAAAAATGTATGTTTACGTTTATCTATCGCCTCGGCAAACTACAAAAATCATACAATAATGGATTACTTTAATGACTATTTCTATCACTTTAATGACGATTTTGGGGTACTTTAATGCCGATTTTAAAAAAAACATTTTTTTCAATTTTTTCTTTTTATAAATACCTACTTACAAATACTTTTAGATATGAGACATTATAAAAATGATAAATTTAATTATGAAGAGCAATAGATGATACAAATAAAAACATATAATATAATAATAACAAAGGCACACAAAAAATTCCAACAAAATTTTGATGCGCTGAATCCAAATTTCCTATGAGAATTTATGTTTTACGGTGGAATTTCGATTAAATTACGATGTAATTCTAAAAATAGGGGTTTTTAACCTTAGCAGGGACATGAAATTAAAAAATTGTTTTTGTATAAAATGCGTAGAATGGAACTCGGAATGGAATCACAACAAAATCGCAATTATTGAACTGAAGCCATTTTATATCCTCTAACACTAAAACCACTCCTAAAACCTAAAACTCGCACGAAATATGTTCATGGAGTCAAGAGAAAATTTTTTTATATAAAATTAGGAACTATTGCACTATATTTTATGCCCTGAAACCACCCCTAATGTAGGCGTTTCAATGCTATTTTGGACAAAAACGATAGAAAATGATTACTTACAAAGTGAATAAAAGATTTGTTTGTCAACAATCGTCGAAATTTGCGGAAACTATATACTGTAAGTATTTGGTTTTCTCTCTTTTGTTTCTGATTCTCCCGACAGTCCTGGAATTAAATAACAGAATATTTTCTTCAAAATAATAATTTTTAGATTTTTTGCATTCGTTTTGTCCGAAATAACAAAAAATACCCTCAATTACCGGGCAGACAGAACTTCAGTAATCTCATATTATTGTCGAATAGCTTAAGCTAGACTTCGCCCTCGACTTCGCCTTTTTAGGGAATTAAATATCTTTTCTCCATATTTTATATAGGTAATTGCCATTATCAATATTTTTGTTTCATTTTATATTTTTAATTATTATTATATTTTAATAATTTTTCATTATTAATTTTATATATTTTTTTTCCCTAAATAAAGACCTATTATTATTATTATTATATTATTTTGAAAAAAATATTCTCTTGTTTAATTCCAGGACCGTCGGGGAAGGAAGACACAAAAGAAAGAAAACCAAGATACAGTAGTAGTTTTTAAATGACTTTATTTAGGCTTTATACAAGCATAATAATAACAAACATATCCAATTTGATATACTCACTTATATTGATGTTTCATCTCTAAACATACAATTATTAAGTTTATTGGACTTTCTTTAATGCATGATAAAAATTGGATTAAAAATTACAAAATTCAAAACGTCTAAAAATAAATTATTGAAAAAATTTTTTTTAACTCACCACAAAATTCGTTCATTATGGTCACCAATTAAAAACCGATGTCCCCAAGATGTACAATTGTACATGTTATTTCGCCTTTAGTTTGGCTCATCAGGGAGACGATCCACGTTAAATTCAAAGAATCTATATCTTGAAACTTATACAAAATAAAGGCGAAAAAACATGTACAGGGTGATTCACTTAACTTTCCCACCCCACTTTTCTCCGTTATTTTTGCAATTACAAAAAAAATATTATAACAAAAATTGTAGAACTTTTTCTGAAGTTTTTAAATATGGTATCAAAAAAACAATTGAAAAACAAATTCAGAGCATACTCGAATATGCGATATTGTCTATAATTTATATATTTAAATGCAAATATTTCGAAAAGTATTACAAATAAGTACCATGTGTGCTATATTGTCGAAATCAGAATAAAATTTTATGTCGAAAAATGTAATAAAATACAGGGTGTTCCAGTAAAAAAAATGCAAGTTATATCTGTAACTTCATAATTTGTTTTTCAATTGTTTTTTTGATGCCATATTTAAAAACTTCATAAAAAGTTCTACAATTTTTGTTATAATATTTTTTTTGTAATTGCAAAAATAACGGAGAAAAGTGGGGTGGGAAAGTTAAGTGAATCACCCTGTACATCTTCTTGGGGACATCGTTTTTTAATTGGTGACCATAATGATAATGAATGAATTTTGTGGCGAGACTGGCGAGTAAAAAAAAATTTTTTCAATAATTTATTTTTAGACGTTTTGAATTTTGTAATTTTTAATCCAATTCTTACCATGCATATCAAGCAAAGAAAGAGAATTCTAAAAACAGTTGTAGTTTCCGCAAATTTCCCCAATTGTTGACAAAACAATTAATTATTTTGTTCACTTTGTAATAATTTTTTATCGCTTTTGCCCAAAATAGCATTTAACGCCTACATTAGGGATAGTTCCGTCAGGTCGTAAAATATAACCGAAATAAACAACAGAAGTGCAAAATTTCCTAATTTTATCAATTTTATACAAACAAATCTTCTCTTGACGTCATGGACATATTTCGGGCGAGTTTTGCTTATAAACCAGCCCTTATCGCCCCCGCTCTAGGGGTGGTTTTAGTGTCAGAGGAAAGAGCTTGAAAGCAATAATTGCAGTTTTGTTGTAACTATGCGTTTTATACAAAAAAGACAATTTTTTCATATCATATCCCTTACCAATCTTAGAAAAACCTCTATTTTAAGATTAATATCGTAATTTAATCGAAATACCGCAGTCAAACATAAATTCTGAGAGGAAATTCGGATTCAGATATAAGGATCTGACCTTTGGATTTGAATTTTTTTTGTGACCCTGTGTAATGATTTGTATTCAGTAGCTATTGGCCGGCCAAACATTCATTTTTGGCTCAAAAAAAATTCTACTCCACTCACCCTCATTAAACACTTGTTTATTGACCGACGTCCGCGCTGTCGGCAAATCATAAAGATGAAACCCTTTTTTGTTAGTTTTTTTTTGTCGCTTTATCGTGATCATCGTGATACCCGAATTTTCAGTTTATTTCCTGTTATATTGTATTCATAAAGAATTTTAGTAATGTTCTGGAGTTAATTTTATTTTTATTTTCTATGGAAACTCTTTCGATTTATCGTAGGTACAGAATAACACTTTATTCCCAGTTCCTGTGCATCTAAACTGGTGCATAATTGAAGTGGATATTGGGAAAATATGGGCAACATTTGAAGCTCAATATTTTTGGAATTAGATGATTAATCTTGATGTGGTTTTTAGTGATCGTTAGCAAAATTCATTGGCTCTCGTCCACCGTCTATTTTTTAATAGTAAGGAATCTAGCATCCAAAAAGACGCTTCTAAAATGCCGAACCCTGCACTCGCGAGGTATATGATTTTAAAAATATGGATATTATCCAGAATTTTATGCCGAATCCGATTCCAGAGGACGCGATGTCGGCCAAGATTGCGAAATTGCAAAAAAAGTAATATTTCCAAAAAAAAATTGGAACTTAAATATTGCATTATCTGTCGTTTACATTGCATTTACGACCTTATTTATAAAGATTTTTTAATAATTTTTATATCAATCGAAAGCCTAATGTTTGTAGTTTCATACAAGTTGAATAGAGAGACATTATTTTCATTATAAACAACACTATAAATTGTTTAAACAATATGTGCTCGGAAAGTGTAGTGTAATTTTCGGCATTGAGGTACTTTTGTTATTATTGCAGATATATATGTAGTTATGTGAGACGAAATACGTAGAATAGACCAACGAACATTTTTTATTAAAATAATTTTTTAATTCGCTGAATAATTTAGGAGATATGATTTTTTTAAAAAGCGCATTGTGTGGTCTACCGCGCGCGCGGTCTTGTTTCTGTAGGCAGGCCATTTACACATGATTTCGAGGCACTCGAGATGATTAAAGAATTTCGCACACGAGTTGCAAACAATATTTTTTCTACAACGACTTTAATTTGATTAAACTAAAACCGTAAAACGATATCTTGTATTATAATATTTAATGCAAATTAATTTTAAAAAAATATAATAGCAGATATGTCTCAGAACTGTGGAAACTAATATGTTTGACAACAAACATTTTTCACTGACGTTTTCGATATTGTGAGTGTTGAATATTGTGGGTTTTTAATAATAGTAAAATAATACATAAGATAATAATGGAAAGTCTCGAAAGTCATAGACTGTTTTTAAAATAATTTAAAAATGTTTACTTTCAGTTAATTCATTTCATAAAACAATAAATCTTTTTGAACTAGATGTTTGCTTAATTCTTGTGTATACATTAAAAATTATAAAAAACAGGCAATAATTAAATTTATAATCGGTATGTGATGTGCAAAATATTTTGCGCACGGGGTCGTGGTAACGCAAAAAAACTAATGTCAATGAAAAAATGTCTCATTTTAGACACTGACGTTAATGCGCAAACATAACCTTTTTTTGACAGTTGTAGAAAAAAGTATTTACTCGTATTATTACGTACATTATTTTACAATTTTTTTTTGTAAGGTATAAGCAACATTTTTGTAACGTCTTTCGTATGAAAGTTCGTACAGATCATAAATAATGCTCACAAACAGAACAAATTATCGGTATTTAATTTAAAAAAACTACAATGATATTAAAATAATTTTCGTCTTGATAAAATGATGGTTGTCTGTATTGTAAATTCTTTGTACATGATATAACTAAAATTGGAGTATTATAGGTAAGTAGCTGTACATATGATTTATGTGATAATGCCATAATTAATAGTCATTAAACTTATATCTGGGAATCACGCCAAATTCTAAAAAAAATAAATAGAAATAAGAAAATTGCCAAAATATGTCAAGATAAAAGTGTAGTATCAAAGGCAAACCTCAACAGTTTGCCCCAGAAAATCACTGTATTTGGAACTATTCCGGGTGACCACGGATCATGGTAAGCCCCGCCATTTCCACAATTCTTGAGCTATCCAAATGAAATTTTGCAGCAGTAATTAAATGTACGTCCAAAAAGGCTCATTCACCTGTCAAAGTTACGTCTTTTAATTGTTTCTTTCATGGCTAGTCTGATAAATAGTATAAAATGACGTGTTGTGGTGATTTTTTTCCTTTTTTTATAACTTGCACATTGCCATTATTTTAAAAACAGTCTATGACTTTCGAGACTTTCCAATATTATCTTATGTATTATTTTACTTTAAAAAACCCACAATATTCAACACTCACAATATCGAAAACGTCAGTGAAAAATGTTTGTTGTCAAACATATTAGTTTCCATAGTTCTGAGTAGAGTAGTAATGGCGGAGCTGGGTCTCCCCCCACCCTTTTTTTTTGTGGTGGGGGGTAACTAGGGTAATTCGAGTAATGTAGGTAATTAGACTGATGTAATTGCAATAGAGGTAATTAGAGTATTGCAGGTAATTAGCCTGATGTAGTTGCAATAGAGGTAAGTAGAGTAATGTGCAGTAATTAGACTGATGTAATTGCAATAGAGGTAATTGGAGTGGTGCAATGCAATTGTAGTTGTAATTAGTGTATGTACCAATATGTGTATGAGTACTCCAAGTAGTGGTGGTGGGGTAGCTCAGCTAGACTGCTATAAAGAAGATGTAGTCGCAACACAAAATCATTTCTATCGTGTTCTATCGTGAACCATCTACAGCTAACAAATCAGCCTAGTGCAGTCAGTGACTTCAGTTATTTCAAGTGAGCAATATCTTATATTACTCTTTATAATTCTTTCATTATATTCATTTTAAATATGGCAATTTCCGAAGTTGACTTATTAGCACTTAATGAGCTAATAAATCAAGATATGCAGGTTTTAGAGCAAAGATCCATTTCAGCGTTAATTTTAAATAAACCTTATATCATAAAAAAAATATCTTTGGTTAATACAAGATTTGGAAAATCAATCATAGTAACTTTGTTTGAGGAAAGTTCAATTACGACTTTTAAATCATTTTTACCGAAACGGTTTGTGGAAATTATATGTGAGAACACTATCGATAAAATAAATTCGTCAAATGGTAAAGTTACATTGACATATTTAGGACAAAGTTCTCCAGCTTATCCTGGAGCAAAATCTAGTCCATTAATAAGTTTCGGTGTTTAATTCTCAAACAAAAATAATCGTAAAGTATTTAAGTTAGCTAAGTTTAAGTATTAAGTAGAAATGGAATATTGTGGAAGAATGCTAGGAGTATTATAGAATAGTATCACTTGTTAGCCTATAAAGATTCTGATATATCTAAATTGACATTTGTACAACATATTTTTACTTCGTGTACACCAATAGCTCAAACGTAAGTCCATTTAGTGCTGTTTTTTATGTATTTTTTTACATTTCATTTTTTATTTGTAGGTACGCAGCAAAGATGTGGATGCAATATTCAACCCAAACATGGACCCCTGCAGAAGACATTAAATCTGCCATTGAGAGATTGTCTTGTAAACTAGATGACTTAATAAGGGATGCATTGGTTTCATTAAATTATGATATGAATATCTGCTTCGACGCTGAAGAAGTTCGACGGGTTAAAGAAGCTTCTAAAGCGTATAGCATTGGTGTAAATCTATGTGGTAGATATTCCCGTGGCTTCTTAAATTTGGATGAGTTTTGTGAGCATATGGACAGAGTGGAACTAAAACATTTTCTATACGAGATAATGGAGTACCTACCTAAGAATATTATTGAAAAATATCAACTCGACCAGTCTGATGTAGAAGATAACAATGTAGATACATAAATAATATTCATCTTCTATTGTCATATTTATTACACCAAATATTGTATGTATCTGTAGTAAACAATATTCTGTATTTTATATTATATTATAAAACTGAATAAATAAAATACACATTAAAAGATTACATTCATTTTATTTCATATTTCTTATTACACAACAAAAAATACAATCATAGTATAATTAGAACAGTTTTTATTTTAATTTTATATTTAATTCTACAATTACATTCTGAGAAAATAAACAGTTGCAAGTACATCATGATTATTGTTGATAAAATTATCCAGATATCTTGATAGAAATAGGTTGCACTACTTAATTCCACAATAATAAATATTTTCTTTTTTTACTTGACATCGAGAAAACCATTCTGAACCGAGCCATCTAATGCGTTATAACTTAAATATGTATCATGAAGTATAAGTGCATACACTCGAGTTTGTTCCGGAAATTTCGCTTTTCGTGTTTCAAATTCTATTTTTATGTCGACAGTAGATGATTTCACTGCAACAGGTTGGTGTGAACAATCAATGACAAACAAAGGATTCTTCCTGAATTCCCCAAGATCCATCATGGGTTCGCTCATATCTTTATCATAGTAACTACGTTGGAAGTTCTCATAAGCATAATATGCTGCAGAATCGAGCTTCTTATCGAAATCTAAATTCCAACGTTCATATGGATATACTTCAGAGTTTAGAAATAGTCGAATATTATTTATGTCTGCGTGTTTGAACTGTGTAACATCCTTTGTTCTATCATTGGCCTGATCAGTGCCTTGAAAGCCAAGAAGGATGAAAAGTGGGCTTTCAAGACGGGTGGAGAGTTTAAGAGCCCATATGTCATAGGTAGTATCGCGTAGACAGGGAAGCTCATAAAAATCCCACGCACGGTAGACCATCTTAACTTTGGTATTATTACCACTTTTATTAATTCGATTCAATAATTTTAACTTTTGTCGATCTTCAGGTACAATGTGCCTTATCTTCCACTCAATTTTGCTGATTTCCAACTCTGCATCAACCTCACCGATATAGGAGTCTTTAAATGAGCGTGCAATTATCATAATTAATTCTTGCTTCACATTCAGAATGCCTTTGGTATAATCTTCTGCAAAACCCATAAGGAACTTAAGGGGTAGTTTGCCACTGAACACGTGACTGGCGGTATCTAAAATATCTTGTCTCTTTTCAGTGAGACCCCAACCTGTTGTTATTAATGAGCGTGCATGCGTTTGCCCATACGACACCATAGTTTTCATTGTGGTAGTAATACCAGGTCTTCTGACTACTGCTACTTGTTCACCACCCATTTCCAGTCGTATCTCTTCAAAGAGAAATGCTAGTGCATTATTGGATAAATAACAACGCTTTGTGGTGTCGCTAGGAGTAAATTTTCCCTCTATGTATATATAACTTTCTGAAATGTCGAGTATAACATCTTGAAAATTGATGGGAATACGTATTTCATCAGAGTTTCTGTAATATGGGGATCCATATGGTTTATATGTATGCTCATGTAGGCTAACTAGGGAATGATCTAACACAGGTTCATCAAACACCTCAAGTTTGTCACTAGTTGCAGTAGCCACCATTATTATGACCAATTTTTCGCAGTTTTAATCCAATAGATTTTAAAAAGGCTTGATCCTCAGCTGACAATCTATGTCTTAACTGTTTAAGGTATAGACTTTGAATGAATTGCTTTCCACATCTCCCTTTCTTTTTATCCATACTGTTGTTCGCTACAGTATCATACTGATGGTGATGTACTTGCTGTCGCTGTTTATATCTAAAACCCATTTGGTTGGTGATATCCGACTTTCTTCAATTCTAGCCTTACAATAATTTTCTCACCTCGAAAATCGATCAAATCACCGTTGTCGTCCAGTATGCGTAGTGTGATGTTGTCTATTAACTGACACCCTTTAGGTCTAACAGGTAAATATATGATATTTTTGGGTTCTCTAGTAAGTTTGTAGCCAGGCTCAACGTCTATGTCAAATTCAAAGAGAGTGTGTGACTCTTCTGCATTCAGATAAGCTCCAGAAATAATATTGCAATCTACGCGTATCATCCTTACTTTCATAATATCAACAGGCTGTGTTGATTCGTAATTTTTATTTGGTTGTAAATATATTTGTCCAAATCCCAACAGACTTCCTATTGAATTTGGTTGTCTAAAATCTACTTCATACTTTGACAAAATCTCGCACTTTAAGGTATTGTTGTTTGCCCTTAAAGTGAATATTTGCGTGTAATCCTTTCCATCAATATTCATAGCTTTCAACATTGCAGCATAGATTTCATCAATTTCATAAGCCCCCAGAGGTATGTGAACAGTAGTGAATGTATCTTTAGCACTAACCCTATATTGGAAGATGTTATTTGTTTCATCCACATTGTATATGGAGTTGTAAGAGTAGAATCCAATTAAACCTAACCCATGACGACTGCTCCTATCCAGTTCAATGGGTGGATCAAAGTTGACACTTAGCTCACTTAAGCGGCTCGTTAGTGTGAACGTGTACGACATGACTGATATAATTAAATTGTGTTACCCAATTTATTGTGGATTACAGCAATAATGGTATAATTTCCTCTTCTTAGAAGTTGATGGTAATATATTTACATTGTTATTGGATGCCACATTTACATCGTTTACCTTACAATAGCAGCAAAACATTTTTCTAGGTGTTGGACCATCATTTACGTCAACATTGCTTTCATAATCATTAAGGTAATGTTCTGTACAATATTGATATTTTAATATATCGACATCGTTCTGAAGATGTGTAGGTAGCTTATCCCATACTAATGCAATTTCATGTGAAGCCAACCCAATCATCACCTCTTTGGGCATATCTGCTAGTTGTTGTTTGCTCATCTTCAACAGACTACGCAAACGGGAGAATGCAATTAGTGAGTGACCCATTCGCTTGATACCTTCTCGATCTATTGCTGGGGTCATAGATTTCAGTTCCATGGCGTTTTATATTTGTTTCGTAGAGAGAAACTTTAAACACAAATGTCCACACAACACTGTGTTAAAATTCTGTACACGTTTGTAGTTATAGAATATTTGGTTGGCCCTCCTTGAATCGTTATTGAAATATGTAACTAATTCTATAGGTGGGGGTAAGTCGCCAAAACTATCAAAATAATTTACTAAACTACCTCGTTTTTTATATGCCACCCAATGTGTCCCAGGACCATATATACTATCCAAATTGATTATTGCGGATTCATTGTAATGTGGCCCATGTCTTGGTAGTGAGTCACGCATAAATACACCTCGAAAGTATGCTACCTTCATTTTATTAGCATAATATTTAAGATCAATGTCGGTAAGAGGTCTCCGAGGTAGGGAGTCTATTAGTTTTTTGAATTCTGTTTTAGATAAAGACCCATCCCCTTTCGGTATGGCTTCATATACATCCCCTTACCACTTTTCATAGCTATTGCTTCCATACTTCTGTTGTGCCGATTTGCTTCAGCTAATTCTTCTCTACCCTTTTTCACATCATTTACAGCTTTAGCAATACCAGCAGCCGTACCAGCCAAACTACCCAATGCAGATAATCCAGCAAAAATGGGTATTAGAGGTAAAATACCACCAACTTTTGGAATTGGTATAATTCGAGGTGTTTGAATATTGCGTTTTCCACCGGCCTGTTTTATATATCGACGTGCAGCTTTTAGAGCAATTTCAACCACCTTCTTTTGGTCTTTTACTTTTTTGCCTCCAGCATTTCGCAGTGTGTCACGCACTTTTCGTACTATCCCAGATCCAAACGCTGTCTTTTTAACATTCTTCTTACCTTTCTTTGTTTTCTTGATGATTCGTTTCCTTATTGGATTGCGAGATATTGTTGAATTACATCCCATACCAAGACGTTGTTTTCCCTTCATTATAGTTGTGACTAACCAAGCAGCTGCCTTTTCTCCACGTCCTGCGTCTTTGGATTTCACCCGTTTCCACGCAGCCTGTTCAAGCTGATAGTCTGCTTTATGGCGGGCTGCTTGATTACTGCTATTTTTGTCGTATGCAATATCGTGTTGCTTACACGCTTTATCGAGCTGATTTATGCCAGAATCACCTCGTGCTAACCTTTTATTTAAATCTGTGCCTGGACCACAAAATTGATAACCTGGCAAATGCAACTCGACGGGGAGCTTATTAATCAGGGAATTAACTAATCCTCCACCGCGCTTCGTACGTTTTTCACGTGTGTATCGTATCGTAGAAACCATTTAAATAAGAGTTGTAAATCACACATCTACTTATATAACATTTAGCCGCGGTACAATGCACATTGTGAAACAGAAACAAACGCTTTCTATAGATAATTTGGATGAAAAAGTTGGGCGTGGGTTAAGTGCTGATAATCGCCATGGACCACTACTACCTTGAACTGTACGTGCCCTCATAATAGGACCCTCGAATTGTGGGAAAACAAATGTCTTAATATCTTTGATCACGCATCGTTTAGGTTTACGTTTTTTAAATATTTACCTATACTCAAAGTCTATAAATCAACCCAAGTATGAGTATCTACGTAATGTATTAGCGCCGATTGAGGGGTTAGGATTTTATACATTTAGTAATGGTACGCAAATAGTGGAACCATCCGAGGCAAAGCCAGAGTCTGTGTTTATATTTGACGATGTAATATGTGAGAAACAAGATGTTATAAGGGGATATTTCAGTATGGGCCGACATAGAAATGTGGATTGTTTTTATCTTGGCCAGACATACTCTCGAATCCCGAAGCAGCTAATAAGAGACAATAGTAATTTAATTGTTGTCTTTAAACAGGACGACATGAATCTGCATCACATCTTTTCCGATCATGTGTCACCTGATGTAACGTTTACAGTATTTCAAAATATGTGTGCAAAGTGCTGGAATGACAAATATGGATTTCTAGTGATTGATAAGGATAGAGAAGTACAAGGTGGGCGATATAGAAAAGGGTTTGATAGCTTCATATATCCATAATGCATTTTATTAAAAACTTCACTTGAATTACATACGTCGTTAGGATTACTTCGTTTACGTATGCGCTAAGATGAAGGTTACCAAAGATAATAAAAAATATAACAATCTTGCACATCCCAGTAGCGAAATAACACTCAAGCGACAGCTGATTGAGGCAACAGATGCTGTGCGGAAGAAGTTTAACTATATCAAGAACAAAGATATGGAGATGCACGTAACACTTGAAAAGATCTACCAACCGATAACTGAACCTTTAAATGTTATATCTTCAGCAGCAGAGAACAAATCTCATATCCAACAATTACATTCAAAACCATCATCATCAAGGGTGTCCACCCAGAGGGCTGTATCATGGGAGAGTGCTTCTGAAGAAGGATCCGATAAGTATGTAGGTGGTGATGATGTTCCACATTATATCCCCATTATGGAAACACCACCATCGTCAATAAGAACAACCCCTGTATCCGAAACTTCTCCAGCTAGTAAACTAGAAAAAAGACATGAGGTTGTAAAAAGACATATACAAAATTTAAAATCTGGTGATTCCAAGTATGATAGTTTATATGGAGTGCGTGTAGATCCCAAGACAGGCAAACTGCTGATGGGCAATGCCGAAATACGTTTTTCCCATGGAAATATTACGCTATGGTATGGCAATAAGAAACTTGGCGTGTATCTAGGTAGTCCTAAATTGTACGATCTAATATTTCTAAAACGCCCAACAATTTTAGATGATAATAGAGAGGGTGTTCTCGATGATGAATGGAGTAAGATATATGGAGAAATACTAAGAAAAACAAAGGCACCTTACAAAAAATTCGATGTAGCGAATGGCTATAACACTACTAAGCGTGGAAAATTTCACAAAATTATCAAACCATTAACATCTTCTACAATTGCGACACGATCGTCAACAAGTGGTCACGGCTTAAAACGTGTACCTACCCACAAATTGTACAGAAATAAAGATAAAGAATATATTTTTTGGAATAAACCCAGCGAACTCGTGGATCGTCTACGTCTACTATGGAGTTCGAAAATAGCGGGAAATAACAACCACGACAATGAAATAATAGAAATAATATCAGAACTTAGGGAAGAAAAAATAGTGTATTAAAGATGAAATAAAACATAGTATCATTATACTTAATAAGTATTATATAGTCTGCAATTTATAAACCGCATCAGATGCAGTCAGAAATGTCTACTGTAAACACTATCGACAAATTTGGACGCAGCAAAAGAATTAGTGCGAGTAAGTTAATAGCCCATCGTGGATTACCTGGCGTGGGTTTTAAACTTACCAGAGATAATCACTATGATATTGAAAATAAGCGTTTAAAAAATTTAGGGGAACCTGTCGATGATCAAGATGGTGCAACATGTAATTACGTTAACAAGCGTCTACAAACAAATGATGAAAATGCTGCCAAAGCTATTTTTGATACAACCGATGTAATTATTGGGGAAATGAAAAAATATGTTGATGTGGGACTTATAAGAAGTGGAGAAGAAAATCGCGCTATTTTCAATAAACAAAATAATGAGATGATGCAGAAAATGAAAATAGAAATGAGGAAATATGTTGATAAAGCAATTTCTGAAGTTAAACGTTCGGCCATAAACAATCGCAATACTTTAATCACTAGAATCTCTAAATTAGAGCATATTGCCACCGAACTCCAACCAAAGAAGGTGCAATCCGGAGGCCTAGCATTTCCACCAGAACTAATGCCTGAAGTTGATATATAGCTGAAGACAATTTTATAATGGAGGTTAGCAGCGAAAAATTACAAGTTGTTAACGAGTTACATAGAAATGCTCGACGAAATTTTCGTAGAAGGCGAACCATAATTAAGGGGTTTGGTGATTTGTGGCAAGCAGACCTAGCTGAAATGCAGCCATACGCTGATAAAAATAGAGGGTATCGTTATATTCTTGTAGTGATTGACTGCTATTCCAAGTACGTATGGACCAAACCTATTAAAAATAAAGCAGCTGTAGAAGTTACCAAGGCTATGCAGACTATTATTCAAGAAGCAAATTATTCACCGAGAAATTTACAGACCGATAATGGTACTGAATTCTATAACAGAAAGTTCTCCGCATTAATGAAGCGGCACGAAATTAATCATTATTCTACGTATAGCACAAAAAAAGCAGCAATTGTTGAGCGAGTAATCCGCACATTAAAAAATTGGTTGTATAAAGAATTCTCAGCTATGGGTAAATATAAATGGCTCGATATCCTACCAAACGTTACAAAAAGTTACAATGACAAAGTCCATCGTACAACTGGCAGAAAGCCCATTGATGTCAAACCAACTACACATTTAAACGTATATAATTATATTAAGATTGCTCTGAAACCGAAATTTCATCTCGGTGATATAGTTCGTATTAGCAAGTATAAAGGTGTATTTGATAAAGGGTTTACACCGAACTTTTCAACAGAACTTTTTAAAATTACCAAAATAAACATAACAAATCCCACAACTTACCTGATAGAAGACTTGTTTGGACACCCAATCAAGGGATGTTTTTATGAAATGGAGCTACTAAAAGCAAAATACCCCGATGTGTATCTAGTTGAAAATGTATTAAAGAAGAAAGGAAATAAAGTGCTGGTAAAGTGGTTGGGGCTATCTGTAGAACACAATTCGTGGGTTGATATAGCTTCTATTGTTTAAAATTGTCATTAACTAGAAAAATATATTAATGTATCATTATATAGTTATGTCGATTGAAATATTTTAATATGTGTCACAAATGAATAATAAAATGAATATACTTTATTAATATTTATTTAATTTATTTCCTTCATTTTAAATTGTAAAAAAATTAAAAATAATCTTTTTTTTTTTTTTTTTTTTTTTTAACACTTGAAAGATAATAAACATACACATAAATGTTTTAATTCCTTTTTATTTTCCTACAATCTATATTATAAGAATGATACAAATATACATATAACATAAAACATAAAATTAATTAAATATAATTAAAAATTATAATTAAACATTAAACAAACATAAAAAATAATATAAAAAGTACAAACTAGAAAATCTAATATTATTATATGGGTACTGTTCTTTTTCCAGTATTATTGCACACAAAACAACCTTCGATGGCACCGACTGTCACTGTGTCATCGCCACAAGCTTTGCACTTTATGGTAGGTACGTCCCACCACTCAACCGTGTTGTGCAGACTTGCGTGTTGGTGAACAGCCCCCTCTACGACCATGCGAGAATACGATACGTAGCACCTAGTGCACATAAAGTATTTTCCCTGGTCAATGCTGCATACCACAACGAAGGCCGCTGTAGCACACACCTTGTCCATTGTACCAGCCACCATATCTTTTATCTGGAAAGCCATCTCGTGCTGGTCTTCCTCGATGAGGTCCGCAACATCGACTTCTATACCATCGTCCACCATTTCGTCGACTCCATCGTCCACTATACCATTTTCGCCGCCTTCGATGACTTCCTGGATATCGATGTTGGCACCATTGGCATCAACATCAGCAGGTGCTCCAATCTCCACAGCCTCAGCAGGTACCCCCATCTCCGCAGCCTCATGATTAAACAGCATCCAATTATTGGAATCTTCTTGCGCCAACCGTCTTAGAATAGATATAATAGATGGATTTGCCATTTCGATACGTGGTATATAGATAGAAATAGTAAATGCAACTAAGTTTGGTTTAATATTACTCCCATATATATAGTAGTGTGGGGAGGGAGTCACTCTAAAATAATAGAGGGGGTATTCATATCCAATCATAGGATACGTGTTATTATGAATTTTAATTAGTGAAGTTTGACACCTTAACCACTCGGCCAACCTGACTTATTCATTGATTCAGTAAAACACTATACATTAAATGTTTACCCCCTCTCCATCATCAATAATAGAGGTGCCTGTAAAGTAATGTTTGTAGGAGGCGCCACTGCTGGGGGTGGAGATTAGTTTGCTTTATATAACACACAGCAACGCTCTTGTTTGTCAGATTTAAAATTATTAACATCATGGACACTTCTCAAGTAAATTGCGTCTCCTCCAGCACCGACTCAAAATCAACGTCATCGACCTGGTCAATGCCTAGTGAATACGGCCCAGACAGCAGTGATTGGTGGGAACGGTCACCTCCATCGTATTCGATAGACGAAGAGGACCAGGAAGACGAAGAGGACCAGGATGACCAAGCTACCCCAGATAGCATTGACGACAGACCAATATCACCTTCATCTTATTGGATAGGTGAGAATCTAGGCGAGGACCAAGATAACCCCCCGGACAGCAGCACTGATAGGGCAACATCACCATCAGCATGGTCTATGGAAACGGTGTTCTACGATCCAGACGGCCAGCCATCACCTGACCAGAGCCACTGGTCAGATTATCAGCTCTTGATAGAGTGCGATAATGTCTGCGAGGGAACAGATTAGGCATCCATATAAATTAAACATTGTAAATAATTTAATAAATAGTTTTAGTAAATAAATTAATTGTAAGTCATTTAATACATTTATTTACTTAATAAACTCTTAAATATTTATTTAATTTATTTCCTTCATTTTAAATTGTAAAAAAATTAAAAATAATCATTTTTTTTTTGTATAATTTTAAAAGTTTCCTACAAAATAATATGTTATTACAATACTAAAAATATATTTACAGTTTATGGTTATAATATATATTACATACACACATACATATATACAAATAATATAATTTATTTATAATTAAGACACCAACAGTCCCTATTATGGTGAGTCCAACTACTATAAAACACACCAATGCGATCACACAAGATGAGTGCCCCTGACATACATTTTATGCAAATGTTGTTCCAACAATTGTCCTCGTACTTACTACAGTACACGCATCGTTGTCTTAATTGTGGTTGGTCTGCTTTGCAAGCTTCACATACGTCTCGATATATACCAAAATTCGTTCTTTTGAGTATGGTAAGACAATTGCGACATTGTGTTTCATTTGGACAATTGTCTCGAAATTCTTTTTTCTGCACTGGGTTCTGAATTACACACTTTTTGCACAGTCCAGTGCATGGGTTGATAATTTGCTTCCTCCATGCAGTATAGCAATTATGGCAAATTCTTGAATTATTGTAACTATACGGTTGTACTGCTATTATTGGTTTTAATTTCCACTCTCTTGGTAGGACCATTGTATGCACTTCTGTTTTAAGACACGATTGTGTTACGTAAGAAGTTTGAATGCGTTCCTCTTGTGGTCACTCTTGGTTTAAATAGCTAATAGTAAACTTGACGCAATAGGAAGGGCGTCACCGTCACGAATTATAGAATATAAAACGGAGGAGGTTTAACATCAAATCAGTTGAGTTCCAACATTTAAAGATGGCTTATAGACGATTCCTCACTGAACTGGCAGAAAATGATATGGGTGCAATGGTGTTACACCGAGATGGTGTAAATCAAGAGCTTCAGGACTTGAATCAAGATGCTGTCCACAGGGGGGATCCCATCATCGTGGAAAATATCAATGTCGACCAAGAGGGTGCCGACTGGGGAGATGGCAACCTGGTTCCCGTCAGTGTAGATGAAGGTCTTGGGGATGATGTGGAAGACGAAGCGGGAGAGTTAGCCTTCTCCGGAAAAATATTAAACAATTATGATGATCGGCGGAGACTATATTGCACGTCAGCGTCTTTTGTCATAATCAGAACCAGGCCGGATGCAACCAAACACTTCCTGTGTGGGCTATGTTATATATCCTATACACGGATAGTGTCCGGACGTCACCAGCATGTAAATATTCACAAAACGACGACGTTGGATGGTGCAATGATAACGAAATGTAAATGTTGCAGCACAAACTTGGTGCAATTGCATCGAATTGAAGTATGTCATACATGTAATAATGTAAATAAAACAATTGCGTGAACGATACAACGTGTTTTACTAAATTTGATTCGTTATAAGTAGTATTTATTAATGTAAATTTATATTTCATTTTATTTTTAAGTTTAATTGTATATATTTTTTAATTAATAAAAATATTTGTGCCACCCTGTATATTACAAGTTGTGAAAATTAGTAAATCATATAAATATTAAAACAAATGAACATATGAATGATTTTATTAAAAAGTATTTTGAAAAAAAAATGGTTATCTTTTATTTATTATTATTTAAATTAAATTAAAATATCTCAAGATATAAACTGATTCAAAATAATACAGTTGTAAATGTATAAAGCCGATAGCTTGGGTTGATTTTATAGCCTAAGGCCATGCGACCCTGCCTGGTAAATACGGATCGATGAGCAGGTAGTTTTTTGTTGAAATTAGGAAATAGACCTAACTCTTGTGGGGCGTTCGAGTAGCCGAGCGGGCAAATACGCGTCGATCTTGAGGTCACTCAGAAGACCACAGGATCGAATCCTCGGACGCCCCCCGGAGAAAGGAGGTGGTGGTTCTCCGGGTTTTTTTTTAAATTTGACCTTTGACCTTTCCTAATTAACCATTAATTTTGATTTTCATGTGTTTAAAATTCGATTTTTTTAATTTTTTTTTTTTTTTTTTTTTTTTTTTATGTTGTTATTAACCTATTAAACTCTTTATTTATTTAAATTAATTAACCTTTACATTATGTGTTTATTCATGTCAAACATGTACTCATAATATGCACAATTAATTAATTACATGTGGTGTATTTATTTTATTAACTAATTAATTTTTTTATCATTTTTTATTCACTTTTTAAAATTTGTTTTAAACTTTTTTATATTTATTTTTAACAATATATTCTTACATAATAATACACAGTAATTTATTTTTTATCATTTTTGTCTTTTATTTGTATCATTTTTTTGTAATTATTTGTCATTTATTTTTTTGACAAACTTTTTAATTTTTTTTAATATTTTTTATTAATAATATATTTTAAACCTAATTAACAATCTTATCTGACTAACAATATTCTTAAATAACTTAAAAATCTAACTTAATTAATTTGCCTTTATTTGTATGCTCTTTTAATTATTTTTGTCATTTATTTTTTTTGACAAATTTTTATTTTTTTTTTGGGGCATTTATTTTTTTAATTATTTTTGTCATTTATTTTTTTTGACAAACATTTTAAATTTTTTTTGGCATTTATTTTTTTAATGTTTTTTTATTAATACTATATTTTAAACCTAATTAACAATAATCTTATCTAACTAACAATATTCTTAACTAACTTAAAATCTAACTTAAAATAACTTTCCGCCGCGTGTGCGCAAGTGCTCAGCCACCCATTTGATCCGAAATAAACCTCATCTGCTTTGCAGTTTTGTCGAGAGCCTCCCTTTGTCTCTTTACGTCGGCCTCTAATTTTGCGGCTCTTTCCCGCATATCAGCAGCACGACGCAAGATTTTCGGATGATCCCGACAAAGCCTCAAATTTAAATCATGTGTTCTCTTAAGTTGACCGTATATTTTAAAAAATTGTTTAACAGATGTTTTGGTGTCAACTTGCGAGAACACCTCCGATTCAGAATCAGAGTCCGCTTGTGCTGGGAGCGGATTCTCATTAACAATCGGAGCTACCTCTGGCGGCGGTGGCAACACCGCATTAGAGCAACCCGGTTGTTCTAATGCGTCATTGCGTGGTGGTGGCAACACCGCATTAGAACAGCTTGGCTGTTGTAATGCGCTATTGCCAGGTAGAGGTACAGCCACAAACGACGCAGACGGTTTTACCTGCCCTTTACCTGCCGAAACCTTATTTTTTTTTGGTGAAGCAGGTAGCGGACTTAGAGGGGCAGGTACAACTGTCTGCGCGAAATCCATTATCTCGTCCCATAAAGTCGCGTCACAGTCTATGGATTGTGTTTCTGTACGTCTACCTTTACCTTTTGATGGCGCCGACGACGACTTTGTGTTTTTATTGTTGTTTACATTCCTAGGCAAAAAGTCGTCATCGGAGTCATGTGCCACCAGAGACATAGATGATTTGCGCGGATGAGATGCGCGTACATCCTGACACCCTGAAGTAGATGGTGTGACTTTAAATTTTTTGTTTAAAGCCAAACCATGTAATTTCGGGGTATGAACGGCTTTACCTGCATTACTCCTGGATACGGTGACATTGACGGTATTGCCGAGGTCACCATCTTCAAGGTGCAAAACAGGTAAATCTGCGCCAGGATGTATATTGCCGTGCATCTGCTGATGGTGCCCATGATACGCTAGCTGACTACCGCCTTCGTTAGAACACGAAGCGCCCCCAACGTCAGCAGCAATACCATATTTAACAATAATGTTGTTTAAAACATTAACCCTGCCAGAGGATGGATTTTTTATTGCTGACTTCACAGCACCGCCATTAATGGCGGAACCTGACGCCGTAGATGCGTCAGGTGATGGTTTAAACGTAGCCAAATACGTCATTAAAGTCAAGGGCGGTAAAGTTGGTGGCGGTGTCGACGAGCGCCTTTTACGCCCACCAGCAGATGATACATTTTTAACGGTTCTTACCATTTTGTTCACAAAAACTGAGCAATGAAATTCACGAGAGCACACTTGCACACACTAGCACAGGCGAAGACGGAAAGAATCTTGTAAGCGTCCTCAAACCCAAGCCAAGCTAACTTCCCCCTCCAACGGTAGGGAGTGGGTGACCACTCTCGTCTCTCATTGGTTGGACGACATCACGTGATTTATGCAAGCCAAGCTTTCACCCCACTGTTGATTTTCTTTGTCTCAACAGAATCCCGCTACAAAGTGACGTCAAACTTTTCTAAATGTCATGCGCACATCGAATAACTGACGCAACAACTTTCTATTTGAAATGACATCACATTCCTGACTGCAGCATAAAACGACATTTTAGTTTTAGCAACGTCACCTACTCTTACATTGTAAAACTGTATCATTACACACACCTCTTCAAGTCACTACCTACATTATTTATAATTTACGATTTAACCTAATCGATATTTAACTTATTTTGGGAGAAAGGTTTACTAATAACAACACTGTGATTTTTATTTAGATATTTTTATTCTATTATTTGAAAGTACTTAAAATTATCACAATAATTTTGTATTATAATGTTACAATTAAATATTGGTGAAATTTTGTAGTTTGAATTTTCCAGTTTAGTAGTTCATGTATTCGAATTTTCGACCTTTACGTTAGAAGATGAAATAAAAATTTTAAATTAATTATTGGCTTAAATCAGCTATTGCTGCAAGTAAAGCGTCCAAGTTTTCATTTTTTTTCTCCATATTATTTATGGCAACTATCAGTCGTTCTATATTTTGTTCTTGTTCGCTCTGAAAAAATGATATGTCACGGTGCCCCCACGGTAATGTTTTAGTAGTATTAGGAATAACAAAACGTTTGTCATCGTGTTGGGACAAGGCCACTTTGTTCTTTATTTCTGTGTAAATGTCATGCAAGCAACTCCGAAACGTATTCATTTTTCTAAATATTAAACCTCCCCGCTCAACGATTTTCTTATAGTCATCTATTGACAGCTGCTTTCTAATAACAGATTTCTTCACACCTTTAGCTTTTTTGAGTTCATTATCCACCGATTGTATATAATAAGCTTTCGCACCCGTACCATAAAAACTAATAATGGGATCAGAGGGGAACTCGTCTTTCATTTTACCTAACACCGACAAGCCCTTATGAATATTAAATTTATTTATTTCTTCGTAGTTAGATGTATCGAATTTGTCTGGATTCTGTATTATGAAATTATAAAAGTTATCTGTAAATGTTTTTATAATCAACGAATCCGTATCTGTATACAGCAAAGAAGCATTATCGCCGAAATGTTTTTTGATAACGTCGTAGAAAAAGTTGTATAATACTGTCTTAGACAACTCCAAGATACAAAAACCAACGTAAATTGGTTTGTTGTAGACTACCTTTAGTTTACCCATATGGATGGCTACAAAATCATCAGTAAATATTGAGCATGATTTAAAGTTAGGGCGTGTTATTAATGCATTTGCACCCATACTCCGCCTAACGCTCTCCCAGTGGGTAACTAATTTTATATCCATTCTATTATCAACATTTTCCATTGTCTTACCGAATACTGCGTTATTTAATAATTTATACTGATCTTTTTCAAATTTATTCTTAGCCTTATTTCTCATATCGGTGTTTAGGTCAATATATTTTTTAAGCCAAGGTGATTGTTTGAATTTAAGTATTCTATGTGTTTTTATAACCATTAACCCGTTATCTAGCGCTTGTTTCAAATTTATATAATGCACAATATATCTCCTCTTATCGTTTAAATTTGGTATCAGTTTTGTCAATTTCGATTTTGATTTTGGTGGAATAATATTTTCTACTAAAAAGGGTAGGTCTGAGTGTAAGTCGTGTAAATCTTGTGGATAATGTATGTCTACTTCGAGAACATACCCATGGGTGCTTTCATCTGAAATGCTCGTAATATCTAAATTCATGATTTCTTCTTCGGACAGCCACACGAATCCACCTGTCGGCAATTGTTGCGACATACTATGCCCATATAGGTTCGTGGCATCTAGATATGTGATGAATGAAGAAGGTTCTTTGGGGTCGTAGTTAGGGAGAAATTTGTTATTCGCAATATGTTTCCTTTCCGTACACTGGCTTACTCCACCACGTATTCCCTTTTTAAAAAAATGGATCATATCAATGTCCGTTAATAATTCCAACTCCACTTTGGTTAGTTTTAACATAGCGTCCCACGAGAGACCCGGACAAGTGTAATACTGAGCAGGATCAAGTTTATATTTTTCCAAACAAATTTTACGAAAATTTTCAAATACGTCACACAAAAGGAGTACGTCTGATTTTAAATAAAGATCTGAGTAATCGCCCAAATTCTGACAATCAAACAAGTTCCACACATCGTTAGCCCTCTGATAATCTTTATCTGTTATATGTTCTTCATTTAGGTTATCGTAAAATTCATCTTTCGAGGGTAACTCTACATTATTTAGTTTCTCTAAACTATCCATAAAACTATATGGAAATACACCCTTTTGCCTCATTAAATTAAATTTTTCCTTATCTGTATAGAAACTTCCCGTAACAAACAATTGGTTATCAGTTAAGTTGCCCCCTAAATTTTGCAACGATGTTGATAAGAACTTAAAACTATCGATGAATCGTAGTTGTATAAATTTCCGTTTTTTCTCCCCTTTCTTATTGACGTAATCATGCATATAAAGGTGTTTCGTGAAAGATATATATTTTTCTTTATTTTGTGCTATAACATCAACTCTGTCCTTATGTGCACAGAGCTGTTTTATAAATAGGTGACTGTCGTAGCCACTCATATTGTGAAATATGATAGGTACAAAATTTGGTAATTTGTAATTTAAGTTACATACAGAGTGTGCGGCACCAAATCTTACTTTACCAGTTATATGACAATGATCTCTAACTTTTACATCCTCTACTTTAAATGGTTTCTCACATATACCGCATACGGTCGCATTCAGGAAGTCTTGTCTTTCTTGTGCTGTGAGTTTAGCCATTGGGACTATATCTTTCATATATCTGTTATAGATTTCCCTTACATCGGCTTCAATACGCGATACAAAAACTTTGGCTACATCAGATCCTCGATAGAGTTCAAATTTTGATAAAGAATTGTCAAAAGAACATTTTATGAAATATGCGAAGGAGTAAGGTTCGTGTATAAAAGTTTTATTTGTATAAGAACGTTCGGGGTTCGGTTCACAAGTATGAATAGGTTTCAGAATTGATTCAAAGTCTGCATACACTACAAATGGTACTTGCATTTGTCTTTCAAAGTTTTCAAATTTTAATATATTTTCAGGTACTTGTTTACCATATTTATCAATCCGAAATTGTGTCGATGGTGTTGTTGTATAAACATGATTACAGTCATTTCTCTGATGCTGGAATAACTGACGCTCATTATTAAAATATAGTAAGCAACCATCACAAAAGTACTTTTTATGATCATGAGCTGAAATTTGAGCGGAAACTAGCTTAGACAAGTTTTTTATCCAACAATAGTGATTATTAGCGCAATCTTTCTTACAGTGATGATTTACACCACATTCACCGGAAAGTAGTAACAAATTTACATGCATAAATAGTTTTTTTTCAGAATAACGTAAAGGCCCAACAACTTCATACTTTATTCTATTATTCTCAAATTTTTCTTCTAACCCGTACACGTTAATTGAAATATTATTCATCTCCTCAAATTTTGAAATATCCCGCAATTTTACTGGAAAATTCATACCTGATAAATTTAAAACTCTTGAAAAATGTGGATATGATGAGGTCTCAGATGTGCAGCCATTTGCAGGATACAACGCTGAAGTTACAGCCCAAGCAAAACAATACTGATCCTGGTTTTTTACATTTACCACTGCCTTCTTGTTTTCTATGGATTTTGGCAACTTGACATATGATGAACCACCCAGAGGACTATATTTATTCACATTGATTTCAACAAAAGCAATTCGTTCGAGGGCCCATCCTAAAATTAAATTATAATTAGTCATTTTCTTTCCACCTTAATGTATGTTTAAATACCTGAATCACGTTCCAGGAACTCCGTAGTTTGTGTAATCATAGCATCCACAAAGGTGTCCAAAGTATTGTTCAAATCCATAGCTTGATCCAAGATTTTGTTGGAAGTGTTAAATGATTTCATTTCAGATAGTTCCTGTGTCTGTAATACGTACGTAGCAAACGTTTCCATATTTACTTTTACTGTATTATGAATACGTAACACTTCCTCGAAGAGATTTAATATTTTTGATCTAATTTCATTGAAGAACATTACATAGTCTTGGTGATTATTTTCGCTATATACTCGATAGGTTACAATCCTGTATTTGAAAGCGCTCTGCACAATTTCTACACCTTCTATAAACGGAACACATGAATTTGTCCTATGCTGCAATGTCCTTCTATGGGAATTCATTTGGGTTGTGCTTAGAGTCACATTACAGCAATTACAAGTTTCCATATTTGTAGATGTTGAAGGATTACATTCCAGTTTAGGATATTTTGCTTGCGGACCACTATCATGTATCTTCTTACAAGATTGCCTCTGATGTCTTCGCAAATTGTCACCACGTGTAAAACTTACACCACAAGAAGTACAAATATACATTTTATGTCTTTACTCTGGGAGACTAGCACCACAAATGGCTGTGTGCTCCTCATCCTCATTTATATACACGGAGTGAAGCTGCCCCACCACCTCTACTTGAAATACTCATACACATATCAGTACATACACTAATTACAACTACAATTGCATTGCACCACTCCAATTACCTCTATTGCAATTACATCAGTCTAATTACTGCACATTACTCTACTTACCTCTATTGCAACTACATCAGGCTAATTACCTGCAATACTCTAATTACCTCTATTGCAATTACATCAGTCTAATTACCTACATTACTCGAATTACCCTAGTTACCCCCCACCACAAAAAAAAAAGGGTGGGGGGAGACCCAGCTCCGCCATTACTACTCTACTGTTCTGAGACATATCTGCTATTATATTTTTTTTAAATTAATTTGCATTAAATATTATAATACAAGATATCGTTTTACGGTTTTAGTTTAATCAAATTAAAGTCGTTGTAGAAAAAATATTGTTTGCAACTCGTGTGCGAAATTCTTTAATCATCTCGAGTGCCACGAAATCGTGTGTAAATGGCCTGCCTACAGAAACAAGACCGCGCGCGCGGTAGACCACACAATGCGCTTTTTAAAAAAATCATATCTCCTAAATTATTCAGCGAATTAAAAAATTATTTTAATAAAAAATGTTCGTTGGTCTATTCTACGTATTTCGTCTCACATAACTACATATCTATCTGCAATAATAACAAAAGTACCTCAATGCCGAAAATTACACTACACTTTCCGAGCACATATTGTTTAAACAATTTATAGTGTTGTTTATAATGAAAATAATGTCTCTCTATTCAACTTGTATGAAACTACAAACATTAGGCTTTCGATTGATATAAAAATTATTAAAAAATCTTTATAAATAAGCTCGTAAATGCAATGTAAACGACAGATAATGCAATATTTTTCCAATTTTTTTTTGGAAATATTACTTTTTTTGCAATTTTGCAATCTTGGCCGACATCGCGCCCTCTGGAATCGGATTCGGCATAAAATTCTGGATAATATCCATATTTTTAAAATCATATACCCGCGAGTGCATATCCCATGATCGAATTCGGAGCCTTAGATTCTTGACTATAAATTGTGGGTGTTCTCTTATCTACAAGGTGATTATCCAGGTCCTTACATTTTTATTAAAGTTTTGGGATTTGGGGATTTTTTAAGACATATCCGTTATGATTTATAAGTAATTGTACAGAACCAATTTGAAGATTTTTTATAGCTTTGTTATTTTTAGAGATTTCATTTTTTGTAGCAAAAAATGGCGAATTCTGTACATTTTAGGTTACAGCATTTTAATACGATTGCCAATAACAATTGCAAAAATTTTAGTACCTACATTTTAATAAAATAAAAACCATTACTTATTGGTTACACCCGTGGAAAATAATTAGGTAGCATATATGACATTAGAATATTAAGTATATGGGCTCGCAGTTTTGTAAAAATATAGCTAGCTTTAGTATGGGAAACACTTTGGAACTACAATTGAATGCACTTTCCTAGATTCAGTTCTGCATAATAAATGGAGTGTAATAGGTGGAAAGTAACCATTTCTATGTAGTATTCTTCCACGACTTCGTGACTCTGAGTAGTAAAATATTCAAACGATAATGAAATGTATCTTAAACGTTCAATTATCTAACAGTCGCCGGCTTTAGTAAATCGAATTTGTGGTTCTTTCAACTTTCGCCACAGAACACGAAATCCTGCAATTATCATCAAAAGCTTCAATTGGTAGATTGACAACTAATTGGGAGCTTTGATAACATTCTTGTTTTGTTATCATTCGATATTGAGTCGTCATCTTGACGATGCGACTCACAAGCAATGTAATATTTTAATGTAGTTATTTTATGCTTATTTTGTGTTTATGTTGTGCTAATTTTTACCTTTAAATTTAAATGTTGTATTGCTGTCACGTTCGAATTCGAATTCGACTTTGCGACGCACATGTGAGAAAATTTATATTCCAATAAGTTAATTTTGCACGAATTTTTGATAAAAAGCTGATATTTGCAAGGAAAAGCACTTGTTCGATTCTCCGAGGGTAAGAACGTTTAGGGGTAGCTAATAGATGGAGATACGGTTATTTGTCCAGGGATCCTAAGATGATTGTCTTGTCAACTGGACTTAGAAATAAACTGCTTATTGATTTATTAGAACAGTATTGAATAAATAAATAAACAGGATATTTCAGCGAGTGTGTACAAATTTGATAACGATAATAAATATGCGGGCTGGTAATCAAGTGTATATACGCGTGAATATGATTTTATTTCTGACGGCGGTGAGTTTTGATAACCGGTGTCTGTTTTCGCGGCTGAAACGATTTCGGACGGCAAGCAAACGGAATTTCCAACGGGATATAGTACGAACGGCTGGCAATCGGTTACTAATAAATATTCTTGCCTATACAGAGGGTTTTACAATACGGCGAACTACTGCCACAAACGTAGAGCTATTTAACAAGGACTATTTTTCGTAAGTTAAGTTCTCCGGTAGAACTTTATGCGCTGAGGCCTTAAAGATTGCCCGACCGAGCAAATCTAATCTGCCGATGCATATTTTATGAAACAGAAGACAAACGGAGGAATTACTAATTAGCTCTAGTTTGATTTAATTAGTAGTATAATACAGCGGTACTCACGAACAATCAGATCTCTGAATATCTATACTTAACTGAAGGCGGTACGGACGGATAGTAGCGGAACAAGGTGTATTTCTTACCAATATTAGTTTTAAGAAAATTATTACTATAAGTCGGAACGGCGGTTACGGACGGAAGTGAAAACGGTGGCGAGGTGTCAGGTGTGACAGTTTCGGATTGATGCGGACTGCTTCGAATTGATGCGGACTGCTTCGGATTGATCTTAGACTGATGCTGACTGATAGTTCCTCCGGCGTTTTATTACTTTTATGACGTATCCACACGGCGCGTTAAAGACGCGTACTGACTTGAAACGAAGGACTCGTACTCACAACGTTACTTACTGAGGTCGAGCGTATTATGTAATTAGCAACATTGACTCGTAGCATCAATAACCGGAAATGAGTTACTTGCAATTTCTAGACTATATTGCAAATAGAAACGGATTAAAACTGACACGGATTAATATTTTAACCGGTTTTAGTAACTAATGATTTTTTTTCCGACTCGGTCATTATTTATAATAATTCACGGATTTTACTTATACCGGGGAGTATCGAAAATTAATCAATTAATTATTTGACTGCTTGTTTACCAGCGGGTATTTTACAACTAAATACTAACTTAACTAAAACAGGACTTACTTACTAAAAAGCGCGGCAGGGTGTACCCAAGTGACGGTAATATTTAAAGCAAAAACAGACATTCCTTGACTGGAAAAATCACTTCGTTACAATCTTTGGCAAGTTGAATATTTTTTTGATTATTTTGAAGTTTTTGAAACGTTTATTAGTGATGGAAAAAAATCGTAAATATTGCGAACTAAATAACATACCTATATAGGGTAAGTACGGGATAGATGACCATACTAGGTGAGATGCCCATGCTTAGTATTTCATACATCTGACGATAAATAGCAGCGCTTGTACCATAATATAGTCAATTTATACGTCCACACTTGTGCAATAAAACATACATTGAATTGGATTGTTTTTAACTGTAATAGATATTACATGATCAATTCATATTTTGGTTTTTCGCATAAGCTGTTTAGCTGAAATTAAATATACAAGTAAAACACACTTTGAAGTTATTCCTAACCTCAAAATAGTTTCGTTCACATACGTCTTTCTATGAATAGGTGGGATGGCCATCTCTCCCTGGCAAATCGAGTGAGACAGCCACAGTAAACTATATTCTTTTTTCATATGCCAAACAAGTAGGTACATTAGAAAACCTGGAGTATCTCGAGGTTTAAGGACCCAAGAAATTATTCACCGTGCTGTCGAAGCTGTTCAAAAAAGAAGATCTTAACACACGTGAAATAATTTTTGAAAATAAAAAAATATTTTACTTTTAAATTTTGCAAAATTTTCATAACACTTTTACTTGTACACTAATTATATTTGGTTTATTTAGTAGGCAAGATATCATGTAAAAAATGTACCTAAACATATTTCTCGTTATGATATTTAAACCCGAACTACCGTCAAAAATGTTTCTTCATGGCCATCTATCCCGGACTTACCCTATTATGTAGTGACTATATTTAAGCAACTTTAATAACTATTTCGAAAGAAATGTTGATTTGTATTACAACCAAGACGTTATAATAACGTTGTGATATGTGTTGAAATAAACACTAAACTGCAGGACTTTTGTCGCTTGATTTAATGTCGCAACACAATGGTTGTTCAACGGATGATTATTGTTAATTATTTATAACGATTTTCAAACGTTAGTGTCCTACTTATTGAATGCGAAACAGTTTCAATATTCGACCCACGTTGTCGGATTATAGTAATTTTAAGAAGATAAGTGCGATTTGTTTACTTCTAGATTATGT
Organism: Rhagium mordax; assembly: GCA_963680705.1. Classification (NCBI taxonomy): domain Eukaryota; kingdom Metazoa; phylum Arthropoda; class Insecta; order Coleoptera; family Cerambycidae; genus Rhagium; species Rhagium mordax. The sequence continues at coordinate 11,498,882 of OY796657.1, forward strand.
TGAATAGGTATGTTCTTAGCACGGTGTAAGACAATTAGGTGATGCTACAAGCCGGCCGACCCCGTCGTCGATTTGTTAACGCTGGGTAGAGAGAGACTGTAGAGTGGTGGCCGCATATTTTACCTTGATTCGGGCTCATTGTACGAGTATGGAGCTGTTTAAAATCTAAAGCAATTCTTTTTAAATGTTCTAGTATTATATATCTAAATAATTAACTTTACTAATTAAAAACGAAACAATATTTTTACATTATACCTATAGAATTTAATTAAAACAGCTGTAGTAAGTAATGATTTTTATATTATGTCGATGATCGCATTGATTGAAAGAATCATTTATAGCTTGCAAGCAATAAATAATAATAATGATAAGGTATTTATTTAACAATAATATTTTTAATATTGTAAATAAAGTAAAAATAGTAGTATACATATTTTGACGTGATAACGAATAAATAATAAGGGATACGTGAGTGAAATAAATATAATGTTGGTATACGAAAAAATGTCTATTTATTTATTCAAAAATTAAATAACTATTCAAGTTAAGTAAACATAAAGCATTATTACCTACTTAGATATTTTTATTGTCCAAAATCAAAAAAAAAGAGAAAAAACTATTAATCACATTTATATTGATTCTTAAATTTTAATTTAAATCTCTTGCAATGTGCTCAGAAATTTAATGTGGTAAATTGAATCAACCTATAATAGAGTATCAGGTTAATTGCAATCTAGATTCCTTCTTTTTATTGGAAAACGATTTTGTTTTTGTCTGGGATTCTCTTTTATAAAACTGTTTTTTTTAAATCGGCGATTTTTGTAGTAGGCGGAGGTGACAGATAAATCTAAACATAAATTTTTCATTGTCTTTAAATGTGTAGCCCCCTCCCGTACAAGGCTCAGCCTTCTGGGATAAAGGGGGTCGTAATTACATGTGGTGTATTTATTATTATTATTATTATTGCTTGTGACAATAATTGTGTTGTAATAGAAGGTAAATAAATACAGTTTTTTACATTCAGAATTGTATTATCACTATTATAATTGCTAAAAATAATGATTTTCTTACAAAAAATTATTCCGATTTGACATTTTAAAAAAACGCTGCCAAAACCGTTAGAGTTATGAAAAAAATGGACATAAACAATTTTATAGAGAATTAAATTTCCTATAAAAAAGTCAGTGACGGCATTGTCTATCTTGAATATTTTAGGCGTGAGGGTGTCTGAAAGTTGTGCGCTGGAAAACGATAAGTTTAATTTAACAAATGATCGGCGCGCGAATTTGAGGCGCCCTCACACCAAAACTATTAAAGATAGACTAATTCCACCACTGACTTTTTTATAGGAAATTTAGTTCTCTATAAAATTGTTTATGTTAATTTTTTTCATAACTCGAGCGGTTTTAGCAGCGTTTCGAGTTAAACGTGCCGGCGTCCAATTTAATTTATGGTTTTTATTTTTTTTTTCACAGTAGCCGACAATTTAGACAGATAATTTTTCAACAATCGTGTTCTACATATTTTTCTGCATCGAATGGTATATTTTTCGACCTGGTAAAATGAAGTGGAAATTAACTAGGGACTATGCGAGGCGCAGCCCTCGCGGCCACCTACTCTCTCTCTTTGTCTTACGATTTCGCGCCTCTTGCGTTAACAGTTTGGCGACACTCTAACCATACGATACATTGAGGCGTTTCATCACCTAATTGTCTTACACCGTGGTTCTTAGCTACAATTTTTTGGGCCAAATATTCTAATAAAATTGCTAAAAGTGTAAAGTCCATAAATATTGCCTTAAAGCAATACTAGCGAAAGAAAGAAACCATAAAAATATATATTTTTTTAATATTATTTAGTTTCAGAATATTGTGCTATTTTATAAAGAAATATTTCATATCGGTATTTACTTCTATTACTTACAAAGAGAAGACCAGTTAAACATAACGTGGCATTTTCTGCGGAATTTTATATCGGTAAAAAAACATTTAAGAAATACAATAACGTCTAAATCGTTAGAGGCACGCAACGTGGAGTTAAATTATCAAATTGAATATATGTTATCTTACATGAATACCGCAAGGAACACAGAGATATAGCTGGAATTATCAGTGCTTCCTTTGCACGCTGAAACTGTCGCGTGTCAAGAAGTGATAATTTATTTGGTTTTATTGTCTCTGTGAAAAGAAGCCTGCGTTTGATACATAACTTACACAAAAGAGTCACCTTACGCTAAAGCAGAAATTTGTATCTAGTTAATCATTAAATATCGCGATACTATCTCAGTTATTTACCTATATTAGATAACAGTACACTATTTCAAAATCAAAATTGATGGCGATTTTTATTTATTTTTTTATTTATTATACATAAGTTGCGTGTGAACATGAGGGCGTTATTTATTTTGTACTTCAATGTCCAGTGTAGGCTTTTTACATTATACGTATGGTGAACAAAGGATTCCGAGTTGCGAAGGTTCACGAAAAGCAAATCCACTTTCAAGAGATGGTCAGCCGTTTATAAAGTAATTTTATAATGTAATTTTCTATTTAATTGCCGTTTGTAGGCACTTCGTTTTGGAAAATAAGGGGTTTGAGAAATGCACTGATGTGCCTTGTGGTGGTCTTGGGAGCAATATGATTCTGTCAGGCTTTAACGATCACTCATGTTCACTTTTAATTCCGAGTTTATTTTCAGATTTAAATTCAATTCTAAATTTTAAATTTGACATTTGTTGCCTTGCTGCGGTTCACACACTGTTTTTTTTTGTTGTGGATTTATTTTCCTTTTTTCAGGTATCAAATACACTTCGAGCAATAAACTGAAGAATTACGGTTTGTTAGGCGAGGCAAAAATTAGCTCGAGAGCCAAAGGTAGACCAGTTCCACAATTTTTAACAAAAAAATTAATTAAACTTGGTAGTGATGCATAGCACGCCAAGACGCATTCTTTTAGCTAAAATGAACGTTTGTAGGAATTTCGTTTTGGTGTGGTTAACTTGTTTTTTAACTAAAATGCTATATATATTTTTTTAGATATTAAGTAAACTTAGAAATCAAATTATGTGCGATGCTTAACCATGAAATTATGAAAAATATGTTTACGTAATTTTTTTTAATCAAAATTTTAATATAAATTTTATTAGCAATTTTAATCATCCTCTAAGTTTACTATTTTCTATCAGCGTTTAGAATTTAATATGGAATGTAAATATTGTAAATTAACGCACACATCTGTTATAAATCAATCGAAAGAGCAGTTGTTTTTCATATACCTAAAAATATTCGTAAAAATGTCGCCATATATCATGTGGATGTGCGGAAATCAAATACACTGAATTCCGCAAATAGCTGCACAAGAAGAAAACACATGAGATAAAGGGGGCTAAAATATTACAGCTCTGTTTCCCCAAGCGTTTTAATATCTAGGAAAATATTGATGCAATCACCAAGGTGAGTTATTTATCGCCTGATGCTCTTTCATTTCAAATCCAAACAGCACTAAAAGCATCCAGACTAAGTAAAGTTTTCTTATGTAAGGACCTTTATACTTACAGTAATTTGTACGTATATTAATAAACATTAGATTAGGTTAAAATGTACACTAATTAACACCAAATTTTTACTAAGGTCCTAAATATATTGGAAGGCATTTCTATAATTTTTTTATTGCAAACATTAGATACTGTCATGTATTTTAAACTATAAAAGAAATTAAAACCCGATTTAAAACTAAAAACAAACTCTTACTAAAACAAATAACGAGAAACTTACGTATGGTATACTCAATAGATTAATACAAGTTTAAAAAAAGGATATCATGTCAGAGAACCATCTTGATAAATCAGATGTAGGACACATGTTGATGCGAAAGAGGTCAACGAGCCACACGTAAACAAAGGGTCAGCTACGCTAAAACAAACCAAACGTAAACAAATTAAAGGCGAAAATAAAGTAAATGCATTGTACTATGTTTCTTTAAAATATTCAATAACAGAACAGCTGTTAGTTATATGCTTTAAACAAAGTTTGAACGATTTTCAACATAACAGTTAAACAAAGATGGACTTTATTTCTGTAAATTTCTATTAAAATTGTGGTTAAATAGTATAAGACTTACCTGTGAAACCTCCAGTCTAATCAAATGACTAGACACAATGTAAATTAGATCCTAAGAAAGATTCAGTTATGTTTCGTCAAAATGAACGGCAGGTCAAAAATTCATCTCACGTAATATTAACAAATGGGTATCCACGGATTCGTCTTCAAATAAGGATGCTAAAAATGACACAATTTCATAGGAAAATTAAAGAAGCAAACCCACGTCCAGATCGCTCCTGAAATAAATTGAGAAAATTATAATTTAAGCTGGAAATTTATATTCCCAGGACTTTCAAATGATGGGTCAAGGTCAAATGCGAAAAAGTAACGGAAAAGCAGCTTCAACTTACCAGGAATAAAGGAAAAAATTATCCTAATTAACGAGCAGCCACCTGATTGGTCGAAATCCAAAATTGCATCCAAGGCCTATTTGGTTTACACAAATCCAGCAAACGGTGCAATAAATTCTAGAACAGTCAGCCATCATATCTGGACCACAAGTGTCAAAAACTTAAAACAGGTCTACCAATTCAAGTGCAATTAAAACGACTCGGTAACCCGAAAGTCAGAGCTTACTCTGAACTGAAATTTCAAACCTTAAGTTTATTAATTTTGTTAATATTCAAAAGGACACTGTCCTATATCTGTTGTAGATTTAATTAGTTTTAATAAGCAGGGACATAGGTTAAGAAACGTTTTTGCTTTTGATTGTCTGATATTTGCAATAAAAACCTAACATTTTGAGTGCCATCTATGTTTAATTGAAATAACTAAAGCATTTAAATTCATCTCAGCTGGATATCTAAAATACAGCAGACTCAGAGATATCTAGCTGTCAAATAGCAAAGTGATATTCATTCTGATAAAGATCTCTAACTTTTCTAAATCCTTATAAGTCAAATGAAAATAAACCAGCACGAATTTTAAATAACCTTTATTCAACAATAGTACAACAGCAGATTTATAGGTAAGATATTTCTTCGATGGTAGAAGGGAACCCCCAGAGGCCCTGAAAGGTAAAAGAGTAATTATAGCAAACCTATAGTAAGTTTCACGTTAAATTATCATAAAATCTGTCGCTTATTGATAAAAAATTGGAATAATTCTGCCCAGAGGCGGACTGATCGTATACCATAAGGTCGATTACTCAAAACTATATACAAGAACTTAAAAAAATATATTTTTTAAACAAACTATTTGCAATAATATTAAAATTTCAAAACTAAAAAACTTAAGTATTATAGCATGCATTAAAATACAAAAATAAAATTAATATCTAAAACGTGCAAAAATCTAAATTTATACTTACCTTAAATTTAATAAAATCAAAAATCAAAATTTAATAAAACCAAAAATTAACAAAATATAATATTTCCAGAAATCCCCAAAGTCTCCTCATACATTAACAATACCTCGATTAAAATGAAAGATTTGATATCTACTTACTTACAGATATATGAATATTAAATTATAATTATTATAAACATTACTGCAACTATAGATTAGTTTCTGTCGAGCCTTGTAGCTAGCGCCAGCACCGCCTCTCATCGTAACATATATGGCTGTTAACATTAGCGAAAAATGAGAACATTTGGCCCGAATCGATTCGGCTTTGGAAGTTTTAGTTAATTTTAAAATATGACCTAGTAAAAATACAAAAGGTCGTAAATTAGTTTTCCGTATTTAATCGAAAGCCATATGTTGGCTGCCTGTTAACTTGAGAGCAATGAGCAATGTGTGCAATATGAAAATTGTCTGAATCTAGAAAATTGCCTGTCAGCCACAGACAAAAGGCCGCAAGAGAAATGAGCGCATAAAATCTCTATTAGTAAAATTTAGTTGGCTTTAATATAAAATAATGCATAATAAAATTAGGTCGAATTTTTATTTTACCTCACAGATATTTATGCCGGATTTATAACAAACGGTTATTACGTATCAATAAAATTTAAATAAAACATTACTTTGAGATTAGCATGATATAGGTATATTTTCAATGGTTGATTTTGTTGAGGTTGTTATCAATTAACGAAAAGTATGAACACAAAAAAAAGTTATTACGGAAACCAGACCCATTTTCTCCGATGTATTTAGACGTCCTGAAACCGAATCCGGCCACTAAAAATTTTAGTTTCCTTTCAAAATGTTGAAATTTTCATACCTTGAGTTTGACAGTTGACAGCTCTCAAAATTAAATTCCGATATCAAAATCATGATCAGTAACCTCGAGAACGTAGGTGTTGATGGTTTACGCATAAATTTTTTTTTTTCAAAATGTTGAAATTGTCATATTGTCAGTTTGACAGTTGGCGGTTTTCAAATTGAAATTCCCACATCAAAATCGTGATTAATGACCTCGAGAACGTAGGTGTTGATGGTTTACGCATAAAAAAATCTTTTCAAAATGTTGAAATTTGTCAGTTTGACAGTTGACAGCTGTCAGATTGAAATTCCCACATCAATATCGTGATCAATGACCTCAAAAACGTGGGGATTGATGTTTTAAACAAGGAAAAAATTAGTTTACAAAACCAAAAAATTCTTTTTAAAAAGTTGAAATTTATTATGATAAGAAAAATGATTTCTACATTATTGGGGCTTGCAGCCAAAAAATGATGCCAAACTAAAGTTTTTAGTGGTCGGATTTGGTTTCTGGACATGAAAATATGTCGAAAAAATGGGTCTGGTTTTTGACAATGGATTTTTTGTTTTGTATGGCTGTGTTATTTAAACATTTTCTTATAGGTTAGGTTAGGTTAGGTCACCCTGTACAAAAAGTCTTACTGTCCTCTGAAAATACCGCGTCTTTATTGTCAAGATCGGTTTAACCTTGGCCTGTTCAGTCACCCGATCTTAATCCAATAGGGCATGGAACATGCTTTAAATAAAAGTTTTACAAAACGATCTTTCAACTTTCTCTAGTTTTAAGAGGAATATTGACGCTCGGACGGTATACACGAAATATAGTAAACTTGCGTCGCTCTAGCAGCTACATTTTTATAAATTTCTCTTCAATTTTTTTTCCAGGCAAAGTTATGAACCTCTACTAGAAACTGACTAATTCGTTTAAAAATCCATTCAACCAACATTCTGTAAAAAAATCACAAACTTTTCATATTTGAGTGTTTCATATTTATTTTAATTTCATATAGTTCCGCTTAACATTTTAAAATACAAATTGGTCAAAACGATCTATGATCTTTTGTTAACGTGCTACTTTAAGCAGAATTAAAGTTTTTTAATTTGTTTAGGAGTTATAATGGAATCAAACTTATAAAATATATTCAGACAATATTTGCGGCTGTACCACCACTACTTTCCAGCTAGGCGGAACATATACGAGTTGGATCTTTGTCTAACTCGATAGCTTGTCTCACTCCTGTGCCGTGGCACGATGTTTTATTTACTTCAAATTTCAAATAGTTCTATCGGAAGGTGGTTAGTTTAAAATTTGTATACCGAGTGGATACTGAAGATACCTATATTAAAACCTTAGAGTATAAAAATGGGTAGATGTAATGCTGCTAGAAGTTATATATGTATAATGTATACAGGGTGATTCATAACTCGAGGCGAGAAATTAAGTAACATAATATACATAGTCAAATTCTTGTTCAAAAATGTAAAATAAATTTTTCTCCGGAAGGGCTTTGTTTCGGAGTTATTAGATCTAAAGTTTGTGCACGTGATATGCATTTCTCTTAACTCGAAGCAAAAAATAATCGAATGTATACAAAAATAATATAATTTTTCTAATTTTGACATAAAATTACACTTCTCACAAGTGACGGAAGTGTCAAAACATTCTACTTTTGAGGAAAAGTACGTTACATCACCAGTTAAGTAAAATAAAGATAGTCTCAAGAAGAAATAGAAACAACGTATATTCAAAACCGAATACAAGTTTATAGGAATTATTATTTTTTAATTTAAAATATTAACTATACAATTTGTGAAATTTGTTAAATTAACTTCTGAAGAAGTTTTATTTGTTGCATTTGCCATGATATTATGTGCTACATTATGCACTAAATTAATAACATTTGTCATTTGTCACTTTTGACAGTAAAATTAAATGCGTAATAACAGAAACCAAGGTAACTATGATTACTTGAATACTTAATTTTTATGATTTTTAAACATTTTATTTAAAGAATTTTATTTTTAGATGTTTAAAATTAGAAAAAGTCTTGTATGTAACACGTTACATAAATAGCTATTATTTAGAAATATACTAGAAATAGGTAAACATATTATAACAACAGAAACAATGAAAATAAAATAGGGAACATTTCTGTTTTTGGAAATTTAAAAAAATAATAATAATTTAAAGCAAATGCCACTATTTTTGTCATGTCACTCATGGCCTGCTATTAATAAATTTTAACTTAGTAAATCATTTAAGTTATTAAATTTAAAAATTGATATCGCACGTGCGCAAACTTTGAGGTCCAATAACTCGGAAACAAAGCCCTTCCGGCAAAAAAATTATTTTACGTTTTTTAACAAGAATATGTCTCTGTGTACTGTATATTATTATGTTCCTTAATTTTTCGCCTCGAGTTATGAATCACCCTGTACATACAGAGTAAATCAAACAAAATGGGTAATATTGTAGGTACCTGCATATTCTATAGCGGAAAATATCATTTTTTTGCTGAATAACTGGGGGTCAAATATTAATTCTCACTGAGATACAGGGTGTTAAAGTTATAAAAATAATTCAATAATGTTGTTATATTTCAGTTATTCTTCTGTGACAGTATGTTTCACTTATTTCCATAGCACACTTTCTTAAACATTTTTAGCACTTAGGTACCCTTTAATTAATCGGGTTTGTTAAACATTTTTAGCACTTACCCTTTAATTAATCGGGATGTTTCTTTAAAATTATGGGTGCGCAGGATTTTCTAAAATGTAAATATCTCGATAGGGGTGCATTTTACAAATATTAAACAAGTATCCCTTTTTTGTTTAAAATTAATGGTTAAATTAAAAAATTGCGATAAGGTTATAAATGAACGAAGTACAAAAACGTTATGACAGATTCTGTTAAAACAAGATAGCTTACGTAGGTAGCGCCCTTGTGACAAAAAAAATGATAGCTTATTCGAATTTCTCACGTCGAAAAACCTAATTGAACCGACTTTTATGTGTGAAAAAATAACTGAAATATAACAACATTACTGAGTTATTTTTATAATTTTAACTCCCTGTATCTCAGTATTAATATTTGACCCCCAGTTATTAAGCAAAAGATTAATATTTTCCACTATAGAACCTGCAGGTAAAATATTACCCATTCCTTGTGAATCACCCTGTACATTATATTATAGCTCTGTCACCGAGTCTGTCACTATTTATCTACGTTTATCTTGATCCAAATTTGGTACATGTGGGTATTGTGAGTTTCCTAGGCCGCTAAAAAAGAGTATGTTGTTGATTCAGATGAATAACGTAGAGGGCGCTGGAAACACTTACTTTTTTATTTGGATTTGTTCATTTATTCTTTGCGGATAAACTTTTTTTCACCGTTGATGTATTCTAATGCAGCATTAAATTCTACGTAGAAAGGGTAAATATACCTGTTTTATATCCATAAAATATGCCGTTTTCGAGAAATAAGGATTTCAATTTCCTGCCGCACAATGTAAATATACAGGGTGTTTCTAAATTACTGTTTAGAAATTCTGACGCTAATTCTACATGTAAAGATAAGATAAAAAGTTCACAAAACCATATGTCGAAAAATTGTCTATATAAGAGAGCTACATCGGCCTTTTAAAGAAATAACCCTGAAACTGGTTTTTCGCTCTCATTAAAAGACTTTAACTCCCTCCCTCAGGAAGCATTTTTGACATATTCTTATATTAACTTGTTTCTTATTTTTGCATGTATCCAGAATTTTTGGGCAGCAATTTAGAAACATCCTATATGGTACATTGTGCGTCAGAAAATTTAAATACATGTGTCCCGAAAATGATGCATTTTACGGATATAAAACAAGTATGCCTTCTTTCCGTAGAACATAATGTTGCATTAGAAAAATGTATTACATTTTTAAAAATGACACGTTCTTTTTTAGCGGTTCAAGAAACCCCCATGTATCAAATTTGGATCAAATTGCACAAATAGTGACAGAGCTATAACAAAAAATTTAAATAAAATAATTGTTTTTGACTGGTCATAACTTTTTAGGGAAGCAAAATGGTACTAAGGTATGCTTGGCTAACTCGATTTAATTTTATTCAGGGAAAATACTGTTGCAGTTGGGCCCATTCTTTAATGGACACTCTGTATATATTTCTGAAATCAGTAACTTGGTATATTTGTGTGACCGTTTCACATTCAATTACTGTAAAATGATATGTTTACTGTTCTGAAAGGTGCCCATGTGAGTAGGTCAATAGAACAAATTAAAAAAAGTCGAAAAATGTATTCTAAATCAAACTACTCCTGTGGTTGGTTTCAGGATGGACAGTCAATAGGTATTCGAAACCGGTCATTTTTAAAAATAAGAGGAGATGTGAGACAAAGGATTTTTGTTTTATTTAAAAATATGTAAATATAAATCTATATGTATGTAAATAATGACGTGCAATATGCTACGCTATGCGTTTCAAAATTGCTGGCTCCTCACTTTGAGAGCTGTTAGCAGATAGACCAAGGGGCGAAATAAATTGAAAAAAATACATGTTTTCAACCAGTTACAACCCAATAAAATGATCAAGTTCCATTTTATTGCTTACAGTCATTTTAATGTTATTCAATATAATGCATTGAAATGTACCATTTTTAGCGTGTTTTTCAGAGACGCTGAAGTTTATAGGGCTATAACATTTTTAGTTGAAAAGATGTCAAAATAAAATTAATGCAATACAAGATCGAAAATACATATCTTCTTTCACTTTGTGAAACAATTTTTATTCAAAAGTATCACATTTTTGTGCAAATGCATTTATTACGTAAGACCCGATAAAAATCTAAATTCAGCACCTATTTATCATATGACCATAATTCTTCCAGTATATGATACAAAATTTACAAGAAATACGTATCCCACAATATATTTGTAAAATTATTCGAAATACCTGTAAAAAGTAAAAAATGAAAGTTGTATCTTATAGAGAGAGCGAGATGCAAAATATTTGCATCTCGGTGCAGAATTTCGGGTTTTTTAAAATAACAAATTTTTTATCATAAAAATGTGATACTTTTAGATAAAAAAAATTACATACAGTGAAAGCAGATTCTTTCGACATTGCATTGCGTAATTTTCATCTTGACATCTTTTCAACTACAAATGTTATCTCTTATCTCCATATACACTTCAGTGTTTCTGAAAAAGACGCTAAAAGCGGTACATTTCATTCAATGCATTATTAATAACATTAAAATGGGTAAAGTAAAAAAAAAATTACTGGGCTAATAACTGGTTTATAACATGTATTTGAGTGACGAGTACTTTTGAACGGATTAGTATCTACATCCGAATAAGCGGATCGCTTTATGTTTTACAAGGAGCGCGGTTGTAGTACAAAAATTTATGACTTTGAACCGCTGCGCGCTTTATAAAAATCGTATCTCCTACACCATAATCACAATAAAAAAAAAACCTTTAAAAAAAAACTTCTCTATTCTGTTTTGTATATTTTGTCTTAATTAACTATATAGCTATTTGCAATAGTTTAAAAAGTACCCCGATGCCGAAGTTTACACTACACGTTCCTAGCATGTATTGTTTAAACAAATTATGCAGCATTTGTTAACAACAATTTTAATATTATTTTGAGCCTGTAGCAATCTAGAAACAATGAGCTTTCTACTGGTGCAAGAATTTTTTAAAAGTATTGAAAAACAAGCTTAGGAGTACGTTGTAAAGAGAAAATAAATCAATTTTTAGGTACTACAAAAATTTTGTAAAATATTTTTTTCTGCCTTTTTGCAATCCTGGACAGCATCCCGCTCTTTGGATTCGAATCCGCCAGGTCATTTTGGATAGTGTACATATTTTTTTAAAACTCTACCGGCAACTTTTTAGAGAAGTCTTTTGAGGGTTAGTTGATTATCACCAAAATTGCATACTTTCTCTTTCCTGCAACACATAAAATCAAACGGTAGGCGGTACATTACTTCTCCTACGATTGCTTTTGCTGGGAGTAAAACAGATCGTCGTATCTGAGACTTCGGAGGGGTACACTCAAGGGTATTCCTCTTTGGTAATTAACTGACTGTCATTGAACAGGAATATTTAATAACAACTTTAATTTAATTATTTTAATGTCGATAATTTTGTATATTTTAATGGGTATTGAAGGAGAATCCACCAGAATCTTGTCATGCTCATATAACTGAATTAAAATACCTAATCCTTTTCAACTCCTCGTATATATATTTTCATAAAAAATAATAATAATAAGCTATTTCCTAAATACTTATATGTGAATATTAACTGCTTATGTTTTCTCTACTCTTTTAAGTAAAATATTATTTTTATTACCGCAGAACCACGAATATATAATGGTCCCATCATGTGGGCAAGCAAAGATAGTAAATAATAAGATAAATGACACTTCAATGTTATTAATACTGGCGGCGAAGGACTTTATCGAATCCTTTCATTGGGGTTCTTAAACTAGCCAAAGTATCAAAAAAGGGCATGTCAAAATTTTACATTAACTTTAGCCACTCTGCTGAAATATGAAGGTATATGAGAAACTGTCGAAAAAATACACACACCACACACTTATTACGTTATCAAAGGGACCGTCATTTATAAAGAGAAGTCAGATTGAACTTTATAAATCATTTAACGACAGCTAAAGGATAAGGATTACTATATCCTGTCCTTGTGAAATAAATTGGGCGTGTGATTCAGCGCCTTTTTAACTTATAATTTTTTTAATATATTTTGTAACAATAATTTTAAAAAGCTATATAATATTAAACGAACATTATAAATTCATATATATAAATACATTTGTTATATGTCCTATACACAAAACATTACAAATAGCACATTTTCAAAATGTCCGAATAGGATGAAACTAGTCGTAGAACAATAAAATAAAGTGGAAATTGACAAGTAAATAAAAAAGTTTCGAAAAAATTTTTATTTGAAAAAAAAAATTTTATTTGAAAATGGATTTTTACAAAGTAACCCAATCATCAATCAACCATTTAAAATAACAATATTCAAATACTAGAAACGCATTTAGCATTAATTTTTTGCCACTGCGATTACCTAATACATACATATTTTATATATCTACAAATTTTATTTTTAGAAAATGTAATAACACCTGATATTTTAGACGTCTTTCTTTCACCTTTTTTGTTTTTTTCATTGATATTATCAGCGCTATTTTCATCCTGTGTTTAACATAGCTAATCTATCACTGAATCTATCCCTGCGACAGTGTCATCTGCCGTCGCTGATAATCAAACTTAGGAGCAGTACCTTTTCGGTAACATCTGTTTTTATTTGAATGATTCATACGACTTTTTAATTGCGATATAAATTGGGACGCTTGTGAACTAAAAATGTAAATATTAACGCATTAAAAAATATAAAGATTTACATATTTACGAATATTTTGTAAATTTAATTAAACTACATTTACATAATGCTCTTAGAAGATTGAAAAGTTACACTTCCAATTTCCATTCATCTATTTTCAGGTAATTCTACAAATCTTGCATGAACGTCCAATATGCTTTAATGCCATTTTTAATTTGGGCCGCTAATTGCCTGTTTTACATTCCGTATTGAACTGGACCGGATTAATACGGTTTTTATTTTCAGTTATAAGGGTGGAAATTGGAAATATATGATTCCATTTATATTGTGACGGTGGATGAGAATTAATTATGTATTTAATTAATAACGAGGCACTGGAACAATAAACAAGGCATTAATATACCTAAATATAATCATCGCATATTTACAAAAATGAATAAATTTGCCCAGTTCGCTTGAAAAAACATTTGCTACTCTATTTATTTGTAATACCTATATAGTGATCCTTGATTTATTTCCAATAGGTATACCTACCTACCTACTTGTAATTTTTTGAAATTTAAAAAATACTTACTCTACTACAAGAGGTAGCCCCAGAAACGATCATTAATGAAACAACATAATCCTCTACAAACGATCCTTAAATCTACGAAATATGTTAAATATTGTTAAACAATTTTCTAAAGTTTAGTAAATTTTTTTAAGTTATGGCGAATGCGCCACGTCTAATGAACAGTGATTTGCATGCATGATTGAGACAGTAACCTTCTAACATAGCAAATTTTTCAGAAACACGCAGTTTGACACCGAGTGGGGCTGCCAGTAAGTATACACTTTTTTTATGGCTTATTGGACAGTATACGAGGTGCAGTCAAGAAACTGACCTTTAACACCTTACACCAATACGGAAATAGATAGGTATAGCTCGTTATTGTGAATATTAATGTTTTGTTCGATAAAAAATAACGTAAATTGTAATAAATGTGTAACAACAGCTTGTATACATTTGGAAAGCAGGTGTGTTCTCCCCCGTTCAGAAAGTAAATTCTTATTTGTTCCAGTTATTCTAAGTACCTACTTAGGTACCTATTAATTAATAACATCCAAAATATTTTAATTTTTATATTTTGACAAAATATACCTACAATGTTGTTATACGTTTCGTATGGAGTTGTTGCTATTTCTGGTTATACAAAAAGCTAATGCATGAAAAAGTTTAATGGATGTACCGTTCTCGAAGAAAGAACCCTTGTTCCCGGCGCGTAGGGAAGCTTCCAAATGTATATTTTAAACAACTTACTCTATGATTTCTTTGCGCCTACGACGATATTAATTTTTTATTTTTCCATCTCGATTAATGTGATTTTGAAATGTCCCCGATGTCAGTTCAAATTAATCTTAGGTTAACCACTAGTTTATTTCCGTCTTAAAATTTTTTTTCTGGTGGTATCAAAAACAATTAATTTCTAATTTAGATCAAATAAATCATAGATTAGTCTCGAAGCTTCAGGTGCGCCGTTAAATTTTCTTTCCATAGAAATCTAAAAAAGAACTCATGTTGCATGATGTGAAATATTACCAAAGGGATTGAGACAAAAATTCCAAAATTGCAGGGCATGAAATTAATTTCCCTCAAAAAAATTTTTTTTCCTACAGGGTCAAATGAAATTCTCGTTTTAACAATTGAAATTCATAACAACATTAAATGTATGGTATGTATGTGTGTATGGTTCCCCTTCCCACCTTCCACCATATTTTCTTAATATCCGACTTAAATTAAAACTTGGCTGTGTATTAAAACATTCTAAAAGAATGAAAAATGAGTAAAAGTTAACTATTGACAAAAGAAAATAATGGGAACAAATTACTTAATCTCTTTAATCTTCCGACATTCCAGCTCAAAAAATTTCATCTAAC
Organism: Rhagium mordax; assembly: GCA_963680705.1. Classification (NCBI taxonomy): domain Eukaryota; kingdom Metazoa; phylum Arthropoda; class Insecta; order Coleoptera; family Cerambycidae; genus Rhagium; species Rhagium mordax. The sequence continues at coordinate 11,514,419 of OY796657.1, forward strand.
ATCACAGGCCTCGAAAAAGTAACATAATACAGCTGGACACGTGTTTTGAAGTTTTTGCTCCTCATCAGCATAACATAGATTAACTAATAAATCTGTGTGAATTAGATCAGAAACAATAACTATTACCTATGCAGACAAACCAACAAACGCTTTTTAAATGCCCTTTTGCATTAAATAAAGTCGTAATATACATTGTATGTACTTACCTACATAAAGTATGGAATAAATTCAATTATTCCTGAATACGAAATTATTTTGGAAAAATTCTCTGGCAGGTCGATTTTTATTTCGAAGTGTGCATCTCGAGTTTTCGTCATTTTAACTATGATGTCATTGCTGCTTCGGTTATGACGTCATCTACGTTTTTTAACGGAATACCCTGTATATTTTTCATTATATGGAAGCTGATTTCAAAGACCAATAATTGAGGTATTAATAAGAAATTATTGTATTAGTGACAGCCATTTATATAGAGGCATCCAAAGTACTGAATAAAACTAACCACGAAACCATTGTAACATCGACTAATAAATGCTTTAATTATATATGACCTGGTCAAGACAATAATTATTTAAATAAAGTGCTAAGTGAACTAGCCACCCACTTGTTGAAAGCCGGAGATTTTATCTCAAAAATATGCATATATGGCGCACTTTACATGTGTAGCTCACGCACTTGTCAGGATAGCCGGAAGTATAAGAGGCAATTTCCTTTAATGATCAAATTAATATTGAATGTAAAAAAATAGATAAAAGGAGTATTTTTAAAGAGGCATTGTCAGGCATACCGTTGCCACCTGAATCAGTTGTAATAATTCGGCGAGGTACATTTCTATCCCCCCCCCCCCCCTTAACTTTGTTATTTTTGGAAAAGGAAAAATAATGTAAAGACAAAAGTTTTAGTTATTTTTACGTACATTTCGTATACGATACAGTTCCGATTCGATCGCCGTACGGATTAGAGTGTTTAAATATAGTGCTAATAAGCAAGTTAAAATTTAGGTAAATTACTTAAGTGTTGCGACTAGAAATCTTAATTGTTGTGTTAATATGAGTGCTCATAGGGGGGGTAAACCCCCCGATATTAATCTTGCAACACCAAAATCAAATAATACGATTTATGAAGACGATGACGCTATGTCCCTGGATACTCCTGTTGGTAATGTACACACTCAAAATACTGATCTCAACACAATTGTAAGTACTGTTTTTACTCCAAATATAACACCTGGTACAGGTGAGAAGAGTTTAAGTAATTCTCAAGCAAATATTTCAAGTGGTGATCTGTCTATACCCAGCACAGTGAAACAAATAATCAATAATATCACAGATAAAAACGACCAACTACAAAAAAGAGAAGTTTTAAAATATAGTTCTTTTGATACAGGACCGTATCATGTTTATATAGAAAATAACCCAAATACAAGAATAAACGCAGTCAAAGTGGGTGATATAATTTTAACTAACTGGCCTGAATTAGATAACAAAATTAAAAGCATAGATACAATCGGCAGACACAGAGTCAGAATTCATTTTAAAGATTCGAAAAGTGCAAATTATTTAATCGATTGTAATAACTCACCAATATTTAAGAGACATAATGTTAGAAGTTTATCTTCCCAAATTTTTAATTCACAGGCAGGGGGTTATTAGACAGATTTCTACGGAATATTCTGAGGAATACTTAAAAAATAAAATAAAAGCTGTGGATCACCATTGTAAGTTTGAAGTTGTTAATGTCAAAAGAATGAACAGAAAAGTAACAGATAATGATAAAACCGAATATATTCCAATAACAAACCGTCGTAGTAACATTTAAATCACAAAATTTACCCAAATATATAGCAATAAATAAAGTTCTCAAAAATATTGAACCCTATATACAAAAAGTACTCCTATGTTACAACTGTTACCGGTATGGGCATATGGGGAAACAGTGTAACAGCACCCCAAGATGCTATAAGTGTGGTGAAAATCACGTATCCACTGTATGTCAAAAAACAGCAGTACCAAAATGTTTTCATTGTAAACAAGATCATTTCACGTCACAAATTAAAGACTGCCCTGAATTTAAAAGACAAAAACAAATTAAACAAGCCATGTCAGAACTAAATTTAAGTTATAACGATGCATCTAAAACAATACCGACAAATTCCTACGCCAATGCAGTAATAGGAAATAATACAAATCAAATACAATTACCGCAAACAAATACAAATAGTAACAACCAACCAATGACTAAATCACCTCATTACATTCAACAAATCTCACAACTACCCTCACAGACATACACGAGACTCAGCTCTCAACCTTCACATATAACAAAAACTCCAGCCAAACGAGTCAGAACTACATCCCCAGATCCAATTTCCTCAGCACATAAAGAAATAACAGCTCCTTTTCCCATGCCTAATATACCTGGTGGTATTTTAGGACAAGACGCATATCGGACAAATATACAAGGTACACAATCAAATCAAAATAGTTTCACAATTTATATTTTAGAACTGGTTAATTATGTAATAAATACTCTAAAACAAAACAATTCATTCGATATTCGTGAAGCAGAATTACTAAACATTATACAGCATAGGTTCCAATCAATAAATAATCCGAGTTCGCCGCCTCAAATATGAATATTAATTTTTGTCAGTGGAATTGCAGATCAGCAGTTTCAAATAAAAATAATCTAGAATATATGCTTCGAGAATATAGTATTGACATTGCTTTTTTATCAGAGACTTGGTTTAAACCACAAATATATTATAATTTTACAGGATATAATTGCGCTAGAGTTGACAGAGATGATGGTAAAGGAGGGGTAGCTATCATGCTAAAATCAAACATATATTACTCTGATATCCCATTACCATTAAGTAATAAAATAATGGCGTCGTGTGTGTGTGTGAACATGGATGTGGCTAATGTAAATAAAAATATAATTCTTAATCATAATGGTAATTATGTTGATAATAATAATATAGGTTATAATAATAATAGAATAACACTAGTTTCTTTGTACATTAAACCTCAAACTAAAATATCAATTCAGGAATGGAATTTATTTTTTACAAATATCCCTAAACCTTGTTTAATAGCAGGAGATTTTAACGCCCATCATCAAGCATGGGGTTGTGAATATGATGACGTATACGGTAAAACTCTGCTGGATGCGATGGATATGGCCAATTTGGTATATTTAAATAATGGAGCTGCTACACTGGTAACCAATTTAAACAACAGAAAAAGTGCGATTGATATAACCCTTTGCTCTCCGGAAATAACACATTTATTTACCTGGAATATCATTAAAGACCCACATGGATCCGATCATCTTCCTATTTCAATCAAATGCCAACTGTCAACCCACAGTCACGTAGAGAAAACTCACAAGATATGGAAAATTAATAAAGCCAATTGGACCCAGTACCAGTCTCATCTCGAGGAAAATTACAACTCAAATTATCATGTTAATCAAGATGTTACATATACACAGTTCATTGACAACATAAATGAAGCCGCCACAGCAACCATCCTAAAAATAAAAATCCCTAATGGTCCATGTAAACGACGCAGAGGCAAACCATGGTGGAATGACAAATGTGAGAGCGCAGTGAGAGAAAGACGGAAGTATTTTCAAATTTACGAAGAAAATCCAAACTTGGAAAATCTAATAAATTATAAAAAACATGATGCGCTAGTAAAGAAAATCACAAAAGACTCTAAAAGACAAAGTTGGAAAGAATATTGCCTATCACTTAATAAAGATGTCCCTATGAAACAAATTTGGTCCAAATTAAATAGTTTCAAAAACAGAAAACAAGATAACCGAATCCCACATGAAATAGGTAATTGGGTAGATAATTTTCACTCGAAATTATCACCACAGTGGGTAAACAACCAACCAATTACACAAAATCACATTATAGACAACACAAATCATAAGCTGTTGACACCATTCACAATCTATGAATTAAATAAAGCACTCAAACAGAACAACAACTCTTCACCTGGAAAAGACAACATTCATTACTCTATGCTCTCACAAATTCCAGATTCAGGAAAGAAATACCTGCTAAATTTATTTAATTTGATTTGGACTAATCAGATACCTATCCCTTCCACTTGGCACGAATATCTAATTATCCCAATTTTGAAACCGGGAAGACCTAGAGAACATGAAGACTCATACAGACCAATAGCGCTTGCCTCATGCGTCATGAAAACATACGAAAGGTTAATCAAAAATAGATTGGAATATTGGTTAGAAGAAAACAATCACTTACCAAGTTCTCAATTCGGATTCAGAAGAGGAAGATCCACCCAGGAAGCTATTGCAACGCTTTTAACAGATGTGCAATTAGCCTTCACAAAAAATAACTCTATATCTGCACTTAGATATCCTAAGCGATAAGCTTAAAATAATGGGAATTCCAAGTAGAATAACCACCAATCTTATCTCACTATACAGTAATAGACAAATATACATCAAAGTAAACGAAAACATAATTGGGCCTAGAGAAACATCACTAGGTCTTCCTCAGGGAAGTATATTGAGCCCAATATTATTTATTATATATACCGCAGATTTTGGAAGTAACTTAAATCCAAATACCAGAATAATTCAATTTGCTGATGATTTTTGTGTGTATTACGAAAATTCTAGAATAGATATAAACATTAGCAATCTATCAACGGCAATGCAAAATATCACAAAATGGACAGAAGACACCGGTTTCACCATATCTGAGGAAAAATCAGCAGTATGTACATTTAGTCGACACAGGTTTCAACAAAATAATAAGGTAAAATTAGGGAAATATGAGGTCTCTTATAAAAGCTCTGTAAAGTATCTCGGAATAGTATTAGACAGGAAAATTTCATGGAAAGAGCATGTAAACCATTTAACAAGAAGATGTGAGAATGCCATAAATATTTTGAGAGTGTTTTGTAGAAGTAAATGGGGAGCTGACCCAAATATCGCCTTAATTTTCTATAAGGCCTTAGTACGATCTATCCTGGACTTTGGATGTATTTTTTATGGGAATTCTTCGACCACAAATCTAAAAAAAATTGAAGTGGTCAAAAACAAATGTCTAAGATTATGTCTGGGACTTCTAAGAAGCACCCCAATAAACATTTTGGAATCAGAATCAGGTGAACCACCGCTGGAAATGAGAAGACAATTTTTAAGTGACAAATTCACAACAAAACTATATTCTAAAAATAGCGAATGCATCAATAACCTTCATAAACTAACAGTTCTAGGACAACTACCCTTAATGAGCGAAAGTTACACAAAGGTGTCACAATTTTCGGAACTAATGTATAAGAATAGCAAGCTCCCTTGTTTTGCAATAGATTATGAAACATTCCAACAGGTCATAAATACCGACTATTTCTTAACAGAGAATATACCAGAAAAATACATAAACCGGTTCTTTGAAAATAAACTGGAAACCCAGTGGCCGAACTATGAATACATTTTCACCGATGGCTCTAAAATGACGGATGATACAGGATGTGCGTTTTTCCATTCCAACGAAGGTATACATAGGATATTTAAATTACCAAACATTACTTCGATTTATACCGCTGAACTGGTAGCTATAAAGAAAGCTATGGAATATGTTCTTAGTCATAATAGTCAATATTTTATTATATTTACAGATAGTAAAAGTTCAGTAGACAAGCTGACAAATATACAAATATCAGCTGATCTACACAACATTATCCTAGATATTCTGATTATCCACAGACAAATTCAGACAAATAATAAATCGGTAATAATTACCTGGATAAAAGGACATGCCGGCATACGCAACAATGAAATCGTTGACAAATTCGCCAAAATAGCAACCAAAACCGGAGATATTATAGAGAAGAATATATTGCCTCCCACAGACTTTACTACATTGTACAAAAAACAGCTTCAAGATACTTGGCAAAGGAAATATAATGATTCACAAACAGGCCTCAAATATAAAACAATACAACCTCAGATACCTCGGAAACATTGGTTTTATAAAAACAATAGTCGTCCCTTCATCCAGACTCTATGCAGAATAAGAACAAACCATGGATTATACCCTCTGTACAAATACAAAATAGGACTTGTGGACACTCCAGAATGCTTTTGTGGAGAAATCGGCGATCTACAACATATAATACTAGAATGCCCCCAGTATCTAAACCAAATCGACTCTCTTTATGAAGATTTGCTACAACATGGCATTGGATTGCCTATAAATCTGGATATACTATTATACAATGAAAATATCCACGTATATCAAGCTATATATAATTTTATAAAGAAAGCAAATATATCCTTGTAAAAGAATAATTATAATAACTAAAGAAAAGGAAAAGAAAGACAAAAGGGAAAAAAGAGGAAAGGAAAAAAAAAAAAAAAAAAAAAAAAATTCAAAATAGTTATCTAACATACCTGTTATTTATAATTTAATTACCATTTTTTGTGTAAATTTGAATAAAAACGTCTGGCTAATTGGCAAGACCAAAGCCATCTTACCTAAACACACACACACACACACACGTATACGATATCAGAGAAACAATTGGGTAACGCTAAAAAAAGTTATAATACAAACTTGTGCTATTTGTTTGATAACATGCTGTATTATAAGTGTTTTAGCGTTATTCAATTGTTTTTCTGATATAGTATTAAAATCTACGCAAAAAATAACTAAAACTATACAAATACAAAAACATACAAATTTTACCTTTTAATGTGATCATCTAGTTTTAAAAAAGTAGGACCCAAAACACGTTGTGGTTGTAGCTATTTACTTTGATTCATTTTATAAAGTTTGTAGTACAGTTACTTGGTGATCTCACTTCGAACTAATTCTATAGATGTTTTAAATTCAAATATTTTTGGATACTGTGATTCAAAATGGGTCAAATATCAAATATTAAAAAGGGTTGGGGGTGAGCTCGGGGGTGAGTTTCACCCCAACTCAGGAGTTTCAAAAAAAGAAAGTGACAATTGGAACGCGCAGATCCCAAAAAAACCCCCTATAACGTTATTTTTGCTTTAATACCCGCCGAGTTACAGGGGTTGAAAACGTTGATTTTTAAGCAATAAACACTGATCTTCCAAAAGTTTTAAGGAAATCACTCAAAGAGGGTAACATTTCGAAAACGTTTGTTATAATAAAAAAATTAGCTAATGAAATATCAAAAATAATCCGTGAAATAAAAGTTTCTTTAGGCTCGTCGTTGCCGAGTAAAGTTTATTAGGTGCATTTGAACGTAGCCCTGAAAAGGTCACGCACTTCAAACAGTTATAACTCTGATTTAAAACACCTTTTTTGACATGTAGGTACCTTGAATTAAATTGAGGCTTATTACAGTAGCTTAAAATTTTTTTTTGGAAAATTTTGAAATCTGCTAAATCAAAAATGATACAAGGAAAATAAAGGCAAAGTTTTGATTTTTTACAGAAAAGTGCCCGTTTTTGTTTCGGTAAATTCCAAAATGAAGGGAAAAAATTCCAAATTGTATTAGTCACTACTAAAGTATTATGTATATACGCTCAAATTTTCTTGACCGTGATGGATGCATTATCTAAAAGATTTTACAGTGTATTTTGAAAATTTTTGAAATAATGAATTTTTTTGGCTTTGCATGACGTTAAATAACTTAGCAGAGAAGAATCTCAGCTGAATGTTACCAGAGACAAGAAATGATAGAAAATGCTAAGTAGGTAGGTACTGTTATTTTTATTTTTTTTTGATAAAGATAATAGGTTAGGAAATAAGTGTTTGAAGTTAATTCCTAACGTTTTTTTTTTTAATTGATGCATTTAAGATGAATATAGAAATTGACAACCTTTATTCTGTTTTGACCTACCTGACCTTAAAGAGGTTTAAAAGACCTTCAAAATGCTTTTTTTGGATGATTTTTAGCGTTAACTACAAAGGAGATATGACCGAAATAAGAACTGCGCCTCGTTTCAGAAAATTACAATATTACTCGTTTGGCGGTAATTTAGTTTCAGAACATCGTTAATTATTAATTTTTTAACTTTAGGGGTGGTTTTCATTCTCCTAGGGGTCAGATCAATTATTTTTCTTATTTGAGGATGAGTTTTAAGTCTCATATTGCTAAGAAACTCCTAATTTCTCAAAATAAACAAAAATTTAGATATTATATAATTCATTCATTTTACCCCTTTTATATCGGCCATATTGAGGTGCAACATAAAATTTTTAATTTCTGACTTCACATTCGTGATCAGTGACAAAAAAACATAAATAATCTAAGTTTCAATAATTTATTGTTAGTAGGTACTTCGTTAATCACTAATTTTTTATTTTGGGGGTGGTTAAATTGATTTTATTTTCACTTTTATGTAATATGGCTACTCAATGTGACACTTAATTTATCCCAGCAAACTGAATCCGACCCTGTTAGCTGCCGCACGTTTGCGACACTACTCATTTATTCATCTATTGGAACTTTATTGCAATCAAATTCCTCAAACTGAAAATAAGTCCTCCATGGCTAGCTTATCGCAAGCAAAATTTTTATTTTACATACTACGTTGGTGATATCAATTGAAAATCGCCGTTGTTGCTTTTGAAAGTAGGAACGTTATTTCCATTATAGGATAAAACTGTAATAGTAGTTATTGTCATTTATAATATTTCATAATACCGTCTTTTCATCTGCTCCTATATACTATCTTAAAATGTTCCATCTCTGGTGCTTGGAAATTTTGATACCTAGCAGTCTATAAGTATGAGGGCTCCGCGCGGGCTATTGTTCTGCCGGCAATGTCGCGTTGAATGGCGCAAATGGGGCCATGAATACATATGAATATGCGGATAAAGTTTAATATCAGACCGTTTGCAAATGTGTACCACTCGAAATAGATGGCAGGTACGAATATATGAAGCGAAGCATAATACAGCTATTTCCGCGCCTCATAAATAGAAATTTTGAAATTAGTCCCGTATGGTAGAGAGGATTTTAGCTGAGCAGAACGGGAACGTGTATTGTACGGTTTCATGCATTCGATATCTCGTCGCAAACAACGGTGTTAGGTGAATGTGTTTAAATGAATAGTGGACCATGAATGAGTTATGGCTGTAACCGAGTAAATTAATTTAATTTACATTACATACGCTTGATTTGGGATTAAGATTTGTTTTATTAAATACACATACACATACAGCCAGGGTTGGCTTGATATAAATCAGCTGCAAAATTTTCTGCAAGCTTTACTAAGTTTTATACGACTACGAAAAATCGTCGTCAAGAAAAATCGTAACAATAAAAGGGGTTGACTTTATTACAATACCATAATTAGTTCCAGACTGCTTATAATAAAACTCCCGAATAAAAACATATTATTCTGCGAGGAAGAAAGCAATTTCAGCCATATTTAATACATCAAAATTGTCTCATTAATCAACGTGAAACGGGTCAACTATCCGATACGCACTTTCATTACGGACAATTAAGCCTCTGGGTCCTTAGAACCGTAAATGATCTTCGTGTTCGGTAAACTTATAGATTATATTACAAATCTGGCGTTAACAATGTTTGGTTTTGAAAATCGATAATGTATAAACATGTCCAATATTTGATCAACAAGAACTCTGTAATTTACGTCGGCAAGGGTGCACTTCATAGTCAAGATTTGTATAGTTTCAATGGAAACCCCGTGCTCTGGGTTAAATTAAATATAATTGTATACGTTAATTACGGTTAGTGCTGCAAATGACATAATTATTAATATTGTGAGTAGGGACTTCCCATTTTTTCATATTTCCTTATGAAAAGTTATTTTTAAATGAATTAAATGCATTTTATGCGTAAAATTTAGTTTGTTTAAAAATAATGCAAGTTTATTTTATTTTCCATCATTCTCGGTAATTGCACAGTACATATCAGTAATTTCTAACACTTAGATACCTATATTTTAAATAAATCGGTTCAGCCCAATTTGAAAAAGGCTAAAAGTTGACCATAGTTGCATCGTTATACACCAGTTTAGGAATGTAAAATTTAATGATGTTAAAATAAACAAAATCTACTGTACGGGAAACTAGTCATTTTGCAGCCCCTCAGGTCGTAATAGAGCTCTAAAATTCCTACTGAGAAACCGTGTGACGACGTCTACTTACGTAACCTGTAATGTTTGTAACCGGCTACTTGTACAAACAGAACTCTCTGGCTTTTAAGTACAAGGAACAGCACTTGTTTGGTTCTCCAAGGGGAGAACGTTTAGGGGTAGCTAACAGATGGAGATACGGTTATTTGGTCCAGGGATCTTAAGATGATTGTCTTGTCAGCTGGACTTGGACAATTTCTCAAACGGGTTAATTAGAAATAAACAACTGAAATAATAACTCGTGAATTTTACCTATGTATACCAACGTATTTATTTATTAGAACAGTAATGAATAAATCAATAAACAGGATATTTCAGCGACTTTGCAATCGAGTGTGCACAAATTTGATAACGCTAATAAATATGCGGGCTGGTAATCAAGAGTATATACGCGTGAATATGATTTTATTTCGTACGGCGGTGAATTTTGATAACCGGTGTCTGTTTCCGCGGTTGAAACGATTTCGGACGGCAAGCAAACGGAATTTCCGACAGGATATAGTATGAACGGCGGGCAGTCTGTTAGTTATAGATATTCTTGTCTGTACAGAGGGTTTTACAATACGGCGAACTACTGTCACAAACGTAGTGCTATTTACCAATGACTATTTTTCGTAAGTTAAGTTTTCCGGTAAAACTGTATGCACTGAAGCCTTAAAGATTGCCCGAGCGAGCAAATCTAACCAGCCGATGCATATTTTATGAAACAAAAGACGAACGGAGGAATTACTAATTAGCTCTAGTTTGATTTAGTAGTATATACAGCGGTACTCACGAACAATAAGATCTCTGAATATCTATACTTAACTGAAGGCGGTAAGGGCGGATAGTAGCGGACCATGGTGTATTCTTACCAATATTATTTTCAAGAAAATTATTACCACGATTCGGAGCGGCAGTTACGGACTGATAGTGAAAACGGTGACGGTTTCGGATTGATCTTGGACTGATCTTGAACTGATGCGGACTGAACGTTCCTCCGGCGTTTTATTACTTTTATGACGTATCCAGGCGGCGTTACTTACGGAGGTCGAGCGTATTATGTAATTAGCAACATTGACTCGGAGCATCAATAACCGGAAATGGGTTGCTTGCAATTTCTAGACTATATTGCAAAAAGAAACGGATTAAAACGGACACGGATTAATATTTTAACCGGTTTTAATAACTAATGATTTTTGTTTCCGACTCGATCATTATTTATAATAATTCACGGATTTTAATTATACGGGGAATTATCGAAAATTAATCAATTAATTTACTATTTGGTTACCAGCGGCTTTTACAACTCAAAGTTAACTTAACTAAACAGGACTTAAATACTAACAGAGGCTACAGGGTGTACCCAAGTGACGGTAATATTTAAAGTAAAAACGGACATTCCTTGACTGGAAAAATCACTTCGTTACAACGGACTTAAAACACCGATCACATTTCTCCTCGATACTACCCTACCCTACTACATCTACTTTACCGTGTGAAACCAAATTTTGCACACTATTTGCAGCTGATGTCTCCGAACTCGCATAATTGTATGCACCTACGAAGCGGGATACCTGCTGGACATTGTTCGACGCCACGACGCACAATGGCCCCAAAGTGACTTTCTTTCTCAAATCGGTTTGCAGATCTTAATAAGCAATCGAAAAGTTCTTTTTTCATTTTGCGATTTTTACTTGCTTATCGATTTGTTAGAACAGATTTTCGATTTTTGACAATTTTCAAAATTTTCATATAATTTATATAAATTATTATAAATTTTCAAAAAAGTGTTAGTGATATCATTGGTACCGATTTTATTTTCATTGTTTTTGTCGTTATTAATACCTACTTCTAGTAGCTATATTTCTAAATAAATAGAAGATAAATGCGAAAAACTCTCTACATTACCAATCATTTCTTCTTTATTATCAAAATGAAAGAAACATTAATATATTTGAATAAATCATCACGTTATACACTCTACTAAATACAAGTTATATAAAAATATCCAGAAAACTCAGAGGCATTGCCAGTGCACCAACCAAGTACGTCTCCACTAAATCGATTTTATAAAAGTTCAATGTGCATTCATATTTCAGTAAATATTATAGCGCTAGTTTTCAGCTGCTAACGGACCTGCGAAAATCTTATTTCCGAATGCCTTCAACTTCAGCATAAAAATTCCGCTTTATTTCATGAATTGGAAATATGAAGTGCTTGTAGCTTCGACAGTGATTACTCTATGCATTATCTCGCACTGAAAAGTAACTTGAACATGCAAGACGAAATACTTGAATTTGTTCACGAAATTGTACATACGTGTAGACAATGGCTCGTTTGAATCACTTGTATGGGATTATGAACGCTTTTGTATTATTGAGTTATTATCTGAGAATATCGGTAAAGTTAAAATAAAGAACTGAAGGTTACAAGAATGGTGCCCTTGAACTAAATTCCCTTGAACTTTTTTTGAACAAGTTATGGTTCCTAAATAATTACACTAAATATCGTAATTTGGCTTTCAGTTTTCAAAAGGATACCTAAACATTATATCTATTCCATTCTCTCATTATACTCGTAAGAAAGTAAGTTCTATTTGAAATGACGAAACATTTCGTGTTTATTAATCCGACAATCACAGAACTTTAAAGCTATACATTCTGTAATTTTGTCGAATTTAATTACTCCACTACTGGGTCAAGTAGATACCCTGGCCAGTAATATGTCATTCTATGCTACATTAAACTTAAATCGCGTTTCCTTGTAATTCTCCCCCTGGCAAATTCAAAGGATGGCGTCTTTTCCAAAGTTCTAGAATATTTGCGTACTGTTGTTGCGCCTAGTATTATACTGATGGGAATAATTTGAAAAGACCTAACTGTCAAGGTGGAATATTAAATGTAGAGTTGTAAAAGCCAACTTGAGTTGAATTACAATTCGAGACATCATTTTTCATAATCAGTCAATATTTGACTGTTTGGTAAATAAAATATTCAATTCTTATTAAAAACTTGAATTATGTAAATATACAGGGTGTTTCTAAATCACATGTAAATCTCTGAACCACATATTCCTCACTTAAAAATAAGACGAAAACTTTCTATAAACATATATCCGTGGCTTTTTCTGGTAAGAAATTTTATTTGTGGGGGCTAAAAAATTTGGGGTTAACTGAATTTGATAAAATTTTAGTATTTTAGGCAAATTCATTATGTAATTGCATAATCAAAATATGAAAAAAATTCGTTACGTCATTTCCGAAATAATTCAAAAAAATTTATTTTTAACTGTCATCTTGGGGCGCCACCAGCTCCCTTAGGAGGCGATTCCGGATATATGTTTATAGAAAGTTTTTGTCTGATTTTCGATTTTTGCTCTGATTTTTTACAATAAAAAAAAACAAGATTTAAGAAAAAAATTGTCGTGACTACTTAAGAAATACAGTCTGTAAATAGTGATATTTACACAAAAAAGACGTTTTTTGATGAAAATTTAAATTTTCTTTTCAGTTCAGTCTGAAAATGTAACATTTTGACGTATTTAAAGATTTTTTGGACTTCCAGTTTAGTCAAAAGTGGCACCAATTCTTGAGTTTTAAATGAAATACCCTGTATATTATTGCATTTTCAGAATCCTTGGAAAATTCTGAATGGGTTTGCAATAAACTACTGGACAATTGAACTGCATATTTGGATTTTTTCTTCAAATTTTAGAATAAGATATCTCTACAGGGAGGAATATTATGGAGTTGCGGTTTTCGGCATTTTGTTGCAATACCTATGCGTAAGAAAGTGACGAATAAAAATATTCCATTAAACATCTGAGTGGAAAGTTACAGGTCAGTAATGAGCAAAATGTGATTTTTTCAAAAAAATCGCTGTATTTTTTTAAATATACCTAATGCAGATTTTGAAAAAGTGACCAAATTGGTTTTTGCAAATAGTCAGTAGATTACCCCTATACATATAACAAATTCAAATTTAAAACCGCTATTGTAAATTCTCGGTGCAAATGAAATTTTCCATTTTTGGACGGGTCTTGCATTAGGCGCTGTATACAATATTTATTGCAAATGCTCATTCCAACAGACAAAACCGCTTATTGTCAATAAAGTTTGCAACAAAATGCCGAAAACCGCAACTCCATAATATTCCTCACTGTAAGGATATCTTATTCCAAAATTTGAAGAAAAAATCCAAATATGCAGTTCAATTGTCCAGGACTATGTATTTTGATGAGGTTTTACGCCGACTTGATTTTTTAGAGCCAAAGAATCTAGAGTGAAGACAAAAAATAATGGAAAATAAAAATTTTACTTTTAACCAACAAAGAAAAAAATCTTTTTTTCAAATGCGCCACGTTGCAGCACCCCATCAATTAAATACAACTTTTCAAGACCACCAATCTAAAGATACCATCAAACCCAAAATCCATTGAGTATTAAATGTAAAAAACTTAGTTTTTCATTATAATAGAAAAATAGTATAAATGGTTTTTTAAGTACGCCATGAAGAACAAAAATTGTTTTGACAGCTGCTGTTACGGCATTCGCCGTCTACTTGTTCGTATCTTGAACACATAGTAACGTTAAAAACCACGAATAGACAAGCAAATACGGCACTTCGCATTAACAGAACTGGATTGTTTGTTAATAAAGTTTGTTATAACTGTCAAACAATTTTTGTTTTTCATGACTTACTATAAAATCAGTTATACTATTTTTCGATCATAATGAAAAATAAATAATATATTTTTTTGAATTTAATATTCAACGGATTTTGGGTTTGATGGTACTGTTCGATTGATCTTGAAAAGTTGTATTTAATTGAGAAAGGGAGGCAGGGTGATGCCACTGGAAAAAAATACTTGTTTGCAAGAAACTAATTTTGGTTCACTTAAGAATCAAGAATTGGTGTCACTTCCAACTAAACCGGAAATCCGAAAGAATCTTCAAATATGTCAAAATTTTAAAGTTAGGGTCTATATTAACTATGCCGAGTTTTATTTCGAAAAACAAGGGACAAAACAGGGGTGTTAGTGATATCGTTGTCACCCGGTACCTACATACCTTATTTACTTTTTGAAAAGTTTAAGAAAAAATTTTATGTTTCATGCGACAATAGGTATTGTTTATAAATTTCAATCTGATTTACTTTTCGGTTATACACGTATGATATCCCCAGACCCACCTTGTTTCTATGGTTTCTAAATCCTGCTGTGGCCTATACCTACTGATTTTACCTAAATTTGTTCTTCAAGTGAAATCATAAATGGATCTATAGATCTTAAATTACGAAAAGATATTTGAAAGTGTACTGAAGTAGGTTGGAAAATTGAAAAAATCGCTTATTTTACAGAGCAATACTAAATTTGCAATAGTGGCGAATGCGCCGGTAATTATTCTTCTCTTGTATGTGCATCACTTACCACCTAGAATATAAAAATTTAATGAAAAATTTTAATTTTGCTGCAATTGTTGACAATAGGTCGACATGTAGGTTTTTATTAATATTACTTTTTTTATACGATAGGTATCCTTGATCAAAGAGGAGTTAAAATAAAAACGAAATTATACTTATAAGTAAAAAATTAATATTTTAAGAATAATTTTGTACCTATATTATTATTTTCTTTTTAAACATTAAAAGTTGTTAATTAACTAATATTGTGTTGTTACGACAGAGACAAAAGACCCAAGAAAAATAAAATATTGAAGACGTGAAACAATCAATGATTATAATAATAATAAAAAATTCATAAAAAATTACATTTCACAATTTATTATAGTGAACTTTATTTGAAAAAATACAAAAACCACAGACAACCGCCTATAACATTTATGTATACCTATATAATTTAAACAAAATATTAATTTAAATAATGATATTGTAACCATATTGTGCGAATTTATTTACCGATAATATTTTCAGATTATTGGACAAAGTAAAATATTATAGAAAAATGCTTCTGGGACATGGCTGTTCGGTGTTTAGGCATTGACAACTTGTCCAGGACTCTTAAATTAGCGTTATGTAAATTATGTCTAAAAGAAAACTTATCTCAAAGTTTCGACGGCGAAGAGGTTGCCAATAAGCAATGCATGCAAGCTGACAGGTGGTACTTAAAAACATTTTAAATTTTCAGCAAACCTAGCTCACTAAATTTAAGAAATATGCGATAATGCTTTTTTAATCGAAACATAAATCTATAATAACTATTTTTGGAGTGTATACAAAGTACCTATATGTAACTTTATTTAGCAAGAACAATATAGAATACAATACAGTAATTTAAAAATTGACAATACTAAATACTAACATTATTTTTTTAAATAGCTTAAAATCAATAATGTTAATATTAGTAAGTATAGAAAAATGTTAATAAAAGGAATCAATAGATTTTTTTGCTATATGCCTAGTTTCTCATATCCTACTAAATCAAAACAATGCTGATTATACAAGGTGTTCCATTCCTTCGGGGCAGGTAGTAACTTTGTTTTTCTTACTGACAACCCATATTTTTTCAAATTCTTTCGAAATCTACACAAAAAATAAGGTACTGTATGTATAATACGCAAATGAAAATTTTGTAAGTTTTTAAAATATTCTGTTCGATATGTTTTTTCCCCAATTTTCCTTATTCATAAAATCTGAAATTCTTAGACTAAACCAATCATTAGTAAACATATTTTTTGGCTAATTATTAAACAAGAATAATTGCTCTTTGAAATGTAACATCATAAATTTTTCTGGGATATACTTACAGGGTGCGAATAAAATTATGCCAAACATGATATCCGGAAATTTGAAATATCTCTGTAAATTTAATTGAAACATTCTGTATGCTATTCAACCATAAGATGCCCCATAGTACAAGAAAAAAATTAGGGTTCCAGATGACTGCCTAGAGGAACCCTCGTAGTGATACTATAGAATATTCTAAAATATAATGTTAATAAATGAGACACGTAATTTGCAAAATTTAAACCCAATCTTCATATTTATTTAAACATACTGAACCAAATAACGCTTCTATATAAAATAAAAAGGCCGATGAAGACGTAAAACGTTTTCTAAAGTTATAAAATAATAAAAACGTTGTCTACCTGTTATCGCTCAATCGAATATGAGTGGATTAAAATTGCCAACTTAAAATATTCGAAGTACACTGAGACGTTCATTGAATAAAATCAGCGAAGGCCACTTAGGTATATAGAACACTACAAGTTGAGGGAAACATTTTGCTCGATTCGATATAAGGGATTGTTGTGATGGCACAACGGAGGGAACAGACAATCCAGATCCATCATGACGATCAGATTTAAGAGCTATATAATGTTACATCAGCCCGAAATTAACCGTCCTTGCTCTCTCTAATATATTCCAGAACATGGCAGGGTAATCCAGCAGAAGTTTGGTACCTAGATATAAATAATGAAAAACGTAAACATCAAGACAACAATTAGTAGAGTCATTAAATATTCAGTTAATTGTTTATTCAAAGTTATTTTAGATTAAAACTCCAGTCAAATTACTTGAGATAAACTTTACGACGTCTAAGTTTCAGTTCATTACAAGTTTAACCGTTTTCAAAATGTGAAACATATTTTATTCGTCAAGAAAGAATTTACTCGAATTGTTAACAAATTTATATTTCATATACCTACAGGTTAAATGATACTGTCGGAAATAACTGTACCAATTTTCTAATAGTAAAAGTAGTTCATTTGTACCTACATGGAGAACTTGTTTTTAATTGCCTTGAAAAAACCGAAACGTTGACTTTTTAATCAACGTTGTTTTCTTTAAACTCAAGATAAAACCAATGAAAATTAATTTGCAATTTTGATAATTATTGACAAATTTAAATTTCTATCTAACTTCGAGATGGATCCAGTTAATCAGTAATCCACTTATCTGTCCTAATGTGTCCTTAAAGTGTCATGACGTAATATTAGTTAAAGTAGATTAAAGCAGCAAATTTGTAAAGGTTTATTTAAAGGAATATTTACCTGGTGGCATTAATTTTATTTCTCCTGTCTAGCGTAGCGTAGCATTTTTTTCGATAAATCTATCAAGCATAAACACATACCTCGTAAAAACCGACGTCAGCGGCAGTCTCCGATAATCTATGTCACTCGAATAACTGTCGAAATGAAAATTCAATTTAGAGCAATCACGATAAAGAAAATGTTAGTGCGTTGGGATACTGACAATCACCAAAGTTTGTTCAATGTTGGTAATAGTAGTCGAGAAGTGGAAAAGATAATTAGTTTAAGCCTTCCGTGCGATCGGTTTATTCCATTTATTACTTAATTTTATTAAATCCTAACGAACACTCTCTGAGGCCTGATTGGAAATATTCTTTCAGCTGGAATAAATTAGTGCCACTGTGATTAACCTAGTACCAAATTCAACCTCAACTAGAATTGATCTTGCAATAAAGACACCGACTTAATCTGACAAATCCTGACTTATCTCTATGATGACTATTTAAGGATACGCTCTGCTAAAATAACTCTAGGTGCTTTAACTATTAAATTAACCAAAAACAAACCTATTCGCCTGCATTAAGCCGTTTCTATTCGTGTCTGTCTCATGAACTTCACTTTAAAATGCCAGCGTATAGGAATTTCTATTAATTACAAGAGTCATTTAAAAAATTTGCATGCCGGAAGGAAGTAAAGATTTTTTCAAAACATTATTTTTTTTTAATTAGAAAACATTTTTGCATTTTGACACAATAAAGTTATATCACAAAATGAAATGTAAAAAGTGGAGAGTTGACATTAAATCAATTAAGGGTTCATCTCCAACTAACACGAATTTTCTGTTAAGTTAGCAATTATTCCATATCTCAGTGCTGCCCCCCTTTTAAAATAGTGTTTTTTACCGAACAATCCTTTAATTTCTTTTTAGAGTAAGAGCCGGCAAATATAGTGGCCATTATATTTGAATTATTCGATTATCTTATATCTTAATTTGGTATTAAATTGGTAATTTTGTCATAAACTAAGATGGGTCTTATTACATACAGGGTGATTCACGAGGAAAGGGACAAAATGTTATGGTATATAGAGTTCACTTAGATGAATTAGAAATGACTATTGAAAAAAGCGTGAGCCATTTTTTTATTGATCTACAGGGTGATTTATGAGTTTTGCCCAATATTCTTAAGGTAATATCTTTTAAACTAATCACTAGAATCAGCTCGTATTATGGGTATATAGTATACTATTAATTGTCAATTTACATGCATAATCAAAGACAGAAAATTCCAGGGCCGGCTCAACTAGTTTTTATTTTTAGGGCTCCTATGAAAAAATTCACCCTGTGTACGTGATTTTTAAATTCTAATACTGAATTATGAAACTACATACAAAAGTGATCGAAAACATGTACTTTGTTGTTTTGCCACACTTTGGACGAATTTTAAATAAACGATCAATTTTCGCCAAAATCGAAGGTCTGCACAAAAATTTATAAAATTACATTTTCCTCTCTTATTCAAGCTAAAATATTTGTTATACAAAATTTTGTGATTTCATGCATGATTAATATGAAATAAATAATCAAAAATAAATAATTTCAACAGCAGATTAAGTAATTTTTATTTCTGAGGTTTCCGTGAAAAATCAGTTTGTATACATTTTTCTCAAATTCTGATAATAAATTGTGGAACTACATTTAAAAATTAACGAAATTATTTAATTTTTATCACAATACATCAATAAACAGAACGTTATAAACAACAAATTCACAGAACATAAAACCTTATAACTTATTTTCAAAATGAAAGTCTTCTGCCTCCCTACATTTTCTTTGTCGTAAAATTAAATTTCCTACGGCTTTCCTAATAACGACAGGATTATTAATGTTCTGTTTATTGATGTACTGTGATAAAAAAATAAACAATTTCGTTAATTACTTCCTCACCAAAAGTGAGGAAGATATGTATTCGTGAAAAAAATTTTGAAAATTTTTATTGCATTTCTGGACGATTCTCGACGAATTATGACGATACACAAAAATTTTCTTTTTTTGAAATAAAGCTTTCAAATTTGGTACACACGTTCTAGAGGTCAAGGAAAAGATTGAGTTCGTTGATGAGCAAAATCGGTCCACTGAAATGGGGTCTACCGGACCCCAACATTTCTATTTCTAACTTTACAAAAAAATGTATTCGTGATGAAAGATTATAAATAGGATCTGATATACAACTCATTATAATATTGTGTCCAAATGTTGAAATACACAAAATACGCCAAAAAACAAAATACGTACAAAAAAAACAAAATGCGTCAAAAAACAAAATACGTCAAAAATTACTTTTGTTATAAACTCCACCACACAGTGAAGAAGTTTTGATCCCATAATTGGCAGCGGTTGTTTTTAATGTAGTTCCATAATTTATTATCAGAATTTGAAAAAAATATATACAGACTGATTTCTTTCACAGAAACTTCAGTAATAAAAATTATTTAACCTGATGTTGAAATTATTTATTTTTGATTATTTATTTCATATTAATCAACCATGAAATCACAAAATTTTGTATAACAAATATTTTAGTTTAAATAAGAGAGGAAAATGTAATTTTATAAATTTATTTTGTGCAGACCTTCGATTTTGGCGAAAATTAATCGTTTATTTAAAATTTGCCCAAAGTGTGGCAAAACAACAAAGTACATGTTTTCGATCACTTTTGTATGTAGTTTCATAATTCAGTATTATAATTTAAAAATCACGTACACAGGGTGAATTTTTTCAAAGGAGCCCGAAAAATAAAAATTAGTTGAGCCGGCCCTGGAATTTTCTGTCTTTGATTATGCATGTAAATTGACAATTATTAGTATATTATATACCCACAATATGAGCTGATTCTAGTGATTAGTTTAAAAGATATTACCTTAAGAAGTATTGGGCAAAACTCATAAATCACCCTGTAGATCAATAAAAAAAGGCTCAGGCTAATTCACCTAAGTGAACTCTATATACCATAACATTTTGTCCCTTTCCTCGTGAATCACCCTGTATTTTAAATTATTTAGAAAAAAGTTTTCCAATTATAATAATGTTCCAGTTTCTTTATAATCTCACTTTAGTAATCGCATTTTCACTTTTGTATACTTAATTGTTACTACTGTAATTTTTCATTTGGTAAGATTCCTGAAGAAGAAACCATAAAGTTTGAATATAAGGTTGAATAAAAAAAGAAGTTTTCCTTTTTGGTCACATGACAGTATTCCCCGAAAATAAATTTGTAATTTTGTTTATACAGGGTGGCCACGTAGCGTGTATTTCTTCCATAACGTCTTAACTGTTATAGATAGAGAGAAAAGAGAAAAATCTTTTAAACAAAAGTTGTTCAGCAATCAACACTGCATATTCCAAAAAATGCTTTCATTTGTTTTTTTTTAACAAAATATTACCTTAAATTGCCAGTATCTTCAAAACTGCTCAAAATAAATATCTTATGTGTGGATCGTCAAAAAGAACTTGTAATTCTCTATTTTATTATGAAATAATATACAGTTGTTCCAAAATAAGATAGTTATTGATGTTTTTAAATCTAAATACTTGAATTCAAATTCTAATGCATCATTTGAAAGTTCGTATCAAGATTAATCAGCTGCCATAATATAAAGTTAAAAATTATTTTTAAATAAAAAAATTTGGCATTTCTCTATGATGGTTTTGCGTCTGTCAAAATTTCGACAAAATTTGAAATATCTCAAAAACCGTTCTAAAGAAGTACATGTTATGAAAGCTTATTGGAAAGCTCTTGACATTATCTAATCAAATTTGGAACAATATATAGGGTCTTCTATTTTACTTAACAAAATTGGTTACTACGCCCAGCCTAAATGGAACGCCCTATATAACTAGAAATATTTTTTAAATATGTAGTTGGC
Source organism: Rhagium mordax (assembly GCA_963680705.1). Lineage (NCBI taxonomy): Eukaryota > Metazoa > Arthropoda > Insecta > Coleoptera > Cerambycidae > Rhagium > Rhagium mordax. Next base: position 11,536,455 of record OY796657.1, read on the forward strand.
TGCTGAACAACATTTGTTTTGAAAGATTTTTGTCTATCTACGACAGCTAAGGAGTTATGGAAGAAATACGCACATGGACACAGGGTGGGGCATTTCAATTGACGATCGCGATTAGAGAAAAATGTTTCAGACAGAAGTTCCATCATTTCAAAAACGGGATCTAAAAATCTATAATTTTTTTAAATATGGTGGAATATTTCAAGGCAATTTGAAGGTCAACTTCGTTTTTTTAAATATACCTAAACCTATATTTTTAATAGCCTAATTACTCGCAAATGAGTTCAACTAGAAAAATGGTAACAAAGTTGTTTATTTTTTAGCGTAAAATATGAATCTGTAAAAAAAATTGGGATTTATGTTAAAAAAATAAAGTTGACTTTTAAATGGCCTTGAAGTCCTTTACCGAATGAAAAAAAAAAAAATTATAGCCATTAGATCCCGCTTTTGAAATGAAGAATAACTTCTATTTGAAACATTTTTCTCTAAAATGTTATTAGCAATTGTCAACTTAAATGCCCCACCCAGTATACAGGATGAACGTATTTCTTCTGTATCTCCTGTCTCGATAGAGGTAAACGCGCGATTCAAAATTTAAGATTTAAATTATGAGAAAAAGTGCGATTTTCAATATTACTATCAATTATACAGCGCGATCCGTAGTGGTAGATGAAAGAATATATTTTTAAATCGCGTTTAAAAATCATTATGATGGCCTTATTAGCAGTAAATATTTTGAAATCTGTTGAGACAAAAAATATTTGTGAAAAATTGACGCGTGCAGGTTCATTTTTAAAATAAATTTTGGACTTATTTATTTTTGAAAAGTAATTATTTTTCTTTGGCATGGCTGTCTTTTTTGAAAGAAGAAATATAGGGTTTCTTCTTTAAAATTGCGGTATAAATTTAAAACAGCCCCTGTTGGGCTATATTTTTTAAGGTTTGGTGAAGAGGCCCTCTATACAAGATTTTCCTATGGTAATTATTTTGGAAATTTTTTTCTAGATGTCGCGTCGAGTAGAAATTCCGACAGAGTTTCGGGGTAGAGAGAAATAGAGATTAGGGTTTCTTCTTTAAAATTGAAGAAATTTAAAAAAATAGCGGGGCTGTCTTTTTCGATTATCGCAAAAAAATCGACATTTTTTTGGTGAGGGACAAAAATCGAAAAAAAAAATTTTTGACAAATTTTTTTTTAGGCCCTTTATAAAAACCCAGACACTTTTTAGACTGTCTGGGAAATGTTCAGGAGTGGTAGTAAATCCCAAATAAGAAGCGAAAGAAAACTGTAAGATGCCACAAATAATTTTTAGACAATATTTATGATAGTATAGTTTATGCTACAGTCTAACTACATAAATATTTATTTCAAACAAGTTGTTCATAATAACATTGCTAACTTATAAATATTCAACCCGCCGAAACTATATTTTTGTAAAAAAAATTGTATAATTTCTATTTATCTGCAAGATATAATAATAGGTCAAATGAAGAGTTTTTGAGAAATATGGATTTTGTGAAAATTATTTATTTATTTTTTAAAATGTACAGGGTAGTTCCATATATTTTGACACCTATCTACAGCCTTTATTTTGAGAAATTTGGTTTTAGTGTGAACTATTTATTGGTGAAGAGAAGTAAAACAAAGTGGCTTTAGAAATTAGAGAAAAAGTCACAATTTAGATATGTTTTTTTTAATGGAACATCCTGTACATTTTTGTATATTTTGAAAGATCTTGTCTTTCTGATTCCAAAAATATACAGGTGATCCATTTGAAATGGGAGCAGTGGGAGCACCTCTGTAAAATCCATGTTTTCAACTGATTCGCAATTTTATTTTAATACATAGAGCATTAAAAAGTCTACTTCGGCACAAAGTTTCATAAATTAATTTTCATTTTCAAGGCATTCTCTGATTATTTTCCTATGTCGAAAATAGGAACAGTTATTTTTATTAAAAATCTGACTACAGCACTGGATTGGGAAGCTCTTGAAATGGCTTTAACCAAAATTTCATTGAAATATGTTTAATAATAAAAAAGTTATAAGAAAATCAATTTTCAAAAATTCACCGTGAATTAGTCCGAAAATTGGCTTCCAATAACATATGGTTACCATGACAACCAAAAAAATTGGTAAAACCATTTCAAGACCTTCCTAATCCAGTGACGTAGTCCAGATTCTCAATAAAAAAATAGCTAATAAACTGTTGCTATTTCGACAAAAATTAATCAGAGAATGCCTTAAAAATGAAAACTAATTTATGAAAATTTGTGACTTTTTATAGCTCTATGTATAAAAAAAAAAAATTTCGCGAATCGGTTAAAAACATAGATTTTACATAGGTGCTCCCATTTTAAATGGGTCACACTGTATTACATGTTGTCATTTCATCTATCCGTTCTGGAAATATTATACAAAACAGTACCACATGGAACACAAGTTGCCATGAAAAAAAATGACAAAATATTTTTGGTAGTTACTGACAGTTTACTTTCTGATGTTCTTTTGTTTTATTTCTTTCACATCAAAATCCATAACTTCTGTTTTTACACTTTTTTCATATTTCTATAAATAAATTGTCAAAATTGATGAATGACGAATAAAAATTGTTTTTCCACATCTGAGTATTTGAAATTTTACATAAAAATCTAGAAGTAAACTGTCAGAAATTATCAGAAATATTTTCTCATTTGTTTTCATGGCAACTTATATTCTATGCGAATTATTTTACACAACATTGTTTTAAAAACAAACCGAGCAAATGCCAGCATATTATATGTATATTTTTTGAATCAGCTAATAATGATATCAAAATATGCAAAAATATACTGGGTGTTCCATTTAAAAAAGCATAAGTTATATTGTCTCTTTCTCAACTTTCCGATGCTATTTTGTTTCATATATTTTCGAAAAATCATAATTTGACACCAAAATACACAACTTTTGTCTCTACATTTTTTTTTATATCTCTAAACATACAGACTGTAGGTAGATGTTAAAATATATGGAACTACCTTGTACTGCAAAACAAAAAATTAAGGTAACCTGATATGAAGCAGTACAACAGGAAATTAAAAATATCGTGTAATATCTATATTAAAAATGTGCTATATTAGAAACTAAACCACCAATAATTTACTAAGAAAGTACCTTTACGTCAATGAGAAAAAATTAGTTTACTTGAATAAATTAAAGGTAAAAAATGTTAAATGGAACGTTGGAAACATATTGAGTTATTTACGTTTACAACTCACGTTCATGTTGTCAATTAGACTACATTCAATTTATTAAGTGCACGTATAGAACTATAAATATATTTGGGGGAACATCCACATTTCTTGCATTTAAAGCAATATATAAGCCCGAATGGCTTCTCAAACACGCATAAAAGAAAATCTGGAAAATAAATAACGAGCGGCATAAATTTGGAAATACTTCACTGTACAAATCGGCTAACAAATCGCCAGGATTAGACTGGTGCCTGCCTAACCAATTTTTCTTATACAAAATCCTACTTCCACCTACACAGTTTGCATGCACAAATATTTCAAAGCCATTGAATTCTACGTAATAAAGAATAATAAGGGTCTGATGTTTGTGAACTTACTTTAGATTGCCAAGGCAGAAATAAAGGCATGTCAGAAAATAATTTGCCCAAACTAAAATAAACTTCTTAACTTCGTGGAAGTAAAATACCCAGATATTCTTTATAATATTATAAAGGTTTTTAGACATACAACTGTGTAATAAAGGGCAGGGTCTTATCATTTCTTAGATTAAATTTCTCATTGTTTACCTCATGTTAGAAAATTACCTGTTTAAAACGTTCATTGGATACGAAGCGAAATGTATACGGGTGATCATGACGAACAAGAAAATGCTAAAATATACAGGGTGTTCCACTTAAAGTAAGAAAGTTGGTGTTAAATCGGAAATATCAAATTCTGACGTTCCAAATTTTAGAAGTCTATCTTTCATAATAACCGAGTTATTCAGTAGGCAATACTTTCGTGGCCAGTCGATATAAGAATCTTGCAGACATGGAATTTAAAGATCTATAAATACGACATAATTTTTTTTAATTAGAACATCCAGCGGATTTTATAAAATTTGATTTCAGTGTTTTTTTCTAATTTCAAATTTACAGGGTGTCCGCGAAGTGCGTATTTCTTCCGTAACTCTTTAGCTATTGTATAGATAGGCAAAAATCTTTGAAATAAAAGATGTTCAGCAACCAATACTGCATATTTCAAAAATATTTCTAGTTGTATAGGGTGTTGCATTTAGGCTGGGCAGTGTGTTAAATTTTGTCGAAATTTTTGACAGATATAGATCCTAAAGAGAAAAGCCATATTTTTCAAATTAAAAATAATTTTAAACTTTTTATTGTGGCACCTGATTACGCTAGACACTATTATTATTATTATTATTATTATTATTATAATTATTATTAAATAGAGAATTAAAAGTGCTTTCTGACGATCCCCCACACACGACATTTATTTTGAGTGGTTTTGAAGATATTAGCAATTTAAGATGTTTTGTTAAAACAGAAACAAATGAAAGCATTTTATCAAATGTTATTTTTTATTTATGCTTTTTATCTTACTCGCTAATGAGTAATAGTAAAAAATTCCCCTGGTTAGTAATGCGTCTCGGGCATTTTTTGTCAAATCACATCAAAATGAACTCATGCGGTTTCTAGGCAACACGTTTTCATGCGCTGAGTTTTCGAAAATTTTTAATGCACTTAATTAATATAATACTACAGATAATAACCAACATTTTTGAATTAAAGGATTGTACGACACTTTTGTCACATTTTTTCCACTGACCATTTTTTCCCATAGTTTTATTTCCACTGGACATTTTTTCCCATAGTTTTTTTTTCATAGGTCATTTTTTCCCATACTTTTTTTTTCATAAATATGTCATTTTTTCCCATAGTTTATTTTTCCTTAAGTCATTTTTTCTCATAGTTTATTTTACGATTGTACGACACTTGCTATTTTATTTTTCTTTTGGCACATTTGAGATAAACAAAAGATAAACTAATTAAAACTGGACCCACACAAGACAACCAAAATCATTTTGGTTTAATGGAGTGACAAACTCCATTTTTTCCACTGGCCATGTTTTCCCCTAGTTCTTTTTCCATAGGTCGTTTTTTCCCATAGGTCGTTTTTTCCCATAGTTTATTTTTCGACTATGTTTTCATTTATTGACAATTATTTTCTGTCAAACATATAATTCAACGAAATAAAATGGTCGTTGCAGAAGTCCATATTGTCCCCTCATACTAGGAAAAAAAAAAGAAGACAGGATTGCAGAGTATCTTCACAACGTGGGCAACAGCATCTCATTTTAATTCACGATTTTGGAGACATAGAATGTTTTTGATAGTATATAAGATCTGAAATATCTTAATATATTTACGAATAAATTTTTTCTATTAAAAATTTTTGTGGGAAATTTTAGTGGAAAAAAAAGGTCAGTGGGAAAAAGAAGCAATGGGAAAATTGGCCTATGGAAAAAAAGGTCAGTGGAAAAAGTAAGCAATGAGAAAAGTATCCTATGGAAAAAAAGGTCAGTGGGAAAAAGAATCAGTGGGAAAAGTAGCCTGTGGAAAATATGGAGTGAAAAAAACGACTGAGAAAAAGTGAAGTGACAAAAATGTCTCACCACCGCTGGGCACATCAAATTATAGATATTTTTAAGGTTTTATGCTTTATTTGTAAAAGACATGTCATAAATATTTAAAATAACAAAACAGCAACAAAAACCAAGAGGAAAATTTATTTTTAAAAACATTGGAAGCCTTTATTAAAATGTACTAAATAGGAAATTACAAAATTTCGGGGATAAAATCAAAAAAATATTCGAACCTGACGTAATAACATAAATTGTAGCTAATTAAAACTTTTATAAGAAATTATTAACACAGTTCATGTACAGGGTGAGGCAAAAAAATATACAAGGGAAAATCCACTCCAGGGATATGCAATTAAGTGGATTTTATTTCTCAAAAACTAATCAAGATAAGAAAAAATTCAAGAGATACAAAAGTTGTATTTAATCAAAAAAAATAATAATAAAAATTACAAAAAAATCCGTGGCGTACATTTTTTTTTGTCAAAAATATTCGTTAAGGTGCCCGCTCGGGACACCACTGGACTTAATAAATTTAATCAAGTTAGGGCTAAACTAACCCCTTACCAATAACAATAACACTGCCAAACTCCAACAAAATTGGGTAAAGGATATTTAAGATATTTACGCAAAAGCAATTTTTTTAAATAAGTTTAACACCCTGTATCTTGAAAACAAAGCATTTTCGGACCCATGTTTATATGAACTTTCTGTCTTAAAATCACTGAAATAATCGTCTGTTAAATTTATTGTGCATACTTGATTAACACCCTGTATAGGTAGGTATATTATAAACAATATCAAATATAGCGCCACTGGATGATAGTAATTATTTGGTTTTAAAAATTTATTATTAATTAAAATAGTAACTTTTGTAATTAGAAAGAAAAAGAAATATTATGAAAAAAACCGCAAAAAGGAATTGTTTAGAATGTGTAATGTGGAAACGATAATTACTCTAACCGATTTGGCAATAGCGCGTTTTATTAGTAAAGACATAAAGTTGACGCAGGAATTTTACCTCTTTACGACCCGACGTTTTATTCTTTCTATTTCTCCCAACGAATAAACAAATGTGATTTGAGGAATATTTTTGCGTTGCGACTGGAACATGGTTATTAACAACTAATGCTGATTGGTTGAATACAAATTTCCTGTCCCGTGATTGGTTATACAAGTACACTGTTCGCTAACGGTGGAACGTAAAAATTCGACTTTGGTTTTGGTAGTTGGTAGTTTATTGGTAGTGGAAGTCAAATTTAAAATTGCAATGTAAGACACATTACAAAAACAGGTAGAGTTGTATTTAAAAGTTGATACCACTTTCGGTTAAATCGGAAGTAAGAAATTAGGCCACCAAGTGTCAAAAGTTGCGCATTTAGATGTTATGCTTCACATATAAATTTCAAATTAATCGGTTTAATAACAAAGTAGTTATAGAGTGTAACCTCATCTCGTGGTCACCTGGTATAACTCTAATTCGATACTCCGCCCTAACTAAATTTAAAAATCTACGGGCGTTTTATTTTACATAATATTGCAAGACAAATATTTCACTACATTAGGATAATTAATTAAAGCAAATATTGAACAATTCCAATGTTAGCTTTACGGAACACACATAAATTACTCATGGCTTGTTCATATCAGTTTTCCCAACCCTACAATAGTAATTTATTGTTTACTTTTAATCTAAAATTAGCAAATTCACGCACAAGCCTTGTTTTTAGCTGAAATCACTTGTTTGTATTATGTTATTAACTAATTGGTTGCAAGATAAAATAAACAATCCAGCTTGCGTTTCACAAACAGAAATCCAGCAGGTATTAATAAGAAATTTTATTCGAGATTTAGGTACTAAAGATTGCGCAGTACTTCTAGCTTCAGCTATAAAAAAGAAAAAATAATTTGTTGAAATTAACAAAATCTACCATATATCGAATAGAGAAATAGTGTGTCGAAAATACTTCTAACGAGATGAAGAATCTTTATTAGTATATTGTAGACATTAACGGATTGATGAATGAACTAAAAAGATGGATAATGAATGTTGTAGACCTAGACATCTGTAAACGAAATCAAAAGGCAGTATTATTGCTTCACAACACAAAGAACTACGCACGCATGCCAATAACACACTCAATACTACTAAAAAAGGGCTACAATATTACGGAAATCATTTTAAGACAAAATATGGCATGAATGGATGGCAAATCTGTGGGGACAAAGAAGTTCTATCTATGATTTTGGTACACAATCAGGGTTCGTAAGTATCCTTGCTTTTATAAGTATCTGAAATAGTAAAAGATCAGCAGACCCACAAAAGTTGGGTTAACATTTAGAATTTATTGCGAGCGCACATTGTTCTAGTACGGGAAATACGTACTTCCCGGATTATGCCGGAACAGTGCAATTTATTCATCCCGTCCGGAAAGTACAACATTACAGTACTCATATGCGGCCGGGAAGTGAGGTATTACGGTACTAGATACTGTAATGTATCGGAAGCCACCGGAAATTCATTACGAATCAATCACAAACTGTTATATACCTTTTGACAGTTATTTGACATATACAAATTAACCTTAAATTTAAAAACAATTAGGCCTGCAGAAATAGAAAAAACGGTGTAACTAATTCGTTTCAGATAGCCGTAGGTAAAAACAGGTGTATTTAGTTATAAGGAATATACCTCTGCGATTCCTCCCAAATCAAATATACAGAACATTGTTTATAAGTCACTTGTATGTGAAAAAATCATGAAATTTGGAGTTTTTTAAAAATTGCATTAAGACTGCAGTAGATTAATTTTTTTGAATGTTTCTGTTTACTAGGTAATTCCAAACCGGTTAATTTAAGCCCCGGTTGATTTCATTTCATTGATTATTTATTTAAATAATTGCCGAAAACCATCGATATTTTCGAAAATTTCAAGCATTTTTTACTCTGAAAGGAAAAATGCTAGACTCTTGAAACTTTGGTGGAATATGTGTCTCATTACCCTCAACTTACAAGAAAAATTTCGTTTCAAAATGTTTATTAGTTTTCGAGAAATTCTATTTGTTTATTAAAAACGTCCCAAATGTTTAAAGAAAAATTGACCTATTAACGTTATCAAAAATAATTCAACCACAGCTCATTTTTTTCGTCAAGACGTCAATTTTACGAATCTGTTATGGGCGTATCGATTTTCAATAATTTTGACCGTCAAAATGGCGTTAACAACATTGCTACTTTTCGGAGCAGCGTTTTTTGCAAATAACTTTACAACAAATGAACGTATCTGCACAAAATCTTTCATATTTGAGTTGCTGGTATTTTTCTACAAATTTATAAAAAAAAATTGTTGCTCTGGGACATGTAGGAGCCGAGATAATTTTTTAAATTGTTTAATGCGCCAAACGTTTATTTATTAATATTTATGGCCAAAATTGAAACTGGTTGTTAATAAGATCTTGAATTTTGTGAATTCACCAAGTCCTATTGAAAACGGGCCCTTTTTGAGGTCAAAATATAATTTTTAATAATTAGTGATTTTAGAGCGTCTTCAATTTGTTTGGCTCAAGGGACAGGCGAATTTTTGATCAAACGAGTTTCAAATTGGGGAGCGAGAAAAATTCGTCATATCTCCGTTATTTTCCGGCCAATTTCGACGTTTTTTTTTTTTTAATTTGGGGTAGCTCACGAAAATAATAACAATGGGCACATTTGCAATATCCAAATAAGAAACAAATAATTGTTATAAACAATTTTTTTTTTTTTATTTTTCCATTTTTGGGCTTATGCAACTTATAATGTGCTAATGTATTAAATATAAATTTATAAAGATTATATAATGGTAACAATGTATGCACAAACTATTTCTCCATCAAACAATATACGATGTTACAGCATTGTTACCATTATAAATTTATATTTAATACATTAGCACATTATAAGTTGCATAAGCCCAAAAATGAAAAATTAAAAAAAAATAAAAATTGTTTATAACAATTATTTGTTTATTATTTGGATATTGCAAATGTGCCCATTGTTATTATTTTCGTGAGCTACCCCAAATTAAAAAAAAAAAACGTCGAAATTGGCCGGAAAATAACGCTACCCCAATTTGAAAATCGTTTGATAAAAAATTCACCTGTCCTTTGAGCCAAACAAATTGAAGACGCTCTAAAATCACTAATTATTAAAAATTATATTTTGACCTCAAAAAGGGCCCGTTTTCAATAGGACTTGATGAATTCACAAAATTCAAGATCTTATTAACAACCAGTTTCAATTTTGGCCATAAATATTAATAAATAAACGTTTGGCGCATTAAACAATTTAAAAAATTATCTCGGCTCCTACATGTCCCAGAGCAACAATTTTTTTTTAATAAATTTGTAGAAAAATACCAGCAACTCAAATATGAAAGATTTGTGCAGATACGTTCATTTGTTGTAAAGTTATTTGCAAAAAACGCTGCTCCGAAAAGTAGCAATGTTGTTAACGCCATTTTGACGGTCAAAATTATTGAAAATCAATACGCCCATAACAGATTCGTAAAATTGACATCTTGACGAAAAAAATGAGCTGTGGTTGAATTATTTTTGATAACGTTAATAGGTAGGTCAATTTTTCATTAAACATTTGGGACGTTTTTAATATACAAATAGAATTTCTCGAAAACTAATAAACATTTTGAAACGAAATTTTTTTTAAGTTGAGGGTAATGAGACACATATTCCACCAAAGTTTCAAGAGTCTAGCATTTTTTCTGTCAGAGTAAAAAATGCTTGAAATTTTCGAAAATTTCGATGGTTTTCGGCAATTATTTAAATAAATAATCAATGAAATGAAATCAACCGGGGCTTAAATTAACCGGTTTGGAATTACCTAGTAAACAGAAGCATTCAAAAAAATTAATCTACTGCAGTCTTACTGCAATTTTTAAAAAACTCCAAATTTCATGATTTTTTCACATACAAGTGACTTATAAACAATGTTCTGTATATTTGATTTGGGAGGAATCGCAGAGGTATATTCCTTATAACTAAATACACCTGTTTTTACCTACGGCTATCTGAAACGAATTAGTTACAGATTCCCATTCACATCGTCTAATTCTACAGGCCTAAATGTCAAAACTGTCAAATGTCAAATGATCTAAGAAAATAAACAAGTTTCAAATTATACAAATAATCTTTAATTTTAGACTGGCGCTGAATGTGTAAAGAAAGCGAGAGGGAGAGAGCAGTGCGACGTAGGTGTATGTATATGTATAGTATACATATAACAGATATAAGGGTGACATTAACGCTCAACACTAATGCGTTAAAATGGTTTTGTTTACTGCAGCGGAATATATGGGGGTGGAAAGTAGAGCAAAATGTAATGTCCTGCGGCCAAACAATCCGTATATCGGGGAATAAATACGACAACTTCTCTGCGGCAACAAGAGCGTCGACAACTATCATTAGATGAGTACAAACATTATCCCGTACGTCCTAACAGTTTAATTGAATCACACATATGTGTAGGATCTTCTGAAAGTTGGTAGAGGCAACGTTGATAAGATCATTTCGTGTTTTGTTATAAAAAGATAACACACTAAATGACCAGCCGCTTACTTAAAAAAAGTAGGAAATTAAACGGTCACAAGGATACCAGAAAATATATGAAACGCCTAATCAGATTATTTATAATTAGGTATTTGCACATATTATTTCAGGTGAAGCACTCATTTCAAACATCTATTTATTAAAATAGAAGATGAATTGCGTAACAAATAACTTTATATGTGTAAAACTGTTATTTAATACAAAAATTAATCAAGTTTTTCTCCTATCTGTAGGGTGTGCAAAAATCTAGTAGATTAAAAACGCATCATTAATCTTGGTAGGCGAAAGGTACAAGGCGTTCAAGTGTTTCTCGCGTGTGAGTGTTTTTGCAATTTGGTTTCGAAGTTAATTCAGAATTAGAGAAGTAATCAAGCACAGACGTTGGAACACATATTTCCACCAGATTTAACATTCGCGGGGCAATTGCAAGGCCTGACTCTGTGACCTATCCAGAACTTTGTGTTTAATTTTGTAGATGCATAAAATTAAGAAAATACTGCAGTTCTTCTGCGTGGAATAAACTAGTTCGCGAACTTTAAAGCGTAGCCTAAAAACTTTTCTCGTGATAATGAGAGATATACATCCCAAAAATAATTTCGAATTTTTTACATTTTGTTAAGATATTATATACAATTAATATGTTCTAATATTTCGCATATCAATTTTTGCAGCAGTTTGGTTATTGAATATTTATAGGGGTGTCAATATTAGATGGAATATCATAAACGACACTATACAGTGCTTCCCCGGATTAAGTTCACAATAGAAAAAACTTTATTATTTTCCATTTTTCGACAAAAAATCTCTCAATAAAAACTCCTGCTTACTTTGAAAATAACATTTCTGCTAAGAATATTAAGGCTGCGAATTTTGTGTACCTATATTTAGTTGCCTAATATTTATTAAAATTGATTCAAAATACGACTTACTATTTGTAAATAACTCCTTTATAAATATAAAAATTTAACTACACAAAGTAATCAATTTTAATAAGATATGATTCATAAGATACTCTGAACACACACAAGTTATTATCTGAATAAAAAATTTAGTGAAAATCACAACATTTTTGCAAATTATTCAACATATCGCTTAGAGAAGGCTTCTTACAATGGAACTGAGAATTTATGAACGGAAGAAATAGTGCGCCAATTTTAAATTCACTATACAGAAAAAGCAGTGAAATAATACTAAAACTTATACTCATAGGTATAAAATAACAAAATAAAATTTATAAACTTATTTGCCACTATGTCTAGCCAGGTTGATGTAGTAGATATTTAAGTATTTTATCATTCTTGTAATATACAGGGTGTTCCACTTAAGTCGGATTCTTTCATAGCTCTCTTATTATAAATTTAAGAGAAAAATGTTTCAAATAAAAGTTACGCTGAATTATGCGGTGTATATACAGAAAATATTTTTGAATACACAGGATGTTCCATTTCACCTGGACGCTATACAACTTCGTTATTTTAAATGGAACACCCTGTATATCTGTGTATTTTTGGATTCCTGACTTAATTTTAAGTTGATTTTATGTATCATACATTGTGCCCAAAACATACCGTTTCCGAGATATTCAAGTTTTTTTGAGAAATTTCACGATTACAGCGCTCTGAATATTGCTAGATAGCTTCTAAGCCATAAGAGAAACTTGCGGTTTGCATAGTTCGATTTACCACGAATTACGCTATTATTTCCATTATTAGAAAAATATGGTAAGTAGTATAAAGTGGTAAATATCGGTACCAGCATTTGACAATCTTTCAACAGGAATAACTTCATTTTTTCAAATGGAATGACCCATATTTTTTTCCACCATTGGATTTAAAATTAAATTCTCTTTCGATTGGTATAAGGTTGTCCATATTTATCTTTAAGAGTTTTCGAGAAAAATGCAATTCTTTCTAAAGTTTGAAAAACGAGCTGCCTACAGCGTAAAGTAGGCTTTGCCAATATCGCTTAAAGCATCGTTTTAATGTTATGTACGTTCATCTCGACAAACAAATTGTATTGTGAATTGTTTTCGTTTTTCCCGGTAAAAATCCGGTCACCAACAATGACATCGCGTGAATTTAAAATTTATAAAACATGCCAGTAACAATATTACTGGCATGTTTAAAAAGTGATCTAACAAACAAAACAAACCACTACCAACAACGAAAACAAAACGCAACATGATAGAAAATTCTAAACGCAATAAAAAAGGGTACGTGAACTTAAACTGCAATTTTACATTAAGTGTTCGAAATGTCCTCAGTCTTTTAATGAGGTGGAGCACAATCCTGTTGTAACCACATCCTTCGAAGGGTTGCTAAAGGAATGTCGCCCAACAAATCATCCAAAGTGTTTCGCAGAATGTCCAAATAAATTCTTCCTGTCAAGTGTCGATTAAAAATGAATGGTCCAATGATGTGGCCTCCTAAAATTCCCGTCCACACGTTCAAGGACCACCTGTATTGGCTACCGGTTGTCTGGAATTGGTGCGGATTTACCGTGTCATAATAATGACAATTATGGCGGTTAACAAAGCCATTTTTGTGGAAAGTTGACTCATCCGAAAACATGACCTGTTCAAAAAAAAATTTCTTCCTCTCTCAAGTGCCCAATGACAAAATGCCTGCCTCCGTTGAAAGTCTCCTTCGAGTAACTCCTGGTGTAATTGGATGTGGTAAGGATGATATTTGTGTTTCTTTAAAATCCTATGTACTGATGTTGTACTAATATCCGTCGTTTGACTAATTTGTCGCACACTAAGTTGAGAGTTTTCCTGTATGCATCCCAATACTAGATATTCGTTTTCATCTGTAACTACTGTGCTAGTGCGATTCCGTTTTTTGCATTCCACTTTTGGGCGAGTTGCTTTATTCACCGGTTGATCCACCAGATGTGTTTTATCTCATTCTAACCTCGGAGATAGAATGAGATAAAACACATCTGATGGATCCACCGGTGAATAAAGCAACTCGCCCTTTATAAACTTCGTATTTAAGTCAATGCGATGTTTTAAACAAAATTTGTAAAGCCTACTTTATGCTGTAGGTAGGCAGCTCGTTTTTCAAACTTTAGGAAGAATTGCATCTTTCTCGAAAACTGTTAAAGATAAATATGGACAACCTTATATCAATCGAAAGAGAATTTAATTTTGAATCCAACGGTGGAAATAAATATGGGTCATTCCATTTGAAAAAAAGAAGTTATTCCTGTTGAAAGATTGTCAAATGCAGGTACCGATATTTACCACTTTAAACTACTTACCATATTTTTCTAATAGTGGAAATGATAGCGTAATTCGTGGTAAATCGAACTATGCAAACCGCAAGTTTCTAGCTCTTATGGCTTAGAAGCTATCTAGCAATATTCAGAGCGCTGTAATCGTGAAATTTCTCAAAAAAACTTGAATATCTCGGAAACGGTATGTTTTAGGCATAATGTATGATACATAAAATCAACTTAAAATTAAGTCAGGAATCCAAAAATACACAAATATACAGGGTGTTCCATTTAAAATAACGAAGTTGTATAGCGTCCAGGTGAAATGGAACATCCTGTGTATTCAAAAATATTTTCTGTATATACACCGCATAATTCAGCGTAACTTTTATTTGAAACATTTTTCTCGAAATTTATAATAAGAGAGCTATGGAAGAATCCGACTTAAGTGGAACACCCTGTAGGTATTTCGTTATTAGCATAATTTCTGTTGTCAGCATGAAAAATATTCTTCCTAAAATGCTGCAGAAAAAGTTAGGAAATATTTAATTAACTAAAATATTGTGATTATTGTTTCTTTGGTCAATGCACACATTTTATTCATTATAAAATTTACAAAACATTGATATGTCACACAATGACATTTCATTTCAAACTAGCCGAAAAATTAAATTTTTTCAAAAATATTAAAATGTCAATTAAAATACAGTGTGTCCCCGGATGGAGTTGCCAAGAGGAAAAAATCTTTATTATTGATTGTACGACGAAAAGTCACTCTTTATAAAAAATTCTGCTTGTCGAAAAAATGAGTTTACCATATAAAAATCTTAGATAAGATGTACCGGGTGTTAATAAATTAAGAAAACATGAAAATGCCTCAAGAGAGAAGTACCATTATTTATTATTTTAGACAAAATGTTTATAAAACAAAGTTGTTTATAATCCAAAATAAAGCCTAAATACAAATTTTGAAGTCTAAATTTTGAATTGTATGTTCTTATTGTGTTTATCTTTTTAAGTAGAATTTGTGAAAATTCAAATTAAAAAACAAAGTTTGCTGTCGACAATATTGAACTGACAAACGTCATTGTTTCATTGTCATTGTGTAGAATATTTCACATCGATATTAAAATAAATAAAAAAAAAAATAAAAAAAATGTAAGTTGAGATAAATTTAAAATTCAAAATTTAGACTTCAAAATTTGTATTTAGGCTTTATTTTGGATTATAAACAACTTTGTTTTATAAACATTTTGTCTAAAATAATAAATATTGGTACTTCTCTCTTGAGGCATTTTCATGTTTTCTTAATTTATTAACACCCGGTACATCTTATCTAAGATTTTTATATGGTAAACTCATTTTTTCGATAAGCAGAATTTTTTATAAAGATTGACTTTTCGTCGTACAATCAATAATAAAGATTTTTTTCCTTTTGTCAACTCCACCCGGGGACACACTGTATATTGACATAATTTTTTTCCAAAGTTGGCCGTGAAATCAAAGGGGTAATGAATTTGACATGTTTAATTTTTAAGTTGTACACATTTCGTTTTGGGAGAAAGATATTAGAAAAAGATAAATATTTTTCTGCAATTTTTAAATATCCAAAACTATTTTTTTTAAATATCCCTACCTGACTTTTTTTTAAATTTTGCAATTGCTTGTTCTCTTCTCTTTGATTTAATTCCATTAACGTATCGAATTATTCACAAAATATAAAAAAAATAATAAAAAATTCTCCTAATACTTATTTTATTTTTCTAATACTATCTTTCCGCCAAAACGAAATTTTGGTGCAAATTAAAAATGAAACATTTTAAATTCATTACTCTTGATTACATGGCCAACTATTGGAAATAATTAATTGACAAATATCTTTTAATTGACATTTTAATATTTTTGAAAATAATTAATTAACGAAAAAATCACTTCGTTGCACAATTTATTGTGAGAACCATATGTAAAACCATATGTAGAACATCTCCCATCTAAGCATAATTATAACAAATACATTTTATAAATTAAAATAGTAAAATTGCTATTTATGTCAAATGCGAGTCCTTTCCTTTAATGTCTTGAACAAGTTTAAGAACATAAAACTCTTTTCACATCTATTTGCCAAATTCTACATGTAAATGATTTTAAATATCATGTATCAATTTACCACATGGACCCCTTTAGATTTAAATAAATTGTAATTTGCTTCAGGACGAAATCGAACCATCGGTCTTCGAATACTCATAGAGAGGCAGCTTTAATCAAAATTTAGAAATTGAATCTTCTATGTAACTTAAGTTATTGGAAAAAAAATATTTTCTCGTTCTCACTTTATGGGGATAGCTCCTCAGGGACTCATTTTTTTAACTAATTCGGGTTAAAAATGGTGATTTTGCAAAATATTGGAATCTTATAGTAGATGTTTCCACTTGGCACCAAAATGATCTTCACACCGACGAAATTGTTATTTTCGCAAAATAATTAAAGCAGATTTAATCTTCATAACTAAAAACCACGTAATTTTCTGTTTCATTACAACAGAAATATTTTCATTTTTGATCAATTATACGTGATTACATAGTCCACTAAGAATATATACTAGCTTGAGAAAAAGGACACTGTCGCTTGAAACGCTTGCCTATTATAAGAACCACCAACTTCAACAAAATCCTGGCTAAAGGCAGTTACATGAAACACATTTAATTATTATATGGTAATGTAACACATCTGAGAGACCCAAGTTGAACCACCGACAAAGAAAAAAGAAAATCTTTACTTCCTGCATCACGTGTTTCGGAGCTGGATCTGCCCTTTATCCTACCTTTGCTACATAATATGATCACATATCCTTAAAAGACTACGTGGCTATTCCTACATGCATGCATATATGTAGATATACATGCTGAGAATGAACAACATCGCAAGTTCAAAACGAAACAGAAATGTGTAAGGGTCCAGACATGCAGATCAGATACTATGGCGGATTGGTATGGTAAATATTTTTATAGTCATTATAAGAACAAGTTGTAGATGTAGTGTCTCTACTAACTGTTTAAAGTTGATTGAATCCGTCCCATGTATTAGCATAATAAACTGCGCAACATTATAAACGTCGTAGTGGTAAATTTCATTAGATTTTAAAATGAAAAAAATTTCGATTACCGAGAGGGATTTCAAATATATTTTCGGTATTTGTTGGCTTGATTTTTAGGTAATCTATCTGATTGACTTGAGTATCAAGAAGCTACGGCTAAAGTATTACAGGATATTATACAAAACACTGCAAAATCGCTATGATTTCAACATTATCCTGTTTGGCCAAAAATCTTGATTTCTTTAGTTCCGATGCTAAAATTATGAGTTTAATAGAAAATATATAAATTTTTATTTTTAATGATGCATTTCCATTGCAAGAAAAAATCGCAATTTTGATTTTAATGTGATTGCGTCGTTTTTTAAATAGTTCTAAGCTAATCAAGGATTACTGTCGGCTCATCCGGCAGTAATTCTTCATTATTTCAATTGAAACCAAAGTGGTGATGATTCTGTTTTATAAAAATTGTGCTAGGTTACATTTTTACGTTGAAATATGTTTCCACAACTCTGACCTCCTAAACACGATTCCCCAATTGAATCTTGGTTTCTTATAAAGCAAGTACTTTAGTCATCAAATTTATACAAATGTATTAACCTTGTAAATCCTGATTCTAAGAAATTTGGTAGGTATTTTTTTCATAAATGTGCCACCTTTTATAATATTTTACGACTAAAAACTAAAGGACCTATTTCATTTAAGACCAAAATTTACCAATATAGTAATTAAAAAGTCAGAATTATAGAAAAAACATCTTTCAAACGTAAAACCTAAATCAGTTCATTTTTATTTAAACAAAGTCACTATTTGATCCCTACTTTAGTTCACTGGAAATAATCGGGGTGTGTTGCAGGATAACTTAACTTAATATAGTCTAAAGAACAACCCAATGCTAATTATGACAATTTCATCGATATCAAAAGTTGCATTTTTATCGTAGGATGTGAACTTGAAAGCATGATTTATAATATAGAAATTCGTATCTTAGTTATTAAACTGCCTCGGAAAATTCAAAATAACGCCTCGAGGTAAAACATCAAATTACATAGTTTTGGGATTGGGACTAAGAATAAAACATATATTATCGAATGGGGTAATGTTGAAGTCAATAAGGTATATTACTGAAACATCAAGCCAACAAAAACTGAAAGCAGATTTGAAATAATTCACGGTAGTTGAAATTGTTATCATTTTAAAATTGATCGAAATTTTCCACCATGACGCACAGTGGGGTGGAAAAAACAAATACTATTTAAAAATCGCCGTAGACCCCAAAATTTATTGGATCATCTTATTTTGTTTTATATGTTCTTTTTGAAATTGTTCATCAATGTCTCGAGCCAGATTTTTTATTTTTAGCTATACTTTTTTATAACTTGGATCTAAAATTGATTTTTTACCAAAATATATTGAAGTACAGGTCACAAATACACATACAGAGCGATTCATTTGAATGCAGGGCACCTCTGTAAAGTGGCTGTAGATTCGCCCAATTTAATTTTAAATATTTACTTTACAAATAGATAATAGATCTGCCAAAATAGAATTTGACTTTCCTTTTTTTATCCTTGATAACAGCTGTCGAAATCACTGTCACGTGATTTTTTACAAAAGAGGAGATAAAAGGTACCTACTTTAAATTTTTCAATTTTTATAATTTAAATCGAAATATCATTTTCACTTTTGACAGCTGTTAAATTTTCTGTCGACTGAAAAAATTATTATTTCCACAAATGATATTAGCGACATTTTTCTATAGGTTTTGGAGGTACTGAATACGAAATTAATTTTATGAAATTATTATGTTCATTGGTAGCTGCTGCTGTCAAATTTAAAAAAATTCGAGTGTGCCTTTCGTAATTTTGAAAATAACGTGATTGCTCATAGAAGAAGTGCTATTATGTGTATTGAAATTTGATAGTTCCATTATAGATATCTTATAAAGTTTTTATTTTTGGCAGCTGTCAAAATTTAATTTAAAGAAAATGATATTTTATAATTATTTGAAGAAATAAACGTACTTAACAAACATTTTTTAAACGTTTTTTAGGTATTGAATATGAAATTAATGTCAAAAAAATGTTGCTGATTTTTAGATGCCAAAATTGCTGTCAAATTTAAAGATTTACTCTTTCGTAATTTTGAAAATAATGTTGATTTCCATTTCCAATAAGATACATAAAATGTTTTCTCTAACACGACTTTAGAAACTACGCATTCCACAACTAAAAGTTGTGTTGGAATATATGACATTCTAACCCGTTGTAGAATATTTATTACGTAACAGTTTTCGACGAATCAAAGCCTAACCCGTTGTAGAATATTTATTACATAACAGTTTTCGACGAATCAAAGCTCTTAAAAATTATTACGTAACTGCTTTCGACGAATTTTAAAATAATAAAAATAAATTTGATGTTAAATTGTAATTTATTTTCTATTTTTTTTGTGTAGTTTCTAAAATCTTTTTAGAGAAAGTATAGTCTACAACACGTTTAGAATGGCATATTCCACACTCGCGAACCGTAGTCCTCGCCCTTGGCTCGGACTACAAACTTTCGCTCGTGTGGAATATGGGCCATTCTTAAACTTGTTATAGAATATACTATTAAAACTCTAGTTGAGTAATTAATATTAAAATAAAGTTGTAACCTTTGACAGCTGTCAAAATTTCTGTCAACTTACTAAAAATGCAATTTTATTATTATTATTTCAACAAATTAAAGTACTTAACAAACATATTTCTATAGGTTTTGGAGGTACTGAATACGAAAGTAACACAAATCATATATGTATGTATACTTGCATTTAAAATATAGAAGCAGTTTTGGCAGCTAAAAAATATATTAAAACCAATTATGGAACTGGCAAATTTAAAAAACACTTAAATCATTTCCTCAATGGAAATTCACATTGTTTCCAAAATTAAGGAAGATAAACTTGCATATTTTTAAATTTGGCAGCAATTTTACCAACAAATATAACATTTTCTTGAACCGGAACCTACGAGTATAGAAATATACATGCTAAGTACTTTCATTTGTTCAAATAATTATTAGATGGCATTTTCATCAAGTTGACAGAAAATTTGACAGTTGCCAAAAGCGAAAACATTATTTTAATTTTAATTATAAAAATAGAAAGATAGAGATTTAAAAAATTTTATATCTCTATTTCTATAAAAACTCGCAGTGTTTTCAAAATTACTAAAATACTAAAATTTTAAATTTTGCACTGATTTTGACAGCTGTCAAGAAAAAAAAAGAAATGATATTTTGATAGATCTACTATCTATTTTCAAAGTAAAGATTTAAAACTAAATTGGGCGAATCTTTAGACAAATATTTGTGACCTGTAGACTGATTTTAACTGAAAAAAGGATATTTTAAAAAAAATCAGTTTTGGATCTAAATTATAAAAAATTGTAACTTAAAATCAATAATCCGGCTCGAGAGATTGATGAAGAATCTAAAAACAAACTTAAAAAAAATAATAAGATGATCCAATAAATTCTGAGGTCTACAGCGATTTTTTAACGGTATTTTTCCCCATCCTACTGTGCAACTTCCATTATGTTGCGTAATCCAGTTTCATAAATAAAATTAATTGTTTTTGTTGTCTTTAAAATAATTACATATGAGCAATCTTAACTTATGATAGGTATACTTGCGGATTTGTCAGCAGGTCCTCGAACATCTGAAATCGCCCGCATTGTAATTTATTTAAATTGTATGTCCAAGTATTTCATCAATGTTCTGTTATGCGTGTAGTACTAGTAGATAAAATTAGGTAATTTATGCCCTCTCATATAGAGATACGTGGTAAAATATGTTTTTGCTCATGTGTAGATCGACAAAATGTCGGTTATAAATATTCAGAGTTATGTAAAACAGATAAACACAAAGTGGGAACGGCAAAAAGCTAATGACGTCATTGTACCAAGGGATGAAGATGAATATTCTGACATGCTTGAAAGGAATATTTACATTCTGTACCTACTTTTTATGTTCTTGAAAAATGAAGACTTAAAATAAGTGTTCAAATTTGCATTTTATGAAATTAAGCCATCTCACGGATCAAGTAATACTGCTAGTTAAATATCCATTATTCAATGAAAATTAAAACTTTGGATTTTGCATTTAGAATCCCGCTTATTTAACTGAAAGTTTATGGAAGTTATCGAATACAGGTTTTCATACCCTCTTACATATTCATTCCATCATACAGGGTGTAAGTGGTATACATACAATTGAAACAGGTCTATGGTGGTCGATGATATAGAATTCAGTTGTTTTGCTCCATAAATTTACACATATTTTTTTATCGCGAAACACAGAGTTAAGAAACTTTTTGCTCAATCAAGTTTCTCTAGTTCCCACTTTTCGAAGGTATAAGATAATGCTACAATATTCTGGTACACACAGCATATACCACAACAGGCATATGCTTCGCGAAGTGCTATTTAATAAAAAACAAAAAAAACTTCATACCCACTCGTATTCTCATTACACTTATTTAATATATTAAACATAAAAGACGTTGCTACATCAACTTTTTAATGAAGAAAAATAATGAATCAATTTGCCACATGTTAAAACCTTACCCAAATTGTGACAAAGGTCGAGAAAAATTAAGTGATTTCATTTTCCTTTAAATTAGTTCACAACTGTTGCTAAAGACAGTTTAATTACATTAAATAATAATGCTCCTAAATTAAATGTCAGCTTTAGCTCAACAACTTAAACAATAAAGTCCAAAGTGTTATATTAGAGCATTTTAGAGTAAATCGTGTAAGTTTAATAGCTAAAATAACTTTGCGAACCGTTTCTAGGGCATAAATATTATATGAATGCATCTGTGTGAAAATTAATATTGTATATACTATGCATTAATCTATATACGGTGTGTTGAAAGTGAATAGCTTTATAAATAACGGTTTAAGTAAAAAAATACTTCTCAGTTATTTAAAGTAGTTAATCCCATTTAACCAAATTTGTATCTTTTACAATTAACGAGATCCCCCGCCCTGCTTATCTTGGACGCAGTGTATATAAATAAATTCACTTATATATCGGATGGGCCTGGAAAAAAACATGCATTCTAATTTTCTTTGCCAAATTTTTATTATTTGGCAGATTTGAACAAACTTGGCGTCTATGGTTAGCTGATTAAATAGACTATAAAAACCATAAGTCAAATAGGCCGAAATGTCAAAATTCAAGATGGTGGATACGATAGAAAATCGGTCTTCTTTTGCGCTCGTTCTTTTTAATTAAAAGTTGTTAAAACTGCGGAACTATTTCCTCTGCATTTTAAGATCACGACGAGACCGGTTGTGACGGTAGAGCGAATTCAAAAAGGGTCTACTTGCCATTTTTAAATATGGAACAAAAGAAGCAAATTTTGATATTTTGAATGCTAATTCTTCATTTCTCAACCGATTTCAATGAATTTAGTATTTTTATGTAGGTAATAAAATAGATTCCTAGAAATTGTGAGTAAATTACCGAAATGTCAAAATTCAAGATGGCAGACGCGATTGAAAATAAACCTTCTTTTGCGCTCGTTCTTTTTAATTAAAAGTTGTCAAAACGGCAAAACAATTAGTAGATTCCAAAATAATAAACTTCCTTCTGCATTTTAACACTACGAAAGTTCAGATTTCAGAATCTGTTAATAGATCCGCGACTTTGACAACATTTAATTAAAAAGAACGAGCACAAAAGAAGACCTATTTCCAATCGTGTCCGTCATCTTGAATTTTGACATTTCATTTGACTTACGGTCTTTGTAGTCTATTTAATTAGCTAACTATAGACGCCAAATTTGTTAAAATCTGCAGTATAATAAAAATTTAGCAAAGAATATTAATAAGTACGGTTATTTCTCTGGTATACAAGGTGTAACATAATGGAATGTCATAAATGAACGAACCTTTTCCTTGTCCAAATTTAAGCTTTAAGATGTAGAGCAGCTGTCAAAAAAAAATTCTTAGCAGCATATGATGGATGTTAGGCAAATTTAGGGTTAATGGTATATAAATGGCGAAAAAACGATTGGGCCCCAACAAATAACCAGAAGTAGGGTGGGGGTGGAAAAAGGGGTGTTATAGGGATGGAACGTGGTTTTTACAATTTCCGGCAAAACTAGACCTCTTATCGAAGAAGTTAAATGCACAAGTTGTAGATAATTGAAAGATCTGCGACTTTTATTTCAACCATTTTTCAACATAACCTCAAAACTATTGAAGAAAACCCAATATTTTTATTTTTTATTTTTATCTCCCACAATAATAATTCGATTTTAATGAAATTTGGTGAAAATGTACATTTTGTGTGTCAAATAAGCTGTAATTTTTTTGAAGCGAAATATTTATTTTTTAATTTTATTGTGAAGTTTTTTTTTTAATCACTTACTTAACGTTGACCTATTTCCGCTCCGAGGCCAATCACCGACGCCAGGAGATGAGCAACCCCCCACACATTGAGGGTCTCCACAAACCTTGGAATCAAAAATTTAATAACTAACAAGTAGATATAATTATTTCAAAAATTATTCATTCCAGAATAATTATGTGAACGTAATAATAAACTAGGTAGTTCTTTTGTCATAAAATTACATTAAGAGAGTTTGTTCCTTACTATGAATTTTCCGTTTTCAAATGGGTCACACTGTAAGTATATAGCAATTCAAAGTTAATTTTTTTTATAATAAAGTGCAAACTAGATAAGACAGCAAAAATTTGTTAGTAATTATGGTGAACTGGTAATTTTATTTAATCTGTTGTGTTTCTTATTTTAACATATTTTTGTATTTGTTTTAAAACATCTAAAAGGCACACAAAAGTGAAAATACATGTAGATGACTTTGCTGCGATGAAAAATGTTGGACCTACAGTTAAATGTGATTTAGGTGACAGACAAAATATATCATCATAACTGCAGATTATGAAATGCCCTATTTGAATTTGCGAAAATTATTCTAATATTCCTTCAGCTTAATTATTTAAAAAAAGAAAAAAACACGTAAGTGTATCTTATTTATCTCTAGTATAGGTACTTGATTTTCAAATTAAACAGTAAACAGTATTTAAGGAGGAGCCAGTGGCTCCAGGCTTCCCCCACTTGCCCCCACCAACCGCAATAAAAATTGTGATTCCTGTTGTGGCGGAAAAATTTTTCTTCATGAACAACTTTTTTAAAAACAAGGGAACAAGGCCCCCACCATCCCTTGGCCCGGGGCCTCCACACATGTAAATCCGGCCCTGGATACATCAGTTATAAAAACATTGTTCAGAAAACGCAATTATTCGAAAGTTAATTCTTCTTTACTGAATTTAGTATCCATAGTAT
Organism: Rhagium mordax; assembly: GCA_963680705.1. Taxonomy (NCBI): domain Eukaryota; kingdom Metazoa; phylum Arthropoda; class Insecta; order Coleoptera; family Cerambycidae; genus Rhagium; species Rhagium mordax. The sequence continues at coordinate 11,561,363 of OY796657.1, forward strand.
CCTTGCCAGAGATCCTGAAGAAACCGAAAACTATGTTTAATCTGATGATGTAGAGCAGCTTTTCAAAAAAATGAGATTAAATAGAATTTTGATTTTATATTCATTTGTAAATTGAAATAATTTTAAATATTTGTTTTAATAAACTTATTTTCAATTTATTTTTGTCCATGAAGCATACAAAAATTTCTTCTTGAAACGGTAATTTTTAGCAAAATTTTGTTTGTAAAATTACTGTTTAAACAATTTGTTTTTCACCATCTCGAACCTTAAACGGTTAATCAAAGTTCCCTTATTTGATACTACATTGAATTACCCTCGTAATTACCACTTGTCTTTGCATCACTCTCAACACTTCATTTCAATAAACAATGAAGAATTCGTGACATTTACTCAAAAATCGATCTTGAGAAGATCTTTGTTTTGGTTTTACCCATTTTTGACAATGTTTTTCCATAGTAACAGTATGATGTTTTACACCATCTTAAAGTAGAGGTTTCAATAAAAAATATTCCGTCCTGAAATTTTCAAAAATCAAATTTTGTTAATCAACTTTTTTTTATTGAAAATTGGGTCTTTTTTTCAAATTAAATTTGCAATAAAATCAAAAAATAAATATTTCGCTTCAAAAAAATTACAGTTTATTTGAGACACAAAAATATACATTTTAAACAAATTTCATTAAAATCGAATAATTTTTGTGGGAGATAAAAATAAAAAAATTGGTTTTTGGCGTTTTCCTCCATAGTTTTGAGGTTATGTTGGAAATTGGTTGAAATAAAAGCTGTAGATCTTCCAATTATCTACAACTTTTGCATTTAACTTTCTCGATAGGAGGTCTAGTTTTGCTGGAAATCGTAGAAAATTGCGTTTTACCCCTAAAAACACCCGTTTTCCCATCCCCACCCTACTTCTGGTTATTTGTTGGGGTTCAATCGATTCTTGTCCATTTATATACCATTAATCCTAAATTTTTCGACCATCCATATACTGTTACGAATTTTGTCAATTTTTGGCCTCTGAAAACCGGTTCGGCACTAGACTAAATAGTTAAACTGTATTTTATATTTTTTCTGGTAAAATTTACTAACTTTCCGACATTATTCATTGCGTCTAACTTTTAAATTCATTTTCTCCAACTCTTGGTAGGAGCTGTAAATAAATTTATTTGAAAAATAGGAAGCGCATGTTTATGTTTTAAAAATGTTGCCATCTCGCACGAATTTGTGAAAACACATATGCACCTGCTCCAACCTGCAGTTGCGATAGTTTGACTGCATCATGTTAAACTGACCTGTGTGATAGAATCGAGATTTGCCTCTGAAAGTTTTTTAATTGAAAAGTGTCTGGATTTATATAGGATTTTTCAATCTATAGAAATAGTTTTTCTAAAGCAATTAGAAATATGTTTATTGAAGCTAAAATCTGATTTTATTGTTAAACCTAGAACTTTTACCTTATCTTTTATTTATATACTGACATTATCAATTTGAACTACAACATTTTTCAAGTGATACCACCTGTCAGTTTTGTTGGACTTCTAGATATATTTTGTAAAGTCTTTCTTAATCGAATTTAGCGATCTTATTAGTACAATTCAAGATGGGACCCAATACAGTACCTTAGAGAATACTTGCCTTTTGTTTAACCTTTTAAATTGTCTTTAATTTGGAAAACAGTTACGCCAAAATAATGTGTATTTGCGTGGTACAAACCTCAAATCACAAACCGTGGGTTATGAAAATTTAAGTGTATAATTGTTAATAGGAATAGTTTTTACCTGAATCATAAAATCCCATCTAGATTATTAAAAAATTAAACTTTTATATTAGAGAAGTTTACAATACCATAGGTATGCATTGACACGATACCGAATGGACCAATTACTTACATCGGGTTTCAAATCGGCATCCCTAGCGTCCATTAAAACGAAACAGCAATTTAAGTGATGCACATTACAATGTGGAAATACTGCTACATGCACAACCTTATTGCGTCATAAAATATCCATACTTTGACACATTTATTGGTACTTTTGCTTTATTATCCGTGCTCATCCATAACATTTAATTGAATAGCAGCAGCCATGTAAACAAGAAAAGTATTTTTATTTACACAATGTGATCGGTTCAATGTAAAACGTATTACAGCAAACATACAGAAATATAAAGGACACTTGATGCAGAATACACCTCAATTCCGATGCAAAAATATTATCCGACAGGCGACCTGATGATATTTTAAAAAAAGTATGGAAACGGAATTTCCGGGCACCCTATGTATTAGAAATGAGCTGGGAAAGTGCAACCCGTCAAAGTGCACTATTTTATTTTATATGAATTATTGAAAATATAAAAGAATAAATAATTTCTATTCAATTTTTTCCATCATTCTCACAGAGGCGTAGCAATTGAAACCGACAAGGCGGCAAAGCCAACCAGCTACGGGGGACTCTACTTGCCCCTACAAATTTTAAAATTTATTTCACTCAAACATTTTATTGGAATGACCACTAAATTGGTAGGATGGAGAAATTAATTTGAGTTTTTGCTGAAAAAAATCTCGAAGAGAATCTTTTAGTTTTTTTATTTTTTGCTTTGTTCTTATTATTAATATAGTTTTAGAGAAACAAATGTTTTTCCAATATTTTATGGGAAAGAGGGGTTAGCAGACTTATTACACTCTTGCAGTCTCATAAACATATAGTCATCATAAACACAATAAAATCAAATAATTACCACCACGTATATCAAATCAGTTCCTGGTTCGTCTACTATCTAACATTTTATGTTAAAACAATGTATTTGCTAGTAAATATGAGCAAGGCAAACATGTAAAATACAAACAAATAGTATTCGTACTTCCCACACATTTAGGAATTTGCAGAGGAGTTTAGCGAACAACGGGGTCGTTTTACTTAACGCCGAATATGTACCGCAGCCTGAGGTACGCCATTTGTTTGTGACAAACGCGGTTTTGTATATTTCAGAGCGGTTGCATTTAATTTAAAATTATTATTATACTGGTTGTCCAAAATATTTGTTTACATTTCTTGATATTTAATTATATTTTTTCCCAATTTTTTTAAATGGGATGCCTATAATTTTTTTACATGAATGAATAAAGCATCCAATTCCCCTCATTTTAATTTTTACTTTTATTTCAAATGGTTTTTGATATATGATTATTTCAAATAATTTGTGCGTAAATTAAGGTGCTCTTTATTTTTTTAGCATTAAAATCTAGTATGGCTTAAATTTTGCCTTTGTTCTACCTATTTTCAATTTTTTTAAACAGAATACAAATACATCATTATATAGCATCTACATTTTCAGAAAAGACAATAAAATTAATAAATCTAGGAGATATGGCAGTCAAAAAAAAAATTTTGTAAATTGACAAAAAAGCAGGAAAAAATCATAACTTAGTAATGCTGCATCTGATTGATACAATATTTTAGGGTGTAATACAGGACCCTTGAAGGCTTAACTGGCGCCAAAATGCAGGGTGTTCCATTTAATAAAATTATGCTTTCTTGTGTAACTCGTTTTTGTGACAACTTGTATAATTGGAAATAATTTTACGTTGTATAGTAGAAATGAAATATTGAAAGTTTGGTTAAGAAAGTATTTTTATTACGTTAGCCGTTTTTGCACAATCCGAGGAAATACTAACTGGACACCCTGTGTAATACTATGGAAGACTCGTTATATTCAGGGTGTCTAAAAGATAAGTACACAAAAAGATACCACATATCCCCGACGCACAGTGGAACAAAAGTGACTTTTTTTCATATCAGTCTGTGGGTCTCAATTCTTCGTTTTTTAATTGCCTATCGATCTGTCGAGGTAGAATTTCGATATTTGCTCCTAATTTTTCAAAATTTGCCAAAGAAAAGTTGAGTTTTTATAAAATAAATAGCCTTTTTTGTGTAAATATCACTTTACATACCGTATTTCTTAAGTAATCACGACAATTTTTTTTTAATTTTAGTTTATTGATTGCCTATCAATTCTGTCGAGGTATAGCTTTTCGATTTTTGCCACTAATTTTTTTTAAATTTTCATGAGAATTTACACTTCTGTGAACAATTTTGAAAAATCAGGGGCAAAAATCGAAAGTCTACCTCGACAGATCGATAGACAAAAATTAATAAAAGGCGAAGATTTCAAAAGAAATTTTCCGAAAAGTATTAAGACCTGCAGACTGATTTGAAAAAAAGTTACTTTTGTGCCACTGTACGACGTCAAAATACATAGATTCAATCAAACTCACCTCTGTACCAAAATGCTTCCTAAGAGAGCTGCTGGCTCATAAAAATGGGTCCTTGAAGATGGGTTTTTATTTATTATCTCAGGAGTTGAATATCATCTAAAAATTCAGGTCAAGCCGTAGGGGTGGGGGTAGAAATAGCCATAATTTTTTTTATTTGAATTTTTTTTTTAGTTTTGACATCAAAACCCGTTTTCAGACAAAATGTCTTATTTTATAATAAAAATGACCACCATGTTAAAGTCGCCATTTTGTTGTTGAAAAATTTAACAGAAAATAGGAAATCAGCGACTGAAAATACCCTTTAAAACCCGCTTTCAGACAAAATTTCTTATTTTTAATAGAAATATCCTCCATTGTAAAGCCGCCATTTTGTTTCTTGAAAAATTAACAAAAAATTCGGAATCAGCGATCCAAAAATCCTTTCCGATTTCAGACAAAATCTCTTATTTTTTCGCTATTTTGTTGATTGAGAAATTAACAAAAAATTTTAAACCAGCGACTCAAAAAACCATTTAAAACCCGTTTTCAGACAAAATCTCTTATTTTTAGTAAAACTGTCCGCCATTTTGAAGCCGCCATTTTGTTCTTTGAAAAATTGACAAAAAATTCGGAATCAGTGACCCAAAAAACCTTTCAAAACCCGTTTTCAGACAAAATCTCTTGTTTTTTAGTAGAAATGTCCGCCATTTTGTTTTCTGAAAAATTAACAAAAAAATTCGGAATCAGCGACCTAAAAATCCTTTTCGTTTTCAGACAAAGTCTCTTATTTTTTAATAAAAATGTCCACCATTTTGAAGTCGCCACTTTTTTGTTTTTAAAATTGACAAAAAATTCGGAATCAGCAACTCAAAGAAAGCCTTTAAACCCGTTTTCATACAAAATCTCTTATTTTTAAGTAAAAATGTCCACCGTTTTGTTCTTTGATTATTAACAAAAAATTCGGTATCAGCGATCCAAAAATTCTTTCCGTTTTCAGACAAAATTTCTTATTGTAATAAAACTGTCCACCGTTTTGAAGTTGCCATTTTGTTGTTTGTAAAAACACGCCGTAGAGGTGGGGGTAGAAATAACCATAACTTTTTTATTTGTATTTTTTTTTTTTAGTTTTGACATCAAATTATGGTTTATCAGAGTTTTTTTACAAAGGAAACGTCCTCTTGTGTAACTTCTATGGTAGTAAAATTGTTTTCAAAAGTTTAGTACATATGCCTAGTGATTTTCTCATATTTACCCCCACCCACACAGCTTGATCTACCTTTAGTGAAAGTTTGGTTGTTGCGTTAAATTTCAACATACATAAGTATGTTCAAGTGAAAAGTTTCGGAAAAACCATCTTCAGGGGGCCACTTTTAGGGGCCTGCAGCTCCCTTAGGCAGCATTTTGGCACAGAGATAAGTTTGGTCTAATCGATTTATTTTGACGCCAGGAATAATATGAAGAGCGTTATTAAAATTCGCAGAATATTTTTGATTGAATAAACGGCTCGCATCTGTAAGCATAAATTTATAATTGATCAATAAATTGTTTATTTTGAAGACCAATGGGAGATTTTACCAGCAATTTCGTTACAAGTTTACTTCCCACCCTCGCCGTTTTAATTACATTAAAAAAGGAACAGAAGTAACAAAATTAAATAAACTATCAAGAGTGATTAATTGAGTTGTTCGCGTCTTCAGTCGGCTTGATCACAGATCAATATTAAGTTAACAAAGATCAACCTTGTTGTATTTAGGAAAAGTTTAAATATATATAATGCTCAGTTAAACTTAGATTTCATGGAGAAAAGTTTAGTAATTAGTAGAAAAGTTTAACGGAGAGCTTTAGAACCAAGAATGACGTAAAAACTTTTTAATTATTATTATTCGAAAATTACTTCAGTATTATAATTAATCCGTGGAACGGTGAAAGTTATCTTCGTAAGTACGTGAAATTAAAATGTCTGTATTGGACAGAAAATGCCAGTTTTATATCTGGATATGTGCCACCGCCAACAAAAACAGTAATTTGATTCTTATCAGAGATACCGCATAATTAACTACGGCTTACTCGAATGTAACAGATTGCGCGAAAATTAGACCGGGTTCGCTGAAATTGGAAACGACCCCTACCAACGTGAGATGAATGAATGGTAGGGGTAGGGGGATGTTGGTCTGTTGCTAGTTTCGAACCAGTTGATAACTTGAATTCTTTCTTCGATGGTGCAAACCACTATTATTGAAAATTAAAAATATACAGACAACGCAGAGGTTCTTCGATCGTAGAAAATCCGAGTGTTATATTTACTCAGTCAAAGTGATCAGTGATGACAGATCTAGATACCTTATATTATTCACACATTAGCCGAATTGTAATGACCCAAAATTTTATAGAATTAATTTTTAATTGATTAAAATCTCGATTAAAATCAAATAAAATTAGTTTTTAAAAGTTTGATAAAAAAATTAAGCAACTATTTTGAGTTATTTTGCATTTTTAGTTTTCTAGGACGTGAACTGTTGAATTTTAAAAAACTAAAATTATTTGCATGATAAATAAAATAATCCGGCAGCACTGTTTAAGCAATAGGAATAGGTTTGTTTTGTATCGAGTTGTTTTAGTACTATAGTAAAATTGTCACTAAGTCAATCTGTGAAGTCGATTAAATTGCGTAAACGATGGGTTTGAAGAACATTTAATTGTTTATTTTGTAATTTGGAAATTAGAAATTTAATTCTGAAGCCCTTTCATGCCGAGTTTCGTTGAGGCGAACGATTTTTTCATGTTTATTTATAACCAACACAGCCAAATCATTCAAAATTACTAATATTATCGTTTAAACGCTAAGGCCACAGTGGTCGAAAAACCTAAAAACGTGGCCAAAACTCTATAAATTAAGTTAATATTTTGAGACTTGGTGTGTGTTCTAGCATCTTTTGATACAATAAATAACGAGCAGAAATTGTTTTATACCTGCTCAGTTCATTTCAAACTTGAAATGGAACAATTTTTTCACTTTTACTCCAAGCATATACGATGCTTTTAACGAATAAATGATGATTAAATATTTAAAAAGTCGTATACTATGGAACTCTTTTTTATTTCTCGGACCTAAAAATCCCCCAAAAAATCTTTAAAACCCGTTTTCAGACAAAATGTCTTGCTTTATAATAAAAAAATGACCACGATATTGAAATCGCCATTTTGTTGTTTGAAAAATTAACAGAAAATAGGAAATCAGCGACCCAAAAAACCTTTTAAAACCCGTTTTCAGACAAAATCTCTTATTTTTTAGTAAAAATGTACGCCATTTTGTTTTTTTGAAGAGTTGACAAAAAATTCGGAATCTGCAATTCAAAAATTCTTTACGTTTTCAGACGAAATTTCTTATTTTGTAATAAAAATGTCCACCATTAAGTTGCCATTTTGCTGTTTGTAAAATTGACAAAAAATTCGGAATCAGCGACCTAAAAAATCATTTATAATCCGTTTTCAGACAAAATTTCTCATTTTTTAGTAAAACTGTCCACCAATTTGAAGCTGCCATTTTGTTCTTCGAAAATTGGCAAAAAAATTCGGAAACAGCGACCTAAAAACCCATTTTAAACCGTTTTCAGACAAAATCTCTTATTTCTTAGTAAAACTGTCTGCCACTTTGAAGCCGCCATTTTGTTGTTTGAAAAATTGAGAAAAAATTCGGAATCAGTGACCCAAAAAACCTTTTAAAACCCATTTTCAGACAAAATCTCTTATTTTTTAGTAAAACTGTCCGCCATTTTGAAGCAGCCATTTTGCTGTTTGAAAAATTGGCAAAAAATTCGGAATCAGTGACCCAAAAAACCTTTTAAATCCGTTTTCAGACAAAATTTTATTTTTTAGTAAAAATGTCCATCATTTTGTTTTTTGAAAATTAACAAAAAATTCGCAATCAGCAATCCAAAAATTCTTTCCGATTTCAGATAAAACTTCTTATTTTGTAATAAAAATGTCCACCATTTTGAAGCCGCCATTTTGTTCTTTGAAAAATTTCGGAATCAGCGACCCAAAAAACCTTTTAAAACCCGTTTTCAGAACTCTCTTATTTTTTAGAAAAAATGTCCACCGTTTTGTTTTTTGAAAATTAACAAAAAATTCGGAATCAGCGATCAAAAAATTCTTTCCGTTTTCAGACAAAATTTCTTATTTTGTAATAAAACTGTCCACCATTTTGAAGTTGCCATTTTGTTGTTTATAAAATTGGCAAAAAAATTTGGAATCAGCGACCCAAAAAACCATTTAAAATCCGCTTTCAGACAAAACCTCTTATTTTATAGTAAACCTGTCCGCCATTTTGAAACCGCCATTTTGTTGTTTGAAAAATTTACAAAATTCGGAATCAGCGACAAAAGGAAACCCTTTAAATCTCGTTTTCAGACAAAATCTCTTATATTTTAGTGAAGCTGTCCGCCATTTTGAAGCCGCTATTTTGTTTTTCGAAAAATTGACAAAAAATTCGGAATTAGTGACCCAAAAAACTTATTTGTCGAAATCAACACCGCCTTCATATTTTGGCCACGTTTTCTGATTTTTGGACCACGTCGATCTTTCAATACCATTTAACAATCTTTTCATTATTTTGATGTCTTAAAAAACATTTAAAAAAATTATTTTAACAAATTATCTCTTCAGATTCCAAATCGTACTAGTTCACTAATTTGATGCAGGCTGCTTTTACATATAGAGTTATTGCAGGTCACCTTTTGCGTTCATTCCAAGTATACCAAACATTAGTCAGTTCATGAAACTTTGAATAAAAATATAATTTTCAGCAAGACAATGTTCGACCCCTATAATGATCCTTAGTCTGCTGTAAAAATGGATATATTTTTGCATGAGGTGCGAGTAGTCCAGAAGGCAGTATTCATATTCAGTCGACAAATACCACTGAAATTACCTACCAGATCCAAAGGATGAGTAGGTGGTAAAAAATATTCAAAAAATAAGAAACGCAGACCTTCTGTCTTTTGGCGTTTTTTAAGAGTAGCCAAGACTCATCTCCAGTAACGTGATTTTTCAGGAATAGCGTCTGCTCATTTATGTGAAGAACGTCGGTAAATATTTAAGCTCTTGCAGTATTCATCCGGCCAGTTTCCAGACCCTCCCGAGCTCTTTGACACTGCGAAACATTGAGTTGACGTTAAAATCTTCGGCCAGCATTCCACTTGTTGCCTTCGTCCTCTTCCACTGCCGCTCGTCTTCCTGATTTGTTCTACATCTTATGTCGCCAGATTTGAAAAGAGCAAATAACTCTCGACATTGGCTTTATCTGCTTGTTCCTTCACCAAAAAATTCGATAGGATCGTGAAATGACTGTGACGCTTTCCATCCTTTTTGGTAACGGCAGAACATAAATAAATATGACGAATATGAATATGATTATCGACAGGCATTTTATCAACTAATACTAAAGAATACTTTTATAAAAAAAAAGTACACAAAACGACAATTTTCATAAGCAAAAAATAAACACCAACCCACAATTATGCACATTTTAAATTAATTTTATTTCGCCTCTCAACAGTTGCTTCACAATCAAAGTATAAAAAACCCTGTTCCTTTTATTTTTAATAAACTCTGCTCCATGCAAATAATGACAAATCCTGGCTGTTCATTATTTTAACACCGACTAAATGCTAACGAATTATTTACATTTTACAAATCAATAAGAACACTCCTGAGGGGCACTTACAATAAACATTTAGCTCGTTTCACGCAAGACCGGTATTAATTTGCCAGATTAAGCGCCGTTGAATTAAAATTCATTTGAATGAAATAATTTAAATCGGGAAATTACCTTTAATTAATTTCATTAAATTACCGAGCTCTGATGATATTGCAGGGCCTAAATTTCCTGTTCAGATGCCAAATTACTTTTTCGGACCTATTCTGACGACGCAAATATACATTCTATTAAATAGAACACCACAGTAATGACTACATATAGTTTCGGTGCCTGACATATAAAAGATAGGACAGATCGTAAGCCCGTTGCGGCACGGCACAAAGCTCTTTTGTTCTTTCCCGGCACAATCACAAAGAAAACACATCCCTCAAGAATCCTTTCGTTTGATTCATTTAAATGAGAGCGATAAATCCTCACGAATAAATTGGGTTTTTAATTGTTTATTCTGAAAATTCTCGACAGCTGGTGATAAAATTTAATGAGTGCAGGCTTGGCCAAGATTACCTATATAAATATTTATAGCAAAATAAAGTTCTATTTTGCGTTACGTTTATTTTAAATGCACGCGTTGCCGGAGTAATAACAATCTCAAAGGACCTCTAGTTTTGCTCAAGTAAGCTGTAATTCGCTATTTGAATTGCATGGCATTTATTTATTTAGAAAAAAGAGGAAAATTTAAGTACTAACTGCAACAGGATAGCACGGACTGGTACTTTTGAAACAATTTATATTAATGCAATGTGATTAAATGAGGGGGAAGAAGGAAGAAGAGTGCAGTTCAATAAGATGATGTTGATAAGGAATAGCATACAATAATATAATTTAGGCGTTGCATGAATGATAACAAGAGAATTTAGGACAGTATTTTTTGTCAATAGCTGCGGGATTATCTTCAATTTTTAGGGCTATTCAGCTAAATTACAAATACATTCCCGTACCTCTAAAAATTAATGACAATTCTGAAGTTATTGGCAAAAAAAATATAATATATAGATTTTATAGATAGCTTGGCGCCCGCAGCGTGAGGCAGGCCGAATATAAAATGAGATGCAACGACATAATAGAAGGAAGAATAATTGTTCTTTTGTGATATTTGTTAAAGTCCAATATTGCGTTCTATTTTTCAGATATGAAATTCGCAACAAAATTAATCGTAGGAGCCAGGCAGGTATCAAATACAAAAGATCTAATTAACAAATTTTTAATGCAAATATTTACAGAAACCTCTTAAGTTCGAATTTCAGATACACCAGATGGAAACTTCACAGACATTGGTGAGAGTTGCTATACTATACCGGAAAACTTGCATCCGATTTCGTTATTTCGATTTCTATAATAGCTACAAAATTTTAAAAACAAAGTAACTAGATGAACGACTCTATGATCGTAAATTTTCGAATAAACAGAAGAGCCAAGTCGATTCGACAAAGTCAAAGTGTTCTTCTTAATGGAACGCCATATACACGATGCTATGCTATAAAAGCATCGGAACAGCAGAATAACTGAAAAAATTTGAGTCCTAAAAATGCCAAGTACCTACTGTTAAAATTTTTCCATGGTTATCTGATGACCTTGGATTTGACCTTGACAATAATTTCAAGGTCAGATCCATTTTTGTCTAAATAGGACCCCAAACTTTTGACGGGAAATTTTAGGGTTCGTCGGCCATCTTCAATTTTTCTGGTTATTCATACATTTAAACTTATTTTATTGAATAGCTCACTAATTTATCAATTAAACATACATGCGTTATACATTTTTGAATTCAGAAAGAAACGTTCTTTTAAGATAGGTATTAAAGAATATACAGGGGGTTCCATTAAAAAAATTGTTTTCTGTCACCCCCTGTGTTATGAACGACAAATAAAGGTTTGTTAATGCTTCTGTAATCTACACGAAATCTCATTTAAGGATCTTTTTAATTTTTTTTTATATCTCCCATGACTTTTTTTTTGTTTGTTGAAATAATGCCATCTACAAATACATTTTGAAAAAGTCACCAATTCTAAGAAAATATATTAAGTATTATGTTGATAGCAGTCACGAAATAGCTATGTGGTGTTTCTGAATCAATTTTATTTATATAGGTACTAAATTATATAGGGTGGCCAAAAATTATTTTTAAATTTATAGCTCTAAATAGACTTTTCTCAATTTCTTCAAACAGAACAGCAACACCCTGTATATTTTCTGACAATGTGCTGTGGCACTGATATAGTGAATAATTTTTGTAGTATACCGGGTGGCCACGAGTCAATGTACGCCCCCAATTTTTTGGTTGTTTTTTAATTTAAAAATTTCGTTTTTGGTATACGTGAATAAGACAAAAGTGGGCTATTTTTAGACTAGCAGGAACGAAAATATCACTTCCGGTTGAACCGGAAGTGACATCAACTTTTTTTCTTAAATGGAATGACCATGTTTTTTTGTGGTGTTTTATAAAACATGAAATTCTAACTGCAGCAGTATTTTCAAATTTCAAAAATTCCAAAAAATAAGTGAGATAGATACGAACGATTTTTTATTTTGTACAAAACAGCCGCGTCAGATGAATGTGATGTAAGAAAATTACTAAGTAGGCTATGGAAATTATTAGCAAGGTAGTAAGCTTGTCTGTAAAGAATAAAATAGTTATTTAAATTACTGATAGATACGACTATTTTTAGGTTTTTCTCAAAAAACGGAATTTAATTTTCATTTTCATTTCCGTAGGGATCCTATGGAAAATTTTTAAATGGGACCGTACTATTATTTTTTTATTATTCAGACATAATGATTTATAAGCTTTAATTTGTTCGCCAATAATCATTTCTTAACGAGATCCTTGTAATAATAAAAGTGTTTTTAAAAGGTTCATTAAAATTATTTCTTGTTTAATTTGTGATTACCTTTTAAATACAACTTTATTATTACAAAGGATCTCGATAAGAAATGATTATTGGCGAACAAATTAAAGCTTATGAATCATTATGTCCGAATAATAAAAAAAAAATGGTACGGTCCCATTTAAAAATTTTCCATAGGACCCCTACGGAAATGAAAATGAAAATTAAATTCCGTTTTTTGAGAAAAACCTAAAAATAGTCGTATCTATCAGTAATTTAAATAACTATTTTATTTTTTACAGACAAGCTTACTACCTTGCTAATAATTTCCACAGCCTACTTAGTAATTTTCTTACATCGCATTCATCTGACGCAGCCATTTTGTACAAAATAAAAAATCGTTCGTATCTCACTTATTTTTTGGAATATTTGAAATTTCAAAAAATTGTTGCAGTTAGAATTTCATATTTTATAAAACACCACAAAAAAAACATGGTCATTCTATTTAAGAAAAAAAAGTTGATGTCGCTTCCGGTTCAACCGGAAGAGATATTTTCATTCCTGCTAGTCTAAAAATTGCCCACTTTTGTCTTATTCACCTATACCAAAAACGAAACTTTTAAATTCAAAAACAACCAAAAAATTTGGGGCGTACATTAACTCGTGGCCACCCGGTATACTTGTATGACATTTATAACCATTTTCGACTTATAAGTATAAAATTCAACAATATTAAAAAATTAGAGGTTTCTTCAAAAATTTGAACAGAAAAAAATTCTACATGTTATCAATTTTGACTGACTTGACACAACCCTATACGCTTTTGGAATGAGGTTTCCACTCTGCTAAAAAAAGGATTTATTCATTGTTTCCTTCATACTTTGGATTATTGTTGATGTAGTTCTATAAGCAATATCTTTTACGTATCACCATAAAAAGAAATTAATTTTTGTATGATCTTTTGTATTAGCTGGCCATTTAGTGTGACCATTTCTTCCAATCCATTTATGTAGGTATCCACCTATTTATTATTATATTTTAGTTATTTTGTCCTCTCCTGCCTTTAAATAACGTGATGGAGCACCGTCCTATTTCGGATCCTCTGGGGAAAACTCCCCAATAATTGGGGCCAGATAGTTCTCCAAAAAAATGAAGATAAATAGCTCTAGTCAATGTATCCTCAAAGATCTTCTCCAATAATTCCTCCCTAAACGCCTGTGCAACTTGTTAGAAAAAATTAGAGGATTATTCTCCAAAGCATGATAATGGAAATTGTGCCCAGTTTTCTCTTGTATCTGGTGATAAATATAAGTCCAACATACTTATCATTAGTGACTTTATACAGCTTCTCTTAATGACTCTTAGAGTGATTGCCTTTTTTTTCGCTTAAAGAACTTTTTCAATATCTTGAATATTTGACAACATAATTTTGTTATTGGCTACATACAGGGTGGGGCAATAGTGCGTCGGACCTCGATATCCCGAGTGCTACGATAACTAGAAATTTTTAAAAAAATTGCAAGTAAAGTAGATAAAAAGTCTATAACTGGAAATTATTTTCGACCATACAAGGCGAGCCAAGACGAAATTACGGGACCAAGTGCCTTTTTTTTAAATAGAATGCTGTGTATATCAGTACATTTTTTGAAGCCTCTTTCTAGGCTCTATTCATTCCTATATTAGAATAGAATAGATCTTTATTCACCACATATAAAGAAAATTATTAGCATTCTCCCAACCACTTGGATGTAACGAATTTTTTTGTTGAAATAATGCAACCTGCAGATGGATATTAAAAAAATCACCATGGTCACAATTATGGGTTTTAAGAAAAACTTATGTAAATACCAGTTACGAGACATCTAATTAATGTTTTTGAAACATTTTCATTTCCTAAAACTGTACAGGGTGGCCAAAAATTATTTTTCAATTAAGAACTTTTTAAATTGAATTTTCTCAATTTTTTCAAATGGAACACACTGTATATTTTTCAACGATGTGATGTAGAAATGAAAAACGAACATTTTTGTAGGTACTTCCGTATGGCTAATTGCAACCAATTTTGTTTTATAAATGAATAAGTGTCAAATTCAAGAATAAACTTAAAAAAAGAGGTTCCCTCAAATAATTCATTGGAAAAATTTATAATAGGTGTTCGACGTGTTGCCCATTTTGATTGACACACGCCTTTATGCAATTTTGAAATAAGGCCATTTAGTGGGACTATTTCTTCCAATCCATTGAAACGAGTAAATAGTATTTAACAGGTCCTTTATTGTAATATTTTTTGTTAATTTTTTTGCTGTTTTCGTTATTCGACAAGCAATAAAACCTCAGTTTGGTATAAATTGTCGTGTACAACGGAGCATTTATCACACTTGTCGGTCGTTAGTTACAATTTGTATTGATATTAAAATTTGGAATTTTACAATATGAATTTTAATAAAGTGGAACTTGTAGACATGACTTTTGTTTTGGGCTAGTCAGACAGAAATTGTTTACTTGCCAATAGAATTTATCACCAACGTTATCCTCAAAGAAGGATTTCTGATGTTAGGAGCTTCCAAAACCTCTCGATAGATTTCTGGAAATGTCGAATATAAAAAAAGTGAAAGAGTAAAACGTGTTGTGAACGAAGATAATGAGTTTTCTTTGGTGCTGGCAACGGATGAGAATCCCCATGTTAATCAAGGAGAAGTGAGCTCATTAGTAGGAATAAGTAGACGGTCTGTGGGTCGAATCTTAAAAACAAATAAGTTGCATGCATATCATATTCAAATGCACCAGGAATTATCTGATGAAGATTTTCAAAGCGCCTACAATTTTGTAATTGGGCCAGAGGTAAAATGCAAGATGATGTCAACTTCTTCAATAATGTTTTATTTACTGATGAGGCAACTTTTCACAAAAATGGAATTGTTAGTAGGCACAATTTCCATTATTATGCTTTGGAAAATCCTTTTTTTTTATGCAAGTTGATAACCAACACAGATGGTCTATAAACGTTTGGGGAGGAATTATTGGAGAACAAGTAATAGAGCCCCATTTCTTTGATGGTACTTTGACTGGAGCTATTTATCTTTATTTTTTGGAAAACTATCTGCCACAATTATTGGTAAATCTCCCTGAAAGAATTCGAAATAGGATGTGGTTTCAGCAAGATGGTGCTCCACCACATTATTTAAATGCAGTTAGAGACCACTTAAATAATAGCTACCCTCATCAATGGATTGGAAGAAATGGACCCACTAAATGGCCTGCTTGATCTCCAGATCTTACAAAAATGGATTTCTTTTTATGGGGATATGTGAAGGAAATTGTTTATAGAGACACACCAACAACAGTACAAAATATGAAGAAAAGAATAATAACTGCCTTTAGATCTATCACACCGGCAGTTTTAGGAACAGTGGGAACCTCATTTCAAAAGCGCATAAAGATATGTGTCAATGAAAATGGGCAACATGTGAAACATTTATTATAATTTTTTCTACTGAGTTATTTGAAGAAACTTCTTTTTTAAAGTTTATTTTTGAATTTTGTAATTATTGCTCAATAAAACGAAATTCGTTGCAATTAGCCATAGGGAAGTACTTACAAAAAATGTTCGTTTTTCATTTCTACATCACATCGTTGAAAAATATACAGGGTGTTCCATTTGAAAAAATTGAGAAAATTCAATTTAAGAAGTTCTTAATTGAAAAATAATTTTTGGCCACCCTGTACAGTTTTAGGAAATGAAAATGATCCAAAAACATTAATTAGATGTCTCGTAATTGGTATTCACATAAGTTTTTCTTAAAACCCATAATTGTGACTGTGGTGATTTTTTAAATATCCGTCTGCAGATTGCATTATTTCAACAAAAAAATTCATTACATCCAAGTGGTTAGGAGATATTCAATACTAATATAGGAACGAATAGAGCCTAGAAAGAGGCTTCAAAAAATGTACAGATATACATAGCATTCCATTTAGAAAAAGGTACTTGGTACTGTAATTTCGTCTTTGCTCGCCCTGTATGTTCGAAAATAATTTCCAGTTATGGACTTTTTTATCTACTTGAAATTTTTTTAAAAATTTCTAGCTATCGTAGAACTCGAGATATCGAGGTCCGACGCACTATTGCCCTACCCTGTATAGAAGCAATTCGACTTGGTTCTTCACAGTAATACTTGCAATAGTTGTTGATTCATTTGTGATAGAAGATGTCCATCATCAGTTCAGTAAGGAATGTTGATACCAGTTTTAAAAATAACCTTCCCTTATTAGTAAACAAATCGTTAATAAAGAAGGTAGCATCTTCTTGCATTTTACCTCTGGCTCTGTAATCGTTTTGAAAATTATCATCATGTAGTTCCTGTTGCATATGGTTGTGATTTCTTTTCAGGATTTCAAGATTCAGCACTAATTGCTACTATAAAGCTCACTTCTCACTTCTCTCTGCCTAATATGGGGATCTCCAAATCATTGCAAGTACCACAGAATGTCACAGATAACTAATTCTCTTCGTTCCTCACAACATCTTCTACGCGTTCACTTTCTGGATATTGTACATTACTAATTCCCACAAATCTATCAAGCAAATTTTGGAAGCTTTGAGCAGCCTTCATTCAGAATACTGTTAGATATTGATCCTATTAATTAGCAAATAATTTCTTTCAGAGTCGCTCAAAACAAAAATCACGTTTACAAGGTCTTCTTTGTTAAAATTTATTTTGGAAAATAAAATTTCAAAATTGACACAAATGGAAACTTATGACTATTGATTGCGATGAATGTACGTTTGCGCAAGACAACTGATACCGAACCGAAAAAATTTATAGGCAAAAAAATTCACAAATTGTGGATGTGCTGGGTAAGATCCAAATATACACAAAATAAATGTGAAGCACTTTATAAATTTTTATTTGTAAAGGCCTGTAATTTTGGATGTTTCTGTTAAATTTTACATTTATTATTTATTCCTCTATAAATCGAAAATAGTTACAAATGGATAAAGCGATGTATGTAAAAATGTTCATTTTTCAATTTTACTATTAATTATATAGTCAAAAAATATACAGAGTGTTCTGTTTTAATCACTTATTTTAATAAAAATTATAAATAACTTGCAGAACGTTTCCAAATATTTTAATACGGGTTGAAAGCAGTGATGATTCTTATTATTGACACCTGCCGAATTTGACGTACCTATCTAATCCTAGTTTCTGATTTGGACGTTAAAAAACGTATATTTTCTCGCACACAATTTATTCTCATACGCACACCGCGTTCCTAACTTTAATTTGGGATTGTGTGCCACATAGAAAACACTTGGATTGGATGAGAATAGAACATCACAAATAAGAATTAGAAGACATTTATTTTACGCAGGGATATCTTTTATTGTTCCTTTTATTTCAAATAATATGGTTGAAAAGCTCGATAACAGTGCCATTACTCTGAGACATGGCTCTTAACAATAGATATAAAAATTTGATATATCCGCAGATTGAGGAAAAAAGGCACCGACGAAAATATCGTTTGCAAGAAGGAATGGTTACAAATATAGATACAGATAGAGTCATTGATAAGAGATAATTATTTAGATGTTAAGTAAACGTACTTTCAAACATTCAATACTAGATATAAAATAAAATAATTATCTGGAAATGTATAATGATTATTCTATGTGTTATAACGATGGCATAAGAATATTGCAATAAATCAATTGATTAATCTTAAGTTATCCAATTTGTCTAAAACAATTTTTAATTTAGAGAGATCGAAAAATATTATTAAACATTAATTTTTTGCACATAAATTGTCATTAGATAATAGCATTTATTCTCCTGAACCAAACTGGAAAAACGTACTGAACATTACCCTGAAAAATTGTTCAACACCCTGTACTTCGAAATGCTGCGTTCTTGGACACATGTTCATCTGATCTTTTCTCCATGGAAAATTTACACGTAGGTACATAAGAAACTCCCAAAATAATATAATTTGATTTAATGAAATAAAAAACCAAGCCAATATATGTGCTGCCGTTATACCGTTCACCATGTGCGTTTAAGCAAAGTTGAGTAAGATAATACCCTTCGTCGATTTTCTCCCACGGTTTCGCTTATCATTGTTTACTTAGAACCTTCCAAAGAAAATGATTAATGATGCAAAACGTAAAAGTTAAAATTAATATGTTATTCTCACGCGTTTGACTAAATGCATTTGACCTTTAGGTATACATTTTTTAAGGAGACCATATTTTTTATTATGATACTAATTAAAACCTTGGAATTAGGAAACATATTTTTGGTAGTCAATGGTTCTTTGTATCCATTTTTTAGTCGCATGGCACATTTCTGACGCCTCTAGAAATATTATTGTTGACCACGAATTATCCACTATTATCCTCAAATATCTGGATAATCGACTTAATTCGCTTAAATATTTATAAATGTGCATTAAAAAGCGAAACTGCGCACCCTATCAGCAAAATTTTAATTCTATGATAGCTATAAATTAAAGAAAAAAATACACGTAAACTAGATGAAAAAATCTATAAACCGGAAATTATTTTCGAATATACAGGGCGAGCCATATTACAGGATCAAGTGGTGCATTTTCTTAAATGGAATGCTATGTATATGTTATACCAGTACATTTTTTGTAGTCTCTTTCTAGACTCCTTTCACTCCTACATTATTTCTGTCTTAAGTTTGTAACCTTCCTTCGTTATGGCGGAGGTTCAGAGAAGGTTACTTTGAAGCATGAGGGGCGGCGGTGCTTTTTAGGACGGTGTCTCGGGCGCCAGTTTCTGTTTTAGAGTGTAGGAACACCACTTTACTCTATTAGCAGGATAATAGAGGCTTCAAGCAACTGCAGTGAAGACACGGTTAAGCCAGGGGTCTAATTAACCTATAAAGAAACTCAGAATTTCGGATTAAAACAGAACAATCTTTATTTAGAATTTAATACAATACAATAAATTACGGATTACTGGTTAAATAAAGCACAAATACGTTGCTGCGAGCGATTAAACACGTCAAGACAGCAAGATACCAAAACGTTATACGCGGGAGCACAATTTGCTCGGAGCCGGAAAATTATCCGTGACGATTTATTAACTTAACACCGATCGCGAGTCGTACAATTGAACATAGAAAAATTATTGAATAAAAATCACCGGTCAAATACAATAGATTAACCTAATATATCTTACTCTTTCTAGAAGCGGAGCTTCCTCTTGGTTCGGTGCGGACTTCTTCTCGGACTGGCGGTCTGGACTGGATCGGGCGAATCGCCAACTGATTTTTAAACGACGGGTTTGTTAGTTTTATAGCCGCTTGATGACGCGTATCCCTACTTAATCTTGCGCTGTGAACGCAAATCTGACTTCAAGCGTCTTATACAAATGTTAGCGCACTGCAGGCTCACACTGCAGTCCATGCATTTTCTTGCATAAGGAGTGATCGGATCAACATCGAAATTATTGCGTTCGTCGCGGCATAATTTAAAAATGTATAAACGGAAAAGACGCTATGCAGAAGGCTTAATTTGAAGTAAATTAATATTAGTTAAATTTTACCTGCCTGTTTTATACATTTATAATTATATTTTAATTAAAACTAACAATATTTTGGTGCTAAAATTCACTTCGTTACAAGTTATGTGTGGTATTTCGTTAAATTTACTTTCCTTTCTTATTTATATGTATTATTATTGATTGTCTCCCAACCATTTGGATTTAATGAATTTTTTTGTTGAAATAGGGTAATCTGCAAATGCATATTGGAAATATCACTACAGTCACAATTATGAGATTATAGGAAAGAAATATGTGAATATGAATTACTAGACGTCTAATTAATGTTTTTAAGTCATTTTCAATTCCTAAAAATATAGAGGTGACCAAAAATGATTTTTTAATTTAGAACTTTTTGAATTGAAGTCTCCCAATTTTATCAAACGCGTTTTTTGAGCTACTCTTCCTCTAAGCTCTACAATGCTATGCGTACCGAATTTAAAGATTATAATTATCAACGTTTTAAAACATCTACATAATAATATGTATGTAACCCTTTTGAAATGGGAGCACCTCTGTAAAATCCATGTTTCTCAACCGATTCGCATTTTTTTTTTAATACATAGATCATTAAAAAGTCTACTTCAGCACAAATTTTCATAATTTAATTTTCCTTTTCAAGGCATTCTCTGATTATTTTTCGATGTCGAAAATAGCAAAAGTTTATTAGCGATTTGTTTATTAAAAATCTGACTACAGCACTGGATTGGGAAGGTCTTGAAATGGTTTTAACCAAAATTTTATTCAAATACGTTTAATAATAAAAAAAAATCAGTATTTGGTGCTGATTAAACATTAAACGAAACAATTATAGGCCCCTTCTTTTTTGATAGCAATATAAATGCAATGAACTTCATACATTTTTTAAGAAATGAACTATGGGATGCAATACATGACCATCCATGTGACGAAAGAGTAAACCTGCATTTTCAATTAAATGGCTCTCCTGTTCACTATGCCAGAATTATTAGACAATGGTTGGATTAAAATTTTCCACACCACTGAATAAGTCGAGGTAGTGAGGTAATTGGTTGGCCACCCAGATCCCCCGATTTAACACCACTCGATTTTTTCCTGTGGGGTCTCTTCGTACAAAAAGCTTATAGAACACGCCCAAGAAACCGACAGGAACGTCGTGAAAAAATTGGAACTGGAACAATTAAGAAATGCGATAAGAAATGTTCGAAAGCGATAAAATAAATGTATTGAAATACATGGAGGTTTGGTGGAAGCAACAAAAATTTAAAAATGTGGTAGGTGAGATAGTGGTGTACTTACTTAATTCGTTAAATTGATTGGTTTACTGTTTCGTTTCATTTTCTTTGGTTTTTAAAATATTTTATGGTACTTAAATAAATGAAATTGTTTTTCTCTCTTATTTGGTGGATTTTAGAATTAACAATTATTTGAAAATTTTTGGTTGTCATGGTAACCATAACTCAAAAACTAGAGGTTTCCCTAATAATTTAACACAAAAATTATAATAAGTGCTCTACATCCAGCTAAACACTATCTACCCACTTCAACGAATTGGAAGAAATAGTTCCACCGAGGGTTCCACTAAATGGCCTCATTTTAAAAGTGCATAGAGATGTATTTCTAACTCACATCGTCGAAAAATATACAGGGTGTTGCATTTGAAAAAATTGAGAAAATTCAATTCAAAAAGTTCTAAATAAAAAAATCACTTTTGGCCACCCTGTATATTTTTAAGCAGTGAAAAAGATTCAAAAACATTAATTAGATGTCTCGTAACTAATGTGCACATATTTTTTTCTTATAATCCCATAATTGTGACGATATGCATCTGTAGATGGCATTATTTAAACAAAAAAATTTATTACATCCAAATGGTTGGGAGATGGTCAATAATAATAATAATAATATTTTATGCATAAATTCTGGTATTAATTTTCTTCGTTCTGTAATTTCCAAATAAACGTTCGGTTTATTTTTTACAAGAAATTTAATGAGAACACCGAACTTTTGCTCCAAACAGAATACATTATTTTTTCTTGTTACGCATAGAAAATATTAATGATGAAAAAGCTCAATTTAGTTACAGATATCTATTTTCGGCACTTGCACGGTTCCATAAGCTAAATATATCATTCCGAACGAAGTAATAAAATATTTACAATGAAAAAACGAGCTTATGTATCAACCATGTAATGTCTACTAACTTAACTTCAGGAACACTTCCTACCATTTTGCCGATCATACATATTTGATGGGTATTTCAGAGTGTTCACTACCATCTGAATGGTTTAAATAAGAAATTGTTTCTCCTTGCTCCCTAGCAGTGGCAAATTCTTCTTCATAAAATACGAGAGCTTAACTTGGGATTGGCCTTTTAGCAGTTTTAAATGCACTTTCACAAGTCCTTTGTCAATTAGGTTTTACAAAGTGATCTATTCGAATCCAACTCGATACTTTAAAAGAAATAATAAATAAAGATAAAACATTCGTGTCGGAATCTTCTAGAAAGTTAATTCGTTGCTATAAAAATGTGGAACCTAATTTTTCGATAGAAACTTATTTTCTCTTTCTTTACACAGAATCAGGGGTGCCGAAGTGACAGTGTACAGATTACTTACACTGAGTCTTTTGTGAGTATTAACCGTTAATTCCCCTTGCCTAATCTCCGTAAATATGCTTGACTTTATCTACATTAAATTGGAAAAAATTGGTCCCCCATAATGTAAAGAGAACTAATTCTATTTTTATAGTAAATTGGTGCATGTCAGTAAATAGAAAATATACTTAGTTCTTTAATTATTAAACAATAGTTAATAATTTCCAATGTAGTTTATTAGAAATAGGGACAATTTTATATGATCTGAAATTAAATATTTCTAATATTTTTCACTTTATTGAAGTAACAAAACAATCCGTTTTTATTGTTGCATCCTTTAGTTTAAGTTTAAAAGGATTTTAGTTGAGCACGCACTTTATAAAAATCTCATAATTTTAGAGCATATTTTCGACTTTTTAAGTTACGAATTGTCAAAAGTAGAAAGTCCTTAACACAAATGAACATTTGCATGGATAAGTAATACTTTAAGCGGGTTCATTTAGAGACGACATAATGGCACAATTAACGTAGTAGGCTGGTGAGCCATTTCATTTGCAGAGAAATTTATTCTAAAGCAAAGTTGGCCGTACTTTGTTGCTGATGGAGCTATTTACATGACTCGTTTAAGCGACCTATTACCGCCTGAGAATTTTCAAATTGTCATTAAATGTCAATAGATGGCAAGTAGAAGAAAATAATCAGTACATCCCTAAGAAATGTAATTTATGGTAAAAATGAAAATTACTTTCCCAAAAGTTGATTTTCTGTGGTCCGCATGAAAACCTAATTCTGACATTATATACTTTACTACTATTTTTAGAATTCCACTTCAATTTAATTATGTCGGAACACAGAAAGATTTTTTTAATTGTATTATTTTTCCGAAAAATTCACTTCTGCAGTAATACAGCTAGCTCTTCAAAGACGAGGATTGAAAACATTAAACCCCATTCCTCGGAAATTGCTCAAGCCTTTCTAATGAAATTCAACAAGCTCACATGTATGTGTCCGCAACTCTGTTTTATATGAAGGATATTAGTCGTCTCAAAGGGGTATTTTGAGGACAGAGGGGTTGCTGCTACCCGCATATGTTTTTTGTCAAATGTTCAAATGAAATTATGGAAAACAATCACAAAGTGGAAGAATAAAACATTCGTTTTTTTATTGCCTAAAAGCAACGATTTCTCAACATTCGTGAAACAGAATTGTATGATTGAATCCTGCTGGAATTTAGACATAACACTATGTTTAAATACAAAAGCAAAATGTCACTTGTCTCATCTTTTCCCACTCCTTAAAACTTGAAGTAACCAAATTAACTCCCATTTAATAAATATATAAGAAAGTAGTGAATACATAGCTGGAATCCTTATCGATTTTCCAACCATGATTGATCATATGCCTAACATAACCTTAAATTTTTCGTTTTTGTAAATTTATTTTCAATTTTAATTTTAATTTTTGAAGTTTCAGCTTGGATCCATTATGACATTTAAAAACTCTCTCAGACAGTAAATTTATTAAGTTGCAATATTGTAGATTAAAATAGACTGTTAATTATAGGTTAGAATTCCAACCAACAAAAAGCATCTTATTTTATTAGATTGAGGCAATTAAAACTTTATTAATAATGATGCACTGAGCAAGATTTTAGTTGACAGTACCTACAGGAACCAAACCGAAATTTTGATGAAATTGACATTATATTCGAAAATTTTAGAAAATGCATATTTTTGAGGTTAGTTAATAAGAAATGATTATAATATGTGCTTATAAGTGCTATAATTTGCAATTTTTTACTGTTTTACTTTACGCACTAGTGCGTAACGAAAAAACACTTTACGCACTAGTGCGTAAAGTTAAACTTTACGCACTATAAAGCGTGCGTTATTATTATTAAGTGATTTTTTCCAATCAAGGAATGTCCGTTTTTGCTTTAAATATTACCGTCACTTGGGTACACCCTGCCGCCGTTTTTAGTTAAGTTGGTAATGAGTTGTGAAAAGCCCGCTGGTAAACAAGCAGTCAAGTAATTAATTGATTAATTTTCGACAATCCCCCGTATAAGTAAAATCCGAAAATTATTATAAATAATGACCGAGTCGGAAACAAAAATCATTCGTTACTAACACCGGTTAAAATATTAATCCGTGTCCGTTTTAATCCGTTTCTTTTTGCAACATAGTCTAGAAATTGCAAGTAACGCATTTCCGGTTATTGATGGTCCGAATTAATGCTGTTAATTGCATAATCCGCTCGAACTCAGGAAGTAACGTTGTAAGTTCTTCATTTCAAGTCGGGGACCGCCCCTTTAACACGCCATCTAGATACGTCATAAAAGTAACAAAAGGCCAGAGGAGCGTTCACTCCGGGTCAGTCCGAGAAAGTCTACAGCAGACCAGGTTCACTCCGAGACATTCCGCCGCATCAGATCCGATCTACAGTCAGCAGTTCCAGATCAATCCTAAGTATTCACCGTAACCGCCGCCGCTCCGAGTTAAATTAATAAATTGATACACTTATTTGAATATAATTTTGGTAAGAATACACCGTGGTCCGCTACAATCCGTAGGTACTGCCTTCATTTAAGTATAGATATTCAGAGATCTTATTGTTCGTGAGTACCGCTGTATTATACTACTAAATCAAACTAGAGCTAATTAGTAATACCTCCGTTGGTCTTTTGTTTTCTAATATATGCATCGGCCGGTTAGATCTGTTCACTTGGGCCATCTATAAAGTCTCAATGCATAAAAGTTACCGGAAAACCTACGTTAATCCAAATAGTCATTATATGCATCGGCTGGTTAGATCTGTTCACTTGGGCCATCTATAAAGCCTCAATGCATAAAGGTGACCGGAAAACCTACGTTAATCAAAACAGTCATTAATAAATAGCTCTCCGTTTGTGGCAGTAGTTCACCGTATTTTAAACATCCATTATAGACTACAAAATCTATAGCTAACCGATTGCCCGCCGTTCATAATACATTATGTTGGAATTTTCCGAAATTCCGAAATAAAATCGTATCCACGCGTAAATATTCTTGATTGCCAATTTGCTTGTTTATAATCGTTTTAAAATTTGTACATACTCGACTATACAGTCGCTGAGATATTAGAGTTAATTGATTTGTTCATTAATGTGTTCTTAAATAAATACGTTGGTTTAAAGAGGTAAAATTCACGAGTTATTATTTCTGTCATTTATTTCTGATTAACCCGTTTGAGCAGTGGTCGAAGTCCAGATCTCCAGCTTACGACCCCCGGACATTCCGTATCTTCAACTGTTTCGCTATACCGGGTTGTTCTCCCAATAGGAGAGCCAAAAAAAAGGGGTGCTGTTCTTTGCACTTAAAAATTAAAGAACTGGCGCCTGAGTTTTCCGTCTAAAGAGTTTACGTAAGTATATAGAAAGAGAGCACCATTACAGCATCTGATATAGACTCTTAATTCATAATTAATTATACAGGGTGTCCGAAAATTCCGTTGACATACTTTAACGAACGATTAGGTACAAAAGAATATAAAAAAAGTTCATATGAACATGAGTTTGCAAAAAATACTTCCTAAGAGTGGTAGAGCTCTTAGAAAACGGCGCCCAAGAAGTAGATTTTACTTAATTTCTTTGAGTCCGGCTATGCGTTTTGGTATGTAAACTACCACTAATAAAGGCTGTTGTCTAAAAGTTATTTGTGGCTTCATTTAATTTTCCTTTTTTAATTTGGGATTTATAACAAGATTCTTGAATATTTTTTTGATTATCTGAGACTTCAACATTTTTAAGAATTTGGTAATAAGTCCCAAATAAGGGCTATCTTAAGCAACCAGCGGTTACCTACTTTGATGCCTAGATACATACCAATAGGCAGATCACTGAATTTATTTAGCCATATTTTTTTATTATACCATGTTCTGATACTTTGGATAGATATTATAATTATTGATAGTTCTAATATGAAGCAACAGAGTTGACGAGAAAACAGATCTTTGCAAACCAGCAGAATTGGTATGAAAAAAGTATCTGAACAACACCTATCATCAATATTAAATATTAGCAGTTTTGAGAAAAAATTGATATCTCAAGAACAATCGAATTTGCAGAAAATAGGACAGCAGCTTGGTTAGGAGTAATTTCAATGTAAAATCGCCAAATACACTATAAATATTATTTCGAGTCCTTCTATTATAAAAACTTCGTACAAATATTGTTTTAATGTAGCCTTCTAAGACGACTAGTATCTTGCTGTACGTCACTGCTTTTTTCATCGTGCAAGAACGGCTGACAATCGATTTTGGAACGCAACATCGGTACTGACAGTACTGACAGCTGACATCGGAATATGTATTATGATAAATTAAATGTTGACTGGTTTTGTCCCTCATGATGAAATCTAACGTATAAATTATAAATAGATTTAAATTAAAAATTATTCGTGAAACATGCATTTGAATTTAATTTTAGTCAGTAAAAATGGTTGGGACATTTTGGCAAGGCATGCAGTTAGCATAAAAAACACAGATTTTCCGATTTTCCTCGAGTTACTTGAATTAATATACGACCTGTATCCAAAATTAGATCCTGATGTTGACTTTACATTATCCTGGCAAAAATCACTCGAAGATTTTTTAACAATAAAAGACTGGATCTCATACAACGCCTCATTGATATTAATGGCTGACAGCTCAATTTATTTGCTGGTTAACGACGTTTCAACATTTTATGGAGATACGAAACAATATCTGAGGAGATTAGATTTTGAAAAATACCTGGAAGAGAAGGTGAAAAATAGGAGTAAATACGATGTTGAGCATCTAACGAATCCGAACAAAAGTAAGGAACTTTATTAATCAACCCAGACAGAGATATTTAAATTTTATTAACTTGGATGCTACGTACCAAACTTTCTGCTACATTATTTAACTGGAGCAATTTTATCTTGTAGTAGCTATAATATAATTTGCATTTATGAACGCAGTAAATATTCATGTTAGGTAACTGTATTTAAGTAACTAAGTTTTTATTTAATGTTTTACATACTTGTAAGGTAAGCGGAAAATGCCTATTTTCGTTAAAAACGCCACCAGTTAATGTGCGCTCAAGGCCCATTTTCCTCTTTATATACTATACTTCTTATGGCAAAACTAAATTATCACCTTTGACATTACTGTAGGTCCAATGCTTAAAAAAACTATAATGTTAATGTAGCCTATTGATCATATTGATTAAATATCGAAACACACTTTACATCATGCTATTTTTATTTTCTAGCTCCGGAGACGTTTGAAGAAGAACCTGATGAGGAAGTAAGCTATCCAGAGCAGGAGATTTTAGTATACGCCGTAAGAGACGAGCCTGGAGGGAAATGCTTCACTAAGGATTTAATTCTTAAATATAATTTGATTCACTGCATTAAAAAAGGTATTTTCTTTATACAGAGTAAATTATTAGTACTTAGGTCTTTATTAAGGGAACCATATCTGAAGTTTTTAACTTATATATTTGGTTCGTAAAATCGTTATATAGGCATACTATTTAAAAGAGAAAAACCCGGCTCATTTTGGAGAGTAGCGCGGAGTCACATTATCAGAGAGTTTTGGAAATAAGGAGCTAAAAATTGGGCGATTTTTTAACATGTCATTAGGAACATTTATATAAAATTACATTTGGCGACCTGCTGATTCGTTTTTTACTATAAAATTTAAAATACTTATTTTGGTACATTTTAAATGTTTTGGAAAAATATATTTTTAATCTAAGAAATATCGACATAAAAATATTGCAAGTTGGAAACTGAATTTTTGCATGCAACTTATTGGAGTTCTTAATAATGTGTGAGTTTCTTATCGAAAAAAAAAAATCGTAGCAAAACGTTGCAAAACTCATCTTTATAGGATTTTTTTCTAAACAATTCTCATTAAATATAAAAGCTATCAACGTGCATTGATTTTCAATTCAAATTGAAATAAATGAAAACTGCAACATCAGCAACTCAGTTTCTTACTCGCGCCATAAAGCTGGTCTCCGTATTAAATAAGTTCTATTATCTGATTTTCTCTAACTAAAGGATTTACACTCAATCTTTGATCCTGGCAACGCCTGGGGCTTAATTTATTTCCCAGCTATCTGAAGATAAATCGGCTCTTGTAGTTATTTCTCATAATGACCCAGTAACTACGATTACTTCATATATTTGATGTGGTTAGAGGCTTGTTTCAGTAATTTAAACTTTGCCACAATTGACAAGCAACGTACACAAACTGTTTCACTGTGGCGTGATCTATTATGGAAAAGGAAATATATTTATTATTCATGGGATTCATCTTATACATAATCCATCCACTATGACGCGTGGCATCGGTCAGATTGTGCAGCGGTAAAGCGACCGAGCATGTCAGTGATATACTTACTTAGAGGGTGTTTAAGGTATTCAGGCATTAAGTTAACTTGGTGATAGGAAATTGCGTTTTAAATCCAGAATTACGAGGAATTATCTTAAGTTATTTTAAAAATGTCCTTTCTCGTTTTTTTTAATTAAAAACCTTATTGAAATGTCCATTTATTTTAAAGAAAAGCTCAACAAAGTCCAATAAAAGGGCCAAACATATTATAAAATGAAATACAAAAGGTATACAGGATGTTAAGAAAAGTAGGTCAAGCCATAAATTCTTTGGACGAAAATAATGCGATTTTTATGGTGAAATTTTTATTTTGGCACGTGGTTTTCCTTATACAGGGTGTTAAAGTTTTAAATTTTTAAAATTATTATTATTGATAATTCTGGTACTTTTTAAGATATTTACCTGAAATTTTGCACAAACTTTTATCTTATGCAGATACACTTTTTGTGCAATTTTGATAAAAAAGTCAAAGTTCAAACGGGGGGAAAGGGTACCCATTAACCCCCCCAAATTCTTATTTTTAGATTAACTACTTACTTCCCTAACTTTTCTTTCTCTTATAAAATTTTAATTTAGGACTTGATTAACGAGATATTTCAACAAATTCATATTCATTTTCTATATCTTAGTTTCGGAATTTATTATTTTTATTATTGTTGTTTGTACGATTTGTAGTAGCCATTGGTTTTCTTTAAATTCATTACTTTTAAGCCAAAAATGGTGGAGACCTTTTTTGTTGAGCGTAGTTAGAAAAGTTCGATGAAATAAAAATTATAAAATACCAGTGGTGTACACATTTTTGCTTAAAAACCCTAAATTAATTCTCATTTAACTATGCCACTGGTGTAGGTAAAAGAAGCAATTAAAAATACTAATTTATAGAAAACATTTTTCTTAAATTGCCTTGCACCTTCTACAATTCGTTCTCGTAATTGTTGCTCGTTTAAAATTGGTACCGGATAAACAAAATCTCTTACTCCCCAAAAACTAAAAATAAAAAATATTTTTTTTAACTTGATACAAGTGCTAATTTAGAGATGTGACGTTATGCAGAAACTGAAATCATTCCAAAGACGTTTTTAGTTCGTATAACTAGCAGAAATTTGTGCATCGACTGTCGGTAATGAAAACCCCTCGGGTTAATATTTGAATTTATTGGAATTTTCGTTAATCAAGTCCTAAATCAAAATTTCATAGGAGTAAAGAAAGTTAGGGAAATAAATATTGAACCTAAAAATAAATATCTAGTGACCATAGGCGTACGCATGAAAAAAATAGGAGGGTAAATTTCAGATAAAAATCTTAAAAATAACGCAATTATTAATAAAAATAATATTAAAAATTCACACTTTATCATCCTGTATAAGGAAAACTACGTGCCAAAGTAAAAAAGTCACACCACAAAAGTCGAATTATTTTCGTCCAAAGAATCTGTCTTTAACGGATTGACCTACTTTTTTAACACCCTGTATAACAAAATAACATAAGATCAAGTACAATTTTTAATAATTTCACAAGGAAAATTAACGAAGCTCTTATCAGATAAACTAAACTAAAAACAATTCTAAGGGATTTAAGCGTATGAAAATCATATTCAGGTAACAAAATAATCTGATTATATCCCTGCAGAGGACAGATATCATTTTGTTTAAAATATATAAAAACTTTCTTTTGAATGTTCTCCAACCTATCTAAGTGTGTTTGATACAATGGTGCCCAGACCAAACTAGAACATTCCAGTTGAGACGAAGGCATAAAACAAGATATTCTAAATTATTCAAGTCCCTACACTTTATAGCCACTTTACAGAGGTGTTCTACTTTCAAATGGGTCACACTGTAAGTATTTAGTTACTTGAAAATGTCCGAATAGAATGAAACTAGGAGAATAATATAAAATAAAGTGAAAATTTGACAAAAAAGAGTTTTTTTAAATAAATTTTTTTTATTGAAAATTTTCAATTATCATAGCATATTCCTATACTTAATACTTTCAAAGAAATATGTAATATGACGACTATTTTTTATTTTATTTACCGAGTGGCACAGGAAACATGTAACACGCTGTAACATTGTTATTTAAAAAGATACAATTTTGAAATGTATAGTTGCCGCTTATTAGGCCAAACAACCTATTTCCTGAACTTCCAGTTTAATTGGAGGTAATTCACAAAATTTGCTATTTTAAATAATACCCCTGTATATCAGATGATACAGATATTATTTTACTTTCTTCCCTGATACGTATTGTTCACAACTTTATTTGAGTATTTTACGAGCGAGCGGGGTTAAGGTCTGGGCTTCTGGCTGGCCAGAACTACTCGGACAAAAAATAATAACTATTTGAGGTGGGATATCTTTTAAGGCAAAAAACTGACCTAATCTTTGTAGAACATTTAACAACTGGTTGGTACATCACGGAAATTCGCTGGAGCCCCACGTTGTAGCTTTTGCTCCAAATTGATGACGATTTTATTTTAATGTAGGACAATGCACGTCCTCATAATATTGTCCGAGTAGTTAGAGAGTATTTGTCAGAAGCCCAGACCTTAACCCCAAAGAGCATTTATGGGACCATATGAAAAGAAAGGTTCGTTCGGCACTTAATCCACCACAAACTTTGGCTCGGCTAAAATCGGAGTTTTATCGGAGGTCTGGCAAAATATTGATCAAATGTTAATTTGCAATTTAATTTTAAGTAAGTATGCCAAACCGGTGTCAAACCGATATTACTCGTTATTAATCTTGTATTAGTTTAATTTATTTAATGTAATTATTATTCTTGTTTTTGTTATTAATTGTTTTTTGCTATTGAATAAAATTCTTAGGATATAAATTATTGAAATTTTTTTCTGTGCAGTGACTATAGTAGAAAAGGCCGTCATTATGACACTTATAAAAGATATTTTCATAGCCCTCTAATTGCTACAGATGAAATTAAAATTTTAGTGATTTTACATGTCCTAATACTTTTTGAGTTTCCCTGTATAACAACGCATGCGGCTTAACCAAATATGTGGTACTAACTTGCTGAAGAAATGTATAATCTGCATATAGAAATTTACCGAAATTGCTTAAATATTGACGAAAATATGAGTACATAAAGTTGATCTATTTTTTACATATTCCATAATATTTATGCGAAGTGTATACAGGGTGTCCCGGAAATAAGTGTACAAAAAGAAATCACATATTCCCGAGGTCAAAATAAATCGATTGGACCAAACTTACCTCTATACCAAAATTGGAGCTACAGGCCCCTAAATGTGGGCCCCTGAAGACGGTATTTATTTATTACCTCCGAAACTGTTCAAGTTAAAGTAATGAAATTTTGCACATCCACTAAACTTTCTAAGCCTAACAAAATGAGGTGAATATCATCTCAAAATTTTTACCAAGAGTGGGTCAAGCTATAGGGGTGGGGGGTAAAAATTACCGCAACTTTTTTATTTGTAATTTTTACCCCCAAGCTGTAGGGGTGGGGGGTAAAAATTACAAATAAAAAAGTTGCGGTAATTTTTACCCCCCACCCCTACAGCTTGACCCACCATTGGTAAAAATTTTGAGATGAATTTATCTCATTTTGTTAGGCTTAGAAAGTTTAGTGGATGTGCAAAATTTCATTACTTTAACTTGAACAGTTTCGGAGATAATAAATAAAAACCGTCTTCAGGGGGCCCACATTTAGGGGCCTGTAGCTCCCTTAGGAAGCATTTCGGTATAGAGGTAAGTTTGGTCCAATCGATTAATTTTGACCTCGGGAATATGTGGTTTCCTTTTGTACACTTATTTCCGAGACATCCTGTATATGTTACAAAATATTGAAGCAAATAACAGAATTTCTAGCATCCAAAGCAACAAAATCCTGAAAATAAATAAATCTATTTTTTGCGCTTTTTGATTCTCTTTTAGGCCATGTAAGGCCACATGGTGTCTGTTTTGAAAATGGCAGTTAAAAATAGAAACTATATTTTATCCACACAAGAAATCAATTTGATCTTGTGTCTTTATTTTTTGTTTACTGATTAAGCAATGTCCAGTTTTAAGATAGCCACAAATCGAAAATTAAATTTTCCGTTTTACATATATCTCACCGGCGCATTCGCCATATTTTCAATACATAAAGATTTGTACCTATTAATAAATCACTACTTAATCGATTTTAATATAACCCTCAGCATATTTAGAACGAATTTATCAATGAGATCAAAATCAAGAGTTAAATATTGGGCACATTCATTAATATAAATAAAATTTTCTAAATGATAATCACTCTGAATGATTAAATGGTTTGCTACTGAGGTGACAACGATGCACTTTCCACGTAAAGCGCTATTTTCGATTCAATTCCATCCTGTTTTTATCACATGCCAATACTCGGAATACAAAGTACTAGAAGGAAGGTTTTATGGTTATACTGCACATTTACTGATAAATTCGTTATAATTTGCCGCCGGCGACGACGCAGCGATTTAGCTAAAATTCTGCAGTAATTCCAAACTACCGTTGATATAGTACTAAACGCTATTGTGTAATTTGTTACGGTAATACCAGCAATGGTCAACTATTCAATGCAGACAGATGCATCTAGTTGTTCGTTAGATTGATTTTATACAATGTTGTCGCGATTTGTCTAACTTAGGAGAGGCACATATCTGAAACGAACAGAGATCGGTGGTCCCATTGTCACACGAGTTTTAAAAGATGATAGTAAAACTTTACAGATTAAAAAATTGTGCTCCTTATAAAAAATTTATAAGTATATTTTCTTTAGACATAGGTGTGATTGAGGATTATAATTAAAATAGCCAGATATTGCTTAATGTTTTATCGTTATAGAAAAATATGAATGTTAATTAAAGTGAATTGTATGTACATTAAAACCTTATCGAAATTGAATAATACCTATAATTTTAAGTGTTGCATTCTCATACAATTAAAGTTCACACTATAAATTGTAAGTAAAAGTTTATTTGCAGAGTTTGATTTTATAGCCAACTAAACTAGTAAACGAACTTTTTACGGTGGTTTGGCTCTGCGCTATCACAGTGTATGCTGAATATAAATTTCCACATTTAATTAATTCCGATAGAATAAATGGATTCTACGAGCAAATGATCTACTTTAATTCAACTAATTCCCCAAGCTTTGTGTGCGAGCATCAGCTGAAAAAATACCAGCTGCTTTAATTCCACCTACACAATTACGTTTGCAATAGCAATCTATAAGTTGCATTGGGAAAACACAACGTAAGTAATATTTATTTAATAAAAAAATCGAAGTGGGAATTTCCTATTTTTTCTTATCTTTCTGAAATTTGGCACTTTAACTCTTGAAAAATCACTACTTTAAGGAAAATCAATCTCTTTTTTATATTTACAAAAAAGTTGCACGTTAATTTTAATATAGACATCCGATTTTTTTTTACTTATGAAAAAATTTTGGAATTAGTATTTATTGTTTTAAAAATTTAATGTTTTAATTATTTATGTCTGTTATATGTCTGTATGTAATTAGAAACTTACATAATAAATAATTCGCAACAAATCAATCGTATAGAAATCTGTTTATTTATTTCACAATATTATTTTATTGCTAATTTTGTAAGAAATGTCAAGTTAAAAGTTTACATATAGAATTAAAAAATTATAATGGTAACAATTTATTGTCTAACGAAATGCAATCATCTAGTTCTTCTCCGTACGAGTTTGATGCTTTTATTGTTGTCTCTGTCGTTCCTGAATTACATATTATTTTGACATTTTTTTGTAATCACAATAATTATGTTTATAAAAAGTGCTTAATAATAGTGACATAATAAAAATATGTTTTTATTAAAATTTCCTATTTCCAACGGTGTAAACGTGCCTAAGAGTGGTAAAAAAATTGTAGTAACATAAACATTGTTTTAATAGAAGCATTAAAGATTGAAGAGTTTATTTGTGAGGTGCTGAAATTGGTAACTAAAAGTTGTACTTCTCATACAATTTCTGAAAGAAGTTAGATCACAAAAAGTGATGTATTAATTTAATTTTTTCTACAGTTTTTCTGAAAAATTACTACAAAAATCAATCAAAATTAGAAGTTTTGTATAAGATTCTTCGGTTTCTCTTCCGCGTTGAATATTCTGATTTGTAACTCAATATTTATAATTTCCTAAAAATACTGGGTGGGTCAAAAAATTTTGCACTTTTTACGATTGACTATAACTTTTTTGTTTATTAACCGATTTTAATGACCTAGGTGTCGTTGTTTACATAAAAGAATGGACTATCGATGAAAAGTTTTAAAATGGCCGATTCTTTAAAATGCAAGATGGCGGCCTCGTTTAAAAATAACCCTTTGTTTGGTCCAATTGCTTTTGAAGAAAAATTGTCAAAATAACACATCTAATAGAAAAAAATAATAAAATTGACCTTTTTCTACATTTTAAGACCTTGTTGAGAAAAATCGGTCAATCGGGAGAGGAACTATACGTACTTAATCATATAAAGCATCTTTTTGTCATTCTTGTCAGGTCAGTCAGGTGACAGATAAATATAAACATAAATTTTTCATTGCTTGTGACAATAGGTAATTGTATTGTAATAAAAGGTAAATAAATACAATTTGTTAAATTCAGAATTGTATTATCACTACATATTATAATTGCTAAAAATAATGGTTTTCTTACAAAAAATTATTCCAATTTGACATTTAAAAATAATTATGACATTTTCTATTGTCATATAAAATTTTAAATAATTATGAGATTTCTTAATGTCACTGAAAATTATTCAAAAAATAGAGTTAATTAATCTTAATTTCACAGTTTCTCAATTAAAAATAAATTTAATATGCAACTCGGCATTAAAATTCCTCATGATAAAAAGTTAAACTTTAGTGCCTTGTTACATAAATAACTATTTTAACTAATTATCTACTTATATGTGATTACAGGGAAAAAATATAAAAGAAAGAAGAAAGTGCAATTTAAGTATTACAGCTTAAGAATGACAAAAAGACACTTTGTATATGATTACGTATAGATTCCGCTCCCGTTGGACCGATTTTTTCATCGAATTCTTAAAATGTAGAGAAAGGTTAATTTGAATGCTTTTTGCATTGTATGTATCATTTCGACGTTTTTTCTTTAGAAAGATTTGGTCAAAAAAAAACTATTTTCAAACGCGGCCACCACCTTACATTTTAAAAAATCGGCAATTTTTAAATTTTCACTGATAGTCCATTCTTTTCTGCAAGCAGCAATGACGCCAAGATCATTAAAATCAGTTAATAAACAAAAGACTTATGGGCAAACGTAAAAAGTGCAAAACTTTTTTAAATTACACAATACATGCACATATTTAGTGGAGAGTGGGGTATAATGATCCCTTAAGGTAAAATGATCCCATCCAATATTTAGAAAACCAGCGGTGCCATTTAGTTAACCGTGGCCGAATGTTATAGTTGAAGTGTTCTATAGTCACCAACAGCAATATGGTTAGTGTAAATACGTTTGAAGAGACGGTTAACTTCGTTTGTTTTTAAATGACTTTATTTAGGCTTTATTCAAGCATAATAACAAAAACCTATCCAATTTGATATACTTCGTTTGTTTGTTTTGTGATTTTCCCATATAAAATAAGCTCATTTTAAAATCGGTATTAAACCTAGTTGGTATTGTTTATTGAATCGGGTGTGTGCATATCTTGTTATGGCATAGTTGGCCTTTAATATCCTTAGGTAATTGCACACATACCTGTTCATTGAAAATTTTTAGGTTAAGTGAAAATCACGCAGTACATTTGGGGCAAAACGATCCCCAAAACGATATGTACAATTTTTTATCTT
Organism: Rhagium mordax; assembly: GCA_963680705.1. Lineage (NCBI taxonomy): Eukaryota > Metazoa > Arthropoda > Insecta > Coleoptera > Cerambycidae > Rhagium > Rhagium mordax. Next base: position 11,598,537 of record OY796657.1, read on the forward strand.
TCATTTCCCCATTTCGCCAAATTCAATCGCTTGGAAAAAAATCAATAAAGGTGCGACAAAGAATCTGTTCACATGGTTTTATTTACTGATATCTGGACTTTTATAATTTCCCATATAATAAGAAAAAAATATTATACCGGGTGACTATCTCTACAGATATAAAAAAAACTTGAATTAAAAAAGTTCGGTCCTGGAATTTTTTTATATTATTATATTAACTGTGATAAGTACACAAATTGTGATAAATAGTAAGAAAGTTCTGGCCTAAAGAAATATTGGCCATAAGTAGTTTGTCACCCTGTATCTCAGTAATTAAGCGCAACAGACAAATTTCTAAATTAAACAATATAAAATAATTTGCGCGGTGCATTTTTCTACAAACTATATTAAAAACGAAAAATAGATTTTTTTTCTTTAGGCTTCTAACCACGTAGCCAGTCGCAAAAAAATATTCCTTTTTTCACACAGCGGACATTAATACTAACAACCATAATTAAAAACAAGAAACAAAAGGAAACAAAAAGGGACACACGCTTCTTGTTCAGGAGTCTTTCAGGACCTTATATAGGTATTTACGCAATACAGTTTTAGACTACGGATAGGAGGTATCATCTTACGGAGTATCAGATACAAAGGAAACGAAAGCTAAACCTAAAGCTCGATTTAAGTCGCTTCTAAAAATGCGATTATGGCATCAAAAATTTGTTTGTTATTTAACGATAATAATGACGGACGTTGAATGGAGGCTGTACAGGGTGTTTCCTATATAACTATACCCCCCCTTATTTCGGTGAATTACCACCGATTTTAATTTTTTTAAAACCGGTCTAACACAGAATTTTCCGTAGATTTTGAATATGCTATTACTTTTTTTCCTACTTCAACCGTATACGAGGGGCAGAAAAAAGTATGGTTTTTTTAAATGGAACACCCTATATATTTTTACATATTTGGATTCGCCTCGTCCTTCTGATTACAAATATATATGACACTTATGTATTTGCTATAAAAATGGCGTAAATAATTGAATTTAAACTTGGGGCGTTTCCTTCAAAACTATACCCCCCTTTTTTCGGTCAATTATTAACGATTCGAAATTTTCAAAACCTACACAGATTTCATATATTCTATTACTTCTTTTCTCCCTTCAACGGTATACGAAGGGTGGAAAAAAGTATGGTTTTTTTTTATGGAATGCCCTGTATTTTTTTACATATATAAGTATTATATATATATTTATAATTAGAAAGGTAGGGCGGATCTATTTATTGTATTTATTTTATGTAGTATATTTTCTATTAAATTCGATATTATAATATATAAATTGAATTCGATACTAATTTCAAGCAAACTAATATGACAGCAGTTGTGCAGTTGTTATTTATTATATCTGGCCTTAGTTCACAGCCGTCTGTTACAAAGAAACTTGAAAATTGTATCATTTGCGGGGTAGCAAGTAAATCTTAAGAACATATTTTAATTTTCCTTATCATTTTAATATCCATAAGCACATTCGAATAAAAAATATTGTATGACACACAGACGAAAAACTGTTTTTCGGACTCCTACGATATTTCATGGTCGCCCGAAAAACTAGATTTTTTCATCCTTATGACATAAACTACTATTAAAAGGCACAATATTGGAAAATCAATAAAAGCAATTACTAAAAAATGGAGCTAAATTTAGATATTACAATTAATATTTCAATGATTTACTTCTTGTCAAAAACAATTTTATTAATGCTTTTTTTAGATGTTCTTTTGTTTCTTCTAAGAACGCGGAAATATAGTTTACAGAGAATAAGAAAATTCTTGTTTTTGCACTTTTTAATTATATCGATCACTAATTCATTTAAAAGTAACCTGTTGTAAAACCAATAAATAATGAAACACCCTGTACAGGGTGTTTCCTATAAAACTATACCCCCCCCCTTATTTCGGTCAATTACCACCGATTTAAATTTTTCAAAAACCGGTCTAACACAGAATTTTCCGTAGATTTTGAATATGCTATTACTTTTTTTCCTACTTCAACCGTATACGAGGGGCAGAAAACAGTATGGTTTTTTTAAATGGAACACCCTATATATTTTTACATATTTGGATTCGCCTCGTCCTTCTGATTACAAATATATATGACACTTATGTATTTGCTATAAAAATGGCGTAAATAATTGAATTTAAACTTGGGGCGTTTCCTTCAAAACTATACCCCCCCTTATTTCGGTCAATTATTAACGATTCAAAATTTTCAAAACCAACACATAGAATTTTTCGTAGATTTCATATATGCTATTACTTTTTTTCTCCCTTCAACGGTATACGAGGGGTGGAAAAAAGTATGGTTTTTTTTTATGGAATGCCCTGTATTTTTTTACATATATAAGTATTATATATATTTTTTGTAGCGTCCCTTGCCATGGGTCATAAACATTATTAGTTAATGGGTCGTCTGACACTTCAGACAATCACCCTAATATAAATACCAGCCTCTTAGCCTGCTCTTTAAGTAGGGCACTAATGCCAAATCATGTTTACTTAAAAATAAGATATTTGTATATAGATAGTCAGTTGTCAACCAGCCCTCATACAGTTTGTACATATGTTATATAAATCCAATACCCTTCTAACATCGCTTTTATTTTAGTGGCGCATAACGCTACATTGGTGACCCCGACGTGATTTTATTTGTAATATGGATTATATAGTTGATGTTTTGCTGGAAAGAAAAAAATCAAGTTTTTGAAGTCCTGTACCTCAAAACCTATTGGTCGCACAAAGCTGCACCTAGTCTCTAAATGAAGGAAATTTTATCGGATTGAAAAAAGCTGAGATACCCTTCTACGTAGCAGTGGCGTATCCAGAGCTTTGCTCTGGATGGGGTAATAACCAGTGGCGGCTCGTGGGTTCAGATATGCGTGAAGAGCTCAGAGCTAAAAAGCTGTGTACACGGGGCAAGAGTTGCAGGGGGTGCGGGGGGCGGCAGCCAGGAATTTCAAGGTCATTGTGTTTTACAAGTACCCCAAAATTTGTATTAAACTCTACATTGACATTAATAAACGTGGCTTTTTTAATGCCTGTTCATTGCGCGAGATAAATTTTTAAGATCGTCATATCCAGATTTTGACCTCGATTTTGATTTTGATCTCGATTTGAAAATAATACACAAGGCCAACAAAATAATTTTTTTAAAGTTAAACAACCAGTTAACCAATTGCATTTATCATACATGCATCAATGAAACCACGAGTTTGTTTACCTTGATTAATTAAAGTTTTACTTAGATCTGGTGCTTCCAACGACTGAATGGTGTTTCGGACCACCTCTAATATTATAGTAACAGTAGTTGTCCTCTTATCTATGGTAACAGTGGCCGGTGACCGGCTGAGAGAGAAGCGTGATTGAGAGGCACACGCGGCGACATGCGCCGTAAGTTATAATATTGTGACATTGTCGCATCGCTCTTGTCTGTTGCCTCGCACTCCACGTAGACACAAATTAATACTCACTATCACAGTAAATTAATTAAATTGTAAATTTCGAAGGAATTTATGTTTTACAGGAGAATTTTGATTTTTGTTAATTGTTACAATTATTATTGTTACCTTTGATTATTGTTACAATTGTTATTCTAAGCTCTGGGGGGGGGGTAATTACCCCCATTACCCCCCCCCGTAAATACGCCACTGCTACGTAGGATCCACTATCTACAAGTTATAACCCAAAAACTAAAAAAGTCAAAAAAATCGTCTTTCGAAGCTGCAAACTTGGTTTTATGCAGCTAATATGAATCCTAAAAACATATCAAAAATTCATAACTACCGGATTTTTTGAGAACTAGAGTGTATTAAATGACTGGCCTATTAGATTATTTAGAATGTACAATCAATCTACAATAGGGGTAGCTAATAATATTGCTATTAAATTTTTTCGTTTTGCCAGCTTGGATTAAAGTGCCTACCAGATCATACCGTTTGTTAGTAGAAAAAAATCGTACACTGAGGAAAAATATTTGTAACCAGAACTAAAAATCTCATAACCACAACAAAACTTCTTAATAAAATAGAGGGCAGGAAGGTAGATTTATACCCACAACTAAATACAACTTTCTGGAAATTCTTAGTTGTCTTTAATAAAACATTTTAGTTAAAATTAACTAGTTACACCATAATTACCTAAATGAATTATCATCACAAATAATATTATTGCGGTAGTAAATAAACAAATGTAGTTGCCTTTACAAAAAAAAAGTTTTATTTTTTAGTTAGGGCTACTAGTATTATTTATTACGTGTACAGACGACCCATTGACTAATAATGTTTATGACCCATGGCAAGGGACGCTACATATTTATAATCAGAAAGGTATGTAAAAAAATACAGGGCATTCCATAAAAAAACCATACTTTTTTCCACCCCTCGTATACTGTTGAAGGGAGAAAAAAAAGTAATAGCATATATGAAATCTACGAAAAATTCTATGTGTTGGTTTTGAAAATTTTGAATCGTTAATAATTGACCGAAATAAGGGGGGGTATAGTTTTGAAGGAAACGCCCTAAGTTTAAATTCAATTATTTACGCCATTTTTAGAGCAAATATATAAGTGTCATATATATTTGTAATCAGAAGGACGAGGCGAACCCAAATATGTAAAAATATGTAGGGTGTTCCATTTAAAAAAACCATACTTTTTTCTGCTCCTCGTATACGGTTGAAGTAGGAAAAAAAGTAATAGCAAATTCAAAATCTACGGAATATTCTGTGTTAGACCGGTTTTTGAAAAATTAAAATCGGTGGTAATTGACCGAAATAAGGGGGGGTATAGTTTTATAGGAAACACCCTGTACATAAGAGTAACAAAAAAAAATTGTAACAATCTTTAATAGACATTGGTGAATTAAACAATATAAAATAATTTGCGCTGTGCATTTTTCTACAAACCACATTAAAAACAGAAAATTGATTTTTTTTGGCTTTGGGCTTCTAACCATGCAGCCAGTCGCAAAAAATATTCCTTTTTTTACACAGTGGACATTAATACTAACAACCATAATTAAAAACAAGAAACAAAAGGAAACAAAAACGGACACACGCTTCTTGTTAAGGAGTCTTTCAGGACCTTATATAGGTATTTACACAATACAGTTTTAGACTACGGGTAGGAGGTATCATCTTACGGAGAATCAGATACAAAGGAAACAAAAGCTAAATCTACTTAAAGCTCGATTTAAGTCGCTTCTAAAAATGCGATTATGGAATCAAAAATTTCTTTGTTATTTAACGATAATAATGACAGGAGGTTGAATGGAGGCTGTTCATTTACTAATAACCTCGTACAGTTTAGTACTTGCCTGAATATTGTTGAGGCATTCAAAGAAAAGATGATCAAGATGACCAGTGGAGTTAGTTAAAATCGAAATTGATAGTTTAAAGTTATTGAAGGAGTAGACAAAAAAACAAAAAGTCAGATATGAGAAAATTTCTTATAAATATGGAGATAAAGAACTGAAAGCGTTTTTAAGTTATTTTCGTCACCAAATAACTTGTTTTATTAATATTATGTTCCCAGTAATGTAAAATTCTATCTTGCATACAAAATAACTGAATGTATCACATTTATTTGAAAGGAATCATATTAGCGTCCCCTTTGCTTATTACGAGTATTCAAAAGAAGCAGATGTCCAAAATAAAAATATAAACCCCCTAAATACAGTCAATATTTAACATTTGCAATAAAACAAACAGTAATCTTTCCAACATAATCATATACCTATAGCGAAACATACTGCGAATATTTTTATTTATTATTCCCATGTTCGGCAAGGTTAATAAATAAGAAGATATCTCTGGTTTATAGAAGGATGGAAATAGGGTTTGAAAAAATACAGCAATAAATGGATATTTCATGGATTCTCGGAATGAAAGGGCACGACTATGTATGAAGTGGGAATAAAGTACCACATAAACAAAGTGAATGTCACAGTTTTGGTGTGGTTCCAAATGGCGCTCTTATACACGATGTGTAAAACAGTACAAACGAGAGCACGTTTGTGTGCCTCCAAAAATTGTTAAGCCCTTAAGCTGCTACCGATTTTTTTAAATGGCAAAGTTAAATCAGTGAGAATATACTCTGTGTAACGGTTATCGTTTAACTTCAACGGGAAGAATTCTACATTCAAATTTTACGTTTTAAATCAAAGTTATCGTGTCTAAAAGAAACGATCGACAGCCATAAATCCTACCGTATAATAATACACACGTATTCTTCCTCGAGGTTTATGATGCAAGGAATTGAGGACTTTAGCGCAAAAATATGTTTAAAGAAAATGTTATCCGATTAAAATATGCTTATGGATGCTGCTCAATAGTAATAAAAACCAGAACATTTATTTACATACTTATAACGCCTCAAAGGAAAGCATATGAAAAACCACGCCTCATATAGAAACAATAAAAAGGTCAAAAATGAATATCTAACCCCTTTTCAATAGGAAATCCATTATAGAAAAGGTGAAGCCGCAGAAAAATATTTCATTGTCCAAGACATTTATTTCACAAATAAGGATTTATAGTATGTGCTCTTATTTTACAATGTCGTTCTTCAATTGTATTATAGCTTGGCTAACCGAGAGTTACCTAGGGAGTTGTTTTTACAATGGACGTCAAGTATTACGTCAATTATTTCTGTTTTATGAGTTTTCATGGTTTACACAAGAATCGAACAGGAACGACTTTCCTAAATTGAAGTATCCACAAATACACATTCAGGAAAATTCCACTTACAATTGGATATTGGAAAATATGAAATGTTCATATATTTATTTCTATAAGTACTTATAAAAATGTGAAACTTAACCCGTATATAATTTTAATGAATGAATGTTTTACATAATCCCCATATAACATCATCCCCAGGCCATCATCATCCAAAAAAACGGTAATATAATTTAAATATTTCTTTAAACTTAAACTCGATTTCACAAACATTACAAAGAAAATTCAAAAATTCTTGTACTATTTAATTATTAAATTGTTGGAAGTAAAAAAATTTTGCAAGACTGCTGGCGATTAAAGTTAAATTGTTAAAAAAAGGTGTAATTAAATGTTTGTATGAAAGAGCTAAAATAATCTCTTCAACAAATGAAATTTTTAATGACGAAAAACTTTTTATAAAAACTGTCTTAAAAGAAAATAATTATCCACAGGATTTTGTTCAGATCATTCTTAACAAAAACCAAACCTTTTAACAGTGTTCAAAAATCTAAAAATTGTATTTATAGCATTCCATGCGAGTGTGAAAAGCTATATATAGGTGAGACGTCTAGACCATTAGAAGTTAGAATATCTGAACACAAAAATAACGTTAAAAATTACCAAGTTGATAAATCTACATTGGCACAACATGCTTGGAGTAATGGCCACAGATTTAGTTGGACACAGGCAAAAATAATTCAAACGGAGACACATTGTAATAAACGAAAACTTAAAGAGAGTGCCTGTATTCAACTAAATAGTACCGACTGCGTCGCTACTAGTTCAGTGTTGTTAGACGAAGTCTGGCTACCGATTCTCCAAAAAGAAGTACGTGACGGAAATATCAAAATAAATTAGAATTCTTTATCTAGTGATCTATGCATTAATTAATAATCAGTGTCAGGTGTCAAAGTGATCTTTTTTGACAAGTCATTTTTTGTAATCACAGTTGAAAAAGGACCTAGACTTTGGTTCGAAACGTTCTGTTAAGATAAGTTATTGTTTTATAATTGGTTTTTTACATATCATATAAATATATATATATATATCTATATATTATATAATATACATTTTGTTATATTTTCTAGTGTAAAATACTAGAAAACCACTGATACGAATTTTAGATAACAATATTGTATTTATATTCATTTAGAACTATATACAGTGGTTTTCTGGGGCAAACTGTTGAGGTTTGCCTTTGATACTACATTTTTATCTTGACATATTTTGGCAATTTTCTTATTTCTATTTATTTTTTAGAATTTGGCGTGATTCCCAGAATTAAGTTCAATGAATATTAACTATCCGCCACAAATAAACTACAAACAATATTTAAATTGTTCTGAATTATGGAAATTCAAAAAAATATGCTAGTGGAAAAATTCAAGTAGAAATAATATTTTAAATCGATTTATATTGGAACAAATCTAATACCAATTAATTATTTATTTAATTTTAGTGTCCAGTTGACTATTTATATTCTAGCATAGATTTATTAATTTTGAAAATTTGTCGAAGATAAAAAAATTATTTTATATAAAAAAACCAATATTTTCCATTATTATTATTATTTTAACCTGCCCAACAAAACGACCGTATTAATATTAAATTCGTGCTAAACTGACGTTAAATGATTAACTAAAATATGTGTCATTGTCCCACCACTACGACTAGCTGGAATTTTCTTTCTACATGTAGATATAAGTAGTCAAGGCATAGAGCCAAGGGATAATATACCCTAATGAACATTTTCTCATCGTAATGAACCCGTTAAGAGTTAAGCTCAAGGTGATGCTATAATAATCTCTTCTCTGTCTCCTTCTAAATGGTCTGAGAGATAGAGACGATACATTCGGTTCTTTGAAAGATTAAATACTGACGACTAAGTGATTTTTCCCACAAACCGTTCCATCTAGAAGTTATTTAATTGTGAAGATTAGTGTGGAGTCGTTTATTGGAGTTCTTGCTTTTAAACGAAATTCCCGTTATTTTTGGATGGAACTGCAATTACGTTTTCTATCAATATCATACAGGGCGGGGAAAAAGGAGCGCATAATGCCTATAACTTTATAGAAAAATAACTTTGATAGTTGTTTCATTTTATTTGTTTCTTATAGGCATACTAATTTTGATGACGCTTTATCTTACGTAACCTTTACTGTTTTTTTTCCAAAGGTCTGGAGCTGACTGTCTGTCAAAGAGACTTAGACAATTGCTCAAACGGGTTAATTAGAAATAAATGACTGAAATAATCGTGAATAACTCGTGAATTTTACCTATGTAGACCAACGTATTTATTTATTAAGAAATTAATGAACAAATCAATAAATAGGATATTGCAGCGACCTGACAGTCGAATATATACAAATTTGAAAACGATAATAAACAGGCGGACTGGAAATCAAGAGTCTTTACGCGTGAATACGATTTTATTTCGGAAGACGGTGAATTTGGATAACCGGTGTCTGTTTTCTCGGTTTGAAATTATTTCGGACGGCAAGTAAACGAAATTTCCAACAGGATATAATATGAACGGCGGGCAGTCGGTTAGCTATAGATATATACAGAATATTTTATAATACGGCGAACTACTGCCACGAACATAGAGCTATTATTTATCAATGACTATTTTTCGTAACTTATGTTTTTTTTCGGTAAAACTTTATGCATATGAGCTTTATAGATGGCCCGAGCGAGCAGATCTAACTAGCCGATGCATATTTTATTAAACAAAAAACCAACGGAGGTATTACTAATTAGCTCTAGTTTGATTTAGTAGTATAATACAGCGATACTCAAGAACAATAAGATCTCTGAATATCTATACTTAACTGAAGGCGGTGCGGACGGATAGTAGCGGACCATGGTGTATTCTTACCAATATTATTTTCAAGAAAATTTACTAATTTAACTCGGAACGGCGGTTATGGACGGAAACGGTGACTGCTTCGGATTGATCTGGAACTGGTGACTGAAGATCGGATCTGATGCGGACTGTCTCGGACCATTGAGTAAAAAATAATAGAGGCGCAACTGTCAAGGTTTCGAGATTTTACTGTTGTGTTTTTTTATCAATAGCTTTATGATTGTCTTCAATTTTAAGGGCTATACAGCCACATTACAAATACCTTCCCGTAGCACTAAAAATTGTTGGCAAACATGAAGTTATTGGCAAAAAAATACAATACTAAAATCTCGAAACCTTGACAGTTGCGCCTCTTTATTACTTTTTACTCAATGCTCGGACTGAACTTGAACTGCTGCGGATTTTCTCGGACTAAACCCGGACTGGACGCTCCTACGGCGTTTTAGTACTTTTATGACGTATCTAGATGGCGCATTAAAGGGGCGTACTAACTTGAAACGAAGGACTCGTACTCACAACACAACGTTACTTACGGAGGTCGGGCGTATTATGTAATTAGTAACATTGACTCGGAGCATCAATAACCGGAAATGAGTTACTTGCAATTTCTAGACTATATTGCGAAAAGAAACGAATTAAAACGGAAACGGATTAATATTTTAATCGGTTTTAGTAACTAATGATTTTTATTTCCGACTCGGTCATTATTTATAATAATTCTCGGATTTTAATTATACGGGGGATTATCGAAAATTAATCAATTAATTACTTGACTGCTTGTTTACCAGCGGGTTTTTTCACAACTCATTACTAACTTAACTAAAACAGGACTAAAAAGCGGCGGCAGGGTGTACCCAAGTGACAGTAATATTTAAAGCAAAAACGAACATTCCTTGACTGGAAAAATCACTTCGTTACATAATACAACATCCAAACAAAAACATCCAGTTTGTTATATTTATACTGACTGATATTCTACTTTAGAACGCAATTATCGAATACGGTTAAACTACATTTATAACTGCAAGATAATAATAATTTTAGTGCAGAGAGAAGAGGTTAAAAAAGAAGTAACAAAAACAAAGAATGAGTTCTGAAATAAAATATGTGATGAAATTAATGTATAGGATGAAATTAATGTATAAGTTTGAAACAAGTCAATAGAAACAGGAGAAACATTCAGATGATTTAGATAAGACAATGGAAAGAATACTATCAAAAAAATGTTAAATGTCTAACAAGCAAAAAAAGTTGATTAATTTGTAAGTTGCTCAATGCTTCAAAAATGGTCACTTCCCTTTTTTTTAATATTAACCCGTTTTTTACACCATTGTAAAAAGTTATTTTTTATCTATATAAAGTAACAGGGCAATAAAGTAATGATATTTTAATACAAATTAATTTAAATATTTTAAAATGGGCACTTCACAGGCAAGTAATAACAGTTTGGTTTATTTTATTTTGGCCAAATATTTTTGTCTTTATAATATGAAACTTCCGTTCTCGATTTTTACAAATTATTGTTCTTAAGAAACATCACCCTCCCCCACACAAAGCAAATTTTATCAAAATATCTCGTATATTCGTAGACTATCACGGCATACAAACAGACAGAGTGACAGATCAATGGACAGACATGTTTTAAAATATGTTTTTTTAACTAAGTATATAATTCTATGTTTTTTTTATTACCAATCCGTCCTAGCACATAAATTACCAAATTTTGTTAAAATATTTTAAAAGCTATTTAAATAGAACACACCGATAGACCAACAGACAGTAATTCCCAGATAAGAACTCTAATCGGGCCTTCAGAAGAATATCAAACACCAAATAAAAATTGTAAAGTCAAAAATGTCACATTTCTAAAATTTACACTTATATTATTATTATTGGCGCTTCATCTCTATGAAATATACAGGGTTCTTCAAAAGTCTGGAAGCGGCCGATTTTCTCGAAACTACACGTTTTAGAAAAAATGGCCCATATATAAGTTTTTTTGGAAATCTACTAGACGATGATCATCAAATTTTCAGTAAGTGTTTTGTTTCAAAGTCATTTGAAGGTCATCTCCCTGGAAGAGGATAGTTACGAAGATATTCAACGTCGATTTCAACGTTATCTAAAAATCTGAGGATGGTCGATTTTTTCGGTATACGTTTCAGAAAAAAGTCATTCGTATAAAAATTTTTCAGTGTTTGTAAATATTCGTGACCACCCGGCAAAGTAAAGTAAATTATATTAAATTTTGGAAAGGACGCCACACATTTTCTTAGGTACCTATATTTGGCGTCCTACCATATAAGCTACATTTCTGCTATATTCTACAATCTGTCTCACCAACAGATATGAATAGACTCCTCCCCAAAAATGCCCGCTAAATTTGAATGGAATTTCTCTGTTGGTCGTATTTATAGAACCCGAATTACAAAGCAACCGCTAGATTTGACTGACAATGGCCGACTCTACAAAGTACCTACTCGCGAACGCGTTAAACTTTTACATTTTTTGCAACAGACCAATCAGCTTATGTTATGATTGTCGCGAAACGCATAAACGCTAAACGTATTAAAAACGCGAATAAATAGGGATATTCGTTTTTGTGATATTATTTCTTAATTTACGTCAGCTGTTTATGTTAAATGAATTCGTTGAGATTTATCTTATATAAAGATATCTTACTTTGTGTATTAAGGTACGTATAAGAATTTAACCTTATATGTGTCACGTATTAAGTGTTAAGATATGTAATGCAAACGGTTAATAATATGCTTAAATGTTAAAACGTTTTTTTTTTTAAGGTTAGGTTTTCATAGAAATCTGATGGCTATCACAGCTTTCGTTAATTTCATTAAGTAAAACTGACTATTGCGCACACCGTTCTGCGCAATCTTCAAATTAATGGGGAGGAGTCTATTTATATTTGTTGGTGAGAAAGATTATAGTCGAAGTTATTCTTAAAAAGAATTGTGTATTTTTAATAAATCTTTTAATATTCGCCCTGTAAAAATCTAACGCCAAAGCTAGCCTATAGCGGACGTTGAGTCAATAAGATTTTTTGTTAAGATTAACTTGGAATGACAGCAAATTTTTATTTTTAAATAACACACCTTGTATATTATTGCATTTTCAGAATTCTGGAAAAATTCTAAATCGATTTGAACTATTTTGGTGAATGTTTACGCTGACATGATTTTTTTTTAATCTGAATGCTGCGTCTAACTTTACTAATCTAATCACCATAAATGACGCAAAAAATAATGGAAAAATACAAATTTGACTTTTAATCAGCAAATTTAATAATGCATAATATTTCAAAATTAGTTTCTTGCAAAAAAATCTTTTTTCTCTCTCAAATAGCATCACCCTGCAGTATCCCCTCAATTAAATACAACTTTTGAAGAACAATTCAACGGTACCGTGTCAAACCCATTGAGTATTAAACTCAAAAAAAAAAACATTTGTTTTTCATTTTGATAGAAAAATAGTATAAATAAATGATTTTTTAAGTAAGCCATAAAAAACAAAAATTGTTTGACAGCTGCTGTTGCGTTCTTTCGCCGTAAATTAGTAAGATGTTCACTTGTTTGTCTCTTGAATACATAGTAACGTTAAAAACCACGAATAAACAAGCTGCACTGCTTATTAACAGAACTGGATTATTTGTTAATAAGTTTCTTATAACTGTCAAACAATTTTCATTGCTTGCTTTAAAATCATTTATACTATTTTTCTATCAAGAAAAAAGCAAATAATGTTTTTTTTTTTAGTTTAATACTCAATTGATTTTGGGTTTGACGGTATCTACCATCGAATTGGTCTTAAAAAGTTGTATTTAATTGAGGGGGTGCTGCAGAGCGATACTATTATTCGAAAAAAAGTCAAATTTGTTTTTTTCCATAATTTTTTGTCATACTCTAAAAAAATCAAATCGACGTGAAAACTCACCAAAACAGTTTAAACCCAGGATTCCAAAAATTCAATAATATACAGGGTGTTCTATTTTAAAATCTAGAATTGGTGTCACTTCCGGCTAAACCATAAGTTCTAAAAATCTTCAAATGCATTAAAATCATTTTACGTCTATGTATAGTAACTAAAAGTTTTATTTTGACATCTTGACATCAAAATCTGTAATCACACACACATTTAAAGCACTTTTTGTGTTTAAGAAAATTTCACAAACCTCGTTGCTTCGCTCCAATATTTTTTATTTATCTTCAACATCCCAAGGCATGACAGACGGATACAGATACAGATTGATAGACAGACACGTAGACCGCCACCGAACAGATATTTTTTAAAACATATTTTTGAACTACAGTTACAAAATCTGTAGGTAACTCCATTAAAATTCAATGTTCCATTTATTCGTACGATTATTAAATATTGCACAAGACACATTTTGCCTCAATTAAATAAATAACAAACTCCTAATGCTGACGATCTCGAAGTGTTCGCTGCAAAATAACGTTTTAAAGAAAATAACTTATATTCCATAAAAACTGCAAGCCTATAAATCAGAGGATTGTGGTGGCCAACTTTGCTTGCCGTAACCAGAAACAGCGTCGTAAAATACACGTGAATATTGCCGTGAACTATGTAGCAGCGTCGTTCTGCTAATAGGTACCATATTTTCAACGAAACTTCCCTGGAATTAGTCCTTGTTGCCTGTTCACATATTAAACTGATATGATTACAGTGCCGTGCAGTTGTTGTTACCTTTTAGTATGCACAGTGTAGTCCACTTCACAAGTTTGATGATTAGAGGGGACAAATGAACGTGCCATAATTCTCAAAAGAATTCTACTACTAAATAAGAGAAAAGTTCTTATAAATATGGGAGCTGCGAACCTGAATGTTCCCCGATAATGGTCTCCTTTAAAGGTCTCCAAAACGAGTAAAGGTATAAACAGCTTTGGTGAATTAAATAAAATATCTTAACCTTTCAATTTCTTCAGCGCTACATCTATTTTTTATTTTCTTTCTCTTATATGTCTTCAGTTAGACAGTCCCTGTATATGTGGTTCTGTCTCCGTTGTAACTTCCGCTCTTATTATATCTTACAGCACTTACACTGTATGGGAAAATATTTGCTTAGGAAATTATTCTTCATTACTCAAACGGCATTTGTTTTTAATTTTATACCCAGCTTAATATCAACTATCAAATCTACAATAACAATATTGCTAATAGTATGCCTGGTCATGGTTTGGTATAACACAGCTCGTTAAAATTAAATTGACGCGGCAAAATCGACCCTTTGGCACAGAAGGACTGTGCAGCATGTGTCGTTAAATGGTCATTTGGACTATTAGTGAATTTACTATAATATTAGGTTTTATATTTAGGTGTTTCAATTGATTTTGGGTTAAATATACGTTTAACTTTATAGGTTGGAATTTGGATACATCTTGGTTTTCTCAAAGTTTACAACACAATTTTATTAATGAATTTTATGAGAATTTATACTTAAACACATTGACAAAAAATTTATTCGTCCATTTCGCTGTATATTAAAGTATATTAAACGTATGACGATAATTTTTTTTGACTAATTTCCTGCCTGCTTACAGTAGGAGAGTCCTCGACCAGGCAAACAAGTTTTGGTGTTTTCGCGATTTTTTTAAATTTGTCGAAATCTCCAAACACGCCCCCCTTCCGAGCCTTCGTGCCGGCGGCTCCTTCGACTTGGAGCGGCGGCGTATTTTTTTCTAAAACTAGATGAAATTAAAAAATCCTGTGGATGTGAATAGTTTTATCGAATTTTGCTTCCTAAGCGAGTTATGAATTTTTGAAGATGGGCGATTTTTTCGGATTTCGGCGATTTTTCGAACGTGCACCCCTTTGTAACGCGACACAGCCCCAACCGTCGGACCAAGAAGATCCGCGCCCGAGCCGAAGGCGAGGGTAAGGATAGACCTCAAATCATTTTTTTGTTTTTTCGCCCATCTCCGATATTTGCCGAGATATGAATTTTTTAAAAAGGTCGATTTTCGCGAAAAACGGCACTTTTCCGGGCTTTCTAGCTCCTTTGCCCGGAGGATTTTTTCGACTGGATTATTAGGAAAACTAGAACCATCCTTCCTTTCGGATCCCTGAAAATTTCGTCGAAAAATATTCATCCGCGGCCGAGTTATGAATTTTTTTGCGGATCGATACGCGGCGCTCGCCAGATGCGCGTAGTCCGTCCGAACTTATAAGTACAACATACGTTTTCGAAGTATGTCTTTAGGCTAAAATTAAGATTCTTATATCGATCTCATCGCAACACGAGGATTCTATTTTTTTTTCAACAGTTCATGTCAATATGAAAAAAAAACTATTGCGACTGACGCTTATCTCGTTGCTAAAGGGGTGAAAGAAATTATTGAAGATGTAAAAAAAGTGGGTCTTAATAATAATTATTCGATTATCCGAGCTCGGCCGCAGATGGATATTAAACAACGAAATTTTCAGGGATCCGAGAGGAAGGTTGATTCTACCTCCCCTGGAAGTTCGGTCGAAAAAATCCTCCGGGGAGGGGAGCAAGGGTCCCCGGAAAGTTACAGTTTCTAGGCAAAATAGACCTTTTTAAGAAATTTATATCTCAGCTAATATCGGAGATGGACCTAAAACAAAAAAAATCAGTTCTTCACTTTTTCTGCTTCTTGTCCGCCGTCCGGGTCCGGATCCTCTAGATCCCAAAGGAAAGGCTGTGGCGCGTTTCTAAACGATAGGTACATGTTTGAAAAATCGCTAAAATTCAACAAAAGCGCCTCTTTTCAAAAATTCGTAACTTTCTTAGGAGGCAAAAAATCGAGAAAAACGACAAAAAAATGTCAAAATGTCAAAAAAATCAAAATGTCAAAAAATGTCAAAACGTCAAAATGTCAAATGTCAAAATGTCAAAAAGTCAAAAAATGTAAAAAATATCAAAATGTCAGACAAATGTCAAAAAATGTGAAAATGACAAAAAAATGTCAATGTCAAAAAATGTCAAAATGTCAAAATGTCAAAAAATGTCAAAATGCCAAAAAAATGTCAATTTGCAAAAAATGTCAATATTTCAAAAAAATGTCGAAATGACAAAATGTCAAAAAAATGTCAAAATATCAAAAAATGTCAAAATGACAAAAAACTGTCAAAACGTCAGAAATTCCAAAATGTCAAAAAATTCCAAAATATGTCAAAATACCCTTGGATTTACTAAATTACATCTATTAGTTTTCAAAAAAAAAAATACGTCGCCGGTCCATCTCGTAGGAGGCGCGAGTTATTCAGCTCAGCCCGGATGCGTGTTTGGAGAAATTCAAAAAAATTGCGAAAACACGAAATCTTTAAACATTATTTCCAAACGAAAAATTTCCGGCGGGCCGCCGTTCTGGTAAGAAATCCAATTTAGAGGGTCCAACTTAAAACTACATGGTAAATCGCAGTAGGAGCGAACGGAAAAGTAGAATTTTGACGTTTTGACGAAAATTTTTAAGTTGGGTTAAAATTTGCGAATTTCCTGAAGCGAAAAAAATTTATAGATTATATAGATTATAAAATAATTCAAGGTTTATAAGTATCGTGATATCAAATTAGTTTTGAAATGCTGTTGAATAATAAAAAAATAATAAATAAAGAAAAAAATAAAAAATTACAGTACCTACTACAAAATCATTACCTACCGTTACTACAAATATATAAAAAAAGTTGACAACCATTTTCTAATTACCTGCTGTTACCTTTAAAAACTGTCTTTGATGGATTGTTTTAGAGAAAAAAGTTTTTTAAGTAAAATCCAGAATATACAGCTGTTTCTTGTTATATGTATCTATTACCGATTCTTAGATTTTCAGCAGAGTATTTTGCATTAAGGGAGATTTAAACGATAAAAGCAACACTTTACAAAGTCACCGAGTAAGCACATTGATGCAGTGTTCATCCAACACAGGGCTGCCGTAAAGAAAATTGGTGGTTCGTGACTCCATGGTATCATTTGATTTCCAACTTTTTACTTTATTATCTTGTAAATCCACAAAATATGCAACTTCCTCATTCGGTTTAATCCCTGGGTTGTCTTCTTTAAGCAAAAAGCTGCGGTTTAGTTCATTTCAAGCCAAGCTAAATTTATGTGCATTAGAGAAGAAACTTAATATAAAATTCGAAGGGTATAAAAACTTTCTAACACGCAAATTGAAAGCTATAAATCTTAAATATCTCATAATTATTTTTAAGCTTGTAAAAATGAACGCGAAGAGTTTTATTTTTATACCGGTTAGGCGATGCCGAACTGATTTTAATTTACGCAAATCTTTTATGGGGTCACCTCAAGAGAACTGTCTACAAGAATTGTCCTGATGATAATTTGAGAATTTACGGGCGAGAATACGGGCAGAAGTTGAGAGAGTACAAGACAGTATGTTGGACGTTATTCGCTTTCGATTGGTTCGTTGTATAGCTATGGATGTCAGCGGGTATTTATTTGAATATCTCTTATAATGATAAGTGATTTGAATTACCTACTTTACTTTTCCACTTATTGCTATACTGAAATATTATGTTGGTATACTTATAGTTTTTTCATATCCTATTATGAAGAATAAACTGCCGAGTTATTGACATCAATTTAAATGGTTTTCTTACATTGGCGCATTCGCCATTTTATAGGAATTTTAGTAGCAGTTTGGCCTACAGTCTTTCTGATGATTTCATGTTTCAGTAAAAGTTGCTGTCGTCTAGTTCTTTACTCAACAAAACTTTTTACGTATCTCAACAGGAGTGAAAATATAGATTACATATACCAATATGACAATTCATGGTTCATTAATTAATTTATCTTTTAAATTTTAAATTTTACCTAGCTATTACGTCAAGTAGCAGAAACTATTAGTTTTGTGGTGTTTAACTCTTCCATGTTGACTCTAAACCCTGATGGTTACGTGAACGGAAACTAGTTATTTTTTTCTAATTAAATTTGTACTGAAAGAATTACTGAATCCATAGAAATAATTATTTCCTTTTCTTCATAGTCCATTTACTAAAGAAAGAAGTTCTAACTTCGTTGACTCGAAATCGATTTTGAAATTTTTTTTTTTTTGAATTCGGAAAAAGTTTATGGAAAAGTTCCCCATAGGTGGGAACGAGGGTGGGAAGGTGTGCTTTTTGACTTTTCAATAATTGTTATTAACAAATAAGTGTTTTTTAACACACTCTTAATTAAAAAATTTATATATTTATTTAAACAATTGCATGAAATTTTGGGATCACAGATTACGAATCACAAAATGGCGTCTACAAAATAGCGTCGAATGTCTAATTTATTATTTTCTTTTATTTATTATATTAATTAGATATATGGGGTTTTTGGGGTCGCTGATTACGAATTTGGCATTAAAACTAAAATAAAATAAAAAATGGTGGATCCAAAATGGCGGAAAAGAGTCCATTTTTTATTGGTATTTTATTTCTTATACCGGGTGATAACTACAATTACAAACCAAAATAAAAGACATTTATGTGATTCACAGCCACCTACTTCTGTTTTTAAAAATTAAATAAAAAATAGTTAACTCCAAAAATAAATCAAAAAGGCATTATTATACCTACTTACGTAAAATTATCCGCTGGTCTCAAAAATGTCAAAAATATGGGATGTTCCACTTAAAAATCTGATCAATTCCGGTCAAACCGGAAGTACTTTGAAATTCAAAATTATCCTAAAAAATGTGTAATATTGCCTAATTTACGACATCCAAATTTCAAATTTTTATCTCGTGTAGAAAAGAAATTACAGGAAAAAAAATAAAAAATTAGACATTCGACGCCATTTTGTTCTTAGACCGATTTTGAGACCAGAATCGTAATCTGTGGCCCCCAAGAACATTATGTAATCGAATATCAGGTAATTGTTTAAATAAAAAAAAGATTTATAATTTTTTTAATTAAGAGTGAATTTAAAAAAACACGTATTAGTTAATACCAATTGAAGAAATAAAAAGCATACCTTCTTACCTATGGAGAACTTTTCTATAAACTTTTTCCGAAATTTCAAAAAAAAAATCATCAAAATCGGATTTAAGTCAACGAAGTTCGAGCTTTGGTTAATTCTTAGCGTTTTGAAAATGGACTGTCAAAATCACTTCTGTACTCTGATTATGAAAAATTAAAAGTTGTTCACAAACATTATATCAGCAATATATTCTCGGTACCTCCTAGCGTTATAGAATTAATCAAATTTTCTATGCGTCTACTGACTATACCTGCTTAATAATCTTGGACAAATTGTAGGTTGGCCTAAGTTAAAAAAAAAGCTTGTTCTGAAACCCGATGAAGTTATTGAACGAAAGCAAAAAAAGGGAGGTAAAGATAAGAAAGGAAAAGGAAAGGGAAAGGACAAGAGCAGTAAATCCAGTAAGAGTAAGAAAAGCAAATGAAAATCGCATAATAAGTACAATCACTATATTTGTAAAATGAAAGTGGTAATATATGTTGTTTATTGTAATTCAGTTTTCGTTATTTACTTAGCAATATGACTCTAGAAAAATCGAATGAAGAATTATCAAAAAAAGGACATTTTTGAATTATATTCAAAACTTCTTAAGCGAAATTTACATTTACTAAAATTACTTAGGGCCGATATTTTCAGTCTGATTTAACCCTGATTAACTTTAATCATTGATTAATTACCATGGAAACAATTGTCTCGACAATTATTTCCAAGGTAATTGATCAATGGTTAAACTTAATCAGGGTTAAATCAGACTGAAAATATCGGCCCTTAATGTACGACTATTCCTAATATTTATATTTGCATGTTGTGATTTGTAGTCATTTTCAGTTATCATGTCAAGTTTGTTGATTTCATTTAAAAATCTTTTTCATATACGCTGCTGTCTTGATTAATAATTTAAAATTAATAGTTTAAATTCTCAGCTTAAACGGTTTCCAGTAAATAAATTTAAAAAACGTATAAAATCATATTTATTTTTTCTTCAAATATAAGCTCGCAGTGCAATTTTGTTGATTTTAATCTTAATTAAATATTATACAGGGTGGTCCAGATTTTTGTACATTAATTTTGAGAGGTGATAGAAAATCGCAAAATAAGGGGACTTTCCTTGAAAAATGCACCATAACTTAGATACAGGGTGTTGAAGTTTCATTAAAAAAAGCTTTATAATTTAATATCTAAGGAGAAACAAAAGTCATCCTTTTCAAATTTTACACACTACCTTTCTACGTAAATCTGCATCTACTCTTCTAGTCAAAAATAGTAACAGAAAGCCATTGGCATAGATACGGGGGTTACATATCCCCTTTCTAGAAATATGTAGTACGCCACTGGATATTTTTGAAAAAATTATTAAACTGCTAAATTGCCCATGGCATTCTGAAGAAAAATGTGTTCTTGTAAAATTTTGATAGAACAAGCCGTTCACAATGATTGTCCAAATATTGTACAAATAAAGCAATTTACTGAGAGCTACAAGTAGATTTTTAAGTACATTAATTCATTCCTTGTCTTCAGCTTTAGAAAAACTTTTTGATTTTCCATAGCCTATTGTTTTGTTATGTTAAGCAATGAATAAATTTTCTTAAATTAGTCCCTTGAAAAACAATTTTTCCTATGCATGTAATACAATTTTTAACAGCTTTTTTAATCTTAATCTGAAAATGGAAAAATTCGATAAGGCTTCGGATATCTCGAAAACAAAAGACTATCGAGAATTCGTTTTTACACCAAAATATTGGTTTCCAAAAAGTGTCCCAATAATGTAAAAGTGGAAACCTGTTTAACCAAGTATTACTTGGCTACAACCAAAAAGAGAAATCACATTTTTTTTCTTTTAGTTTCTTAAAAATGGTTTAACTAAGTCGTGATTTCTTAACAGATCTGGAATTTGTTAAGACTTCTCTCATTTAACCGCTCTTGTAGCTCTTACCGTTTGTGACAGTCACTTTTTAATGCTGTTTCGTTTAAAAGTATACCAACAGCTTTTCCGTTTAAATTGTTTTTCTATTTATATTAGAGTGCAATAAAAATTTACAAAGAACTTTGCACAAATCTTGTGGGAAGTGGCTCACAGTTAAATTTGTTAATATTAAAATTTGTTGTAGTTCTGAAGTCACTGATTAAAAGTTCAATGGGCGCGAAGCTCTATTAATACTTTTTCGGCGGGAGCCTTCCAAAAATTTATACATTATCAATATGAATGGAATATCTTTAATAACACAAAGAACCTTAAAGGTTACTCTGATTCAACTCAAAATCTCATTAGCTTCCATTTGATGCCAAAACTATTTTTGTACCAAGTTTCATCAAATGCTGTTCAGGTGTTTAACCTGTAGATCAAAGAAAGCCTGAAATTCGAAAATTACTGGGAATCTTAAAACTCAGAATGTTTAGGATCATAAAACCTAAGCACTGTTAAAGAATTACCACCACTTTATAAAAACAAAATAATGGATTTAAGAACTAGAAAACTTTCAAAAAAGTTCATTAAAATCAGTTAAGCCATTTAGACTGCAGCATATATTAATAATAATAATAATAATAATAATAAACGTCTTTATTAATGAAATAATTACATTTCATTAAGGGCGAAGTTTGTAGTCTACAGACTACACTCTTCCACTTAACCCTTACCATATAGGATTTCACAATGTATTTCAAAAACTAATAATTAATATTTTACACCTATATTACAATCTATTAAGTGTTCACTAGAACCGATAAGATGAATACATCAACTATTGACTATGTAACAATTTTTGTTTAATTTTGTATTTAAAAGAATTCAAAGCAAATTTTTTCAAATCCGAATCAATGGCATTATAAAAGTGTATACGTGAATGATTTCCTAAATATTGCAGTGTTATGATTAGGCATAGTAAGAGTTTGATAGTTTCTAACATTACGATCATGAGATTCATCTCTAAACAACAACTTTCTTCTTAAATAGATAGGTATAGATGTTGACAACAAACGATGTACGAATGTAACTAAATGATATTTGTAATTATTTTCCATATTTAACCAATGTAATTGTCGAAATTTTTCTGAAATATGATCGAACTTTCTCAGACCATTAATAAACCGACAGCAGGTATTTTGTACCTTTTGGATACGTCTCTTAGTGTTGAAATCCAAGCACGGATAGTATACTATGTCAGCATAGAAGAAAATTGGAAGCACCATTGTCTCGCATAATTTTTTCCTGGTTTTGTAATTAAGAATATGCTTATTTCCGTACAGTAGTTTTAATCTTACGTAAGACTTTTTTATCAAACTATTAACATGGTTATTAAATTTTAAATTAATATCAATTGTAACTCCTAAATTTTTTGCACTATCTACAAATAATAACTTTTCATTGTTAATCATAATGTTTAAATTCAAGCTAAGAAAATCATAATAATTCTTTTGGCAGAATAACATTTGAGCTGTCTTTTTTGCATTGAGTTTCAAATTATGTTTTTTACAGTTTACAACTATTTGGTTAAGATCTTCATTAATATTTTTAGATACCGTTTCATAATCTTGAAAGCTAAACTTGGTATAAATAAGTTGACTGTCATCTGCATAACAATGAACTTCTGAAAACTTTGTATAAGCATAAATATCCGACGTGTAGATAAGGAATAGAAGGGGCCCCAGTATGGAGCCCTGTGGAACTCCGGACGTTACTAATTCTGAAGATGATAAGCCTACTTTTGTACGAACTATTTGACGACGATTTTCTAAATATGAAAAAAAGAACTGCAGTGAAATTTCATCCAATCCATAATATTTTAATTTTGCAACTAATAGATTATGGTCCACTGAGTCAAAAGCCTTGGAGAAATCTAACAAAACTAATATACTAGCCAATTTATCGTCAAGACTCCTAACTATTATGTCCATGAAATTTAACAATGCTGTACTTGTACTATGTCCGGTTCTAAAACCCGACTGATTTTCTGATAACAGCTTTTGATCATTAAAATACTGTATTACTTGTATATAAACAACCCTTTCTAAAATTTTGCTCAGTATGCAGAGCAAACTAATGGGTCGTAGATCTTCAAAAGTTTCTGGATTGTTAACTTTAGGTATAGGGGTAACAACTGAAATTTTCCATTGACTTGGAAACACTCCTGTTTCCAAACAACAGTTAATAATATTTGTAACATAGTCTTTTATAACTGGCATACATAATATCAACATTTGCAAATTTATGTCATCGTGACCAGAAGCATTTGATTTAATTTTAGAAACAATTGTTTGTATCACGTCAGGTGTCACAAGTTGAAATGAAAAAGTTATATCTCTTATATTTCCTATTATTATAGAAATTTAAGATTTCTTCATTTACTGGATTAGTATTAAAAGCCGTTAAAAAGTATTTATTTAGGTTAATAGGATCTTGTAAATTATCGGGTATATCGATTTTGTTTTTTGCCTGAATATTCATGATTTTCAACTTTCTCCACAGATCAGTAACATCGGTTTCCTTTGTATATTTTAAATATGCTGCCTTTTCTCGTCTTATTGCCGCCGATGCAAAATTGCGCAGATTTTTATAATAATTCCAGTTGTCAGTAGTTTTAGTCTGTGTGTACTTCGTGTTAGCATTATCTCGTTCCTTCATGATTCTCTTTAACGTATAGATAAGCCAAGGTGCCGCAGGTTTATTCATACGCACAGTACAAATAGGTGCATGGGTGTCAAAAATTCTAAGCATATGTGTTGTTAAAAAGTCAACTTTATCCGAAATATCGTCCATATATACAATATTTTGCCACGAAGTATTGTTTAAATCTTCTAAAAAGAGATTATAATTAAAATACTTAAAATTACGAAATGTGTACATTTTTTGTTTTACTTTAGGAATGAATAATTTTATGTTGCAAAAAACTAGTCTATGATCAGAAATGTGATCTGCATTTCTTGTGCCACTGTTTGTCACCATGTCTAGATCATTTACAAAAATCGGATCCAAAAGAGTGGAGGAAAATTGTGTCACACGTGTCGGCTCATTAATAATCTGAGAGAATCCATATGAATCAAATAACTCTGTAAGCTTATTATTTAAATTAAATAAATTAATATTTACACCGCCAGTTATAACAATTTTTTCATATATTGGTAGAATATTAGAAACTACATTGTCAATTGCTTCAATGAATTGCGTAATATTACTTTGTGGGGGGCGGTAAACAGCTCCTATTGCTATTTTAGAATTTTTTAATTTTAAACTGACCCATAATTGTTCAATATTGATATCCTGTGATGTCTCGATTTCAATTCGTTCAAAATTTAATTTATTGCTGACATAACTTGCAACACCACCTCCCCTACCTGTATTACGATCACATCGAAGCAGTCGATATCCAGGAATATTCAAGACATTATCTGGAATATTAGCTGTTAACCAACTTTCTGTCAGCATCATTACGTCATATAAATTTCCTGTTAATAAATTTGAAAAATCTACAAAACTAGATATAAGAGATCGAGTATTTAAATGCCCTACTTTTAGATTAATACAGTTTGTATTTCTATTCATAATTAATTTTTGATTTTAACACTCTGATTTGATGCTGGTAGGAATGGCAATTATTAACATCCATGACGGCATGATCAACAGGTTCATTCTAATATTTTTTTAAAATAACTTTTTTGAGCTCCTAAGGCACTAAAGATTTGATAAAATTGCGATTTCGAATTTTAGATTACCGGCACTGTAAAGAACTTCTCTAACTTTAGTGATAAATTTCAGTATTGGTTCATTCAATATGGTTATTATGATTACTTAATAACAAAACAATTTCTCTTAAAACATTATTTCACCAGTTTGAAGAAACTAATACGAACTTCATGAATAATTGATCCATTCATCATACGTACTATTTACAAAAATAAATCATAATGAATCATACTCTCACTCAGTTTTAAACAAAATGACCCAATAAGTGAATCCTACTTTTTTTTTATTACAAAGCAATTTAGTTTCACCACGATTTCTTGCAAAAGTCCGACATTCTCATTACTGGCTATCGATGAACGTGTCTTAATGATGTTCATTCTTTTTGTGCCACGAAAAAATATTCTTTTGCGTAGCTTGCAATCAAAAATCTTTTTAGCTGGGATTGTAATTAGTATGATGAAAGGAAAGCAAAAAATGAAATGACAAAGGTATCAATCCCAACATTAACTGCTGGATAAAATCCGTATACTTATACAGGTATTCTTAAAAGAGACTGCCCGACGTTAAAAGCTTCGAAAACCTGCTTGATAGATTTGCAAAAACTGACAATGTTCAAAAACCAAAATGTAAATGCATTAGAAAATGTGAACAAGAAAATGAGTTATCTGTGGTGCTGAAAACAATTGGGATCCCTATCAAAAAGTAGGTATAGTGAGTTATGTAGGTAGAAGTTGTTTTTTCTCTTCCTTTTCTTTTTTGGGATTTATTACCACATTTCTTGAAATTCCTGTACAAAAAAGTTGATTTATCTAAAAATTATTCAAATTAACCAATTTAAAACTGAGAAATAATCTATGTACGCCTTTGACGTGATGTCAAAGGAACGGTTAGAGGTGGTTGAGTATTTTTTAGATATAGCAGCAGAACATTTTTGGATAAGGATTTCAAGAAATGCGATAATAAATTCTCTTGCTGCGGATACATCATTATTATTATTATACGAAGAATATCACACTTTTCATCATCCGTGTAAGACATTTGACAAATATATTCACAAACGTCAATGAATTCATTTGTTTTTAAAATCTAGACAACGCGGCCGCCGGCCATGTTGATTAATGGCTACTTTGCTTTATTTATTTAATATTGTTTTTAAAACTTTAGGACCCAATATCTCAAAAACGGCTTATCCAAACATAGGCAAACTATATATGTTTGGAATCAGAGAAGTGTACAGGGTTATCCAACGAAAAACGAAAAGGCCCACCCTTATATTTTCTTTATTTTTCGAGTTAGAAAAAAATTTTTCAAGTAAAAGTTGTAGTGAATCAAATGAACTCATTTAAAACCCCTGCAAAGAATATACAGGGTGTTCCATAAAAGCGGGACAAACCTAACTTACATTTTTTTAAATGGAACACCCTATATTTTTTTACATTTTACAAATCTGTGTTTTTTGTGATTTCAAATATATATACAGTGTGTCTCACTTTTCACCACTACACCCCAATATCTAGGCCATTTGTTGATCGATTTAGATCAAATTTGGTATACTTCTTTTATTTCAGATTGTGTTTAAAAAGTTATTAATAAAAAATTTTTTCACATTTAAATACGCCTACTATGATTAAAAGAAATTGGCAAAAATTAGTTTTTTATTTATTGCAAATTTCGTGAACAATATTATTTATACTAGCAGCATCTGCAATCTGCATGGTTATCAATCAGGGCAGCCATGAATGAAAAACAATTAATTTGACACTTATGCCTTACAGAATAATTGAATAAATTCAAAAAGCAAACTTTTCATCCATGGCTAAACCTGATTGATACACATGCAGATGCTGGTGGTGTAAATAATATTGTTCACGAAATTTGCAATAAATAAAAAACAGTAAAGGATGAGATACAACATATATATATACAGCGTGTCCCACTTTTAATGGCCCCCCCTTCACAACTCAGTTATTAGTTATCCGATTTCAACCAAATTTGGGTTACTATTAACGACATTTTTGGTGTGATCTTTTTGAATTAAACAAAACTTATTTTTGTCAGTGGCGTGCATTTTTATTAAGAAAAACGGGGTCAATTTTTAGAGAAGTCATATTAAGCATTTTTTTACAGAAAATCTAATGCAATATTATTAATCAGCATGCTTTGGAACCCCCATGTTCAAAATTTTACTACATTTTGATTAGGGGTTTCCGAATAACGGGCCCAGTGAAAATACATTTTTTCAGTAGTACTGATAACTTGAAAACGGTTTGTGTTTAGAAAAAAAGTCATACGTCATTTTCAATTTAACCTGATTTACTCTATCACATCATGTACTCAAAAGCTTGAAATGCCGCAGTCGTAAATAATTAACTTGACACCGGTTTATTTTTCGAAAAATAGTTTAATTTAATATCAGAGCAACCTTTTTTCTTTTGATATAAAATTGATCTATTATCACATAAGATCATTTTTTATCACTTAATGCCCAAATAATACAGGACCGGTTAAAATATTTTTTTATCGTCCAATGAAAAATTTTCGCTTGCAGCTTTTGGAACTTTTGAAGGCATGGGGAGATAGAGTAAATCAATTTAAATTGAAAATAGAGAAAGACATTTTTTCAAAACGCAAACCGTTTTCAAGCTGTCAATTATTTACGATTCAAAAAATGTATTTTTACTGGGTCCGTTATTCGGAAACCCTTAATCAAAATGATGTGAAATTTTCGGCATGGGGGTTCTAAGGCATGTTGATTAATAATTTTGTACTTATTAGTTTTTCCGTAAAAAAATGCCTAATATGACTTCCCGAAAAAGCGACCCCTTTTTTCTTAATAAAAATGCACGCCACTGACAAAAATAAATTTTGTTTAATTCAAAAAGATCACATCAAAGGTCATTGACACCGATCCAAATTTGGTTAAAATTGGATAACTAATAACTGAGTTCTGAAGGGAGGGCCATTAAAAGTGGGACACGCTGTATATATTTGAAATCACAAAAAAACACAGATTTGAAAAATGTAAAAAAATATAGGGTGTTCCATTTAAAAAAATGTAAGTTAGGTTTGTCCCGCTTTTATGGAACACCCTGTATATTCT
This sequence comes from Rhagium mordax, assembly GCA_963680705.1. NCBI lineage: Eukaryota > Metazoa > Arthropoda > Insecta > Coleoptera > Cerambycidae > Rhagium > Rhagium mordax. The sequence continues at coordinate 11,626,917 of OY796657.1, forward strand.
TTGCAGGAGTTTTAAATGAGTTCATTTGATTCACTACAACTTTTATTTGAAAAATTTTTTCCTAACTCGAAAAATAAACAAAATATAAGGGTGGGCCTTTTCGTTGGATAACCCTGTACTCTTTAAACGCGTGAGAATCCATGTGGTTCCTTTAAGAAAATGAAGATTATGCAGAAATATTGCATTTCCCATGTTTATTTGTTGTGAAACATAAATCTTTTGTGTTTACAATTTTTTAATAATTCATCAAATAACTGCTGTAAGTAGGGTGTCACTATATGAGGAGTAACCCGGTACATGTCCACTATCTGAAAAGCTATTTTCTTTTCACAACCAGAACACATTGTATGTAGTACAATGTTATTATATTAGGAAGTAAAAACACATATGACCACATATTTCATACCTACCAGTAAAAAGTATAAAATGAAATTGAATTTTCGATAATTTCCTACAGGAAGTATGTCTGTGAAACTGGAAAATTGAAATGGGTTTTTGCTGTTTAATATGTAACTGGAATAATTTTATTTAAATTCACACGCGCTCGTAATGCCATCAGATTCGAACATCTACGGCTCTTATAAAAAAGCGAAACACCTCGAAAACGTGGAATCGTTTTATTGAAACTCTTATATTCATTCAATAATATCCACATCGTCGATGTAAAGAAGTAATAACAACGCGAACAACAAATTCGAGACTTATGCAAAAAAAGTATTTTGCTTTTGTATTTATTTGAACTTAAAAAATTTATTCAGTTTTATCTTTAGAGTCTCAGGAAATATGTAAATAATTTTTAAGTTTCAATAATCTTCTGTGGTCCTCACGATTATCAGAACTTAAACTCTTCAACTTTTTGCGGGGGTTCGTTATTTATTACAATAAATATATCCATGAGACAACATTTATATGTATAAAACTGCTTGTAAGGTAAATCCACGTCACTTGAAATGATTTTCATTAGTTTCAATAAAAAGAGTTGGAAAAGTACTGCAAGCATAGAAACGATTTAAATAAATATTTTATCGACTCTCTATATTCAGAAGTCTCAAGAAGTTGTTATGAACTATTATAAAAGTAGTGACTGTAAAGTGTAAGGCATATAGCCGGCGCGGAGGCTGAGTAAAATATAGTGCAATTTGTTAGAAAGGTCATTATTTTATAGATTGAAACATACTATACAGTGAGCACGTAAAGGTTGGAATAAGTTCCTCGAAATCGTGCCAAAGTAGGAAGTAACAAAAATTCGGTCAGACACGTCGATTTTTATGCATTTCTCAATTTTTTTATGTAAAAAAAATGTTGCTTCAAACGATTTTAAAAAACTTCTGTAGTCATCGCAATTTTATGTAATGTAAAAAATGTAATTTGAAAGAGCACATTTTTCTACATCAGGTCGAGCCTCTCGACTTCATTTACAGGATAAGTTTTCGAGTACCCTTCTATTCCCACCTCGTTTAGTGGCCCACCCGATACACATGATACATTGTTTTGTATAAACACGGTTCTGCCAAGATATACGTTTATTTTCAGTTATCTCCAAGATGAGCGTAAATAATTACATTTCTTCATGAAAGAGCCTTTCATGAAACGGAATGGCGTCATAAGAGAGGCTATTGTAAAGTTTATTCATACATAATGCGAGTATCCTTCTATTTTTTCCCTCTATCGCATTATTACTTGAACGGTGTGTTAAAATCCATTTTTAGTATCGCTATAGACATGAATATAAAAAATTGTTCTCGTTTACAAATATTCGGCGATAATGCAGCAAAACTCAGCAAGGGTGTTTGGTAGAGTAATGTATTGTATAAATTCTGTACTTAAGGATAAATATACTGTGTACGTCAAAAATGCAGGGGAAAAATCTGGTAGACAATACATAATTTTATTTACTGTGTGAAATTTTTAAACGATCTAAGTAAAAATTTTAGGATTTTTTTTATAGAAATCCTGTTGATTTCTAATCACGTCTGCAAAAATAACATTAAACCATGATACAAACACAGTCAATACACCAATATAGTCGAGTGATAATTATAATAGGACAACCAAAAATGAAAATGGTTATATGAAATGGTCTGTTTTAGCTTGCGTTCATTTCAAGCCGTAATGTTTTGAAACTTCCTTGATACGTATGGTGAGTGGGTTACAAACCTAAAAAGTAACAAAAACCTCTTAATCGGATACTTTGTCTACTATTAACCTTTTCAGAGCGGAAAATATGTAGTTTAAAAAAATAGCGATTTACTACGAAAAAATAGAGAAGTTACCTCAGAAAATCTAAATGTTAAAGAAAATCAGTTAATTCGAACATGATAAAAAAAAATACATTCGAGGTATCATTGAACAAGTTTTTACAACGGGACGAATTAAAAAACTCGAATAATTTTAGGGAAAATTTTATAAATTCGTAGATAATTTTATAACACGTGATCGATTGTATAAAAAAAATTATAATTATTAGTTATCAATATACATGTTTTTGTTATTTATTTAATTAAAAACAACAACGAAAACAACAAAAAACAAAAAGAAAAATAAATTAAAATAAAACGATTATAATCGATGCAGTTTTTATTTATTGTTCTTTTCCTTCTTCCGTTGCTTTTGTTATTGTTTTTAATTAAAATAACAAAAAAACAAGGGAAAGAGAAATAAACAAAAAAATGATCAATTATATTATTATAATTAGAATTAAGTTCTCTTCGAACAATATCAAATGGATGTATCGAAAATGTTTTGCGTAAAAATCTATTAATATCTATGTTTAAAAATCAAGTATTTTTATTTGTCTAAAATTAACATTATATTTGGAATAATAATAATTTTAGGGAAAAATTCATGAATTCACGATTTTATATCACATGATCGATTTTATAAAAAAATTGCTATTACCATTAATACAATTTCTCTGTTTTATGTCAACTTTTTATAATACATGCTAAGCGTGTTTTTTTACTATTTACATTATTGTAATTCTATTGTTATTTTCTGTTTTTCTTTTTATATATAATTAAACATTGCCGATGTATCTTGGGCAATAAACTATTCTATTCTATTCTATTCTAATATATTTATATATTTTTGTTATTTTAATTAAAACAATAACAAAAACAACAAAAAAAACAAAGAGAAAGAAAAATAAAAGAAATATTGATTATTATAATAATTAGAATAAATATCTATAAGATACTTTTTTATTAATATTTTTTCGTTCTTTTGTTGTTTTTGTTGCTATTTTAATTACAAATTACAACAAAAAAAAACGAAAAAAAAAAAATAAAAATATATCGATTATAATCGTTTTATTTTAATTTATTTTCCTTTTCGTTTTTTTGTTGTTTTTAATTAAAATATCCAAAAACGACAAAACAGAGGAAAGAGAAATAAACAAAAAAATTAACAATTGTTATTATAATTAGAATAAAATTCTTTTCGAAGAATATCGAGAATGTTTTGCGTAAAAATTTGTTAATATCTATGTTCGAAAACCAACTATTTTCATTTGCCTAAAATTAAACTGATTATATTTGGAAGAATAAATAATTACGAATAATTTTAGGAAAAATTCATTTATTCACGATTTTATATCACTTGATCGATTGTATAAAAGAAATTGCTATTACTATTATTATATTTATGTTTTTGTTATTTTAATTAAAAACAATAACAAAGGCAACAAAAAACAAAGAGAAAGATAAATAAAAAAATATCGATTATTATAATAACTAGAATAAATATCGATTAGATATTTTTTTATTAATATTTTTTCTTGCTTTTGTTGTTTTTGTTGTTATTTTAATTAAAAATTACAACAAAAACAAGAAAACGAAAAGAGAAATAAATAAAATATATTTTTTTATTTTCATTTTCGTTTATTGGTTGTATGTGTTGGTGTTTTTAATTAAAATAACAACAAAAACAACAAAACAAGGGAAAGAGAAAGAATAAAAAAATATCAATTATTTTAATTATTTAATTAGAATAAAATTCTCTTCGAACAATATCAAATGGATGTATCGAGAATGTTTAGCGTAAAAATCTGTTAATATCTATGTTCGAAAATCAACTATTTTCATTTGTCTAAAATTAAACTGATTATATTTGGAATTACGAATAATTTTAGGGAAATATTCATATGTTCGCGATTTTATATCACATGATGGATTGTATAAAAAAAATTGCTATTATTATTAATATATTTATATGTTTTTGTTATTTTAATTAAAAACAATAACAAAAACAACAAAAAACAAAGAGAAAGGTAAATAAAAAAATGATGATCATTATTATAATTAGAATAAATATTAGATATTTTTTTATTAATTTTTCGTTCTTTTGCCTTTTTTGTTGTTACTTTAATTAATAACAATAACAAAAACAAAAAAAACGAAAAGAGAAATAAATAAAAACTATATCGATTATATTTATTTTTGTTTTTTAGTGTTGTTTTTAATTAAAATAACAACAAAAATAACAAAAAATCGGAAAACAAAAATAAAATAAATTATCGATTATTATTATTATTAGAACAAAATTCTCTTCGAACAATATCGAATGGATGTATCGAGAATGCTTTGCGTAAAAAACAACAACTATTTTTATTTGCCTAAAATGAAACTGATTATATTTGCAAGAATAAAATAAATTACGAATAGGTACCTACTTATTTTAGGGAAAATTTCATGAATTCGTGAATTCGATTGTATAAAAAAATTGCTATTACTATTAATATATGTTTTTCATTTTAATTAAAACCAAAAATAACAGAAAAACAAAAAGAAAAATAAATTAAAAAATATTGATTGTAAGAATAAAATTCTATTTAAACAATACGGAATGGATGTATCGAGAATATTTTGCTTAAAAATCCGTTAAAATGTTCGAAAACCAACTATTTTCGTTTGCCTAAAATTAAATGGAATAAGTATTAAGTAGATATGATTTATAAATACATTTATGTTAATGTCACATTTATATTACGTAACAGCACATTTAAAAAATGTTTCCGACTAAATATTAAATAAATATTTTTTAGAGTTATTATTGGACCACAATAACTATTTTATACTATCAATTAACTCTTTTTGGAGAGACAAAAATTCGATAATTTTTATCACTGTTCTTTACAATTTACCAGAAAAAAACAAATAATTAAATAGCATCACCTGAATAGTTTATTTATAAAATCGTAAATATCGGCCATTCTTAACTTTTTAAATAAATTTTGTATATACATATTTTGAAAAAACTGCCCGGAATATTCTATAGAAATGTGCATGAATTATATAAAAAATGCACCAAATCAACTTCAAACAATGTAACTTTTCTCACTTTTTTTAAATTTTATCAAATACGTGTAACGAATAACCTTCAATAAGAATCAGAACATAAGGAGAGCTAGTAATATACAATATACATATTTCGTACCATAATAAGTATTGGCTGAGAATAATTTATTTGTACCTAATTAGGCCTAGTAAATTTATTACATTAATTTTCAACTATTCTTAAGATATAAAACTTCTTTGATATATGTTATAGATTGTTACGATTTATTGTTTAATTTAAGGAATTATTCCTCATCTTCATTATTTTCGATTAAACCACTTTGAAATAATTTGATTTATTATCATAACATAAAATTAATACACCACATAAATTAGACGCCCAAATCCACGGTGACGAATTAACATATAGGGCACGACATGAGTAGTAGGTATGAAATAAATATAATGTGTTTAATTATTTCATATATTTAATATTTAATGGAAAACCATTTCTAATAAAAATTGTGTAGTTTAATTTTTATATATTTTATGACCTTTAATTTTTTTCTACGTTTCTTCGTTATTCTCAACCAATACAGCCGTCAACTTTTATTTGAAACATTTTTCCATTAAACAAATAAATAATTAAAAAAATACAGTCTAATTGTACATATACTTATGCCGAGCAAATAATAAATGCTTTAGAAAATGCCCTGAGACGCGACCTTCCCAGACCCCTCATGGCAATTCCTATTTCGGAAATGATAATTAGTGACCACGAAATACTAATTTCAAAAACAGGGTGATTTTCCATCTTTTAAACATTTTTCTGTTATCGTTGACAAAAAATTTTCATTTGTGTGTTTTATTAAAAATTTCAATTGAATAAATCGTAGCCATCGTGGCTACGAATAAATATCAAGATAAAATAAAAAGCACTTACCTATTGTTTTCGGGCCACATCTTACTTTCCCTGAACCTATTAATCAAAAGAAAATGAATTAAATAATTACATGCATTTAAATATCTGACGAAAACTACCTTGTAGGTACCTATTTACCTAAAAAGGCAATTTGCCTTTATTACTAAATGTACCATCACATATCACAACACCAAAGTTATTAAAACACAAAGCAACCACAATTTATTACATTACACGCCTTGACAATATGAAAAATTAAAACATGCGTTCACCGACACTGCCACCACCAATAACTAACAATGGATCATGTACTAGCAGCGCAAAAACAAATACATAGGTGCCTAGATCATTTTTTGCTCGACACGGAGAGGTAGGTATATTTGACGTAATAGGTACGTTCTTTTTGTGTATTCACAAACAAAACCTTTTATCTAGTGCATTTAACTCTAAAAATTGTACCAGTAAACAATCTAAAAGATTTAATCATTTTAAATCGTTCATTGACCGACATTATTTCTACTAATGGTTTTCCGTTTGAGGTCACGAAATTTTGTGAGTTTGAAGCTTTTATGATCTTACGCATATTTCTTTTTCCAATTTTCAGAATTTTTTTCAAGGGCTTCACATACATGGTGGGTGCTGGGTAAATTATGCCACATATATTTTGTTTTGATCATTTTTAATGCTTGATATTAAATTATGAAACTTGTTTATTTTTACACAAAAAGGTACCAGTCGATCTTTGTATCTTGACACAAATAAATTGAAACGAAATAATTATGACAATTTATTTATTATCAAGGCAGTGATAAGGAACACGATTATTTATTAAAAATCGTTTGGAAGAATAAAATAAAAAAAAATCCACAAAAACTACTTTTGAGAAGGTGCTCGACCTTCTAGCTTTGAGATGCCCGAAGAATCTGAAGACGATTTCTTCTTATTTAATTTCCAGATTAATTAATTCGCACGAGTATCCACCTTATGTTGTCCCAAAAATAATAATGTAGTGGATTTAAATCCGGCGATCGTGCTGGCCAGGAGACTGGTCTACCTCTGCCTATTCACCTTCTAGGGTAATTCTCAACCAACCAGTTACGAATAGGCCCGAAATGAGATCGTGTTCCCCACCCTAGGCCTCAAGGGATCATTATCCAATAATCCTGCAAAGTGATTTTAAAAAAAGTCCAAATATTTCTCGTTGTTTAAATAATTTGGCATTTCTATTAGACCAACCAATTGGTTTCCATTTATTCCAGTTCACGTATTTACAGAGAACCTATATTGAAAATTAGTTCTTCGCACAACTCTCGGATTTTCATCTGTAAACAAAATGGATATCAGCGGGGTCTTAGTTTGAAAAATGTTGCATTTTCTTATTTACTGAGTATGGTTTTACAACAATAACAGCAGCAAACAATGTTTGACGCAGAAATGTCAAGCAAAACAATTAGGTATCAATTTTAATCCATGACCTACTATTGACAAATATAAATTTTGTTATAATTTTTATTAATTTACTTTTTTTTTAAATCGGCATTAAAGTACCTCAAAATCGTCATTAAAGTGATAGAAATAGTCATTAAAGTAATCCATTATTGTGCGATTTTTGTAGTTGGCCGAGGCTGGCCGAGGTGACAGATAAACGTAAACATTAATTTTTTATTGCTTGTAATAATAATTGTGTTACCTACAACAAAAGGTAAATAAATACAGTTTTTTACATCATAATTGTATTATCACTATTATAATTGCTAAAAATAATGGTTTTCTTATAAAAAATTATTCCGACTTGACATTTAAAATAATTATGACATTTCCTAATGTCACTTGAAATTTTAAATAATTATGACATTTCTTAATGTCACTGAAAATTATTTGAAAAATAGAGTTAATTAATCTTAATTTCATAGTTTTTGGATTTAAAAAAAAATGTAATATGCACCTCGGCATTAAAGTTCCTTTTTATCACTCATGTGGTTTATTTGCCTCGGCCCTACGGGCCTCGTCAACTAAACTCCACATTCATGATAAAAAGATTAACTTTAATGCCTTGATACATAAATAACTATTTATGGACGTGATTGTTTCAAAACAATTTTACTCGAAAACAGGTCAAGACACAAAGATTGGCTATAGGAGTAACTTTTTTGTGTAAAAATAAACCAAGTTTCATAGATTAATAGATAGCAAATATTCAAAAATTGTCAAAACAAAATATATGGAGCATAATTCATATAACTCATGTAAATTACACAAATTTTTCCAACTGCAATTTGGTTGATTTCTAAAACTAAGAGATTTTTTATATGAAATATTCATTTTAAGCGCCTAGTTTTAAGTAAATTTACCATTAATGACTTTGTTTAGGCTTTATACAAGCATAATAACAACAAACATATCCAAACTGATATACTTATATTGATGTTTCATCTCTAAACATGCTATTATTAAATTCATTGGACTTTCTTTAATACATGATGAATACTGGATTAAATATCATAAAATTCAAAACGTTTAAAAACAAATTATTAAAAAAATTTTTCAACTTACCACAAAATTCATTCATTATGGTCAACAATTAATTAAAAAACGAAGTCCACAAGATGTACATATTCTTTCGCTCTTACAAGCTTTTCAGGTGAACGATTAATTAAGAAAAAAATATATATATTTTTTAATAATAAATTTACCATTTCTATACTTAATTAAAAACCATGTAAGAGGAAAGGGGAAACAAAAAATACAAAGTTGGGAGATGTTTGTTGTGAAAATAGTATTTGGACGACTTGTCTTCCACTTTTTTACTTTGGAGATTGGTAAATACAGCTCTGTTTAATTAATGTTTAAAGAAATGCTTGTGATAGTGTTTTAGATTCTAATTAAGCCTTCTATTAAAGAAATAACCCAATTAATCTTACTATCGTATTTATTTGTTCAAATTAAACCACAGAAGTTAAAAATAAATTGAAAATGATAGAATAGCGTTGACAAGTATAGGTACCTACTCGTTAAAGCTGCGAATTGAGTGTATATTTGGTTGCCGGTTGCCTAATATTTGTAAAAATAGATGGAAACAGCGATTTACTAGTTGGTAAATTACTCCTCTATAAATAAAAATAGAAAAATACCATATGTCCAGCTTAATACCAAATGATTGTAGCACCTAATGAAACAGTAATTTTTTCTTTAAAGTACAAGATTGTCCTGAAAAAAAATCCTGAATTCCTCCTATTTACGTAATTTGCGATTACATAATTTTTAACTACATAACTCAATTTCAATAAAATATGATTCATAAGATACTCTGACACATACAAGTTATTATCTGAATAAAAACTGTAGCAAAAGTTATTTTGTGAAGTGTAGTTTACCGAATTGATTTTACTAATAAATTGATGAATCATCACAATCACAATCTTTGACAAATAGTTCAATAGATCACCGAGAGAGAGCGCTATTTCTACTTACAATAGCTTTGTTCAAAAATCCTACACTAGCTGCACTAGTGCTAAATAATTACACTGGGTCTATTATTATTCTGTTAGCACTAGTGCAGCTAGTGTAGGGTTTTTGAACAAAATTATTGAAACTGAAATTTTATGAATGAAAGAAATAGGCGGCATTTTTAAAATAATTTGAAAATGATACCAAAAAAAAAACTATACGAGATTAGGTAATATTTGCCAATCTCCTAGCCAGGTTGATGTAGTAGACATATAGGTATTTTATCATTCTTATAATATTCTTAGTTATTAGCATAATTTCTGTTTTCAACATGAAAAATATTCTACCTAGGTGCTTCAGAAAAATTAGAAAATATTTTATTAACTAAAATATTGCAATTGTTGTTTATGTTGTGGTTCTCCAGTCACTGCATACATTTTATTGTAAAGAAAAACTTTACATTATTGCAATTTTAAATTCGACTTCCCTTACAATTATACCTAACTACCAACTACCAAAACCAAAGCCGAATTTTTACATTTCACCATGAGCGAACAGTTTACTTGTATAACCAATCACGGGACAGGAAATTTGTATTCAAGCAATCAGCATTAGTTGTTAATAACCATGTTCCAGTCGCAACGCAAAAATATGCCTCAAATCACATTTATTTATTCGTTGGGACAAATAGAAAGATTAAAACGCCGGGTCGTAAGCAGGTAAAATTCCTGCGTTGAAGGTTAACTTTACAACTCTTTACTAATAAAACGCGCTATTGACAAAGCGGTTAGAGTAGGTAATTATCGTTTCCACATTACATATTCTAAAAAATTCTTTTATTGTGTTTTTTTTGTAAGGTTTCCTTTACTTTCTAATTACAAGTTACCATTTTAATTAGTATTAAATTTCTAAAATCAAATAATTATGATATTACTATCAACCAGTAACGCTATATTTTATTATTTATAATATACCTACCTATATATACAACTAAAAAAATGAGGCTGGTGATAATCTTTATATTTATAAATCGTATAAATTCATGAGTTTTCTTGCATTTGGCAATACTGCTGCGGGTCTAGTAATCCTCTGATTTTACAAGCATTGGTACACTCACTGGCATCTAGCGTCGATAAAATATATTAGCTTACGAGTTTTTGACATTTCATTCGTGCCCTTAAAATTTGCTTTGGGACACCTTAAAATTGATCAAAATTTATAACGCTGTAAAACTGTAAAAAAAGTATGGATTTGTGCCGGGTTTCTACGGCTTTAAGAAAAATTTAATTGACATTCATCTTACCCATTTAAAGTTACAAAAAAATGCTTATACAAGGTGTTAAATAAATGCTTGTTATTTCAGTAAATTTTTATCTTGTGCACAGCGTTAACCAAACACCCTGTATACTAGAATGTTATAAAATTTGTTCAACTTATGTGTCTGTTTAAAAACACTTTTTGAATTTTGCTCCTATCTTTTTTGTAGAAAAAGATGCAAAAGTTTAAGTAAAATGTTACATTTTCAAATAAGATTACAAAAAATCTCAATCTTTTATAATCATAAGGACTCACATTAACATTAATATCTTTTATTTAACAATATTAAACATTAAAATTTAACCAGCAATGAGTTGGGCCACCTCTGGATGTTATTAATTCTCTGCAACGTTGTAGCATGCTCTGAACCAAATTATGTATTATCTCGTTTGGAATTTGGTTCCACTCTTCTACAAGGGCTTCTCCAAGTTCCTGCGATGTATCAGGTTGATGGTTTCCACTAGCTATTCGTCTCTGTAGAACATCCCAAATTGCTCAATGGGGTTTAAATCTGATGATAATACAGGCCACCACATGCGTTTATACCCTCTTGGTCAAAAAACTCGTTTACAATTCGTGCTCTGTGTGGCCAATCACAATATACGCAAATTTTGGTAATCAAATCCGTCCGTTATTTTATTGTGAAAGTGTAACATTTTACTAAAACCTTTGTATATCTTTCTACGAAAAAAAAAAACAGAAGCAAAATTCAAGTGTTTTAAAGCAAACATATAAGACAAACAAATTTTATAAAATTCTAATATACAGGGTGTTTTGTTAACGCTGTGCACAAAATAAAAATTGGCTGAAAAACAGGCATTTGTTTAACGCCCTGTCTAAGCATTTTTTTAATGAAAGCCAATTAAACATCCTTTGAAACTCTAAAAACCCGTCACAAATCCATTCATTTTTGACAGTTTTACTGCGTTATAAATCTTGGTTAATTTGAAGGTGTCCTGAAGCAAATTTTGGATATATCTCTCAAAAAACCTACTTATCTACAACTAGAATATATACACAAAATATATGCTTAAAAAAATACAACATACGGTTCCCTATTCAGTATTCATTCAACTTGTAATAGTTCTCTTGATATCAAATTATTACAACCGACCACGTTAACCCTTTTCCATAACTACTCAAGTAGTGTTAATTTATGTAACAAAGTCCGTGATTAAGAACCCTAATTAGACCGCCATTAAAGTTATTAGGAGATCCTTTGTAATGTACTTGAACTATCTTGGGGCCCCAGCGCAACCCCTTAATCAAATTTAATGCGTTATTTTACAACCTGAATTTATGTGACTATAATACACTACTAGATACGATATTAAGAGGAATGAATGGCTCATGATAATCATCATGCTGATCATAATAAAATCTCTGGTTTTAGCTGAAGCTACAGCGGAAACGAAAATTTATGTAAAAGTACTAAAAAATAAATAGAAATAAATGTAATTTGTGATATTGTCAAGACAAGTTTTCGTGTGAATAATAATATATCCAATAACCAATAAGTTCAAAATTGGCAATTTTTCATGTAGGAATTCTCCTTGATTCATTCGCAACAATCAATATTCATTTTCATTTTTGGACCCACAGTTGCTCTCATATGATAAGTAATAAGACAATGAAATCACAATAGTAATAGTGTGGCAAAATTCGTGGCGTGTTTGATTGTCTTTTATAGCCCTCTTGGTATAATGACACTGTTTATTTACGTTGCTTTAAAGAGTACACATAATAAAATCAGCACTACGAACATTATTTACACAGCTCAACGTTAGATAAAGATAAACGATTCGTGAGGTACATATCTCCATGTCTTGTTCCTCGTTGAACGCCATCCATATACCTTCCCTCCAACAATTATTTCCACTGTCTACTGTTCAACTAATGGCCAACTACCGAAATTCAGCGGCGTTCCCGACCACCCAAATGGAAGTTTAATGAATGTGGTAATTTTTATACATTTCCCATATATATACAAAAAGTTTTCATTGTTTGCATTTTCAGCCCTCTTTCGCAGATTAAGTCAATTAATTAAGCATTTGGTGGCAGTTTAGTGAAAATGTAATTCATCAATTTAAGAGATTAGGAGAAAATCCTGAATTCCAACCATCCAGATTTATTCAAATTATCGGTTGCCATTTGTGTTTAATAAAATATTAATAAACATACAGGGAGAAGAAAAGAACTGATTAGATAAATTTTTCTTTTTTCATAATTTATTTTTAAATTTCTAAGAATTTTTTTCTTATAGTTCATAGTACTAGTTGTTAGCTCAATTATCACTGGCCGACACACATTTTGGTACCTGCGATTTCCGAACTGTTCCTAAGGAATTTTGCCATGCAGAATCCAAAAATCAAATTTGGTCTATCAGATCTAGTTTTCGAGGTGCTGCAGATCTACCCTATATTGTTTGTAGTTTATTTGTGGCGGATAGTTAATATTCATTGAACTTAATTCTGGGAATCACGCCAAATTCTAAAAAATAAATAGAAATAAGAAAATTGCCAAAATATGTCAAGATAAAAGTGTAGTATCAAAGGCAAACCTCAACAGTTTGCCCCAGAAAACCACTGTATATAGTTCTAAATGAATATAAATACAATATTGTTATCTAAAATTCGTATCAGTGGATTTCTAGTATTTTACACTAGAAAATATAACAAAATGTATATTATATAATATATTGATATATATACAATTGTATAACTGTTGAAAATAATGATGTAACAATTGCTACCTCAACTAAATATCTAGGTATTTTTATTGATTCATTTTTGAGATGGGAAGAACATGTAAAAAAGGTTACTAATAAACTCCGAGGAATTATACATAAATTTTATTTATGTAGACATATTCTTTCCCTGAATCAACTTAAAATCTTGTATTATGCCCTAGTAGAGTCTTTATTGCAGTATGGCATAGTTGGTTGGGGGGGAGTAAAAAAAACTTTGCTGGACCCATTAGAAAAAATTCAAAAACGAATTCTAAAAGTTATGTATTTTAAAGAAACACGTTATTCCTCAGATAAACTCTATGACGATCTTAAGTTATTGGATATTAGACAATTATTTTCAAAGGCAGTTTTAGTATTTTTCTTTACTAATAAACACTACTTAAACCCAATACAACACAGATGTAATACGAGAGGAAAAGCAGCTGCTCATTTGTCCTTACCTAGGGCCCAAAAAACAGTGGGTCAAAGATCTTTTATCTACATTGGACCAAGATTGTACAATAATATGCCAAATTTTCTTAAACAGTTAAATAATAAACATCGATTTAAAAAGCAACTAAAGGAATGGATTCATTCAAAAAGTCGACATTTTTTTCACAATATTATTGATCCCCTAATTTAAATTTATTTTGTTATTATTATATTATTTTTATTCTTATTCTAGGAAAACCTGTTCTCTTTTAATGTTGTGAAATCAACTCTTATTGATAAATTATCTAATATTATTATTAAGTATATATGTGTGTTGTGACTGTTGTGCATATATATGTGTATGTATAAATGGATGTATATTTATGTATTTTGTTTAAATGCTAATGTTTGTATATTATATAATACTATGTGTAAATTAAGAAGTACATAATATGTATAATTGTCTGATCCATTGCTGATAATAAATATTACAATTTATGAGTATAACCATAACCATAGACAGGTGCTTAATTGTACCTAAATGGATTTTCTGTATATTTATTTACATATTTTGTATGGTATTAAACCTCGTTTTATAGTTTTATGTATGTAAATAAATTATTATTATTATTATATTATTATTATACTTATATGATATGTAAAAAACAATTATAAAACAATAACTTATCTTATCAGAACGTTTCGAACCAAAGTCTAGGTCCTTTTTCAACTGTGATTACAAAAATTAACTTGTCAAAAAAGATCACTTTGACACCTGACACTGATTATTAATTAATGCATAGATCACTAGATAAAGAATTCTAATTTATTTTGATATTTCCGTCACGTACTTCTTTTTGGAGAATCGGTAGCCAGACTTCGTCTAGCAACACTGAACTAGTAGAGACGCAGTCGGTACTATTTAGTTGAATACAACTGGGACATTTGTAAATAAACTAACCACATCAAAGCTTACTAATAAATCATGAGAAAACTTTATCTGTAGTTAGAGAAAGACTGGAAAATGACAGAACACTTAATAATAGATCCAAATTAAGTATCAATACAATTATGGAGTTACTTACACTTTGTATAAAGACTACCTATTTTCAGCTAGGAGATGAATTTTTTCAACAAGATTTTGGAATGGCAATGGGATCTCCTCTATCTTCCATCATGAGCAATATTTTTATGGAATATTTTGAAGATAATTATGTAAAAAATTTTATTAACGAACCAAAAATATGGTGGAGATATGTGGATGATATATTTTCAATATGGCCCCATGGCCAAGAGGAATTAAACGGTTTTCTAAATTTTATCAATAATAAAGAAACAACTATTAAATTCACCTTAGAGATTGAGAATGATAATAAATTGCCTTTTTTAGATGTATTAATTAATAAGACAAATATTTTGGAAACTAATGTATATAAAAAAAAGACTCATACAAATAGATATTTGAATTTTAACTCCAACCACCACCTAAATGTTAAAAAAGGTGTAATTAAATGTTTGTATGAAAGAGCTAAAATAATCTCTTCAACAAATGAAATTTTTAATAACGAAAAACTTTTTATAAAAACTGTCTTAAAAGAAAATAATTATCCACAGGATTTTGTTGAGAAATCATTTCTTGAAATTGAGAATAGACAATATCAGCAACAACAGAGAATTTTGAGAGAACAACCGGTAACCACAATGACCATTCCATATATTTTTGGTTTTTCTGATAGACTTAGACGACTTGGTAATAAGTTCAATATAAGAACCACCTTCAAAACTTGCAATACCATCAGATCATTCTTAACAAAAACCAAACCTTTTAACAGTGTTCAAAAATCTAAAAACTGTATTTATAGCATTCCATGCGAGTGTGAAAAGCTATATATAGGTGAGACGTCTAGACCATTAGAAGTTAGAATATATGAACACAAAAATAACGTTAAAAATTACCAAGTTGATAAATCTACACTGGCACAACATGCTTGGAGTAATGGCCACAGATTTAGTTGGACACAGGCAAAAATAATTCAAACGGAGACACATTGTAATAAACGAAAACTTAAAGAGAGTGCCTGTATTCAACTAAATAATACCGACTGCGTCTCTACTAGTTCAGTGTTGCTAGACGAAGTCTGGCTACCGATTCTCCAAAAAGTACGTGACGGAAATATCAAAATAAATTAGAATTCTTTATCTAGTGATCTATGCATTAATTAATAATCAGTGTTAGGCGTCAAAGTGATCTTTTTTGACAAGTCATTTTTGTAATCACAGTTGAAAAAGGACCTAGACTTTGGTTCGAAACGTTCTGTTAAGATAAGTTATTGTTTTATAATTGTTTTTTTATATATCATATAAATATATATATATATATATATATATATCTATATATATATATATATAACCACTGATACGAATTTTAGAATTTTAGATAACAATATGGTATTTATATTCATTTAGAACTATATACAGTGGTTTTCTGGGGCAAACTGTTGAGGTTTGCCTTTGATACTACACTTTTATCTTGACATATTTTGGCAATTTTCTTATTTCTATTTATTTTTTAGAATTTGGCGTGATTCCCAGAATTAAGTTCAATGAATATCTACCCTATGTTCTGAATCACCTAGTTTTTCTGGAAAATGTTGTAAGTGGCTATGGAGGTAGTGGACCTTAATGCTCATGTTGCAACCGAGTTTACGGATATTGGAATCTCTTCCACTAACTCAACGCAATTATCTGCCTTAAGCTTTCCAAGAAAATGCTTAACCTCTCAAACAAAAGAACACTACGCATTAAACTCAACTCCGTTCATCGATTCATTGAAATGCGGATCTTTGATAAGCTGCCTTATCTAAGCACCATAAAAAATTCCAGTCCAGGAAATTTACGTAGCTAAAACAGGATCAATCTCGATTCAAAACCTTCATAAATTGGTTCATAACCTTCAGCTTGAGTTTCTGAGATAAAAAGTTGATTTGGTCTCTCTCAACCAACGGAAAGGCGTTTTGGTTAATTCCGCTTCGTTTTCCTTAAACCGTAACATTTCTTGGAGATCAATTTCTATTAATATGATGCTGATTCTTAGCTCTGCTGCCCTAATGACATAAGAAAAACAAAAGCATTTCGTTTAATCGCTATGGTGTCCAAGGTGGAAGTTTACCATCCTTGACACACATCACCCACTTCGTACTTGAATTTTTTAGGTCTAGCTATATTGTCGCATATTTCTTTTTAATGTTCGTGGAACATCCAATGGGTATAGAGCTAGCTATATTTGTAACTGTTGTGTAAAAGGACACATTTTAAACTTCGTTTCAAACTATCAATAAAAAGACGCAGTTCACCTGGTCTGTATTCTGACAATCTAAGACATTACCAAATTATTTTCCAGAAAGAAAAGGAACCAAAGGTCCTTTTCTCTGTTACGATAAATAATATTAGTACCTATATAAAGACTAAATCTGGAGCAAGAAACTCAGGGGACTTTGAGCGTAGCCCCAGGGAGATGTTCAGGTTTCTAATGAGACATTATCTTGTTGATTGAGAAGTTGAGAATTTGCTGAAACTTCTTCAAAATCACTCTGGCTTTCTCTAGATTTGTTACTTTGTGTTTCGTCAGACGTTTGTCCTTCTATGTCATTCTCTGGGAGCATAGGCAGGCTACTGAATGAGGAAAGGAGTATTTCTTCAGAAAGTCGTAAAGTTATCATCGTTGAATCAAGGGCAGGATAGATTCATTTGTGCCGATTATTGCGATTGATATATTTGATGTTCATGAGACAAAATAACAGTCATTATGATGATTTATTGGTTTCGTCCAAACCATTGGCACTCGAAATTTTAGGCATTTTCTCTTACCTTTTGTTCACTGTCGCAAATGTTTAACGCATGTTTTGCATACGAAATGTGGAACTCAAGACCCAAGGCTTATATTGATCCCCTAACTGGACGCCAAAATAAGCCAGATATGCCCTTTTCACAAAGTCAGAAATGGGTTTATACCACCAAACTGAAATGTGGAGTGCACACGTTGACATGGGGGACTATCGGCTTGCAATGAATTAATTAATAGACAGGTTGAAGAATATCCAAAATCATCATTTTCACTTTTCCAGCACCAAGGCAAAAATATTCTTATGTAGGCCTCAGTAATTGATTTAATTGATTTCTCTAATAATACATATCTTAAAGGGCTGCGTTTAAAGTCTGAGAAAATTATTTAATATATGTACCTATTCTATTTATGAAACTTGGAATACAGAATAACTAGATTAATACTATTTTTTATTTAAATGCTTTATAGAACCGTTACTTAATACCTGGCAACCTAAGGAAGGATTTATATTCATTGGCAGTTTACTGTCGGCATAGGTTTTTAAACTAAATTTCAATTAAATGGTAATTAATGCAACGATACGCCCATGTTAACTAGACAGAATAAAGGCTTTTACCAAAATTTATAGATCTTGTAGGATTCTGGTAGAAATTATAGGTGTAATAATGAAGTGGTGTTTAGCTGCAAGAATAATTTAAGGTTATGCATAAAACATTATGTTACACGGTTTTCTACTGCTGAAGTAATAACTAGATCTGTCC
Source organism: Rhagium mordax (assembly GCA_963680705.1). NCBI lineage: Eukaryota > Metazoa > Arthropoda > Insecta > Coleoptera > Cerambycidae > Rhagium > Rhagium mordax. Next base: position 11,645,641 of record OY796657.1, read on the forward strand.
GGTATTAAATTCATTGATCATTCCATTCCATATTGTACATGTATTGAACTAGTGAAAAAAAAATTGATATTTTATTATGAAATATTTGCTATAATAGTATATTTTACAACAAGATTCTCACGAACGAAAAAACGTATTTCATCTCGAGTAGGATATGCTATTTTTTTTCTACGATATTGCAATAAAATATAGGATTTATATTTACAGAACTACATATAAAATGCTTAAATTATAAACCAACTGTCACACAATGTAAATTCTCAATTGTTTGGTTAGTCGTTGCTATGGTAGGTAACATAAATTTCATTTTCACTTCTAGAGACAAAAATTTCGCCTCTAAAATAAAAAAATGTCACTTTCATATAGGCAGTGAAAAATATTTCCTGAAAATTTCAGAATATTCGAAATTTTTCCGAGGTTCCAAATTTTCTTACCTAGCTACCACCTAAAACGTTCTTATAGTTTCGTTTCTATGAAGTAGTTTCGTTTCCAACCAATTTAATAAAAATTATAATTCTTGTCTTTGTTTCAGGATGGATTTCAATATAGCGACTGGACTCGTACAAGCCAGATGAACTTCACTGTATATAGAGAATGTATTGGGGTCAATAATATTGATATCAATAAAGAAGGTAATTTGAAACTAATAATTATAATAATAATAATGTTTTTGAGTATATAATAAAAGATGTTTTACACAGGTCAACGTATAAAAAATGTAGTGAACTAGTGAAGAAGGCACAGAAAAATTCATAAATATGTACAGTCGGCGCCACCCAAATGTGAACGGCAAAATTGTATAGTGTAATTTACACTTCAAATCATAGTCGCCGTAAAATTTGAAAATGGTTGTCAAATATATTTGTTATAATTTGTCAAAAGTAAAAGTAAAGATAACTATGCCAAGGCATTTAACTGAAGCGCAAAAATCGAGGGTTATAGCTAAATTGGAAGAAAATAAGTCTTTGAGTGAAGTGGCTGCTGATTTAAATGTTGGTAAAAGTTGTATACTTTATATAAAAAAAAGCGCTGGCAAGAAGAACAAAGACTGCAAAGATCTATAAGGCAAGGTATAGGGAAGGTCTCCAATGAGAATAAAGACAATGCTCTGGTCGAATTTATTCATCAGAATCCTTTCGAAACCGCTGTCAAAACTCAAGAAGAAACATTATTCCCAGGGTCTTTCAGAATAACACAAAGACGTCTTAAGCTATCCGGCCTGACGAATTGCTGATTTTTAAATATAGAGTTTTGACCATCATTTTTATTTTATTAATGTTTTTCTGAATTATAAATTATTAGGTATGTGTTGAAATATATTATTGTTAATAATACGCTTAGTTTGTGTGATTTTATTTCTCACAATCGTTAAACATGAATGAATTAAAGGAATCATTAATATTAACCTTCTTCCACTAACATGTAGGTAATATTAGTTAATTAATTTGCTAACTTCTTTTATATTATTCGTGTCGGCCTTCGTCCATCCAATTATTATTATGGTAACAGAAAATAATAAAAGTAATATTATTTTCTGTCAATATATCCTCTCTGTGTTACGCCACTAAACAAAGTCTGACTTACTACAATTAAATTCAGAAGAAAATTCCATGACAACCAAAATGCGTTCTCATTTGGATGGCGCCGACTGTACAGGGTGATTCCTATAACGTTCTCAACCAAATTTTTTGGTTTGTCTTTGGAAATAAAACAAAAATATTTAACGTACCTACCTTATAATACTTTTTCCAAGGATTTCGAAAATTTCAACAAAAAAACAATTGAAAGTTAAGTAAAAGTGGGAAAAACTAAGCCATGTATATTTTTACAATTAAAAAAAAAAATTTTAATTCTCTTCAAGAATATAACATAATATACAGGGTGTTTCATGAGGAACTGTACATAGTCAAATGGTAGATAGGGCCCATCAAGGTTAGTAACAAACCACTATTTAAAATCATTTTAGCCAAATATTTAGGGTTGTACAGGGTGATTTATGAATTTTTACCAAAATTTGCTTTCGTTGCCTCTTAGAAACTAATTGTCCGATTCAATTTATTTTTGGTACACATTAAGTACTATCAAATACCAACAGTTCGCCATAATTACAAAACCAAAATTCCAGATCCGTATTAGAAAAAATTTCATTTTATCTGTGCCCCCTAAAAAGTTCACCCTGTATATATTTTTTTAAAATCTTATTACTGTAGTTTGAAAGTACATAAACTACCAACAAAAGTGGAATACTTCGTTTTCTTGTCACACTTACAACAGATACAAAATAAACACATTAAATTTAAACATTATCTTGTTAAAATTCAAACTTTCAATAATTCAATGTTATTTGTCAAAGTTCCTATCAGTTTAAGTTTCTAAGTAATTATAACTATTATTAGTTAAAAATAGTATGAAATACCAACAGTTAGTCGCAATCAGACAAGACTCCAGGTCCGTATTAGGAAAATTCATCATCTCGTTGATTCCTCCTAAAATTTTCACCCTGTATATCTTATTCTTAACTTTACTTGCTATAATTTAAAAGTACATAAAGTATAAACAAGTAGTGTAGTGTGATCCGTTTTCTTATTACACTTTCAACAGGTTTTAAACCAACCAACAAAATTTATCTCGATAAAATTGACATTTTCAATAAATTGGTTTCAGTTAGAGCAGCTATTCTGTCTGTATATAATACTCATTGAATTCTAAAACAATTTAATAGTAACAGAACAGAACAAGCAAAATAAAAAACGCAACATGAATACAAAACAACATAAAACAAAATAATACATACTCGAATACGTATTAACAAAATAAAAAGTAAAAATCTATAACTTATTTTCAAAATGTAACCCCCCCCCCCTCTTCACGGCATTTTATTACCTACTACTACTAAATGTCCCACAGATTTTCGTATAACGTCCGGGAAGTTTCTTATTACGTTACAATACTGTTCAATTCGGTCTATTAATTGCTGCTCTCAAGTTGGACTAATGGCATTAGTAACGTAGAAACAAAAGTTATACCTCATCAACAATTATACCTGTCAAACTATTGCCAAAGCCGACTACTCCTTTTGTTAACAGTGTCGGTAGATAAAAAGTCTTATATTCCTACTGTAGAAAGAATTGACAAACTTTCGCAGAAATCCTGCACAAACGTCTTTAGCTGCACACTAAATAAAATAAGTTAATATCTTAAAACTAGAACTGAACATGAAAATATTCTACATTACAAATTAGAACAGAATGTACTAGATTACCCTTTAATTACTACACAACTTATGTGTCGGTAGTTGGACGTTCATAATTATTATTGAAAAGTGTGGATCACACTACACTACTTGTTGATACTTTATGTACTTTTAAATTATAGCTAGTAAAATTAAGAATAAGATATACAGGGTGAAAATTTTGGGAGGAATCTACGAGATGATGATTTTTCCTAATACGGTCCTGGAATCTTGTTGATTGCGACTAACTGTTGGTATTTCATACTATTTTTAACTAATAATAGTTATAATTACTTAGAAGCTTAAACTGATAAGAACTTTGACAACTAACATTGAATTACTGAAAGTTTGAATTTTAACAAGATAATGTTTAAATTTAATGTGTTTATTTTGTATCTGTTGTAAGTGTGACAAGAAAACGAAGTATTCCACTTTTGTTGGTAGTTTATGTACTTTCAAACTTCAGTAATAAGATTTAAAAAAAACATATACAGGGTGAACTTTTTAGGGGGCACAGATAAAATGAAATTTTTCCTAATACGGACCTGGAATTTTGGTTTTGTAATTATGGCGAACTGTTGGTGTTTGATAGTACTTAATGTGTACCGAAAATAAATTGAATCGGACAATTAGTTTCTAAAAGGCAACGAAAGCAAATTTTGGTAAAAATTCATAAATCACCCTGTACAACCCTAAATACTTGGCTAAAATTATTTTAAATAGTGGTTTGTTACTAACATTGATGGGCCTTATCTACCATTGGACTATGTACAGTTCCTCATGAAACACCCTGTATACACTATAATATATTTACCTTCATATTTTTACTAATATTTAATAAAATACTGATTACAATTGAAATAATTTATAAGAATAAATAAAATATTATTTAAATTTATTAAAGGAAATACCATCAAATCAAGCAATTAACATCAAATATCTTAACGAACAAATAACATTTATATTCAAAGTAACTGTTCAAAATGTCCTCTATTATTTTCAACCCAAATAGTATATCGTTCATACAGCGTATGTTGCCGAAGCAATTTCAAGTCAAAAATGTCTAATGAACATAATAATATGCCCTAAACTCAATCGTTTATCACTTATTAAATACCATTCTAAATTTGATTTTTTTCTACCGAGTAAAAGGTCGGGTATCTGATTTTTCTTCTACTTGTTTATATTGAGGTCAGTAGTGAGAAACCAAGTTTTCTAATTCGAAAGACCTCGACCGAACTTTCTGTAGCCCAGAAACCATGAAATTTTTGGACTTTCTTGTTTTTTTTTTTAAATATCTCGTTATAGGTTGGTTCTAGAGCTTTGGTAAAATGTCAAAAATTTCATGGTTTTTGGACCGAGGTCTTTCGAATTGGAAAACTTGGTTCCTCACTACTGGTCTCAATATACAGGGTGGAACAAAAGTATCAAATAATGGCTTTAACTTTTTTATTTGCAAAGTTACAAAACAATGTTCAATATGAAAGTTGTTTGATTCTTTACCATGCATGTTTTGAGTTTTTTAGTTTGTTGATATCTTCTTCTGGTTTGTTCCTATGGCAACCAACTTTTTCTTTTTAAATGGTACCCATAATTTTCTTTTCGTCAATTTTAAACAAGCATATTTTTCTCTAATCAGTCACAAAATTTTACAATTTTGGGGAAAAAATAAGCAAGAAAAAAAACATATATTACGACTCACTCGCCGCCTCGTAATAAAGGATGCCTTGGAAAAGGTCATGCAGTTACACAAACACAAACATTACTTTTGGTAAAGAATGCCATGGAAGTGTGACAATTAAATTTTTACAAACAAACAACTAAATTTTAGTGTTGTGAAAATGTGAAATTAATTAATTTAGTTCTGATTAAGTCGTAATAAATATTTTTTTCTCGCTTATTTTTTTCCTAAAAATTGCAAAGTTTTATGACTGAATAGAGAAAAATATGCTTGTTTCAAATTGACAAAAAAAAAATTAAGGGTGCCATTTAAAAAAAAAAAGTTGGTTGCCATAGGAACAAACCAGAAGAAAATATCAACAAACTAAAAAACTCAAAACATGCATGGTAAAGAACCAAACAACTTTTATATTGAACATTTTTTTGTAACTTTGCAAATAACAAAGTTAAAGCCATTATTTGATACTTTTGTTCCACCCTGTACAGGGTGTTCAACGTAACTTGCTACCCCCCATAATTTCCTTATTTTATAAGGTAATAAAAAATTAGAAAATTTCATCTTATTGCATTTTTCATGTACTTTTTAAATATGTTATCAAATCATATCCATGTCAGATAATATACAGTGGGTGCGAAAAAATGTGTTTTTCTTTAATGGAACACTATATATTTTTACATATTTGGATTTGCCTATATTTTCTGATTTCAAAAATATATAATACTTGTATATTTCGAGTAATATTAAGGAAGTTAATAATAAAAAACCGTTTGCAATAACAGATAAATTATATTTATTTTACCTTTACAACAATCATTATTTGAAGAAGACGAGATATGATCTGATAACATATTTAAAAAGTATGTGAAATATGCAATAAGATGAAATTTTTAATTTTTTTACTACCTTATAAATAAGGAAATTATGGGGGTAGCAAGTTACGTTAAACACCCCGTACATATAAACAAGTAGAAAAAAAATCAGATACCCGTAAGGCGATTTATTTGTTTCTAGCTACTGGGGTATAAGGCATTTTTAACTTTTATTCAAAGTAAAGAGTTACAGCAAATTATTTTTCAGAAAACTTTCTAAACCAACTCGGCTTTAAATTATTTCAATTATTATCAGTATTTCACTAAATATGAAGGTAAATATATGTTATGTTATATTTTTGGAAAGATAATTTAATTCTTTTTTCAAAATCGTAAATATATAAAGGGCATTCCATAAAAAAACATTGCTTTGTTTTCCTCACTTTTATTTGACTTCCAATTGTTTTTTTGTTAATATTTTCGAAATTCTTGGAAAAAATACTGTATTTTATTTTTTACACTAATCGAAACCTTTTAAAAACACCCTAATGGGTTTTGGACATAAATGTAAATAAGGAACTCATGATTTTTTTTTTAAATTGGTTAGTAGTGATAAAACGTCCAAATCCTTCCATCAACCGTGTTGATGGAAGATAAATGAAAATATTATAAACTTATTTTGGTTTCCCCTTTAAAAATATTATTTTTAGATATTGTCATTGGTTGCAATATGCTAAATTATTCTTGTGTGTTTTTCACAAAATATTTAATGCGATTAAACTGGAATTAAAAATCATGGTAAACAAATCGATACGTTTAGCCAAGAACGAGCGCGTATAGATTTTATGTTATTATTTTAAACGCTAACGCAGGACGGGTTGGCGCCAGAGATAGTCCGTCAACAACAGAGCAATCTATACTAAACTAGTGCATTCCTCTTTGCTAAAACACTGCCGAAAGTAATTATAGATCAAATCCACTTTTACTTGATAAAAATCCAAAATGAAATTAAATTCCATGTTTTACAACTTTCAAAAGTTTGTACGCCTATATATTTGTAGTAAATATATGACAACGTTTTTTCATCCCAGTTGTTCAACCAACAATTGCAATACAAATTACAATCAAAACAAAATTCAATTATTAAGAGAAATTTTGTAATTTTGGGAAATTTACTTGAAGAAAATGTCAGAAACATTTATTTTCCAAAATGACAACTTTTTTTTGCAATCGTTTCACCACTTTCTAGGCTATTAAGCATTCCTTAATTTTATTACTTTTGGCACAGAATATCAAAGATTAATTTTATTGTTATACAGGTATCTAGAACTTGTCTACTATTATTAAAAATGTGGGCCTATACTGAATTTTCTCTCTCTATCTTACTGTCTCTTCCCATATATTTTTCCAACACACCTTTCTCTACCATCTTTTTTGAATGCGGTCTAGTTGGTACAGCTTTTACTACCTCCCTGTATATTAACATAAATAATTGGTATTTGTCGTCCATTGCTTTTATATATCTCTACGAGTTTGTAGCGTATTAAATATTTAATTAGATCACAAATTGTTTTGTTAAACTTGAGTTTTCTAAAAGTTTGAGTGCCTTATACATTATACAAGAGTTTGCAACTTTAAACTTAGCAAACCCTAAAATATCGTGTCAGACACGTTAATAAAGTATGACATTCCCGCTTTCAGTCAAAACATCAATTATTTTAAAGGTAAAATCCCAAAATAGGATTTTCCCTTACATATAGGCGAGTATATATAAAATTAGATTGAACTTGTAAACTTACAAAATAAAAATTGTAATATTCGTTGATGCATAACTTAAATCTGATGTTGTTGCTAGGCTTGCTCATTAACTTATACGATGCACACAATTTAGAAAATAATTTGCATGTGGCTGCAGATACTTTCTATGTAATATTATTTTTTACATAGAAATTCACAATATCTTCACCTTATCGGTCAAGATAATTATAGCGATGGCGTCCGATGAACAATGGGGCATTCCTATTAATCTCAGATGAACGCGCAAATGTATATATTTGGAAAATATGAACCTTTTGGACATTAAAAAAAATGTATGGAATAACACTAAAGAATTGTTATTTTAATTAAAAGTCTAAATTTTTCATAATGGCGCCACTAAGGGCAAACTACTTAAAAGAATCATCAAAAATCAAAAGCAATATCGGCGGCGATGTTTCTATTATTCTGTTCTAATTCCTGTATATACAGGACTAGTTTGAATGAAATCATATAAAGAAAGAAAAAACACAGGACACAGGTTTAGTGATGCCGGAAGAGATAGCCAAAGCCTTCGTGGGAGGAACTGGTCTCATGGAATAGGGGGTACAATAAGCTTAAGCTAAGCACAGCTGAGTTACAGATAAAAACACCTTTGACTCGACTATTACTACTAGTGCGTTTGTTAGCGATTTAACAGTTCGTATTTGAATACCAGTATAAAACTTAGCTGCCTGTCTCTCTCATGAACTTGTTCATAAACCATCAAGACACAATTCATATCACCTCTTGGGGTTGGGAAGGGGACACAAGTAATTTGAATATGTTTTTTTGGATTTGCTTCAAGAAATGTCTTCAATCAATGTTCATCATATAAAATTAGCTATAATAATGGTTATAATAGTTTTTTGGTATGATGAACCAGGTACCAAAAAATTGGATTTAATCGTCCTTGTTTTTTCATCATTATCTAAAGGGAGTAAGTACTAAATCTGACACCGGAGAAAACAGGTTTTGCTTGGTAAGCACCTACACCTTTTTTAAAGATGTGTACAACAAATTTTTTTCCAACGATGACAATAAGAAATGACTCTTTCATTTTCTTGCAAAAGCAATATTTTTAATTCCAGAAATAGGTGGACTGATATGCGTCCACTAGTCATAGAACATTCAACATCGAAGGCATGATGCCATTATGAAGAGCCTTAAAATGTTTTCTTAAAAAAAAAAAAGAGACGAGATCCTACTGTTTGTTGTGGAACCCGAATCACATCTAGGGCATCGACAGTGCCCTCTCCATCTAAGTCAGAAACAAATCAGAAATACGTTTTTGATTTGTCTCAGGATGGATTCGAACCATCAATCTTCGCAACCAAGTAAGTATGTATCAACGCATTTATCCACTCCTCTACCGTGTCCTTCTAATGGCAGACTTCTCTTGGACACTTGAATAATGTGTTGAGTCTGGCTTCAACGTTTCAATTATTACAGTAGATTCTGATGTGGTAATTATTGCCGCAGTTGTCCTTTTGGCGTTAAAGTTGCTGGCCTTGCAAGACCTCTGGTTTTAATTTAGAATTAGGAAGGAAAGACCAATTTATCGTTGACTTCAATGCGGATTTTGCAAATTACGTTTCTTGGATGGAAAAGTAGTCCCTCTTGACCCACTGTGAACAATTATTCCAGAGACCTCAAAAGATTGTTCTGATCTGATCTGCTGACAAATTAATGTTGAAAGTGTTGAAAGAAAAAACAGTTCTGGAAGTTCAAATAAACAAATTGACGAATTTGTCGACAATGTTAGAGGATGCTTCTAAATATTTGAGGAAGTAGAGTCAACAACAAATTTATCTTATGACACCGAACTGTTTAAATAAAAGTCTGCATTTTGTTCCTACAACTTGCATCAACTTTGTTCCGCGAACGGATTTTTGGTAGAATGGTTTCTGGAGAATTTAAACAATAAAGATCTTCCGGATATTACCTTCTACACCGATGCAGTATGGTCTCGTCTCAGTGGTTATGGAAATATTCAAAACATTGGATTAAGTAAGCAGAAAATCTTCATGAATACATTGAAACACCCCTGCACCCCTCAAGATAGATAGATAGATAGATCTGATTGATAATTCGTAGAGCTTTACTTCACTTTCTTATGAAGATATGAATGCAAATGTTTATATTCACCATCATGTTGATTCCATTCATTTGGCCTATGATGGCCCCATACCACAATTTATTTTTCAGCGACAGAATAGTCAATGCCGATTGCGTTGGCTTCGATTTCTTACTGTTTCATCACTTGAAAAACTTAGTTTATGAAAATAATCCACAATACTCCAATTACTGACGAAATAGAATACTAACTCAAGCGATATTGCCGATATTACACAATATGTTTAAAAATTGGAAGAAAGGGACAATATGTCGAGCAATACTCACTTTAGTAATTACATTATTCAATAAATACAGAATTATTCCTATATTCATTGAAGATTTCTATCCATATTTTTTCCTAAACTAACCTTGCTTCGTATCTGACAACAATTAAAAGCCATTAAGCATTTTCATAATTAACATAGAAAATGTGGGTAGTCACTAGTAAAGGACGCTACTGTCCTTTTGGTATTTCTTCTGTGGTACTACTTTATAAACAAACAACAAAAGTGCGGACCTTGACATCTACCTGAATATTGCCGCTTCGTTTAGTTAAGTTAAATTGCGTGCGCAGACGATGCTTATATCCTATGCATAGACTGTCCTAAAATTTGTATAATTCTCGTATACAAAAATGTCCTTTTGTTTTTGCAAACCAAGTTTTCTCACCATTTTTTTTTTTTGATAAAACTGCCCTGCAATTTATTTAAATATTTATTGTTCGTAACCTATGCATGCTTTGCTATCACAGTTGGAGTTGTAATAATAAATAAAATATCGCGGCTCTGATATAGACAGCTCGAGACGAGCTCACGGCGACGAAAGACGGAAATGTATGACGAATGTTTCTATACATCGGCCCCTCACATCGTATATATTTTGAGGTACCCAATGTAAAGATGTGCACTTTCGTTATCGGTATCTTCTACGCGAAGACACGCTTTCGAAGATTTATAGGTGCCCCACATCGTATTATTTGTTGATCCTTCGTTGTTATAAATTCGAATGAACAATAATTCACACTATGCGTCAAGCTGACGACCCGCAACTGACAGTCACGGAACCAACGAAATTTATTTTCATTACACCTGTTAATTTACTACGTAAGAGCCAGACTGTATCGGGTGGCCACGTGAATCGGCCCAGGCTTGTAGCTCTTTTGTTTATGAACCAACTGTTTTGAAATTTGTATATAAGACTTATTTTGCAATTCAGTGACGTGTACATTCAAAATGGCCGACTTCCGGTTTCGACAGAATAACCTCATATTAAATTTTTTAAATGAAACACCCTGCATATTTTATTACTTTTGGAATCTACGGACCAAATTCTATATGATCTGGATGCAAAATTAGCATTTTTTTTCAAAAATAATTTTAAAATTTTTAATTTAATTTTTCAATCTAGGAGGCTGTGACTTGGGAAAAATTTATCTATCTTATTATGTTATTCACACAAATAATATTTCTTAGTAGTAAGTTAATATTAAGTGTATTGTGTGTCGATAAATTTTAAAGTGTAGGTTTTTGATAAAAAGGTAATTTTTTTAAATGAAACGTGTACATATTTGCCTATTTTTGGTCACCCGGTTTACGATCACTTATGAAGGCTCTGTAATTCGCATTCAACAATATTCTGCAGGTTTGATTCCGGTCGACAGCCTGTCGTTGGCTTGACGTCTAGTGGATATCATCCCGAATCACTTCTATTTTCATTGTACACAATAAATTAAGACCTTTGTTTGTTTGTTTGTTCCAGCAATGAAAGGGGAAATAATAAACTGCTCCGCTCACAAAGATATTTACTTTTTGGAGACCAACACAAAAAACGAGGTAACTATTGAACTTTTAAATAATCGTTTCCATTTTCTATTAGCGTTCTTTATTTACATACTACACAGTAACGATTTATTTCGTAATTTTTGCATCCTTTGAAGTTTAATTATCCCTGTTGAAAGGCAATCAGTCGTTTTGATAGGAATGACAGGTTCTACATGGAAAAGGTTTGTAATTGTGAAATACATTTTCGAGTAATAGCTTCCAATATGGAATGTAGAAGAGAATTAATTTTTTTTATCTTCAAATAAATAAATAGAATACTGCCAGCGATAACGTATAGTGGAGCGATTGCAGGTCCGGCCGCAGGCGCAGGGTCAAAAAATAAGAGTAACAATAATTAATTTCTAACAGCTACTTTTCTGCCTAAATTGAAGTTTAAGAATTCAAGTTTTCAGAAGCGAATGGAGGTGGAGGCAAAATACATTGAGCGTAAAAGCGTATTTTTTCAGTTTCTCGTTATAACATTTTAAACATGGTATTAACGTTAAATCACTTCTATATTTATAAATTATATATTGGGATAAACTAGAACCTATCCCTAAATGGTAAATAAAGGCCTAAATATATCCTCTTGAATTTGCCTAAAAAATCATCCGAGCAACCATCATCAACTTAATTTTATTTAATACAGTCTTGATTTTCTGATATTAAATTTTAGAAGCCCCTCTTTTATGAATTCAACAATGTACGGTTTAACTACATTTCGAGCCATCTTTGACCATAATTAAGAAAATTTGTAAGATATGGGCCTGTACCCTAGAGCATTTCATATGTTTTTGAGAATACTCCGTATACACATACATGTAAATAACTCGAGTTAAATCTGGAATAATTTGTTTTTCAGAGCACGGATCTAGCAAACTTATTTGCGCCACCTACTGGAAGAGATGTGTTCAAGTACAAACCCAGACTTAAACTGAAACAAAAAGTAAATCCAGCTTTAGAGGTGAGTAATTTCGGGGACTCCGTATCGATATCGGTAGCGACATAAACCCCTTGCGATTCGATTACTTTTGGATAATGCTTGGGATTGGCATGGAAAGATATAAAATAAGCCCAGTAAAATAAACTCAAATAAAAGCCACTGCAGTACAGATTTTTCAAAATTAATAGGTGATTTCTTAACGAACTTATTTTAGGAAAAACAATTTCTTGTCAGATCGTTTTGTAAAATTTCCATTTTATTGTTGTATGTACTAAATCGCTTGGAATTATTGTCATAACTTAGTAAACACCCTGTATATAAATATTATAATTTATTAATTGAAAAAAATTTAACTTGTATCAGTTGTTTTGTGGTTCGACAATCGACTTGCAAACTGAGTAATATTTTAGCTTATATGAAGCAATTTCTTGTCATGCATATGCTAGGATATAGTTAGTAGTACGTGATTAATCTCCTTAGCATCTAGGGGTTGTAGTATATTTAATTATAAAATTTTAATTAATGTTGCGCCCTCGTTTTCCTAGTTAAAGAGGAAGAATATCGCAACTCAATTAATTTTATAGATAGCGGAATGAAACAAATAACGTAACAATTTGATTAATCTAGCTATCTTATAAATAATGGTGCGAAGTAAGTCGAAAAAATGAGAACTTTTGAGGGCGTAAAATATTAATTTCCGGTTTCCAAGCGATTAAAGGGAATAAAAGTGTGTAGTTGAATTTAATGTAAAAATAAATAATATTTTAGAAACTATCGCTGATTTACAGTTGGTTGTATGTACAGAGCGAATGAAATTGTACTGTCAATTTGCTATATCTTGGCGATGAAAAGTCAGGGTAAACCCAAACGAGTTTGAAAGACAATTAGTAGTGGAATTGATATAATTATGAACGAGCAAAACTATTAGATTATGACCTGCATAGTGGCTAGTTTCCCATACAGATAGATTTTGTTTATTTTACCATCATTAAATTTTACATTCCTAACCTGGTGTGAAACGCAACTATTGTCAAATTTTAGCCTTTTTAAAATTGGGATGAACCGTAAAATCCAATGTGTTAGAAATCATCAAAATATCCTATGCAATTATTGAGAATGAGAATGAAAATGAAAATACGATAAAATTTTTGAAAAATGCGCGAAATGATGGCTGGGGTGCCTTACTAGTTACAGTTAAAACCAATTAAACAAATACTATACCGGGTGACCACGGATCATGGTAAACCCCAGCCATTTCCACAATTTTTTACCTATCCAAATGAAATTTTGCAGCAGTAATGTACGTCCAAAAAGACTCATTTTGGCCCATCCGATTTTTTTTTCGACGTCCGGTTTCGACGGAAGTTACCTCAACTTTGGAATGTTAAATGGAACACCCTGTATAATATTGCATTTTTGGAATACTGAGAAAATTCTGAGTACGATAGAACTATTTTGGGGACTCTTTACCCCACTTGATTTTTTTAGAGCCAATATTTTTTAATCTAGAGTGCCATAATTGGTCTAATTTGGTTCAAATGTACTGGTATAATTCCCAAAAAATTAGATCGACAAAAAAAATATAAAGATGGCGTCTTGGCGTGCATTCAAATTTGACCAAATCACTTTTTGTCCATTTTGACCAATTTGCCAAAAGATATCATGATGGTAAACCGATACCATAAAATAATACATTTTGTATGAAATCCATTGATGTGCCCATCGTTGATAAATCTGCAACGTGCAAGTAATAAAAAAAGGGAAAAAAATCATCGAACACTACACGTCATTTTATAATATTTATCACACTAGCCATGGAAGAAACAATTAAAAGACGTAAATTTGACAGGTGAATGAGTTTTTTTGGACGTATATTACTGCTGCAAAAATAGAAAGAAAACCACACAAACTTATAGAAGAGCATTTGGTGTGAGATTTTCAATTCATATGAAACTTTGTCAGAGTATTTATTGAAGTAACATTTTGTAATTATCCCAATAATGGAAAATAGGTACTTCTAAGGCACTCAAATTTTTTGGCAAAAATGGAATCTTTACGGTATTTTTATCTTTGATTTAAAGGTATGTAAATATAAATAGTCAAATTGCAATTTCGGAATAAAGATTGATTTAGAGATGAATACTAATTATATGAAATGAAAATCATTGCATATTTATTTGGGACTGAAAATTTGCATATAATTTTGTTTTAAGAATTTTTAACCTAGAAACATATTATGTATGCTTTAAAAGTACGACGTGTAATTAAATTGTCATTCCGAAATCAACTTTTATCCGTAAATTTGCAATTTGTATATTTATATTTACTTGTGAATCATGAAAGAAAAGAGAAGGAAAAAATTGTGACTTGAGTATAAGTCATTCTCACATATTGAAATTATTACACAGTATTTCTCAAATCGTTTATTATTGAAAAAATGGGCAAGGAAAAAACATCTGGCAATATGACAGATTTAATTTTTGTAAATTCTTCACTATTTTCGCATTAACTAATTATGGCTTAAAGCTATATATAACCATATAGCCTTAAAGATTATTCATGTTTAAATAAATCCATATCCATTTTTGTGGATTTTATTGCCTTTTGAGAGAAATTACGCGGCGAAAAGAGAAAAGAGCGCATATTTGTGTGAAGACTTCTTTAGAAAAATCAAAGAAATCAGATTTTTAAGCCAAAAGAAAAAGTACGTGTCGTCTTAAATTACATTGAAAATAGTGAAAAATACCCTGTAAGTTTCATGTGAATTAAAAATTTTTTTATTAAACAATATTTTTTAATATATCGTAATACAAAATTTGTTGAGCCGATTTTATTTATCCGATGACAGCCTTGGCTTTGCAGAGTCCTTCAATTTGTTTTGTTTAAACTGTATTACGTATATAATAGTAATAATAAAAAAAACAGTAAAGGACATACACTAAAAATATACATTGTTATTATACCAAATGATTGTAAAAAAAAACAAAATTATGAAGTTTTCTTATCTATAAGTAGTGTAGTGTAAGCCGTTCTTATTGCGTATTATTATTATTTTACTGTATGTACAGGGTGATCGTTTGAAAATTCCACTTTTTAAACCCTTTTACTTCGCTTAAAAATATAGCCAGAAAAAAAATAAAAAATATATCTGTAAGCATGTTTTACCAAGTGTATTGTATATGTTATGACTCTGCATCTATCTTAATGAATATACAGGGAACGCCACATAGTCATATTTTTTTAAACGTAAGACCCTGTATATTTGTAGATATTTGGATAGCCCTTTTCATCCCCTTTATAAATATAGCTATATAATTGTTATATATTTCATCTACAAATAACTGAGTTATTCAAATAAACACACCTAAATGCAAGAAAAACACGGAAAAACAAGTTTACATTTTAAACAGTTTTTTAATAAAAATAACAACATACAAAATAAGTAAAAATTATAACACGTTTCCAAAAATTCCATTCAAAAGGGTTTAAAAAGTATAATTTTCAAATGATCACCCTGTACAATGTTATCATTTTGTTTGGAATACATTATAATCAGAATTTGTGAGTTTATTGCAGAAATTAGAAAAAAATGTTGTATAGAAAAGTTGTAGGGTATTTACTAAATTTTTATTTGGCAGTGATAAAAAACAAATTAATGTCGATATTTTCAGATATAATAATATAATAATAATAATAATAATAATAATTCTTTATTTTCGTAAGACTTACAAGATAAGCATAGAATAGTCACATTTTTTGTATATTAAAATACATAAACTAATAAACGACAAACACTGTTATATAAAATTACAAACGGGAATTATAAAATTAATTAAAACATACTTGACAAAATATGTATACAGGGTGTCCCGATTTTAAACCGACAAACTTCGGGTACAGAAAGTTCACATGAAATTATGAGATACCCCTTCTAACATTTCTTCCCTATCGAGCCTCCTAACGGAGATACAGGGTGTTGAAAATTCAATTTATTTTTTGTTTTTCTTTAATAACTTCCACAATATTAAAGATAGGGAAACCAAACTTGGTACACTTAGTTAGGTTGTGAGGGTCCATCTTTGCTATGGTTCAGAGTTGAAATGAGGCGCGCCAGTGGCGTGCGGTGTGGTCACGTCGACATAATTTGAAGGAGAAAAGTATGTGCACTAATTTTTTTCGCAATTCTGATCAGATTTTCATAATTTACGGTTAATTTTCTAAAAAAACTTGCTCATGTAAAATTTTCACTGAGGCATTAGTTTTCGAGATATTTGCGTCTGAACAAAACGATGCAACAAAAACACAATAATTATCATGTCGAGAATAGTTCTGATGAAATCACGACATATCCCTTCTAAAATTTCTCTATAGCCATTCCTAACGGAAATACGGGGTGTTGACTTTTTTGATATTTGGATGTTGTAATTTCGTAACAAACAAATTTTTCTTTTGACAGAAATAATATTGACTTGCAAAAGGCCTTAAAAACGCCTCATTGCATAAGAAGAAAAACATTAAAAACATTAAATTGACAGTTCAGTTCAGTATATCCCTTCGAAAATCAGATTGAAAATAATTTTGAAAGGGCTATCTTAATTAATTAATTGTGTTTTTGGTGCATCATTTTGTTCAGACGCAAATATCTCAAAATCTAATGCCTCAGTCAAAATTTTACATGAACAAGTTTTGTTAGAAAATTAACCGTAAATTATGAAAATCTGATCAGAATTGCGAAAAAAATTAGTGCACATACTTTTTTCCTTAAAATTATATTGACGTGACCACACCGCACGCCACTGGCGCGCCTCGATTCAACTCTGAACCATAGCAAAGATGGACCCTCACAACCTAACTATGTGTACCAAGTTTGGTTTCCCTATCTTTAATATTGTGGAAGTTATTAAAGAAAAACAAAAAATAAATTGAATTTTCAACACCCTGTATCTCCGTTAAGAGGCTCGATAGGGAAGAAATGTTAGAAGGGGTATGTCATAATTCCATGTGAACTTTCTGTACCTGAAGTTTGTCGGTTTAAAATCGGGACACCCTGTATATGAATGGACATAACCTATGTTTCTTTAAGTGGAACACCCGAGGGAACACCTTATATGTTTTTATCCAATTAGATTTGTTTTTTTTTTTCTAATTTCACCATACTTGATAATTTTATTCAGGATGTTTTGAATTATTAATCAAAAATATTGTAGGTAAGTATTCCTACTAGAGTTTAAACTTTTTGCGTTAGCAAAGAGTGCCGTGAATGAAAACAATAGAAACTGTTCTATAATTCACATTTTAATGTGAGTTTGAATTTATTTTAGAAAATACAAAAAAATGTATTATGTAAAAGTTGCATAATATCTTCTAACTTGTGGTACTAATATAAAAATAACTGGATAACAATTGTATCTAATAATTTAATAAATTGACATAATTTAACTTCCTCGCTCACGTAATTGTTTCGTCAATTTTTCAAACAATCGTTTCGGTGGAGCTCTACGCTGTGGATATTTCCTTTTATATTTTCTAATAGTACCTAACCGAACCGTTGCACTTTTATTGTTCATTAAATAGGTATAATTCAAGCATATCATATTTTTCTTCTAAATTGAATATTATTTTAACGTAAAAATTCATCAATTTCTTTGTTGATGTATAACTAATGACATTAGCTAAAACAATAACAGTTTCTATTGTTTTCATCCACGACCCTCTTTGCTAACGCAAAATGTTTAAATTCTAATATAATCAAATCTAACTGGATAAAAACATATATTATAGGGTGTTCCATTTAAAAAAACCTAGGTTATGTCCATATCTGAAAAAATCGACGTTCAATTGTTTTTTTATTACTGCCAAATAAAAATGTAGTAAAAACCCTGCGACTTTTGTACAAAACATTTCTTTCCAATTTCTACAATAAACTCTTAAATTCTGTTAAAATGTGTAGACAAACAAAATGATAACACTGTATGTACAGGGGTATTCACGAAAGATTTTACCCCACTTAACATTCTTATTTTTTATCCTAGTAAGAAATGGTACAAACATAAGTTGCAGAAAATGTTCCTACCATCTCAATGCACCTATCGCAGAAACAAATGAAAATCGTATTTCGGAGATACAGACCAAACTTATGATTTTTTATATGGAACACGTTGTATATTTTTAGATTTTTGAAATCAACGGTAAAATGTCTCGTGACCCTGTACATGCAAATAAATATTATTATTTATACATTATCACAAACCAATGAAAACACATACAAAGCACAGAACTTTTTACTCGCATTTTCTCATACTTGTTTATAATCGCCAGTGCCCTTAGAGGTAAATAGAGTCAACAATACATGTTGTAGATTTTAAGTAGGTATTATAAAAATACCAACTATTTAAACACTAATTAAAAATAATATGCGAGGCTAGTTTTTATAGTGAGTCGATTGAGTTTGAAAATTGGGCATCCCCCCCTTCTTTCCAATACGCTCGCGACGGCCCTGTAAATAATTAAAGTCAAAAGTGCAATTTATAAACTTTACAATTGGCATAAATCAAAGTTTAATGTAAAACTACTCTGCCACATCCTTAATAACCCAATCAATGTCTTAAAAATATAAAAACATATTTTTTACGAGAGCAAACATTCTTAAAATATTATTGGTTTACAAAATCCGCATTATCCGTTGAAATATGTATGCAATATTTTTATGGTAATCACTTCAGGGAGCGGAAAACAAAGCCATGTCTGCTGACAAATGGGTGCACAAAGTAAATTTTTAGAAAACAATGCATCCGTTATCCGTTACAAATCCAATTTGAACAGGAAAACAACTTGTAACAAAAGTAAAATGCAGATAACACATTGTGCATTTATTGTGGAACGTATATTTCATTTCTATCCATTTTGCCTTGCTGTTGCTTGAAATAAATAGGTTATTAAATTATACAGTCATGTCTGAGTCTAAGATTTCTATAATATTGCAACAAAGGAAATAGATGCATTTCCAGAACAGTTTTAAAACTACTGTCTTACTGTTATTTGTTCTTATCTTTTTATATACCTATAATAATATCATAACATCGTTTTATTCAGATAATTGTAAACTTAGAACAAAATGAGAGAAGCCAATACCAACAAAACGATTGCATTTAATAAAAAATATAAAGGGCATTTTTGTAGAGAAAACCTCTTTTTATCCAAGTTTGTTATCAATGTTGAGATAAGCAAATAAAAAAGTCACCCACCAAAAAATCCATTTTTGTGAAAAAAATTGCAATAAAACAAATTTATGAATCGTAAAGAGTGTGAGATGAAATAAAGACCTTATTTTTCGGATACCTTCCTGTGTCTTCCTTGGTAAGAATTTTGTAAGCCATCCTTATATGAACATCTTGTATACATATCCTAGCTGTCATTAACAATTTTCTACTTTCCAGTTTTTTATTCAGAACAAACCAAAAAATCCTTCGCTGGATCAATCGAGCCGCAAGTCAAGTACCAGCGATCCAGATGACAGTAAATGTCCGCATGCCAGTTCGAGTGGGACATTAGATAGCTGTAGAACGAGAAGAAGTAGTATAGATCTTTATGAAGAGGCTGCCTCGATATTAGGACTTACATGTGCACAGACTGACGACTGCAAGTGTTTAGAGTGTCAGGTGAGTATCTCAGAAGTACACATACGTATTTGCATCGTGTCGTAACAAGTAACTAATATCTAAAATTGTCATTTGATCTAAAATTACTTGATGAAAATACCGAGACGATAGCCCAGTGGTTGTAATTAGATCCGAGGATGACCACTCCATATCCCTCTTGAGTTGAATCTCAACTGGGGCAAGTGGTGTCCTGGTTGATTGGCGGAATAGCTTGTGATAATCTACACCAATATAACGGCGCGGCGTTAAAAAAAAACTACTTATATCGAATTAAAATGATTTTTTGGAAAAATATAATATACGCTGGTTTGCTGCACTACAAATTTCGTATTATTAATTAAAAATGTCTGCAAATTTTAAAATTTCTTACACAATGTTGCTCCTCTATACCTAAGTTTGGTTTCGCTCGAATGGAAATATTTATTCAGAAAGTTGACACGTGTATACCTGCTGATATGCGGAGCAAATACAATTATATTTTGTAGCAGCATTATTCCATCTCTACGTCTGCTAAAATTTCATTATTTCTGTTGTATTAATGTCTGCGTATTGTTTGAGTTAGTATAAACTTGTCGTTATTAGCGCTATTACATTAGACATAACTTCATACCATTTCTAACGCTAAGTTGCTCGTCTTATAAATAACTGATATAGAACAACCTGCACGAATTGTGAATACGAGGAGGAAAATGTAGGTAGCTGTCTTTAGTTTAATAATATAATTAAAAAAAGTAGGGATTCTTGTTGTTAAGGTTATTTGTGCATAATAAATCATAATTGTATTTTTATAATTTCGGGAGAATAAAAACTTTATGCTAAAACCAATCTTTCGCTGAAGGAAGCAAAATTATCATTGAATGCAAACCTTCTTAGTCATATATGTATAAACCAGTTAAATTACATGAAAAAATCATTAATATATGTGGGCGACCTCGAATACGCGAACCCGTCGCCGAAGAAAGGGTATTAGACCTTATTGACGAAAATCCTGACAGAAGAAGGCAATTTTTTAATTGGATTATTTTCTCTACCAAATCGTCTGTCGGGAGCAGGATATTTAATTTTTTTCCAAAATCACCTTCTAAATCTCCTTCAAGAAGTACCATTAGCAACACAAGAAAACATGCGGTTCCTTCACGATGGAGCACCCCATCACTACAGTCGTGAGATCGGAAACTTCTTGAGTGAACAATTTTTAGAACGTCAGATTGGGCAAGGAGCAGATGCTCCCATAAAGTGGCTCACCCGCTCGCCAGATTTAAACCCCGTGACTTTTGTTTTTGGGGTCACGTGAACGAAAAAGTCTACTCTATGCAAATTGATAGTGTCGAACATCTCAGAGAGAGAATATTAAATAATAAATTTTTTTTTAAATCAGATTTTTATTTTTTGTACTGATCAAGGCGGCAGTCACTTGAGCACTTACTAAAGTAGTAAAATACTGCCTGAATCAATTTCTGTCCCATTTTATAATTTTAAATAATTGCATTAGGTATTTATGTTGTTTATTTATTTCTAGTTATTATTTAAAATAGTTTAGAATAAGTTCCAAAAATGTTGCAATTAAATTGGTTTATTTATTCAGAGAACACTATTTAAATGTTTGATTGATTAAAAAGTCTTATCGCAAAAAACTTATTTAATTCTATTTTAGAGTATTTCAATCCATAATTCCAGTAATCTTAATCTTCTTTGAAAACAAAAGCATGTAGGAAAAAAGTAAGAATAAAGAAACTTTTAAAATTGAATTTTAGTTTCAATAGCATTCATTTGTTTCCATTTGTGGGTTAAAAGTGTCACATAACCCCCAATTCTCGTCTTTTAAGATAAACTTTTCATAATTACTTAAAATATTGAACTGCTACTAGCGCTACATTGTACCAAATTTAAAGAAGATATTGTCATGTATTTTAAACACTAAAAGAAATTAACACCCGATTATAAAATAAATAAAATTAAAAATAAACTCTGGTAAAACAAGGGTAGAATGAAATATTCCTCACAATGAAACAAATAACGAGAAACTTACATATGGTATACTGAATAGTTAAATACAAGTTAAAAAGGGATATCACATTGGAGAGTTATCTTCCTAGATCAGCTGTAATAATAATACATGTATTTTCCTTTTGACAAACTTTTACATATGTATAGGAATCGTCACAGAAGCTTAACTAACCCAACTAGGGTTCACAAACACAAAAAGTCCTTCAAAGAATAATAGCACTTGTCTATTAAAAAAAGTTTTAAATCATTTTTAAACCTAAATAAACTTCTTGCATTTTTTATATGGTCAGGTAGACTATTAAAAACATTAACTCCTAGATAAGTAGGTGAACAATGGGATATTTTATATTTACTAAAACGTTGATGAAAATCATTTTTTTGTCTCGTATTAAAATTATGTACATTGGAGTTTACAATGAAGTTACTTTTATTTACAAACACAAATACACATAATTCAAAAATATGGATTCCTACAAGAGTTAAAACTTTAAAATTTTTAAAAACCTCTCTACATGATTGAGTACTTGAGATACCCGACATACTTCTTAAAATGCGTTTTTGTGCAACAAAACGTCAGATGCTAAGGTGGACCCACCCCAAAAACAAATTCCATACCTCAATCTAGAGCCAACCTGAGCATGATATAGGTTAATTAACTGTTCCTTCGACAATATATCTTTTAAGTTTCTAAAGAGATAGCATAGCGAGTGAAATTTAGATATTAGTTGAGTACAGTGTGCTTTCCAAGGTAAAGTTTCATCAATGGTAACTCCTAAAAACTTAACTGACTTTTCCTTATTTGAGAGAAGGTTATCATTGATTTTTAGATCCAACGCCGAACAACTTTTTTGCCGGTTATGGAATCTAAGAACATGAGTTTTCTCTGCATTGAAATAAAGTGAATGGTAGGAGTACCATTTACTTATAATATTCAAGACACTATTACATTTAAACTGCAGTTTTGCATCAGATTTATCAGATAATAGCAGAGATTTATCATCTGCGTACATAGTAAAATGAGCATGTGACGTCAAGGTATCTAGATCGTTTGTATACAGGATAAAAAGTACAGGGCCCAAAACTGATCCCTGAGGAACTCCCATGTTAACATCTACATTTTCCGAGTTGATCCTGCTCATTGAACCATTACTTGTGTGTTACGCTTACGTACTGCCTCCGCCCCTTTAAAAATGAGCATATCCAAGACAATGCCACCCCACGTACTCCAAAGGAGAATAGTTTTTCAAGTAATATATTGTGATTGACGCAGTCGAATGCCCTGCTGAGATCGCAAAATATCCCAACAGGACATTCGCCCGCCTCAATATATTCAATAACTTTCTCATAAAAAGAATGCACAGCCGTGCTGTGCTGGTCGATCTACCAGCTACGAAACCATGTTGGTTTTCCGTAATTATTTCATGTTTATTTAGAAACTCTAACAATCTCACCAAATAACTGTATTCAAATACTTTAGAAAATCCAGATGGAACTGTGATAGGTCTGTAATTTTCCAAAGCATGTTTATCGTTCTTTTTGTAGATTGGTATAATTTACCTGTTTTAAGACAGTGTAGGACACCTGTTGCAGCAATAGGGGTCAACGGGCCACACATAAATAAAGGGTCAGCTACGCTACATTAAAACAAACGTAAACAAATTAAAAGCTTAAATAAAGTAAATGTGTTGTAAAATAATCAATAACAGAACAGCTGTTATTTACATGCTTTGAATAAAGTTCAAACGACTTTCAACACAAGAGTTAAACTAAGATGCACTTTATTTCTATAAAAATGTAAATAAATTGTGTAAGAGCAGTCCAGTCTAATGACGAGACACAATCTAAATTAGATCTTAAGAAGTGATTGTGAAATGCAATTTAAAAAGTTCAGTGATGCTTCATCGAAGCCAACAGCAGGTCAAAATTTCATCTAACTGAATATCGACAAATGGGTATCCACAGATTCGTCATGAAATAAGGATGCTGAACATAACATAATTTCATAAGCATTTCAATAAATCTCAGCTGCATATCAGGCAGACAGCAGTCTCAGCGACATCTAGCTGTCTACTAGTCAAGTGACATTTATTCTAGTCCATACAAGTCTAATAAAATAAACCAGCACGAAATTCAAACAACCTTTATTTATGAATAGCAAAACAGCAATTTATAAGGCCCTGAAAAGAAAAAGAGTGATTATAGCAAACCTACAGTAAGTTTCACGTTCACATTCAAAAATTATATACAAGAACTAAAAGATTTCTTTTGAAAAAACTATAATATGTATATAACAAAATAAAATAATAAATAATAATAATAATAAATTAAAATAAAACCTCAAAATTAAGAACTATTGCATGCATAAAAATTAAAAACTAAACTTACCTTAAAATAAAAATTGAATTTAACAAATCCATAAAAATAAAATAAAAACAAAATCCATTAATAGTATCCCAAAAATCTCCATATTACATAACAATTATATTGGCGCCCAACGTGGGGAAGAAGAAATAAAAAAACCATCAATAAAATAAAAATTAAAATAATTAAATTTCACAAAAATTTCCCCATTACATAACAATATCTACAAAAACTCCGAAGTTAGAGCAAATTTTTTATCTTTTATTTTCGACTTTAAAGGCTGAAAAAATGTTTTGAATCGTTTTCGCATAGAGGTAAATTGAGTTATATCGTCACTATTTGTTGCCTGTCACTGACTTTATGACATGCTTTTTTATTACACCCTGTATTTCATATCAAATTGTAAACAAGATCTATACAACATCCTGTATTTTTTTACAATTCTCTTTCTTTGCTTGATACGCATTGTTTATAAATGAATTTATATAGGCTTTATACAAGCATAATAATAACAAACACATATCCAATTTGACATACTTATATTGAAGTTTCATCTCTAAACGTACAATTATTAAATTTATTGGACTTTAATACATGATTCCACAGATCCTATTGCGACCAATTCTACAATAATACAAATATAGAAGTTACGCAAAACTTGGTAATAAACAACTCACGATGTGCCAAAAACGTATTGTAGGTGCCTCAGAAAACCATAATTTTAATCGAATTTCTGGTTGTGAAAAGCTGATACGACCGAGTTTACCTATGATCAAAAATGCATCTTCGTGGAGTTACAAGCATCCAAATTTGACCTTGGAAAAATAATATTCATCGACATCTTCTTTCAATTTTGATAAATTTGATGCGCGTTGATTTTTCCCGTTAATCAATGTTTGTGAAATTTCCAAATCGCTAACTCACTCCAAGATTTTATTACTTTACATTTCCTCTCATACCTATATGTTTTTGTTTTGAATTTATAGTTTAAAAAATAACTTCTTTTGCAGAATGAACTGTTAGTTAAAAATAACTCTTAAACTGTTTTATCACCAACGAAATCATTCATGTCTCCTATTAGCTCAGTCTCATAAGCACGCCCGCCGTTTAATTAATGCCAGACGATTTTTTCTCAATTCTGTGAGAACAGTAATTAGTTAGGTATGCGATATTCTACCAACTCTTTCGTTACAATCCAATTAAGAGCTAAATTTGTAACACGCCTTTACTCATCTCGTTCAAATTATACTCTGTTTTCCAGTAGGATTCGTCTTCCACTCATTAATTTCATGTTATGTTGCGCCATGTACTGCTAATATATTTATTTTATAATTCTCTCTCAGTGATTTTGATTTGGTACGATGCGCGCATCAGATCCCATTTTCTGCGAAACATTTATTCTAATGAGTTAATGGGATCCGCTTTCCAATCATCGTCGTCATTTGTTGAATTAGGTTTTAAAATAATTTAAATTAATTATCCATCTGAGAATAATAAAAATCTATATTTCCATATGAATATTACTCAAAAATTAGCACTCCTCAAGGAAATCCACTTCTTAACAAGTAAGACGTTAATTGCAAAATTAATTTTAAAGAAACTCAGGGTAACAGTATTTAGAGATTTGCGGATTATCTGGAAGAAGTTCAACGCTGCCTTCGAAATCACTCACGCAATTTCTAGGCTCTTGTAGACTAAAGGAAGTTCATTCCTCGTATTTCTCAAACTGTATCGAATGGTAACTATTCGGTTGAGGCACCACGGGAAATGGTTAACGCATTTGCGTTGTATTTCAAAGGAGTTTAGTGCTAGGATCTAGCAAGGGACCCTTTTCTCCAATTATATACAAATACCAAATGTACACCATTCACTGACTTAATAACACCTTTCAAATCCGCCTGGCCATATTCACAATTTTAGTCTATTTAAAGTGTTCTTTTCTTACTACCAATTATATTAACCAGTACACGTGGTAATGCCAAACTAAACTTAATTCCAACCGAAAAAAACAATGTGCAAATGAATTCTCCAAACAATGATTTGAATCCTGCTAATAAGTTATCTTACTGGGGATTTAGTACTGTAGTGTATATCGATAATTTTAAGCCTACTAAACAATTATACCCTTCAATGAATTCATTGTGCAGCAACTTTAACCTTAGAGAAGTTTAATGACGTAAAAATATGTGCGAACATATTTTTAAGAGGTTGTAAATGTTTGTTCGGTTTTAGTTATAAAAATATTCGTATTTTAAAAATTTTACGTTTATTTCAGTTATTGTTTTCAGTAAATACTTATTGTATATTTGTATATATAAGGAAATGGATGTCTAAATCTTAAATAAAGCTGAAAGGATAATTTACAAATACTCGATATAAAAAGGTCCTATATTTGTCAAAGTCAACAAGACCTTCAGAATATTTGAATGGTATCGATGAAATAAGTTTGCGGGAATAAAATCAATCCGGATGCTAAATTTAAATTGCCTCGAATCCACTTTCTACTTTATAAGTATATTTGTTGACTTGATATTACCGAAGTCTAAGAAAAGACAAATTATAGGCTGCCTCTAAAGTTTGGGCTGAGAAAAATGTAGCTATATATCAATTACTCAAGGATGACAGCAATCAGCGGTTTCATTGAAAATGGCGCAGGAGAAATAAGTAGAGATAATATTTTTTAATCTAAGTAACTAATGATGAACGTTATACTCTTCCCATTGGTCGAGTATTGCAATATTATGTAATCGGGTCACAGTTGGCTTAATTTTTCATTTTAATTGTCTCCCAACTATACCCACTTAGTTGTCGGAATGCCTGTTATTATATTGCTATTGCTATTTCAATGTTAGGTATCGCACATCAAACATCTAGTATTTGGTTCGATGACCGGCGCATTCGCCATATATTACGTCTACGCCGCGCCGGCCACGCATGCTGGTATTTAAATAATGGCACACAATCTGATGTCAAGTAAACCTACTCTAACAAAGAGTAAGGTTGGGTAGCTCTTATCCTGGAGCCAATTATTGGTCTTAGTAGCGAAAGTAGGCTGATGTTATTTGAATAAATTTAAAAAAAAACTACGAAAACGCAGAAGCATATTTTTGTAATTGAGGCTAAAAAGTTAAGAAAAGAAAGCTAGTTAAAAATCCGAATAATTATGTATTTGACTGAGAAACACTTATAAAAGATTTCTAGCTGCCAGCAAATTCTGTCTAGCTTCACCATAAATTAATATGTCGACAATTTTAGAATTCGAATAAACATGACGACGGCCATGATCTTCTTCGTTGTCATCCATACCACACACCTCGACACATACACTTAATACACTTAAAATGGGGTACAACTGTTTCCAGTAGCCATCAAACGTTTTATTGCGATTTTATTTAAAGAAAAGAAATGAGAATTCTCTGTAAATAATCACTTTTGATTAGAAGAAATTCGTCATTACCTAGATGTATTTGACTACGAGTTTTTATGCGTTAAATTTTTTTCCTAAAGTTCAATAACATCCTGTATAGCCTCAGGTCAGAATCTAAATGCCGGGATTCATATACATTCTTGGTTTACTACACAGAAATACATGATCGGTCACAGGGAAAAATAATATAAATACGACACGCAAAACCCCTATCGAGGAGACTGTATTAAGACTCCATAGTGTTGTGAACCAAGGCCTCCCCTCGATCTTAACCAACGTCTACTTTAATATAAAACCAACTTTTACACACCGGTTGTATTCGACGTCTCCGTACCCGCATAATTATATGCATCTACGAAATGGGACTGCTGGACGTCGCATAATGGCTCCAAAGTGACTTCTTTTGTTCAAATCAGTCTGCAGGTGTTAATACTTAAGCAATCGGTAGTTCTCTTTTGAAATCCTCGTTTTTTTATTGCCTATCGATCTGTCGAGGTAGATTTTCGTCTTTTGTCCGTGATTTTTCAAAAATGTCCAAGGAAGTTTGATTTTCATCAAAATCTTTGAGAGTTAATAACAAAAATCGAATCAGATCGATAGTCAATTAAAAAACGAAGATTTAAAAAAAATTGTCGTGATTACGGTAAAGTAATATTTACACAAAAAAGAGCCGTTTTTGATGATATATAATATTTTTTTTCAACTAAATCTGCAGGTCTTAATACTTAAGCAATCGGAGAGTTTTTTTTTTCATGTTCGCTTTTAATTCCCTATCGATCTGTCGAGGTAGATTTTCGATTCATGCTCCTAATTTTTCACACATTTCCAAAGAAATTTGAACATTTTTGAAAAATTAGGGACGAAAATCGAAAATCTACTTCGACAGATCAATAGGAAATTAAAAAATGGAGATTTCAAGAAAAAGAACTCTCCGATTAAGTATTAGAGCAGACCGATTTGAACAAAAGAAGTCACTTTGGAGCCACTGTGCGTCGCTCACCACTCCGACGCCACTACCTGATATAAGGTCCAACGATGAACCGCTTGGAGAACCGGGCAGTAAGAGAACCTCTAACTTCACCTTAGTTCCGAAACTAGGTTGAGATACGTGAGTATTGCGTTTTATTCAATATTTAACTTCTTGTAGCAAATTTGACTTTCAATTGTATTTTTTTGTTGAAATTTTCGAAATCCTTGGAAAAAATATTATAGTTGCGTTAAATATTTTTATTTTATTTCCAAAGATAAACCAGAAAATTGGGGTAAAAACGTTATAGGAATCACCCTGTACTGACGTCGATGGACGATTTGTTGAATTTTACAAGCATTGGGCATGCTTTTTAAATGTGCCGTCTGGTTATTGCTAACTGACCCTTTGGGTTAACCACGAGAGTCCTTTAGAGGTAACCTCGATGGCACTCCGATTTATTTATTTATTGCCACAATTACATAAATATATGTACATTTTCACTATGTTACTTCACGTCTACGTACTAGCCAAATCTTCAATTGGCAATAAGTGGTTACCTTGGTTTCCTACTGATGGAGGGTACTCACAACATCAATAAATTAAGAAATAGTTGTTTCTCCCAACAGTGTTATGCGACATAAAGATCTCGTAGTGAAACCGTCGACAACAAGAGCCCGGTAGTTAAGAAGCGAGGCTTGTTTTACCTGTCGGGTGTTTGGGACGTTGGCCATCCAACGAAACATTGTAGCGTGCATTTGGCCGCCACAGTTAAATATGTAATTTATAGGTCCGTTCCAACACGAAATCACAAACTAGTCAGAGCCAACCAGCCCTTTCTAAATCGGTCAGCTGATCAATTACCGACTGTTTTCAACCAATCGAATCAGCTTTGACTGGTTTGTGGCTTCTGTTGGAACAAACCTTATATAAATTTAGATTAAGACACTTAAGAGTATGCAATTCACATTACCTATCATATGTGTGATAAAGAAGGTAGCGTTGGATCATGCGTGGTTGATATCGAGTCAAGCACGCGTGGATTAAAGAAAAGTTTGTCGTTGCCAAGTCGAACGGTCGTTATTAAGTGATGCCTACAAGATTTTTATTACTGGGCGGTAGGAAATTTCAATTCAATGGAGATATTCTGGAAGTTTATTGTGTTCAGTGCTTTGGGTTTTGTCTGTGAGAGTCTAGTATGATGCTGTAGGCGTCTGATATACCTTGCATTCTTTGGGAAAGCTCCAGTTACATTATTGTATACCCGCCGGACTTCGTTGGGAACAAATTTTGGTTGCCTTTCCTACGTATCATGGGTTTTGCTGTTTCCATATGGATTTTCTTTTCACATTTCATATTTTCCGATATGAACTTGGATTTACCTTCTAATTGGTGTAGCTGCAAGAATGTTCAGTTTTCTTCTGGGGTGGTGATGCAGGGATGCTATGAAGTAGAAGTCTGAGCCTACCAGAATGGCCTTACCCGGAGATGTTAAGTTACACCTAAGCCGACAGCTAAGTGTCTAATACTAAGAATAAAAATTTCCATTTTAACCATTTAATAAAATTGCGTCACTTATAACTTTTTTTCATATCATAATAATACGTTAGTATGATATTATGATATTATCTATTGTGGCTCTAACAATATCTTGTAAAGAACAGTTTCCATTGGTGTTTATAATATGTTATTACTTATTCGGTGAAACCGCTTGTAATAAGCGACGGATTTTATAGCTATAAAATCTACGTATAGAGGTGAAATTTTGTTATGTTTTAAGCGCTTTAAATATTTTAGATAATTTATTAACGTATACTTTTCAAATTTTGAATTTAGGTAATTTGGCTTCATATCACAAATTATTATATTATTCAAATATTTGTTGCCAATTGCATACTCATAAGGAAACTCTATAGTTCTTGTACATTTGTATATATATTCTCAGTTTTATGGTTTCTAATAAAACCATGTTCAGTTTTATGGTTTCTAACAAAACCATGTTCAGTTTGATTGGTTTCTAATAAAACCAATTTTAAAAATAATTTCTTGAGTTTTCCTTAGACACTACTTTGCTTACTACTGATTGGTAGTAATAAAATCAAGGATTTAGATGAGATAATTTAACATTTAGAGTCTCACCGTGAACTTATCAATACAATGTTTGGCGCCCTATTATTTTAGTAAATCAACAAACTTAACTTAACCCTAAACAGCAATACTAAGATCTTACCCTGCCCAAACATCTACCGAGTTAATAAGCTACCGGCAGTGACGTGTTTAACTTCTTTAAAAACCTTAATATTTTCTAATAACACCAAATTCTTCATATAGAAGTAAGCGACACGTTACAACATTAGAGGAAAGGTTCCTCTTCGCGTTTGGCAAAGTTTTACCAATAGTACGTCCGCCCAGAGGATTTTGTATTAATCATTTGTGGCAGTTGTCTCTAAATGCAAGTAAATATGTTTAAACATTTCGAGAATGTCAGCTTCAATTTTCCTAATGAAATAAATTAAACCAAAACAGTTCAAAAAAATTTAATAATATCAGACTTTATAAAAAGAATCTAAATAAAAGCTACAACCACAACATTTTTGTTGTACATACTAATTTGTATGTTCTCTTTTTACGGAAATAAATTAATACCAAAACATATGAGGGGGTACGGGGTGTCACAATATTCGTGATGACTATCTGAAGGCGATACTGTGCTTTCCTCTTTCTTCATCATTACTACTAGTCTAAGAGGCAGCTCCCATTTGATATAATCGGAAAGATCTAATGTAGTTACGTATACTACTCAAGTCCGAAGCAAGCATGAAATAGAAATCCGGCGGTCTGGCAGTCCAAAAGGCCGACATTAAAATGGCAAGGTGCAGTAGGATTTTATTAATAAAAATCTCCTCGCAAGGACATTGGCTTTATCATCTCAACACAAAATTGAATTGATGAAGTGCTAAAGGCGCCTCGTAGGGCTTTCAGTCATTCAGATGGATCTTTCAATAAGACCGACAAATCGGCACTGAATCATCATCATCATCAAAAAGACCGTAGCAGAGAATCCCTGGGTCTATTGATGTGACCATAATCGATGGCTTCTTCTTACTTCGCATTATTGGAGTGGTGCCTCGAACGTTGGGTCTAATTTCTCGTAAATTTCTTCTGATGGTCAATATAAGCGAAAGAGGACACAAGATTCCTAGGTGTCCAACAATTAATGTGACGAAGTACAGAAAATTTGAAATGGCTTACAATCCCAGAATAATGAATGAACCTCTTATTATGAGCTTCACCATATTTAGATATTTATTAATAATTTCCTTTCGCACCTTATCATTACTCGCTTTCCTGGTTATTTCCTTCTATTCATTATTATAGCAAATATGAAGATTTTCAAACCGTTCGTTTTCTGATACATTCTGAAATGAATTCGTTCTTTGCTTTCTTACCAATTACCTCCTCGTTCGATAGAGAATCAGATTGATGAAAGCCATGCAGTGAAAATTAGGATTAGACACTTTTGGTTAAATTGTCTTCAATTTTTTAAACTTTAGGTTGGTCTGGCCGCCATTTTTCGATCGATTTCGAATGGCAGACGTAAAGTCTAAAACAAAAATAGATCTTCCCTGTTAAATTTAAGTATTTCGAAATCAGAGGGGTCGCAATTTTAATGTCCAACCGTTTTGGAATGCCAGACCATCGAACTTGCATTATTAAATAATATATTTGTAAAGGATAACATTATCGGAAGAAAAAGGAAAATTTCGTGTCGCCGTGGTTGTGACCACCCTCGTTTCTAGTTTCAATCACAACAATGTCTCAGGCCTCTTTATAATTTTTATATTTCGCTGTTAAAAAAAATGTTTTTTAATCGGTAAATTTTTTCATGAAAGCTCGCTGTTTAAATGATTTACAACTTTTGCTTATCGATTCGAATAACGCTGTGTGGCAACCGACCCTGCAGTCGATAATCAGGCCTCTAACATTTCCAAATTGAAATTGAAATATTCAATTAATATCTAAACATGAGGCACTAATTGACCAACTAGCCTAGCAAATAGAGTGACCCAAAACCCGGAACTGCCAGCTGCATCCTCTGATATTCATTGCAATCGAACGGAGTGGATAACTTCATTACAACTCAATTGAACTGAAATTAATGAATTTCTCTTTTTCAGTGCCACTATTTTGATTTCGAAGAGGAAATTGATTTCCCGACAGGAAGCGAATGCGTCGTGGAAGTGGATCACAGTTCGTCGTGTTCCATCCAATAACGAACAAAGGCTGATTTTAGTAGCACTTCTCTAAATGTAGAGGCGACATTTTTCGAGGTACAATTATAAGGTGCATTTTAAAAAGTAATCGTATTTTTGACTTTTGTAAAGTAAGTAGCTAGGATATAAGTAAGTCTAGGGCCTAAATTTGTTCATACCATACGCAGGAATTTACACATTTATTTTTTAATGGTATTTTTAATTTAACAAAAAATGTTTTACTTAGATAATAATTATTTATGTTTCGTGCCAGACGATACATTTCAACTTCTGATTTATGTAACTTATTTACATACCTAAAAAAGTTCTTATCCGATATTGTAAATAGTACGAGTGGTAGTCATGTGTGCACCGGATAAGCCATGGCATGGATCGTTCCTGTCTATCAGCCATCATCAGCAGGGAACAGGCAGATGCACATTCCATTCAAGCTAAAAAGACGATTTAGGCTACGCAGGATACGAAATTTATTTACCTCTGTTTTTCCAGTTTTGGTTTTTCATCATACTTTGAATGCAATAAAACTTCAGTATAGTTCTGATATATCAACTTTATGAGGTATTTCAAGTTAACTTAAGCCACTTTGCATGTCGTGGTGTATCTGCCTGTTCCGTGCTAACGACGACTAAGAGCCACAAGCCGGTCTGAATCAAATTACTTTCAAATTTATTAATATGCTAGGAAATTATTTGGTATACAAGTGGCTATTATTGAATGCAAGAACATTATGGTTTTTAGATCAGAGGGAGATTTATTATAATTATTATTATTATTATAAATACTTGCCTCTATCTTTTTAGATTTTTATATTTCAAATTATTTTTATATGTAATTTAAAAATTTCATTGATTTATAATTAAAAACAAAAAACGACTACGAAAAATGTTCTCGATGGAAAACGTAAATGTTGATTGTTCATTATAATAAATTTGTCGTAAATATTTAGAGGGCACATTAACGTTATATCCTTATTTTGTTGTAATACACTAGTACTAAGTAAGCTGCTGTAAACATTCAAAAATGAGTTTATATTTAAATTTGTTTAATTTCTGTATACGGCTCGTAGGATCACAACAGCGAAAATTGTAACGCTGGAAGAAAGTGTTTTAAACAGAAAATGGAATTAAAAATATACTATATTATTGTATATTTTATTAAGTTTAAAAACTGTAAATATTTTGAAAAATCACAATGTTTTTTAATTAAAAAACTGTAGAACAATTAAAAAAAAATAAAGAAGACATGTATAACAGTTTATGCCTTCTCTAACATTTTTAGAGAAAACATTATGCCACTTTGGAACAAGATCAAACCGTGTATATAAATTACTCATTAAGCACCTCTTTGTAATAGATACCAATTGTACATTTACTTTTACATGTTATACGTCTTTTTGTATATAAGTCGCATATTATTTTTAAATTGTATCTAAATGAACAATTAAGTAAGTATTATTGCTAAATTACTTAATAAAGCTTATTTTCAAAGAACTTTTTTTGTTTTAATTCCTGGTAACAAAAACTTTAGTAAACTCATCAAACTGAAGTATGGTCAATCTCATCTAGATAGACCAATTATAGATAATATTAATTGTGTAATTTTTTATAAGTACAAAACAAAAATGTAATTATGTTAAAAAATAAAAAGTAGTAGAAATTTTGTAAAAAAATTGAAAAAATAAAGAATAGTAAAAAAGTGGAAATGAGTGAGGAGAAATGTCAGATATAATAATTCTTAAGAAAAATAATAATAATTTTATCAATTACCATTGTTGGGGTTGGTCTAATTTTTCATACATCTTACTAGTAATACAAAATGCTTCGACTTCCAAAAATAATTTTCCAAACTATAACAGAACATATTATAATAGAAGTAAATAATAAATATTATTATTATTATTATTTGAAAAGGTGACAAAAAAAATCTTAGGATCAAAGAAGTCCTTCATCAATTTAGCAAAAGCGTTCCACACATAAAAATTATTATTAATATCGAAAAATATAGGGTTTTGGTGAGTAGCACTTAACCTAATAACTAGTTTTTCTCTAACAGAAAACACAACTGATAATGGATACTACAATAACAGTAAACTATTGCATACTATAAGGTACAGTATTGGGACTAGTCTTATTTAATATTTACATCAATGATCTGCTCTACACCGGTCAAGTTTAAAAAAGAAGCTGTAAAGTATTTCAGAACAAATGCTTCTAGAATGCGCCACACACTTTTAGCAATAAAATATACGAAAACATTATTTACGCCTTTTATTTGTTATAGTGATAGTTTAACTATGCACAACTCGAAATTGACCCTATACGATCAATCCAACAATCATCTACAGAGTACTAGCATGAGCAGATATAATAAACTACTATGAGAAAAATTAAAAACAACACAAAAATGGTTATTTAAGATAATACTGTCATGTATTTTAAACTATAAAAGAAATTAAAACCCGATTATTAAATAAATAAAATAAAAAATAAACTCAGATCAAACGAGGATAAAATGAAATAACCCTCACAATAAAGCAAATAACGAGAAACTTACGTATGGTATACTGAATAGATAAATTCAAGTTTAAAAAAGGATATCATATCAGAGAACAATCTTCCTAAATCAGCTGTACACCTGTTGATGCAAAAGAGGTCAACGAGTCACACGTAAACAAAGGGTCAGCTACGCTAAAATAAACCAAACGTAAACAAATTAAACGTGTAAATAAAGTAAATGCATTGTACTATGTTTCTTTAAAATAATCGATAACGGAACAGATGTTATTTACATGCTTTGAACAAAGTTTAAACGACTTTCAACACAACAGTTAAACCAAGATGGACTTTATTTCTGTAAATCTCTATAAAAATGTAGATAAATAGTGTAAGACTTACCTGTAAAACCTCCAGTCTAGTCAAATGACGAGACACAATGTAAATTAGATCCTAGGAAGTGATTGTGTAGTGATATTCGAAAGGTTCAGTGATGTTTCGTCGAAGTCAACGGCAGGTCAAAATTTCATCTCACGCAATATCAACAAATGGGTATCCACAGATTCGTCATGAAATAAGGATGCTGAAAATAACATAATTTCATAGGAAAAATATAGAGTAAAGGAAAAATAGGCAAAAATACAAACCATAAATGACAGGTGGAAATCTAGAAATCCTTGATTGGCAAATTTTCTACATGTTCCTTAGAAACGAAACAAAAGGAGAGTTGTTATTGGGGAGTGAATGAAGCAAACCCTTGTCCAGATCGCGCCTGAAATTATTCGGTAGAATTAATATATAAATTGGAAATTTAAATATCCAGGACTTTCCAAGAGTAAGTCGAGTCGCAAATACGAAAAAGTAACGGAAAAACAACTCCAACATACCAGAAATTAAGGTAAAAATCATCCTAATTAATAAGCACCCACCTGATTGGTCGAATTCCAAAATTGCATCCAAGGCCTATTTGGTTTAAACAAATCCAGTAAACGGTGCTAGAAATTCTAGAACAATCAGCCATCATATCTGCACCACAACACAAGCGTCAAAAGCAGGATTGCCAATTTACGCGAAGTTAAAGAGACTCTGTAACCAGAGAGTGTAGAACTTACTCTGAACTAAATTTTTAAAACCGTAAGTTTACAGTCCTTAATTTGTTATATATTTAACTAGTTTTTAATTATCGCAGAGATTTAGATGTAAGGAACGTTATTTCTTTTTGATTAATTGATATCTGCAATAAATGTTATATTATGAGTGACATCTATGTTTAATTGTGATAACCAAAGCATTTAAATACATCTCAGTTGGGTATCAAACATACAGCAGTCTCAGAGACATCTAGCTGTCAAATAGTTAAGTGACATTCATTATATAAAGATCTCTAATTTTCCAAGTCCATAGAAATCTAATAAAATAAATCAGCACGAATTTCAAATAACCTTTATTCAAAAATGACACAACAGCAGATTTATAGGTAAGATATTTCTTCCATCGTAGAAAGGAACCCCCAAAGGCCCTGAAAAGTAAAAGAGTAATTGAAGCAAACCTACAGTAAGTTTCACGTTAAATTATCATAAAATCATACGCACTGTCGTTTATAAGACATTGAAATAATTCAGCCCAGTGGCGGACTGATCGTATGCCATAAGTTCGATAATTGAAAAACTATATACAAGATCTAAAAATATTTCTTTAAAAAAAAAACTTATTTACAACTACTTTAGAAAAATTAAAATAAATTTCAAAAATAAATATCTAAATAACTAGTACATGCATAAAGCTTAAGAATATAAAAATTAAACTTACCTCAAATTACAAAGATAAAAATACAAAAATCAAAAATCCAATAACGATAAAATTAAATAAAACCAAAATCTAAAAGCCCTAAAGTCTAATAGTTATACCAGTTTATAATTTAGTTGAACTCTTACCAATGTTGCATCCACCTGTGCTAATTACGAAACTCAAACTAATTTAACACCTATTTAACACTCTACAAAAATTCATATTATGTGTATATACAAGTACTAAAAATGAATAGTTTTTGAGTTATAATTAAAAAACTATAAAGTAGACAAATTTACTCCGTTCTCAAAAATCCAAGCCTAAATTTAATAGCACTTTGTGGATTTATAATTTTTCGGATACAATTGAACATATAAAACAATAAAATACCTTTAACGAATTAGTTCTTTTTACCCCTGTTTTTTTCGACATAGTCAATAGCCTAATTATTATTATTATTATTATTATTATTATTATTATTATTATTATGGTAAATTTATTAGACATAAATTTTTTAATATTAGATTTGTGCAGATTTGATCACAATATTTCATAAATAATTACAAACAACACCCCAAGCATATTCCCACACGTTTTTGTTAAAACCTTAGTCCAATCAAGAAAGCGGATAAAAGAAATGAGTAATAAATTTGCCGCCAGCAATAAATGTTCATTCGACACAAATTGAATTCTAAAGTTTTAGCTACCCTGACGTTTTAATTTCTTTCTGGATTTTATAACACCTGTAGCTGGGCGAAAGCCTCATCTAAAAATAAATACAGAGTTTTAACGTGAGATTTCCCAACACAGAAGAATAATATTAAAACTTTACTCGGGCGATTTAAAGGTAAAAGAAAAAGTACTAGCGACTGCTACAAATTCAATAAGTATTTTCTTGTTCCTTTGGCATAAGGAAACTTAATTCCCGCCTACTGTGTTCTTTGAACATCGGTACTCAAAGGAAGCTGTTGCAAAAGAATAAATTATGTGCTGACGGAGACCCATGACCTTTACGTATTTAGAATAATTTATATACATCACTCTGAGTGTCCAGCATGTATTATAAATACTAATTGCTTTAAATTATTGAGAATATTAAACATTCGAGGTATAAGAAAGAGTTTCTGAATATCCAAAATAATTTTGTTTTTACTTGTATTGGTTTGAAGAGAAAACGTTAAGTACATTTCATGTTACAACCCAAAATACTTTAACATTTCATATTCTCTGTAATTCAATAATAAATATCAGCGAATATAATCTCCCAGCCCAGCCACGGATAAGGACCTGCACAACAAAGCCGCGAGTAAAGCAATTAATGGTCATTCAATATTCAAGCTTTGTAGTGTAGTTTTAGAAAATGTTAGCGTTGCATATTTGGTTAAGATTTAACCATTCTCCACTCAAGTTGCAAATTTGCTTTGATGTCGAGGACTAGCTATATATATTCAAATTGTTAGATAAACAAATTGGAATTTCAAATTTGTCACAAGGATTATAATTATTGTAGGAACTGGATATTGGATTCACTGACGTATCAAGAGCTAACAATGGGACGGTGGAAATTGTCTTAAATGTGGTCCTTCGTAAGCCGATAAAGGTGGAATCAATGAGGGATTATTTCCGAGTTTATTTTTTGGTTCTTATAACAAAAGGAAAATTGGACCATTGATATTTGTGGACAAATTTTATTAAAAAGTTTTTTGTAAATATTTGTAAAATATATAAAACTTTGGTCAAAGCTGGGAGAAAAATTGATAAATTTCACTGAGAAATTTTAAATTTCTGTAAAACTACACATTTTTAAAAGTTTTGGTTTGGGTTTATTTTTTATTTATAAAATTTCAGAATATAAAAATATCCCAAGAAAGGAAGTCGCAAGGTGCAACCTGACTGGCCACAAGATATTACTACATTCAAAACTAAGGCGATTCGAAAATGTTTCCTCCAAATATTTCCGAACCGACATTATTATGGACAGGCCCACTTTCTTGTTGGATACAAATTTTATTAACCCTACTAGTTCTCAAATAAAAGGAACAATTTGTTGCTGAAGCAGATCCTAATATTTTCAACCAGTTAAGTTGATAACATTATCTGATGGCATTTTTTTACGTTTAAGAATTAATTTATTCGTGTTAAATATAATGAAAATCTATCTAGGTCTTGCTGAAGACTAATGTAATCGAAAGAACTGTTTATTTCTTTATAAATTTTTAAATCATCTGCGTACATAAATATTTTAGAGGACAAGAAACAATCTTCAATATCATTTGAAAAAATTCTAAATAAAAGACGGCCCAAGTGGGAACCTTGCGGAACCCCTGATGATACCTCTACCGTATTTGTTTTAACATTATTTAATGCTACATATTGACCTCTACCAGACAAATAAGAAGATATCAATCCCAGAAGATTACCATGTACACCAAAATTTCTTAGCTTAACGGCAAGGCTTAAATAATGAACCTTATCGAAAGCCTTCGAGAAAACAGTGTACACAGCACATACTGAGAGTTCATGTTCCATAGAATTAAAAGTATCTCGCACAAAAGGCACTAGATTAGTTAAGACTGATCATTTTTTTCAAAAACCATGTTGAAAAACAGTTATATGATTTTTTACAAGAAAGAACAATTCCTCCGAAATTATAGCCTCAGAAACTTTACCAAACAAAGTATTGAAATCGGCCTATAATTTGCACCATCACTCTTATTACCAGATTTGTGTACAGGCACAATCTGAGCAATTTTTTATTTATTGAGAAATGACTTCTGGATACTGATTGTTAATTGACATATTTCTAATAAATATTTTTTCTTTATTTAATATTTCTTCAGTAGAAGAAATTGTTTTTGCTTTATCATATAAACATTTTATAACACCTCTTTTAACACTTTTTGATTGATTTGAGTTATAATTTAGATATCTATTTGTAAAGTTATTTTTCTGTAAACGCTAGTTTCAAATCCATTGACCTTATGAATTTGAGCCAATATTTTCTCATATAGTTTTAAAAAAAGTGGTTATTTTTGTAGTATTCGACAATAATAGCTTTCTAAAGTTCAACGATTTTTTCGTTTGTTATTGTTATGCTTGTATAAAACCTAAATAAAGTTATTTATAAACAGTACTTTAGGTTTTTCTGGAATTTTACATTTCTTGACGACCCGTGCTCTTTTCTTAAATAAACTCTATATCGTTCTTCACCATCATATCCTACGAGATATCCTTTCAACTTTCACGTCCATTTTATTTTCCGTCTCTTGTGAGTTGGAACGTGAATATAATTATACGTAGATGGTTTATTCTTTGTTTTTTACCCATACGTATGGACTGACACCTTCTTCTGACGATTTTCCAGTTCTATTTAGAATATAAATATTGTAACAAAGTACAACTCGTTACAAGTGTGGGATTGGAGATAACACTCAGTATGAGAGGTCTTTCATTTTAAACTGTAATTACCATTAAAGAAATAGCAGTTCTCTTACGTTTCCCAGAAAAGACACTTTTAGCCATAGCTCGAATATTTTTGTAAAAGTTAACAAGAGGATCATTCTTTAAATAATAAATAAGCCAACTACAAGTTTTATTGCTTCCTTTAAAAACTTATAAATCAGAAACAAATCCAAAACCCTCTGTAGAGATTGATTTATAATGTGCACTTTTAACATTTCTAATACGATCTTTTAGAAACCCTTACTTAGGTCAGTAAATTGTAAACACATGTTTTGGGGTACATTGAGAGCGTCCGAAAGACCATTAGTCCGGGACCTTCTGCTAAATGTTAAAGAAAGTTATCTTGGGTTATGCATACATAGTAACGGCCGGACAGGTAGTTATCACGCGAGCAGATTATTTAATAGGGTAGGGCAGTTGCTCAATTAAGCGATCATACCTGAAGGTATATCTCTATCTACGGAGTAAATTGAATAACATAACTGGGGTAGTGTTAATTCTTGAAACATTCCATTATCGACAATAAATAATTTTAAGTTAGGTAGATCTATATACACCTGAGCTAGGTTTCGTTCAAATAGTAAATGAATCTTAAGAATGGGTTTCCCTCAGCTCGAGTTTGCGAATGCAGGTGCTATATAGAAATAGTTTATAGGAATTGTATTCATGATTAGGTTAATTAATTAATATGAGGCGTATGGAAACTTATTTAACGAGCCAAGGCACTTGCCCTAGGATAGTAATTTTCCTCCACGTCGCGTCGGCTTGGCAGAGTAAATAGGATACTCATAGGGGGGGCGGGTTTCAATTGGTCAATTCTTTTAACTTAGCTAACCCCCGCAAGTCAACAGCCCCTCAGGCGATGGTTCGAACTTGATGTGCTAAATCTTGAAACTTTTAGAAATCACTTTTCGTTTAATCGTTGTGCCGTAAACATCTTTCTTTTTTTGTGTCATTGGTAATAATAATCTTAACTAAGTGTTTATTCGGTAATTTCTGATTTGTTTTGTGTTAAGTCTACATGACCGTTTTTATATTGCCAGTAGAGTCAGTTATGTGTTCTGTATTATTTTTGTAAATTAGACTAGTGGATGTTTGTCTGTTTTCCATTAGTCGGGGATTCCAGAAAGGTTGTCTATTTTCTGTAAATCCTAGCGATAGATAGCTTAACTGTGGTTTGCGGGATATTTTCGAACCCATCTAAATATTATCCAGTCGTTAAGCTATATATCCGATTTGTAACCACTGCCACTTAGTTAATAAGTCATTCCTAAGTTGTATATTGTTGTACTTTAAGAATTCCACATTTTGTTGGGAACTATTACCCGTTTTTATTTTTGTTTTATTCATTATCATTTTCTTTATTTCTTTATGTGTAAATAAATAGATATTAAGTGTTTTGAGAATCATTTTGTGTTATTGAAAGTATGGTTGGCAAAGTAAATTAAAGTAAGATCAGAAGAAACGGTAAACTTTGAGGTGCCTGTTCAAAAAAACAGTTTGGCGCAGAACAGCCGAACAGGGCTGTTTACACTTCTTTAATTTCCAAAATAGGTACTTTTGCGATAGCATTCACTGGAAACTGGATATAAAGCCAAAACCAAAAAAAAGGGGATGGTGATGTTCCGGGTAGAGCTGTGTCCCACAAACTCAGATCCAAAATGAGCATCCCAAGATCAATACAAAAAAAAAATAAAAACCAAATCCTATATAGTTTTCCACCTTGAGCCTTCGTTTCCTGACGTACAAAGGTATTTGGTAAAACAGTCGTCTTTCAAAAATGTATTAAATAACGTGTAGCAATTATTAAAATAAGTATTCTATATTGGGACATATCTCCATTAGGAAGCTATTGAGGGAGATATATTTACTAGAAAAATTCTGTTTAAAATAACGATTTCTTAAGTGTATCTAAGTCAGCACCTCAGCGCCCAAAGGAAAAAGGAAAACAAGAATCGGTTTCTCTTCATTCATATATTTTAGGGTTTACATTTTAATTACGTACACACTTAAAATATCACACAGGTATTTGCAAATGTAATATACAAAATATAAGTGCTGAGGATATTTTTTGGTGCGTTTCCATTATAAATATATATTAACCTAGATAGGCCTAATTTCAATATTTTTCACACAAAACTCGCTATGCAAATACAATATACAAAATATAAGTGCTCAACAAGATATCCTTTGGTGCATTTCCATTATTATAGGCCTAATGTACATTACTCGTAACACAAAACTTCACAACGACTACATAACTCTAAAATACAATTGTTAGTTCTGCCTCAATTATAAATGCTTCAGTTGTAAATCAGGAAAGCCTTATATATAAACAGTTGGAATTTGTACTACTTAAATTAATTTTAACCACTTTGTTGGTCTTAGTAGCAGTGTATAATGATATAAGTTTCCTCGTTGTAACTATAACTAAAACATAATTGTTTAATGTTCTTAATCTATTAATAATTAATCAGTTCGTAGACACCCTGTCTTATTCAATTTTACTTTAAGAGGAACGACGATGCTGGAGGTGGCTTGTCTTGCCAATAAAGCAAAAAAAATACAATGTCATATTTGAATCCCAGAAAGCTAGAAAATATTTTGATCGCATCAGTTTTAAGGGTCTAAACGTACATGTTCATTATTAACATCACAATTATTGTGCAATTTCTGGCAAAAATATTGCCAACAGCATTATCAACATTTCGTCCCAATATTTGAATCATGAAATCTAATGTAGAAAATACGAAAAAAATTTGCCAGCAGTTTCCCACTTATAACGGAGAGTGATCTGATTTTCAATTCTTCGCTTCAATATAATTGTGGTTAGGTTAGGTACCTAGGTACTCTTTTGATCATGGATGTTGAGTAATCAAATAAGTATCTTTTGTTTCTGATAATAAATAAAAATAAAATAAATCGGTTTCTTTTGTCTTATGAAAATGAAAATTTCAGTGAACAAGAAAAAAGAATAAGAAAAATGGCAGAAGAACCATCGACTGTGAGACCGTTTTAAGAAAAATTATCACAGCTTCACTTATTTCTATTAATTCTATTAGTCAGTTGTTGGAGTCTCCCAGGGATCTAGATTTAAAACTATGAAACGTTGTATAGATCAAAACACAAGAGAATTTTTCAACAATATCAGCAATGTAGATTTGTTGAATAAACTAACCTCATAAACCTTGCCAGAAAGTATCAAATGATGCTTTTTAACTTTATGCTGCATTTAAGGAACCAGAAAAAGATGTTGAACTAGAATCTTCACCCCTTCCTGCTACAGCTGCTGCATAGCATTGATTCAAGGTTTATCACCAAATCCAATGGCTTGGAATCAAGGAGATAGCGAAAGATTGGATGTGGGATGGAAAAAATGGGTTTGCAACCCAAGAAGCACTTTGGGACCAGTTTCTAAATCTGCTATGGTGAATTGATTATGGTGAAACTATTGATGAGTCCAATGAATCAAATGAAATTATTGAAAGGAATAATTCAAAACTAATTTGACAAAGACTCATACAAAGTACATATTTGGTTTGTAATGCAATAGAAAATTAAACTGACTCTTATTTATTAA
The DNA here is from genome assembly GCA_963680705.1 of Rhagium mordax. Lineage (NCBI taxonomy): Eukaryota > Metazoa > Arthropoda > Insecta > Coleoptera > Cerambycidae > Rhagium > Rhagium mordax. The sequence continues at coordinate 11,690,054 of OY796657.1, forward strand.
TTTCTTATACTCTGAAGTAATTTTAGATATTATAAAGCAATCGAAACATTTTCCCAGCGTTCAGGGCGCTTTCCCATTTTAAGCCAGAACTGTTGACCTATTACATTACCATGTAGATCAAGACGGTAAAATATTACAAACTAGTCCAGTCTCCTCGCTTCTCTTAAAATGTACAGCATAATATTTGATAAAAATAAAATGAAATAATCATGATGATATTTCACTTTATTTTCCGTAGTATAGAAACGTTATTAACATTTGTTAAATAGTATGAAAATATTGTATTGTTACACAATTACTTATATATTCCTATTTATTTTACGCTAACTAATGTACACAGATTCTTCTTACATTCTAACATACTTACCTATATACAGACATTTTTAGGACATTGTACTAATATGAAAGCTGCACCGAGAAAAAAAACTTTTGGGTTTCAAATGTGCAGGATAAGATTTATAAGTACACCAGTTACGGAAGAAATAGGAAATCTGAGTCATTTTATGAAATATAAAACTTCAGTTTTAACATACGCATGATTTTTATTTCGCCTGTAACTGCAGTGTGGTTGAAATTTGGGGGATTCATTGTTGTTAATAAGCAGAAACTTATTTTAAAAAATGTTTGATCTAATTGACTTCAATCAAACCACTTACCATTCTTCGGCCAATTTGTATCTTATTTAACATTATTCCTAGCAAATATAAATTCTTTGGCCCTCCTTTTATGTTTGGAAAAATATTATTTCTATAGAAGCGTTTTTTAAACCAAATGAAATATTAGTACCTAGACAAAAAGGTGCTTAACATGAGAAAAGATGTTTAACATTTCAGGTGGTCTTTGAATTGTGTGCAGCAGTTCTTTCAAAAATACAAACTTGATATTCTTTCAATTCCTTAGCAGGCAAAAGGAACAACGGGACAATTTAAAACTCTTTAAAAAGGAAAATATTTTTCCAAACACGTATTCTATTTTATACACTTAATTTTAAACAGCTTTTTCAATTTTACATGCTCTAACATTAATAAATGCATTGGTACGATTGTTTAATTTATAAATGCATACACATAATGTATGCAATTTTGATTTTTGGTTTATCAAGAGAGAGATAAATAGAATGCAAATTAATGTTGAAGGAGCATAACCAACACAACGGTAAAGTAATAAAGGGAAACTCCTTTAGTTCTAATTAATATACTGCACTTATTCGTTATTATACGGGTTTATGAGAAAATGTAACACCTCTCTAATTATATTAATTTCTTGTATGGGATTCGTAAAAAAATAATTACATGATTTTTGGCGGTATTTAAGAAATATTCCCACCACCAATAAAATAAGTATAGTCTCATACTTTATTATTTATAGCTAAATAGGTACTACTTTAAAATTTAATAACAGAATTGTTCAAAGTTATGCGTTGTAAAAAATGTAAAGATCTGCTATAAACAAATTTTTTATAAAGAAAAATACCATTAAAGACCAAAAAACACTTTCAAAATTGTGAATGTTAAAATATATAGACAATAGAAATTTCTCCCATTATTTAAAAATCAAGAAGCTTATCTACACATATATCCAACTACTTTTTATATAAGGTGAACCGCTTTATACTTCATTTATTTTTTTATTAAATTTGTGTATATTATATACGGGGTGATTCACTCAAACCGTTCGTTAAAAGTTGTAAAAGTACAGGGTGATCATTTTAAGTGCCTCACTCGATTTTCCTGCTTTATTCTTCACCTAGGAAAAAAATTCAAAAACCATACTTGTGTACTTTTTTCCGAGGAAGCCGATTCCGAAAAGATAAAAACAATTGAATGTCAAAGAAAAAAGTTATGGCCGAAAAACTGAAAAAGAAAAAATATACACCCTGTATATTAATGCGGAAATGGATATGTGACATTTCACTGATTGCAAATGCGTATCATATACTTATTTTTCACTTCCGGTTTGACCGGAAATTGCTTTAATTTTTTAATTTTAGGTGATACACCCTGTATATTGTTGTACTCAGTAAAGAACTTTTCTTTCTGAATTCAGCAATATATAACATATCATCATTGTCTTTCATATTTAATAAGATATTGGGGTTTTAATTTAAAACAACACAAATATATGTTATGAAATAAAGTCATCCATGAAAACAAACAAAAGCATTTAAATTACTTATTTATTTCAAAAACAAAAGAAGATATAGCATAATAACTTGTATTCTTTAGTTTTTGAAATAAATAAAAAATAATTTAATTGCTATTGTTTGTTTTCATGGATGATTTTATTTCATAACATATATTTGTGTTATTTTAAATTTAACTCTTTCAAGGGCCCTGGTACATAAAATGTACCCAGAAATATGTGCACATCATGGCGCAGAGGTTCATAAAATAGACCACCCATTTACATGCATTTACATTATATTTACGTTATAGTTGTGCCCCTCTAGGGTTTTTTTTAACCTAAACTCCTTGCCCCTGAAAGAGTTAAACCCCAATATATTATTAAATATGAAAGATAATGATAATATGTTATATATATTGCTGAATTCAGAAAGAAATGTTCTTTAAACTGAGCTCAATATACAGGGTGTATTATCTAAAGTGAAAAATAAGTATATGATACGCATTTACAATCAGTGAAATGTCACATATCCATTTCCGCATTAATATACAGGGTGTATATTTCTTTCTTTTTCAGTTTTTTGGCCATATCTTTTTTCTTTGACATTCAATTGTTTTTATCTTTTCGGAATCGGATTCCTCGGAAAAAAGTACTAGCGCCACCTCGATAAAAAGTTTTAATTCACTTGAGGATAAAATTGAACCAACAGGTTTTTCTACCCTGGCGAAATTTGAATTTTTTAATTTAAAAATATTCCAGAGCAAAAAAAATTAATATATTTTTTGTTCTTTGATCGTTGAATAGAAAGTATATGATATTAAAACCAAATCTTGAATTTGGGTATTTAAGGTGAATTCAAATAACTTTTCTAAATAATTTTCATCGCAAAAAATGTTTGCGCAAATTATTCGTATATTCGTTCGGCTTTTGGAGATCAGCAGTCTATAATGCTACAACCAGTTTAGGGCATTTCACAAATACATTAATAAAAATTCCAATAATTACGCAAAAACTGAGCTATTCCCAAGTAAAACACATTATTTAGAAAAGTTGTGCCCCTCTAAAAATATAATTATCTATAAAGCGGATCACCATGTATATATTTTTGGTTAGTACATGAGATCTTTGAAAGCGTCTATGTTTTCTATAATACAATTTTACTTTATATGTATGTACACTGGATATTACATCAATTTTCAAAGTTAACATTTTTTTAACATGTATTTTTGAAGGTTCCCAGACAGTCTTTTAAAATGCTGTCTTCGCAAAATCATTCAATGAAATAAGTGTACTAGAGCCAAAATACTGAATTATTTAAACTAAGGTCACCAACTAAGAATTGTTGGTACTTTTTGAAGCTATGGAACCAAAAGAGATCAAACTGTTAACTTTGGATAATTTACTCAAGAGATTCTTAATTGATGAAACTGAAATTAGGCATAACAGAATCCTTAAATTTATTACCAGTCCTAATAGTAGGCAGATAGTCCCTTTGCTTTATTTATGAATGCGTCATATCTTGGAAAATATATATCGCTGTCTAGTCTCTTTTCGTCAGTAGGTAAAGTTTTACTTTAAACAATTATTACATTTTTTTTCAAATTATTACGTCATGAAAATATGTAAATGATTAAAATGTATCATTCAAATTTCATGGTTTGCTTATATTTAAGAAATAATCAAAGGCGTCGCCTCCAAAATTTCCAGGGGGGCAGAGCAAATTTAGGTACCTTTTATACATGGATGATTAATAAATTGCAATAAAATTTATTTGTGAATATTAATTTTAACACCATCTGCCAAAAGCCGGGGGGTCGACCGCCCCCCTGCCCCCCTTGGCGACGCCCATGGAAATAATCAATATGGCATCAACAAACTGTTTTAATTGTTTAGTTTTTTCATTTATACAGTCACACCACGACACGCCACAAAATTGGACACAGCACCATTATTCTTTTGTGTACTAATTGTTAAAATACTTTAGTTGTGGCCCCGGCTAAACTTGAATTTTGTAAAGAAGTTTTATAGAAAATTGTTGGTACAAAAAGATCAATTTCTATAATTTTTGCATCCTCTTCAAATGGAGGAAAAGTGAACATATAAACAGTTCCTAGTTTTTCTCTCTACATTAACAAAATTACGTGACATTCAGTAAGATTTCCATAAAATATTATTTATGATTCCACATTTACTAAATATATAAAGAATTATAGATTAGTTGTTTGGTTCTAAAACTGTACAACTTAAATAGTGGGAATAACTAAACCTGTGCACAACGAATTGTTACATAAAATATTACTAGTCCCAGTTATCAAAAAGTTGCGTATTTCAAAACACAAAATTAACGTTGAATTAAATAGCCCCACAGAACATTTACTATTATCCTAATCAGTATTTTATATATAAAAAAAATAATAACCTAGTCTTACAATATACTACATGCAGTTCCGTGAATTACTTCAGAAATAAACATTGGCGTGCCAGCTCCTAATCCTCCATCAGTTTTGTCCTGTTCGTTCTTTTCATATTCGCAGTCGAAATAATGGCTTTGGCAGTCGAAACACCTGCACTGATCCGACATCTTACACGTAATGCCAAATTGTTTCGCCACAGCCCTATACAATTCTTTACTGGAGTTGTGCATTATTTCCGGACCCTTTGTTGGATTCGTCGGAGATAAATTTTGTGCCTGTTGCATGGTCTGAAAAATATATGAAAAGTATCCGTAGATACAACATATCGAAAACAAATGAAATGCGGTTAAATTTTATACAAGCAAAAATATTGTTGTGTGTTAAATGTCACATTTATTTAAAAAAAAAACACAGTATTAATTCTTTTGAAAATGAAGTATGTATATGAAGATCCACAAGGTCCAGTTTTAGGGCCCCTTTGCTTCATGATATATTTAAATGATATATGTTTTGCTAAAATCGAGGTACGACATGTTTTCAATTGTTTCCAATAATTCCAATGCATGTCAAACAAAGAACATGAGTTTCCTTCCACAATTTATACGAGGGTTAAATTTTTTTAGAACTGCCATAAATAAATGCACATTGTGCCTACTAGATAAATATTTGTATTATATTTATTTTTTACCGATCCTTGTGGAACTTCAGGTTTGGTTAAGGAGCTGTGTGATCTATTCGATAATGTTTTACCTCTTTCAATACATAGTCGTATGATGGGGGTGGGCTGGAGGGGACATCTTGCCCCTCATTAGTTTCTAAAATGGCCGGCACGTTGTTGAGGGGGCTTCCCAGTTCATTCTCACATTCAACAGGAGTCTCAACCGAATTACTTCTTGTCGAAGAATTCGATTTTGACATCCTGCTGAATTTTATTTTAAACGGCGCCACCTTTACGGAGTTATTCTGTTGCAGTTGACATTGTTAAAGCGATACATCAGATTCGGTGTTTTCGTTTTCCTAAAAAGAACACAATATCAAATTTTACAAGCTGCTTAAGTATATTTATTTCATTTATCATCAAATCAGTAAATTTCATTTATCATCAAATCAGTAAACAAATATATGTTTCACATCATTGATTGAGGAATTAATTTACTCCACTCATTTTAAATGGAATTGGATAGGAAATGTTTCGGAATTTTCTTCTATACCCAGAAGAAATACCAAATTACGAGAGGTATGGTTCTCCTTTCGATTTACCACTGAATAAGGATGAATGCCTATTGTCTCTTACCAGGATAGAGGAGATGTTTGTTCACGTATGAACCAAAATTCGCTTCACATCATTTTGGTACTGAATGGTGGAAATAATGGAAATGGACAATTTGATAAAAATAATACTGATGCAAGACTTGTTTTTAATGAAGATGAAGGAAATGTTTTTTTACACATATGTTGCTTTTATCATCATTGTCGTAGTTGTTACCGTATTTTTCAACAACTCTTCACATAAATCCTGGTAATCCTCACTTTTGTCATTTCCCAAAAGGCCTTTTTGAAACTCGGCCATGCTGCTTTTTCAGTATCATTCATTTTTGTGACAAATTTTTCCTCCCGAAACAGGGTGCGGATTTGAGGACCGTCGAAGATACCCTCTTTTAATTTAGCATCACTTATTTCGGGAAACTTATCTCCTAAATATTGGAAACAGTCGACATCTTTATCCAAGACCTTGACGAACTATTTCATCAGAGCAAGCTTAATATGAAGTGGTGGAAGCAGAATATTTGAGGGATCAACCAATGGAATATTCTGTTTCCACCGCTGCGTATTATACTTGGTCTGGTGAAACAGTTTGTCAAAGCTTTGGACAAAAATGTGGACTGTTTTGAATATTTAGAAGAGAAGTTTCCCGAAATAAGTGATGCTAAATGAGAAGAGGGTATCTTCGACAGTCTTCAAATTCCTATCCTGTTTTGGGACAAAAAATTTATCACAAAAATGAATAATACCTACTTAAAAATCAGCATGTCTATTATCTAAGTTTCCAAAAAGTGTCTCAGAATTTCTTGGAAAATGAAAAGAGTTAGGATAACCAGGATTTAGTTGCATAGTTGTTGAAAAATTTCGAACAATTGGGCTGTTTGATGAATCTCAAATTGAACTTTTTACACTCTCACCTTAATTACTTTCCCAAAATCCTCGGGAACTATAGTAGTATAGTGACTTAGGTGTTTGATACTTCCACTTTTGAGTAAAACCAAATCGTTTTAACCATGCATAGAACAAGTCAAAATAAATAGATTTTCGAACAGACCTACCTCGAGAAATCATGCCTGCTCCCCCTGCCCCCCACCAAATGGGCGACATGCATCTGCTTATATAAATTTTTTTTCTCGAAAACGGTAAGAGATAGAGAAATGAACTTAGTGCCATTCGATAGAGCATACAATTTCGCATAAGACCCTTATTTTGCTTTTTACAATTTTCTCTTATGTAAGACCCCACAGAACAAAAACATGGAGGGTGGCTGCTAACAACGACACATTTTTGGTTACAACTCTAAGACGGCCCGATAAATCGAAATTATAGAAGATATAAAAAAGAAAGATAATTGTTTTATCAATCGATTGGTATACAACTGATATAGGTTATTTCTTTAAATAAAGCCACCAGTGGCGTGCAAAAAAAAAGCTGCACATGTAATTACGTTAGGATCTCGGTTAGGATCGTGTTTAATAATTTACTGTTCTTCTCACAAAGTGCAAAAATATATTGAAATTTTTATTGTACCTTCTAAAAATTATTTCACATTTTCTGTTTTACCATTATATCTTATGCAAAAAATATGGGGGCACTCTAGCTATAATATGTTTTTGGCTATAACCCTGAAACGACCAAATAAATCAGAAATTGTACAAGATATAAAAAATTAGGATCATTATTTTTTCTATCGATTGGTATATTATGAACCTCAACGTTATTTATTTAAGTGGAGTGCATAGAAAAAGCGGCCCATGTAGTTGTATTAGAATATATTTTTAATACTACATAATAGGTGTATTGAAAAACAATACTTTCACTATTTTTTATACAATAGAATTAACAAAAAACATTTAATAAAAAATAAAATAGCTAAACTATACTATATAGTACATACTTGAAAATAGATAGATATAAAATTTATAATCTAATTGCAACATTCGACACGTGAACACAATTTGGTGCATTTTAAATTTTTTTAAAAACATTTGCACGTTGGCCCACAAATTTTGCATTTACATTGCAATAGAACTTCTGGTGAAATATTTTTCATTATTGGAGGTAGTCCACAATAACACCCATTTGTCATTATCTAAAATCCATCCCCATTTGGATGGACATGGCAGTTCCACCACTGGTTGACAGAACTTACCCCAAACAAATCCTGCTTTATAAATACATATATTGATGTGTATTGATAAAGCGTTCATTGTTGGGGGTAAGTTCTCAACCGTCCGGTTTTTTGGGCAAATAAGTTCATTCGACACAGGTCTATGTCGTCTGTGTCAGAATGCTTATCATAAATTGTTATAACCAATTTTGAAAGCATTCTCAATTGGTCATTATTTGGCTCCTTTGGATCTTTAACCAAATCAATAAAGGTGGCGGTGATATCCGGAAAGGAATCCCAAGCTTCCCAACACTGCCTTTTTAATTTTCCAAAAAAGGAAGAAGTCATATTGCATCCCGTAAATGAGTGAAAAAAGGGAAGAGCAAGACATTTTTCCTTAAGTAGATTGGCGATATCCTTACAAGATATATATTTCAGATTCTTTCCATCAGTGCCAAACTCTATCCACATGTCTTGATTTTCATTTTGATACTGATAAAAGATTGCCAGTACCAGTACGTCCGTATCTACAGTCTTTATTAATATTTTGTTTAAATTATTTTTAGAGCAATTGTGCGCATGCACGAAAATACGCGTATCCCCTTCCTCATGATTACATGATATAATTTTCTTTGTATTATCGAGAGACGGATTATACAGTACATTCTTGTCGTTAGTACATACAAGAGCTTTATTTTCAGGTAATGGAATGCTGCCAAAGTAGGTGGAAATCAGGTTAAATAATTCTTGTTTGTTTGCTGCAACTCGCAAGAAATCGTACCAATTTTTTGGAATCGCTCTAGTTAGTGTAACTAATTTTCTATTGCCTTGCCTCTTTTTTCCCTAGTTTGTCCCTTCAAACTCTTCTCTAAATAAGCATCCTAAATAATATCTACCCTGGTTACTGATTTTAAAATGTTAAACATTTTCAGAATGTTTGAAATGTAATCACCAAAATTTGAACACGCCTTAGGTTGAAGAATATGTACAAGAGCAGCTCCGTCTAATAGTACAGCATCAACATGTGTTACAGTTGGTTTATCCACATTAGTAATACACTTATCCAGACATCGTAATAAATCAGACTTGATACATTTCTCCAAGTTGAGCTAGAGAAGGGGGATATGGGTGATTTTCAAATTTAAAGAAATTCTCCATCCCGGTTTTTGGATGCTATATATAGCCAGCTAAATAAATTAACATCTGATTTTAGTTCACTCTGTGTATACGTTACTTTTTGCTTTATTTTTTTGTTTTGAAATGGGATGTTATTATTTTTTGGGATTGGGTCAATAATAGATTTCTTTCAATCTTTCATTAAAAAAAATCTTTGCATTGGAGAGTTCCTTTCGCTGACAAACGATTCAAGTTTTCTGCACTTACAACGACTTTACTATTAAGGGCAAATAATTCTGAAGACGTTTCTTGGAAAGGATTTCCATATTCTTTAAAAGATTCTATAATATTAGAAACACAGGATGTAAAACTTTTTTGGACAGAATGAGATTCTTCGTGATGCTTTTCAATTTGCTGTTGAGGAATAGAATCTTCAAATTCACGAACTGTGCCAACTGTGGGGTCTTACATAAGAGAAAATTGTAAAAAACAAAATAAGGATCTTATGCTAAATTGTATGCTCTATCGAATGGCGCTAAGTTCATTTCTCTATCTCTTACCGTTTTCGAGAAAAAAAAATGTATATAAGCAGATGCATGTTGCCCCTGAAATAATTTTTAGAAGATACAATAAAAATTTCAATATATTTTTGCACTTTGTGAGAAGAACAGTAAATTATTAAACACGATCCTAACGTAATTACATGTGCACCTTTTTCTTTGCACGCCACTGGTAGCTTTATTTAAAGAAATAACCTATATCAGTTGTATACCAATCGATTGATAAAACAATTATCTTTCTTTTTTATATCTTCTATAATTTCGATTTATCGGGCCGTCTTAGAGTTGTAACCAAAAATGTGCCGTTGTTAGCAGCCACCCTCCATGTTTTTGTTCTGTGGGGTCTTACATAAGAGAAAATTGTAAAAAACAAAATAAGGGTCTTATGCGAAATTGTATGCTCTATCGAATGGCGCTAAGTTCATTTCTCTATCTCTTACCGTTTTCGAGAAAAAAAAAATGTATATAAGCAGATGCATGTCGCCCCTTTGGTGGGGGGCAGGGGGAGCAGGCATGATTTCTCGAGGTGGGTCTGTTCGAAAATATACTTATTTTGACTTGTTCTATGCATGGTTTAAACGATTTGGTTTTACTCAAAAGTGGAAGTATCGAGGCATTTCCGAGCCGCAAGTCACTAAACTATAGCGAAGAACAAGGAAAAAGATTTCATCAAGATATAAGTGGCATGGAGAGTCGATAAGGAAGGAGGGATAATAACATCATGGTAGATTTCTGTTGAACGGTGAAGAGAGAAACCAAGCACAATGAAAAGAAATGAAAAAGAAATCCGCTGCGTAGATCATTCGAAGACAAAAGAGTTCGTCACAAGAGAAAAAAGGAGTAAGTGGAAGATATTTATGTAGCAAGAAACATCGTTCACTTCTTCATCTGCACTAAAATTCAACTTTTATATCTATTCAATAAAAGGTCAGATATGGGCAACCCAAACGAATTTGGAAGACAGTTAGTAATGCTTTGCGATAGAATTAAATTACTATAAATGATGAACGAGGAATACCACCTACTAATTTAATTTAGCTAGAACTTTTACAAATTGTTGAAAATTGCCAAAAGCAGCATTTTTTACTACTTTACTCCGTTTGTTTCGAAAACTTAACGTGCTACGCAAACTCTGCTATCAGATTACAGACTGTCCTAAGTACAGGGTCATCACATGCAAATTTAGATTCTACTGTAACTTTGTTGCCTTTTTATTTATCCGAAAAAGTAAAAATTACTTTACTGACTATTTTTTTGCCAGGAATTCATATTTTTATAGAAAAAAACAATCGAGCATCACATTACAGAGATATAGCTATCGACATTGTTTTTTCTTACATAGCACCCTGTATATTATTACATCTTTTGATTCTTCGTTATTTCCTAATTTCATCGATATAAACATGTAAGCTATTATCTTTTAACGAGAAATAGATAATTACATAATTTAAATTACTCGTACAATAATTATTAACATACTATATTTTTTATAGATATTCAAAGTGCCTTCCTTGCTTTTCTACACATGACCTATATCTTTTTTCCAAATTATCTATGTCTCGTAAAAAATAAAAGATAATAACTTACGTTTATATCGATGAAATCGGGAAAAAACGAAAAACAAAATTTCCGATTAACAGGAAAATTCAGTTTTATTTAATCATAAAGTTGAAGAACGTCGGTAAAGTATACATCATCCGTATATTATGATCAAAACTAAAGTTGAACCAAATAGTTTATTCTTAGAGTTGTATTGAATTTGTATTCGATATCTTAGTGTCAAGTGAGTAAAATGCCAGTGTTGGTTTATATTCATTTAATTGTTTTCATCAATTATTGGACTGTTGCTACTATTATATTTTCTTTAACGAATTATATCCCTAAATAAGAAATGAGTAACTAGTATCTAGTTTCTACATTAACGCTAGGCATGTTTCGTTCCGATTGACTAGAAATTTATCTTTCTTTCAAGTTTGATTTCCCGTGAGACTGTCGTATTTCTATTATTGCTTTCGTCTATAATTCCACGTGGCAACAACTGTCAGAGCTGGTTAACTCTGTTGCCGTATTAAATTATTAAGAGGCCTGTGATTGTATTTATTTGGCGCAGAACGTCTAAAACCACAAAAGAGTGAAAATCCCCAAACGAAGTATTTTGTTTTATGCAACTTAGGGCATATATTATTTGAATAAGTTTTATAAAAAAATTCTATGAACCTGTTTCAGCCAAAACATGAGAAACTTTAAAAAAATCTAGGATTTATCGAAAATTGCAACCTGAGTTACTTGCAATGCCATAAAGGATATATAATTTTACTCTAATTTCTTCTGAAGGAGTTTTGGATGAAATTGAGGCAAGAGCAAAAAGTTCAATTTAGCTCCTTCTTAACTTCTCTAAAGAATATGACAGAAAAGTAGGCAGAAAAGAAATTTACTTTAATTTGCAAACTAAAATATCCAAAAAATTATAAAAAAAAATCATGGCAATCTTAAAGAGGGCATAACTTCTCCACCTCTATCGATATTCATTATTCGCGTCTCACCATAAAAACGCATTTTTTAAGTTTCTATTACCCTTCAGGGGCCTGAAGTCCGGATTTAATACAATGTTATACAAAACTCTTATTTAATGCTCAAACTATTTTTTACCAAATTCTGTCAAAGTCGATTCAACCATTTAAATTTGGATAAACTGAGATACGTTAAAATCTGGAAATTTTCAAAAACCATCAGGGAAATTAGAATTTAAAAGTGATGTAATCGGGAAGTTGAATTTTTTTATTGTTTTCTGTTTTATACATGCAAATGAGTCGAAAACCGAAAAAATTAGCAAAATCGTGCTGGGGCTTCGAGTTCATCACTTCACTATTTTTTAAATATCTCCGGTTGAATTGCTTGTAGAAAAATTAAGAAAAACTAAAATACTCGTAAATTGATAGACTATCGAACTGTTGGAGTATACTTAGTAACATTAAAAGTAGGTACATCCTAACCTCAAAAAAATCTAAATTTCTCAATTTATTTTTTTTACTAATAGTGCAATAAGTGGAGGAAAAATCTTTAAGTCATTACGAAAATTGGAGAAAATATGTATTTTCATGCTATAAACACGTGACTAAATTTTTAAAAAATCATTTTTACGGCCACAATTGAATATTTTCAAAAAAAATTGAAATACTTGCCATTTAATCTTGATTATATAAAGTATAAATTGATCTAATGAAATATGTACAACTCTATGGTGAAAAATGTATTCCAATTTCAATAATTCCTTCGAGCAACATAAAGGGACTGTAGTGGGTAACTCTTTGTCGATTTTTATTGCCAATTTCTTCATGAATAGTGTTCCGTAATCAAACTTATTTTATGTGTTCTACGCAAATATACTTAAAAAAAACCAAGTGGCAACACTGCCTAGCTTCAGATGACGGAAGTACCGGCAACCTGGTCCAGTAACAAGACAAGTAAGCATCATGGCGTGCGAGCGTAGAACATACGTTTAGCTACTTTGCAGTGATTAAAATTATGATGTATTGTGTATCTATCAAAGTTAAAATACAGTCCACTTATTCACAGCAACAGTATTTTCATTTAAAAATAGTCAGCGAGAAAAAATGAGCACGGTCTCAACATAATGGTCCTTCATCCGAATGAAAAATCAGTAAATCACAGTGATAAAAGACAGTCAGTAACAATAAAACATTAGTGTGTCGTGTTTGTGCATCAGAATAAGATCAAATCAATAATCAATTACAGCAAAATACCTAGTTGAAACTATTAATCAGTCAGCAATCAGCAGCAAAGCCATCAGTAAAAGGCGTTTGTAATATTTAAACAAATCAAAAAACTATCAGTTAGCAGCAGCCAGTGTGAAATAACCAGCAAATCAAGAGAATCGACAACGTGCAGTCGGCGCATCGAGGATCAGCCCGTCAGCATTTTTGTAGCATAACAAAACAAACAACAGGTGGCATCTTAGCAGCAGTAAAGCAGTCCATACACGACACGTTCGGCATTCATGTAGCACGAGTGGTAAGGTCAGAAACAGCAAACAGTGAGTACTCAATTAATTTCCTTTACATACATTCCTTTACACAAATTAAGACAGGCATTTTTCTTGGGTTGTTTACAAAATTAAAGTAAATAAAAATGGTTAACGAAGACGAATCTCCGGAACTAAAAGCTCTAATTGCAAGGCGCGGTGTTATCAAAGCTCAGTTAACTCGTTTTCAAAATTTTATGAACAATTTTACACCAGAAAAATTAGAGCAGCTACCCGAGCGTTTGCGGAAATGTGAGGAGTTATGGCACAAATATGACAGTATACAGGTAGAAATAGAGTGCTTAGACGATTCAGATAGACAACAAGTAGAAAGAGAAACATTTGAAGACACATATTTCGGGCTTACTGCGGCGGCAAACAAAAGTTTACATCAAAGTTTGCCTCGTTCAAGTCCAATCACAGACCAACAAAATTCTTTAGTATCTAGCAGCATTAAATTACCTTCATTAGATTTACCAACCTTTCATGGTGCTTATGACAAATGGGCACAATTTTCAGATACGTTTAGATCATTGGTTCATTCCAGTACCAGTCTAAACAATACACAAAAATTTCATTATTTGATAGCATGTGTCAAGGGGGATGCGGCCGAGGTTATTGAATCGATCGAGGTTACAGACGAGAATTACGATTACGCATGGTCATTATTAAAGGAAAGGTTCGAAAATAAGCAATTAAGTATTCATAAACATGTAAAGGCATTATTTGACATTCAACCAATCACAAAAGAATCAGCAAGTTTACTTCGTAAATTAGTAGATGATATCAAGAAAAATCTTAGAGCATTAAAGTCATTAAAGCAACCAACCGAGTCATGGGACACTTTACTCATTTACTTATTTACAAACAAGTTAGATACAATTACAGAACGCGAATGGAAAGCTAATAATATTTCACATGTTTTACCGACTATGGATGGTTTTTTAGAGTTTTTATGTAACAGGTGTCAACTATTAGAAACTTTGCAGACAACGAAATCAGTAAACATAACCAGTAAATCCGTAACCATTGATAAAAATGTCAATAAAACACGTTTTTTTCCAAAATCTAATATTTCAAAATCATTTGCTACCTCTGAAGTCAATTCCGAAATTACCGACAAGCCAGTCCAACATTATACATGCGCCTTGTGCAAACAGTCGCATTCAATATATTTTTGTGACAAATTTCTTAGTTTACCGATTAAATCCAGAATGGCAGAGGTTAAAAACTTAAATTTATGTTGGAATTGTCTTAGACGTGGACATACTAATCAGTTTTGTACATCAAGCGGTTGTAAAAAATGCGGCAAAAAGCATAATTCACTATTGCACATTGATGATTATTATAGTCAGGGTCGTGGTCAGGGTACAAGTAATAGCATAAACGCATATTCGTCACTTCAAGAATCAGGCGAAAATTCAACCACTCAAACGAATTTAGATATATCTCAATCTCAAGAATCAGCACCAAGCTTAACGCATTGCGCATTTAAACAGAAAACAGAAATTTTACTATCGACAGCGAGAGTTCTTATATGCGATAAAACGGGCAATTATCATGAATGTAGAGCATTACTGGACAGTGGCTCGCAATCAAATTTTATTACAGGGGACTTGTGTGACAAATTGCGATTAAATAAGCGAAAAATAAACTTACCAGTAGCAGGCATCAATCAAACAATGACTAGCATAACTCAAATGATAATGGCAACAATCAAATCTAAATTTAACGGATTTAAGGTTGAATCATCTTTTTTAATACTAGATAATATAACAGAACGATTACCAGTCAACACAGTGGATATAACCTTTTTCAACATACCAGAAAATATTACGCTAGCAGATCATAATTTTAACATACCCAGCAAGATCGACTTATTACTAGGAGCTGCCTTATTCTGGGATCTTTTATGTATAGGACAGATAAGAATTAATAATCAGCAGCCAATTATGCAGAAAACAAAACTAGGTTGGATCATTTCGGGTTCCATACCATGCAATGATTCTCAGGCAAGCAGCAATAAATCAAGTATTTGTCATTTTTCATCAGAGGCTAATATTCAAGATCAACTTGAAAAATTTTGGCGAATAGAAGAGTGTCAGCAGTTGTCAAAAATGACAAAGGAAGAAGAAGAGTGTGAAGATATATTTATCAAAACCACCAGGCGAGACGAAACAGGTCGGTTTATAACACATTTACCTATAAGAAGCAACGTTGTAGAGTTAGGAAACTCGTACAAGACAGCTTTAAAACGATTTTTTCTTTTAGAGAAGAAACTGCTTAAAGATGAGGACCTTAAACAACAATACTGCGACTTTATTCAGGAATACAAGAATTTGGGGCACATGTCTGAAATAGCTACTGAGAATGATGTACAAGATCACACAAACATCTACTATCTTCCACACCACGCAGTTTATAAAGAAGACAGTTTAACAACTAAATTACGCGTCGTTTTCGATGCTTCAGCGAAATCAGATTCTGGCATTTCACTAAATGATAAGCTTATGGTAGGAACAAACATACAAGATACCTTATTTAACATTTTGCTTCGATTCAGAACATACAACGTAGTAATAGCAGGAGACATTGCCAAGATGTACAGGCAAGTACTAGTAACAGAAGAACATCGAGATCTGCAACGGATCATTTGGAGAGAAAACCCCGCAGAACCGACACAGACATACAGATTGAATACTATTACATATGGAACGGCTAGTGCTGCATTCATGGCAGTTAGATGTCTACAGCAGATAGGCATAGAACATCAAGAGGACTACCCAGAAGCATGTAAATCCATTTTCAAGAATTTTTATGTAGATGATCTACTTTCCGGCTCAAACACAGTAGAGGAGGCGAAGAAACTCAAGAATGACTTATGCAAAATTCTCAGCGAATCAGGTTTTGTACTGCGCAAATGGACATCAAACAACAAGGAAGTTTTAGAAGACATGTCAGACAATACTCAAGAAATTACACATCTTATAGCAGATGATAAAACCACAAAAACCTTGGGACTTCTATGGAATTCTGAACAGGATATATTGCAGTACACAGTTAACATGGCGGCTCAGAAACGAACTACGAAAAGAAGCATTTTGTCAATTATATCACAGATCTTCGATCCTTTGGGACTTGTGGGACCATCAATCATCAAAGCCAAGATCATTTTACAGAAATTATGGCAGCTTAAGTCAGGCTGGGACGAATCAATTCCAGGTGACTTATACACTATTTGGTCTCAGTTCAAAGCTCATATCTTAGACCTTAATGAGATAAAGATACCCAGATATATCACTTGTTCTAACCCACGGAAAACTCAATTACACTGTTTTTGCGATGCCTCTGAAGTAGCCTTTGGAGCGTGTATATATGTCAGATCTACAGACACTTCAAATAATCACTATATTCAACTTATTTGCGCCAAGTCAAAGGTGGCTCCCTTGAGGAATGTCACACTTCCCAGGTTAGAATTATCCGGAGCTCTACTTTTGTCTCGATTATCCAGCGAAGTAATTAATGCAATGGACATGAAAATAGATGACATAATTTACTGGTGTGATTCGACAATAGTACTCTCGTGGTTATCAGCAGAATCAAAACAATGGAAAACCTTCGTGGCCAACAGGGTGTCAGAAATTCAGCAATTGACCCAGATTCAAAATTGGAAACACATCAATAGCAGTGACAACCCGGCAGATATAATATCCAGAGGGCTTAACCCAAATCAGTTAGCAAGGTCAGAATTATGGTGGAACGGACCTTCGTGGCTTCGACAAAATCAAGAATTATGGCCAAAGTCAAGTTATACGAAACTTACAGAGAACATTCCAGAAGAAAGAAATACTTCTATCACATTAAGCAGCACAACATCGCAAGATTTGTTCACTAGGTTCTCAACACTTTCAAAATTTCAAAGAATCTTAGCATATTGCATGCGTTTCAGAAAAAATTCATGCATTCCTCAGCCAAACAGAACATTCGGTCCACTTACAGTTAATGAACTTGACGATTCACTCAAACAACTTATCAAGATCGCACAGTCACAAGAATTCGCTCATGACATTCATTTACTAAAACATGGAAAACCAGCACCATCTACCAGCAAACTGCTTTCTCTTAACCCATTCATGGATGAGGAAGGCTTGCTTCGAGTGGGCGGACGATTGATATATTCGGATATAGACTTCGAGCAGAAACATCAAATCATTCTACCCAAATCACATATCTTGACTAGACTTATCATAAAGCAAGAGCATCACAAGCAATTACATGCTGGAGCTCAAGCTCTTTTAGCAACAATCAGACTGCGTTATTGGCCTTTGGCAGGAAGAAGTACAATTCGCGGAATTCTGCGTAACTGCGTGACTTGCTTTCGAGTAAAACCGATAGTTTATAAACACCTAATGGGTCAATTACCCAAATCTCGCATTATTCCAACCCGTCCTTTCAATAACTGCGGCGTTGATTATGCAGGACCTTTTGACATTAAGGTAGATAAAATAAGGGGACACAAAATTCTAAAGTCTTACATATGTGTTTTCATTTGTTTTGTTACAAAGGCAATTCATATTGAAATTGTCAGCGACTTAAGTACGGAATCATTTCTAAATTGCTTAAAGCGGTTCATTTCACGTCGTGGCAAATGTTCTAACATTTACTCAGACAATGCTACCAATTTTGTAGGGGCAAACAATAGTCTAAAAGAACTTACAACTTTTTTAAATTTGCAAGCCACCCAGAACAGAATCACAGAATATTTAACGCAAGACTCTATCAGGTGGCACTTCATTCCGCCCCGCTCCCCACATTTCGGTGGACTCTGGGAGTCAGCTGTCAAGTCAGCCAAATACCACTTCAAGAGAGTCATTGGTAATACAATATTGACGTTCGAAGAATTTTATACCGTTGCTACCCAGGTGGAGGCATGTCTTAATTCTAGACCCCTTTCTCCTTTATCCGAGGACCCAAATGACCTCAACCCTCTCACCCCGGGACATTTTTTAATTGGTACAGCACTTACTTCATTACCACAAGAAGATTTAAGAGACCAGAACCCAGGAAGACTTACCCGATACAGACATTTAACTCAAATAGTCCAGCATTTCTGGACCAGATGGTCAAGAGAATATCTTTCCCAAGTGCAACAGAGATCCAAATGGCAGATAAATACCAAATCAATCCAAGAAGGAAACATGGTGATCATCCGTGACGAAAACTTGCCTCCCTTAAAGTGGCAGCTTGCTCGAGTGATAGAATTACATCCTGGTGATGATAAAGTGGTGCGCGTAGTGAGCGTAAAGACATCCAAGGGTATTTTTAAAAGGGCAGTTTCAAAATTATGTATCTTGCCTATGGAAGTTAACTAAAATGTATTGCTTAGTTATAATTATTTTTATCTTTACTTGTTTTTGTAAACTAATAGTTATTACTTTGTGTTTATTCTCATGAAAATTGTTATTTTTATATTATTGAAAGCCGCTGCTTTCAAGGCGGGCGGCATGTTCCGTAATCAAACTTATTTTATGTGTTCTACGCAAATATACTTAAAAAAAACCAAGTGGCAACACTGCCTAGCTTCAGATGACGGAAGTACCGGCAACCTGGTCCAGTAACAAGACAAGTAAGCATCATGGCGTGCGAGCGTAGAACATACGTTTAGCTACTTTGCAGTGATTAAAATTATGATGTATTGTGTATCTATCAAAGTTAAAATACAGTCCACTTATTCACAGCAACAGTATTTTCATTTAAAAATAGTCAGCGAGAAAAAATGAGCACGGTCTCAACAAATAGGTTCGAAACACGAGCAAAGGAAACATTCGAACGCTTCCCTAGCATATGAATAAGATACGTGAAATACATTTCTACCCTTTTGATGCAAAAGTCGCAGAAGGAAACAACTTTGTTTGTAACTTAAATAATCGTTCGCCTCTCTAAATTAATAAAAAGAGTTTGAATTCTACATTTAGTAAATAACATAAAACGAAGAACTCTCCGATGTCGCGGATATAAAGAATTTTATTTACTTCCATAACAACCCAAGCCATATAAGCTACAATGTCCTTAATGGCACATATCAAATTTCAATAGTGCCCTATATCGCAATCCATCAGTTCAGCTTAAATGACATCGCCATCCATCATTTTATTTTTTTATTTTTCTTTGACCCAGTTATAAGGTCGCTGTCGAAATAACATTTCTTAACTACATATATAATGAGTATTACAATGTTATGACTGTTATGAGAAACCTTAATCAGTAAAATTCAGTGCGAAAGAGGTAATAGTGAATTAAGATTGTAATTTATTTATTATTTGTAATTTTTCAAATTATATCATTTTATACTTAGACCCTAACGACTGCTTTTAAATTCATGAGAAAATATTGTAAGTGAGCATTGATTGTTAGTTATATGGAAAAGGAAAAGGACGAAAACTTGACTTCATTGTAATTTTTTTAAATAGCACCCTATACATTTTTTTCGAAATCTCTAATAAGCGTAAAATTTTCTTTCCGATGATGTGTCACAAGTCAATATTTTCCCACCAATAACCTCCTAACAACTTAATTCTTCCCGAGGTAATGCAAGTTGCTATTAAATTATCAGTTGTGCCATGGAAAGAGATTTTATTGTTATAACATCATAAAACAAAACAAAGTGCAAAAAAACTGTGAAACTAGTGTTAAATGTCGATTTGTTGACATTTGTGTTTGTTTCTGTTCTTCACGGCACAATTGATAATTTAATAGCAATTTGTCTTACCTCGAGAAGAATTAAGTTGTTAGGGGGTTATTGGTGGGAAAATATTAACTTGTGACACATCATCGGAAAGGAAATTTTACGCTTAGTAGAGATTTCGAAAAAAATGTATAGGGTGCTATGTAAAAAAATGACAATGAAGTCACTTCCGGTAAAACCGGAAGTAGTACCTCCATATTTTATATGCTGAAAGGAGCGTTTCGTGGGCTAATATATATTCCCCAATTAAAAAAAATAATAATTAAATTTTCACTGAGTTATGGCTTTGGCCGTTTTTTAGAAGACAGCCTGTATATATAGGTTTTTTTCTATCTCGCATAGTTTTAGACAAAACCGCAAATCCTATTAACTTTGAATCTTAACTGATAAAGTGGTCCTAAAGATACTTGATGTGTGATTCCGCTAACCAAGTGGGTATATTGTCGGGAGTAATTCAAATAAAGAACTTAGCCAACCTAGCTCGAAGAGAAATTCATCATAATTTTATACGGTTAACGATATCAGTACCTACACAAAAATCTTTGAAATTATTCCTTTTGCCAGAGTTATTTTTAACATCGGAAATGACCACAAAAGCTTTTATGTCATCTAGAGAAAGCTCATTATTATTCGAAAAACGAAATCCATTTAAATCCCCTCAGCAACAACGTTACACTTTAATTATTTTCCCCATAACTTTTATCGTTCATAAATAATTTAAAAAATTCAATCAATAAAATTACGAAATTTAATTATACTAAGTGCCTCTTACTAATTAAAGTACTTGTGACGTGTTCTAATTACTTCTAGTAATTTGATTACGGGAAAGAAGTAATTAATCGAAAAGGTAATCAATTAATTGACTAGTGACTCATTAGTGACCGGCTCAGAGGATGAAGACGTAGGCAATACAAGTCTATCATTCTATAATATTTTGTAAAATAATCCCCAATCCAAATATATAATATTTAAATTAAAAAAGTAATATTCATTTACAATAATATCTAAGTAATGTAATTTTTAAACTATACCAAATTTACAGAAGTAGGACATCTTGATTTGTTAAATATGTAAATTTTGTAGTAATTTAAACGCAATTCAAATTATACAAATAAATATTAATATCAAACATAAACAAAAATATCCAAATAGGACTCGGTTTTTCAATAAAATCACGTGTTGGTGACCGCGTATTGATTTACAAACCAGGGGTGAGGGGTGTTCTGTTACACCATTATGACAACATTCCTAGTAACCTTAGTAATGGGAAACATTTCTGCTTTCCAGCATCAACAAATTGATATCAATCACCGTTGCCACATCAAAATTCACAACTAACAAATTGAAATTATACATGCCAGCTATCTTTCGCATTATTATGAATATGAATAAATAAGCATTACTCACGTGAACTATTGGTGTTGTTAACTTACTTCCGTTCCTATTTTGTGCAATTATATTATGCGATAATTCGTAGGCGACTGAAACTCCATGAACGCAATAATTTTCGTTGAAAGTGTTGATATACACAAGCACAAGGTAGACATTTACAATGTGGATAGCCACCTTGTGCAATTTCGTTTCTCTACCCTCCGCCGCGACGCCACCGGCGTCGTTTAACGCGAGCGCTGATACGAGCAGTGACAGCGTCAAGGGAGGCAAAAGTGAGCCACGTCGATTGTGAACAATTTAATGCTGCTAAATTTCTAATTGAATGTAAACTAAATAAAAAAGTCTACCGGGTGACACAAGAAGTAGTTACCCCCCCATTTTTGTTAGAATTTTTATAGAAGAAAATTTCAAAATATTATGATGAAATAAATACACAGATTCTCATATTTTGACATAAACCATGTGTTAAAACCACTTCCGGTTTAACCGGAAGTGGTATTAACCGGAAGTGGTATCAACTTTCTTATTTTAAATGAGAACAGCCAATTTTTTTTCAATATTTGAAATCTACATAAAATTCCCTTTCTAATGACATATAGCACATTGACATTTGCTTTCAAAATGGCGGAGAAAGTATTGTAATTATGAATTTTAATTTCAATTCTAATAAGACAAAGATGAATTTGGCTACTAATGAATAAATAAAAGGGAACATGTCGTATATCATCATGAAGATAATTTGATGTAGAATCCACACACCACATAAAAACATAGGTTCCTATTTAAAAAAAATGTGAAACATTCAGCTTTTGTTTTCAAATACACGAAAAAAGGAAAATGATCCTAGTAGACATTATGCATGTCAAATGTTTGCAAATAATGCTATCAGTGAAGCAACAATAAATCATTTTTTTTGTTTCCACAGCCCCCCACCCACGTTTTGTTTTCTGGCGGTGAATCTATGGCCAACTTAAATTTAGTATAAAAGTAATGTTTCGCCGCCATCTTGAAAGCAAATGTCAATGTGTTATACGTCATTAGAAAGGGAATTTTATGTAGATTTCAAATATTGAAAAAAAATTGGGTGTTCTCATTTAAAATAAGAAATATCGGAAGTGGTTTTAACACATGATTTATCTCAAAATATGAGAATCTTTGTATTTATTTCACCACAAAATTTTAAAATTTCCATCTATGAAAATGCTAACAAAAATGGAGGGGTAACTACTTCTTGTGTCACCCGGTATATAACAGGAAATTATTTTCAAATATACAGGTCGAGCCAATAGTATTACAGGATCAAGTGCATTTTTTAAGTGGAATTCGTACAGGATTTTTCCTTATAATTAGCCACCCCCCTCCCCCCCCCCCAGTTTATTTGAAGAAATACAGAAAAATTTTAAATACAAAAGTTGCTGCATTTTTCTTGAGTTTTAATAATCTATAAATAAAGCAAACAAATTGCAATCGCAACATGACGAAATTCGATAAACTTTTTCTTAAATGGAACGCCCTATATATTATTATATTTTCGACATCCTTATAATTTTTTTATTTCAAATATATATAATGAGTCTATATTTAAACTATACATTTTCCTGTTATTTAAAATAAAAATGTGTGTAAAGACATGATATTTTCCATGGATACACAATAGACAATATCATGTTTTTTTGAATAAATAATTTTTTTTTGGATAGGAATTTCAAGAAATGTGGTAATAAATTTCAAAAAAGAAAAGGAAGAGAAAAAATTAATGAAATGCCACCATTCAAATTTAAACAATATCATGTTTATACATACATTTTTATTTTGGATAACTGGAGAATGGATAGTCTAAATCTATATTTTATATATAATAATATATAGGGTGTTCCATTTAAGAAACCCTAAGAATTTCATCATTTTGCAATTGTCATTTGTATGAATTGTTTGTTTTATTAGCAGATAATTAAAATTCAGGAAAAATACAGCAACTTTTGTACAAAAAATTTTTCTGCATTTCTTCAAATATATTCTGTAATAGGGTGGATAATTATAAGGAAAAACCCTGTACTATATGTATATCAGTACGTTTTTTGAAACCTCTTTTTAGACTCCTTTCACTCCTATATTATTATTGACTATCTCCCAACCACTTGGATGTAATGAATTTTTTTGTTGAAATAGTGCCATATTGAAAAAATCACTAGTACGAGACATTTAGAAGTTTTAGAATTATTCTCATTTCCTAAAAATATAGAAGGTGGCAGAAAATGATTTTTGAATTTAGAACTTTTTGAATTGAATTTTCTTAATTTTTCTAAATGGAATATGCCCTGTATATTTTCGCCGATGTAGTATAGAAATGAAAAACGAAAATTTTTTTGTATGTAGGTACAGGGTGAGCCACGTAACTTCGACCCCCTTTATCTCTTTAAATATTGAGATATTTCAAAAATTGAAGGTTGCATTTTATATACTTTTTCAGTAGATTTCAAAAATAAATAAAATAGAAGCCAAAATATACGGAGTATGCAAGACCGTGCTTTTTTTAATGAAACACCCTATATATTTTTACATATTTGAATTGGTCAAGTTTTTCCGGTTTCAAACATACATACAGTGTGGAACAGCAAAATGGAATAAATTCGATATCTTCATATTTTGACGCATGTCAAGGAAATGCCGAAACACGTCAATTTTAGGTTTTGGAATTACATCCTGCAACGTAAAAATTCCATCCCTAAATTCACCCCCTTTGAAGTGACAGTTGCAACCCCCAAGTTTTTAAATTGGAAGTAGGGGTTTGTAATACCTCATTTGAAAGGTATTTTCATTCTCTATTCAAAGATAAACATTATTGCAAAAACTAACAGTGAAAATAAATAGATTTAAGTATGTGATTGACGAAATTTGGTACAACAAACTAAAAACTTAACTAGTACCGTTTCGTTTTTGATAATGTAATACTGGCGAAAAAGGTCATTGAAAATTGTTTTTGATTGCTTTCTGATTATCAACAACGAAACAGTACCTATTAGTTATAAACTTTTTAGTTTGTTGTACCGAATTTCGTCAACCACATGAATTTATTTATTTAACTTTTAATTTTTGCGATAATGTTTAAAATAGCATTTTTGAATAGAAAATTAAAATACCTTTCAAATGAGGTATCACAAACCCCCACTTCCAATTTAAAAATTTTGGGATTGCAACTATCATAAAAAGGGGGTTGAATTTAGGGATGAAATTTTTACGTTACAGGATGTCATTTCACAATCTAAAATTGACCTGTTTCGGCATTTCCATGACGTGTCAAAATATGAAGATATTGAATTTATTCCATTTGGCTGTTCCACACTGTATATCTTACTTGTATGTCTTATCCAATAACAAAAAAGTTATTCATAAAATACTAGGAATAATTTTCGTTTATTTTAAATTACGCTTAACAAAGGAGTCCATGAAATAAATAAAACAAAATGATTTGACACTTCTAAAAACAAATCATATAATTGCCAGAATATGGCATTTATGAAATCTACCGAAAAAACTATATGAACTCCAACCTTCAATTTTTGAAATTGAAGTTACGTGGCTCTCCCTGTACATTCATATGCCTATTTGTAAACATTTTCGATTTATAGAGCAATAAGTACAAAATTCATTCAATAAGTGCTCCACATTTTTCATTTCTACATCAATAATATTAACATATTTTTTTCTTATAATCTCATAATAATTGTGACTATAGTGATTTTATCAATATGCATTTTTTTTTTTTCCCCGTTTTCTGGCCTTGCATCGCTGTGCTTTGGCCACGAATTTCTCAGTAGCAAAAGAAATTGAATTATTTGTCGATATTTGTGAGATATAAATTAATATATTCCTAACATACCTGCAGGAATGTGTGGGTGGCATAGTGTAGGGGGGGGGGGGAGAATAAAAAACAGGGTATACACGCTTCTCGCCCAGGAGTCATTCAGGGCATTTTGTTCAGACAACATAAAGGGTAGACTACGGAAAGTTGGGTAACTGTACATTAAGTGAGACAATTGGAGAGGGTTATTTGACACACCATGCATTAATTATTACTAAGCTAGTTAATGATTAATGATCATAATCACAATATGCATTTGAAGATGGCATTATTTCAACAAAAAAATTCATTACATTCAAGTAGTTGGGAGATAGTTAATAATAATATAGGAGTGAAGGGAGTCTAGAAACAGGCTTCAAAAAATGTACTGATATACAAACAATTCCATTTAAAAAGGCACTTGATCCTGTAATATTGCCTTGGCTCGCCCTGTATATTCTGAAATAGTTTCCGGTTAGAGACTTTTTTATCTAATTTTCTTATGTTTTTTAAATTTCTAGCTATCATAGTACTCGAGCTACAGAAGTCTGACGCACTATTGCCTCACCCTGTATAACAGAGTAAAAGAGTAATTTTTAATATCAAAAGTAGTAACAAAATAGTTTATCCTTCAATCGTACCAATCTTTTATGTATTTTTAGGTGTTATTTTTTCCTGGCATCCTAAATATGAAGTAAGAAAAACAAAAAATATTAACTATATGCTTTCTACATTAACTATATGTAAAAATGTGTAAACAATTATGGTATTCAACATTTTATAAATAAATTGCCAAAAATATTAATAGGCTCTGAGAAACTCCAGTGTTGGAGCATTTAAAAATAATTGTAAACTAAAAAATATATCCTGCTTTATATGAATAAAGAAATAAATCACAGCTTAATCATAATACCAACAGACATATGTCTTTAAAAAATAGTGAAAAATCTGTCAAGGATATAAAAGAAAATATTATTGCAGAAATGGGAGTTGGTGTTAAAAAGTACGAAACCTAACGACGATACAGTTGCAACTAAATGTAGTGATAAAAATTCAATTGGTATTTTAAAAAATGAAACTAATAACTTTTTAGAGATGTTACAA
Source organism: Rhagium mordax (assembly GCA_963680705.1). Taxonomy (NCBI): domain Eukaryota; kingdom Metazoa; phylum Arthropoda; class Insecta; order Coleoptera; family Cerambycidae; genus Rhagium; species Rhagium mordax. The sequence continues at coordinate 11,716,765 of OY796657.1, forward strand.
ACGACTCCAAACAAAAATTTTCCAGTTTTTGGTAATAATGAATTAATTTGAGCTATTGTAAATCAAAATAATTTGTTTGAAATATTAGAAAAAAATGAGAAAATAAATATAGAATAGTAGATGCTATAAAATGAAGAATCTCTCTGTAAAATAGATAATGTAGCGTGTTTTAAATGTCAGAAAATCATTATCGAAAAAATCGAAATAAAGAAGGAACGAGGAACTGAATGCATAATGCATATAAATTGTATAAATACAAATAAAACTAGCAGTTTAAACCTAAGTATAAATCATTTATGTTTGGATAGTAGTATTTCGAATCATTAAAAATAGTTCAGAATATTATGAGCCTAAAAGTTAAAAATATAGAACAATTACAATAATTACAATCTCAATTGTAGAAGTTTTTTAGCACATAAGGACGAAATATTGTATTTTATAAATATGGTAAAAGCGTGTATATTATTGCTAACTAAAACCCGAATAACTAGCAACATTTTTAAAAAAGTGAAACAAAATTGAGAATTATAAAGTATACATGGTAGAGTCACAAAATAGGCATACAGATGGTGTGATGTCATACGTGCGTATTGTACTATATATGTATAATAAAGACTTTATAAAGTTAAAAAATGGTGGACATTAATTCTTGGATTAAACATTTGCAATAAAATAACATTTTCTGGTATATACAGATCAAATGGATGAATTTTTAGATTATATGGAAAATTTATTAGATATACTCGAGTATGTTGATTTTAATATTGATATAAGCAATAATTCTTGTATCGTAACAAAATAAATAATATTTTTAAAAACCGACAAAAGATTCGCAGTTATTTAAACAAACGACATTAATTGAAAAAATGGTGCAACTATAATTGATTTATTTATAACAAATAAAGACGAAGATTCATTTTCTGCAAAGATAACGGACCAAATTAAATTATAAATTCATGGTAATAACAATGTGAACCATAAAAATACAACAAAAAGATATCGATGTCTGAAAAAATATATTTATGTTGATCTATTACATACAAAACTTAATTACATTACAACAAAAATTATAGAAGGGGTCGCTAGGTCGCTCCATTATGACATAAAGAAATGTATCAAAAAGACAAAAAATGGTGGAATAATGAAATACAAAAAAAATACAACGAAGGATCAATTAGATAAAAAAATTTAACAAGAAAGAAAGGCACAAGATTGAATAATATATAAATAAAGAAGAAATAAAATTATTACGAAAAAGAAATGCCAATATAACGAGAAAAAAAATTATCAAATTGGAGCTACTAAAAAATGTGGTTTACTTTAAAATTATTAGTACGTAGCAAATCGAAATCTAATATATCTAATGAAATAATTTTTCCTCATGGAATGGAAAATGATGCAAGAAATATTGTTGAACAGTTGAACATGTAAAGTCATAATGCAAAGTATTCCTTATTCACTCATTATTATCACAGATATTAACGAATTGAACTGGATTATTTTTAGAGAACATTCTCACTGTATCAATTATACTTCAAGGATGTTGCAGTCTTGTAACCAAATGTAAAAAAATGTCAAAATGTCAAAAAACGTCAAAATGTCAAAAAATGTCAAAATGTCAAAAAATGTCAAATGTCGATATGTCAAAATGTCAAAAAATGCCAAAATGACAAAAAATGTCAATGACATTATTTAGACATTTGACATTTTTTGACATTATGATATTTTTTGACATTATGACATTTTTTGACATTAGGTTACAAGACTGCAACATCCTTGTAGTATAATTATTGTTACAGTGAGAATGTTCTCTAAAAATAATCCAGTTCAATTCGTTAATAAATGGTATAATCCATTCACGAAAATATTTTCAAAATATGTCTTTATATAATTCTCCTCCAATATATGTACCGAGTTCCATTAAAACAAACCCTTTTATAAAAATTCACAACCTTGGTTTTAAGTTGATACTGTTCTCTACTTAGCTGCGTTGCAAAGACCTATTTCGTCCTAGAGCAAAAAATTGTGATTTACATCAGTCTTAGATGTCAATGTTGACACGGTTCGAACTTCGCCATCAGTAGTAACAAAAAAGGACATAACTAAATCAACAACTGTGTAAATTGTTAATAGCTAAATATAAAATTGTACATTGTAAAGTAAACATTATACATTGTGTCCCAGTACTTTAGTTGTCCAAGGTTCTCCTAATTACCTCGTAAATAAATGCAAAAGCTTGTCACATTATGTGAATTATGTATACAAATTATAGATATAGCTTTATCCATATACAGAGTGTATAAATATAGGACTATCTTTATCTTTACTACTAGCTACTTTACTATCTTTAAATAATTATTCTTACCCATTTCCTAGTTGAAATGTAGGAGAGTGTATAGCACTAATTATCATTGTTAACAATGTTCGCAAAGGTAGTAGTTTACTTGTTACCATTTTTTTTTATTTTCAATGTCTTGGAAACTGCCAAACACGGGCATAACTCTTGTAAAAGTTACTTAGATTATTATTTCATGGACATCAGCGAAAATTGTTATTACAACCCAGATGTTTTCTCTACCACAGTAAGTAGTAAAATTGTATTACCTGTGACAGCATTTTCGAAAAAAAGTCAAATGTGAGTGGGTTTGGTTTCAGATACGTTTTAATTTAACGCATACGATCTGTAACTAAAATAGACTCAATTTTTTTATACTAAAAAACTGAAAATATCCAACAGTGATATCTGCCCAAATTGAGAAGTACTAGATAATTTAAGTCATAACATAAAACAATGTGGCCATGTAAGAAAATGTTATAGTAAAGTTAAGGATATTAATTACACAAAATTTCAATTCAAGAACTAAATCAACTATTTTTTTTTGCAGCCAGAAATTTTGACGCGCCATGTGGGCACCTATGAAACACATAGCGTGACGACTGAAGATGGTTATATTCTTACATTATTCAGGATACCTAAAGAGAACCCTAAAGGAGCAGTTATACTGCAGCATCCCGTTACAACTGATTCCTCTATATATGTCGGCCAAAACAACCAGTCTCTAGGTAATTTTGACAAAATTAATAACTTTAAGTATTTGCCGCAACAGTTTTGTTTTACTCCAAATAAAAGTAAGTTTTAAGTTGTAGATAGGTATAAGCAATTTGTTTTAATTTTCAGTATTAGTTTTAAATTAAAGAAATATTATGTACCTACTTGTATTGATAATTTATTTTCCAGCATTTTTAATGACAGAACTGGGATATGATGTTTGGCTACCAAATAATAGAGGTACATACTATTCCGACAAACATGTAAATCTTACAAACTCGGACTTTGCCTACTGGAATTTTAGGTAACGTGTGTTTTTAATTTTCGTTAACGAAAGATGGATTCTCATGTAACAGCAGTTGTATTGGTCAGCCCACTGCATAAAACACATTAAAACCTTTCCAATGTTTGGAACTAACCTCAAGAATAATTATTGCAAAAAGCACAATTTTTTATTATTTTTATTTATTTGTATATTTCTTTGCCTCAAAATCAAGTCGATGGATTATAATTGAACGCATCTGCATAAAACACCATCCTTCTTTGTGCTTTCTCAAAATATCCTCGTTAGGGTTGCCATTGTTTGCACTGATGGTTGACTTCAGTACCGGAAATAAACCAACTGTAAATAAACATCTAAAACAAATGACATAATTTTAGAAAGGGAGAAATCTGTTATTATTATTATTAATTGATTTCTGTTCATTTTAGTTTTCACGAAATAGGACTGTATGATTACTCTTCGATAATATCCTACATTAAGGAGAAGACGGGGAGATCACATCTTATATTTATTGGCCAGTCAATGGCTACCACATCTTCGTTAATATATGCTTCGTTAAAACCAACAGAGGCCAATAACTCAATTAAAATTTTCATCGACATGGCTCCAACGGCCTACTTCAAGAATATAAGAAGTCCATTAAGACTTTTTGCGCCATTTGCACCAGCATTTAAAGTAAGTCAAATCAGATGAGAAATAAATATACGTGGCAACCGGCGTTTAGATTATAGTGGAAGGAAATTAGTCAAAATAATTGATGAAAAGTAATGTAATCGGGACGTTGAATTTTTTTCTTTGTTTTCTTTTTATACATGCAAATGAGTCGAAAACCGAAAAAATTAGCAAAATCGGGAGGGCATAGTGCATTTTTTATGCATTTCGAGTGGTTCGCTGCACTATTTTTTAAATATCTCCGGCTCTATTGGTCGTAGAAAAATTTAAAAAAAAACTAGAATACTCGTAAATGAATAGCCTCTCAAACTGTTGGGGCATAGCTCTGTTAAAACTGCATCCTAACCTCAAAAAAATCCAAATTTCTCAGTTTATTTTTTTTTACTAATATTGCAATAAGTGGGATAAAAATCTTCTGATCTTTACGAAAATTGGAGAAAATATGTATTTTCATGCTGTAAATACGTAATTAAATTTAAAAAAATATATATTTTTAGGGTCGCAGATGAACATTTTCGAAAAAAATGAAAACGCTTGCCATTTAATGCAAAATGGTTGTAGGATAAACTTTTTTTTAAGAGTAGGTCTTTTTATGTAGGTACTTCTTTGTGAACATATACCAGAATATGTTTATCAAGTTAAAATATCGTTTTTTTTAATACCTAATAAAAAAATTATTTAAATTTTTTGACATTTTCTCATATGTTTTAGCCAAATTTTCATATAAGTTTCTAATTCTAATTCCCTCCACTATTAGTAATCTCTTAGTATTGTATAGCACTGGATCAAAGTAATATTTTACGGCATTATTATCAAGAATAAGTTGAAAATATTATTGATTAACGAAATGATTAAAAGAGTTTTTTATATTTGCAAATATTTGGAAATTTTTTAAATTAGGAAAATGAATCAATGTATACAGGGTGTTTCATGAGGAACTGTACACAGTCCAATGGTAGATAGGGCCCATCAAGGTTAGTAACAAACCACTATTTAAAATCATTTTAGCCAAGTATTTAGGGTTGTACAGGGTGATTTATGAATTTTTACCAAAATTTGCTTTCGTTACCCTTTAGAAACTAATTGTCCGATTCAATTTATTTTCGGTGCACATTAAGTACTATCAATTACCAACAATTCGCCATAATTACAAAACCAAAATTCCAGGTCCGTATTAGGTAAAATTTTATTTTATCTGTGCCTCCTAAAAAGTTCACCCTGAATATATTTTTTTTAAATCTTATTACTGTATTTTAAAAGTACATAAACTACCAACAAAAGTGGAATACTTCGTTTTCTTGTCACACTTACAACAGATACAAAATAAACACGTTAAATTTAAACATTATCTTGTTAAAATTCAAACTTTCAGTAATTCAATGTTATTTGTCAAAGTTCCTATCAGTTTAAGTTTCTAAGTAATTATAACTATTATTAGTTAAAAATAGTATGAAATACCAACAGTTAGTCGCAATCAGACAAGACTCCAGGACCGTATTAGGAAAAATCATCATCTCGTCGATTCCTCCTAAAATTTTCACCCTGCATATCTTATTCTTAACTTTACTTGCTATAATTTAAAAGAACATAAAGTATCAACAAGTAGTGTAGTGTGATCCGTTTTCTTATTACACATTCAACAGGTTTTAAACCAACCAACAAAATTTTTCTCGATAAAATTGACATCTTCAATAAATTGGTTTCAGTTAGAACAGCTATTCTGTCTGTAAATAATACTCATTGAATTTTAAAACAATTTAATAGTAACAGAACAGAATAAGCAAAATAGAAAACGCAACATGAATACAAAACAACATAACAAAACAAAATAATACATATTAACGTAATAAAAAGTAAAAATCTATAACTTATTTTCAAAATGTAAACCCCCCTCTTCACGGCATTTTATTTGTCTAACTACTAAATGTCCCACAGATTTTTGTATAACGTCCGGGTACTTTCTTATTACGTTACAATACTGTTCAATTCGGTCTATTAATTGCTGCTCTCAAGTTGGACTAATGACATTAGTAACGTAGAAACAAAAGTTATACCTCATCAACAATTATACCTGTCAAACTATTGCCAAAGCCGACTACTCCTTTTTTTAACAGTGTCAGTAGATAAAAAGTTTATTATATTCCTACTGTAGAAAGAATTGACAAACTTTCGCAGAAATCCTGCACAAATGTCTTTAGCTGCACACTAAATAAAATAAGTTAATTTCTTAAGACTAGAACTGAACATGAAAATATTCTACATTACAAATTCGAACAGAATGTACTAGATTACCCTTTAATTACTACACAACTTATGTGTCGGTAGTTGGACGTTCATAATTATTATTGAAAAGTGTGGATCACACTACACTACTTGTTGATACTTTATGTACTTTTAAATTATAGCAAGTAAAGTTAAGAATAAGATATACAGGGTGAAAATTTTAGGAGGAATCGACGAGATGATGATTTTTCCTAATACGGTCCTGGAGTCTTGTTGATTGCGACTAACTGTTGATATTTCATACTATTTTTAAATAATAATAGTTATAATTACTTAGAAACTTAAACTGATAGGAACTTTGACAACTAACATTGGATTACTGAAAGTTTGAATTTTAACAAGATAATGTTTAAATTTAATGTGTATATTTTGTATCTGCTATAAGTGTGACAAGAAAACGAAGTATTCCACTTTTGTTGGTAGTTTATGTACTTTCAATCTTCAGTAATAAGATTTAAAAAAAATATATACAGGGTGAACTTTTTAGGGGGCACAGGTAAAATGAAATTTTTCCTAATACGGACCTGGAATTTTGGTTTTGTAATTATGGCGAACTGTTGGTATTTGATCGTACTTAATGTGTACCGAAAATAAATTGTATCGGACAATTAGTTTCTAAAAGGCAACGAAAGAAAATTTTGGTAAAAATTCATAAATCACCCTGTACAATCCTAAATACTTGTCTAAAATGATTTTAAATAGTGGTTTGTTACTAACCTTGATGGGCCCTATCTACCATTGGACTATGTACAGTTCCTCATGAAACACCCTGTATAATATTTAGCTGAAAAATTTCTTTGTCAAAGTTTTAAAAATAAAAAATCAATGTAACTTTGAAATATTTAATCGATCGAATTAAACTTAGATATCAAGTATCATAATAATAGTAAGAACAAGCAATCGTTAAAAGCAAAAGCGTTTAGTATTAATTCACTAATGAGTGTTTTAATAAACAAAGAATTAAAATTGCCAGACTTTAGGTACTGGAAGTTGCCAACTTTTAAGTACTGGAAGATAACAATAATTATCCAACTGATTTTCACACACCTTCAAGTATTTCAAGATATAGTTATCGAAGCTTTTCTTTCATTGTCTTCTTCACTTCCTGCGTTAAAATTAATCTTAACTTTTTTTATTTTTTGATTTACCTACTTCGGAAATTCTATGGCCAGTTCTTTGATGATTTTTAGTTAGTTTTCCATGCACTTATAAATTAAGACACTTAGTAAATTCAAAGAGATTCTTAAAAATGTCAATTACCGCGACCATTAGTGTACAGGGTGATCGTTTTAAACCCTTTTTTATTTTGCTTAAAAATATAGTTAGAAAAAAAATAAAAAATAGATCTGTAGCATGTTTTCTCAAGTTTTTGTATATATTATGGGTCTGCATTTATCATAATGAATATACAGGGAGCGCCACATAGTCACATTTTTTTAAACGGAACACCCTGTATATTTTTAGACATTTGGACAGCCCTTTTTATTCCCTTTATAAATATATATAATTGTTAATATTTCATCCTCAAATAACTGAATTATTCAAATAAATACACCTAAAAGTATAAAAAGCAAGTTTACATTTTAAACAACTTTTTAATAAAAATAACCACATACAAAATTACGATGGCTGTTCCGCAACGATCACACACATAAAAATTAGTCTTTAGCAACCAATTAAAATATAATTATACTTTTCAGGCAATTTTAGATTCCTTACAAATTGGAGCTTTCCTTAAATATCGCTCTCTGGAATATTATCTTCTCAAAATACCTATATATCTTCCATTCAAACAGATTTTCGTTGTATTGTTTTCACTTTCTGTTGGATGGACTCCTAATCAATTTGACCCAGTAAGTACCTACATCTTTCTTCTTTTTATTTACCTAAATTATCATCTTCCTACACTAACTTCGAGAATTTTAATTTTAATATATGTATTATACAGGGTGGTCCAGATTTTTGTACATTAATTTTGAGAGGTGATAGAAAATCGCAAAATAAGGGGACTTTCCTTAATAAACATACCTCGAAAAATGCACCATAACTTAGATACAGGGTGTTGAAGTTTCATTAAAAAAAGCTTTATAATTTAATATCTAAGGAGAGACAAAAGTCATCCTTTTCAAATTTTGCACACTGCCTTTCTACGTAAATCTGCATCTACGCTTCAAGTCAAAAATAGTAACAGAAAGCCATTGGCGCAGATACGGGGGTTACATATCCCCTTTCTAGAAATATGTAGTACGCCACTGGATATTTTTGAAAAAATTATTAAACTGCTTAATTGCCCATGGCATTCTGAAGAAAAATGTGTTCTTGTAAAATTTTGATAGAACATGCCGTTTCCGATTTATTCGTCAAGTTTGCCATCAATTACGCGAAAATCGACATCAAATATTAGCGGCAATCAACTCCATTTCCAGAAGATGTCAAAAGTGTATTGAAGCCGAAGGATGGCACTTTGAAAACTGTTTGTAAATACATATGTGAATTGCCTTCGTTCTATTTTTTGTCAATTTTATATTAAATATCAATAAAACATATTTTTGAATCATGTTTGGAGGGCTATTATATCCTTTATTATGCCTGCACAAAAGTGTTTAACCGTAAATAAATCGGAAACGGTTTGTTTGATAAAAATTTTGAGAAAAATTCGATATCAAAAATTTTTAAAAAAAAATTTCAATTGAAAAATGTCAAAAAAATTCATTACAAGAATTTTGAAAAACTCCGATTTCAAAAATTTTAAAAATATTTTGAAATGAAAAATTTTTTAAATAATTTGAATTTAAATATTTTGAGATTTGATTTCAAAAATATAAAAAAAAATTATAATTTGAAAAACTAAAAAAACACGTTTTAAAGGGAAACCTAAATAAAAAGTAAAAAATAAGAATAAAGTGATTGACAAAATTTTATTGTAAAAAGCGTGGGCTGCTTACTCTGCTTTAATCAATAGCTACCAATGAAATGTCTATAACAATTGATATCATGCACCCCACGCTTTTTTACAATAAAATTATTTTTTGTCAATCACTTTATTCTTATTTTTTACTTTTTAGTTCGGTTTCCCTTTAAAGCGTGTTTTTTAGTTTTTTTAAACTAATTTTTTCTATGAAGTCAGTTTTACTGATAATGTTACTTACACGTTTTTTTAGTGAAATCATTTTTATGCGCTTCCATAAAGCTTCCAAAAATAAAAATCAAATCCTATATAGTTTTCCACCTTGAGCCTTCCTGGCGTATTTTGTGTCTATTCATTTTGATAAGCAAAGACAATTGTGTGTACTTAAATCGGAGAAATTTGGCAAAAATAATTAATTTCAAGACCCCCTTTGCTAACAAAAAATATATTAATTTTAGGAATTATGTAATCTAATGTTTTCTCAAGCTCCTAATTCGTTTTCTTTGAAAATTGTATACCATTATGCCCAAATAATCAGTTCTGGTGGCATCTTCCGAAGATACAACTATGGAACGAAGAACAATATACGCTTTTACGGTTCAGCGGCACCTCCTGAATATCCAGTGGAAAAGATCACTGTTCCAACATATTTGATTTCTAGCGCATCTGATTCATTAGCAACAGTAAAGGTTAGTTTAAGAATGCATTTCAATTCAACTGCGAGTAGATGCCATTTTTGTTAGTGGTGAGACGTACCCTACGAAATACTCCATAATAGAACACTAACGGGAATTCCTCTACATAGCTGTAAATTTTTTATATTTTTTATAAAAAAAAAATTGTTTTCAATTATTTGGAAATACGCATCGCTATCAACTTGTTTAATTGGTGGTTATTCCTATTTATCCTATTCATACAGGGTGATTTACACCAACATGCGGAAAATTATTCAGTAAGTTCAAAAAATGGAAAAATAAAAAAAATTAAACAAAAATGTACTTTATCACTCCTTCTCTTCTTCTCCTCCTTATTAATAAGAACTGATAGTAAAGCTGGCACTTTTTGGTTTTAGTCGCACTACTACATAGCAACAATAAAGAAATCATTTTTCAGAACACAACACACCATACAATTTAAAAGTAGGTAGTAATAGTAAATAATCAAAGAAAATGCTTATTGAAAAGCATGTTGGTTTTTCTAGGCCCAAATATAGCTAATACATATAGCCATTTCTTGAAAGCGTGAAAACGATTGTCGTATATACGCCACGCCATATTGATTAGGTAGGTACCTACCTCGGATTGCTCTAATGTTTTGCAGGGACTTTCACACATGGAAGACCGTTTTATTTCTCGCATATTAACGTAAATCACCCTGTATATTTTATTATAAAAGCGTATTTTCTTATTTCCTTTTACAATAATAATAATTTTCTTTATGTTTAGGATTCTGAAATTTTATACAACAAATTTCCCGATGAGGCAAAAGTGTATGGCAAGTTAGAAGTGTCTGGAATAAACCATATTGATTTTTTTGCAGGAAAAGACCGTGTAACCAAAGTTTATAATCGGATATTTGCCCTGCTTAATAAAATTTTCTAGATATTTTTGAAAAAGCTTACATATTTCAATTCCTACCCAAATCCATTATTGCCATGGTTAGTCTGCCCAAAAACATTTATTTATATTTATCGTTAATCGTTATAATCTTGATTGTTTCCAAAAAGAAGAAAAACAGAGTTAGGTATGGAAGCAATACTTTCGTGTTCTATTGGTTTTGTTTCAAACAATAAAAAGTTAAAATGCAGTTTTAAATAAAAAAAATCTCATAGATCAGCAACATGTAAATTATTCCAAATCAAGTATTAATAACAAAAATATTTAGCATCGTTTAATTCTAGTTGGAATTTATCTAAAAAAACGACCCATAAAGAGGAGACGGGAGATAAACTGAATTTGTTTGGCTGGAACAATATTGTTTAACTATACTCCTATTAGGTTATACAGGGTGTCCCGATTTTAAACCGACAAACTTCGGGTACAGAAAGTTCACATGAAATTATGACATACCGCTTCTAACATTTCTTCTCTATCGAGCCTCCTAACGGAGATACAGGGTGTTGAAAATTCAATTTATTTTTTGTTTTTCTTTTATAACTTCCACAATATTAAAGATAGGGAAACCAAACTTGGTACACATAGTTAGGTTGTGAGGGTCCATCTTTGCTATGGTTCAGAGTTAAACTGAGGCGCGCCAGTGGCGTGCGGTGTGGTCACGTCGACATAATTTTAAGGAAAAAAGTATGTGCACTAATTTTTTTCGCAATTCTGATCAGATTTTCATAATTTACGGTTAATTTTCTAAAAAAACTTGCTCATGTAAAATTTTGACTGAGGCGTTAGTTTTCGAGATATTTGCGTCTGAACAAAACGATGCACCAAAAACACAATTAATTAATTAAGATAGCCCTTTCAAAATTATTTTCAATCTGATTTTCGAAGGGATATACTGAACTGAACTGTCAATTTAATGTTTTTCTTCTTTTGCAATGAGGCGTTTTTAAGGCCTTTTGCAAGTCAATATTATTTCTGTCAAAGGAAAAATTTGTCTGTTACGAAATTGCATAAAAAAATTATCGACATCCAAATATCAAAAAAATCAACATCCCACCCCGTATTTCCGTTAGGAATGGCTATAGAGAAATTTTAGAAGGGATATATCGTGATTTCATCAGAACTATTCCCGACATGATAATTGTGTTTTTGGTGCATCGTTTTGTTCAGACGCAAATATCTCGAAAACTAATGCCTCAGTCAAAATTTTACATGAGCAAGTTTTTTTAGAAAATTAACCGTAAATTATGAAAATCTGATCAGAATTGCGAAAAAAATTAGTGCACATACTTTTTTCCTTAAAATTATGTCGACGTGACCACACCGCACGCCACTGGCGCGCCACAGTTTAACTCTGAACCATAGCAAAGATGGACCCTCACAACCTAACTATGTGTACCAAGTTTGGTTTCCCTATCTTTAATATTGTGGAAGTTATTAAAGAAAAACAAAAAATAAATTGAATTTGCAACACCCTGTATCTCCGTTAGGAGGCTCGATAGAGAAGAAATGTTAGAAGGGGTATGTCATAATTTCATGTGAACTTTCTGTATCCGAAGTTTGTCGGTTTAAAATCGGGACACCCTGTATATTAATTAATCAACTGGTTTTGAATTAATTAATTAATAGTATCCATAAACAAATAGCTTTGAATTATATATTCGTATAAAAAGTCACGGGTGAATTTTTGTTTACACCAATCTCCTTTAACTTCATTCTTTTCCGATATCACCGTATAGAATGGCCTATTATTATTGAGGGGAGGAAAGTATAATTTGACGTTTAATTAAGTTAAATAATAATTGTGCCAAAAATTATGGAATCGGACTTGCAAAGGTTAGTATTAATTTGTTGTTATAATCGTAGATAAGGTATTCTACCCGTGGTAATACTAACTAACTCACTTGATGAATTACAGCACTCGCCTTCGGCTCGTACTGCAAAATTCATCGGCGTGAGTTAGTATATTACCACTTGTAGAATAATATACTATTATAATGCCCTAGTTGACGTCACAGTGTCGTTTTGTTATTTACGCCGCCATTTAGGAATCTTGAACAATCATGATGCCATAGGCGGCACTTTGGCTTTTATTCAGAAAATATAAATTTTAAGTTTTGCTAATTGTGCAGTCTGATTCTGTTATTTAGCGTCCTAAACAAATACCTACACAATAATACATATTTTGATGTAAAATCACCGCAAGCAGTACCAAGTTTAATTGTACTCACGCATATTATTAGACCTTGAATTCAACTAAATATTTGCTGAATCGAAATAATGTTTATGAATTTATAAAACATACATACCGGCGTATTTTATATTTTTGCCATTTTCCTTATTAAATTAACTCGTTTTAATCATTTGTAAATCTCAACGGCGCGCCACTGCACAACTAGGGGTATCGTAAACAAATACGTCACACCAAATCATATTCCTGATTTGATCAAATATTTGATAGTCTGACGCCCGCTTTATTACCTACGGTACCATTAAACAGACACCTTCTATATTTGTGGTATCTGTGATCTGTGTCGTGAATTAACGAACGTAGGAAGAAGATTAAATTATGTTATTTTTGCATTGCTAACTTCACTTCTGATCGACCTTTGTTCCTGCGCCATGTTTGATAAATGGTATTATTCAGTATTCAGTTGTGTATTCGTACTTTTGTACCTACCGTTGCAGTCCATATTTACACTATAAAATCTTTCTGCCGGTAGAATCAAACAAAACATCAGAGGTTGGCAGGCAGATATAAAAGTTAACCTTAAATAAATACCTACATTCTATCAATTCGTTATTGTAGAATAATAAACATGGAAGAGAACAAAGAATCTGTCATAATGGAAGTACAAGAAAATGAACTTACAGAAATGATTAGTATTAATGTTATTTGCCGGTTATGTGCAAATCAAAATGACAAATTGATAGGAATTTATAGCGAAGATGGCATAACTAATGATTTGGCTAATAAAATGAATTTGTATCTTCCTGTTAAAGTAAATGAGACTGATGATTTACCCCTTCAATGTTGTTGGCAATGTGCTTCGACAGTTTTAGCCTGGCACGATTTAGTAATTACTAGCGTGGAAGCTGATCGTAGGTTGCGAAGTTATCAGTTCGTCACAGAAAAGCAGCTAGAAGATGTACAGGTCAATTTTCAAACGGAAGAAAATGTTCTGGGCGGCAAACAAGAAGAGTAAGTATTCTTTATTTAGATTTGAAAAGGTTTAGTACTTACGGCATAGATATTACAATATAGTACTTTGTACTTAAGTTGTGAATTAAGTCCATATGTATTCATAATTTAAATTAATTTTATACTGTCGAAAAAAGATTACCCAATTGATTTCTGCTAGGTCAACCCTATGATACAGATAATATAACCCATCCTCTCCCGCTGATTCTTCTGGGACAAGACTATTTTTGTAAATAAGTACATAACACATCATTTTTATCCATTATGGAATATGGAATAGAAAATTATCTCGATGAAATTGTATCTCTTTACATATACACATACTTTTTTATACATAATATTACTTGCAGCAATTTGAAAATAATCAACGTTTAAAAACCTCTTAAATTAATTTGATTGTATGTTTAATATTATCATTTTATTTACTAAAGTATACCTAACCTGCAATTAACTTACTAGCTTTGGTGGAAGGCGTTCAGACTTGCTACATTTTTAATACAATGTATCTCATATAGTTAGAGGTTAATATTCATTAAGAAACAATTCTCATATTTAATGTAGTAGCTGAAATATAAAATAGCGTTTTGTTCGCAGGGTTGAACCAGTCCATGCAGGCCTGAATGCCTTCTGCCAAACTGAAACAAATTCCCAAACTTTGTCAGAAAAAACTGCCAAAGGGTCAATTAAAAGGCCGATGGCAACAGAATTCGTAGACACAAATAGTGATAATAATTTAAGCGAATTTGTCAGCATTGAACCTCAGTATTTACATTTAAATAATGATCTCTATGATATAAAAATTGAAGAAAAACCTCTACAAGCAAGAGACAATATTGAATTATCTCATATTTACGAGGAAGAAGATGATTCGTTAAGTGATCATAACGACAAGGAAGAAACAGTTGAAGAAAATCAGTCTTTGTATAACTATGGCTGTCAGTACTGTCCAATAATGTTTTTAGCAGAAGAAGATATAGTTACGCACATAACTGAAACGCATCCCGAAGTTGGTTTAAAAATGGAAAGTCCTTCAAGTCCAGCAGCTATTCAGAATTTAAAGAAGGAACGAAGAAAAAACAACAAAATTGACCAGGACCTCGTAAATGCTGCAAAAGTTGTAGTGGATGGCAGAATTTACTATAATTGCAAAGAATGCGGTAAAAGCCTTCATTCCCCGTATACCTATGTTTGGCATATGCGTATTCATACTGGGGAGAGACCTTATGTTTGTGACTTGTGCGGGAAACAGTTTCGAGTGTCTCAAGGTCTTGTTCGACATCTCAAGGAAACTCACGAACGTATAAAGAATTTTGCCTGTGATTTATGTGGCAGAATGTTTGCGACCCGTCGTAATGTTGAGGAACACCGAAGAATACATACCAACGAACGTCCTTACGTATGTGATCTTTGTGGGAAGTCTTTCAAGCAAAAAGCTTCACTTTTCGTACATAATCGCTCGCACACAGATTCATTTCCTTTTAAATGTTCGTATTGTAGTCAAGCATTCCGCACGAAACCACCCTTGTTGATTCACGTTACAAAACATACTGGAGAAAAACCATATCCGTGTGATGTGTGTGGGCGTTGTTTTAGAATAAAGTATGAATTGAAACGACACAGACTGATTCATTCGGATGAAAAACCATTTTTGTGCACAACTTGCGGATTGAGTTTTAGACAGAAGAGATATTTACGGAACCACAACAAATTAAACCACAGCATGCAATAATCTCCATGCGAGTTATATAGTTTATAAATATATTTTTAGACGATTAAGCTATATTTTGTTTATAAAAGATTGCTAGAGTAGTAGTAAGGAACGGGTTAAAACTGCATTACAAATTTACCTGCAAATGGCACTGCTCATAGTCGGTTAAATTTGTGATGGTTTTAAATTGATTCTGACTATTTTTCCAACAATCTGTCTGTAAATATTTGTAATTTACCAACGTAATTTGGGAAAATTTTCATTTTTTTTACAAGAAATGGTAAGAGTTCATCATATTGAAACAGAAATTGATAGGAACGTTCCTTTTTGAACATTAATATGTTATTGCCAAACAGCACATTGTAGATACAATACAAGTATGAAACTCTGTCAATTTTTATATTTAATTAGTTAATTTATTTTCATTTTGTATATGTTGCATGAGCCTTTAAAAAAATTCATTTGTTTTAGTTAAATGTGAAATTAAATTCTTATGTATTTAATTTTTCCTTTAATATTTAAAATATTGTTTATTGGTACTGGTGCACAAAATATACATATAAATATCTTGAATACTCTGTCCATCAAAACCCGGGGGAAAATAACTTACAACGGGTAAGAATTTAGTAGCATTTATTGTGCTGTATTGATAATGTGTTGATAACATTGAATCCTAAAAGCAAGGTAAAAGTAATGGGTAAACTTTTATGGTTGTATAGAAAATGGGGTATTTTTTTAAAGTAAGTGGCAAGTAAGAGGCACTGATCAAAAAAATTTTAGAAAATATTAAAAACAATTTCTCCAAAACTGATAATGATTTATTTTACTAAAAATCCTAATACGGCCTAGCTAGAGTGAGTTTGTGTGTAATAGTTGTGTTGACAAAAAATTCACAAAGCATAAAAAAGTTTCATAATATGCAAAGGTGTGTATTATTTTTATTTTATACGTTTACATAATAAATCCAGCGTTAGCTCATGTAAATCATAAGAAAGTTTAGTGTATTAATTAGAAGAAGAAGTTCTTAACATTCCTATAAAATTTTGTTTCATTAGAGCTTGGTGTTTAATATTTTTTTCGTAATTTTCCTCAAATAAAGTTAATGAATTTTTACGTACAAAATATAATAAAAAAATTGTTTCTTAGCTACCGAGTTTAATTTCAGTTAAACAAAAGGGAAGATTCATCAATAGTCTACAAAGAGGGTGCCTTTTCTCTAATTGTCAAATAACACTTAACATTCAGTATCAAAACCCTGAGGTATCAATAAAATAAAAATAAATATAGACAATTTCATTCAGATAATTTTCTATCAAGAAAATTTTTATGTAATTTTAAAAAGTCCATTAATTTTTCGTTTTCTAGTACAGTCACATTTATAAAACATATATAAAAGCATGCACTGGACTCCAGTTTATTAAAAAATTCTTGTTCCCAAAATTCCAGGGAGGGTGCATGTCGACCTCACCAGGTTCCCGATTAAGAATAAGTCGAACATAATTTTACAGGTTTGTTCATAGAAATATGGTACTGACTGAAGTTAAGAACGAAGACATCATATTTTATAATAACCTATCAGAAGACGAAGACAACCATTTTGAAAATAATAATAAAAGTTTCATAGAAGAATGCCAGGACCATATCGAAGAAAACGTAAATCTGGAAAAGTCACTATTACTTTCTAACCAACTAATAGAATTTCAAACCGCAGTAAATTTAGAAACCAATACATGCATTATATGTAATAAATGTTTCAGTACAAAAATTTTATTAAACAAACATATGAGCGATACTCACAACCTTAAAAAACCAAAATATAGGAGAAAAAAGAGTGAAATTGATGCCACTTTTATTTGCCCTACATGTGACAAGAGTTTCACGAGGAAATTTGACATGCAAAAACATATACTAAACAAACATCCTGACCAAAAAGATAAAGTGATTCCTTCGAAACGTTACAAGAATTTGGAAATATTACAGAAATGTAGAGTTGTCAGTTCTGAAGGTAACTACTATAAATGTGACATATGTGACCACAAATTCAAAAGATCGCAGAGTCTGGTTAGACACAGGAATATACACACTAGTGAAAGATTGTATTGCTGTCATATTTGTGGGAAAAAGTTTCTAGTTTCCAACGCCCTTGTACGACACATTAATCAACTTCATTATGGCATAAGAAAATTCAACTGTAACATTTGTGATAGAAAGTTTAGCAGTAAGATAACGAGAGATGAACACATGAATATCCATACAAACAATAGACCGTTCGTTTGTGACGTTTGCGGGAAATCATTTAAACAATACTCTTCGTTGCATATCCACAAGATGTTTCATACTGATGTTTTCCGATTCTCATGTAACGTTTGCGGTAAAAAGTTTAGAAGGAAGCGAGATTTAAAAGTACACCACTGGATGCACACCGGCGAAAAACCACACCAGTGTCAAGTTTGCAAAATGTCCTTTAGATTAGGACAGGATTTGAAGAGACACTCGAAGACACATTCTGAATATTATTGTGTCGATTGTGGACTCACGTTTCATCAGGAAAGAGTCTTGAAACTGCATATAAAGAATCATTAAAGGTGATTTGAAAACAAGTATTATTGTGATTTATTGTAATAGAGATAAAAAAATTGTCTTGTGTTATCTTTCTAATATAGTGGATATTTTGATTTATTAAAAACAGTAAGAGCATCAAATAAATGGTATAAACAAATAAGGGCGATTAGTTTAAGAAAAAACAGTACGGGTTTTTGTTGGAAAGTATATTCTATTAATAATAATTAATTAAGTTTAACGTATTATTAATTTTTTTAAACCAGTAATTTTTTCGTAACATATGAAATATGCCCTTTTTGTATAAAAAGACACTAAAATATTTTATTGTAGAAACACAAAATATTTAATAACAATAAACTGTAGGCGACAATATTTGTAAGAGCACAGATTTTGGTAAGAGTACTTAAGAGTCGTGTTAAATATAAATATCGTGTTAAATATATATAAATTTATCATATATGGTAAAAATATTATTTTAGGTATTATTAATTGAGAACTATTGATACTTTTAAATCTAAAATGAATCTACGCTTTACCTATATAATTTTTTGTGTATATTGTTTCCCAAATTATATCGCCCTATATATTACAAATATAGGCACTGGCCAATAAAGATATTTTTTTCGTACCTACTAAAGCAATGATAATATCCTAAAGCAGTAGAGAATATTCAAGTTTATGATTTGTCACATCTAGTATAGGTTTTTCTAAGCCATTATATGTAAGCGCACAATGGGCTCTTACACATTAATTAATTTAAAGGTTTTTAATAGATTTACCTCAAAGTTAAATACATATTAAATATAATGCGATAAATTCCAATAATATATTATTCTTAAGTTGCTATAAATATTAATAAGTTGTAATTCCCGCCCTTTTTTCGTAAATGATGTCAAAAACGGACGGTCCTGCTATTGGTTAGACTCCAAATACATTCGTTTGTGCACGTCATGTCACAATTAACCTCAAAAATATGCATATTTTACGATTTTCGAATATTATGTTGTTTTTATCAAAATTTCTGCTCGATTCCTGTACTCTCAATGCATAATTATTAATAAAATTTTAATTGCCTTGATCTAAAACAATAAGATAATTTTTGTTGGTTGGAAATTCAACCTATAATTAGCTGTCTATTTTTAATAATCAACGATATTAAAACTTTATATATCATCTGTCTGCGAGAATTTCTAAAAGTTATAATGGATCCAAGTTAAAAGTACAAAAATGACAATTAAAATTGAAAATTAATTTACAAAAACTAAAAATTTAAGGTTATGTGAGTCATATGATGCACATGATCTATACCAATGACTCCGCTCTTGACGTCACAAAAGTTGAATAGATTAATTGCTATGTTTTTAAAAATTTTATTTAGTCTTCAATGAAAAATACTAATAAAAAGAAAAAAAAACGTTAGAACCATTTTAAAATATACTATAGTCTGGTATAATTTGCAAAATTTTGAGGAAGAGCCCATTGGCATGAAACTTGCAGGAGATTAATGTATTCATAAAATATTAAGTGAAACGAAATAGAAAATTCCAAGAAACACTCATTCTTAATGGCTTTGTTACTGAAAAATTGTTGAATATTCCATTTATATATATATTTTGCATTGAAAGTACCAAAATAGAGCGAATTATTTGTGAATTAAATAATATGAATATGCACTTGTTGTTGCTGCATAGTTTGCACCTAACACCGATTAAATAATAATAATAATAGAGTGAAGTTTAATAGGGTTAAATAATACACGAGATAAGATTAATGCCATATACCCCAAAAAAGAAACATGATGCAGCTACGGACACGTGTTTCGGAGTTATTGCTCCTCGTCAGCGTAGCGTAGCTAAATAAAGAATCTAAGATCTGAAGCAATAACTAATAAAGGTTAGAAAGCACAGTACTCAAATTCGTGCTTTCGTGCATCATGGTCCACGAGCAATAACTCCGAAACACGTGTCCGTAGCTGCATCATGTTTCTTTTTTGGGGTATATGGCATTAATCTTATCTCGTGTGAATAATAATAATAATGATATGGAGCTAAAAACCTATGTTTTTGTGTACGTAATAAAAACAACAAACTGTTTTGATTATGGCAAAATTGTTTCAGATGTGCATCCATACAAAACTACATGGAGAGTTCTGGAGATATAAAATTGTTGTATTTAAAAATTAAAATGAAAGAAAAGTTAAAAAACTTGCAAGGAAAAGTCGACAACCACAGCGGATTTAATATGGATAACGACACAACCTCGATAATTTCTTATGAAAAACCTATTTGTTCTAAGAATACCGATGTCACAAATACGATTTCTAACGAACAATTAAATATTGAAGAAAAACCTGCTAATGAATCGGAAGAAGGCGAAGAACATAAGACTTTTGGTGAAAAAGAATTATCAGTAAACGTTCAATGCGAAATATGCGAGAAACTAATAAGTTCGAAGGCAAACTATTTAAATCATATTAAAATTCACGCTATGGATTTTTACTGCAAATTATGTTGTAATAGTTACACTTCCCAGTATAAATTAAATTTACATCTTTCAGAACATCTAGGACAAGACTGTAATACAGAAGCTTACGTAAAATGTGAATTTGATGGATGTGAAAATATATTCCCGTCTAAACTGCAGTTATTTAATCATAAAAAGACTCATTTTAATATTAAAGAACTGACTTGCAATATTTGTGATGCCAAATTTATAAGAAAATCTGCTCTTGAAAGTCACGAAAAAAGGCATGTTGTTGTATTAAGTTGTGCAGTGTGTGAAAAAAAATTTGCAAACAAAAAAACACTGAAGGAACACGAAAGACTTCATACAGGTGAATTACCTTTTCAATGCAAGCAGTGTAATAAGAAATTTAGGTGCCACAGTGGTCTTAAGTATCACGAAACTAAACACTCTTCTGAGAAAAAGTTCCGTTGTAATCACTGCAATTTATCTTTTGGACGATCAAATTATTTGAAAGACCACTTGCGAAGACATCTAAACGAAAAACCATATAGCTGTTCTTACTGTCACAGTAAATTTATACAAAAAAATGTCCTGAAGCGTCATATTAGTAGTGTACATCGACATTGTGATATTTGCAAGTGTACAATAGGAAACGTAAGAGATTATAGGGCCCATATGTATACAGAACATAGTCTAATTCTTTTAAATTCAAATGATAAATAAATAAGCGTCATAATTAAAACGATTGACTTGTGATGACATAAACCTGTCTATTCGTAAATAATAAATGGTTAATTGCAAAAAACCTCTTTAATATTTTTTTTTGTAAAAATTTAGTCAATTAAATAAAGAAATACTTATCTATGCCCTGGAGGAATGATTATATGTCCATGTTTTTCCAGTAATATAACCCACTATAAATGTTTCTAAGGAAAAGAGTTAAAGGGGCCCACCACCCTTAAACGCGCCTTTCAGTTTATTTTTTTTATAATGCATGATATTAACCCTGAACTAGGTATACATAATTCCACTAATTTTAGTTGCTATAACTCTACACAGTCCGATTTAATTTCGCGTTCTTTGTTTTTCTTTTGCAAGTTTGACATGCTACTTCTTTATCATTTTTGGATAGGGCAAGCATCATATAATTTTGATTCAAAAGTATTACGTACCAGATCTTACTCTAAAAATAACCTAAAATAAGACACGTAATTTATCTATATGTAGTCAATAAAACTCGTATAGCTTAATTTTACTACGAAATTTATTTTTAAATTATTTAAAATTCCTAAATAGTTTGTGTTATAATCAAATATATTTCTAGTAAAATTAAGATGACTACAAAATATAAAGGTTTTGAAACAAAATGTTAAGAATAATATTGATTAAAATTAAATTAAAGAAATATGCATGTTTTTATACTTAACGACAAAAAAATATGGGATTTAATATTTGGCTAAGAAACAAATTCTAATAATCCTAAGACAATACATACTTTAGTACATAATTAGATTAACATGGAATCAGTGTTACCAAGATAAAATATAAATAAACAAAACAAATAAAACTAAACTTTTAAAACAGTTTAAAGTTCCGCCACATTCTGCATAAACAAGCCAATTACATAATATACAGATTAGTGATTTTGTTGTTGAGCTACACCTACAATGAATAATGTTTCGGCTTCTCAATATACTTTTAATCCTCATATAACAATTAGAACTAAGGCTAATATATACAAAAACTGGTAAATTAAATTTACCAACCACTATTTTTGTTTGAAATTGAGGCGAATTAATGTCCAATAAAATACCTACATTTTTACTTAGTAGCAAAGAAAATTTGAATATCAAGGCTGTTGAAATTCAACCATTGAGTAAGAAATAACGGAGGCATAACCAAGCGTTTTGAACTTTTATGAAAAATATCTGTATGATTATTTTAAAACTTAAAAAAGTTTGCTATAGAGAAGTAGAATCATTCCAATATGGATAAACATTCTCCAAATAATAAACGTATATTTTAACCCTGTTCCTGTAACTCGTAACTTTACATTTCAGTCTTTCACTTTCATCACAATTCATACACGGAAGCTTGTTTTCAACTAATGCCAATAATTTGATATATAGTTTGATGAAGTAAAAGGGATATATGAATGATAGCACATATTAATAGATATGGGTATCTTAGTACATTATGAACCAATCACTCTGCTGTAGCAGTTGACTGACTGTTATTAGATTCTCGTCCTAGACTGCTACCAGGTGAATCAGAATTTTCATTTATTAAACGTTGTCTTTCCCTGTACATCGAGACTCTAATATTTTCCAACTGATGATAGCGACATAACTTTAGGAGGGCACACACTGACAAACCCACCCATGTAGTAAACGAACCCCAAACTCCAAATTGTGCTGTGCCTAGCTGGATATAAAAATGTTCAGTGTTGATATGATCAACACGATCTATATCTTGACCAGCGGCAAGTTCACATCTGAAACATTATTTTATTTATCAGCTAATCCTCAATATTAGTTGGAAAACAGTAATAACATCTGAAAGTTTACTATATTTAGGTACACCTTCGTTACTATGTATATTGTTATTTTAATACTCACATACCAGCGATGTGAGAGTATAGTCAAAAATAATAAACAAACCAGATGCTTTTACCTGTAAATTCTAAAATTATCAGTAACTTACGAAGGAAATCGCTCCGTCATATTTTGACACCATGCCATAAAGCCAAGCGTTATCATTAAGGAGGCTATTATGGTCATGCCACACAATAGTATACCAGATAGGACATCTATAAATGCGGACAGGAAGCTACTGTCTGTTCCCTTGTATAGATACACAGACAATCTAAAAAAATTGAAAAAAAATTTCATTTTAAACTGACCGTATCATCATTATAAATCATTAATCTCAAACTGAAATCAACTTGTGTCAATGTAAAATCTTAACAGGAAGATTATAATGGATGAATAATATTTACCTGTAAATTTGAATTACAGAAACTAGGCATAGCATCACGCCTACAAATATCGTATAGTTACAGTAACACTGTGAAGCCCAGTTTACTTTTAATTGGCCATCAGCTTCTTGCCACTCTCCTGTAGAAAATAATAGACAATGTCCCCTACAGCACAAAAATTAAATTATATCGTTCCTTTGTGGACTAGAGGATTTGAAGACCGATGAGTAGTAATTTTATTACTGCGTATTCGATTAATAATAGTTGCAATAATAAAGGAAAACAAGTACTTAATCAGATATTTACAAAAGTAAAAAACCGTTAAAACTAGATAGGTATTTAATTATAGCCAAAAGATGCCAACTAGGAAGACAATATGACAGATATCTTTAAACAAATATTTTAATAGTAATGACAATTGTAATATTTCTACGGTTCCTATTGATTAAATACTCACGATACACTAATTTTTAAATACTCATGACGTGATAAATTGCAAATAGGTAATTGGGAGAGACAAGTGCATAACGAATGGCTAAACCCTATATATATGTAATGAATTTTTCAAAATTTGAAAAGCACTGAATAATCTACATTTTCTATTAATTGTTCTTACTTGAAATCATCTTGATGTAAACTCATAGGAACGACAATACATAATGACAAAATAAATGCTATTACGTATCCTGCTATTTGACTAAGTAACAATATATTACTTAGAGCCATTTTTCTTTTATCTGTTTAATTACGTCCACTAATTACTAATTTGACATTTCTTATTTCTTCTGTCTATTTGACGTTTTAAACTTCAACCTTCGAGCCGAGCACAAAACAGTAAACACCCCAATTTTCTGTTAAACACAACACAGAACATAGGCACATAACTTGACAGATATCACGAACTTCTTAAATAAACATAAGGGGTTTTCGGAAACTTACTCCCTGTACCCAGATCACTATCTCTGTCTTTGTTATTCTTATAGTTTTAGTAAAAGAGAAGTATATTTGCAGATCGCTCAGGGTATGTTTCCGAAAACCCCAATAGACTTCGTATGAATTTTAAAGAGACACCTCTCTCGCTCGCCGCCAGCCAAAGTCGGAGACCGATTATTAACATTTAATTATTTACTTTGAGATAAATACTGATTAACGAATAGAATAATTATCTGTTGACTGTTGAAAGGGAAATTTTGAAAACAGCGTGTGCCAGCGTATACCTTTAAGGCAACATTTTATACATATTTATTATATATTTTAATCTCATATGACCTAATCGACGTTATTTAGACATAACAATAGTATTTCTGCCGATAGTGCTACATATCTGGCAACACGTTTCAAAATAACAGTTGCCTCTAAATAACCAACATTACAGAAAATGAGATATCTCTTGAGCTCACGCACCTTACCAATCTCAAATAAGTTAAAAGTTTATTATGGCTACCATAACAGAAGGCGTCAAATGATTTGCATTTGCACGGATAGAGACTAGAGAGTGCGTCAAAAGTTCGAGTCAATGGTGCAGTCACAATATATTCTGTGAGTCACAGTACCAACTCTACAAATATGTACTCGTTGCTTTGCTTAATTTAATTACCTATATAGGTAGGAGTTCGTTTTCGTTTAGTACTTTATTCGCTTGGTAGACACTTTAAGTTGTTCGTGATACGTAGATGCAGATGTGCACGTTAACGTACAACTTTCACGTTTACGTCCTGTTTCACAATTCAGTTTAAGTAGTTTGTAGGTCACCTTAAAATTTTGGTTGTCAACAATGTCCATAAAATATACCTTAAAAATCCGACGTACATTTGTGTTTGTCGAGTTCAAATTTTGGATTTTTTATTTATTTAAGTAAACCCTATAAAGCAACTACGTAAGTTATTAAGTTATTTAAAAATGCATCAAAATAAACTTCGCGAATTATCGCCGCCGCTTCGGAACACTTCGGTTAGCGTACGTTACCGTTTTAGGTACACGTGAGGATCCGTAAGATAACGTAGATACGTAAGACGATAACGTGAAAATTTATGAACTGCGCAAGCGCGACTACCAAAACGTACGTTTACGTCTACGTCTTTGACACAACTTAAAGTGTCTATATTATTGACGTGCTCAACGTGGTATTCTAAAATCCGTGGACGCTGGCACAGACCACAACTGATGTAGCTCGTAGCTCGTAACGTAACCCTTTGCTTCAAAAAATCGCTCCGTGGTGATTTAAAAAAATTTCTCATTTCTAAAAAAAATTATAAATTTTGATAAATTTTAACAAACACATCTGCTGGCTCTTTTTGCGTCCGGTAAAGGGGAAAGATAATTAATCCGTTGAACTCGAATAGTTAGTTATATGACCATTAATCGTAATATTGCTACCCCCGATTCAGCAAAACGAACTCGTCTTTTACACAGCTGACCATCATGTGGGCTGTGGGCATCAAGAGAAGAAGAGGAAGAGGTTTGTGAGGATTAACCGATTAACCTAATTTTTTGAAGTGATACTACTGAAGTTTTGCCGCCTTTTATAAAAATCTACATTTTCTCAGTGCATTGAGAAGTTTTCCAGTGTTTCTGAAAACAATATTAGTATTCATTTAGTGATCAATATGCTTTGGGCTGATAAATATCGTCCGAAGGAACTCTTGACTTTAGATTATCATGTAGAACAAGCTATAGATCTTAAAAATTTAACGAAAGATGGAGACTTCCCTCATCTTCTTGTCTATGGCCCTTTGGGAGCGGGTAAAAAGACGAGAATAATGTGTTTGCTTAGAGAATTGTATGGACCAGGAGTTGAGAGGTTGAAAATGGAGAATATGAACTTTACAACGCCTTCGAATAAAAAACTAGAAATAATGACGGTTAGTAGTAATTACCACATTGAAGTTAACCCAAGTGATGTAGGTATATATGATAGGGTTGTAATCATGGATATAATAAAGAATGTTGCCCAAAGTCAACAGTTAAATGTTAACGCACAAAGAGAATTTAAGGTTATTGTTTTAACTGATGTAGACGATTTAACAAAGGATGCTCAACATGCCTTAAGACGTACTATGGAAAAATACATATCCAACTGCAGATTAATTCTTTGCGCAACTTCTATCTCTAGAGTTATTCCAGCTATTAGATCCAGATGCCTGTGTATACGAGTTCCTGCTCCAACTGAAACCGAAATAATCAGTATATTGCAAAATACATGCAAAAAAGAAGATTTAACTTTACCAGCAGAATTTGCGAAAAAAATCGCACAGAAGTCAAACCGTAATCTACGTAGGGCTTTATTAATGTGCGAAACCTGCAAAGTTGAACAATATCCATTTACCGAAAATCAAAATATTCCAGAGCCAGACTGGCAAATTTTTATTAAAAAAACTGCCACTAGGATTCTACAAAATCAGAGTATTGAATCTCTTCTTAAAGTTCGAGAAAACTTATACGAGTTAATTACAAATGGAATTCCCACCGATATTATTTTTAAACATCTATTAGAAGAGCTGTTAAAAAATTGTGATATGGACATAAAAGCATTAATCGTAGAACAAGCTGCCATCCATGAACATCGAATGACCCAAGGGAATAAAGCCATTTTTCATTTGGAATCTTTTGTAAGCAAATTTATGTGCATATATCAGAATATGATGCAAGAATTAGTTGGAGATTTTTGAAATAATTATAATCCAGTAGAAGCAACTTCTTCCCAGGGGGTAACCATGAGAATGGATGTCCCAATATTGGTGATACGTATAATTTGTACTAACTTTGCATTAAAGGTCAGTCTGAATTGTTGCATGAACATTTGCCTTCGAGATTTGTGATTATACCTAAGTTTCTAAATACTTTGTTAGCATTTATGCGAGTATGAAGTACATTTATTATTATTAAACTCTATAATACTTAATGTAAGTATACTTACTTTACTTCCTCTTAAAATCCCAAATAGAAACGGTTTATTTCGTTAATAGTAAACATTGTGGAGATATAAAACTATAATGATACAGTGTACATGTTTTGAATATAATATTTAATCGACTCCTCCATTTATAGTTTTGTATAGAAATATGTTCAGTGCTATATTGACGTGAATATATAATAGGATGGTTGACATACTCAATTCCTATTGTTTCATCGGGACCTTGTTTTACAAAAATAACAGTTATATACATTTTTTTTAAAACCGCCTAAAAAGTAGCACTTTCTGGCTTACTTTTAGACCAGAAAATCGCAATTTATAGAACTGCGGCCGGTAAAATGATAGTTGCTATGGTGATTGATTGCTATGGTGAGTCATGTAAAAGTTTTACAGGCCGCTCACCATAGCAGTCGAGTGTTTGTATTCTTTAAAACTATAAAATTGGTAACTTGACATATTTTGACATTTAGTTGAAAATGTGACAGTTGTTATAAAATAGAATTTTGGAATGACGAATGCGAATTAATGGTATAAAATATTATACGTAATACGTCCCAAAAGTGCTTTTACTGGGCTTGCAAGCTTGCCTACTAGTCCAGTAAAATGCCACTTTCGGGACTTGTTACGTAAACTACTAGCAGCATCAATAGTTTTAATTTTTGTTTTTTGTCAGTTTTTTCAAAAGCATCCTAAGTTTTTGATATTTTTAATTTAATTTCCCAGAATTTCTAGATTAGTGAAAGGCTTAAAACCCTGAACAGGGCGGGAAATAATCAACCGTTTGATTAACGTTGGTAATGAATGAGAAAAATCGCTTTTGTTATATTTCTAAAGCACTACAGAGGTTTGGAATTTGAATTTACAATTTAAACTGTTCTTCTACTGATGGTTTTTCTTTTAGAGAAGTAGGTGAGAAATAAAAACAAATTAATTAGAGAGCAAGTTTTATATCAAAATATTTATATAAGAATATTTATATAAGTATACAATTTTAAATTTCAATAATCAAAAATAAGCCATTATGTTAACGGTATACTTTATAATAGTTAATACTTTCTTAATAAGTTTTTAACAGGTTTTAAAGATATTTTTTTATTAACCTAAGAAAATACAATTTGTAATATAGTTATTACTAACTTACTTGAAACTATTGCTACAGTATAATAATAAAAATACAGACCCTGTTATTGTAGAGATCTTTAAGAAATATTTGTTTACACACGATTAAAATTATATTGTGCATGTCATATTAACATTAATATTGATATTAGTATAGTGTCGCTTGGAATTTAGACGAAATTAATATACAAGTAGTTAACTTTTTCATAAAAAAAATATTTTATGCAAAACATGCAAGTGTACAATGTAATATTACAAAAACAAACATATTATAACTTAAATTACTGAAGAAATGGGGGTTATCGATATGTAATAAGTTACTCACATTTATGAATAATATTTGGCGAGATAATGTGAAAACTGCACGATCTCACATTTACAACATATAAATAACTCATTTTCTTCAGTAATTATACATATAACTATCTGAACATAGAGATTATGCCTTTTAACTTCATGCATTATCTAGTGTAAAAGAAATTGTCCTGTTCCTGGATACTAAAAAGAGTTATCACATCCTCGGTGCTTTATGGAAGAAGCCCGGTAATTAAAATTTGTAACATTTGCACTGCTCGTTTTCGACAAATGTGGGAAATTTAAATAGGATAGCCAAATGATAAAACTTAATATTCAATTCTCATGAACAAAATAAACAGCAATTTCTACTGTACAATAATAAAGCATTAATAATTGATTTTTAAACTCGAATAATGAATATAAACAAGAATTTTAATATCACAGCAAAATTTCTTAAAATTTTTATTTTTGTATTTACTGTATCTGTATGCCGGTTAGCCCAACAAAAAAATCGAGGGCACGTGGGATACTAGATCGTCCGACGTCTACATTACTCTTATCTATCTCTACATGTGCTCCTATGTATAACTTTTAGTTGGGCTGACCGATATACATCAGAAACGATGATGACAGCAAGATTATTTTCTTTCTCGTTCCTATAAAAATATTATAAATCAACATGCCAGGCAACGTAACAATAACAACTGCCTTGCAATAATTATATTTGCAAAATATGAACTAATTAAATTTACCCCCTAAATATTTCCTTTGCTATGGCCTCTATTTTAACATAACCAATAAGTAATTTATAACTAAAAATTTTTATTTCCGGATTATCACAAGGCAATATAAAATTCTAAATAACAACAAATCCATCTGTGGCTGGTTTGCCTTTATTTTTCCCTTGGGGTGGTTTCTTCGATTTGCTATCTTTGTTTCTAAACTGATTTTGTGGCCCCTTCGATCTATCTCTCTGTTTTCTTTCAACATGACTTTCTCGCCCAACTGCCTCCTCTTGTGTCTGATTTACTTTAATCGCATGCACTCTCATATAATATATCAGCAACTGATCGTCATTTAAGAAATGATCAACCATATCTGAATTTATAGAAATGCAAACGCCTTCTTTAAAAAGACATGCATTCTCTATGTCTATAGATTGGCAATAATCACTCAGAAGAATTTTGCGTTTTGTGCGGCCAGACTTAAAAACTTCAATTTCGTAAAAGTAATTTTCAGCTTCTGAAGAATTTCCAATATATTGCACTGCCCAATATAACTTTCTGTTACTTAACTTGCATTTAAACCAGAACAATTTATTGTATGCTTCAACTATATTTACATAGTAAGATTCCGATTTCATTTTGGTGTGGCAAACATTACTTGCATGATAAGGCTTGCTAGTCATTTTTTTTGATGCCCAGTGTTTGGCAATGTCTTCTAACCTTCCCACCCAAGGGCATTTTTCCATAGGGCACTTCATACCTTTGAAAGAGCATTCTAATTCATGTGCCTCTCTTTCATTGTAGGTCAGTCTTAAGTTACAACCTGATTGAAGATTTATGCAAGGGTAACGCATTTTTACTGCCAAACCTTCCAAAGAAATGTTTCTTGATTCTGTAAACTTCCCCTGGCACAAAGCACATTTTGGGAGTTTTTTTCTGCACGATTCACAAATACTATGGCCAGTAGCGCACTGTCGAATTGGCGGTGACATATAATTCGTGCAAATCGGACATTCTAATTCTATTAACAGATCATTATAAAATCCGTCCTCCATCTATAACAAATATAAAAATCTATGAATGCATGACGTGACTGAATAAGTGCACAATGTGCACTTAGCAAAATTTAGTTTGCATGTGAAGACGAACACTCATCGAAAGTAGAATTATCATTTGCTACCTTACCTGAATATAAAGTTTGATTAAAAAAATATTTCCCGCACTACTCTAGTCACAAATCTTTTGCCTGTGCTCTAGTGTCATCAAATCACTAAACATTATTATACTCGGCACATATTTTTGACATCAAGCAATAATATTTTAAGGTAAAGTACCTAAATGTATTTACGAGTGTATTTATACTTAAACTATTAGCATGGTTTATCTACAGTGATTTTGTGGGTAGTAAAGCAAATTAGCTTAAGATTGATAGCTAATTCTGTTTACAATATCTAAAAATAGTGTAAATAGAAACAAAGGACTGCAAATACTATGATTTATTTATACATACTAACATAGGTTATGGGTTCATTGGACCATGACTAAAGTTTAGATAAAAATAGGCTACCTTTTTTTATGACTAGCCTTGCATTTCCAGATAATGCCGACATGATTGGCAAATGTGTGTCAAGTTTAATGTTTAATGGTTGCAGTAATAACGTCACGTCAGGAAACCGCTGCAGTTTTAACCTGAACTAACGCTCGATTACAAACAACCTACTAAAATTCATATAAGGCAATTAGTTGAGTAAATAATTTAGTATATTCCTTTATAGAATGATGTTAGTTAAGAGATAAACGATAAACTACTATATAATACTGCCTTTGCTTACATAAATTATTTTAGTTATGTCAATCTTATTACTCAAATCCAACAGTACTTTTTCATAGAATGTGATGTTTACTTTAGATATATCAATTATCGAAATTATTTTTTTGTCATTACTTTTTGTATTAAACTATGGGGGGCTCGCACATGATACTTACTGAAATAAAACGAGTCGTATAGTTACACATTATATCGCTCTAATGCGCAGAAAGATTAAACCAAGTTATTTATGTAAATTAACAGTTGACAAAAAGTTCAAAAACATGAATCTATCC
Source organism: Rhagium mordax (assembly GCA_963680705.1). Lineage (NCBI taxonomy): Eukaryota > Metazoa > Arthropoda > Insecta > Coleoptera > Cerambycidae > Rhagium > Rhagium mordax. The sequence continues at coordinate 11,748,645 of OY796657.1, forward strand.
TTCCAATTATTAAAATTCAAAATTAATAAAGTCCTGATTTCGTAACTTTATCTGAATATGATACAGGAAGTTGTAAGTTATATTACTTTTTGAGAACTATTTTCCAAACCCCCCGCTATCAAGAGATCCAACAGACCCAAATTCTTCTTTTATTTACTTGTTTTCTTAATAAATGTCTAATTGCCATTTACACCCGTTTCAAAATAAAACATGAATTATTTATTACAACATTACAACCCACCAACTCCATTCCAATAAACATATTTTTTAGGTTATTTTAAAATTCGTTGTTTATAGCATAATATACGTACAATTACCTTATGCGTAAAGATGTGTAGATAAGATGAATTATTCAATAAATGAACTATTATTAAAGATCCAAATTAATTAATCATTCATTATCTGGACAAACGTAAAACCTACAAAAATAAATATTAATCACGGAACACAGAACAATGAAGGATGATGAAGGAGAAAGGAGAAGGATCGATGGGGTGAAGGAATTGAAGGATATTAATAGGTCTGTGATTTCGTTTGTTTTAAAAATGTTCTGTGGTTTCGCTACCATACCACAGACTAAATTATAACCATACATACGTCATTCTAAAAATAATAATATTACCATAGACAAAGATAAGGAGCGAGTCCATGATTTTTTGTTTGTGACTTTTTTTTATTTTTCTGATACATAAATGCAGGCGGGTATAGTAAGTTTTATAACAGAATTAAACAATTATTCTATTTTTATATTTTATTTAACATTTATTACATAGGTAACATATTAGATTTCCCTTAAAAAGATAGAAAATTTTACAATACATCTAACTTACTTATATAAGTCATGTAACAAAATTATGATAAGAAATAAAGCACGTTTTGTACGGCCATAAAACCGGTAATAAGCAATCCAACCCCAAATGAAAGGGCCCTAGCTGGTTGTGGAATAACAAAAACTGCGTACACAAACGTATGGACAAATCTTGCGATTGTATAAGCCCTAAATAAGTGGGTAGCCAAAAATACTGAAGGATCAGTCAACACATAAACAAAACTAACGACGAAAAAGATTGTAATGTTTTCAAGATCATTCAAATGGGCTCTGGAACAGAAATTATTAAATTTATAGTAGGTACCTACAAAGACGTTCGAGCAATATAATTAAAAGAATTTGATAATAATAATATCCAACTTTGAAGGCTTCAAAAAAATATATTAAGGAAATTATGAGAGATGAATATGTTTCCTTTGGGACTTTGCCTCCATTTTGGGATTACATATAGCACTTCAGATATAAATTTTGGAATGTTTAAAGAGAATAACATAATATATATTTACCTTCTCACTCTTTCTACGTTCTCATCTATCCTAATTTTTCCTTTTAAGTTTGCAGCATCTTCAGGATTTGCAAAAGCCTGCAACAAAGAAAAATATCAGGTACCTATTCTTTAACGTTTGCATTTTCGTAGGTATTCCATTTTAAACTAGTTTATTTACTTTTGATTTCTTATTTAAATATACAGGGTGTATTCTAAAATCACCGACAAACGGAAACTGGAGATTCTGTGATCCAAAATAAAACGAAAGTTTTTATAAATGTAGTTCCGAAAATGCTTCCTAACCGAGCTACAGGGTTTTGAAAAAAAAATTATTTTGTCGTTTTTTGGAGTTTTTTCAAAAACTGCATAAGATATTATATTGAGATTTGGTACACTCGAATGTCTTACTGAATACAATTAATGAATAATAAAATACCTGAAGTGTTAGTAAGGATTATGAATATGCATTATCAACAATAGAAATATTAACCAGAGGCGTACTAAACTGGAGGGGACTTCTATATTTTCCCACCAATTTTTTGTTTGTCATTTTCTTGCATTTTTGATGAAATGAATTTCCTGAACAATTTTACGTAAGAAAGATGCCCATGTTGGGGAGCCGTAGGACGCACCGTTTTCGAGAAAAATGGGATTAAGTAATGAATGGTGAACATTTTGAACTCCTCCTTTAATAATTATTATTTTTTTTTTTTAATTATTTGTTGTATTAATTAATTATCTAAATAATATTCTCTCTTGTTATAACATGCTCTTTAATAAAATTTTTTCAAAGCGTTGAATACAATCACTTGTCATCTCTCGGGGAAAGCCTAGCTAAAAATGTACCTTCACGTAAGTTGAACACCGTTTTACATAATTCCGTTTTTCTCGAAAATGGTGCGTGTTACGGGTCCTTAACAAGGGGATCTTTCTTACGTAAAATTGTTCAGGAAATTCATTTTCGATACCAAGAATACAAGAAAATGGTAAACAAAAAAATTTGTGGGAAAATATAGGAGCCCCCTCCAGTTTAGTACGCCCCTGGTTAATATTTTATACTTATCGTATCGTTGATAAATGATAATGCAGATGCATAACCCTTACTTACGTTAGATAGCCATGCCAAATTTGATATTGGTAGCTCAAAGAGTTCCTGCCTGAGATATTAAAAAAAACACATTTGGGGTGCCAACTTCAGGAGGTAGCTCTCTTAAGAGCCATTTGCAGACCCATGTCCATATAGGAACTTTCCTTCATATTTTCGCGCATGCAATCATCTCCCGAATTTTCCGAACGTAATTTAGGGACACCCTGTATATTCAGGTTATAGATCCACTATTTTTAGGCCTCCCATGTCAAAATATAATTCGTACGTCTCTGGGTAAATCTTGAATCGACTATTATATAGCTTGCGTGTAATTCTCAAGGTAGGTATACAGTGTGTCGCACTTAAGAGTGAAACACCCTTATAACTTTTTTCAGTTTTATCCGATTTGAACCAAATTGTACTCAATGATAGATCCCATTAGGGTCAACTCATGACCAAAAAAACATTCGCCCGCTACTAATGCAAAGCCACCTGCGATACCAAAATAAACGAAAAAAATCAAGAAAACGTATTAGGCATTTTTTTATCGGAAAATTTTACTAATGAAAGTTGTTCAGAATTGTCCAAAAACCTTAAATCCAAAATCTCATAAAAATTAAAAAATATTAATATTTTGATTTAAAAAAATCATAACTCGAACGGTTTTAGCAGCGTTTCGAGTTAAACGTGCCGGCGTCCAATTTCATTTATGGTTTTTATTTTTTTTTTTGCACAGTAGCCGACAATTTAGACACATAACTTTTCAACAATCGTGTTCTACATATTTTTCTGCATCGAATGGTATATTTTTCGACCTGGTAAAATGAAGTGGAAATTAACTAGGGACGATGCGAGGCGCAGCCCGCGCGGCCCTCGCGGCCACCTACTCTGTCTCTTTGACTTACGATTTCGCGTCTCTTGCGTTAACAGTTTGGAGACACTCTAATTGAGGCGTTTCATCACCTAATTGTCTTACACCGTGGTCAGGGGCAAATGATTTTTGGGCCATAAGTTGATCCTAATGGCTTCTATTTTTGAATGAAATTTGGTTTAAATCGGATAAAAATGAAAAAAGTTATAAGGGTGTTTCACTCTTAAGTGCGACACACTGTATATTACGTGCGTTCACGTAATTTTGTATTTATAAATAAGTACAATAGGTATTATGTCAGCTGTACGACAATGACCCACCTGCTAGATACTAGATACATTACATAAATCATTCAAGTTTTAAACCACTCAACTTTGCTTATCTCTAGCTTATCAAATCCATTTCTTAATATGTCATAGAGGCTAAAATGCTATGTCATAGACTAATTATATATTTTTTATAAATTATGATAATATATGTATATTGAATAAACCTGTAGAAAATCTAATTTAATTTCCCATCCAAAACAATTTGGTCAAAAAAAATATTTTCACATTCACAGCATCTTATCTTGAAGGCATATTTTGTATTTACAAAAGTTGTGGTACCGCCCACCGGAGTTATATTTAAAAAAATATGTAAACAAGGTGATAAAATGCGACCTTTACGGCCAGCTCACAACTCACAGTTACATGCATGCGATTGTGCACGCAAAATTTGATTAATTAAATGAAAAATTATCATCCCATTATCACATACAACTATAAAAATAGTTCAAAACCGACTGAACAAGGAATAGGCGAATTTAAAAATACCGTAACAATTTTAATAGGAATAGGTTAATAGGTAATAGTCCTGATACAGGATATGATAAATTGGTCACCAACTGAATGATACCGTTGGTGAAGGAATCATTCTGAATATACTTAACTCCTACCAACCTACCTTATATTTCATTCGTTTGCTACCGGTATATAAGGACATAAACATCATTTTCAACACCAACAGGGAAGAGTAAAACGCGTATACGCGGAAAAGTGGATTTTCCAACAAAGTTTCAACCATTTTAATAATTTCTTACACGACTTACTCGAGCTCTAGTATCTACCAATAAACCAAATCGACTAAAGTACACACAGTAGGTATAACTTGATAATATTGATAATCACACGACGACGTGACAATTTTGTTGCAAATATTACTCTGACAATACGATACGTAGCCAGGTCCGTGCTTGGCCCTTGGGTCCATTAAATTAATTAATTCTTGCCAACACTCAACTTTCTTTAACTCATTATTGGCAATTCGAAAAATCTGTAAGGGTCAAAGTTGTTGAAAACTGTGTTATAAAGTGTTTTCTACAACTTTACATTCATACAAGCTCATAATATACTTGTCAAAATTTGCTTCGGGACACCTTAAAATTGACCAAGACTTATATCGCTGTAAAACTGTCAAATGCCTATTTTTTTCAGTCAATTTTTATCTTGTGCACGGCGTTATTCAAACACCCTGTATATTAGAATTTTATAAAATTTGTCTTATGTGTCTGCTTTAAAACACATTTTGAATTTTACTCCTATCTTTTTTGTTGAAATAGATTTTTGTAAAATGTTACATTTTCACAATAAAATAACAAAAAATCTCAATCTTTTATAATCATAAGGACTCACATTAACATTAATAAAAAAATTAAAACTTAACCGTAATTAGCAATGAGTTAAGCCACCTCTGGTTGTTCTTAATTATCTGCAACGTTGTGGCATGTTCTGAACCAAATTATTTATTATCTCGTTTATAATTTGGTTCCACTCTTCAACAAGGGCTTTTCTAAGTTCCCGCAATGTATCAGGTTGATGATTTCAACTAGATATTCGTCTCTGTAGAACATTCCAAATTTGCTCTATGGGGTTTAAATCTGATGATAATGCAGGCCACCGCATGCGGTTTATACCCTCTTGGTAAAAAAACTCGTCATAATAAATGAAACGATTAATTGCATATATAATTGGAAATCTTAAATCAAATTAATTTTTCCTAAATAGCGAGCAGTTGCCAAAGAAAAGTTAAATGTTATGTATAAATAAATGAAGTAAAAAGTTAATTATTATATAGTAACTGTGAGATAGAAATGTAGGAAATAAAAAATGTAAGAATACTAAAGCAAGTGTATGCTTTCATGAATGGCCTCCATAATGTTACACACTTTGCTGTCTTTGCTAAATGCAAATGATTGTAGATTTGGAAATTTTTAATAATAAATAATAGTATTACGAAAGGAAAACATTGTAAACCAAACCTTACATTACGTGATTAGATTCTTTGAAAGTTTTTCATTCATTGTAAACAATTAAATGACCTCAATCCGACCCTGGCTTAAAGCAAATAATTCTGAAAGACGGATCTGGCAGGTTATCATGATCATGGTGACTATATATATGCCATTCACATTTTATTTACATAAGGGGAGGCTATGATATGTTTTTCTTAGGTTGTCTCAGGGTTGTCTACTATTGACAAAATATTGAAGTGTCAGATTTAATTGATTGTCACTGTCATTTATTTTTTGCTGAATTGCCAAATTTTTTATTGATAACACTGCTGTGCTTTCTTTAGGGTCTCACTCTGGCAACTATGTAGAACCAATTTGAATTTGTGGTTATGTTTTTGACTTTTCAACATAACCTCAGTAATTAAAAAAGTCGTTCATACCAACAGAATTCAGATTTTCCAAAGCCTACTCTAATGTAAATAAAATGTGAATAGCATATAGCATAGGATGTTCGTATTCCCAACTCATAAACTTTGAATTAAATACATTCTAGTAAGTCATGAAAAATAAAAAAAGAAATGATTCGATTTGTTGCATTTTAGTATGACTTTAGTTAGTAGTCTAAATTCCCATAAGGGAGCCGCATCCGAGTGAAGCATGTGAGTGTGTATCAATTTTTTATAAATATCTTAGCTTTGGCTTTATAGATTTATTGACAGTGGCGTAGCTACTGCATAGCAAGGGTTATAGCAATGCAGAAGGGCCTTCGAGTGCGAGGGGCCCTGGACCCTGCACGAGCAAACTGAAAAGGAAATAATCTTTTTGTAACGCCATATCCTAAAACGTCATTTTTTTAACAGTTTCAATGATACAAAGCAATATCATTATTGACAAGGGTGAAGAAAAGAAATAATCGTGTAAATTTTTTTTCCTTTAGTCCCGTGTTATACAGGGTGTTAAGAAAAAGTAGGTCATGCCTTTAACCACAGATTCTTTGAGCGAAAATAATGTGACTTTTATAATATGATTTTTTATTTTGGAGCGTAGTTTTTTTTATAAATGGTGTTAAAGTTTACATTTTGAAAATTATTTTTATTAATAATTCTGTTACTGTTTAAGATTTTTACCCGAATTTTTGCACAGACTTTCATCTTATACAGATACACTTTTTGTGTAATTTTGGTCAAAAAAGTCAAAGCGCAAACGGGAAAAAGGGGGTTGTGTTACCCATTAACCCCCCCAACTTTTTCATGCGTACGCCTATGGTCTCTAGATATTTATTTTTAGATTAAACACTTGTTTCCCCAATTTTTTTTACTCCTACAAAATTTTGATTTAGGACTTGATTAACGAGATATTCCAGTAAATTCAGAATCATTTTCAATATTTCAGTTTCGGAATTTATTGTTTTTACTATTGTTGTTCGTAGTAATCCTGGGTTTTCTTTAAATCGACTACTTTTAGACAAAAAATGCTAGAGACTTTTTTATTATAATTATAATTATAATTATTAATAAAAATAATTTTCAAAATGTAAACTTTAACACCCTGTATAAAAAAAACTACGCTCCAAAATAAAAAATTACATTATAAAAGTCGCATTATTTTCGCCCAAAGAATCTGTGGTTAAAGGCATGACCTACTTTTTCTTAACACCCTGTATACACTATTTTTAGCACCGCAGGCGCAGGAACTAAAACTAAAATTTTAATACAATTGTTTTAAAAAATAAATCAGTGCTACACTTTATTGAGTTTAAAAACCAACGGGAATTCTAGTAGGTTAGGTCTCTTGACATAACTAAAAAATACATACAAAACGTCATTTAAATTTGAGTGTTCCCAAATTTATAAATGAAAATGAGCGTTTTTAATATCGAACAAACTGTAGAAGAAACAATAAATGATTTAATGATCAAAAATAATATTAATATTGCGAATTATTCAAAACTTAAACCATTCCTCAAAAGAAAAAATGATCGTTATAAACCTAAAAAATCTATTCTATTTCTATTGTTTTACTTTTATTCCCGCAGGAATTTTTTTACTCCCTATGGGAGTAAAAGTGGCATTTTAGTCCCATTTTTGATTATCAAGAAATATAAACCAAGTAACTGGGGGATAAGTTTAGAACGCAAGGTACCTTATCCTTTTTAAGGATAAAGGAATCATTGTTTTATAATGAGACATTCTATTCTAACCGTTTTTTTGTTTATTAACATTTATTACATAACAGCACAAAATTACATAAAAAAATATATAAAATATCTTATAATAAAAATCATTGCTGATTTGTTGTATCTTTATATTTATTTATTTTTTTCAAGGATCCTTCCTAAGACCACGCCTCTGTTTATTTTACTACAACAATACTGACAGTATGGGTAAAATAAAAATATAATCAAATACATTTATTGGTAAAACAGTTATCATGTAAAATATAACAGAAAACGTAAAGTAATTTTTTAAACATTTGTAAAAAAAAAGGTGTATATTATTTTGGTTCTAAAGCTTTGGAGCTAACGACTTGTAGAAGAGTTCTCTGCCGCGTTGGAATATTTCGACTTCTTGACGGATCGACCACCCTTATTGTCAGAGATCTGTGATAGTTGATAGTTTTAAAGACCATGACAAGATGGTCGAAACCTCAAAAATTCAAAATATTCAATGCGGTAAAGAACCTGAAAACTCTTCTGTAAAGTGTATATTATATGTTCCATAAATATACTGACTCCTAAAATTAAAAGACTAAACATGAAACACAAATGGCACAATGGACTACATTAGTTGACGTCACGACCCCCACTTCTAGTGACATACAAGTTTACGGCCGAAACTGTGATATTGGAATTTGACCCGTATTGCGTTGTCCATAAGGACTATAATATATAGTACTAAAACATTGTTGGGAATTTTATAGTATTTCTGTATGTTGAAAGATTATTTAAGGACTTCCAATACCTATTTCACATTTAAGAAATATGTTAAAATATATGTATCCACGTATGATTTATAAAAACTTCATTTTAGTTTTATAAATTAATATGTAAAGCGGCGGAAACTTCCTCCAATAGGAATAAAGAATGCAAAAATTTAAATTATGAGTTTGCAGCTAACTTCAAACACTTAATTCATTTTCGTTCATTTTGACAATGAACTTGACGTTTAACTTAAGTTTTCTCTCAGTTTCAAATCTATTCTACTATTTTTTCTAATAAACTCGTTTTTGTGCTTAATTTCAAATGTGGGTTTGTGCTTTGCACCTGAGTGTGATCATATCAATAAAACTGGATGTAAAATGTTTAGTTTCTCAAAGGATTCCAAATTAAAATAAAAGAGGTAAAGCTATAATGTGTATGTATGTTAGTTTGATTATCGTTTCTTGAATATGGGTATATGTAAATTGTAAAGACAAAATAATGCTTAAATACCTACCTGTGCTTTCTTTAATATTCTATATTTTTTTTAAATAGGTTTAATTGATTTTTATTGTATTATTGACACCAAAAGGTAAAAGGTTATAAAATTTGCGTCACCGACTCTGACACTAACGACAGCTGTAACAACTCAGAAGTATAATGAAGTTAGCAGCAGTGTAAACTTTATTTTAATATCCGTCTGTCATGATAGTAGTACGTACGGTTGCATAATTATGTGGTCCATTATAGGAAATAAAGCACGTTTTGTACAGCCATAAAACCAGTAATGAACAATCCAGTCATAAATGCGAGTCCCCTAGCTGGTTGTGGTATGACGACAACTGCGTATACAAACGTGTGGGCAAATCTTGCTATTGTGTAAGCCCTAAATAAGTTGGTTGCCAAAAATACTGCAGGATTCGTCAGCACATAAATGAAACTTACGACGAAAAATATTGGAATGTTCTCAAGGTCATTCAAATGGGCTCTGCAACAGAAATAAGTGTCAGAAAAATCTTATGGGACTTAATTCAGGGGTACGTTCCTTATTTGAACATATAAGTCGAATATCTGCTCAATGAAAGTGGTTTCTAAAAAAGTTAGAAAACCTAAAAGTTAGATGTTTCGTTATAACAAAAAAAAAAAACATTTTTTTCAGTGAAAAATAGTAAATATTATCTTTTATTCTCTAGTCCTTGGAGGACTAATCATTACCACTAAACCTGATTTGGTAGTAATGCACGTTTACGTTAAAAATTTTCTTCTCAGCAAGAAAAATTTTCAATCGGAAACGTGTAAAATGCTTGATTGCAACAATCCTACAGCAGGAACTTCCATGGACAATGTGCACTACACCATCCGCAAACCGGTTTCTAATTTATTGGCCATCAAAATAAATCCTACTTATTCTATAATCAAAATAATGTCATAAGACATTTTTGATTGTTGGATTATTCTACACCACCCATCTTGTATAATTTACCTTCTCACTCTTTCTACGTCATCATCTACCTTTACTTTTCCATTTGAGTATTTTTGAGCATCTTCAGGATTTGCAAAAGCCTGCAACAAAAAAAAAATACATTATTATTTTACCCTTTACATTTTTGTATTCCTGATACATTTTGAATTATAAATTTTTTGGTTTCTTTTTAAACATCATAATTTTGATTTGCAAAGTTTACAATATATAGGTATATGTATGTATGTATATTCCAATATGCTTGAATATCTTTTTACTAGATATTTTTAGCTATTGTTTAAAAAAAAACAGAATATTTTATAAGAACTCATCCTTTTTTATTAAACAACAAACTCCTATGTAACAATCAATTGATTATCTCTGGCATTATCACCACACCCTTTGTCACCTTGAAAATATAAATAGGTACAGTGGGCCAAAAGAATTATCTTATGATATAATGAGATAGCAGTTTTGTATTTTCAACAGCTATGCTCCTATAATTAAGAAATGATAAACAACGTGGCGATAAAACGCGATCTTTACTGCCAGCTCACTATTGTGATAGAATAACAACTAATGAGTGATGACAATGACACGCAAAATTTAATTGAAATCATCATTATATTATGTATGATTGGAAGGATCATTTAATATTGTCCATGCATCGTCATAGAAAAACATATCATGCGATAAAATCGTCATAATCCTATTTGTTGTTGGATTTTACTAGAGTTGCCAAATACCGATTTAAAGAATGGCGAACATTTCAAGGAGACGGATGGATTTGACTCAATGACCTAAACCCACTGACAAAGTTCTAGGCAGGTTCGAATTAGAGGCAATAAATGAAGTAGAATGAATGAAAATGGATCACTCATCTGGTATACAGGTGGATCAAGAATGGAGTAAGGAATGGAAATATGCATTTATGGGCCAAGATGACTATCAAAACCAGACAGAATTCGAGCCATAGAAACTTGCGCTCGAGGAATAAAAAAGGGCACACAAGGCACTGGAATCTATATCTGTTAAAGAGCCAGGGCGCTTAAAGCTCTAAATCCATTTGTCTTCAAAGCTAAGATTGTTTGGGAAGATCCTCAAACAATAAATCAACTTGCAAAATATTACCTTGATGCGTGGGTGTCATGGCACGAAGGGATAGAAGGGAATAAGATTGCGAATAGCCTGTGGTGCAGGAATATCATTCATTGGACCGGGACCGTTTTGTGGGATATCCAAAAGTCACGCAATGGATGAGGTTCAACAGAAGTTTTATAAAGTACCTACTAGCAAAAATGGGCTAAAGAGCTACTCGAACTGAATCGAACTCAGCAAACCAGAGTTAAGACCAATAACAGGTATGTAATCTGCTTATGGATTAACATGCCACCTTAATAAAAATGGGCAAAGCTGAAGATGGCATATACCTACCGCTGCCCATCATGAATATTTGCAGAAAAACCTTGACATCTACACAATGTTGTAGTGCAAACTTATTCATTACTGAGAGATACAGTAGCTTTAACAAGTACTTGGTGACCATGGTTTAAGACTTTGGGAAATCACCACTACGATAATGAAATATAAGAAGAATTTCAACTACAAAGAAATGAATATCAGATATTTAAATAATTTCTTTTTATGGAATAAATAATTTAATATACTATAAGAGAAACGAAGAAAGCTAAAAAAATTTTAAATTTTCATTTTTAACCCACAATAAAAATAACATGATTCCTTATAAATTTTTCCAATATTCTGTTTTTTATTGATTCTTTTATACATTTATACATTTTTGAAATTTGTCTATTTGTGTTTAATAATAAAAACAAGTTCTTGACAAATAGCAATTATCACCATATAAATACTCGCCAAAAAAACAATTTACATCTACCTTTTTCTAGATTAAATATCACTTTTAAAGCCCCCAGCCGTATAGGTGCCAGAATATTTAATCGTCTCCCAGAGGATATAAAATCGATAAACAAAGAAAATATATTTAAGAAAAAACTTAGGCTATTTTTAATTGGTAAATGTCTCTACAATAGCTGGGAATATTTTAATTGATATAATGTAATTATACTTGCATTCACTTTATTGTTGTATGTCTCTTTTTTCTATGTTCTTTATTTAGTCGTAGGCATAAATGTTGACGTTTCTTATACAAATATTTTGTTTGTCATATGAGAATAAAATGAATTTGAATTTGAATTTGAATTTGAATTTGAATTTGAATTTGAATTTGAATTTGAATTTGAATTTGAATTAGAATTTCAGAATAGTCAATGTTAGTAGTTCTAGTTGTGTTTCTTGAACAAATAAATTGCCGTCAACTAGATGGCGTTTTTCTGCAAAACCGTGCGCCGTACCATTGAGTAAAGAAATAATATAAAGAGGCGCAACTGTCAAGGTTTCGAGATTTTACTGTTGTATTTTTTTGCCAATAGCTTCAGGATTGTCATCAATTTTTAGTGCTACGGGAAGGTATTTGTAATTCGGTTTCATAGCCCTAAATGTTGCATATAATTCTGTAGTTATTGGCAAAAAAATACAAAACAAAAATCTCGAAACCTTGACAGTTGCGCCTCTTTATTATTATTTACTCAATGGCCGTACGTAAAAATCGGAAGACTACTTTTTTCTTCTACTTGGCACAGGCAATTAAAATATTGATTAATTTTTTGTGGAAAACCCATTGGCGTACAAATTCTAGCAGAAAAGGGGTTGCACATTCCAATTTCTACGCCACTGAATATTGAGACAAATGTCTCGTATTGACAAAAAGATATTGAAGTAAAAACCACGAGCCAATTTTCAAATCGAAAGCTAGTGCTGTTTCTTAGTAATTGCCGAAAAACTTTATTTTTCTTAAAAATTTAACACTCTGTATCTCGAAAACAATGAACTTTTCGACAGGTGTTGAAGCGCACTTTCCACCTTAAAATGAGGTCCTCTATCGATTGGAGAAATCCTGCTAGTATAAACTGGGACACCCGGTATATGCTGATCAGATATCCATTTTCTTGTCGGAAAATTCGTAAACATTTAAACATACTAAAAATATCAAAATAATTCAAGAGTTGTGGAATATACAGGATGTTATTTAAGTACGTAGACAAACTTTAACGGGTGATTCCTTCTGCGATTTTAAGACAAAAAGTTCATATAAACATGTGGCCTAAATGTTTAGGTTTTCGAGATACAGGGTGTTCAAATTTTTTTTTTTTTGCTTTTTAAATTTTTCTCAGTTATAGAGATGATTAATTCAAATCTAGTACAAATAGTACTTTTCCCAGTACCTATGAAACAACGTTATTTAACATTTAAAATAATCTACAGGATCCTCGTTTTTTTGTGGTCATGACTCCTTTAAGCCCCTCCCCCACTTTTTTATTACGACGCCGCTGACTAAATTTGAAAATAAAATTTTATTTATCATAATATATTTTTCAACTTTTCACCCTCTTGAAGTTTTTCAATATCTCTTACGTCCTAGAAGTTATTTTTTTTTAAATAAAGAAATGCATTCTTATAACGATACTCAGTATCCATGAGAGAATTATCTACAAGGTGCTAATTTAATACTAAAATCATGGTAATCTAAAGAGATATCTGTTAAGTTTTTGGCAAAATAACTTCTAGGCCGTAAGAGATAGTAAAAAACTTCAAGAGAGTGAAAAGTTGAGGAACAAAATGATAAATTAGATTTTATTATCAAACTTAGTCAGTGGCGTCGCAATAAAAAATTGGGGGGCTTAAAGGGGTCATGACCACAAGAAAACGAGGACCCTGTAGATTATTTCAAATGTTAACAACGTTGTTTCATATAAAAGTATTATTTGTGCTAAATTTCAATTAATTATTCCTAAAATTGTCAAAGAAAAATTTTAAAAACCAAAAAAAAATGTATTTTAACTCCCTGTATCTCGAAAACCTAAACGTTTTAAGACACATGTTTATACGAACTTTTTGTCTTAAAATCACACAAGGAATCACCCCTTAAAGTTTGTCTACGTACTTAAATAAAATCCTGTATATTCTACAACTCTTGAATTATTTTGATATTTTTACTGTTACTGTGACAAGAAAGTGGATATCCGATCCCCGTATACAGGGTGTTTCAGTTTTTTCGTTCATAACTTCTGTAAACGATAGAACATATCAAAATAATAGGAGTCTTTCCTATAACATTTTTCTCTAAAACGTTTCGTTTTCAAGATACAGGGCGTTAAACTTCTAAAAAATTATTACCATTTATTCATTATCTCCTAAACAAATAAAGATTTTGTATTCAAACTTTATACACTTTAGACATAATAAAAGACCAATTTTTTGACTTGCAAAAGTTTTTCAGAGAAAAGCAGTGGCGCAGTTATGGGGTTCAGTCCGTATTTGAACCCCCTAAACTTCTAGGCCAATGATCAGAAATTATATTTTTATACAAATTTTAAAACTTTGATGTATTTCCTATAACAAAAGTACTCCTGGTGAAATTCATTGGGAGGCTTTCTATTCAAGATATTTAGATTCTTTCTAATCATGGGTATCCTATGCACTTTCTATTGACAGGCTATTTGCTAAACAAATTAAAGAATTATTTTAATTTTAAAACATATTTATTTAAAATGATAAATAATTAATAATCTACAATAAATGCTCAATATGATATCCATTTTTTTTATGTTTATGTTGTGAATAACTGTCAATGATTTGACGCCTACTTAATCCTGTCATTTTCAACCAAGGTGTAATTCCTTAATATACCCCTGATTAGTAAGAATCTAAATATCTCGACAAGAAAGCCTCCTAGCGACTTTTATCAGGACTCAGGAGTACTTTTTTATGGGAAATACATCAAAGTTTTAAAATTTGTATAAAAATATAATTCCTGATCATTGGCGTAGAAGTTCCGGGGGTTTAAATACGGACAGAACCCCATAACTTACGTACGCCACTGCTTTTGTAAGAAAAACTTTTGGAACGTCAAAAAATTGATCTTTTTATGACTAAAGTGTACAAAATTTGAATAAAAAATCTTTATTTGTTTAGGAGATAATGAATAAATGGTAATAATTTTTTAAAAGTTTAACGCCCTCTGTATCTTGAAAACGAAACGTTTTAGAGAAAAATGTTATAGGAAAGACTCCTATTATTTTGATATGTTCTATGGTTTACAGAAGTTATGAACGAAAAAACTGAAACACCCGTATATATGAGAAACGAGTGCTATGTCATCGCCATATTACTTAACACCCTGTATAATTAAATTATATTTAAATCTACGTCATACCTTACTCTTGCTTCGTTTGCTACCGGTAAATCCGGACATAAACATCATTTTTATAACCAGCAGGGAAGAGTAAAACGCGTACACGCGAAAAAGTGGATTTTCCAACAAACTAGCTACAAGTTCTGCCATTTTGATAATTTCTTAGAGGACTAATTCAATTCTGGTACGTGCAAATAAACCGAAGTAACTAAATTTAATATAGTGTTATCTCGAGTATTGTTACAATAATATTGAATTAATACTAGCACCAGCGCCCCCCATCGTTAACATAAAATATACCAGGTCCGTCTTGACCGTCTTTGGCCGTTGGGTAGGCATTATCACTTATATATCAGGCTGAATCCACTAAACTAAACAGACTTAATTGTAACCACATGATTTTCTCTAATTGATTTTTGCTTATAACAAAATGTAAGTAGTAACACGTTAATGTTAAATAAAGTCTAGCAACAAAACAATTGTAAACAAAAATAAATAAAAAGGTTAGTAGAGAAATAAGGAAAATAGTGTGTTAAGTTGTTAAGTAAGTACGTAGCGTATAATGTATAGAAGCATATTTAATATATTTCTATACCTATAAAATTTATTGTTTCTAGGAGTGTCTTTAATTAATTTTTTAAATTCTGTTATAAGTTTGTAGTTTTTTTTACGATCGTGTAAAAAGTATTAACTTTTTGCACTATTTATACTTAGTGCAAAAAGTAAGTTTGTTACTAGGTAACGAAAGTTTATTCATAGTTATTTATGGATGGCGTTTGACAGTGACAATTTCTCTAGTTGTCAGTTTGACATTTGAATATTTTGTGTTACCTAATATAATATTCTCTTCAATAAAATTTAAAAAAAATCTATTTAATTCGATTGTAGAAAAAATGTTTTGTGCAATACTTGCAAAAAGTGTATTTGTTGCACTCATGCCTCATGAAACAAATATACTTACACTTTTTGCACTACATATTTACACAAATACCTATATGTTTTCAGGCAGGTAACGAGCGATAAATATAGGAGGCGAGGAAACTAAACGTTCCTGCATATGGCCTTATTAGTTTTTTTACTGTACGTTTTTTTTTTCTGTTTTATGTCTTGTATTATTATGATCGATAGTGTTTAGTTAAGTTTTTTTTGTGTTATAACAAGAATATTTGAAAGGATATAGATTTGCCTGATGTCCAATATTGTAATGTATATTTCCTTTAATAACAAAGATAAAAAAGTGTGGCAAAAAAGTAAATGTTAAGATAAGATGAAGCTACAATTGGGTCTGAACTGGAGTTTAATTCTGCTGCTGACCAACAGGGTGTTTTAAATTAAAAAAAAAAAAAACATTGCGTTATTGTTACGCCCTATAGTTAAAGAAAAAATAGTTTTCATTTAAAATCAGCACGGCCATACATTCCAGAAGAGTTAACCTATAAAACAAAAAACATATTAAAATCAGTAAAGTTTAGAAAAAAATCAAATACAAAATCATGGTAAATTTTGGGTGGTGCGGAAATTCCGGTCGTCAGTGTATATTGTTCTTAATTGCGAAATGTCCAAAATTTATTGAAGTTATCTAAATTTGTAAAGTATGGAACTCATTTTTTGTACCAACGATTTTAAATGAACATCCCTCAAATGTTGTACTTCTATGCTTATATACTGACCTCATTTCATCAAATCAGGATATTATCTTTTTAGGTCTGTTTCAGCTTTAATTTTAACTTCTCCCCAAAATGCTGCCATATACCTATACTGTATTACTATGTCATCGGCAAATTAATTGAATGAAGACTTATCTTCAATTATTTTAATTTCTTTAACTTGATTGTCTTGTTTTTATTTGCCACTGTATTCATTTACTACGCTCCAAAGTATTTTTGTCTTTGCTATTTTTTTCAATTTTTTAAGCCTATTGTTAGAAAACCATAAGCGAAAAACTGGAGAAAATGTACCTCTAACGCTTAATAACTTCACCCCCGTTCATTTCGAATTCAGATTTTATTAGTTTATCCCTAAAACCACCAATTCATGTAAAAAGTAATTTTTTCTTAATCTATGCGAAACTGATGTGGCCTTAAATCCAAGTTTCGTTTTATCACATTTTTCGTCGTGTTATAAATATTTAAACCGCCACTCTTTAAAATTCTGGCCTGATATTTTGTAAATGAAAATTTGACTCTTTGTTATCCTGAATAAACTGAAAATCGGTTATTTCAATTATCTCAAATATCTCGAGAAACACAAACAAGTTTAATAGATTTTTATTATGAGGTCATAAAATGCATCCAATGACTAGAAAATCGCGATGCCCAACCACAGCACAAATACAATACATATTGCAACTTCTGTTATGTCAAAATCAAAACTACCTTATTCAATTTAGAGATACAATAAGTTAATTCTTTATAATAATCAACATTTAAATCATATTTCTTCTGAATTTTGTATTGTAGGTACGTTTCTACATAGTAATAATTCTAGTAGATAGGCTGAGAGTTCTGGGCCAAAATACCATGTTATTTCTTATGGAGGTTCATTTGGGACGTTTTCGTCTGATTTTACCCCCACCACTTTTTAGCTCCGCCCACTCTAGCCAATGAGAGCGATCCCCCGCCCTCCGCTCAGGTAAGCTCCACCCAGTCAGCCAATCAGAAAGCGCTCCGCCCAGAGAGCTTTGGCCAATCAGAGGTTTCGACCATATTAATTTAAATTAATTATTTAATTAATTAATATTTAAAAAATGATTTTAGTCAGAAGTAAATTTGTAAAAAATGTTTTTAGTCAGAAGTAAATTTGGACTTGCATTATGGAAGACAAACGCGCATGACAGGTACGCAATGGTTCTGATTGGTCAGGGTGGGCGGGTGGACGTCAAACACTATTTGGGCGGGGATCTAAAAGTTATGGATGACGCATGCGACAGGTACGCTATGGTTCTGATTGGCCTAAGCTCTTTCTGAATTACCTACGCTCTGATTGGTGGAAACCTCTGATTGGCCAAAGCTCTCTGGGCGGAGCGCTTTCTGATTGGCTGACTAGGTGGAGTTTACCTGGGCGGAAGGCGGGCGCTCTCATTGGCTAGAGTGGGCGGAGCTAAAAAAAAAACATCCCAAATGAACTTCCATAAGAAATAACATGGGATTTTGGCCCAGAACTCTCATAGCCTATCTACTAATTCTACCTTGAAAATATTGGGGCACAATACGTGTGTCGCGTCAAAGTGATGGCAGTGTTATTTTCTAGTCGTCGGATAGATTTTATGACCTCATAAGAAAAAATTATTAGATAATTGAAATAACTGATTTTTCAGTTTTTTTCAGGATAACTTAAAACCCGCTAAAAATTTTCAAAATATTAGTCCAGAATTTGAAACAGTGCATAATTAGACAACTGCAGCCTAATTTAACCGATCTCGTATATCTAACGGTTCTCGAGAGTCTCTTTGTGGCGGTTTAAATATTTATAACCCTTTATATTATATTTTAATACAGCTTATTTGCCTATAACTTTTTTGTTTATCAACCGATTTTAATCAGCTAGGTGTCGTTGGTTAGAGAAAATAATGGACTTTCGACGAAAAATTTAAAAATGGCCGATTCTTTAAAATGCAAGATGGCGGCCTCGTTTGAAAATACCCATATGTTTGAGCCAATTCATTTTGAAGAAAAAAATGTCGAAATGGCACATCCAATAGAAAATAGCAATAAAATGAACCTTTCTCTACATTTTAAAACATCGATGAGAAAAATCGGTCCATCGGGAGAGGAGCTATACGTAATCATACAAAGCGTCTTTTTGTCATTCTTAAGCTGTATTACCTAAATTGAACTTGTTTCATTGACCAATATAACATTTTTGTTTATTAACCGGTTTTGATGATCTTCGTGTCGTTGCTTACAGAAAAGAATGGACTATCGACTAAAAATTTCAAAATGGCCGATTTTTTAAAACGCAAGACGGCGGTCGGGTTTGAAAATAGCCCTTTTTGCGCCAATTCTTTTTGAATAAAAAATGTCGAAATGGCACATCCCATAGAAAAATGCAATAAAATGGACCTTTCTCTACATTTTAAGACCTCGACGAGAAAAATCGGTCCATCGAGAGCGGTCATTTCGTCATATTTTCTTCAAAAAGAATTGGCCCAAACAAAGGACTATTTTCAAATGAAGTCGCCATCTTGCATTTAAAAAAATTTTGAAACTACTTGTCGATAGATATGTATCTTTTCTCTAACCAACGACACCTAGCCGATTAAAGTAGGTTAATAAACAAAAAAGTTATGGGCAAATGTAAAAAGTGCAAAATTTATTGGCTCGTCCGGTATATGTATTATTTATCTTTTGACCTGATCAAAGTTATTGGCATTAATTATGACATATTTCCATTTATCGCCGTTGAAACATATGATTAAAATACCCTACATACCGAAAAAATCTAGGGACAAAAAATATGAAAATTACAACACTTTTCTTGTGGAAGGTGGAGGATAAGATTACATGCAAGACAAAGGTACGTTTCCTTTTCCAAGGAATAAGGAACTATTTTTTTTATAATGGGATAACTATTAGTCGGATAAAACTCTTAACATGTTTTTTATTATTTATTAATATTTATTACCTACATAACAACATTAAATTACGTGTAAAAAAAATTCAAATATTTTGTAAATAAAAGTCACGGAACGGTAAAAAATAAAATGATTAGTGACAATCTGATTTGTTGCTTTTATTACGACTAGTGAAGAATCTAAATTCCTCTAAGGGGGCACACCCGAATGAAGAATGTGAAAGGGTATACATTTTTTACAATTATTTTAGCTCTACCTCTAGACATTTGAGTAAAATTTTCTCAAAAATAATAGTTTATCGATTTATGTATCTTTTACAGTAGAAAATTTGACACAATTTTTACCAAAGGGATAATTACAGGTTCTGAGTTGACAAGGAACACAATAGAACATTTTGAAAAAATCGGTTTCCTTTCACATTGTTTATTGGGATGTAGCTCCATTAAGATACGATAAGAAGTAAACTTAATGAATTAAACATTGAAACACATACAGGGTGGCAGGGTGGTCAGGTTTCCATGCTTATGTAACAAACTCATATTATTTTTCCACGCTCTATCGTTCTCTGAAGTTTCCACCATGGAAATCGGACCACCGTGTATAAATGACAATAAATAAAATTATGAGAAATAAAGCACGTTTTGTACGGCCATATAACCAGTAATAATCAATCCAACCACAAATACGGCGCCCCTAGCTGGCTGTGGCATAACAACAACTGCGTATACAAACGTGTGGGCAAATCTTGCTATTGTGTAAGTCCTAAATAAGTTGGTTGCCAAAAATACTGCAGGATTCGTCAGCACATAAATAAAACTTACGACGAAAAAGATAGGAATGTTTTCAAGATCATTCAAATGGGCTCTGCAACAGAAATTATAGGTGTCAGCAGGGATATCATAGAACGTCATTTGATGGTACATTCCACATTTAAAAATAACTCGATTGTCTGCTCAATTAGAGTGTTTTCTAGAGATCTGAAAAATTTTTTAATTTAGATTTTTCATTATAACATAAAAACCACTTTTAGTAATGGAATTATTAAGTATTAAACCTTTTATCCTCTAAGTCTAAATTCTTTAAAAAAATTAACAAAATATAGGCGCGTGGGCGTCGCCAAGGGGGGAAGGGGGTTCAAATTGGCCAAATTAATATTCACAAATAAATTTTATTGCAATTTTTCAATCATCCTCGTATCAAAGGTACCTACAATAAAATTCTTTATTTAAGTAACAATTCGGTATATTTTTTCCAATAAAGGCGCTAAGACATTTCCAAAAAAATTGCTCTGCCCCCCCCCCCCCCTGATAATTTTTGAGGCGACGTCCTTGGCGCGATGTGATGGAAATATACAACATAGTGGTGAAGGGTATATTTACCTTCTAACTCTTTCTACTCTTTCGTCTACCCTAACTGCTACGTTTAACATTACAGCATCCTCGGGATTTGCAAGAACCTGCAACAAAAAAATTACATTGTTCTTTTGCCCTTTAAAGGTTCGTATTCCTTTCCTGATACTTCCATTTTCAATTATTTTCTTTTGTTTTCCTTTTTAAATAACAAAAATAAATTTGATAATTTTACAATGTAAATTATGATTAAGAGTAATCTACATATACTCAACTAACAAAGTTGCTCTATAAAATAAATTTAAAATAATACTACAATTTTATTTTATGACTGTTGCATTACTGATCTGCAAAAGCTATTTTGTTTTATTAAAACCACCAAAGTGATTATTTAGTCTTCGCAACTAAATTGTCATGTAAATAAATGCTAAGAATGTTCTTACAGCTAAATTATAAAACATTTTATAGAATTTGTTAAACGCTGTTTTATAAAGGTTTATACAGCAATTATTATGATGTTTTAGCTCACGGAACAAAATTGATTTGTAATAATGACCACCGGCACTTATTAGTCAATTTGTGAACCTCTATAAAATTATTGTTAAAAGAGTTTAGCCAAGCATTAAAAAAACAATTTTATAAGGATTTTTCTTCACACAATATTATTTCAGGGAGCATATTGTATTCGGCCGGACCTACTAAACAATTGTTATATAAACGAAGCATCATTGATCTCATAAATCACCTATAAAATAGTTAAAAAACTAAAAATTGTCTTCAAAGACTAATTACGTCCCCTATGTTTATTCGCCATATTGTTTTTTTTTGTATTTAAACAGTAAAGTCACAGGACTCAGAGTGTCACTGTGTAATATGTTGAAAGTACATTTAAGCAATTGGAAAAAAGTGAAAACAAGGGGTGGTTTTCGTAGAAAGATTGATAAATATTATAAAAAAAACTATTTGTTAGCGGTCATTTTGGACTAAAATAAAATTAAATTGAAAACAATAATTATTATGATGGGTACTACCATTTTAGCAACAATCTATTATTGTGAAATATGGTATCTACCACGATACACATAAGCTTACGCGGTATGTTTTTGCGCATCCTAAAGCTATCTCTCTCGCACAATATGACGTCAACTGGATTGCAAAATTCGAAATTCGTGATGTAATAGATATGGAGAATTGTGATAAATATTATTGTCGCTGTTTTTAGGGCATTTCTCTTAATTTTGTTATCATTTATATCAAGTTGTTGCTATATGATTTAAATTTAATAAACATATACCTAATAAATATATATTTATCAAAAAAAATGATGCTATTCTATAACTTTCTCTTATAGCGCTATGAACATACACCTCTATAAAATTATAGCAGGATGTAAATGGCAACTTTACTTTTTATTATTACTTATTAAGACAGCCTACCTTACTTTCTATAATATTCAGCAGTTTATTTAAATGCAAACTACAAATAAAAATTTCATTCACTAAGTCTAGGGTTAGGTTTTTCTATTATAACACTTTACATCTCCCGTTATAAATTTACAGTTGCATTTTATGGTATAGACACTATTTTATATTGGATGTAAAAAGTCAAGGTCAAAGGCTTACATCCCTTACAACCAGCGCTGTAAAATGGGTTACAGAATAGCACCACAAGTTTTTATTACTTTTGAACTAATATCTTGGCTGTAAGAAAATTTTATATGAAGTAGGTAATAGCTGTTTTACATTTGTCAATTTATTCATGAAGAAATTTATGAACTTTGTCGCCAATTTCTTCACAAGTAGTTGTTTTACCCTGAATTTTACTGTCACGAGTGTAATTTCTCAGTGTGTACCAACCTACCAATAATAGTAAGACTGTCTCCTCTATGCTAATATAATAGTTATAATTCTAAATATTCTAGCCACAATATTATTATAAAATTACCTTTTCACAGCCCATGTCTTTGAATCTTCTGCCATTGAAGGACACAGGATCTTAACTTTACTTTCAATTAGTTTCTTGCGATTGGTATGACTGAAATTCACGCAAATATTGACGGAAATTAGAACATGTTCTAATTGCGTGAAGAAATTCACGACAACGTCCTTGAATTTATTTGAAGTCAAAGTTTTATATTACACTTATCAATTTTCGTCGTGAAGCTACTTCGTGAATAAATTCATGAAGAAATTGACAAATGTAAAACAGCTATAAGAGAAACAACAAATTATAAAAATATGTAGCTTTATTTAAATTTGAATAAGTCATGTAAAATTTAAACGTTTTACTTTTTCTACAGGTTTCATACAGAAAAATTACTTAAGAAACAGATTAAAATTTACTTAACTTAATATTCTTTACATTGATTTTGTCCTGGCGACTACAAGCAATAACCCACTGTTTTATTAAATTAGCATCCTTTGGAAACCGAAAATACTTTATATTACTCCCTGTGATCACTCGGGTATAGTTTTTACATTTTGCCACAGCACAATTCAACATTTTAGCCGTAAATCACAACGTTAGACGATTTACACGTTTACATATTATAACATGTTTATATCACTATACATTACAAAACACGTTTTATTAAGAAAATGGCATTGAAATTATAAAAAAACTTGGAAAACATAATATTCTACAGATCAACAAATTCAAACCAAAGCAAAGCACAGCGACTGTGTCAATGTCAGTGTCTGCCAGCTGACGTCATGCGCGGCGATTTCATTTTTAGGTCTGTCTAATGACTAATGAGCATACCATGTTTTCTTATACCATGGTATCTACGAAATACAATTGGGTGCGCACCACAAAAAGATCGAATACAAAAATTTTATTTGCGTTTTATTTTTTAAATTTTGATAAATTATCGTTATTTTTAGGGCGCTCAAAAATTTCATTGGAAGTCATTTTTTTTAATGAGATATTAATCAAATGATATATTATTAATAAAATTACATACTAAATACGTTTATTGTTTATTAACATTTATTAATTTATTACATAACAGATAGATTACGTATTAAAAAAATATATGAAATATCTTATAATAAAAATCGTGAAAAAGTAAGAAAAAAGAAAATGATTTGTAACAAATAATAAAAATCGTGAAAAAGTAAGAAAAAAGAAAATGATTTGTAACAACACAATAATCTAAATTCCCATAAGGGAGCCACCCACACCCGAATAAAGCATGTGAGAGTGTATCAGTTTTGTATAAATTACTTGCCTCTAGTCCCTGATATTTGAACCAAATTTTCTCGAAAATAGTGTATCTTATTGAAATATTTATGGATTTTTTATAGTAGGAAATTTGACACAATTTTTATTCGAAGGATACTAAATGGACAAGGATCACTTCCAAGGAGCTTCTTGCGTAACATAATAATACCATTGAATATAGGATTACACTCCTATATTCAATGATAATACCGAAGTACCATATAACCAAAAGATAATTTATTCGAAAAATCACGTAAAAATATATCAGGATACGTACAACAATTTTCAATATAATTGTGAAATAATCGGTTACATCACATCACATTTCTTATTGGAGTGCAGCCTTATTGGGGAATAATAAAGAGTATTAATGTCTCTTAAAATTAATAGATTAAACATTTAAACACTGAAACACGATGTACAAATACTGTGACAAAATTATAAGAAATGAAGCACATTTTGTACAGCCATATAACCGGTAATAAACAATCCAACCCCAAATGCGATACCCCTAGCTGGTTGTGGCACAACGACAACTGCGTATACAATCGTGTGCGCGAATCTTGCTATTGTGAATGCCCTAAATAAGGTGGTTGCCAAAAATACTGCAGGATTGGTCAGCACATAAATGAAACTGACGACGAAAAAGATGGGAATATTTTCAAGATCATTCAAATGGGCCCTGTAACAGAAATTATGTGTTAGAAAAATTATGGGGCATAATTTAATGGTACATTCCTTATACAGGGTGTCCCGATTTTAAACCGACAAACTTCGGGTACAGAAAGTTCACATGAAATTATGACATACTCCTTCTAACATTTCTTCTCTATCGAGCCTCCTAACGGAGATACAGGGTGTTGAAAATTTAATTTATTTTTTGTTTTTCTTTAATAACTTCCACAATATTAAAGATAGGGAAACCAAACTTGGTACACATAGTTAGGTTGTGAGGGTCCATCCTTGCTATGGTTCAGAGTTGAACTGAGGCGCGCCAGTGGCGTGCGGTGTGGTCACGTCGACATAATTTTAAGGAAAATAGTATGTGCACAAATTTTTTTCGCAATTCTGATCAGATTTTCATAATTTACGGTTGATTTTCTAAAAAAACTTGCTCTTGTAAAATTTTGACTGAGGCATTAGTTTTCGAGATATTTGCGTCTGAACAAAACGATGCACCAAAAACACAATTATCATGTCGGGAATAGTTCTGATGAAATCACGATATATCCCTTCTAAAATTTCTCTATAGCCATTCCTAACGGAAATACGGGGTGGGGTGTTGATTTTTTTGATATTTGGATGTTGATAATTTGTTTATGTAATTTCGTAACAAACAAAATTTTCTTTTGACAGAAATAATATTGACTTGCAAAAGGCCTTAAAAACGCCTCATTGCAAAAGAAGAAAAACATTAAAAACATTAAATTGACAGTTCAGTTCAGTATATCCCTTCGAAAATCAGATTGAAAATAATTTTGAAAGGGATATCTTAATTAAATAATTGTGTTTTTGGTGCATCGTCTTGTTCAGACGCAAATATCTCGAAAACTAATGCCTCAGTCAAAATTTTACAAGAGCAAGTTTTTTTAGAAAATCAACCGTAAATTATGAAAATCTGATCAGAATTGCGAAAAAAATTTGTGCACATACTATTTTCCTTAAAATTATGTCGACGTGACCACACCGCACGCCACTGGCGCGCCTCAGTTCAACTCTGAACCATAGCAAAGATGGACCCTCACAACCTAACCATGTGTACCAAGTTTGGTTTCCCTATCTTTAATATTGTGGAAGTTATTAAAGAAAAACAAAAAATAAATTGAATTTTCAACACCCTGTATCTCCGTTAGGAGGCTCGATAGAGAAGAAATGTTAGAAGGAGTATGTCATAATTTCATGTGAACTTTCTGTACCCAAAGTTTGTCGGTTTAAAATCGGGACACCCTGTATACAAATATGTCGATTATCCATCATTATTTTTATTGTACATCCATGAAGAACTGTTTCTTACCACCAAACTAAAACTATGATAATCCTCATGTTTTTTTTTCTTTTCGAAATAAATGAGGTAGCGATGTTCAAAAATACCGTTTTGGCTATTTTTGACGATCTACAAAATGTTTAGCTTTGCTTGTTTGGCGTTTGTACCAATTCCACCGCAAACTACTATACTCAATCCTCATAAAATACGCCCCAATTATTAAAAATAGAGAAGCGACAATACTTTGCTGGCCTTTAACTGCTGGACCTTTTCTGGTCTTTGGTGTTAAAGTTTATGGTGTATGGGCTTAGGGTTTTAGGATTCGATAGTTCAAGAGTACAGGAAATAAAAAATCTGCACTGGTATTCTAAAGAAAGCGGCATCAAAATTTGTGATGATTTGAGCTGTCGGTAGATCTGTGTCTAAAAACTATTAAATTCAATTTGTATGTCGGAAATAAAAGGACAGCAGTGCAAAGCCAAATGAGATTGGAAGATAAATACCTAGTAATACTTTAAGGTGAGTTAGTAAACTAACTAACTAACTGATTAAATTTTGATAGATCGCCGATCGGCAAAAAACGGTCAAAAGCGGCATTTTTTTGCAGCATTAATTACAGATTGATAAACTTCTAGCTCATTGGCCGTCAGTTGAAATGCTTAAGGTTGGACTTCGGCTCAATTATTCCCGAAGCTTCTATAGTATACCTAATCGAATCTGGTCGTGAATCGATATTGAGTGTTCAGTTTAAAAAAATTGAGGATATATCTCCTGCTATCAATTGTTTGGCAGGTCCAAAAATAATTTTTTACCTCCAGTTTATAAGTTTATGCCTTCCAAGTTCAAAAATAGAGGGATACAAAATGGTGGATATATTCAGATACTGTGTCATAATTTACCTTCTTACTCTTTCTACATTTTCATCTATGCGTACTTTTCCGTTTAAGTTTGCTGCATCTTCAGGATTCGCAAAAGCCTGCAACAAAAAATATTACATTTACATTTTTTTAGCATTAAAGTCATATTAAAGTAATTTATTTTTTCACGTTCTCAATTTTATTGATGCAATTTATATTAATAATATATAAGTGAATCGTTAATTCGTACTATCCTCCTGATGATTCCGAATAAAAACGAAAGAGCATGTACAACTTCTTGGGGTTATTGTTATGGATTGGTAGCCGTAATGAATGAATTTTGTGGTAAATTAAATATTTTTTAATTTAAATATTTTGATTTTAGACACTATGAATTCTGTAATTTAATTTAATATTTTATAACATTGTTATATAAAGTAGTTTTTAAAGGATTTGACAATAATAAGGTATGCGCATATGCGAGATTTTTAAGCAAAATTGGTTATAAAAGATAGTTAATGCTATAAAAAAATAAATACCAATAAAATTTTATCAACAATACAAGAAAAATGAATAGTGCCATATACCCCAAAAAAGAAACATGATGCAGCTACGGACACGTGTTTCGGAGTTATTGCTCCTCATCAGCGTAGCGTGTTTCTTTTTTGGGGTATATGGCACTATTCATTTTTCTTGTATTTATTTAGCCCCGCCAAACATCACTCTTTTATCAATAATGTACAGGGTAATCGTTTGAAAATTCTACTTTTTAAGCTCTTTTATTTTGCTTAAAAATATAGCTAGGAAAAAAAATTAAAAATAGATCTGTAGCTTATTTTACCAAGCATTTGTATACCTATGTTATGAGTCTGCATCTATCTTAATGAATATACAGGGAGCGCCACATATTCACATTTCTTTAAACGGAACACTGTATATTTTTAGATATTTGGATAGCCCTTTTCATCCCCCTTACGAATATATATAATTGTTATATATTTCATCCTCAAATACCTGAGTTATTCAAATAAGTACTCCTAAATGCAAGAAGAGCAAGTTTCATATTAAATAATGTTTTAATAAAAATAACAACATACAAAATAAGTAAAAATTATAACATGTTTTCAAAAATTCCACCAATATTTTCTAAACATAGATTTAATGTTTTTATGTAATTTTGTCTAAAAACATTTTGTCTAAAAAAATTTTGTCTAAAAAAAATAGTTTAGTTGTATCCCAAACTTTTAAGAATATTATTTATCTGAATAACTAAGTTATTTAAAGATGAAATATATAACAATTATATTTATTTATAAAG
Source organism: Rhagium mordax (assembly GCA_963680705.1). NCBI lineage: Eukaryota > Metazoa > Arthropoda > Insecta > Coleoptera > Cerambycidae > Rhagium > Rhagium mordax. Next base: position 11,777,145 of record OY796657.1, read on the forward strand.
GGGATGAAGAGGGCTATCCAAATATCTGAAAATATAAAGAGTCTGCCATTAAAAAAAATGTGACTATGTGGCACTCCCTGTATATTCATTACGATACATGCAGACTCATAACATATATGTGTGTGTGTGTGTCGTGTTTTATTGACTACGGTTACAATGACCATTCGCCTTCCATAACATAATATACAAAAGCTTGGTAAAATATGCTACAGATTTATTTTTAATTTTCTTTTCTATCTACATTTTTAAGCAAAATAGGAAGATTTAAAAAGTAGAATTTTCAAATGATCGCCCTGTACCTATTTGTTAATTAAAATTTATATTATATTTAAGTTTACGACCATTGGCCGAGAACAAACGATGGCATTCGAATCTCACCGTACTGGGCGTGACGTCAGTCACTGTCATTTTTTTTATAGAACTTTACTTTAGAATATTTTATCTACGCTCGTTATACAGATAAGTCCAGGATTGGGACGAATATATTCATTCTAGATAGGATTAATTATTGTAATTTAAAAAAAATCTCAAAACATGTTTAAATATTTCCATTGTTTGTTTTTTCACAACAAAAATGTGATTCTACAACATAAAATTAATTGTCGCTGCACCTCGAGTGTTGCAGGTGTAATAAAAATTATTATAAAAGAATCCAAACAAGGAGAGACGCGAGAGCCATCGGCTATAGCGCGGAGATCCACGATTCCCACCACTGTGTCCGCTCGCCTACAACGGGCACAAGTAAATCGCTCAAACTAATACCCATGTTCGAACTTTCTCGGTCTTTACTGTATAATGACTGTGATATGACACTCATTTCAATGTCATAATGACGTCGTTTATAGCACTAGTGCGATATTGTATATGTATCGCTCGCATTTTATAAAAAATAGCACACAAACCACCGGTTGCTAAGGAGATATCAACAAACAGCTTATTGTTATTAACTTAGTTATTGCTTACTTGTAGATTCTGTGTGGTGTTGACAATAAATAATATTAATTGACTAGTAAGTCTTTTTATGTATAAAAAAATTAATAAGTCGAGCGGAGATAAAATCTTGTCTATTATACGTGCCATATCTGTATTTTATAGCACTCGTCAGTTTACAAAACTCACCTTCGGTTCGTTTTGTAGACTTCAGACGTGGGCTATTAAATTCCCCATATGGCACTTATAAATAGTTATTATTATCGCCGTTGTGCGTATACACCTCAATTTGCGATTTCGATGTCAAATATTAACATTTTTCACGGAAAAGTGAGTGGAACAGATGTAAAAGCCCAGAGTGATAATTTGGAATGTTGCTCTCTTTTGTTGCTGTACTACGTTTAGGTGGAAGGCGTCTTTTTCTACCAGCCTGACAATCAAAATATAGTTTTCCATATCTTCCTCTAATTGAAAATAAAATAAAATACATAACCTGAAATTGTATTATTTTAAGAAGGCACAAAATCGCACTTACGTTGAAATGATCCTCACATGCAACCCCGTTAGTGTTTCCTGATATATCAAATTTCTTTAATTTAGCGCTTGATCGCATTGGTAATGATACAAATATTTTTTCTGGTGTTTTTCTTGTGGCCGATTGGCACTGAGGTATTTAACATTACCTTGGATGCTTAATATCAATAATATCCTTGTTTTCCATTGTAAAATGCTGCATTAAACGCTATTTTAACGAGTTTTATACAACATCAAACATTAAATGGAAATGACAGTGTCTGACGTCACAATACCACAGCAGCCATTTGCATGACATCACCGACATTTTTGCGATTGTTTAAAATAATCATATTTTGTTAATTCTTTTTTTGACGCCCGGTATCTCGGAAAGGAGGCATTTTCGAACTCTCATTTATAGGACCTTTTTTCTTATTTTGACCTCTAGAATACGTCCTTAAAATAGTTCCCTTTCTTCCCGAAACACACTGTATTTTTCGTACGGAGCGTGGGGAATTTGCCGTTTTCGCCGCACTTAGTTTTCGTGCAGAAATCATACAAGTGCAGGAAATGACGATTTTATAAGTGCTGAAAAAAACCCGTTCTGATACGCCCAGAGGAAAAATGAATTTGTTAAGTGAAACATTAATAATTAAAATGTAGTTATGTTTTATTTTTATTAAATTTGAGACGTTTGTCAGAAAAATTTTATTTATTACACGGTCGAAAAAAGTGTTTTCCGAATTCGTGTGATTGCACGCACTCATTCGGAAAACAGCTATTTCCCGACTTTGTTATGAAAATAAATATTATTTGTTATTGTTTATTATCCATATTGTTTGTGGTAGTTACCTACCACCAGACTCGTCACAAAAGTGTCACTTTTACTCCTAATAAAACAATATACTATTATTGATCATCTCCTCTCCTGATAGTTCTACCTACGGTGTAAGACAATTAGGTGATGAAACGCCTCAATTAGAGTGTCTCCAAACTGTTAACGCAAGAGACGCGAAATCGTAAGACAAAGAGGGAGAGTGGGTGGCCGCGAGGGCCGCGCGGGCTGCGCCCCGCATCGTCCCTAGTTAATTTCCACTTCATTTTACCAGGTCGAAAAATATACCTTTCGATGCAGAAAAATATGTAGAACACGATTGTTGAAAAATTATGTGTCTAAATTGTCGGCTACTGTGCAAAAAAAAATAAAAACCATAAATGAAATTGGACGCCGGCACGTTTAACTCGAAACGCTGCCAAAACCGTTAGAGTTATGAAAAAAATGGACATAAACAATTTTATAGAGAATTAAATTTCCTATAAAAAAGTCAGTGACGGCATATGTCTATCTTGAATATTTTAGGCGTGAGGGTGGCTCACGACGGTGTGGCTGAAAGTTGTGAGCTGGAAAACGATAAGTTTAATTTAACAAAAGATCAGCGCGCGAATTTGAGGCGCCCTCACACCAAAACTATTAAAGATAGACTAATGCCACTACTGACTTTTTTATAGGAAATTTAGTTCTCTATAAAATTGTTTATGTTAATTCTTTTCATAACTAGAACGGTTTTAGCAGCGTTTCGAGTTAAACGTACCGGCGTCCAATTTCATTTATGGTTTTTATTTTTTTTTGCACAGTAGCCGACAATTTAGACACATAATTTTTCAACAATCGTGTTCTACATATTTTTCTGCATCGAATGGTATATTTTTCGACCTGGTAAAATGAAGTGGAAATAACTAGGGACGATGCGAGGCGCAGCCCGCGCGGCCCTCGCGGCCACCTACTCTCTCTCTTTGTCTTACGATTTCGCGTCTCTTGCGTTAACAGTTTGGCGACACTCTAACCATACGATACATTGAGGCGTTTCATCACCTAATTGTCTTACACCGTGGTTCTACCTAAACATTTTTATTAGATATAATCACACTTTTTAGAGGTCCTAGAGGAAATAGGAATTAAACCATTCCACTCCGTGGCTCCCACCTGTATATTGTTAAGAAAAATCCCTGATTGGCCCCTGGGCAAGAAGAGAGTGACCTTGTTCGTATACTTTGTCCTTCACTTACTTGTGTTGTTAGATTAATTAGTGACTGGCTAATGAAGAAAGTCCAATGCCCAAAAAAAAACCATTTAATCATTCAATATTACTATTGTTCCATTAATTAATTAAGTTCAATGAATATTAACTATCCGCCACAAATAAACTACAAACAATATTGTTCCATTCCACTCCACCATTATATTATTATTATTTATTAATTTAGCTCTTGGAAGTTGCTACGATTTTTATGGTGCCGATAAACCAATTCTCTCCAATATACTGAAGGTTACATCAAAATAATAATCCTTTATTTATCGAAAATATGGCGAATGCGCTGGGGGATTATAATATGTAAACTTCAGAAGCCTTAATTTTCGATTTGTGCCCATTAGGTACAGCTATTATCTAACACATAGTAAGTCCAAACAACAACCAAACACCAATCAAATCAAACAAGTAGAATGTGGTTGTATGGCTAATGATCGAATATCACCAGAAAATAATAATCTAAAAAGATATATTCGATATTTAGCTATCACTGTGAATTTCTTACACTTTTACTGTCTTTTACCAACAACAGACAATTGTTTCGACTTTCGACCTGTTAAGGTCTCATCAGTGTTGTACAGGTTTGGTACGGGTATATCAGAGATATCCCAAGTGAAGACAATTCCAGCGTAGTAAATATCGAATGTATCTCAGTTTGGATCCGATGAGAGTCGGACACTTATAACTTGCGCCATCTAAAAGATGAGTAAGGAAGACATATATTCCAGCATTTTTACAGCGAGAGCATTGTTACATGCAAACTCTCCAACTGCATAGCAGAAAAAAGCTTAGGTATATGCAACCCGTTTCGCACAGCTACAAGTCGTTGCCTAACCATATAGGTATTTCTTGAGGATTACATTGCCCCAGCCAAACAAATTTGGCAAAAGTATATATCTAAAAAGATATATTCGATATTTAGCTATCACTGTGAATTTACTACCAAACCTGTACAACACTGATGTAGACCTAACAGGTCGAAACAATTGTCTGTTGTTGGTAAAAGTGTAAGAAATTCACAGTGATAGCTAAATATCGAATATATCTTTTTAGATATATACTTTTGCCAAATTTGTTTGGCTGGGGCAATGTAATCCTCAAGAAATACCTATATAAGAAAATAATAATGGTAGTATAAATGACGTGGGAGTGAAAAAAACTTTAAAATAAAATTTTCAACGCATTTTATACTTTACCAAATAATCTTCTGGAGTTATTATCAATAGGTATTGTTTTTTTATTATTTTCCTAATGGACCGCATTAGTGTGACGTCACATAATTATGCAACCGTACGTACTACTATCATGATAGAAGGGTTGCGTTCAATTTCACTGGAAATTGACCCTTAATGCATATGTGCATAAGGCGACATTTTTTTGGTATAGAAACATGGCCTGGAGTTTTATTTTATTTCTCCTGTGGAAGAAATATATAAGAACTTTCAGTTACCATTTATCATGCACAAGATATCGGAAAATATACAGAAGTATAAAGCATTACGAAAACTTTATTATTAATATAATAAATCAATATTAAAATAAAAGTTTACACTGCTGCTAACTTCATTATACTTCTGAGTCGTTACAGCTGTCGTTAGTGTCAGTGTCGCTGACGCAAACTTTATAACCTCTTATCATTCTTGGTGTCAATAATACAATAAAAATCAATTAAACCTATTAAAAAATATAGAATATTAAAGAAAGCACAGGTAGGTATTTATAAGCATTATCTTGTCTTTACAATTTACATGTCCCCATATTTAAGAAACGATAATCAAACTAACGTGCACATTATAGCTTTACCTCTTTTATTTTAATTTGGAATCCTTTGGGAAACTAAACATTTTACATCCAGTTTTATTGATATGATCACACTCAGGTGCAAAGCACAAACCCACATTTGAAATTAAGCACAAAAACGAGTTTATTAGAAAAAATAGTAGAATAGATTTGAAACTGAGAGAAAACTTAAGTTAAACGTCAAGTTCATTGTCAAAATGAACGAACATGAATTAAGTGTTTGAAGTTAGCGCTGCAAACTCATAATTTGAATTTTTGCATTCTTTATTCCTATTGGAGGAAGCTTCCGCCGCTTTACATATTAATTTATAAAACTAAAATGAAGTTTTTATAAATCATACGTAAATACATATATTTTAACATATTTCTTAAATGTGAAATAGGTATTGGAAGTCCTTAAATAGTCTTTTAACATACAGAAATACTATAAAATTCCCGACAATGTTTTAGTACTATATATTATAGTCCTTATGGACAACGCAATACGGGTCAGATTCCCGTATTACAGTTTCGGCCGTAAACTTGTATGCCAGAAGTGGGGGTCGTGACGTCACAACTAATGTCTATAAATAACCGGCTAATGTTCCACACAGGCCAGAGACAACCGAGACGTGTAACTTCATATGAAAATTTGTCCGATAATAGTTAAATTTACCATCTTTGTCTTAAGCAATGAATATGCTATATGGCTATCTCCTTTCCACATAATGTAAGGTGAATGTAGAGTGCAGCACGGTGGCAAACTGGGCATGCGCCATGCGCTCACGAATTTATGTGTACTTTGTGTTGTGGCCATTTTGATTATTGTTTTGCGATTTTGTTTTGATTTGCATTTACATTGTTGTTCGTTGCGATATTCTTTATCAGAGGTAGGTAATGTTTTCTTGAAATCCATAAATATCAAAACACACAAGGACTGACTATGTAATAACACCCTCAGACTAGATTGTTTTCTAATGTTTTTTTGTTTTTTTATTTACCACAGAACGTGGTACGTAGTATCGAATATTTATTTATTTTTATTTGTTTAGTTGAAGAAAATGTCATCACAACGTGCACTATGCCTTGTATGCGGATTTGAGGACCCGGAGGTTGAAAAAATGCATTATTTTCCCTCAGTCTTAAAAAAGTAAGTTTAGCTGCATAAAAATAAATATACAACAATATAATAAAAATATATTACAGGTCAAAGATATGGCAAGAAAATATGGGAATTGTGTACAGCGGAGATTCTTTTCGAAGTCGTAGGATTTGCAGTCGACATTTCACAAAGGATTGGTACATCGTTATTTTATTCAGTCGATTCAAGTAATGATTACTTAATATCAACTCTGGGAAATTATTTGTATTGAAACTTAATGTTGAGAAAGAAGTTAATTTATATGGTCTTCTTTATTATAAATCATATCAATCAAGCGCCTTGTCGCCCTTGTCCTAGGAGTGGTATCATGTGTGGAAAGATTCGAATCGGTATGCCTCTAAACACCGAACGCCTTGTAGATCGGGAATAAACTGCCTTTTCCGGAACTTGCACCAAAGCGAGACTTAAATTTGTAATTAGATGTGAATATTTCTATCTTAAGATTATTATTTTTATTTTATATTATATCGTTAAAGCTTGAAATATTACTAGGTAAGTTTTAACGTTCTTCTTTTTACTTCTATAGCTTACATATTTTTCTCTGTATTTAACACTAGCAATATTTGTGCGAGGAGCAATCGTAAGCACATATTATTATGTTTATTGTTATTTTGCAATTTCGTACAATATATTGTTTGTTTTTATTTGAATTTTATTTCTCCCCATCTGGAAAAATTCGATAAGATCTATATAATTTATTAACGAATTTTAAATCTTTTCTTACTCACAAACCACAAAATCAGCAGAATAAAAAAATTTATAGGGTAAGTATAAATAGGTATAATATCGAGTATAATATTCACTATCAATTTGAATTGAATGTTTTAATAATTGATTTGGTGCATATTTCACTATAGTGAAATTTGCAACAAGTCGATATTTAAAACATTCAATAATAATTAAAAATTATGAGAATACTAAAACAGACCAGTTTTAAATTTGGCGCCTATGCGGCACTTTGCGCCCTCTTCTCTCACCTTACATTACAATCGCCCAAATGAGTAGTCGGGAGTAAATTTTCTCAAGTAGTTGCACGTCTCGGTTGTCTCTGCACAGGCATACGAATCATACGATCTTAGATTTAAATTCATTTCCTCCGCCATAATATAATCATACGATTGGATTTTAACCAACCAATAAGAATGTGCACGTAATAAAGCGAGGAGCACACGTACGAATTCTTGTGCATGGCACAAAAATATCAAAATAATGCAACAGTTGTGTTGCAGAATAACAAATAAGGACAAAGCAAATTCAACTATACCACAACTATTTACTGTTTTAAAAGATGAAAACCGGTCACCGGATAGTTAATCATAACTAAAAAATATACTTAACTCTACGACCTACCTTATTTTTCATTCGTTGGCTAGCTGTTAATATGGTCATAAACAGCATTTTTAAAACCAGCAGAGAAGAATAAAATGCGTATACACGGAAAAGTGGATTTTCCAAAAAAGTATCAACCACAAGTTGTGCCATTTTAATAATTTCTTACAGAACTACCTCAATTCTAGTACGTACCAATAAATCGAATTAACTAAACTAACCTATAGTGATATCTTGACTGGTATAACATAACATAATAATTGTTTTCAATTAATCATACCATGACTTCACAATTTCGTTGTTTACATACGTTCTGTGCACCAACACGTCGTTCACGTCCTCGACTTATATAAATATACCAGGTCCGTCTTTAACCCTTATGGAGAGGATCATCTTTTGGATTCAAAAGACCTTGTACTTTTAATAGCAAAATACTACAAGTACTGTTTTACTACTGTTTTGACCAGAACCAGAAGTACCAAAACAAATTTTGATAATTTACATCTAAAACGGTTAAGTCAGTTGTCTGCATTCAAGATGTACAGGGTGTCCAGCTTAAAGATGTTTCCCCCTTTATTTTCGCTATTCTCAACACATTTTTGCCATTTAAAAACTTTTCTTGATCAGTTTTTAATGAACTTTTTGGATCTGTAATAACATCTTCTCTACGTCAACAAAATACAGGGCCTTAAAATTTTTTTTTCTGTTTGTTATCTTTATTATAAAGTTATTTTTTGTGAAAGAAATATATAAGTATTATATATTTTTGAATTCAGCTTGAAAGGGTCTATCGAGATATATAATAAATACCTATAGGGTCATTATATTAAAAAAAAAAAAAATTTAAGCGCCCTGTATTTTGTTGACGTAGATAAAAGGTTATTACAGATCCAAAAAGTTCATTAAAAACTGATCAAGAAAAGTTTTTGAATGGCAAAAATATGTTGAGAATAGCGAAAATAAAGGGGGAAACACCTTTAAGCTGGACACCCTGTACAATTATGCTTCTGTAGCCAACCTGTTCTATCGCCTCCAGCAATTGTGATGCTCTTTACTTATGTAACCTTTACTGTTTGTAACTGGCTACTTACAAACATAACTCCCTGGGTTTGTAACACTTTTTAGACGGAAAACTCGGGCGCCAGTTCCTTATTTTTAAGTACAAGGAACAGCACTTGTTTGGCTCTCCAATGGGGAGAACGTTTAGGGATAGCTAAACAGATGGAGATACGGTGACTTCCAGGGATCTTAAGATGAATGTCTCGTCAACTGGACTTGGACACTTTCTCAAACGGGTTAATTAGAAATAAATAACTGAAATAATAACTCGTGAATTTTACCTATGTAGACCAACGTATTTATTTATTAACACAGAATGAACGAATCAATAAATCGGATATTTCAGAGACTTTGCAGTCGAGTATGTACAAATTTGATAACGATAATAAATAGGCGGGCTGGCAATCAAGAGTATCTACGCGTGAATTACGATTTTATTTTGGAAGACGGTGAGTTTGGATAACCGGTGCCTGTTTTCTCGGCTTGAAACGATTTCGGACGGCAAGCAAACGGAATTTCCAACAGGATATAATATGAACGACGGGCAGTCGGTTAGCTATAGATATTCTGGTCTATACAGAGGGTTTTATAATACGGCGAACTACTGCCACATACGTAGAGCTATTTATCAATGACTATTTTTCGTTAAGTTAAGTTTTCCGGTAAAACTTTATGCATTGGAGCTTTATAGATGGCCCGATCGAGTAAATCTAACCAGCCGATGCATATTTTATGAAACAAAAGACCAACGGAGGAATTACTAATTAGCTCTAGTTTGATTTAGTAGTATAATACAGCGGTACTCACGAACAACAAGATCTCTGAATATCTATACTTAACTGAATGCGGTACGGACGGATAGTAGTGGACCACGGTGTATTCTTACCAATATTATTTTCAAGAAAATTTACTAATATAATTCGGAGCGGCGGTTAAGGACGGAAGTGAAAACGGTGATAGTTTCGGATTGATCTGGAACTGATGCGGACTGACTCGGACTGAACTGGAACTGATGCGGACTTTCTCGGATTGAACCCGGACTGAACGTTCCTCCGGCGTTTTATTACTTTTATGACGTATCCAGACGGCGCGTTAAAGGGGCGTACTGACTTGAAACGAACGTTTCTTACTGAGGTCGAGCGTATTATGTAATTAGCAACATTGACTCGTAGCATCAATAACCGGAAATGGGTTACTTACAATTTCTAGACTATATTGCAAAAAGAAACGGATTAAAACGGACACGGATTAATATTTTAACCGGTTTTAGTAACTAATGATTTTTGTTTCCGCCTCGGTCATTATTTATAATAATTCACGGATTTTAATTATACGGGGGATTATCGAAAATTAATCAATTAATTACTTGACTGCTTGTTTACCAGCGGGTTTTTTTACAACTCAATACTAACTGAACTAAAACGGCGGCAGGGTGTACCCAAGTGACGGTAATATTTAAAGCAAAAACGGACATTCTTTGACTGGAAAAATCACTTCGTTACACAATCTAAAAGAATTATCGCATGTAAGTATATCAAGACTGAGTGAGGAGAAAATTGGTCAAGAAATTGAAAGCATCGTTCTTCGTACTATATACAACACCTGTGAAAATAATTCTTTGAGGGGCAAAATTTGTCTAGCGCGGAAAGCATATAAATTCTTAATTTTTCGTGAATATTTGTTTGTTGAATAGGTATCGAAAATTCGACAGAAATTTGAAAAAATTACAAGAGTTAATTGTGCATCTAAAAAATCTGTTAATTCCTTAAAATTTTCGTAAGATACGTTTTTTCAAAAATTATTTCATAGACTAGATGTCGTATCGTCTTCCTCGTGCAAAATTTGAGGTCAAATAACAAAGAAGTATTGCAGTACAATGAGATGAAGCTTAAGTTGGGGTCCATTTATGGGCGATGGAATTAAACAATAGCTCTGCTCATCTAATGTATACATCTTTGGTCTGAATCTCCAAATTAAATTTTGTTTTTTTTTGTTTTTACCTAAATAAACTAAAAACTATAATATTTGCTACTGCTCAGATAATTTAGTTACCTCCAAACATAGTTCACCCATTAATATTGATGACGTAGCTCCGGAGATTATAAATAAAATTTTCAGCTCGGTTGCTATTTTGGTCATCACAGACAGAATTAAAACTTTCTGAATGTGATTCCCCGTAGATTTTTACTCACATGGTATCACCTTCGAAAATATATAAATTGCATATAGCCATCTTTCTCGGTAACATATCACGCGGGGACGGTCCTGCATGAGCACACGGATTGACGATAAGAGCCACTGTTATGCAACCATACATACATTATCCTTGTTTATATAATCATTTATTTTTGTAATCAAAGATCAAAGACGAATTATTATTTTTAGCTGCTCCAGCACAGAACATGTATAAAATTGCTTCAGTACTCAAGAGTTCGATTATCGAGCTTTTTTCTATATAATATAGGAAATATGGTGGTTAATTATACCTAATACGAAAACTAGCTTTGTTTTTTTTTTTCTAGTAAAACCACAGAAATATTTCCTTAGGAACTTATAATTATTCTTATGCATTCATTTTGAAATTTACCCACGAGAAATACACATTCCATGTAGAATTCGCAATATAGCCCATGCACTCTGTTGTTTTAATGTACAGGATGATCATTTATATTTTTACACCCCACTTCTTTGTTAATTTTGGAAAAACAAAAAAAGTGTAAAGACAGAAGTTTTAGATATTTTTGCGTAGATTTTAAATACGATATCAGAAAAACAATTGAGTAACGCTAAAATCACTTACAAATAATACAAACTTGTGTTTTTTGTATAGTTAACACGCTGTTTGGAAAAGTAAATAGTTCAAAAACCGCAAAAGATAAATGTAGAGTGTTATATATTTTTCTATTTCCATGCTCTTTCATATTCCGCAAAAACATACAGCTTGTTATCAAACAAAAAGCACAAGTTTGTATTATAACTTTTTCTTAGCGTTACTCAATTGTTTTTCTGATATTGAATTTAAAATATAGGTACGTAATAACAAAATAACTAAAACTCCTTTCTGTTTCCAAAAATAACAAAGTTAAGGGGGAGGGGGGTTTAAAATATAAATGATCACCCTGTACCTATTCATCGGTTCTAATTTAAGTTAAAACTTTTGTTATTTTGTTTTCAAGTGTTTTAGACCGTGTTTTAATTTTTTTTACGTGACTACAATAATTAATTTAATAGTGCTTAGATTTAGCAGCAAATATCAATAATTTATAAGAAGGAAAACGTTTGTTTTTGAATAGTTCAGTCGCTGTGATTTTTAAGTAGGTAGGCATAGACTTAATAATACTATACACGGTGGTGAATTTTTCGATGCCCACCATTGGTATCTCGGAAACTATAAGAGATAGAAGATCGGTTAAATTAGACAAAAGTTGCGCTATTTTATGCTCTACAATTTCCTGCCAAGAAATGCTGGATATCTTGATTCGTTTGTGGTTTATCCTGAAAAAATTGAAAATCGTGATTTCAAAAAAATAATAATATCTTCTATCTATATCATTCATGCGAATTTAATGAAATTTGGCAAGGTTATATTTTTGACCACTACCAATTGAATGGCGTTGATAGAAATTTTCTAAACCTTCTAGATTTTGAGCAACGATAGTCAACTTTTTTTTTTCTTATGGCCGCCATATTGGGTTTTTACACCATTAGTTAGAGAAAATAATTCTCTTTTCACCTATGTCACCAAAATGGACTGATTTTTTAAAAACATGTTGATATTCGAATTAATGTAAAAATAATTTATAAAATCCAGTATGCTTTGGAAAAATAATTACAAGCAACATTGTAATCCAGACGCTATTATTAAATTGTACACTCGTAAAAAAATTACACAAAAATGCCAGGTTATTTAAACTCCTATTAAATATTACAAACAATTTATAAATAAAAATAGTATTATTTGTTTTCTTGACTCTTTAATACATTAATTGTTTGTAATATTTAATAGAAGTTTAAATAACCTGGCATTTTTCTGTATTTTTTTACGAGTGTACAGTTTAATAATAGCGTTTGGATTACAATGTTGCTTGCAATGATTGTTCCAAAGCATACTGGATTTTATAAATTATTTTTACATTAATTCGAATATCAACATGTTTTCAAAAAATCAGTCCATTTTGGTGACATAGGTGTAAAGAGAATTATTTTCTCTAACTAATGGTGTAAAAATCCAATATGGCGGCCATAAGAAAAAAAAGTTGACTATATCGTTGCTCAAAATCTAGAAGGCTTAGAAAATTTCTATCAACGCCATTCAATTGGTAGTGGTCAAAAATATAACCTTGCCAAATTTCATTAAATTCGCATAAGTGGTATAGAAGATATTATTATTTTTTTGAAATCACGATTTTCAATTTTTTCAGGATAAACCGCAAACGAATCAAGATATCCAGCATTACTTGACAGCAAATTGTAAAGCATAAAATAGCGCAACTTTTGTCTAATTTAACCGATCCTCTATCTCTTATAGTTTCCGAGATACCAATGGTGGGCATCGAAAAATTCACCACCGTGTATAATGTATGGACGGAGCATTGTGCCACTTTCAGTTCGCCAGTGTGAGAACGCCATTGAAGAGAGATAGAGCGATATAAATTGAGTGCGTCGAACAAGGATAGTAAGATTTAAGACCACGTGACTATTGTTTCCACAGTCCACAGTCACGTGGCCAAGTTACTTTTTTACACGGCGGATGGGAACATTTTGCCGAGATTCTTTATAAATATATTTTAGCACGTTGTAGTGATTTGTGAACTATAAAAATAGGTGCATCTCAGATATTTATGCATTAATAGGTAGGTACTTAAAGAAGGTTAAGGAACAAAATACATAACCTTAAACTCGCATCTATCCTATCGGCGTCTCTCTCGAGGTCTCGTCCTCATCACCTCTCTCTCTAGGCTCAGTCCATTATTAAGTCTATGTAGGTAGATACCTACATCGGTTTGAAGATCAATTATTGGAAAGGAAACAACCAATTTCTAAGTTTAACTTAATTTTTTTGGTAATGTTGCGGGCCTGAATTACATATTAAAAATTTTATAAAAACAAAAAACACATATTATTAAACGCAGTGAACGAATATAGGTACCTCACCTTTAAAATACTTTATTCTGATTATTTAATTTAATAATCTTGTTGTTGTTATCTTGACACATTTACCATGACACATTTAAAAAACACGAAACACGTTTGTTTATAAAGTTGGCTACCACTGTATTTACTTTTTATGTTCAAAGTAAAAAAACTATAAACATACATTCCAAACAGTCTTATTTACAAGTGTTATTTTTCTTAGTAGGTAATTTTGTCTAGTATACAGGATTTGACAGTAAATAACGCCCACTTCACATCAGAAACATCTGGAATCTATTAATTTAAATTTCAATGTCTTATGTGATCACAAATTTCTCAAAATAAACACTGAGGCATTCATGGTTGTGGCCGTGAGTAGTAGGTAACTGTGTAAAAGTCATAATATCTAGTTTAATAATAGTTATTTTTATACCAAGGCTGCGAAATTCTTTTTAGCGTACCGAGAGAAGAATTATCGCCGAGGCCGCTTGCGGCCGAGGCAAGATAATCTTAAGGACGCTAAAAAATTTCGCGGCCATGGTATAAACACTATTTTTTGTGCAGCCATAAATTAAACTTAGAATTATGGTGAAAATAACACCACCGTTTATGCTATATTTAGAGGTGGTTTTAATGTTACAGCGTTTCTATGGAAATATTTTGTACGTATACAAAACATTTTGACAGTTCTTAAAATATCGTAAAAATGTCTGACAGCGATAGTGATATTTCAGTTTCTTGCACTCCTCCAGAGCTAAAAAGTATCGTAAATTCGGCACTTTCTGATTTAATACCTGAAAAATCTAAACGGCAATACGAAAAATGTTACAGCGACTTCAGAGATTGGTGTGACAAACAAAATGTTAAGACGGTGTCTGAAAACATTTTATTGGATTATTTGATGGAGAAATCAAAAGTTGTAAAGAGTTCATCATTATGGAGCATATATTCAATGTTGAAGTGTATGGTCAACGATCGGTATGGGATCGATGTAAGGAAATTTTTAAAATTGGTACCTTTTCTGAAAAAGTCAGTAGGTTATCAAGCAAAGAAATCAAAAGTTTTGACGTGTGAACAGATTGATTCATTCCTAAGAGGAGCTAGTGATACAAATTATTTATTGTGGAAGGTAAATATTAAACAAGTTGACTTGTGATAAGTTGTTTTATTTATTGTAATTATTGTTGTAGGTAGTTTTGGTAATGGGAATATCAGGCGCATTGCGACGAGATGAACTAGTAAAAATGACACTTGATGACATTCAGGAAGAAAATGCTGTATTAATAGTAACTGTTCCTGATACGAAGACTGACGAAAAGCGTGTATTTACTGTTACTAACCTTTATTATAATAATAATTAATAAATTTGTTTAATAAAAAATAAAACTTTTCGTTGTCATATTTTAGAAATGCTAAATTTTGAAGTGACTTAAACGTCACTTATATAAGTGACTTTTGGTTTGACGGCCGTTGCTAAAGGTAACGGCCGCGAAATAGTGACTTTTGGTTTGGCGGCCGTTACTAAGAGAAGCGGCCGCGAAATTGAATTTCGCGGACTGTTTTGCGAATGCGAAATACTCACTTCGCGAACGGCTGCACAAAAAAAAACATATAAATATTTCCTATCAATAGATATCTACTTATTTAATATTAAATGGAAGATAATGGTATAGGCTTATAAATAACCTCTAGCAGTCTAGCCTCTATCCTGAATTATTGAAAACAAAACCATCCTATTTTCATAGGTCTTCAAAAAATTATCTAGTTAAAATATTGCTTTATACAGATTCTCCGAAACATTATAACATATTATAAAATGCGTACAACGCTGTGTGTATTGTCATATATCCAAGAATAATGAACCCAATAGCCCAGAGGGTAGCCCTCGTCGGTTGACGAACGACATAAAGGGCGTAAACAAATGTGTGTAAAATCCTTGTGATAGTATAAATTGTGAAAAGTGTGTTAATTAGCCAAAGAGGAGGACTGGTCCATAAGTATCCCAAACTTATTATGCAGAATAGTGGAATGTTTTCCAGGTCGTTTTGATGGGCTCTGAAAAAAAAAAGAAAATTAAAGAAATATTTTTTTTTTAATTATTCGTAAATTTCAATTAAATAGATCAAACAATTGGTGTTTAAATTTTTATGAAAAATAATATAATAATAATTATTATTATTATTATTATTTTCTTATAAGTTATATAAATTATCTTGTCATCAGTGAGTCAAAACCGTACAAGGGAGGTACTGAGGGGGTAATTCGCCCCTGGCGTAAAAATCAGAAGAGCGCCAAAGCCACAAGGTTATATACTTATAAGTATTCATTAATTATCGTCTGTACTATTGATGATGACTTAGAAAATACTAACTAGGTAATTAACGTTAATACTAGTTCACCCGCTGATAAATACGTAGCTCCCTTAACGTAATTCTATTGATTTTTAATATAAATAGTGGAGGGAAATTAGTCAAAGTAATTGATGAAAAGTAATGTAATCGGGAAGTTGAATTTTTTTGTCTGTTTTCTTTTTATACATGCAGATGAGTCAAAAACCGAAAAAATTAGCAAAATCGGTCTGGGGCTTCGCGAGAAAACCGCATAAAAGTGCATTTTTGATGCATTTCGAGTGCATCGCTGCACTATTTTTTAAATATCTCCGGCTCTATTGGTCGTAGAAAAATTAAAAAAAAACGAAATACTCGTAAATGAATAGCCTATCAAACTGTTGAGGTATAGTTGCATTAAAAGTACATGCTAACCTAAAAAAATCCAAGTTGCTCCGTTTGTTTTTTAATTATTTTTTACTATCTAATAATAAAGCAATAAGTGGGGTAAAAATCTTCAGATATATACGAATATTGGAAAAAATATGTTTTTCAATATTTTCATGCTGTAAATCCGTGATTAAATTAAAAAAAAAAGAAAATTATTTTTACGGTCACAATTGAACATTTTCGAAAAAAAATTAAAACGCTTGCCATTTAATGCAAAATGGTCGTAGGGTAAATTTTTTTTTTTATTGTAGATACATATACCAGAATCTGTTTATCAAGTTAAAATGTTTTTTTTAATTAAAAAAAACATAATTTCACAAATACGCTTAAATTTTCTATATCCGTGCGGTTGTTTATTGCGTTGTTGTCTTTTAATTTGTAGCATTTCATGTATAGTTCGTCGTAGTTAAAAGACATAACAACGCAATAAACAACCGCACAGATATAGAAAATTTAAGCGGAACTTATTTTAATTTATTAAAGTAAACTAAAAGGGGTAATATGTAATTGATAAATAAAAATAATAATAAAAAAAAAGAACAAAAATTTTTACATCTATCCATCAACAAAACAAATTAATTGTAAATAGTCCGAACATTAAATTTATGTCACCCACTCTGGTACCAATGGTCTCATAAGTTACACCTTATCAAGGATAACATAAACATCTCAAAACACCAGGCACAAAATATTTTAGCATTTAGTTCCTTTTATATAAGATCTCTACAAAAACAGACATAAAAATGTACCTAATATTGATTATTATGTAATTTTTACCACACCTAAATTGTAAGTATATACTGTGAATTCATTAGGTATAAATAATTTTTAAAGTAAGTTCTCTATCTAGTTCTCTGAAGAAGATGGTTTAATAAAACCGAAACGTAAGAAAATAGTTCTTTATTTTATCACATGACCGAAAACGTAGGAATCTACCATCAAATTAATTGATATCAACGGTCAAGAAAAGAAAAGCACTATGTATGATATTATAGAAATATTTTCTAGTAACATCGAGTTAATATTGTATAAACATTTACTAAATATTTTACATTTTAATATTTCTCAGATATATCAATGTTATAGTTATCATAACAGAAATATAATATTTCATGAAAACATTAAAATTGTTACCTCGGTCTATATTACATTACATAATATGGTGGTAATATATGTTGTTAAGCGGGATTATACACATAGGTATACTTTGTAATTTATATGTATTATGGTAAAACAAAAGTAAATAACAGGGTGATTCATTGGTAAGTGTACATACTTTACCTGCATATGTTTGGGCAATCCTTAATTACCAAGATACAGGGTGTTTTATTGAAATTGCCTATTTTTGTCTTGGACCATAATTTTAAAACCACTGAGTAAGAAAAAGTAAAGTTTTGTGTGTATATTCTACTTAATCAGCCATACCGATTTCTTCATTTAGCGGAATCAAAATACAGGGCCGCATGGAAAAAAGGGCCGAATTGTTAAATCTCAAAAACAGCACCCTGCATCGAAAGTTTTAAAAATCTGTTTTAAGATTTGGAAAGAACATCAAAAAATAAGGCAAATAAAGTATATTTTCAAATTGCGCGTCTCATTTTTCTATTTACTTTCTTTAATTTGAAGTGTTGTAGTCAAAGCCTACCTAAAAGAATTTAATTTTTTTTAAATAATGTGCAAATCTGTTGGTTTTCAGAACTTAGGTTGTATGAATGGCTTTTATTGAATATGAAAGTTTTTATTAATTCTTAGTCAATTACTCAATTATAGAGAAAAACGCTATTTTGTATGAGATATAGTCGGTTCTTAGTTTTGTAAAATTTCCTTTCATCAAAGAAAATAAATAGAAAAATGAGACGCGCAATTTGAACTTTATCTGCTTTATTTTTTTATGCTCTTTTCGAATCTTAAAACAGATTTTTAAAGGTTTCGATACAGGGTGTTGTTTTTGAGATTTAACAATTATGCCATTTTTTTCTGTCCGGCCCTGTATTTTGATTCCGTTAAATTGAGAAATCGGTATGGCTGATTGAGTAAAATATACACACCAAATTTTGCTTTATTATATAGTGGTTCTAACGTTATGGTCCAAGACAATAATTGATCTAGTCAATAAAACACCTTGTCTCTTGGTAATTTAGGATTATTGACCCACTAACCATTGGTGATGTAAGCTCGCACAAGTAACCTACATATGCAGGTAAAGTATGTACACTTACCAATGAATCACCCTGTATCAACGTCAAACAAAGTTGCCCCTAAAACTGTCACATATAATCTTCGTAATTTAATTGAATTTCGTTTTACACAAAACTTATATGAAAATCTGGTATAAAAGATATGAGAAAATGTCAAAAAATTAATTTTTTTTTTTTTATTAAAAAAACGACATTTTAACTTAATAAAACAGATTCTGGTATATGTTCACAAAAAAGTACATAAAAAACCTACTCTTTGAAAAAAATTTACCCTACGACCATTTTGCATTAAATGGCAAGCGTTTTAATTTTTTTCAAAAATGTTCAACTGTGACCGTAAAAATAATTATTATTTTTTTTAAATTTAATTAAGTACGTATTTACAGTATGAAAATACATATTTCTCCAATTTTCGTAAAGATCAGAAGATTTTTTCCCGATTTATTGCATTATTAGTAAAAAAAAAAAATGAGTTTAGGATGCGCGCGCACTTTCAATTTTTCTACCAATAGAGCCGAGGATATTTAAAAAATAATGTAGCGATGCACTCGAAATGCGTCAGAAATGCACTTTTATGCGCTTTTGTCGCGAAGCCCCAGCCCAATTTTGCAAATTTTTTCGGTTTTCGTCTCATTTTCATGTATAAAACGAAAAATAAAAAAAAATTCAACTTCAAGATTGCATCACTTTAAAATTCTAATTTCCCTCTACTAAAAGCTTAAAGAGTAGCAGTGAGCCTTTTATTCGTAAAATTTGAAGAAAGGCAACACCAAATTTACTCTTCTTTATTAGACTTGTCAAAGAAATACCCAATTTAAAGAGTCAAACGAGACACCAAAAGATTTGCGCAGTAAGTCTTTTTACTATTTAGTTTCAGGCTATATTTATGGTTTTCCGTTTTTTGCAATTTGCGCCCTAATTGACATATTTCAAAATGAGTAATTACCTGTTAAAAATTAAATTTTTCGTTCAAAACCATTCTCTATGTTTTTTTCCAACCCTCAAACTTTTCTTTGTTTATAATTTATTTTCGAATCTTTGCAGCCTTTAGAAATTGTAGGACATCAGACTATAACTACTTGAAGAATGTAATCGTCTAGTTTTAAAAATGTATAGGACCCAAAACATGTTTTGGTAGACTGGTAGTAGCTTTCCCTTGGATTTTGTTTATAGGAAATGTAAAGATACTGCGGCGATAAATACACTGCCAGAGTTAAATCACAGTGTCAGGTGCACGGTGTAAGACAAACGCCTCAATGTATCGTATGGTTAGAGTGTCGCCAAACTGTTAACGCAAGAGACGCGAAATCGTAAGACAAAGAGACAGAGTAGGTGGCCGCGAGGGCCGCGCGGGCTGCGCCTCGCATCGTCCCTAGTTAATTTCCACTTCATTTTACCAGGTCCAAAAATATACCATTCGATGCAGAAAAATATGTAGAACACGATTGTTCAAAATTATGTGTCTAAATTGTCGGCTACTGTGCAAAAAAAAATAAAAACCATAAATGAAATTGGACGCCGGCACGTTTAACTCGAAACGCTGCCAAAACCGTTAGAGTTATGAAAAAAATGGACATAAACAATTTTATAGAGAATTAAATTTCCTATAAAAAAGTCAGTGACGGCATTATCTTGAATATTTTAGGCGTGAGGGTGGCTCTCGACGACGGTGTGGCTGAAAGTTGTGCGCTGGAAAACGATAAGTTTAATTTAGCAAAAGATCAGCGCGCGAATTTGAGGCGTCCTCACACCAAAACTATTAAAGATAGACTAATGCCACCACTGACTTTTTTATAGGAAATTTAGTTCTCTATAAAACTGTTTATGTTAATTTTTTTCATAACTCGAACGGTTTTAGCAGCGTTTCGAGTTAAACGTGCCGGCGTCCAATTTCATTTATGGTTTTTATTTTTTTTTTGCACAGTAGCCGACAATTTAGACACATAATTTTTCAACAATCGTGTTCTACATATTTTTCTGCATCGAATGGTATATTTTTCGACCTGGTAAAATGAAGTGTAAATTAACTAGGGACGATGCGAGGCGCAGCCCGCGCGGCCCTCGCGGCCACCTACTCTGTCTCTTTGTCTTACGATTTTGCGACTCTTGCGTTAACAGTTTGGCGACACTCTAACCATACGATACATTGAGGCGTTTCATCACCTAATTGTCTTACACCGTGGGTGGCACTAATCCAGATGGTGCATTACAAAAATTCCTGAGATTTGTAAAACTCGTCAAATCACTCGCAGACGTCGATGCATCAAGGAAACATCCGAGAGATAAAAGTTATGAAGGCAAGTGTTGCATATCGGCCCAGATGTTCATATAGTATGTTATACGGCGATTAAACACATCTGGCTGAAATTCATGTCAGATAGTAAGCAGGGACACGTGTTATGCCCCAAGTCGTAATTTGTCATTTGAACTTGCCGTTTTAAATATGGAATAAAACATAATATTTTATTTCCTCACCCAGTATCGAAACTGCGGTAAAGTTCTACATTCTTTCTCTCCCAAATTCCACGAACGGTTCGTCGTTGGAATTCCTATCCGATATAGTTGCGTCGTATAACGTCCAATAGGCCCCACTTTGTAGACGCATACAATTATACAAACCCAGAGTCGTCGGCCAGGAAAAGCCGAGCAAAATTTAGTCTGTTAGTTTTATAAAGAAGAGTGTGGGTCACTGTCGTTGAGTTCCTACAGACGCGTAGCGTTTCTGGGGGAATCATCGTGGGAGTCAGCTAGTGGCAAACCAGACCGAAGCCTGGCCTCAATTTTTTTTTTCTTTGAATCGTATATTCTTTATGCAATTTTCTATATCGTCGATTTAAAATCCATCATTCCCTTTAATTTCAGAATCTGATAAAATGAAATAAGTATATTTCGTCGTCCTTGATTATTGTCTAATGTATACATATCAGTAGGTATTATTTGCATCTGATTTTCGATGTATTTTGGATACTTCTTCCTCTTTCGATGTTTGAGTCCATTTCTGCTCAGTTCTCGACTTACGGTCATGTGAGAAATCCTAAATCTGCGGGATCATTCCTGAGTTGACGCTCTCAATCGATGTTTTGCACTTGTCACCAATCTATTGGATTGGACTTTAAAACTTTAGGCCGACCATTTTCGGAAGATCGGTATCCCTTCCTTAGGTTTCCTTATAACTTGATAAGTTGTTAAAACTGATATACTTTGACCTCTAAAGATATTTAAAATATATCTTTCCTAATTCCAATCGGTACGACATACGTATAATTTTTGACAAAAATATAACAAGATAGATAACTTAAATCTTAGATTTAGTAAATTTTTACGAAAGTATAAAATAATAATAATGTTTTAATCGTTTATTGCTAAATATAATATAGCAAAATGATATATTGCAGCAATGCAATGGAATAATATTGTCAATTACCTAATTCGTGCGTTGCATCAGAATTAATTTTATAAAATAATCCACCACCGATCGTTCAAGGTTGTGAACTTTAATGTTTCCCAATTTGCCTGTAAGTAGCTTTGCCGTAGCAGCCAGAAAATATTTCTTTAAAGAAAAAAATGGAAACTGCTAGTAAAAATAAAATACTTTTTTTTCTTTTTCTACATTGACAGTTGGTTGGAGCCTATACAGATAAATATAGTCAACATTACTATACCTAGTATGTTATTAATAATTTATGATAAAAATAGTAATATACGTAACAAGTCCGGAAAATATTGTTTTTTTGGACCAATAGACAAGTCTGCGAGTCCAAAAAAACAATTTCCGGGCGTGTTGCGTACACTATTTTTATTTCATCCCGTCCGGAAAGTACAACATTACAGTATTCATATGCGGCCGGAAAATGAGACATTACGGTATCAGAGCCGGTAAAGTACCGGAAACCACCGGAAACTTATTACGAACCAATCACAAACTGTTATTATACCTTTTGACAGTTGTTTGACATATAAAAATCAACCGTAAATTAAAAAATAGTGTCAAATGTCAAATGACATAAGAAAATAACCAAGTGTCAAATTATACAAATATACTAATATACAAGAAATGACGGGATGAAATAAAATATTCGACACACGTCCGTAAGGTGTTGTTCCAGCCTCGTTACTCGACTGTAACAAGTCACCTTCCGGACTTATGACGAAAATTACTATTTCGGCAACCGTGTGCAAACAAATCTTAATAATATTTATTTGTAGAACAAAATTAGGAACATTCTAATTCTTGTTTAAATTTATATTTATGTTAAAATTCGAACAATTGCTAATATTAAAGGGATTCAATTTGTTTCAAATGTTTGGTATATTAGTGCCGATCCATATCGAAGGAGCCGCCAGTTATTAAGATCGGAAGGGGGCGCGCCACGGACGTGTTTGAGAAATTCGAAAAAAATTGAAAAAATTGCGGAAACACGAAAACTTCAAATATTATTTCCAAACGAAAAAACGCCACCGGGCCGCCGTTCTGACAAGAAATCGAAGCTCGAGGGTCCAACTTAGAACTACATCGTCTGCAATCGCACGGTCGCGCTGCGATTTTCGGGGAAGCAGAGGAGCGAACGAAAAAGTGGAATATTGACGTTTACCGAAACACGAAAGTTGGGTTAAAATTTAGAAATTTCTGCGCGCGCACGTTGTTCTAGTCCGGGACATACGTACTTTCCGGACTAGGCCGGAAAAGTGCTATTTTCTCAATGAAAAAGCGTCCGGAAAATGAGTACTTTCCGGACGGTTGCCGAAAAAAATAATTTAACTTAATCTAAAAAAAAATTTAAAAGGCTCTACATTTTTTTATTGAGTTTATTTATTTACGAGAACTGCAATGTTAAATGCGATATTTTGTTAGTCTCTTTAATACTACCAAGCTCTACTTTAATTTTAGGTTTTTGATAAAACTTTTATAAGAGGTCACCAAGTTATCTGTTGACTGTTATAGGTAGATAATCGTTAATGATGTTTAACTTGAATTCTTTCAGTCGGGCAAAAACAGAAATTACCCGTTAGTGTCCAATAATTATATTTTCAAATTCTTTTTCAGAACCTCAAGTACCTACTTTTAAAATACCTCAACTTTTTGCAGAGGCCTTATCCAGCAATAAAAAACTGGCTAATAATTGGTAATTAATATTGTCGATTACCTGTCGTTGATTTTGATAATTGATGGTAAATTGCTCCCATAAATTAAAATAATTGGTGCAGAAACTGAAAAGCACTTCGATGAGGACTTGAGTGCTTTGGGCTGCAAGTATTTTAAATGATATAAAACGTAAGTAGCACTAATCTACTAATATTGAAAACAAATATTGTACATATTTGTTAGTTTACCTTCTTGCTCTTTCTATTTGTTCATTTGATTTTACTTGTCCTCCCATCCAGGCTGCATCTTCATTGCTTATGAATGACTAAAAATATAACACAGTATTTATAGGCATACAAAAACGATTATTTAATACCAACGTGTGCAGTTGGCGTTAAATACTTATTTATAATAACTTATTTATAGTTTTTATAATTTTACTTATTTGCTACCAACTCTGCTGTTGAATATATAAAAATTGATGAGAAATTAAATCTATAGGTACCTACTCAATATTTGTATATAAAAATGGATTATTTTCCAAACCAAACTGCTGGGACCAAGCGAATTTTTAGGTTAACTTTGAAGTCAAGTATTTTGCGAACGGATGCGCGGTTTGCAGAATTCAAAAGAAAATTTAATTCTGAACAAGTCTATTTATTCCGATTTTTTTGGTTTCAAACATCTCACTGTCTACAGGGGGTAAAAGAAAAGTATGTTTTTTTCCAAAGTTTCGAGGTACCGGGTTTCCACAAAAAAAATTTAAAAATTATTTGATTGGCATTTTTTTGTTCTCTTGTTGATAAGGAATAGTACATTGTGTACCTAGTAGGAAAAGCCTAACATTCCTGGACGACTGTGAAGATTGCTTGTCGAGGCGCAGCCGAGACAACGGAGTCCGGGAATGTGTTTTTCCTACGAGATACACATACTATTTTTTCTGAAATCGCAATTACTATTATTATAATTAAGAAATTTTTATTAATAGGTACATAACATTTTTTCATTGCAATCTAATTGCTTATGAAATCATTTCCTTTGCAATCACTGTTTATTTATTGATGTGAGTGCTAGGCTTATTTCGTTTCAATACGTGCTACAAATTAAAATGGACAATGATGAGTTTCATGATGACATACAGGTGTCTGGGACACCACCGAGAGTAACAGCTGCAAATAATGTGACTTTAAATTATCATGGAATTGTCACGAAAAAGAAAAAGACATGACCTCCCGATCTGAAAATGTCATGATTTCTAATTTATTTTCAGTTGAAGGCATCAATACGTTATAGTCAAATTACTCACATGCTGAGATCAACACTTAGTGCAAAGGAAGACATTGATATATCATAATATTCGAAATTATGCATTTTCCTGAAACGTCAAGGTGACAGCTATAAACCAAAGAAGCCGAATGTTCTGTCAAATGAACAACTTGAAATATTTATTACTCAAGCACCAGATCATATGTGCATAATGAATAAGGTATACGTTTAAAATGTGAGAATTTTAAAATTATCTAGAATTATGTAGTTTTTACTTTTTAGGTTGCCTTAATATTTGGTGTGGCCGGTGCATGTCGCCGTGATGAACTGTGTCAATAATTAAATTTGTCTGCGTATATTTATTTACTGTCTAAAATGTAGATAAAAACGAGTCCCGGAAACTTACTTTCCCGACCTAGGCCGGGAAAGTACTTTCCTGGACTCGTTTTTTGATGGTTGCTTAGCAATGGACTAAATACTAGAATACGCTATTTTGGGGTCTGAAATTGCGCCGAGAAAGTAGACATTCCTGAGCGATTTCAGAAAAAAATTTTTGATATCCCTCTTCGTTCGTGAAATTTCGATTTTTTGTAACCTTGTAAATTTCCTTGAGAAATTACTTTTTTCCTTATAAATAAGAGACCAGAAAAATGCCAATCAAAAAAATTTAAAAAAATTTTGGTGGAAAACCGGTAGGTAAATACAGGGTGATCATTTTAAGTGCCTCACTTGATTTTCCTGCTTTATTCTTCACCTAGGAAAAAAATTCAAAAACCATACTTGTGTACTTTTTTCCGAGGAATCCGATTCCGAAAAGATAAAAACAATTGAATGTCAAAGAAAAAAGTTACGGCCGAAAAACTAAAAAGAAAAAAATATACACCCTGTATATTAATGCGGAAATGGATATATGACATTTCACTGATTGTAAATGTGTTCTTTAAACTGAGCTCAATATACAGGGTGTATCACCTAAAATAGTAAAATTAAAACAATTTCCGGTCAAACCGGAAGTGAAAAATATGTATCTGATACACATTTACAATCAGTGAAATGTCACATATCCATTTCCGCATTAATATACAGGGTGTATATTTTTTTCTTTTTCAGTTTTTCGGCCATAACTTTTTTCTTTGACATTCAATTGTTTTTATCTTTTCGGGATCGGATTCCTCGGAAAAAAGTACACATTAAGTATGGTTTTTGAATTTTTTTCCTAGGTGAAGAATAAAGCAGGAAAATCGAGTGAGGCACTTAAAATGATCACCATGTACTTAGAAACTTTAGTTTAAAAAACATACTTTTCTTTGTGAGATGTTTGAAACCAAAAAAATCGGAATAAATAGGCTTGTTCTGAATTAAATTATCTTTCAAATTTTGCCAACCGCGCATTGATATCTTTATTGGTTCGCAAAATATCTGACTTCAAAGTTAACCTAAAAATTCGCTAACATTCACATTCACTTATAATGACGTAAACCTGTAGAGATCGAACTTTGATTGGAATAATTTAGTCAACTAGCTTTTGTCTGATATTGTGCGTATGGTGGTAATTAATTCTTTTATTAACTTACCTTTGTTCTCATTCTGTGAAAAATTATTATTAATGTGATTGCCATCATTTTCAAAATCAATACGGAAACGCACACTAAATAAGAGCAAAAAGCTGGATTCGCAATAGATATTACATCAATGTCCGGAATATTAATACTTTCTCCACCGTCTCCACTTACACTGTCAGTTGCCATAATTTGACAAGCAAATCCCTTAAGGAAACTATAATAGACTTATTTTTGGTATAAAATAATTGAAAACTTGCAGTATATTTTTATGTATTATTAGTGTTCCGCACAAAAAACAAACTATGCGCTGCCAATCACTGCTTACAATAAATATAATACCGCTAAACAAAGTTCAATGATTACATAATTAAAACAGGTTATTATTTACCTTCAACAAGAATAACGCAAGGATAAAATGAAACTTATAAGTGCATGCTCCAATTAAGTAAGGAATATCAAAGTATCAAAGTTGAGTATATGCATAATTTTGGTAAAATTCGTTTGATATTTTGGAAACAAAGTGTACTATGTCTTCGTAATTTTTATTTTAATTCATCCAAAGGGAAAGTAAGATCTTGCACCTGCTTTGCTGTTAATAGTAACGCAACGGACACATAGGTTTCATTCTGCAGTCTGATATGTTCCGCCACACTGCCACAGACAGTTCGAGGTTCAAAAGTGTAGTAAAATGCAGGAGGTGGAATTTATAAGATATTTTCGTTACGTGTATAGTAGATGTATATTGGGCAAGAATTACTCAACATAAACATTTATGTTGGGAAATTCGTGATATTGAATGACTCGAGCCTAATATACGCAAACATTTGATTACGTAACTTATCAAGGCAAACAAAACATAGCCACAGCATTCAATATTTTATTTGAAAATTTTATATTAGAGTTGCGATAAATCGGTTGGGTTATTTTAGCAACAGTAACCCAATTTTCTTTTGTTTGTAGTTATTATTATATTTAGATAATGTAGGTTTCATATTATTTATTTTGCTCTAATTAAAATTGAGGGCAATATCTAGATAATAGATGCCTGTCCCATTTTATTTTATTTTTTTTTAGTTTCAGACTATTTCAGAGGATGTACCTACTTAAGTACAGCGACGCAATAACTTTTTAATAAAAGACTTCGCAAATCTTAGAAAATAAACAGAAAGGCAAAGTTGTGAGTGAAAAACAGGTACCGCGATATGCAGCAAGGTCCAACATACTAAAAAGTACTGAACACATTTCTATAATTTGATCAAGTTTAATGCAAGATGGGCACAAATCGAAGATTAAGTTTTTATAAAATACTTATCACCTGCGCATCCGCCATATTTTCGACAAATAGAATTATATAACATAACTTTTTCTATATCAAGGATTTATCAGCACAATAAAAACCATATCATCTTCCAATAAATATTTGGTACAATCATGGATATAAATAAAGTTTTGTACCTAATTAATTTTTATTGAATTGTTAAATGATTGATTGATTTTTACAAATTATTCTTCTTTCTTTGCTTGATACGTATTGTTTACAACTTTAATTAAGCTTTACATAATCATAATATAACCAAAATATCATATTTGATACATCTACATATACAGGGTGTAACAAAAGTATCCAATATAATGGCTTTAACTTTGTTATTTGCAAAGTTACAAAAAAATGTTCAATATAAAAGTTGTTTGGTTATTTACCATGCACGTTTTGAGTTTTCTAGTTTGTTGATATCTTCTTCTGGTTTGTTTCTATGGCAACCAACTTTTTCTTTTTAAATGTCACCCATAATTTTTTTTTGTCAATTTGAAACAAGCAGATTCATAAAATTTTAAAATTTTTGGGAAAAAATAAGCGTGAAAAAAAATATTTATTTTAGTTTAATCGATTTCAAATTAGATCAAGTTGAATTTTTTGTTTTACATTATCCAGTACACATTGCTCTATTTGCTACAATTTAATAACACTTTTATGACTAAGTTTATTTACTCAATGGTATAATCCTCAATTTATTTATCGATTTTTAAAGATAAAAATGCATTTCAACTGAGACTAAAAAATAAGTTGCAGGTTCTCGCAATCTCAGTATATTTTCAATTTCTAAGGAGCTGTCCTTCAGATAAATATAAGGATAAATGTGAACATTTATATGAATAGGTAAAACTATAGTAACTCAAAGTGTGGTAGAATTATCAAAAGAAACGGAACAAGCTTTAGCGAGCTTACTTTTCACAGCTTAAAATAAAATGGCAAATGGCTGACATCAAGAGATATCGTCAAGGTCATTCCTGAAAACTTTCAAGGACGCCGACCATGGAGGACCTATTCGCTATTCAACAGAAGCGATACGCCACCTGGCGGCACAATCTGAATCAATTCCATGTACATGGACATTCTCTTACAGATCGCTCGCGCGTGGGTATTTACCTGTTAAAACGCAATTATTACATGTAATATTCAAAAATAAAAACGCAAATTTTATAACTTAATGTAAACAAACGCTCTAACTGCAAGTTGATGTACATGGAATTAATTCACGGTTGGCCGATTTCGCTGAAGTCTTAAATTTTATTCCCAATTTCATAATTTGTTGGTAGCGTCCGATCCATGAGGAAATTGCATCCGAAAAAATTAAAAAAATATAATAATAATAGTAATATAATAATAATAAAGACTTTATTTAAAAGGCGAAGTCTAGCCTAAGCTACTCAACTTAACCTTGTAGAGATAATAAGAATACATAAGCACAATTGAACAGAAATGCAATACAATTACAAATTTAAAATGTATATAAATAAATACATATAAGTAAGTAGATAAATAAATTCATACTACTTAAATACAATAAATGATTACAGAATAAAAGAGATTAAAAAAAAGAAAATGTTTGAGACGATAAAAATTGACATTTATATTTTATAAAATAATATTTACTACACAAAACATAGCATGAAATATCATCATGATGTTTTGTGGTTATAAAGCACCAGATGTAACTGATAAAAATGATTCTGGATAAATATACAGGGTGATTCAAATTCGAGGGCAACCATGGGTATCTCGCTTATTATAAGTGATAGAAGGTAGGTTTAAATTTGGCAAAGTTGTGCATGTTTAAGCCCAACAATATGCCGTTGAGAAATCAAAAGAATCTTTTTCCGTTTTTGAGATTTTTGAAAAAAAACATAAATTTGACATTTTCGTTTTTATTTTTTATTAGACTTATTTGAAATGTAATAAAAAAACTAAAAGCTCTTACAGCAACTTTTTCTGTTCTACATGATGATGGTTACAGATTTTTAATACGACGTTTCGTCTTCTTTAAATCATCATCAATTTTTTTATTTCTTATGGACGCCATATTGGATTTCTGCATCATTAAATAGAACATTTTCTTGTGACTTCAAAAATGTATAATATGATTACATTACGGTTATAAGTAAAGCTGAAATTTTAAATAAAAGGATTTTCTTACAGTAATAATAAGAAATAAAAAAATTGATGATGATTTAAAGAAGACGAAACGTCCTATTAAAAATCTGTAAAAATCATCAAGTAGAGCTGAAAAAGTTGCTCTAAGAAAGCACGTTTAGTTTTTTATTACTTTTCAAATAAAAATAAAAACAAAAACGGCAAATTTAAGTTTTTTTAAAAAAACTCAAAAACGAAAAAAGATTCTTTTGATTTCTCAACGGCATATTGTTGGGCTTAAACATGCACAACTTTGCCACATTTAAACCTACCTTCTATCACTTATAATAAGGGAGATACCCATGGTTGCCCTCGAATTTGAATCACCCTGTATATTTTCTAACCAGTAAATCATTGTAAATCGTATTCTGCAAATTATTGTTCTCTTTATGACTTGGGTAGAGGAGAACTGTTTGTAATAGATGGTCCTTCGAGCCGGATCATTAATGTAGGGTTTCCTATAAGGTTTTTTATTTTAGTGGACTGTCTTTGCTTGATAAACCCAGAGACATAGATAGCTCTCTATTTCTCTGGCTAAACCAACACAATAATTTTTCTTATTGTCCCATTTCGGAATTTTACTAAGCATGAGCAGAGGCAGATAAGTGTGGCCTATCTGCTACTGCGCATGCTAATTAAAATTCCGAACTAGTTCAGGACCAAGGATTTACAATTCTTGGTTCGGGACTGTCTCTTCTGTTGTTAGTCTTTGTTTTAAAAATTATCTAAAGGTTCCCACCCACAACAACATAAAAATAAAATAATCTTAAATAGGTGACGCGCACGTGACGTCACAATTAACTTAAAAATATGCATTTATCTAAAGTTTTCGAATATTACGTCAATTTTATCAAAATTTCTGCTTGGATCCTGTACTATATCAACCAAAATCAAAATCTTGTTTGGTGCATTATTAATAAACTTTTAATTGCCTTGATCGTGGCCCCCGGTATCCGTCGGTTACGCCTTGATCTAATAAAATAAGACGCTATTTGTTGAATTCCAAACTATAATTAGCAGTCTATTTTTAATAATCTACAATATTGAAACTTTATAAATCTACTGTCCGAGAGAGTTTTTAAATGTTATAGCGGATCCAAGCTAAGTCTTACAAAAATTAAAAATAAAATAGAAAATAAATCCGCAGAATCTAAAAATTTAAGGTTATGTTAGTCATATGATGCGCATGATCAATAGGTAGGTAACCCTACAAGCACAAAACCATTTACACTCAAAACCTGTTAACCGCTTTCTAGCAAACTATGATTGTTGATTGGAATTATTTGTGTTTCTCTTGCCTGTAGTCAATATATTTTGGTCAGATGGGTCAACGTAGAGCGGCGCTTTGTTTTACTATAATGAAAGGGCAGAGGGGGCTTGCACTCGGCTATGTCTTTCAGAAAATAGAAGTACCGACTTTCAGCGTTGTTCATCACGCTGACGGAGTGTCTATGCACAGTTACTGTTATGTACTGTAGGACAGGTATAGTCCGGCCGCTATAAGAACAAGCCACGAGCCACGGACGTCATAATATCTGCGCAGTCGTCCGTCGAAGTCCCGCCCCCTAGCAACCATGATAATTTCTTGACAACGGCTCGTACCATAAGCTTATCATTACAATATTTTTAAAATCTGTTTTTAGCAGCGCGTAGATTTTTCTTTGCATAGTTGAATTTTAGTGTCTGTGTTATAATAGTGAGTACCCTAGTTAAAATATCTTCAAAAATGATTGGTTTTAGAGGAACACCGATTCGAAGCCAAGCGAAATTATACACAATGTAATTAAATTGATAAATGTGCACGCCACTGCTTACTTTGTAGAAGCATGGTGTCATTGGCAACGCCCCTGATGGCGTATTCTTATAGCGACTGGACTCTACATGAGAACGATATGCAGCAGAAAATAGAACATTTCAGTTACAATAAAAAGGTAGCACTCCAGCCGACTAAAACAATTACCTACTAAAATTCAATCAGGGGCGTATTTAATAATTAACGCCTGTGGGCAGCCGATAAAAATATGCCTTTTACAAGTAGATACATGAGCATAAACTTCTAGGATATACATAATAGTACGAATAATCCTCACACCTTTATGCAACACACGGCGCTTATGGTCGCTGCCATATCGACTATAGACTAATTATTACGCTACGCTTGAATTTTATTACTTGAGTCGTAATGTATAGTGTGTTTATTCGATCGAGTACCTACCTACTAGAAAAAAAAAAAAATACTCGTGTGCTTTATCGTCGTTGTCCCAGAGTATTTAGTATTCTATATGTTTTGTGGTACCTAGTCCTTTTTAGATGTTCCGTCCGTGTCGTTCTAGTCGAGGTCGAGACTCGAGAGTCGATTAGTCGAATTGTCGAATAGTCGCGTCGCTTCTTATTTATATCTTTGGTCGGTGCCCGGTGGTCAGTACAGAGACATTTCGTACACAGTAAATACTAACGTAAATACTTAATACCTGCACTTTAATTTATTCTGTGTTATGGTTTAGTGTCGGTCACGTCCACAGGTCACAACAAGGCGCAAAGGGGCAGCTCAGTGCTCACACAGGACAGAAATTACAGGATTCGAACGTTTTATATTCTGCGGTGCAGTGAAGTTGCATTTAAATTTTAACCCACAGTATTCTAAACATTATTCCGTACAATTTTCGGATTTTTCTATAAATATTTTATTGGTGTAAACTCTAAAATGGGCGATGTTACACAGAACAACCAACATGGGGATAGTGCTAACCATTTAAAATCAGACTTTGTTTTTTTGTCACCCTTAAACAATGGTTTTTGTATGCCTGATAAAAAGTCTGAATGTACATGGCATAAAAATACTACCGATACATCTCCACATAGTTTCCACGAATGGTAGGTAATTTCATAAGATTTTATTTGGATAGTGAAAAATGTGTACTTAATTAATTTACGTAGTTTGTTTTAATGAATAAGTGCTCTTATTTATTATTAGGAAACGTACAAAAAAAATATTGCCCGATGTGCTCTCCGCTGTTGGAAACACACCAATGATAAAATTAAACAAGATACCCCAAGCTGAAGGAATAAAATGCAATATGTGTAAGTTCTTACGTTACTACCTGTTTATCTATATTTTACCTTTATTTATATAGCTGATAAAGTACACATAATTTATATACCTACTTTAAGCCCAGTATAATTGTACGGGATTAAAGTATTAAGTATATAAATAAATCTTTAGTAGGTATTTAGTAAATAAATATATACTTATAATGTAGTTTGAGTAGGTACTTTATAAACATAAACAATGCTATTAGTTACTTACTGTTCCTTCGATTGTACCCAAAAAGTAAAACAATAGCTATTTATGTAACCAGTTACAAAAGACTTTATTTTGTGTAACGGAGTGGATGTTTGCGAGACAAGCATAGCGAGTTCTCGCAAAATGACACGAGTTACACAAAATGGTTTTTCGTAACGTATTACATACAAGATTTTTTTCTAATTTTAATCATCTAAAACTAAAATTTTTTAAATAAAATGTTTAAAAGTCATAAAAAATTAAATATTCATGTAATCATAGTTACCTTTGTTTCTGTTATTATGCATTTAATGTTAATGTCAAAAGTGACAAATGACAAACGTTATTAATTTAGTGCATAATCATTGAATACTCAATGGAATAATACAGCATATAATATCATGGCAAATTCAACAAATAAAACTTCTTCAGGAGTTAATTTGACAAATTTTACAAATTATAGTTAATATTTTATAATCAAAAAATAATAATTCCTATAAACTTGTATCATATTTTAAATATAGGTACATTGTTTCTATTTCTTCTTGAGGGTTCTTTATTTTTCGTAACTGGTGACGTAACGGACTTTTCCTAACCAGTTAGGAAAAGTTTTCCTAGGTGATGAAAAGTAGAACGTTTTGACACTTACGTCAGTTTTGAAAAGTGTAATTTTAGTATATTTCAAAATTAGAAAAACGTATTTTTCTACGACCATGCAAAAAGTATAAACTTTTTGCACTACTGACAGTGCAATAAGTTTTATTTTTTGCATTAGTTTTACTTTTTGCACTAGCGCAAAAAATAAGTTTGTTACTAGGCAACGAAAGTTTATTCATAGTTAGTTATTCATGGTTCATGGTGGCATTTGACAGTGACAATTTCTCTAGTTGTCAGTATGACATTTGAATATTTTGTGTTAATGTAATATTCTATTCAATAATATTTTTAAAAAAAATCTATTTAATTCGATCGTAGAAAAAATGTTGTGTGCAACACTTGCAAAAAGTGTATTGTATTTGTTGCACTCAGCATGATTGCAGCTCTCGCTTCGCTTGATCTGCAAACTTCATGCCTCATGCAACAAATATACACTTTTTGCACTAGTTACACAAATAACTACTTTAATGTAGCACTAGCATTGTGTTTGTTGGATGCACGATGCACCTGTTGACTTCATTAATTAATAGGACTTTCTAACATTCTTTCCTCTTATATATTTCGTTGAAATATGCACATAAATAAGCTGTTTGTAAAGTACCTAGGTATTTAAAATTGTAGTTACGTAAATAAGTACCTAAGTCTAAATATTAAAATTTGCTGTTTCAGTCATTATTAGGTAATTAATAATGTCATTGTAACAAATATATTATAATTTGTCTGTACCTACCTAAGAATTATTAAAAAATGACACAGGAAGGAAATAATGAATGTTTCCATAACAGGTTGTTTTAAAAAAACTTATTGGCAAACTAATGTTGTATAACGTGAAACTTAAATTTTGACGTTTGATGAGTTTTTACCGAGGTTTTTACAATTTTTTTTATTTAGGAAAGTTTCACCTCTCTGTCTACTAGGTACATATTGACCATTCTTGCATAACATAGAACTTAACAGCTTTCATTCCTGTACCAAATCTAAATATCTCAAGTCAAATCGATCATAACAGACAGACGAACAGATATATTTTTCTGAACTTTTATTTTTTTTATTTTCCATGAAATTTTTAGAAAATTTGGCCCTCACTCACGTTTCTGAGACCTGAATCCATATTGTTTCAGTAAGAACATAGCCGCAGATAATATATTAGAATTACAGCCATAAAATTCTTTGATACAATTATATATATTTTAAAAACTACTCAAATAGAGAAAGACCAATAAATATTTTTTAAGAGCGGTTTCTCAGATTTACTAAGATCCGAAAAATTAAAATTCCGTTTTAATCTCGATGTTGATTTTTTAACAGTCACTATACTTATATGTGATTTCATTATATCGGAAAGCAGCAACATTCATTATAAAGTATCAGATTTTGAAACTTCAATGGCGTTATAATATAGTAAGTATACTATAGGTGTAATACAAGGTATAATATGCTATAGGTTAATACATATAATAATAATTTTACAATTATTTGCTGAGAACTCTAAAATACTGCTTTGTCAGCTTTGTTTGTTATTAATCAGAAAACAGGATACCTGCATATTTTATCAGTATAGTAAGCGAACAGGTTTTATTGAATATTGGCCCTTATAGGTATTTATAAATAAATCTAATCTAATAAGTAATATATTTTTTATCTCTCGTAAACTTGATTTTGGAACATTCTGTTTATAATCTTAGGTATTGGACATTGATAATTTTTTAATAGTAGAAAAAAACCTGATAAATTGGCAATTAAATTGAAAATCTCTGTAGATGCAATATACATAAAATGTAATGCATAAATCCATAAAAATTAAATATGACATTTTTAATTGATTATTAATATTCACATAATTTATATAAGTTTTTCTTATTTATCTAATATTTTGGTTAATTACATAAAAAAACAAAGCTAATAAAACACTTCATATATCCAAATAAAAAATAATAGTAATTAAATGATTAAAGTAAAGTAGTACAAGGGTACATATTTTTGTAACAAAATTAACAATTTTTTAAATTCACTTGATCGTCAAGATTACAAAATATCTGATTCAATTTAAGTCATTTTAAGTATATACTTAGATATATTGATGAATTGAAAAAATGTAGGTAATAAATACTCATCATCATTTTTTGCAATCAATGATAAGATTAATCTTTTTTAAGTACGGCAGCTATATTTTCTAGTGACATAAAAACAGAATTAAGTTAATTATTTTTTAAACTATCTGGAAGTCAGAGGATTTTCAGATTAAGCAACATGTATATTATTTATTACATTTATATTGCGCAATTTATTTGATTCTGTTGCTTAATTCACTATAATCGTGAGGACATATACATTATCAATTTAATATTTTTAGTATGTAAGATAATTATTACATAATGTACATTTTCCTCACATTTTTTATCATTTATATTTTTATTTATTGCAACAGATGGATGTTCTAAGATTATATTAATATCTAATACTTGAAGAAATGTGGCAAGGGTCGATATATGAATGTATCTAAAATTTTTGTTTTCGTTTATCTCTCACTTTAAAGGCCAAAACTTATCATACTCGTTAACTTATATTTATTTAATCAAATTAGAAATTCTTTTAATGTTTTTCAAACGCAAGAACCAAAAATTTATTGTAAAATGACACTGTACTTTATTATTGTTTTAAAAATTGGCACACCACAAGCAGATAATGAATATTTACTAAACGACTGCTTTCAAGAGAAAACTGTGTTAACAAAACATTTTTTATTTTTTATACTTTATAAACATTTTTTAATTTAAAAATATTCCACTTTCCAAAAAAAATTTTTGATTTTTAAAACCCTCTGTGAAATTCTGGAAAGGATGCATTGTGATTGTAAATAAATCAACAATAATATTTTAACATAAATAATATTTTTAATCTTACTAGATCCGAAAATGTTTTTTAGAAAATTTCAGTCAGTCTGTCCGTATACTACAAAATCATTTGAAATATTTTAACAAATGTGTATTAATTTAAATTTTTGAAACTTTTTTTTATAATAATCTCTTTATTTACTTACATTTTTCAGTTGTAAAATGTGAATATTTTAACCCTGGAGGATCTATAAAAGATCGCATTGGTGTTAGGCTTGTGGAAGATGCAGAGATGCAAGGACTCTTAAAACCTGGTTATACAATTATAGAGCCTAGTTCTGGTAATACTGGAATTGGTATTGCACTTGCTGCTGCCGTAAAAGGTAATATTGTTAAGAACATAATTTATTATAGAGGGTGTTTCGCTAGCCACCCGACAAACTTTAACAGTATATTCTACCAAATAAAATAAGAAGAAACTTTGTCTAAACCTTTCCCTTCTAAACGACAGTTTTCCATTTAAGCACTATTTTTATTATTATTTATATTAATATATTTTTTAGATACATGTTGTTTGATATAAATCTTGTGACCAGGGGTGTAGTACGTAGGGGATATTTTGTATATAATTATCACAAATACATAGAAATACTCGTAGAAATAACTATAAAACTGGACAAAAATTATTAAGCAGGTTCATGTGATTCATCGTTATTGCAATACTATGGGTCTATCGAATTGGTGTTCTGCCAATAAATAGTTACTGACTTGATAATATTTAAAAAGAAATATGTGTATCTTTTAAGTAATAAATAATAAACTTTATTTTATTAAAAAGTTAAATATTTCTCATGTTCGTTCTCTCATTAAAATACTAATCTATACAAAAGAAAAAAAATCAAGTGAAAGAAGGACGCGAGATTTTTTCTCTATTGCACAGTTTTATACTTATTTTTTAAAATGCCACTATAGAAAATCTGACTCTGGGTGAAATCGAAAGGAACCTGAAATTAAATAATAATAATAATAACAATATTAAATTTTAATATTTGCTGTTTTTATTTTGTGTTTAGCATTTTTTTATACTTTCTTATAGGATATGATTTGCTTTGTGCATATTAATGATGATAAGATGGATTAGGTAATGAAAATTTCTCACCGTAGTTACATGGGATTAAGTGATATTGTCGCAGAAGCAATACAACTGTAGGCGAGAGGTGTATTGAGGATATACCATCCTTCGGAGGGGATGTAAAGCAGTCGGTCCCTTGTCTATTAAATGTTAGGCAAGTAAAAAATCCCTACTCTTAGTAAGATAAGAGGTTCGGCAAAATTTCCAGGTTGGGGGTTGCTCGTCTCCTGGCGTCGGTGATTGGCCTCCGTAGCGGAAATAGGCCGACGTTAAATAATTGATTAAAAAAAAAATAATAAATAAGTGATATTGCCGACTTTGGAAAATTAAAATGTTAATACATATATAGAATTTATGCTCCATGAATGAAATAGTGAGTGAGTTATGAAAGGCGATTTATATATGTTGCTAACAAAGGTCCTAGTTTTTAATGGCGTAGCTATCGTCGGGAAGTTGTCTATTTTCGGGATCTCCTGACTAATATTTATTATGTGCCTGAGACTCAGCTGGGCACTTCCCTATGTATGGTTGACATTTTAGTTCAATAATTTATTGCAGCTACTATTTTTAGTGCATTTTTTTCAACCTTTAGAACAAAAGTACATTTACATTAATGAATGTAATTTTAGTAAATAAAGAATTCTGTTCCAATTGGTTTTTTCTATATCTAGAACGTGTAGGAGAAATATACGTATCAAATGTAGATTAAGAATATTTTTTTGTATTACTATTATCTGGGGGCCCTAGAAATTATTTTTTTCCATGAACGCTAGATATGCCGCACTTTAAAGTCTTT
Organism: Rhagium mordax; assembly: GCA_963680705.1. Lineage (NCBI taxonomy): Eukaryota > Metazoa > Arthropoda > Insecta > Coleoptera > Cerambycidae > Rhagium > Rhagium mordax. Next base: position 11,816,200 of record OY796657.1, read on the forward strand.
ATTTTCAATGAAATGTCAAATCAAATGGTGTGGCTTTATGTCACTAACGCTGAACAAAATCATTGCAATTGTACAGCTCAGTAAAATTAACATTTCCAAGTGTCCGCTCATTCCAATATTTGATGTTACTTTTGCAAGAGATTAGATAATTGAATATACAGGGTGAATACCAATTACTCATTTTAATTTTAAGGGATGGTAGGTCCCTTAATGGTAAGGTCATATACGAAAAATAAAAAATGTAGTTCTCGAGAAAGAAAATAAATTAAAATACGTCAACATTTTCAGAACTTCGTAACTTACCTATCTCAACAGAAAATAAATCAGGATAGGTCTTTGCCTCTGGCATTCACCTTGTTCTTTGCAATCATAAATTCACTAGTTTTTGCTGTCATTGTAATTAACTTGTCTCCGACCGCAAATTTATGAAAGACCGTCGAACGGCGGCTTAACTTTATTAGACGTTTTTTGTCGCGTTTTTTACGTTAGAACATGGAGTTTGTGACTTGATACAAGGTGTGTTGTTCACCCCATAGTGGGTCAGTAGAGCGACGAAGCGGTACTCAAAAGTTTACCAGAATTTTACGTAGGGTAGGTCAGTTTTTCAACTTTCTTTTTATATTTTTTTTATTGGTAATTTGTGTTATAAATATCAACAGTAACCCCCTCTTAAAATTAAAATGAGTTATTGGTATTCACCCTGTATTTACACTTTTGACCGAATTTACTAAATCCTAGTCTGTTTCCTGTCTTTAGTTTTTAGAATTTATTTATTCATATAAAAGGTATTTTTTATTGGTAAAGTCGATAAAGGCAAATTATGTAATGCATTCAGTAAGTTTTCTGAACTCATATTTTATTGCTCAGTTTACTTATTTCTTTATGCAGGGTGCTAAGAAAAATAGGGCAAGTCATTACCCACAGATTCTTTGGACGAAAATAATGCTACTTTTATGGTGTGATTTTTTATTTTGGCACGTAGTTTTCCTTATACAGGATGTTAAAGTTTAAATTTTGAAAATTATTTTTATTACCTAATAAGCTGTTTTAAAATTTTAACCTGAAATTTTGCACACACTTTTATCTTATGCAGATACACTTTTTGTGTAATTTTGATAGAAAGTCACGCTAGCGCAAATGGGGAAATGGGGTTGACTTTTTCATGCGTACGCCTATGGTCTTTAGATATTTATTTTTAGATTAAATAATAAATACTAATTATTTCCTTAACTTTTCTTACTCTAAGTTAGGGAAATAAGTATTTAATCTAAAAATAAATATCTAGAGGCGATAGGCGTACGCATGAAAAATTTGGGAGGGTTAATGGGTACCACAACCCTCCTTTTCCCCGTTTGTGCTTTGACTTTTTTCACCAAAATTGCGCAAGAAGTGTAATTCCATAAGATAAAAGTCTGTGCAAAATTTCAGGTAAAACTCTTAAAAAATAACAGAATTATTAATAAAAACAATGTTCAAAATTTAATCTAATGTAAGTAAAACTACGTGCCAAAATAAAAAATCACACCATAAAAGTCACATTGCTTGACCTACTTTTTTGTAACACCCTGTACAAACAAACAGTACCGAAGATAAAAGTATGAAAAAGCCAAATTATATTAATTTGTTTTTAAATTGTTGATTAATTTCATTATACTTTTTTTTCCCAGTTTTTGATTTGTCTTATCAAAATGTATATCTCCATTGTAAAGTGCAAAACTGATATTAGCAATAACCCAGATTCTCTGCATTTTTATTTTTGAGCAATAGGAATGGAAATGCCGAGGGAAATGTTAATTAGAATACAGACATATTACTTTGTTCTAGGCTACCGTTGTATCATTGTAATGTCGGAGAAAATGTCAAACGAAAAAGTCTCTGTACTAATGGCTTTGGGAGCTGAAATTGTTAGGTCGCCCGTTAATGTCGACTCAAATTCTCCTGATGGAATGTTTGGAATAACATATAGATTAAAAAAGGAAATTCCCAACTCGATTGTCTTGGATCAGGTAACTTTTGACATTTGACACTAAAAATTTTAATTTTCCCAAATATTTACCAGTATGAGTAGAGCTTAAAAAATATATTTTACCATATTTGATGATTTTACTCATTAAAAGAAAGAATATACCTCAAATTATTATTAACTTGAACACATTTTTATAAAGAATTTTAACACAAAGGGTGCTGGATAATAGTTTTTGGATTGTACCCCACAAATTATACACATACAAACTTTGTTTTAGTATTCGAATCCTTCTAATCCATTGGCTCATTATGATACCACTGCAGAAGAAATTTTTAATCAATGTGACAAAAAAGTTGATATGATAGTAAGTTAAAAATATAATTAACCGTAATTTTCCAAAATATAGTACCAACAAACCTGCCCTTCATACATAAATTATATAAAATTTATGATCAAGGCTCATTTGTAACGAATAATAATTGTATAAAGCAATCGCAGCCAGTCGTGGCGAGCTTAGGGGAATCTGTATGTAGAGAGTGGTATACAACAAGCGCACAGCCTACCAATGGTAGGCTGTGACAAGCGTATGCATTGCTATCATGATTGCAGTGGCTCTTCTCTGATAGGTCGCTATGTTCTCCTACAATCCCCACCGCTCGCCACGACTGGCTGCGATTGCTGTACTTCGTATCTCATTCAAAATAGTGGATTATATGACTGATTGAAATAAATAAAATACATTCAAAGCCAGTGTAATCAAATCATCACAATCCTAGATTTAATAACTTTTCTTTTCTTTATTAAAACTTGGTATTTTGTAGTGATGAAGATACGGCTAAACGAATAAAATATAGATAGATTTATAATTAAAATGTGGTTAACATTTTAATTTTGTAATAAAATTTTTAAAATGGAGCAAAAAAAATAATATAGATAACAGGTTTGTAGGTAATATATCCGGTACATTGGACACAGTGAAGTAGGTGTATATTTTTGTAAGGTTATTGGAGCAGGTACGGGAGGTACCGTCAGTGGTATAGGAAGAAAATTTAAAGAAATTTCCCCAGATACAGTAATTGTAGGAGTTGATCCCGTGGGTTCAATCTTGGCTCTGCCAGAAAATTTAAATAAAACTGACGTGACATTTTATGAAGTTGAAGGTATTGGTTATGATTTCATACCAACTGTTTTGGATCAGTCTGTTGTTGATGTATGGATAAAAACAAATGATGGGGACTCTCTCCCGATGGCTAGAAGAATGATTCATGACGAAGGATTTTTGGTTGGTAAGATATAAAAGTCGACAGAAATGATTGTAGATCACGTGACCACAGAATTAGGCAACCATACACACACTCAATTGGATTACTTGTACCATTGTTTATAAAGTATATAGTTATTCAACCTCTTGTTAGTACCGGTGGATCATTGGTAGATGGCGTGCTGGATGATGTGTGCCCATTATTACGACCGTAGCCCCCGGTGTCGTTTACGTTACGACCATTGTTTATTATAAACAATGCTACGACGCGTGCACGAATTTCGTACATCCGGTGCTATCCGGTGCATCTACGTCACATGACATTCGACGAGGAACTAAAGTCATAGATCGAAACTTGACTGTATTAATAACTTTTGACAGTTTGTCAGTTTTCTATTTTTATTAAACTATTGGATTTTTTGTTCTAAAATGAATCATTAATACATCATATGACTAACATAACCTAAAATGTTTAGTTTTTGTAAATTTATTTTTACTTTAATTATAATTTTGTAGCTTCAGCTTGGATCCATAATAACATTTAAAAACTCTCTAATAAGACAGTAGATATATAAAGTTTCAATATTGTACCTACGTAGATTATTAAATATAAATTGCTATTTATAGGTTGGATTTCCAGTCAACAAAGAGCATCCTATTTCATTAGATTAGGACATTTAAAACTTCATGAGTAATGCACCGAACAAGATTTTAGATGATAGTTCAGAAACCAAGCAGAAATTTTGATAAAAATTACATAATATTCAAAAATTTTAAAAAGTGCATATTTTTGAGGTTAGTTGTAAAGCCTGATTTTCATAATCGCGAAGTTGTGAAAAGCGAAATGAGAAACGTGTTGCTATTGGTTCATTTCACATTAAAATTTGGAATTGACCAATAGCAACACGTCTTGCATTTCGCTTTTCGCAATTTCGTGACTTTAAAAATCAGGCTGAAGGTGTTTAAATTAATGTTCTTTTTTATATTATGTTTGTTGACTGTTTATAATTTATAATGACGAATTGTGCTGTAGATATGTGAAAAAATTATAACCAAAGTACAAAAAAAAGACATTAATATAAAATATTTCTGTTTTCCGAAGAACGAAGATTTAGCAAAGGAGCTTGGCTACAGAAAAGATAAAATAAATTTGAAAAATGGCAAGTGGAACATGTTATGTATATTGTATTTGAAACCTAGTTTTTACTAATCTGGATGTTCAGGATGTTCACCTAGAATGTCAGAAATCACATATACATATAGACCATGTGCATCAATATAATGGGCAAAGAGTAAATGATCATAACCTCAAATTTTTAGTTTTTGTAAATATATTTTCAACTTTAATCATAATTTTGTAGTTACAGCTTAGATCCATATCTTAAAAACTCTCTCAGACAGTAGATATATAAAGTTTCAATATTGTACGTCGTAGATCATTAAAAATGAATTTAGAGTTATTTTTAATTTATTTTCGATTTTAATTTTTGTAGTTTCAGCTTGAATCCATTATAATATGATCAAAACTTCATTAGTAATGCACTGAAGAAGATTTTAATTGATAGTACAGGAACCAAGCACAGATTTTGATAAAAGCAGCTTAATATATGAAAATCTTTAAAAATGTATGTCGAAATGGCGACTTTACATATTTGTGCGCTGGTATTACTTTTTCAACTAAACGCGTCATTTGATGACGTGCAAATCATATTTTTGAGGTTAGTTGCGATGTCACGTACACGACAGATTTATATTTTTCTCGAGCTCGACGTCACATCCGGCTGCGCAATGGCCGCAATGTGTAATGTATCGTGAAATGTATATTTTTTTAATGATAAAATATTTTAAAAACAAAAGTCAAAAAACTGTAAACGTAGTCATAGAAACTGACTAGTATGTAAATTACTCACAAGTTGGCAGCACATACTTAGAAATCAGGTTGAATAACTATAATACTTTATAAACAATGCTTGTACATATATGCCATTCACATTAGAGTAGGATATGATGTTTTCTTTGGTTGTCTACCATTGACAAAATTTTGAAGTGTCAGATTTAAGTGATTGTCGCTTGTCGCTGTCATTTATTTTTAGCTGAATTGCTAAATTTTTTATTGATAACATTGTCGTGCTTTCTTTAGCGTCTCACTCTGGCAACTATGTAGAACTAATTTGAATTTGTGGTTATATTTTTGACTTTTCAACATAACCTCAGTAATTAAAACAGTCATTCATACCAACAGAATTCAGATTTTCCAAAGCCTACTCTAATTTAAATTTAAATAAAGTGTAAATGGCATATATGCGGAAAAATAAAATGTGTACCTGGTTGTCTATTTTTGGTCATGTGGTTTACGGTCACTTACGAAGGCTCTGTATTTATAATATACAGTTTGTCAGATTTTTTATAATCATGTATTTTGTAAATATTTACTGTAAATTTGACATTTACTACAGGTTCTAGTAGTGGGGCTTCAATGGTAGCTGCCTTAAAAGCAGCAAAAGATTTGAAAGAGGGTCAAAACGTTGTCGTTATTTTACCCGACAGTATTCGAAATTATATTACCAAATTTATCACAGATCAGTGGATGGAAGCTAGATCTCTTAAACCATGTGTCAATACCAATAATCATTGGTATGTATCAACATATATATGTATTCAAATTTCCATTTGTTAATATTTCAGGTGGTGGGATTATAACATCTCTGCTTTAAACATAGAAAAGGTACAAACTGCGACGGCAACGACACAGTGCGAAAGGATACTACACATTATGAAAAAACTAGGTGTTGATCAAATACCAATTGTTGATAATAATGGGTGAGTCACACAATATTGTGAAGTTTTATATATAAATTGTTTTTTTTTTTCTAATAGAACATCCTGTATTTTATTGCCTTTTTCGACATAGAATTTCATTTTGATTTCAACAATGTAGAATATATAATACTTACCTTTAATAGTTTTTGAAATATTTACTTTTAAATATATAAATAGCGTGTAATTTATGTGAACTTTGAGATTCTGACTGTATTTTGAGGAGAGAACTTGGCTCTGGAAACTATGGCGTTTATCTTTGAAGAGCCCTGTATATCAGTATTCTTAATTACTGTACAGTCCAAGGTTGTTATAATTTAAGTATTTAAATTGTTTTAGAGGTATTATGGGTATGGTAACACTACAGAATATCTTGACCAAACTCGTGTCTGGAAACATACAGCCAAATGAAACTGCAGAAAAAATTATTACAAGGATTTATCCAAAACTGTATAAATCAGCTAATCTTGGTGTGGCTTCGAGAGTTTTAGAAAAAGAATCCTATGTTGTCATATTGGAAAAAGAAGGTAAAAACATTCGTAGACATTTGAAAAGTATAACCTAACCTTAAAATAATTCAAGTTACTGTTTTTTAAACGTCAAGACTTTCTCTACTCATTTTTTGCATTTAAGTTAAAATTTAATATTTGTTGAATTTAGTCTTGTCGATATGTCTAGTCCATTTCACATTATTAATGTTTTCTAGGAACTGGGAGCTCCCAAATCGAAAAACCTATAGGAATAATAACTGCTATTGATATCCTCCAGTATATTTCTAAAGAACAGACAAATAGTAAATAGTTAAATACTTCTTTTAAATAAGAGATGTGCAATGAAGAGCCATCGAGAAATGTATATTAGAATAACAAAAATGAAGAAAAATAATTTTTACGTAGACAATTAAAATAGTTACACAGTGCTAAATGTTTTAGATTGATGGTGGCAATTTTTCAAAATATCACTTGCTACGTAGTCTATGTAAGAAGGTGTGACGCCACTCAATAAAATAACAGTGCATTTTCCTGTGGCATGTAAAATATTTATTATGATAATGAATATAATCATGTATTTAATATTTATAATCCTGCACTCTTGTGGAGCAGACCGCTAAAAGACATAATCACTACACAATGCATCAATAGAATATCATTGACAGTTTTAACAAACCAGTATCGGTTCATTAGGAATCAGAAAGGAATACAGAATAGTATTTTAATACCGCAAGAGATAGATGGAATGGGTACGATGCATTCTTGTATACAAAAATAAATCTGACGCGAAAATTCAGATAAGAAACTATTGATATTTAATTTCCAGATGTTCAATCTGTAGCTATTGCAGACGAAGCGTTGATAGGTATATATTTTAATAATCAACTTATTTCAAATTAGTAATAGCAGTTTACACCAAAATTAAACACATTTGTTACAAATTCTTATGTAGTTGAACAGCAGTTTTAAAATTCTTATAAAACAATGTGAATGTTTGTTCACCACTTTTCAAATGACCAAAGCAATTCTCTCTGAAATCTAGGGAATCTAAATTTACTTCACTAATATAAACGGAGCGAGAATAATTTATAATCAAAATTTTGTTTTAGAACTCGATTCGTTTGGCAAGGTATGCCCAATTGCAAACCAGATGCTACCTTATAATTACTGAACCTGTTCTAGCCTTAATCTTCCTAAAACAAAACTCCACCCTTACAAAAACTGCCTGCTTCCGATTAAAATTGCCACCTAGACTAAAACTAAAATATCTTTAAATCGAATTTGGTTCTTACCATATACAGGATGTACTCGAAAGGAGGACTTTTGTAAAACTGGATAGTGCATATCATATTGAACTATTTGGCTAAGAAGATTTTGTAATAAGATAATATACAGTAACCGGCAGCCAAGTACGTACACGTTCGAACAGATTGAGTGTGCAACGATTTAAATGGTGGGCACTGGCGTCAATCTACAGTTTACAAGATCACACCTGCGTGCGCTGCAGACGGTTACTAACTTATTTCGCATGTAAACCCTGCCCTATATACCTAGTTGGCTGCCGGTTTCTCATTGATATTTTATCTCAATTAGGACTCGCAATGATTTGTTTACAGTGGCGGTTTTAACATGCTTGCCGCCCCGGCACTATTTTAAAATGCCGCCCCTACTCTTAAATAATAAAATTATATAACATAATATATACTCTACAAAAAATGTGTACCATCCCATCAAAAAGAATACTACTTAACGTTTTTTCATTAAAAAACAAAGCGGACAGGCGGCCGCCTTTGATCTTTGATTAAAAACATGGAACACAGGAGCAAGAGTAGACACATAATAAATATTACCCATTTTTTTAATGGCTTATTTATTACAATTTTCTTTAGTTCAGTTAAATCGTTTGAGAAATTGAGCGACTTTACTACATCTTTATAGTGCCCATTTCAAGTTTTTATCGGCATCAAACGAGAGGCGGTTTTTTATGCGTTTTATTATCAAGATGTAGTCAACTATAATTATTTATCAAACCCCAAATAATTTATTTTTTATTTCGTTAACGGACAAATGGTTTACGGTTTACTTGCTTAAATGAGATTTTGCCGCCCAGTGGTAAAACCGCCCCTATTTGTTTATCTTATAAACTTTATACAGTACGAACTCCATATTTTAATTATCTAATTATGTATTTTTATAACAATTTTTTATTTATAGTTTTTGACTTTTATTGGGTCTTAATTAAATATTTATTACAAATAATATTTGTTTTTAAAAACCAAGTCCGGTGTTCCAGTACACCTTGTATAAATGCTTTTTGTATTTAAAATAAAATCGAAACTTTATGTAAAGGTTCTTCATAAATAATTATAAACCACGTGACCACAGAATTGGGCAACTAATTCCACATTCATATTACATATGCAGAAAAACAAAATGCATACAGGCATTGCCTATTTTTGGTTTACGATTGTTTATGATGGCTTTGTCTATTGTCCTAATCTAAATACACGGAAATACTTGTAATAATAGGGTCATTCCATACATCAACATTTTGTTAATCTAACTGTGACGAACAGCAGAGGTTCTAATAAATAAATACAGCAAAAAAGTCTCGATACTTTATTATCTATTATTATTTATTTGAAATTTGCATTACAAATGAATATAGTAAAATAGAATCAATAATGATTAATATTAATCATGATAAAAATCAATTTTTCTGACTTATTGTGTAAACAAAATGATACGTACTTCCATTTGTAGTTGATTCTGATTTTATCAATATTTAATTTATTAAGAACTAAATAGAAATTAAAGTGTAAATAATAGATGCATTTTAAAGAAGTTAACTTTCTTCGTCCTTGGAATAACATTTTTGTAAGGAAACTTTTTTATAAAAAAAGTTTGACAAATGTAATATGTCCATTACCAGTAGAAGTCTTAAAAATGAATGTCCCTGAATAATAAAGTCATTTCTTAAAATTAAGGAAAAACTGTGCTTAAGTAAATTATTTTAGAGCTGTCACTTGTCTAAGATTGCTTATGTAAATAAGTAAATAATTATTTAATTCATGTTGAAAAAGTTGTCTTCAGTGAAAGATCCATTTTGCCAAATAGTCAGAAATACAACTTTCCCGAAACCGGGATATTTCAAACACCTTCCAAAATTGCCCATCCCTTCAATTTAATTATTGTGCATTTATATATTTGCATGGTTTAAATGTTAATAAATGGTTCTTCAAAACTGATGGTGTATTATTTTGATAATATAGTTTCCCAATTTTATTAAGCAAATAAATATTTATAGAATTAAGTAGTAGGTGGATAAATTGTGTATTTTGTACCGCCATAATTTTAAATGTAATAGTCCGATTATTGTGAAAACTCATTACGTTAGATCTGTTTTTAATTATACGCGTTTTAAAGAATATATTAAGTATATATTTGTCGTTTATTTTTTATAAACTCTTCTTCGATATCGAAGAGGTATAAAGGTTTTATATAATTGATTGTTTGCCAAATTAGCTGCATTAGCACAGTTTAAAAATAGTTGGTACAGCGACACATTTTTCTAACCTAAACCTAAAATTGGTGAGTATCGTCAATGTAAAGTTTAGTAGACATATGCGGGATATTTAAATTCGATTTAAGCGATAATCGCAAAAAATAGAAACCATTTCTATTTTTCAGCCCCCCAAATTTAAATTTTTTAGTTCTAAATAAGTCTGTCAAAAATATTACTCTGTCGCCAGCGCATGAACTTATTCCAGTGCCAGTGGTACGAACTAGCCATCCAGGAAAATTTTATATGCTCCTATAAAGTAACGTGTGACGTGATAGATTAGTTTTCGTTAGCGTATGCAAACAAAACGCTGATTTATGGTTAGGTAAGTAAATTTGATAGGTAATATACTTAAATATTTTATTTTTAATCGATTTGACATCTGTGAATCACCGGTTTTTTCATGCGCGGGGAAGTCCAGTAGTGTTTAGATTTATAAATCCATTATGTGGTGACGCAACGTAGCAATTATTTATTTGATACTTTTTTTAGCGTGAATCATGTTCATATATTCTTACTTAAATAAATATCTATACTATTTTAATTAAAAACAGTTCCTACTTGTTATCCATTTATTACATCGACCAAAGGTAAAATAAAACACCATACAATTCTTATTCGAATGAAAATAGTAATAATTCGAATAAATCTAAACTATTGAATAATTCAATAGTACCTAGGATACAACAACACAAGATATGATATCAAAGCGTTCAAATTTCGTCCGGTTTGCGCATGACGTCACACAGTGAGTAATTTTTAAAATCTATGTCGCGTATCGAATTTAATATCAAATTTTGTTAGTTAGGAACTCTGTTTTATGGCTTTTATTCATAATATAGGTTCACTGATTATAGTGTAATACTAAGTTAATGACGGCTATTTAAATTATTACATTTTAGATGAAATTTATTAGAGCCCAGAGATAACACTGATTATTACATTTGATATATTTTATGCAGAAATTTCTATATTATACGTGAATATAAGTATTAATAATACGAAATTAACTCCCAATTTATATTTTTCGTAGGCATGTATTTCGATTTGTAATTGTTGAATATGTCTGGCCCTACAAATTAATAATTTTGGGGTTAATTACTATTCGAAGTTTTCAAAATTAAAAAAATGGCAAGTCAAATGTAAAAAAGGATAAATTAATCATACATTCAATATATTTGATATTTAAGAATATTGAAGAATATTTTTACGTAAAAATACAGTGCGATCGCCAGACAGTAGGCAGTATATTAGAAAACTTATTTATAATTAATTTCTTAAAAATTGTTTCTTGCCGAAAGTTAAGTATATTAAGAAAAACCAGTTTTGACGTCAAATTTTACCTTTAATATGTAGGAAGTTAAAAAAATATAAAAATGTTAATAATTAAGGTAAAAAATGTAAATAAACTTTCTCTAAAAATTTTCTAGTTACTAAGAAAATTGATGCTAAATAGTGCATTGTGTGCTTAGTAGGAAAAATTTAACATTCCCGGGCAACCGTGCAGATTGCTTGTCGAGGCACAAGCAACACGGAGTTCGAAAATATGCTTTTACTACGATGGTACACATACAATTTTTTCTGAAACTGCGTTTCCATACACCCTGCATTTTTTTATTTCAGGGAAATAAAAAACGTTATATCGTGCGTAGAATCTCTTGATTGATTATCAACATCACAATCGTACACAGCACATCTCATTTTCGACGATTTTTTAACTTTTAAACCCAAAAATATCCGCAACAACTTGACAATTCTACCTGACACTCCCTGACAGCCGGGCGTTTAATGGCGTCCTAGCTCACCGACTGACGTCACGAGCTGCGCGATATCTTATCTCTTATTTATTGTATCATGCCTAGTACCCATCTCTAATTTAAACATTAAACAAAAGCACAGATTTATATCTGTGACAAAAGTTTACCTACCAAGTTAGATATTCTGTGATCAACGATTATTATTCGCGAAAATCACGTATCACTCGTATCACGAGATGGCGCTGAAAATTTAGTGTATGGTAGAATAACAATCTTTTGACGCATGACGCGTCTGTCAGTGTTTTGACATTTATGATAAAGTTAGAGGTTAATTTAAGTAACACTTTTTCTTTATTAAATTATCGTGTCAACCGTTTTATTAATTGATTGCATTGCTATATTGTTTATAAACTAGTTGAATATAATAACAACACTTTAAACGCACTTTTAATTTGAAAAATCACAAGATAAATTTAAGAAACCCGCCAACTGTCAGCACAGAATTATATAAAGGAACTGTTGAGTACTGACAGTTGTTCGTCTGAGTTCACTATCATATTGAGATTACGCCAAAAAATATAGATGTCGCCCACTCCTTGATTTTCGCGAATAATACGATGAGACGACCAATTTTTCAAAATAATGAATAAAATATCCAAATCAAAAGTGACAGCTAAATATTATTCTTAAATGTCAAATGTTTTTTACCAATAGTTGAATTGACGTGTTTTTACTTTTGTGATGTAAAATCGTAATTAGTAAAATTTGGAGATAAAATTTATTTCATTAACCATTGCTGCTGCTACTGTTCTCTTCTTTCTATATTAATGGGGATGATGAAATGGTGAAACGGCTTTGGAATTTTTAGATTAATGTTCTGTAACCGAACTAACCGAAGTGTAGAAATCCTGACGTCATAGGATTATTAACCAATTAAAGGACATTGGTAACATACATTTGCCTAGAAGTTAAAATTTCAGGGTTCTCAACATAACAGTCATCACACTTTTTAGACAAATGACAAATGTTGTCTTTCAATGGCGCAAGATGTATATAGCAAAATGGCTGAGGATCAGTGGATGTTAAATGAAGATGGTTATTTAAATGTGGACACAGACGTAAAGGAAATCATTTACCATCCTTCTCTTAATGTTATTTTAATATGTACCAAAAGTGGAGTGGTTCGTGTTCTTGATGTAAACTCAGGTGTCATTCTCCAGTCCAGTTATCTTTCAGGTAAATAGGTTTTCCTTAATATAACGTGACTAAATTGCAGTAAATCATAAACTAACTTTATAATTTTAGCTTTAAATCAGAATGAAGTTAAGTGTAAATACATTCCTCTAGTGGACAGGATATTGTTTTCGGATGGCCAAGCATTAGGAGTTAGGTCCGATTACAATGGAGTTTTATTACTTGACAGTATTCTTCAGAAGACTATTAGTGATGGTAAAGATGAAGTAAAGTTAGAGCTGCCACTTTCAGAGGTACATTTATGACCAACAGCACGGAAAATATGTTTACTTATTTTATTTTTGTAGGCTGTTATTTTAAAGCAGAGCCTGTCTACTGCTAACATAAATGGCATTGAACAGATTATAAATGAGCTTACAAATGTCATTTCCAATGCCCAGAAGCAGTACAAGAAAGGCATTAAGGCCCAAAAGGTAAATTGTAAAAAATATTATAGACAATAGATGATAATAGTAATGTATGTAAGGTATATAAGTTAACAGCTAGACTTGAAATATCAGCACCTTTGTTCGTAAGAAAAAATCTTACTACTAAACATAAGAAAAACCAACTTTTTGAGACTTTTTTTTTCTCTAAATTGTCGAAAAAATGTAAATAAGTCAGTTAAAAAGTAAAACTAATTTTATAAACACAATGCACACACTATATTATGATAAAGGTAAGCCACATTTATGGTCATAAAAGAAAAGACCTGTTTGGTAATGATAAATCACTACGTTTGCTTTAGTTAACAAAGAAACAGGAGGCAATAAATGAACTTGAAAACAAGTGTTTAATTGGGATATTTTCCTAATTATTTTTTTTGTTTGACAATCGAAAACCAGATAGAAATATAATGGGCACGTTTTTTATTTCATTATATTTTCTTCAATTGAATGAAAATTAATTAAGAAAAAAACTTTTATGGCATTAAGCGCATATTCAAATAGGGCACTAAATGTGGTGACTAATAACTATTATATTTAGGATAAATATTTTATACTTTATCGGCTTTCACATATGTTGTTTATTTTTTTTTTTTAATTTATGAAAAGGATCTATAGCAGTTAATTTGTCCACCTTACCTTCTACATAATTTTATATCATCATTATGATGCATTCTAAACTCATGTTTAGAATGTTTTGAAACTAATTTGTCGTTTGTACTTAGCGATGTATTAAAAAAAGTTTCAATCGCCTTTGACTTGAAATAATTTTATGATGTGATGTATCATATTTTTTTATATGATATAAAGTCATTAGACGACAGAAAGTTGACAGTTTTCGATAAGTTTACTGTTGGTATTATTAGCAACGAATGGAAAAAAATTCCATTTTTCTTTTTCTATTTGGTGAATATATTTAAAAAGAGGATGCAAAAAAATAGAGAATACATCTCGCCTAAATACTCTGTCCAAATATGCTGAACACCTGTTGATATGACAAACTAAAGCTGCTTTCGTTCGTGCTAATCATACGTGAACAAAGTAATCATGATTCATATTTACATGTTCGTTTGTTCTGATTTGTTTTCTCCCTCTCTTGTTTTTAGAATCATGTTCAGCAATCCCCTTGCCCCTTCGAATCATGGTTTTTTCGTGTTCGTTTTTAAGTAATCATCTACTTATAACCTCGAAATTATTTGTCATTTGTCAGTCAAAGCCTTAAAATAAAAATGAATGATTCTAGACATGAAGTAGAGCTTGTACATCCTACTAATGGTACTAAATTTAATGTGTTCTTAACAGAATGCCATAAAATACAGATTTTCTGTGTCTTGTATCATGCACCATGATGATTGTGGTTATGTTTTTGTTTTGTATTTGGATCGTCGGATCGTGAACGTAACTTTTATGTAGGGACGCGTTCGATTGTTGACACTGTCGTAATCCATGATTAAGAAAACTTAGATTATGTTCACGTGAACAGTGATTTACTTTTCATACACGAACGAAAGCAGCTTAAAAGCTACTGTTCTAAGATTTTATAAGATGCAAGCAACAATAGCTCATGAGATTTTTAAATGTATTTCTCAGCAATAAGCTACTCTTGTAGTGTGCAATAGAATCCAGGATCATTCGGCCTGTAATTTTAGCAACAAAAAGATACTTGTTTATAATATGTTAAAAATGATAGAATGGAATCCTGTGTAAAGATATATAGATAAATCGTCCTAGAGGAGAGTGATATCTCAATTAAGACGGCTATAATTATTTATTTGCGCCTTTTGTACAATAACAAAGTCAAGTTCATTATTATTATAACTAAATCATTATTGGTAACTAAATATACTCTGGCTAACGAATGTTAGTCGTTGCGTCACGACTGATTGAATGTATCACAGACATTGCAATCTAAATGCTGTCTTTATTCAACGCGCACTGTTTATCAAACTGAAATAGGCCCGAACGTCGCCGGCATAACGCCACCTACTGAACAGAAATGCGTCTCTCGCACGCTATGCGTTAGACAAAGGTGGATGCAAGTTTGTCTGAGCGTTTACGACGCGGTACTGGTTTCACTCATAGACGTTCCTTTGTGTCAAGAATAAGCATGCTATATTTTTACAGTATACAAACAAATTTGAGGTCCATATAAAATAAATTGTTATTTTCAACATCTATAAGATTAATTTTGCAGTTTTGGACAATAATATTTTTTTTTACTAATATGAGATTGTAAAGGTTAATGAAATATTTTGTAAGTCGAGGATGACAATCATATCATCAACTTTTCATCGCCGGCACTGGTATAATCGGCCGCCTTGGCCCGTACGATCACCAGTGATGACGCAACGACTAACATTCATTAGCCAGAGTATAACTACATTGATTACTGAATTCCCAATATTCTGATAGGTGAATATGCTATTCCTAAGCAAACAGTTGAATTTAAATACTGCTATTAAAGAAAAGTCTCATTTTTGAGAACACCCTGTAGTTCTAATGGTTTTATAATTTAATGCGCATTTTCAACCCTCATTAACTGTATTTTTGTTAAATTACAAAAAGGAAAATGTATCAAATAACTACAGCAGATTTTTTCCCGATGTTAAATAAACAATCAAAAACAAATTAATTTTTATATAGTGATTATATATATATATTTAAATCTTCTAGTAATATTATTCAACAAATTAAGTAATGCCTTTTTAACTATGATTCTAGTGGAATACAGTGTGCCTAGAACTGCCGTTAGATGATTTACGTGCAGCAACCGCAAACACTGTCACAGATTTACTTGGGAAAAATCAGCACACCCCAGAATTAGGAGTAGCGTCTGCAGTTCAAGAAAGACTATCCGAATTAATGGACGAACAGGTTAATGCATCTGATAGAAAATCAATGGCTAGTGAATCTAGAAGGAGAGAAACTTTTTCCCATTGGCCACACATGGATTACAAGTACGTACAAATTATTTTTACGTGGATAATTCAAGTAACTTATGCAAGACCGGATTATTAAGTATTAATAGCAGGACTTAGATCGTCTATTGACTTGTTCAATATTATTTTTTACTAATATACCGTAAGGACAGATTAGAGAAAATAGATGTGTCACTTTTGAGGGTGCATCTTTGATGTTTTGTTCTGATTTCATTTCGATTTTTTTATATCATCCTTGACAAAAAGTTAAACAGGTGCCACTTTTCCAAAACTTATATTTATAATTTATTATTAAAAGTATCAAGGAGACCAATTTGAAAAGATGTCCTATAAGATAATACCATTAGATTTAAAATTAACATTTTATCATCTTTTAATAATAATAATAATATTTATTTGTGGAAAATTTTGTTTACAACATTGCGTACAAAAATACTTAATTTATTTACAATGATAATGTATAATCAAAAACTGTTAATTTTCTTTTAATGTTTTTACAGCAGATGACAAGCAAATAAAAAAAGTTGTTAGCGATTGCTCCAGGTTAAAATTTGATTTTACCTAAATAAAATAAATTTAATTAAACATGACTTTTTTGTATGTTTTAAAAATAATCACGTCTTATTATCTTTTTAAACTTAATTTAAGAGAAATTTAATGTTGTGCTTGAAATCAATTGTTAATCGGGTAATAAAAGAAACATTTTGACTAATGCAGACATGTAAATAAAAACAAGAGAACGTTTCGGACTCCCATTACTGTTAACTTTTGTTTGCCCGAACCTTTAAACTGGTAATCTCCTATCTCGATAGAGTTTCTCTTTTCAACTGATTTATCGGTTTCTAATCTGTGGTAGAGATCTAATTAATGCGGCTTGTTCCAGATGGGCACTGCCCGATCAAATGGCCCAAGCTGGCTTCTACCATCAACCAAATTCATCTGGAGATGATCGTGCAATGTGCTTCACATGCACGGTATGTCTGGTTTGCTGGGAACGAACTGACGAGCCTTGGAGTGAACACGAACGCCATTCTCCAAATTGCCCATTCGTTATTGGAGAATATACTCAAAATGTACCCCTGTCTGTAACTTATGCAACGAGCCCAGCAATAGATGCAACTTATAGAGGTCTTAATATAAAAGTTTTAGGAAATAGTACAATATCTACTTTAATACCTACTGCCAATTCAGACGGACTTATATCAGTGTTTGATGTTTCCGGAAAAATTAGAAGAACACATTCCTTCTATGTAACTCAGTTTGATTCGCATATCTTGGAAAGATTTACGCAGGATTTCGGCACTCCTGGATTTTGGACTGGAGGCGAGGAGAGTAAGTAATTTCTTGTAATTAAATACAAAAGATCTATTTCGTTGTATATAGTTAAGTAGTTGTTATACCTATATTAGAAACCAGTGAAATAATTTGTGATCCCTAAACATCTGTTTATGAATTGCTACAAGTCGGTGATTAAATTTATTTTTACAGAAAAATATCCTGTCGAAAAGAAAATAACATCATTATGCATTCTTAGTGACAAATCGCATACGGTGAGTAGTGGGACAAAGTTGCCAAGACCTACAATAATATGTGGACTTAAAATTAAATGTCAATCTGAGAAAATTGTGAGCATTCAGCCAAAAACATCAAATGATACAAATGAAAATGACATACTTGCTCTGGAGTCACATCAAGGTCATAGTCGACTTTATTTAGTGGTTTATGATTTTATGTACAGTAAAGAACAAGAAGAAGCCGAAAATGAAGTCAAATATGATAACAATTCTTTACCCTATAACCCCATAGAGAAAAGTAATTTAGCAGTGGAAAATGAAAAGCTGTCGAACTTGTTGGATAACTTAGACCCAACCGAACTAGAATCGGAAGACTTGCCTGGATACAATTTAATGAAACAATTGTCATCGTTTTACAAAACCTTGATACCAGGAGAGAGCGATGAGGTTTTTTTACCCCCTGCTGTTACTCTGAAGAAATCTCACACTGGACCACGCGTTTTAACGTATGATGAATTTAACAGCACCAAAACGGATTCATCTTCCAGCAATTTTAATCTCCATCCATTAACAAATGGACAGATAAACAGTTCGGAAAGTAGTGATTTGAGCATATCTGACCATATTACAGAACTGAAGAACAATCAATCCAGTAAGAAGCTAAACTACTCACGCGCAGTTCAGTGTATTAACTTACCAGAACAGTGTAGGGACTGTAGCGACCTGGAGATAACGGAGATTTTTGCTACACCTGACGAAATTCATGTTCTGGTTGTGGTTAAAAGTTTGTTTGCTTCCAAAAGTTTTCTACTTCTGTACTCTATTGATGATTCAGATAAGATGATTAAAATACATGAAGATCCTGTAGCGGTTAGGGAACTGGCTGGCTTTGAGAAACCCGTTGAAATAAATTTGTTACCGACAGTAGATAAAATTGGCAACTTTTCTAAACATTCATCTGTTAGTGGTGTTGATGGCAATGTGGTGTTGGTATGTGTGGACGGTGCCGTGAGAATCGTGGACTTGTCTACGTTGAAGACGATCTGCTTTGCCAAAATCGAAGACGAGAAGTTTGTATCCGCCGCCTATTGCAATAGTAAGTTGTTTCAATTTGTATTGTAGATATTACTGCTTAATATGTTTGTTACCAAGAACTTTTTTAAGAAACTGTATATCGGATACGTATCGGCTGTCAATCAGTATGTGTCATCTATTTTCCATAATAATACGATGCCGTTTTCTGAGTACTTTGCCAATTGGTAGACACGAAATATAAGCATTTCTTATAGACCTAAATTTATTATTGGCATACTAGGAAATGTAGCATTCGCAGGTTTTGAGGCTAAATATTTCCGGATATAATGTTGATGAAACTATATTTTCAGAACAATAAAATTTAAACTTTAAACAATCCTGGTGGACGTATAATCTGCAAATTAATTAATGTTTAATGTTTTTAAACGCTCCAACATAAAGAAAATATTTCAGCAAATTAATTAATGTTTAATGTTTTTAAACGCTCCAACATAAAGAAAATATTACTAACAGTTGGTTTATAATAATATTTGTTTACTTACCGATGAAAAGTAATGCCACTTTCCTTTGCAATGTGCGATTAACCACACGATATGCAACTAATCATAATAAAGCCATTATATGTCCAAATTCTCTTAATTCCGCACAAAACACGCACACACGAATAAATACGATCCTTGTAAATCGTTTAACACAAAAGCCAAACTCAACAAAAAGATGCTGACACCACAGACAGAACAGGTTAGGTTTCTGACGCTTCAAAACACAAAACTGACGTGCAAAAAGTGGTTTATCAAATATGGCCGAACGAGAACTTCCGTCGTTCGAATTATTGCCTACCTCCTTTAGATATTTACTCACTGAACGTAACCTTAAATTTTTAATATTTGCAAATTTAATTTCAGTTTTTAATTTAATTTTTGTAGTTTTAACTTAGGTCCATTGTAACATTTAAAAACTCACAAAGTAGATTTATAAAGTCTCAATATTGTAGATTATTAAAATTAGACTGCTAATCATAAAGTCCGTTTCTTTTCTATAATACTCTTCAAGGGCATATTTTTATGGGAAACGTTGCGTTCCTGGAAGTTGCACTTTACGCCCACATAATTGGGCTACTTTATGTACATTATTATTAAATAGACTTTAACGCCCAGTCGTGCATAAAACATTTTACTTATTAGTTGTTCATATAAGGGCATAGGGCATTCTACATTTCTTAATTTTTTTTTCTTGGTTTTATATTGTCCTTGGGTAATTTCCATCGTTTATCGACATTTGTCAATTCAGAGGAAAACGAAAATTCATAATATTTGCAGTTTGATTAACCAAATATGGAAAGTAAATCTTATTTCGCAAAACCAGTAGCAATAATAAGGAATTTCTGAGAGGAATAGACTTATATTGTCATTCATATCCGGAAATATCCACATATATTTTTTATCTATTTCGTTAGTATGACTCCTAGTTTTATTGCAGTTTTGAAATCTTTTTTGAATTGTTATCTAGTTTTCTGTTATCTGTAAATAGTCGTTGATATTGTATTACATTATCTGCAATTATTTCCGTTTGTATAGTCTGTGAATGTCATAGTTCATAATTTCAGTATAAAACTATCTTTTCGATATCATAATGTATTTGGGTTTTATTGTAACAAGTTTAATGAAACAGATATTGTACTGATGAAGAGAGGACTAAGAAGAAAACATTGATATAAA
This sequence comes from Rhagium mordax, assembly GCA_963680705.1. Lineage (NCBI taxonomy): Eukaryota > Metazoa > Arthropoda > Insecta > Coleoptera > Cerambycidae > Rhagium > Rhagium mordax. The sequence continues at coordinate 11,836,939 of OY796657.1, forward strand.
TTCTTCAAGCATTTTATTAAAAAACTCTTAGCATAGTCACGCCGACTATTCATAAACTCCGTATAAATATGAAATGATTTGGTCATTTTCGTAAAATGTGTCTTAAATTGACAAACTTCAAAATTGAGGTGAGGCTCATAGACAAATATATACACGAATAACTTATTGTTCTAGTTCTATAAACGGTCTTAAAAATTGCTTTTCCCAGTAGGTCCATCTGGACAGTCAATCCTGTATAAATTCTTTGCTTTTATGAGCTAGCCCCTATTATTTCAGTGACCTATTTGTATTAAAAAACGTTAACATTATTTCCTAATAGAATTATTATAATCACAAAAATCTTACAAATAGGAGTACTGATATTAATTAATTGTTAACAGTGACACAAATCTAAAAAATGCTATACAAATTAAAAACTTGTATCTTTTGAATTATATAGCTTAGATTAACATTATTGAACCTACTGCAACGTTATTCATTTAACCATTTAACAATATATTAAAGAAATTCGTTGTATTTTTAGGCCTGGATAGATTATGCGCCTCAACAAAAAAGGGCTCTCTCCATTTCTTTGCGTTAAATGACACTGACAATGAATCGAGTGATGACCATGAGGAGGATGACTTCTTTGGACTAAATATGGATAGTTCCATTGCGATATCCCAACAGCTGGACTCTCTGGACAACAGCGAAGTCATAAATTGCTTTCAAGAGCCTCCTGATGTAATATCATTGGCAGATTTGAAAAATTTTAAGTTGCTATGTGATTTTGAGCCTCTCAAAACGAGTTATTGTGTTGTTGTTCCCCCGTGCTGGAGTGAATTTCAACAGGCTCAAAGACAGAGAAGGCAACCCCAAATTTTGAAAAATGAAGGCGAGCAGCATACGAAAACTTGGCGGCTGCAAACCGATACCACAACTTGGGATGAACATATTTTTGAAATAACTTTACCGAGTTCCACTTTACTAGGTCATGTCGATGTACATTTTTCCTTACAACCATCCACCACCCTGCCTCACGTGGAAGTTACACTTTTAAGGCAAAATAAAAGTGGCATAGGACATAATCGTGATGTGCGTTTTTCCGTGGATGAAACTGTTACAATCGACATGTTGCAGTGGGTGGATAACCCTGTTATATCACAGGAATATTTACGAGCTCATAATGCCGACATTCTAGCGGGTCCAATAAACATAGCTACCCACTTGGACTTGACAGAACAAAGTGGCATAGTAACGCTAACTAGTCCAAAATTATATAAATCTAAAATACGAAACCTACTTCTTCATATTAGGGCGGTGTATTCTAAAGATGACACAAACAAAAATGGTAACAAAAATAGGAAATTTGAAAACAAGAATTCTAGCCTAAATGTTGATAAATTAGCGTTATCGTCTACATATAAGACAGACTTTTATATGGGTTGTGATGTTATACACGAGTTAAGTTTAACATTATATAGCTTGAAACATACCGATATTCCACACGAACGTACTCAGAGAAATTTAATGTTGGAATCGAACGTGTTTATTCAGTCGCTTATCGTTACTGCCGTTAACAACACAAGCAATGAAATAGTGGGTATTGTGTTGGATATTCTTGACTGGATTGCATCGATAAGGCTCAGTAGGAACAGGAGTAATAATGGTGCGCCTCCCAATCATCAGCTGGAATTCGTTAATATAATAGAAGAGAACCTGACGGAGCTCCTCCATCATTGTGTATTGTTAGGCGGAAGAAGTATTGCCCACAAATGTATGAGATTAATTATGACGTGCTGCAGGTATGTAACAAAAACTTAATTTTGAACAAGATACCATAACCAATCGTAATCATACGATTATTAAAATGATAATTTAAATCGTAATCATAATAGTAGCAATCGTTGCATCACTAAAATGCACTAAACATTTATAAACCCAAATCACGAAAGAAGACCGTTACGTCATCATTATAATTCATGTGAATCAAATCAGTACTGCTTTAGTCAAGTTCATGCTTGTTGAAATGACATCCGGATGTAAACAAACTTTAAACGTCAAAACAGAACATAACCTACAATTTGTCTGTTAAATGTCAATAATTTAACGATCTCGCCTGTATTTAAATTTGGACTAATTTTATATTATCGAGGTTTTTATATATATAATTTGGCAAAATGCAGATGTTTTAAAGATTAACTATCGTTAGGTCTATAAAGAACTGTTTTTAATATGCAAAAATCAATGGAATAAGGAAAACGGTAACAATCAAACTCAAAGATAAACAAAATCAAATTTGACAACTGGCTGACATGCAGAAACAGGAAACTATGAAACATGTGACAACGGCACTAGTCAAAAGCGTTCGATCAGTTGAACGAATTCTCGCTTGTTACTGAGACGTACGAAATCGGGCCCTCTGTTTCTTTTTCGTCAAGGAGGTTAAGTTTTCGTATAACGCATCTACAACGTCAGTCAGATATATTAACAGTCACATATAATGGACTTCCTTTCCCTGTCTCTCTCGTTTTACTATTTTGTAAACAAAGATCGTTTGAACAGCATACGTTGAAGATTAGAAATTAATTTGCTACGTAACGGTCATCTCTCGTGATTTGAATTATAGTTCTTAGTAAGTAGTTTTACATCAATCTAGTTTACCCTTCATATTTGAGATTTTATTTTTTGTTTTACCAAATTTTTTAAATAAAATTTTGACACAAAATTTATTTTAATTTTACACAATTTTGTTTCAGTGGCTCAGATAAAATAAGCCCCACATTTGGCGAAACGTTCTCATCGTCGGTCTTGAATTCCCTCTTCTCTATATTGGAGTCTATAAACAAGGTGAAATCAGCCTCCGGACTTCAGTGGATTTTCTCATTACTTTTAAAAGCGTCAACAAAAGACAAGGAAAAGTTAATAGCCTCCAAATGTATATCGCTATTAAGTAAAATATCAAACGAACTTGTCAAAAGGACAAATCCTTATCATTTATTACTACGTGGAAGGTATGGATTGTACGGTACTCCGCTTGAACCAGAACTATTTGATATCGAACCTCCACCTTACGTGAAAGGAGGTAGCACATCAACATATCTGCTTACGTCAAACCCAAGCACTATTTCTACGGATAACACGACACCTAATGCTGAATGTTTTACGAATTACTCGTTTAATAAGGAGAGCATCAGCCCGAAAGATGTGCTGTCGACTACAGACACCAAATTAAAATACAAAAATGTTGCTTCTCTTAAAATAATCAGAGGTCTGATAGAAACGGAACCGCTACATTTTACTTGTGTTTCGGCCAGTGAAGGTACCAGAGTAGAACGGGCAGATGCGAGCAGTACTACGTCGGCGATTAATAACGTTCTACCTTTTCCCATTTCTTCGTCGGGTCAAGGTCCGTCTAATAAAAAGGAGGATTTGCAACAACTTCTGCACAATTATGTTGAGAAACAAGTGAACGAACAAGTCAAGGCCCTCAACAATAGATTGGAAACGGGAACCAGCTCATCAGCGGAAGCAGGGCATAGTAAATGGATCGTACACATGTTGTCGGAGGCGGAAGACGCTATGGACAGGAAAATTGGTAAGAGTTAGTATTTATTTTTCATATTGCAATTCAATACAATCAATTCGATTCAAATCCCTAATACAAATTTTTTCAGATGCAATATACCAAAACATTTCGAAAACTTTGGAAAACTATGGCACCAGCAAAACTCTTTTGCCACCAGAAGAAATAACTCCTTCATCCAGTCAATGCGGGCACCTTCCTTGGCAACAACTTCTTGTAGTGCCACCAAAGCAAGTGATTGTTGTCGAGAGAATGCACTCGGGCGCCAGAAGACATGTTACGTTAGATTTTGGAAAGCCTATTTTACTCACCGACGTTCTCATACCATCTTGTTCCGATCTAGTTACTGTCAGTATTGATATTTGGTTAAGAGGGGAAGATGTAGATGAAAAAAGACTTGTAATAGCCACAGATATTGGTACAAGAAATTTGCTGTTGAGTGATCTGCAACCACCTCCGCTTTTTAGATACATGAAGGTAAGAATTTTTGCGATTATAGCGTAAATTAAAAAATTGGCAAATTAGCGTACGTAACTTTCAAATGTATTTGTCTCTTAAAAGTACAATTGTACTAAACTTAATTAGATCTTTCATGCCCATTACTAATATTTAACAGTTATATCCAGTGAAAGTGGGGATTGGTTGGGATATTTAAGTATTGTTTATGGTATAACTCGATTATGAAAGATAGATTTCTGAAATTCGGAATGTGGGGAATAGGTAAAGCTAGAATCTGATGCAATTATGCACAATCATTTCTACCGGTCTAACCGGAAGTAACACTTAACTTATTTTCGTTTACAAAATGCAATTGTTTTCCATGAGTTTGTAAAAATGCAAAATCTACTTCTTTAAGGGCCGGTCTTTTCATCTCCAGTTACCTTTACCCGACATTTATTTACCTAGGATACAATTGTTACAACAATGAAAATCAACAACTTTAACTGCCGGATAAAGTTAACGGATAGATGAAAAGATTGGGCCTAATTAAGATTTTATGTATATGGACTGACAAAAAACGTGCCCATGTTTCAAATATCCAACGACTACTTTCTAAAAAATTAAAAAATAAAATTCCGCAAAGGCCTAATTGTATTTTTCAGTTTTTCCACATTTTTGACGCCATTTTCTAAACAAATGCCAACTTAACATATTGATGAAATCAGAATTTCATAACCTCTTTGTTCATAAAAAACAAAAAAAAAAAATGTAAAAATATACAGGGCTTAGTTATATGCCATTCACACTTTATTTAAATTCGGGTAGGCTTTGGAGAATCTGAATCCTGTTGGTATGAATAACAGTTTTAATTATTATTAGGTTATTATTTATTAATGACTTATCCAATCCATATCCAATTATAAACAATGCGTTTAGCAAAGAAAGAAAGAATTGTAAAAATATTGAGGTTATGTTGAAATGTCAAAAATATAATATAACCGCAAATTCAAATTAGTTCTACATTGTTGCCAGAATGAAACCTTACTACCTACTTGATAGTGCTGGCTAATGGCTATTGATAAGAAAAAGTGAAAATACGGTTTTTCATTTTGTTTTTATCTGAGGCTTCCCTTTATTTTTCTATATCGATACTTGTGTATATTATATACACTTCTCCAAGAAATTAACGCACCATCATAAAATAACCAAAAGTTTGAAGTTAATTTTTGTCTAGACCTCTTGTCCGATTTCAATGATTTTTTTTTGTATGATAGGCTCTTTATTCATGAATGTAAATGTAATTTTATTTTTTCAGAGAATTTTTTTTTTATTGATTACAGGGTGTAACAATAATTGAGACGTATTTTTTCCATGAAATTTGTAACGCCCTGTGAAGTTCAACAGTTACACTAGCAACTTAGAATCCATATCTTACTCTAGACTTATCTTTTCTTAACATTCTCTTTTTTTATTCGCTTTATTATATTTATTAGTATAGTACAAGAGAAACACAATTTTATAGCATAAAGTAGCTTGCTTTGGAAAACACAAGAAACGTGTAGGCTAATGTGGGGATAACCATGTTTATTTTCAATATTTTTATCAATATGGAACGTGAAACTCGAAAACTTACTGGTGAAAAATGTGCTCAAGCATTAATATTGGTTGAAGTAGGTTGGAGTTATCGAAGAAGCAACGATTTAATGTGGCTCATACAAATAGTCGTCATTAATAGAAGCCTTACAGCTGAGTGGTACATATTAGACGACCATGTGGTTTCATATGCGCCATAAAGGGCAAGGATTTATGTTAATGCAGAATAATGCAATAATTGCTCGAGTTGTGCAATATTATCTGGAAGAAGTTGGAATTAACACCATGGAATAGCCAGCCAAAAGCCCGGACTTAAATCCATTGGAAAACCTCTGGGATAAACTTGGTAGAAAATTGAACATAATCAATTAGACACCTTGATAGATGTTGGAAAATTGGGTCAAATTTGAGACGAATTGAACCAAAATGAAAAACGGTCGCTTATTTTAAGTATGAATCGGCGTTGCCAAGAAGTTATTCGAGGCAGAGGTGGAAATACTCGCTATTGATATCCTTTTTTGCATTTTGTTAATTTTCATTTAATTTTTTTTTTGATATTACCTCAAAGTAAAAACTTGTTACGCTATAAAATTGTGTTTCTCTGGTACCAATAAAGATAATAAAGTAAATCAAAAAAGATAATGTTAAGAAAAGATAAGGTAGTACGATATGGATTCTAAGTTGCTGGTGTAACTGTTGAACCTCACAGGGCGATACAAATTTCATGAAAAAAAAACACGTCTCAATTAATTGTTACACCCTGTAATCAATAAAAAAATAATTATCTGAAAAAATTGAATCACATTAAATTCTTGAATAAAGAACCTATCATACAAAAGAAAAATCATCGAAATCGGACAAGAGCTCTAGACAAAAATTAACTTCAAACTTTCAAACTATTGGTTATTTTATGGTGGTGCGTTAATTTCTTGGAGAAGTGTATATACAGGGTGTTCTGAAAAACACTAGCATAAATTCAGGGACTGATAGAATTTCAAAAAATATTACAATTTGTTCCTATGAACCATGGGCGTATCTTTTTCCGTTTTCAAGATACAGGGCGTTAAAAATAATTTTTTTAAATCTAGTTGCGGTCTTATCTTTCACAAAATTCGACTAAATGAGCTGAAATTTTGCTATGTGAGGTTTCTGGGGATGCTAAATGCTCTGGTGTTATTAATTTTTGGCTATATCATACAGTACAGTACTCCGTGGGAACATTTTAGGTCCTAACTTTTTTGAGATTAATCTTTTTGCCCCTTTTGTCACTTGCTTTTATGGCAAATTTTATTCTAAACAAAAAAGGTGCTCTTGTAAGAAGTGCTAAAATTTGCCCGTTTTCGAGAAAAACCAGGCATAGTGCACCAAAGTCAAGCAGCTGGTATCCAAAATTGTTGGTTTTTATTTCAAATAGGCTTTGGCACCTAGTTGTTATTACTATTAGTTTCATTAATAAAACTCAAAATAGTTAGTTTTTCTGGAAAAGTTTAACACATACTGAAATAACTAATTATTACTAACAGAAAATTAAAATTTAAGGAAAATTATTAAATTATTTTCAACGCCCTGTATCTTGAAAATGGAAAAGATGGTTCGTGGTTCATAGAAACAAATTGTAATATTTTTTGAAATTCTATCAGCCCCTGAATTTATGCTAGTGTTTTTCAGAACACCCTGTATATTAATTAAAACATTATTTAAATTTTATGTTCACATAATTAATTTCCAGTTTTGTAAGTACATATAAGTATTATGTATTTACTATATCTAACGTTAAGTAAACATGTCACTCGTATGTATGTCCTTCGTTACCTTGGATTTACTATAGTAACCTAGTACAATCATCGTTTTTGTTTTTTCCAGATAACGGTTGTTGGTAGGTATGGTATGTCGACAACAAGATGTAGAATACCCTTGGGTTATTTTTATGGTCATATTGTCGTCTTGCCGGAAGAAGTACCCCCGGAATTAGCCTCAAATACGATGAACCTGGCTTGTACAGATCTAGAGAAGCAGTTGAATATTTTGTCCAAACTATTTGAGGATATTAGTTGTCGATACAGCTTGGCATGTTCGAAACTTAAAGAATTGTTACACCCGTTTTTGGTTGCCGATATGAAGAATGCTGTACATCTGTCTACGTACATGAACATTATGAAAGATAGGAATATGAATATCACCAATGTGGAGCACAACAAAGTTTTTAACGCTTATCAGGTAAATTTTTAATACCTAGCTAGCTACTTTACAGTATAAGATTTTTCGTACGATAGCAAGTTTATCAATACTGTTTTATTGCAGGAAACTATTACTTACCAGCATCAACTCAACACCATACGAAATGTGATGGCACGAATTGAGGGAAGCATCTCTGGAAGTGTGCAGTGTCAAAAACCCAATTGTATACTTAGCATCTCCACAGACAAACTAACGTCAGTAGCAGAAGGCCTCTTGGAAGTTCTATTATCAGTCGAAGCTACGACTGACATCCAGCTTGATGTGTGCCAACAATTTTTCCAAGGTCTTTGCGTCTCACAGTCCTCTAGATTACAGCTCCTAACGGCTATATTTCTGGAAAGGTCATGTGGCCGTACAATATTCTGGGGTAATTTCTTAGCAGACACCCTGGCAGAGATGTTTTCTAGTTCGTGCACATTAAAATTCCCTCAAGACCGTCTGTTTATTCTGCTGGCCTACTTAAGTCGGAAAACTTCTGAAAAAAGCGCAGTGATTGATGCCGCACTTCGAGTGGTTTCAAGTACGCTTCAACCCTTGTTCCACAACAGAAAATCACTTTTGGCTATAACGGTTGATTTACCTTTATTGTCATGGCTTTTGATGTATCTCTCATTGCAATTGTCCCTAAGTAGAAGCCCTACGAGTTCGATGAATAGGTGGAATTGGGTTTTGGGAGAAATGGTTGGGAAATCTAATGTTGATAGCTCAAAGAGTAACAGTAGAAAAAAGTCGGGTAAAAGAGTGGCACCCACCTGTACGAATTCAAATTATATCTCGCCTGTAAGTATCGCAGTGTGGAACAATAATAGCAAATTTGCTTTTATAAAAATCAATTAAATTACTGAAATAAATATTGAAAGCTATTATTTCTGACTTCAAAATAGGCTTTAAATGAATGAAATTTTCGCCGGGAGTTTTGTATTTAATAGGGTGTTTAAGTTTGCACGAATATTCAAGAAATTCATTTTGGTTTCTCAGTAATGTTAACTAATGATCAGAAATAACAAAATGCTAATTTCAATCATATAGAATCATAGAATATGAAGGCAATAAGTAACAACTTCATTTTTAAGCCCTATTTTGTTCAAATAAAGTTCATACTTTTTTCTTCTCATCCTGTATTTGTTTATTTCAAGTCGTTGCAGAGAATTTTACCAAAAAAAAAAGCATGATATGATGAGTCGGTTTGCAACACACCATGTATTTTTTCAATTCAAACAAATTTAGCTTTAGTTGACCTTAAAAAATTCAAAATACGCTAAAATTGATTCACATTTATAGGAGTTTTCAATATTTGAAATTGTTTTAATTTTATGGCCGATCCATTTAAATTTTTGAGTGGTTTGTAAGAGTAATAGCTCTTTCCTTTTGAATTATGTATCTTGAATAAATGCTGGTTTCTTTCCAGAGCTACTCCAGTATAGTTATGAATTCCCAACAAGCATACCAAACACAGTCAAAATTAATAGCGGCATGGCAAAACCCTGTACCCTCGATAAAAAAAGAGACGTTGAGTAAACTAAAGTATTTTAAAAAAAATTTTGACGCCAGCAAGCCCAAGGACAGCAAGGAAGCGGTCACTGAGCGACCAATTATTTCTACAAAACTGCCGCAGTTCATCGACACCACACATTGCTTAACAGTTGCGAGGGGATTGTTGAAATTGATATTGTCCATGGATCATTCTGGTACTGCAGATATGATGTTGCTTTCTTTCAAAGTGAGTACTATTAAAATGTAGCAATTTTTGTTTGTAACCAAAGATGGAGGTATATTCAAATAAGTTATTTTAAATTAACGTTGTTAGAGATGTGATGAGAGATTCACAACAAACTCCTAAGCTAAGTACTGAAATTTTGTTAAAAATTCATAAAACGCTTTTCTGTTTTTCCGGCAGTGGACTTATGTCGAGGATTTTAAATAGAACCCTGTATTTATGTCATCTAGGCTGCCATTTTGAAAACAAATTGCGACTTGTGATATCATCGAAAAGGGAATTGTAGCCTTATCGAATGATCAGAAAAAATATACAGGGTTCTATTTAAAATTCTTGACATGAGTCCACTTCCGGAAAAACCAGAAGTGATTTTGAAATGTTTTTTCATGGAAAATATGGGCCTTAATGAACTATATCTTCGACCCGAAAACCAAATCTGTAACCTCAAAGGTAATAAAATGGCGCCTTGTACAATGATTTTGTTGTCACCCGTCACCCGGTATAAAGTTTCTTTATACTCTCGTATTAGAATATTGCTTATTATATTCATTTACAATTTGTAAAATACATTGACGCCGTTTTTCATCTAACTTGACTATTATTATTATACTGACGAGCTGAAACTTGAATTACATATTTGCCAATAATATATGACAATATAGACCCTGATATTAAATGACTAGTATTTGAGATGTAATTTTTTTTTTTTTTGGTCTATGAGGTTGTGACTATAGATCTTGATAACATACTTTTAATCAATATTTGCTGTATGATTGTTTAAATATTTATTCATTTTTTTATATTGTGTTTTACTAATCATTATACATTTTTCAGGTTATATCAAGATTAGTAACTCTAGCAAAACTCCAACTGGGGCAATTATTAAATGAGAGTCAGCTGTTGGAGTTGATCAACTTCTGTATGTCATGTAAAATACCATGGGCCCCTTTTGCTTTGGCGTGCTTTTTACAAGATGCTATTGATTTATCTTCAGTGAAATCAGATGATATTGAAATGGAAACGGATGCCTCTGCCTCGACCAGTTGGCCTCAAAATGGTGAGTAACTAGAACTTTAATTAAATGGCAGTTATAGTTCTTTTTATGGTGGGCAATATTATTTTTATCCCATAATTTAATAAGATTATTTATTATGTTTTTTAAAATCTAGAAGTTGCCTTTTTTAAATTTATACATGCTTTAAAAAAATACAACCAGATACCACAGGGAAATCGATGGTTTTGGCGCTCCCTGCCTTTATGGCATTAAAAATAGATTGACTAAAAATTGACAATAAAATTTAATAACATGCAGGGTGATTCAGAATTATTGTGCAAAAAAGTAATCACAGATAGAGGTCTTAAAATAAAGAGACACGTGTATTTTCGTGTCAATTTCGATTTTTAAGGCCCGTACGGGCCTATAAATGGGACATTGGTAAAACAGTTTTCTTTAGATATCGCGATAAGTACTTGATCGATTTCAATGAAATTTGGAGGGTAGTCTCAAAATAACCTTTCCAATAGAACCCTTAAAAATTTTTAGACCTGCCGCAAGGGGGCGCTACACAGAGTCACTATATCGCAGTATTTCGCTTCTATTTTTTTTATACAATTAGCTTTTATATTTTTCTTTTTCTGATGCAGAATTCATTTTTACACCAAAAATGTCCTCTTGTCTATTTTTCATATCATGCACCCATTTCGAGAAAAATGCGAAAAACTGTTTCAATGTTTCAGGAAACGTAAAACGCTCAGCCATTATAATGGTAAATGAGGGTAGGAAAATTTTTAATTAAATAACTCACAGCACAACAATCTAACTGGCAAATAAAAATAGTAAACGTCAAAATGTCATTGTTGATGTTTTAATTTGTTCAATTATTTCCATGGCAATTGTGATAATTAGTAGTTTCGCAGTATTGTAAGTCTGATCATTGAAACAGTTTTTCGAATTTTTCTCGAAATGGGTGCATGATATGAAATATAGACAAGAGGACATTTTTGGTGTAAAAATGAATTCTGCATCAGAATAAAAAAAGAAAAATATAAAAGATAATTGTATAAAAAAAATAGAAACGAAAACCTGCGATGTAGTGATTCTATGTAGCGCCCTCTTGCGGCAGGTCTAAAAATATTTTAAGGGTTCTGTTGGAAAGGTTATTTTGAGACTACCCTCTAAATTTCATTGAAATCGATCAAGTACTTATCGAGATATCTCAAAAAAACTGTTTTCTCAACGTCCCATTTATGGGCCAGTACGGGCCTTAAAAATCGAAATTGACCAAAACGAAAATACACGTGTCTCTTTATTTTAAGACCTCTACCTGTAATTACTTTTTTGCACCATAATTCTGAATTACCCTGTATATCCTTATACACCAATACAAACTCTATAAAATTATTATTTGTTGAATGCAACACTCAAAAAGAAAAATAAAAGTTGTTGTTTCTCATTTTATGTAATATGCCAAAGCCAGCCTTAAAAATATTCTGATAACGGATAATTAACTAGCATAAAAATCTGTTGTAATAAACTATGACGTGTACATATTTTCATTATTTAATTGTACACATGGTATTAAATTACCCGTAAAATTTTTGACATAGTATGTAATGTTATGGGATCAAAATGCATTGTAATCTGGAAAACAACCAATACAAATTAAGTAGCTTACAAATATTTCATTTCCATTGATGCTTTTCTATTCGTGATCTGATTCCCCAACTCGAAAGAAAGAGAAGAATTATTATATGAATACATTTTTAACATACACCTAGATATGAAAAAATATTAAACGCACTGAGTGATCATATACCATGCTTTCTTTTCAAAAGACTACACAAAGAAATATTCGGTAAAACTCGTGAGGCCGGCCACAATACTGGGACCACAGATAGCAACTGTGGGGAATGTCATCCATGCGTAACCCGTAAACGATGAACGGTGAAAGTGTATTTACTACCACAGGTGACAGGTCTCGATCTCCGGAAGAGCACAAGCGCTGTATCCCGCTGTAGATAGGAAATATGAAACTACTATTTTTAAATGGCATTATCTTCAACATATAATAGAAATTGAATTTTTTAGATTGAGGATGTATTACAAATGCTTGATATATTTGTATGACTTACCAAAATACTTGAATAAAATCTTCGTTCCCTACATTTTAATTATTACAACAAATAAGCCTCTTTTCAAACAAGAATAATTTGCCAATCAATGACAGATGTCAGAGATCATAGAACAGTCTCGTATAGCAAGGACAATGTGCGACGCACACGTGACCTCACAACTAACCTCAAAAATATGTATTTTCCAAAAGTTTCGATATCATGATTATGTGATTTTATTAAAATTTCTGCTTGCTTCCTGTACTATCAACTAAAATCTTGTTCAGTGCATTATTAATAAAGTTTTAATTGCCTTAATTTAATAAAATAAGATGCTTTTTGTTGGTTGGAAATCCAACCTATAATTAGCAGTTCATTTTTAATAATCCACAATATCGAAACTTGATGTATCTGCTGTCAGAGAATTTTTAAATATTATAATGGATCCAAACTAAATTAAAATTGAAAATAAATGTTCATAAACTAAAAATTTAAGGTTATGTTAGTCATATGATGCATATAGGATTTTTTCGCGATTTCCCGTTTGATCAACGGTAATGGTAAAATTGTAACCGTTCTGTATTCGCGAGCTAGCGGGAATAGGGGAGTATAGTGTTGACGTCACTTAATGATGGTCATTAATTGTAAAATGGGAACTGATTTACTTCTCGGTACCTTGACTGAAGTTACAAGCGGTTATGACTTGAAAAGTAAAAGGTTATGTTCTTTGGTTAATGTAAATTGCCGAGGTGGTTGTTTCCCTGCGATTTTACCTTGTTATATGTTCATAATAAACCTTTTTCCGGCTGTGTAGGATAATTTCCACCACAAAATTTTTTTTTATAAAAAATGCTGTGTCCTTCTAAAAGTGTCTGTAATAGTTTTTCAAAAGTTTCCCATTTCATTCGAAATAATTGGAAAAAGGTGTGATCATAGTATCTCTCCAGCCAAATATTATGGTTAATTATTTGTCGAAAATGTTGTTCCCTCAGTTTTCCAGCCCATATTTTCGTGCCCCTATCAAAAAATATATCTTCTAATAGAATATTTAAAAACATTTTTTAACATTTTGTGGTAGTACGCCAAAACAGAAATAACCTACATCCAGCTGATCTCTGAAATTACCGAAATCCAAATTCCAGAACCCAGAATCAAAACAAATAACAAACCGCTCATGTAACCAATTCATTTTCGTGAGTTCACGTCGAGAACAGCCAATTTTAAATTTTAGAAAACGAGTGGGGATAACCGCTGATCTGACAACGGTCCTGAACGGGAACTCGCGAAAAAATCCTTATAGTAGCCAAAGACATGGTGGTTTTCACAACTGGTTCGAACCCCTTTGAAATGATACGCCCATGTGTTCCACTTTGTGTGACCTTGAGTGATTTGATTGGGAAATTCAGAGATGAAGACATGAACGAAAACGAAAACATTTGTGATTACAAAGACAGGATTTAAACAGCAACACACAACTAAACACATATGGATGCACTTGGATTTACTTATACAGGGTGAACCCCAACTTATTTAATTCCTTGTAAGGGAGGATCTCTGTTGATATCTGTAACACGAATTACTAGTAAATAAAATATAAAAAAAAGTTGAAAAACCTAACTTACATAAAAATCTATTAAACTTTTGAGGACTACTGCATATCTCTGCTGATCCACGTATGAGGTGAACAACAATGCTTTGTTTATCTAAGTTCATTACAAATTCCAAAGATACAAAAAAAAACACCATAAAATGACAGAGTTGTCTTGGGGCTTTGAATGAAAAATTATCCAAAAAAAACTTCACAAAATATCCACTAATAAAGTTAGCGGCTGTTCGACGGGATGCGGATTTGAAGGCAGAGACATCAGCACGTTTGATGCTTGTGTAAACAAATGGTATAAAAAGTATGTGTTCCACTGACTTCCGAGCAATGTTAATTGATAGTGGTGAAGTAAAAGCTAGTGCACCAATGTAAAAAACAAGGTTGTTAAACTATAAGTTACCATTCTGAAATAAGTCGGCTAAGAAACAATAAAGGTGGAAAACTTCAAAAATAAAAATAGTAAAACCCATCAATTTTGATGATCAAAAAATAGGAATGCACTCTTGTGTTGTAGGGCGGGTTCAAGGAATTTCCATGCAGTTTTTCGTTTCCCCCAGGGCAAATATGTGTTATTTTATTTAGTAACCTCAATTATCGCAAAAAGTATACATGAAAATTAATTCATAAAATAAGAAACCCATTCATCGATAATACAGGGTGTTCTCAAATCGATGCATTTAACAGGATATAGAACTCATCAATTTATCAAAAACACCCGTATAAAAGTTGCAACATAACGAAGATAGAAAACTTATCATTAATTGTTCCCATTCCGGCCCTGGTGTATTATACAAGTTGTTCAAAGTTGTTACCGTTCATTTGATGCACACATATCTTTCTCGGCGTAACCATGTGTCACTACAGGTGACGAAAATAAAATTTCGTTGCCTATGAAGAATGTCACGGACATTTTGTATTCGCTCTCTAAGCTCTTTCACATTATCCACTTCTCAATTGCGATAATTAAGTTTTTTAAAGGACTCCAAAGTAAGAAATCACAAGGATTTGAACATTATCTTTAAAACTCTTAGAAATTGATTCTAGGTTGGAAAAAATTTCACATTGCAATTTCGGAAACTTTTTTTCCAACCCCTTTGGAAAATAATGTTTGCACCATGCATTTCATTTTTTACTACCCCTCTGCAAAAAAATTTTCAGTGGGCACCTGCACCTCCAAGGCTAACGTAAGATTCGTTTAGGCTAAATTTAGATTTTTTTTTCATCTCTTCTGGGGAAAATTTTAATACCGCAAATTTTAAAACATTTATTACACAAACGATGTTGATGAGATCCGATCAAAATTAAGGACGACCTTTTTAAAGTAAATAAACACAAAAATTACAAAAGTATGGATTTTTCACACATTTGTGTGAATCAAAATCGCCCCCCAAGTCAAAATTTGAAAAAATAATATTGTTGCAACTGTTCAAATAGTAGTAACTGTTCCATAGGTTTTTGAAATAACATTCCGGGGGTGCCACGGATCTTTTAAAAAAAGCTTAGTATATTCGAGGGGCTTTCACTCAACTTTTAGTATTTTTAAAATAGATTTTCGGAGTTAAGGTTTCTCCTTTTTTTTGAAACGTTTCCAAAAATTTGCTTTTAAATTTGGCTTTCACTCTAAATATTTCCTTTTTGATAATGTTGGATATCAATTGTCGTTTTCCGTTGTTATTTTATGATGTGTTTTTGACCCACCGTACTGAAGCTTTTATTAAGCTTATTGTAGTCTCCCTATTTCATGAGACCCGTTCTCCCACGAAAGTGAGTATACGGTTAATGAGAGCTTTGGCTATAATGGTTGCAAATGTTTGTAATTAATATCCTTTGAATTTGGGATCTACTTTTTTTCTACTGATATATTTTACTTTTAAAATCACATTTAAAATTTGTAATCACTACTAATGATCTTATGGATTAATTTAACTGCTCTGGAAATAAATTTTACTATATCTGTCATTTACTAGAAATATAACATCTAAAATTATGATATAATCTACTAGAATATTGTTTCTAAAAAAATATTTACTGTAGAATGGATATATGATGCACAAAAATCATATTGGTGCATTTTTTCGATGTCTTCCATATCCAAAGAAAAGACAACTGGCCATCAAATAAAGAAATAAGCAAGAAACTACTTATTTAAACCAGTATTATTGCATTGAATAAAATATTTTTATTGTAATTGTAATGAAATATGGTATATTATTATGTAACTCTTTCTCATATAATATATTTTCAGAGCAGGACTCCTGTATCATATCTTATACCAAGATGTTAAAGAAAATGTTGGGAAAAATTAAATCGGTAGTATAAAAGGATTCAACAATATCTTTTTTCCTATAGCGACAGTTTTCAAAATGATCTGTATATTTCCATCTAACTTGAAGTGATGCAAAGATCCTTACATATGAGTTCATGATCTGAATGTCCCACTATGTTAACTATGGGATTGAATGTGTATTATTCTAATTGAACTTGTTTGCGATGTTTATAGGGACAAAATAATAAGAATGTCGTAAGATCCTTTGAATTGTTGAAGTATTCTATACCACCTATTTAAATTTCCGCAACATATTTTCTAACACTGTAAAATTCAAAACAAATATTATGTTGTAGATTTTAATTTCCTAACTGAATATGATTTTAATTTTTGACCTGAATGTGAACAGAATGTTACATATTTTGATAGAGATTATCTTAAACACAGCAACATAAAAAGATAAAACATTAGTTGTTTTGAGATATGTTAACCACCACACCATTACATAGGCTATGTATATCATTCCAGTGTAAATTAATCTGCAGCGATTTATTTTCATAAATTCAGACAAGTTTTTTTACTGGAAATTATGTAAAAATATAATGGACGTATTTTTAAAATCTACAAACATTATGCCGTTACTTGTTAAAACTTATGTAAATTATGTTCTAGCAGAATATAAGGACTGCACATAAATTGTGTATATGCCATGATTTTATTTATTTATTTTTCCTCTTTTAGGAAATATCTAAAAATATCTGATTTTTAACATGGTTAAAAATTTTGTTTTTGATATCTACGGAAGAACATAAGAAATGTATTTATTTATTTCAAGTATAAAGTTATTTTCTTTGAAAGTATAAAAGTTGAAATTCAAAAAATTCTCCAATCAACTTAATAATTTAGGAACTTATTTAAATGAATTTCAAATACTGTTTAAACTTATATCAATTATGTACATATTTTCGCACATTATTTTTATAAATTAATTTTTGCGAAGCATAGAAGATACAGTATTAAAATAATAATGACTTTGGCTTAGGTCTTTCCTACAAACTAATTTTCATGCATCTTTGCTAGTACCTATATATAAAAATATGGTTTATTCCAAATTTATTCACATTTTATTTATTTGTTTTAATAAATATATATGGGAAACATTTTTTGTAAATGATGAACAATTTAAATAATAAATAATATTCTGAACAATCTGAACATTACCTTTTGCCCCTACCAGGCATGGTTTTATCGCCAGTATTATATGAATAATCAGAATATGAGGATTTTGTTATACGGTTTCCAATTTCCTCCCCACTTGAAACAATTAAAATAATTCACAAATTCTTGATGAATTGTGAGATGCAATTTTTATAGAAATCGAAATAATTAGTTCAGGAATATTGCACAATATGTTTCTAAATTTGACACAAGTGCGTCCGAGCCTAATGGGTAGCAATATTTTGAACATTTTTATTTAGTGTGTGTACATTATTAAACAAACATAAAGATAAACTTTCAAGTAATGACCAAAAACATGCATTTGAAAATTCATAAAATTCAACATGTCCTTGATCGTTTTCTTTTATTCGCTATTGTATTATGTTTGTATAAACATGTAAAAGTGGTTTGGTAATAGGTAGTCATTTTTTTAAACAAACAAAAACAGTTTTTATGGACCATTGTAATAAGTTGGCTTTTAATTCTAATTTCCGAATCGAAACATTATACTTTTTGCGAGAGATCTCTGTTTCAAAATAAACAGTTTTATTGGAACAATATTTTGCATAAAAAAAATATTTAACGTCTGCTATGAAAGATGTTTCTCTACAGTATGTTACAGTGCATCAATTCAACTTCAATCTGCTACTGTTCATTTTGATAAATATCGTTTTAATGTGTATCGTAGCATTAAGATAAAAGTCTCTATCCAAATATACAAACAAGCAAAGATAAATCAAATAAAAGCAAAAAGTTGTTATTTAATTTTAAACTTAAATTACATGTGGTACATTTACGTATTTATAATTAGAATTAAAAACTAAATCATTAAGTGCAATAATATACTGGGTGTTGATTTTTTTCAAGTAGTTTCTTGCTTATAGTTTCTTTATTTAATGTTTAATTGTTTTTCTTTTCAGATGTGGAAGCCTGGGATATTATGAAATAAGATTAGATTTTGATTTTTTTAACCTCAAAATTGAACGGAAATTGATTACCCAGGTTAGTGTTTCCACCCAGTATATTAACCACATTTTTTACTATAAGCTCGTTAAGATAAAAACTTGTAACTTCTAAGTAAGAAGTTCTTATCTCTATTTTCATTTCAGATATTCCTACAGAAGTGGATGGTGTTTGTGAAAACTTTAATATCGAAGACGTTTTGGTGGAGCCTATAGCTAAACCAACCAAGACTAGTTCCAATGTGAACAACAACAGTTTCCCTCCTTTGCCTTCAGTTTATGAGTCTGAGGATTCTGATTTTGAGGAATTACTAGAAGATTTAGAAAAAGTCCGATGTTCAGCCTCAAAAACAACTAAGTCGACAAATAGTACCAATTCTAGTATATCTTGTGCAATGGATTCTAGATTAGAATTGGGAGTGCAATCAAATTCCGAAATGGCTCTAAAGAAACTGATTATTAAAAACACTCAGACACTTCTGCACAACATAACGTTGGAAGTG
Organism: Rhagium mordax; assembly: GCA_963680705.1. Classification (NCBI taxonomy): domain Eukaryota; kingdom Metazoa; phylum Arthropoda; class Insecta; order Coleoptera; family Cerambycidae; genus Rhagium; species Rhagium mordax. The sequence continues at coordinate 11,856,156 of OY796657.1, forward strand.
ACCCAGAAAGAAACTGACAATGGATTGTTACCTTGGCCAACTCCCATAGAGACTTTTTCACCAGAGTCGCTGCTTACAAACCACAAGATGTTAACCTACTGTTTCGAATCATTGTTTGACAATTTGCAAAATCAACCGCCCTCGAAAATAGAGCATACTTTACAACTGTGGTTAACATTGAACTGCCCGAATAAAAATGAAAAATTTGATCCCATAACAATACCTCAAATTACTCTAAAGTCCGCTTCAGTCAATCATTTGATTACTACGATGGCGTGGACCCCCGGACTTTCCTTGACCACCTGGTGTGTTGCGCTGCAGACTTTGACCTTGGTTTGTAATATAAATAGCGTCAAAAAGTGGTTTGATTTATCCGGAATGGCCAATATCATCGTTAATCACCCGGATTTCGTACAGCTTTTTCTCAGCCTGTTGTCCGGAAGTGGGCCTGTGTTTACTGGCAAAGTATTGGTAAGTGTTATTTTACACATATTTAACAGTCCGAAAAAAATGCAATCGGCAACCAACGGCTGCTGCTAAAACGTTAAATTAAATGATTACAAAATTCGCATGCCGTTTCGTCATTTCTAATGTTGACAATTTTGATGACATGTTGAATTCAAAGTAATTTTTTTTTTGTTGTTAAATTATTAACTAATTCTTTGTTAATATTTTTCTTACATATTTTTATAATTCCAGGCTGGTCCCTCACTGTGTAAGGCTCTGCACGATTTTTTAGTTCGTCTGCAGATGAGATGTGATATTGTTAGTACTTCAAGTAAACTGGGAAATCTCTTAAAAACGTCGCTCCTAAAAGTGATATATCAACTGGCACAACCCACAGGTCCTATAGCATCAAGATTAGGACCCTTAGATGCTCAGTGCAAATTGCTGCAAACCATGTTGTATTTGGACTTTTCTAATACTGACCTTAGCATTGCCATGAGCACTCTAGAAAGCACAGGTTCGTTTATTGATAAAGTTAAACAAGCACTCTAAAATATTTGTGTTAATTCTATTTTTATTATGCAGTTTGCTTATTAATGTTATGTTCTTTTTAGCCACCCTAGTACATAGTTATGTGCTAAACATAGATAAAATAAAGTGCATAAGCATTGGAGAAAAACAAAGCGTAATGACGAGCACTTTTAGTGACATTTTTGCCAGTGTTTTGGGTTCGGACTCGAATAAACAGGATAGACCAGTATCTTACGAAGATTTGCTAATAATATTGTTGAAATTATTGGGAAAGTTAATACAAACACCCATCCCTGTTCTGGCAGACGAAGCAGTATGTATTTTATTTTTATTTAAAGGCGTAGGTATAATTGTGTGAACCATGCTATGTAACTACAAAGTAATCCAATGATCAAGGACCTGTTAACAGTCTAAAGCATAAAGAAAATTTATATTTAGGATATGAACAGTTCTTTAATGCCATGAACAAATTTTGAAAAGTAATCTTTAATAGCAAATCGAAATACTTTTTATCAATAGAAAGTATTAAAATGAAATAATTATATTCATATGAATCTGACTTTGTCTATCGATAAAAAAATGTGGACATTGATTTAGGGCAAGTTCCGTTTCCAAACTCGGTTCACCGATGACAGCAAATTGTAAGTAGAATAGACATACGTTATGAGTGTTCTCAATAGGTTCAAATATATAAGGTATTGACAACGTAAGTCAATACTAGCTACATTTGATAACCATGATTGGAAACGGAACTCATCCTTAATATAATTTCACTACTGAAACTATTTATTTTGGACCAAAATGTCTAATTATAATCCCTCTTATAGGAAGCAATGGAAACTGAATCAACATCTCAAACAGACGAAAGTAAAGCTGAGCAGATCCAGCAGGATAGTACAAGAATCCAACACACCATGCCCTGTTTTGCCGATATAGTTTTGCAGCATCATCTTACGGTCATCAGATTATGTCGCTGTTTGGCGGCATGTAAGTCTTCTTCACTTTGTATGCTAGCTAATGTTTCTCAAAAGGTAAAATAATTAAAAAAATCGAACTCGAATAATAATGTTGCTTTTTATTTTGTTTTAGGCTGCGTTTTCTAACCTAAGTGAGCCTAATACTGTTGGAGATGCAATTTTTCATTTGCTCGCCTTATTGGCCAAGAAAGCATCAAGGAAAGAATTGCTGATGCGTCCGATTTTAATGTTTTTATCTCAAACCCCACAACTTAGCGAACCACTGTTGTGGTTCATTTTGCAAATCCTTGATACTGAAGAAGCCATCAGATGTTTCTTCAGTTCTGGTAAGAGTAAAATTAAGTTATGCTTCTATTTTTAACCCCCAACCAAAAGGGGAGGGGTTATGTATTCATTTGTTTATTGGTATGTTCTTATTTGATGTTTTAATCCATCAACGGCATCAACTGATTTCAAGAATGTATTAGAAAACAAAAATATTTAAAAAATTATTTTAAAATACTTTTTTCATACATTATGGTGTCTCGGTTAGGAAGCATTTTCGCCTTTCGGACCAGCATTAATAACTGTTTTTTCAGATTTTGTATCTTTGGTTTTCATTTGTTGATGATTTAAAAAACACCCAGTATATAACGTAATATAAAATGTAACCAATAGCAGTGTTAAAAGGATAACTTTTGTTCGATCAAATTACGGTTAGAATAGCCAAACACATGGACCATAAAAAAAAACAAAAAATGTATACATATTATACAATTGAAATGGGGGGGAAAAAAATTTTGACATTTTTTTTTAAGAAAATATTTTTCCAGACGTTTCGGTGACAGCTGTCAAAGTGACGTTTTCTCGAAAAAAATTTTTGTGACAGCTGTCAAAGTGACGTTTTCTGAAAAATAAATTTTTTTTTGACAGCTGTCAAAGTGACCTGCGAAAAAAAAATTTTGACAGCTGTCAAAAAACTGTCAAAGTGACGTTTAAATGTCAAAGTGAAAGAGGGCGCCATCTATGAACCAAGAACGGTTTCGGGGCGCCGAGGACGTCCGGATCCCGAAACTGCGATTGGTTCCGTCCAGGGACCGATATTAAGGAAACGTCAATTTCGGACCATAACCTCAAAGTTTTTTCTTTCTGTTCTTATTTGGGATTTACGGCCACACTTCTGAACATTAATCTGATAATCTGAAAAATATCTGGATTATTTATAAAAATAACCTTTACGCCTGTGACTTTACGTCAAAGGAACAGTTAAAGGTTGGTTTTTTGACATAAAATATAATTAAAATAAAATAAAAACAATTATGTTTTGCAGACGTTTCGGAAACTTAGTCTGTTTCCTTTCTCAATGCTAAATAGTCTTTCTCTTGTGTAATTCGTGAAATTACACAATTTTAATGTTTATATTATAATATAAACCGCTTTCTTTCTTCTTATTCTTTTGTTAAAACCAGACAGTAATAAGAGAAAAATTAAAGAATCTGCAATAATTTTACTAAATGAAGACAAATGCGTATCAAATTATTCTGTAGATTGTTGTACAATATGGTTACCGATGCTAAAAGAAGAACTTAGCAACTTGAATATCTAATCTAATCAACTTTTCTGTGAGCGTAGTAAGTATCTATGGTTATAATATAAACATTAAAATTGTGTAATTTCACGAATTACACAAGAGAAAGACTATTTAGCATTAAGAAAGGAAACAGACTAAGTTTCCGAAACGTCTGCAAAACATAATTGTTTTTATTTTATTTTAATTATATTTTATGTCAAAAAACCAACCTTTAACTGTTCCTTTGACGTAAAGTCACAGGCGTAAAGGTTATTTTTTTAAATAATCCAGATATTTTTCAGATTATCAGATTAATGTTCAGAAGTGTGGCCGTAAATCCCAAATAAGAACAGAAAGAAAATACAGAAAGATGCCACAAATAACTTTTAGACAATACTCAAAGTTTTATCGCGACGCACTGTAAATTTCGAGATAACCTAAAAGCGGCATTTTGACGTTTTGTTGACGTTGAAATTTCAAATAATTTTGTTAAGACATGAATTATGGGGATTGGTTGTGCGTTGTGCATCCGGCGGCCATTGGTCTCTAATCTCTTTTTAATTTCTCAAATTTTACAAACCTCTTCGACACGGTGCTATTGAAACGCTAATAACATTTCAAATATTCTACACATCGCAACGAAATATAGCCTAAGCGATTTTCCCGACGCCCGTGGAAAGCGGCGGACGTCCCCCGCGAATAAAGCCGCAAAGTACACGAAAAACCCCCTCGTCAATAATTAATATATACTCTGTGTAACATACTTATGGTACACCCCCTATTTTTTAAACTTTTTTGAGATTATATTTTCAAACTTGGGATACTGAATACACTTATCAAACGTCACTTTTTGACTTAATTAAAAACAATTGAATGTTTTTGTCGTGACTTCAATTTTTCAGCTATATAGAATGAAAAATAAAGTAAACTCTAAAAATTCTTTTCACATTTGAAATTTCACTGATGTGAGTGACATTGTTGAATTCAGAAAATTATGCAGAATCCAAAATGTAATAATTATTAAAAATCAAAAACTGATGTCATTTCCGGTGAAACCTGAATAGGAAACAAATTCATTTATACGCCAAAAGTGACGTTTGTTAAGTATATTCAGTAGGCCGAGTTTAAAAATTAATCTTAAAAAATAAAACGAGGAGTATACTATTTAATATTTATATACTTGTTATTCAGGTGGTATCACCGTTTTGGGACAAAGTATTGTGAACAGCAGCTCATCACCCAGCACTCTATCCAGAGTTGGCACAATCTCGACCGTAATGCAACACTTCAGCGGAGTGAACACTTCATCCGACGCAGGTGCGGTGATCTCTTCCGCTTCTGCGACGAAGAAAATGTTGCAGGCCTCGATAGAAAATAAAATGTCTTTGGTTAATTTCGCACCCTTCAGCACCATCTCCTGTCAGTCTGGTACGGCTCAGCCTGCCGATGTTCTTATACAAGGCTTGGCCGGTGTCACGCACAGGAGAGCTCGAACGCCTTTGTGGTCCTATCACTTCTACCCAGAGGAAGTTCATACGGAATTACTGTTGCAGTTACCAAGTGCAATATTACTGCGAGAGGTTCAACTGCAGCCCCATGCGGGAGGATTAGCCACCTGTCCTTCGTACGTGTCTTTAGAGGTAGGTTGAAATATTTATCATATGGGTTTTTATCTGGGCATTTCAGTGTAGCGTTTTTTTAAACGGTTCAGTAATTTCATATCTTTATAGGTTTCAGCCAATGGTCCTTCAAGGTTAGTGCCAGCATGTCTTCCACTGCCAACGAGTGGTTTAACGTACATACGTCTCCATTTACCTGTTCCAAAAGTAGTGAATTGTGTTCTGATTCGATTGTACAAGCCCCGTGACGCAAACAGCATTGGTTTGTTACAAGTACGGTTACTTGGGAGCTATGCCTTTGGAGGAAACTTATACCAAAATTCCGATACCGACGATGAAACCCACTGCAGACACAGCCTAGGTTGGCTTCGACTGCTGCACCACTGTTTCACGTTACCAACCGAATTGGAAACTAAGCAGCAAATTATAGGTTGCGCATCGCAAGTACCTAACTTACTAACGACGTGTTGTGGGTTATTACTGGTTCCGTCGCATATCCTTCCTGTGTATCTGCCCTGCCTAGAAAAAGTTTTAAAGGAACTGGCGTTACATAGCCCTGAAAATGGTATTCATGCTATAAGAGTATTATTACATAATCGATCGGGTATCATTGAACCTATGATGTCAATGGACAATACGTGGCAAGATAGATTGTTTATTAATGTAACGGGTTATCAGTCTGCCTGTGAATTGTTGTACCAAATTTGTGAATACCAGGTAAGTTGCAAGAAGTTATTTCTATCTAGTTACTTAAATATCTTTCACTTAACTATTTAAAAGTTTCTTACGCGAGACAATGTAAAGAACCCTGGATCGTTTTTATGCAAAAAATTTTTTATTAACTAAAAATTTTATAAACCAACATTTACATTTAAAAAATCTTTATATTCCATTTTTATTCCAGGATGCCAATACGTCCCAACGAGTAAGAATAATTTTGGAATGGCTGGAGAGAGTAGCAACTGAAGCTGTGCTCTCTGAAGATATTGACGATTGCAACGCTGCCTATATTTCAAGCATAGCTTCAATCTTATGGTCTGCAAAACAGTCCCACGTGAATTATAATTTAAAAGCTTTAATTACAATAGACTTGTTTAATTCGATTTACGACTTAAAAATGCATGCCGGCAAAAATATTAGCCTGAAATATTCGTTGGATTCGTTGCTTTGTTCGATCTGTTACATAAAGTCGGAATATTTCCCACTGTTGTTGCAAAAAATTGGAGTACTTGTTCAGAATCTGTCAACCGATCGTGGCGCTTCCATTAGTGACGACAGAAAAGACACTGAAAGTATGACGGACGATTATAAACGCGTGTTTGAAATAAATTCTGAGTGGTATGGGCACTTGGTCATCGGCGAACTATCCAACCTAAATTTATCAAAGGACCAACTGGAAACTATAGCGCTAGTTAGCAGATCCCCTACAGCTATTCAACAACTCCTAGATTCAGGTTTACCCAAATTACTTAATAGTGCCATTTTTCAGTTTTGCCACTCTAACGACGATACCTCTGTTCCTATGGCAAAATTAGAAAATGTTGCCGCTATTTTGCAATTTTTCACAGACGTTAGTGATGAAAAAACGATGAGAGACTGGTTGGGTTCAATAGATGGTTCCTCGTTTTGGTTACACTTACTTCATTGGCTGTGTAAAAAACCCTCTATCAAATCCTCTAACTTACAATCCGAAGCCCATGTGCAACTCGAAGAAGTATGTGTTAAATTCTTGTCAAAGTGTTGTTTGTGTCATCCCATGAATCAGTCAAGATTGGCAAAAGTACTTTGTGAAGTAATATCACTACAGTCGAATGGTATATCTGGTTTCATGCGCAGATTAATTCTACAACTGCTTTTGGAAAATGAAAAAATTCCAGTTAGCATAGAAGCAGACGAGACATTATATAAAAGTGCAAAATTAATTCAAGCATACATACCTGTTCATCCCGCTTTCAAACAAACGTATAACCGAGCGATGTTGTATTTAAGTACAAACACAACACTCTTAGATATATTAGAGCAACACATATACTTCAATTCATCTTATAAAATAGAATCCAGTTTAAACAAAAAAACTTCTGCCACAAAGAAGGATATTTTTAAGAACTGGTTTGCAGAAGATTCGGATTTGAGTATGGCTGCTGGAGTAACTGCCAAAGATAAACGTGCCAAAGATGTGAAAAATCAAATAACAGCTACTCCACAGTCTAAGAAGAAGCGGTACACTTCGGAATCTACTACCGGGGCTGATGTCGTAGAAGGTAGATTAATTAAATGCGAGGCGTTCTCTGATCAACCACTGCCATTAACGGTAAACCTCGGACAATTGCTAAGACTGATAGAGTCTGATGGGACTATAACTGATTGGCCTTATATACATCTTAAAGTCTGCCAGAGTAAAAGTAAGTTATTTTATGTACTTTTATTAGGCGAGGCATCAGGTCAGAGACTTGGCTTGCCTTTCTCACCTTCGCCATATTTTTTAGATAATCGCTTGTAATTTTTTTATTCCATGGGGGAAAAAAATAAAATTATAAATGAGGAAAATCGATTTTGGGAAAAAATTACAAAATTAAAGTTTTAAAATTTAAACAGACTCACTTTAGCTAAACCTTTATTAGGTTATGGGATTTGCATTTCATTTTTGCACATTATGGAAATTAAAATATTTTACTGATAAAAGTGATTTTATTCTAGATTCAGATGATAAAGGTGGTAGTAGTGAAGTAAACTCATCTATATATCATCAACCAATTTGCAGTGCCTTACAAGTATTTAGTTCTATGGGTGGTTTGGCATTACTTGCTCAACATTTGCCGACTGTATATCCAGAAGCAATCAGACCTACAACATCTGAAAAATCATCTGTGGAACAAAGTGAGTCGGAATGGATAAAAGTTGAAGGTAAGTTTTATATATATTGCCCATATTGGTATCGCAAAGATTCATATTTTTATAAACTACGTGTATAGTATTTCACCGAATATTTTATTTTATTATCCATTTATAAATAAAGATGCTACATGTCGAAATTCAAAGCGCATTACTTCCTCTTGCATGATTTTTTTTGTATAAAAAATTTATTTGCATTTTTTTTTAGATTGTGATGATATTTACGAAGATATAGAGGACACAGTTGGGACCAGTTCACCCTCAAAATCTCCAGGACTTATTTCACATGTACCACCACATTCTCTTACTGCCTTTGGATTATTTCTTAGACTACCAGGATATGCCGAGGTGCTTTTAAAGGATATGAAAAAGGCTTTATGCCTGCTTAGGCTTGTGCTCGGCGTCACTGATGATGGAGAAGGTAATAAATGAAAAAAATCGTTTTATCGATAAAAATATTATTTTTAGTTAAACCACCATTTTAGTTTATTATCGGAAATTATTAAACTAATTTTTTTTAGGGGGTGATATATTCCAATCACCCGTAGCAGATAGTTTACCCACCCTACCTTTTGAGGTGTTAAGAAAGTTGTACGACTCCACTCCTCTAAGTACAGACGATGGACGTCTTTTGAGAAGGATAAGCATCAATACCGGAGTTGTTCATTTGCTATTAGCATGTCTTAGTATTTTCACTCACCACTCGAATGGAAATGGGGATAAAGATGGTCAAAGTTCTAAGAACAAGGAGGACAGATCACAGCTGTACTGGGCCAAAGGTAAGAAGTACTAAGTATTTATTTGCCACTACAAAATACTTGGCTTCATTTAGTAGAAGCGATAGCTGTTTTTAGTTTTAATCATCTCCAGATAATACTCACTTATTTAATTGTTTTGAGATAATAAATTCACTGTCGTTGGTTCACTTTTAGAGATTTCGTTATTTTCCTTTGTCAGGTACTGGATTTGGAACAGGGTCGACACAACAAAGTTGGAATGTAGAACAAGCATTACTCAAGCAGCGAAACGAAGAAGAACATGTAACAGTTTTGCTTCAAGTATTAGCTAGCTACATCAATCCGAACGATACAGCTGGAGATGAACTGTGCGAGAACGTTCTACCGTCATCTTTCCACGACCTTTTGGCGCACAGCTCTTTATTACCCGCTATAAGTTCTTACCTTCGAAACGACTCAGGTAAATTTACAGGGCTTGGTTTCCCACATTTCCTTGAATTTGTTTCGTAGAAAAATCGTAGAATCGAGTATTGTCACAATATTCAAGGATTTAAAATTTTAAAAAACCAATTATATACATTTTTAAAATTATTTATTTCAGTATTGGATATGGCAAGGCACATTCCACTTTACAAAGCTGTACTTCAGCTGCTCAGAGCTCTAGCTGCTAGTTCACAACTGGTCAGTTTATTATTACCTCAAAAATGTAGAAGTAGTGAGCCGTCGGTGTGTGCGTTACTGAGAAACATGAAATCATGTGTGAATACTTATGCATCTAAATTAAGGTAAGCCTTTATTAATACAATACATTCAATTATTTGCATTTTATATTGCTTGGGATCTCATACGGTTATCAAATCAAATTGATAATTGCATAAACATGAAGAAAACTACAAATAAGATTATTTGTATTTTATATAATATGAATTTTATTACTTTTATTGATTATTTCCGAACTTAAATGATATTTAATATTTTTAAAATATGTTTCTATATTTTATTTCAGGATTAATACAAAAGCTAATTCTAAGCTGAAGTCTAAACTTGGGGAACAACTTGAAGAACTTGAACAAGGTGAAGGATTGGCCACTCTTATGCCAGACATTCAAAACACCGCCAATTTAGTGTCTAAAGTTACCAGCGGACTAATAGAGTTAGATGGTTCCTTTGACATGGAAAACTCTTTAGAAAGAAAAGTGGTAGTATCTTTGGAGGAACAGTACTTAAAAATTATGAAAAACCTGCAGTTTGGTAAGTTTTGGGACAAAACACATCGCTCTCACTTCAGGCAAATTTGAGCGCATAAAAATCCATTTGCTTAGGGAATAGATATTTTGTGCATGATAATTTCTGCTATATTCAGCGGCAATAGAAAACAGCAATGCAATAATTATATACTTCCTAATATTGAATATAAATTTTTTTATTTATTAATTATTTTTTCCAGGATCCTATGAAATGATAGCCGAACTAGCGGAGGGAGGAATAAAATTTGCTGTATCTCATCACTTTGAAAGCAATGCGAAAACGACGGGTGAGCAATCTCACCCTGCTAGAGTAAAGCGAATAGCGCAAGAGGCTGTGACATTATCAACTAGTTTACCTTTAAGTTATAGTAGTTCTGTGTTTGTAAGATATGATACATCACGTCTAGATGTTATGAAGGTCCTTATCACGGGTCCTGCAGACACACCTTATGCAAATGGTTGCTTTGAATTAGATGTTTTTTTCCCTCCCGACTATCCTCTTTCGCCAATGATGATAAACTTGGAAACCACAGGCCATCACAGTGTTAGGTTTAATCCAAATTTATATAATGATGGTAAGGTATGCTTATCTGTGTTGAACACCTGGCATGGTAGACCTGAAGAGAAGTGGAATGCACAAACTTCCAGTTTCCTACAAGTATTAGTTTCTATTCAAAGTTTAATTCTTGTGCCAGAACCATATTTTAACGAACCCGGGTATGAAAGAGCTCGAGGAACTCCAGCTGGTACAGTTAGTTCAAGGGACTATAACCTGAATATTTGCCAGGCGACAGTTCGGTGGGCTATGTTGGAACAAATATTAAACCCTTGTTCCTGTTTTAAAGAAATTATCCATACGCATTTCTATTTGAAACGATATGAAATTATCGCACAAGTTGAAAAATGGATTAACGAGGTGGAACAAGAGGTAAAAAAGGAAAAGAAGAGCACCAGATCGAGTAAGAAGTCACCTACAAGTACATTAGATACTTTTAAGAAAGTCTATCAACAGTTAAAGGATGCACTGTTTAAATTGAAGCCTCCAAATGAGTTAGAGGAGGAAGACGAATCACCCACTACGCCCACTAACAGCATGGAGGTGACGCCTGAAGTTCATCAACAAAAATACATTGACACAGATAATGATTTAGAAAAAATGGTAAATGATATGTGCGAGTGAATATGAAATAAAACATATTTTTGCATTTACTAATTTTTTTTATACATATATAAATTAGTTTTATTAGTACAGTTCACTCATTTTATAAAACACATTATATATTTTGAAATAATTCATTCAATTTTTTTTTTAATTCCTTATTGCAATGATTTATGAAATTAAATAATTTTATTGTTGATTTATTTATGTACTTTTATTTAGAGACTTGAAATTTTAAGTGACTGTAGGGAACCAAGTTACCACTTTATCTTGTGTCATAAATTAACTATTTTGTTAATCTGATAATATAATATAACACTGTAAATTATTTCCCTAATTTAAATTGTTTATGAACAAATGTGATTGAAAATAAAATGATTTCGTTTTATTTTTTTTTTGTTTTCAATGTGCCTTTTTTGCAGCATATTATGGCAACTACTGATACATTAGAAAATTTCAAAATTTGTTCTATTTGTCAATCTGCATTGCATTTTATTTTCATAAAATCGGAGTATAAGTTTTTTAAACAAAATACTGCAGAAGTCGTTACCACCAACAAAAAAAAAATTATAACTTGAATAAATACAGTGTGGTCCACCGATTTGCTGGATTTATGTTTTTGGATTAAAGTCCGACTGCGCAAAACATTCCGACTCTTGTAGTGATGCATAGTGGCATAGATTTAATAATACTTATTTAATCTATGATACTAAAACCAAAATTTAATGTGTCGCCTAAATTGGTCTCGGGAGAGGATATAATGAAAGGCCAACTCCTTGTTATAATACTATTTAATTAATATATAATTCACAGATCATAAAATAATCCATTTTACTTAGTTGAGGACCGAGTGCGCTTGTTCCAGGAGAAATTTGCTCCATAACTTTTAGGTTTGAATTTTTTATCAAGTTTACTCTCTTGAATAAAATACTGCCAACCATTTCTTTCACAATAATCAATCGCTTCATCTTTTGAAGAGAATTGTACTTTCATGTTTGATAACGGATCACCACTGCAAAAAAGTATAAATATGATTTGTTTAAAATAAATAGAAAATGTTTACACAGTTTTAATTCAATCAATAACTATGTCTAAAAAGGATGATACTTTGCAATATCTTAAGGAAGTTCATGGACGTTAAGGTTCGAAACCTGTTAGTTTCAAAAATGTGCAATGTTTGTTGAGGTTCTTACAAAATGTAAAAATCTTCAAATTTGAGGTCTTGACTTTCATGCTGTATGAAATTTTTATTCGACTTTTCATTGCGTTATATACTCACGTGGAACACCATCCCATAAGAGGATTTTCCCATCTTTCTTTTGTATCGAATTCCATTTCCCAATGGCCAATATTATTTGTACCGCTCTGCATACAATTTTTAGGAGGTTCATAAATTCTTACTCTACGTTCTTTAAAAAGATTCTCTGGAACACCGGTAATAGAAGAAATATCAGTCTAAAAACAAGCACCGAATTAATCTTGATGAGTTGACTGAACTAACTTTATGAGAACCAACTTACCGTTCCCTCGATGGTTATGTAATTCTGTAATTTTTTTTTATGTTCGACTTCATCGGGGTTTAAAAGAGCAATGTCATTTTTTATTTGAGGCTCAGATCTTCTAACAGCTGAAGTAGAAATATGTGGAGCACACCTATTAAAAATTATTAATATTTGAAAGGAGAAACAAAATATTGAGAAAACTAAATATATTACCATTTAACACATAAAGGGGATTTTGACAGGGCCCCTGTCCTTAACAGCAATGAAGTCATTGAGAATCAAATTTTCTAGAAATTACAAATTACAATTGGATTGAGTTGAAATTTTCATTTGTTTTTGATATTGACAAATTGACACTACTACGAAATTTTGACAATTTTAATAAACGTAATAAACTATTGGCAACACTGATCATAAGCATTTACGAAAAGTCGCCTCTGAGGTCGCCCTGAATTTGTCATTGACCCACCCTACGTCGGAACTACGTTCAGATTTGAACGTCTAAAGTTAGATCAAGAGTAAACAGTAAATTTGGTTTTAGATCACTTCCCCTATGCAGTAGACGAGTTCCTTTTTGTTACTCAGATTGGTTCAATTTCAATAAGACAATTGCCTTTACCGAACGCAAACAAATCTGGCAGACGGAGCAGCTGTATGCTATATCATGGAATGTGTATGACAAACATAAGCTATAGCTATAAAACTAAATTTCAAGCAAATCTGCGTGCTCAAACTTCTTAAAGCAGAAGCACAGAATTAATAACAATCAGAATACTAACTCCTATTGGCGGGAAAAGTTCGCGCACCGTCTTCGCGCACGTTAGTCCGCCATGTTCTTAAGAAGGGAATGTGCCAGGCCAGTATTAGCGACAGTACGCCGCTAGTATAATTTTTATACCACTAGTGTTCGCAAGTCTCTAGACAATTTCGTCAATCTATAATCAGTTATTTAAGTGTTTGGTGTAATAAAGGTGGTGGTAGAATGAACCAATTCGACTATAAATTAATTTTAGGAAAATATTTTTCATCGGTAATAGTGTTTCCTAAATAGCAAAACCCTGATATCTATTGTGTATGAGTTGAACTGAAGTGCCTATGAAAAAAAATATTGCTAAACGGAGGAAATGATACAATTATATAAGACTGGTTTATGAAAGAGCTACAAATTATTCGAGTACGGCCCTGAACGTTTTGACTAAGAATATGGCCGATGTATATTGAAGGTCACCGAATCTGGCTACAAATGATAAATGGTGAAAATTTTGAGTTTGGGTTCTGATTGTTATTAATTCTGTGGCAGAAGGTTACGAGTTACTCCTTACTCCTTCCTAGCTAATCGAGCAGTTCTGTGGTTAAAGGTTAAAGTTAGAACTGAAAGAAGTAGAAGAAGAGAAAGGTAACATAACCATTAACCTGTCGGAAATAAATAAGAAAATAAGTGTGGTTAAGTTATTTTGCTCTTTGAGATGAATAAAGTCCTTTCTCAATTTTATTTAAAAAAGAGAATTTAGTTTGTCAAAAATGGCCACTTTATTACATGTAACTAAAACGTTCCAAAAATTATCCATTAATTCAAGATGTAAATTGTCACCTACGTTGATTAAAATCCTAGATGATGATGTACCAAAAAATAACATATTGCTTTACAATACCTCAAGAAATACAAATTTTTTTAACAAATGTAAATTTACAGCTCAATAACGGTTCTATAAATATTTGAATATTTTAAATTTTAGTACCTGCCCAGGATTTGTGGAAAGGAATTACATCTGTAAGTAATGCCGGAAGAAAAAGGGGTCGTGGAAAAAATGTTTCTAAATCTAAGATAAAAGATTTAAATCGTGGACAAGTTATTGGAATTGGTAAGTAAAATAAGTAATAGAGTTACGTCGATTATTGTTAATCATACATCAAATTATTTGATATATAAAGATTATAGCTTTTTGAACTCTATTAGGGGGAGGATTCCATGACTAACTCCCACCATCGGTGGGCAGTTTACTATGTACCGAACCTCGACCTTCTAACTCAATTAATTAATATTGATAAAGAATACCTATTAAATGTGATTGGTTAAATATGTGCCGTTACGATTAAACATTTTCCAAATGAGAACTGTTCTAGAAAAATATCACATCTTATATCATTCTTAAGTAAATTTCTTGAAGCTGAATAATAAAGTTTCTACCTCTAACTCGCTTTCATGACAAGTTTTGTTAAATTTTTTGTATTTTCTCTGTACATATTATTATAAGAGTACCCAATATATATTTTTGTCAGATGTTAGTAGTCACACCATTGAATAACGATATATCTTTAACTCAATGTTGACAGTGTGTTTTTACACACGTATCTACTTTCTTTTTTATTTTTATGGACAATACTTATTTTTAATTTAATTTAATTTTTTATAACCTTTTTTAATTATCAGGAAAAGCAAATATGGTGTGGCCTGGTTTATCTGCTCCCATTATCAGAGGTAAAGAATTAGTAGAACAACAAAAATTGCCAGAAGATCCAGAAAGAGAGAAAAAGTTAATTCAATTGAGAGATCAAATGGGTTCCCATAAATTTAACAAATTAAGCCCTATCGAAAGAGGTTGGTCTGGATCAAAAATGCCGGGAAGGAGTATTGGGCCTCCAGATCCAGTAGGAGAAGGTAGTAGAGATAGATAATTTAAATAAAGAAGTACTACGTGATTTGCATAGAAAAAAACATCGAAATTATGTAATTCTTATACAGTCGCAATACCACAAGCATAAATACATCGGTTTTTAGACCACTATCTAATTCCGTCACATTCTCTTTATTCATCTGTTGATCTGTAGTTAGTTATCCTTGATCAGATAATATAAAGAACTCATTGGTAAGAGCATTTGCTAATTGTTTTTCTCAATAGATACATTTGATGGTTTTGATACAAAAGTCCTAGAATTGAAATCTGTTTTCAACATGAAAGGCAATTTTGGGCGTAAAAGAAGGATGTCTGTTATGGTTGTGACTGGAAATAAAAACGGTTTAGGAGGCTTTGCTATGGGCAAAGCAAATGAAGCAAGAACTGCTCTACGGAAAGCAAAAAATCGGGCAGGTCAAAAATTGATGCATGTTAAATTGTTTAGAAATCATACTGGTAAGTTTTAAGGATTTAATAATATTTACCTAATAATTTATTTATACTAGAGTTATATGCAAAAATAATACCTATAGAGTTCATTGTATTCAATATCCAACCCAATAAAAAAATTGTCCACGTTTCTTCAAATTAAAGGCAACTCAAATGTGTACTGTCCGCATTAAGTAAAGACAAGCAACTGGGCAGGTTTCGAGATTTTAGTACTGCACTGTATTGTCTAGCCAATAGCTGGATTGTCATCAATTTTTACTGCTACTGGAAGGTATTTGTGATTAGGCTGCATAGCCGTAAAAAATGAAAACGATCCTAAACCTATTGACAAAATATACAATATTAAAATACACAATACTCAATACTAGTGGGGATATAGTAGCTTAAAACAGTAACACGGTAAATTGTGTTTCATGAAAATATGGAGTCATATTACTCTCATGTTCTTTGAATTTTGCAGTTTTATATCAATTGGAAAGTAAACATTTATATTATCTTAGTAAAATATTATGTGTCTATAGCTCCCCTAATATTTTCCACAAAGAAATGATTGGTCAGATTTGCTGCTACGTCCAGTTATGGAAGGCAATTGTACCGCATATTTTCTTTATAATAAAAAGTCGAAGAAGTGTGTAGGTTATTATTTTGTATTTATGTATGTGAATATAAACCAATTTTTTTTTAGTGTGTCATGATTTCTTTACACAATATCGTCAGACAAAAATATATGTCTCGAGGAAACCACAAGGACATGGTTTAGTGTGTCATCGAGCAATAAAGACAATATGTGAGGTAATTGGTATAAAAAATTTATATGCAAAAGTTGAGGGATCGACCAACGTTAACCATATTATAAAGGCATTTTTCTTAGGACTTATTAGACAGGTAGGTAATATAAATATCTCTAATGTTATCCGATGTTATCTATTTTATCTAAGTTTCAAAATAGCACTGCAGCACTCGCATTTAGTGCTGCACACTAAACAGATGAAAAATAGTAAATCTATGAAGTTTGAAGAATTATATTTTTAATGTTAAATTCTCATATGAAGTACTTTTGGGTAGGGAAGTTATATATTGTGTAGTGGAAGATGACATATTACAAGATGCTACAATACAGTTATCTGAACAAAGGTGTATCGTTTCTATCATTTTTCGTTTATTTTTTGCACAAATCATTTTATTTAAATAATAATAATAAATATTACTTATTAATGAACAAAACAATTTTTTGTTAACCAGTAAATTTACATATTTTTTTGATGATCCTATTAAATATAATTTTTCAGAAAACGCCCGAAGAAATAGTAGAAGAGAAAAAACTTCATTTGGTGGAAATCTGCAAAGAAAACAACTATTTTCCGAATGTAATTGCATCTCCAAAAGAATGTAGAAAGGCGGAAGAAATTCCTAAAGATGAAATTTTAGATTTTACACAATACTGTTTTGATGGAAAAGTTGTTTATAAAAAGAAAAAGTTACCCCCATTCTATACTAAATTAAAATCGTATCAAGTTTATTTAAAGAAACAGGAACGAGTAAGAAATCAAAAAGAAGTTCGGGAGAATTTGATTGCCGAATATGGAGAAATTAGAAGTTTTTTGGCTGATCGATATCCAGAATGTACACAATACAGACCACCAAAGAGGGAAAAAGAAGAAAATGAATAAAATTTGAAAATCGTTTAATTCAGAATTATCACTATTGTATTCTGTAAATAATTATATAAAATATAAAATGTTTTGTGAATTTTAATTTTGTGTTCGAGTAGTAAATATCCTTTTCTATATTAGCACGCAGTAGATGTCCACTATCTGACAATGAACAGTACTTTTACTATATGTACATGTTACTTCATAAACTGACTTTTTTTTATTTTTTTATTGGCATTAGGTCATTGACCATGCAGCCAGATAAACTGACTTAAAAGTGAAATAGTCTACAAACTGCTTTAACATAAAGAATATGATTCTCCTTATTTTAAGGAAGAATTCAGCATTGAACGATTATTTAGAAATAACAAGCAATAGCTGAATATAAAGTCCGAAAGAAATCCCTATAATTAGTAATTGTTTAATAAATATAGTAATAAGGTGTAAAGTTGTGATATTTATTTTAAAAAACATTCAAGAGACATCATCGGTAGAATTGTTACTTCTATAATTTATTATTTTCAAGTCGATAAAGACCAGTTTACTTATATTGATATTTATAGTAATATACAGGATGTTTTTGTAGGTGAGACTTAAAGTTATCGTCGAAATTGTATAAAAATAAAAAAATTTGTTTCGAAAATTAGACCCCATAGGAAAAAAGTTACAAGACAAATTACAGTTAAGTTTTTAATAAATCAATCGATTCCGGACGTTTCGTAAATGCTACTTTTAGCATCGATATATTTTCAAGTTTTTCTTCTGAAGATAGTCTACACTACAATAACTAAAGAAAATGGCAAAAAAGAATAAGGAAGCGTCGTTTTCAGCTCTTTCAGCATTTAGGTGATCCAACCTTTCATTTTGTGAACTATTTGTACTAGGAACTTCAAGCGTTTCAGCGGTGAGTAAGAACTAGTTCATTACAGTTCTAGAATGGTCCAACTAGTTCTTGATCTGAAATCCTACTTGCGCGTGTTGATGCTATATTTTAATATGGGGGTGTCAACACTATCGTTCTGTGCCACAAGATTTATTATCGTTCATGTTTTGTGGGGTTTTAGTTTGTCAAGCCGTAATAAATTCGTTGTCGTTTCTCATTATTTCAATTCAAATTATCACCTCATACACATGAATTACATTAGGTATTTTTCTTTCGCCTACATAATTTTATACGTAGTGTAAAAAAGTACGTCGGTAAAGCACACAGAGGTCGTCTGGTGCAGTGTAGAGCTAAATAACGAATGGAGGTGAAAGAAAAAGAAAAACACAGTATATAATTTTAGATTAGGCCAAAATAAAATGTTTAACAATATAAAAAAAATGAAGCTAATATTCTCAAATAATTTAAATGTTAGACCTAAACACTTATTAACAGGTTGAGCGCCACAGAGGACACCGGTGACTATATCTACACAGGCCGCGGCGGACACCGGTGTCTGCTCGCATTTATGTGATCTTGTAGCTTCGTGACCGCTAATACATGTATTTGGCTATATAGCATGCCCTCTATGGCCTCAGTGGTGCATGAGGTTACAATAGTTTCCCTAATTTTTTTACTTTGCTTTTTTTCATATTTGAAAAACACCTTTACAGATGATAAGGTGCCTACAGACTAGCATACATGTGCGTCATACATGTTTATCATATATGTGTGATGTACATGTAGACAATTTAATAGGACTTTTAAATCTGACCTATAGGAAAACTTGTGCGACGCACATATTTGCAATTTTTCGACCACACACCAGCAAACTACAACGCGCAAGCATGGATGACGCAGATGTATGACACACATGTATGCTAGTCTGTAGGCACCTTAATACTGCGATGCTCAGATTAACCAAATCCACTGTTGGTCCAGGAGGCTAAACATTGAAATTTGGCTCGGCAGTCAACCTGTTTGTTTTGTGTACATTTTTTAAAATAATTCTTATAATTCCAACAGTAAAACTTTAACATTTTATATGTCTCCGTTGTATAATTTAGAAGAAATTTGCAGAAGCATTCATCAATATGACAAGGATATTAAAAGGCTTTTTGATAAAAAATCAAAAATTTTCCATTCTTTGATATTGATGATTATGAACTTTTGGATAGTCCCAGCTAAAAAGTACTGAGTTTAGAGCTTCGTGTCCATTGAGACTTTTAATCAGTGACTTCAGAACTACAACATATTTCAATTTCAACAAATTTAATCGACAGCCACTTCCCAGAAGATTTTTTGTGGGTCTTTTTCCTTTATTTATGGTGGAATTTTCGAGCGCAAAATTTTAAACTGTGGCGATACTGTGGCCATCTCTTGAGCCTAACATAAACCAGTACGGGAAAATAGTGGAACCAATTAATGATTCAACATAAATTTGGAACTGACACCTGGCTGCAAGCTACAACAACAAGGATGTTGTATTTTTCAGTAAACAACGACTGGAACCAAAGAAAAAGTTAAGGGTGGCAATATGGGAAAATAATCGGTTTCATACGCATGCTTTTCTGACTCATATTTATGATTCCTTCGAAAAGCCGACGTCAACTCCATCATTTATCATTTATTAGTATCGCCCACAGAATATATAAAGGTATCGCCCATCTGATTTCCTATTTTGTTGGTATTAAATCTGCTAGATGGCGCTAAAATGTTAGATATAGAATGAAGAAATAAATGCACTAATTTTTGATAAAATGAAAAAAAATATATGAATGAAAACTACTTTATTGAAATATAGGGATAGTATTTGACTGTTGTGTACCTAAATTTAAATATACCTACCCTACCTAATCACTACCGTTTTCCATAGCATAGGGGTAGGTAATATACAGGGTGGTCCGAATTGTACCTTCGATAATTTGAGAATCAATAGAAAATGTGAAATTAATGTTAGTTTTCTTATTAAACTTATATCCAAAACTTAACCGTTGAAGTTACATTTTTTTTGTATTTTCTTTTATATCTCCCGAAGTAATTTAAATGGAATTTTTATTGAAATTTTGTGTGTACAGGGTGTTTCCTATAAAACTATACCCCCCCCTTATTTCGGTCAATTACCACCGATTTTAATTTTTCAAAAACCGGTCTAACACAGAATTTTCCGTAGATTTTGAATATGCTATTACTTTTTTTCCTACTTCAACCGTATACGAGGGGCAGAAAAAAGTATGGTTTTTTTAAATGGAACACCCTATATATTTTTACATATTTGGATTCACCTCGTCCTTCTGATTACAAATATATATGACACTTATCTATTTGCTATAAAAATGGCGTAAATAATTGAATTTAAACTTATGGCGTTTCGTTCAAAACTATTATTTCGGTCAATTATCAACGATTCAAAATTTTCAAAACCTACAAAGAATTTTTCGTAGATTTCTATATGCCATTACTTTTTTTCTTTCTTCAACGGTATACGAAGGGTGGAAAAAGTATATATTTTTTTATGGAATGCCCTGTATTTTTTTACATATTTAGATCCGCCCTACCTTTCTGATTATAAATATATATAATACTTATACATATTGTACATATGTAAAAAAATACAGGGCATTCCATAAAAAAACCATACTTTTTTCCACCCCTCGTATACCGTTGAAGGGAGACAAAAAGTAATAGCATATATGAAATCTACGAAAAATTCTATGTGTAGGTTTTGAAAATTTTGAATCGTTAATAATTGACCGAAATAAGGGGGGTATAGTTTTGAAGGAAACGCCCAAGTTTAAATTCAATTATTTACGCCATTTTTATAGCAAATATATAAGTGGCATATATATATTTGTAATCAGAAGGACGAGGCGAATCCAAATATGTAAAAATATATAGGGTGTTCAATTTAAAAAAAAACATACTTTTTTCTGCCCCTCGTATACGGTTGAAGTAGGAAAAAAAGTAATAGCATATTCAAAATCTACGGAAAATTCTGTGTTAGACCGGTTTTTGAAAAATTAAAATCGGTGGTAATTGACAGAAATAAGGGGGGGGGTATAGTTTTATAGGAAACACCCTGTACATATGTTCGTGAATAAGTACCTACCACGTTTAATCATTATTTTCATTTTCCTACTTCAACCAGAGGCGTAACCACGGGGGTGTGAATTCCCGGAAAAGGATACGCCAATATGATCGAGATTGTATCTTTTTCCCATTTTTGAAATCTACAGTCAGTTTACGAATAAAAAGTCCTATTTCTGAAACGGTTATGTTTTCGATACTTTATAAGTTTATTAAGAAAACTTACATTAATTATTCACATTTTCTATTGATTCCCAAATTATTGAGGGTACAATTCGGACCACCCTGTAAGTATACCTACTATACATACAGGGTGTCCCGAACTGTACGGACCAAACTTTACAGAATGATAGAACTTCACAAAATATGAAAAAAAGTTCCTATAAAAACATGAGGTGTATTGAAGTTACAATTCCGAAAATATTGCCTTTGCATAATTTTGAAACGACCAAAGAAATTTTGCACAATAATTCAGATTTTTATGCTACACAAACTGAAGAAACTCCTTCTACCCAAATAATTCAGGGGCGGGTAAAAGGAGGGGGGCAAGGTTAAAATATTACCCCAATTTTTTTGGACGTCACTTTTTTATCAATTTATGACAAATTAAAAAAACCGAGCCTTTTTACACAAAAAAGATTTCTTGTGTTTTTCCTCAAAAACTGTACATTTTTAAGTTACTTCACTATTAACAGCGATTTGTTATGCAGCAATAATAGTGTGTCATGATACCAGTGTTTCAAACAACAAAAATCTATTATGTAGTATGGCAATAAGCCAATGGCATTGGTATTTTCTGTTTTGAAATTTATTTTTTGCATGTTTTTTTAACACCCATGTTCATAGGGACTTTTTCCATATTTTGTAAAGTTCTGTCCCACCGTAAACCATATCCACGAAACAAAAAGGAAAAATACCTCCTCAAACATTGGTAGAATAATAAATTATTCACGAATCAACTTGTTTTACATCGGCTCATCCTCAAAATGCATCTTTTTAACTCAGCGTGAGGTGTGAGTTTTTTTCATTATTGCCAAAACGTACACCTCTCTGACTCAACTGCAGTATATTCTGTATATTCTTTTCTTTAATATTTGATACTACTATAAAATTGTTAAAATCAAATACTTAGGTAAACGAAAAAGTTAATGCAAACCATTCAGGGAAAGGATCTAGAGCGAAATTTTGAATTCACATGCAAGCAATGGGTTTCAGGAATCAGGATTAACAAAACGATGATTATAATTACCTACCTATAATTAAAATATATTTTTTTGCTTGGTTGTGTTGTGATCGTATTTTTTAGGATTTGAGGGATGTGGACCAGCCCCTGATCCAATCGCCAATTCAAAATTTACATACATACAAATTAAACAATTCATTAAAAAAATATAGGATAAGTAATCAGGCCCTCATTGCTTTATATTTGGTGCTGTTACCGCCTACGCTTATTTCACCGCACAGGCGAAGGACGCTAAAACTGCTGGCAACGAAGAATGCAAGCGGAATACCGAAATCTCCGCGTCTTATTTGCACAGCACTTGTCAATGTTTTAGATGCTTTATTGCAGAATCTCAATTCAATATTAAACTGGGACTGGGGGAACTTTTTAAAACATATCAAATCAAAATTCAGTAAGCAAGTAATGATTTTAAATTAAAATCTATAGGTTGTTTACACTTATTGTATATGAGCAACAAATTTTCTTATTAAGTACTTATAGGTTGTTGACTAATTATGCAAATGTCGTGGTTTTATAAAAATACGAAATGAGCCACTAATGAGCTCACTTCTCATTTTTTTCGTTCACTACAAGATTCTTTCACTTTTTTGTATTCTACATTTCCAGTATCCACAAACCTATTGAGGAGGTTTTGGAAGCTGCTAAAACAGGCATCCTTCTTTCAGGAAATAAATTCCGGTTATAGATTTTCTTTACCTAATTTACTTGTATTTCTTTTTCATTTCTATACCTAACTATAATATGATATCAATATACATATATTATTAGGTATATACGAAAACAATTACGTTACACGAAATTCATTTTGTATATAAATAAATATATCACATCAAAAATAACTACTTAAAATCAAACGTAATAAAAATATTCAAACCATTAAAATTTAATGTAGCGAAACTTCTGTGTCCACTTATGACCATAGGCACAATTAAATTATTGCTCTAGTTCATTCATCAATCGATGTATAAACCTACTGGTCCGCTGTAAAAGTAACAGTGAGTGGTGAGAGTGAGTACTCTAAAGCAAAATACCTACTGAACCAACGCTAATATTTTCAACCCACTGGTTAAGAATGGCATTAAAAATTCCCCATTGTTGGCATATCCGTAACAAAACTAATCGGATAGGACAGCCCATGTGTAAATAGTTTGTAATAGAGTTTTAGATCATCATTTGATAAAAGTGGTATAGCATACCGAAACGAAGAAAAGATGGAGATATCTAAATTGATGCTAGTTTAATCCTAAACACTTTTAAATTGATCTTATATAAAGATTAAGCCACCTCCTGGGGTCATATCGATTGTGAAGGTTGAAGAGTTTTGGTAGGTACTTGTATAGGAATTTAAAGCAAGGACTCTTGCCGGTCGTAAAAAACTAAGTACTTAGGTAGACATATTTATAACAAAAAAATATTTTAAAATAAACTTTTAATAATTTTTTGATTGTGCAAACGATGAAAAGCTAAGTGAGAATGAAACAATTGAAAATTTTAACATTGAAATGATTCAATTTATATATTGAATTGTTTCGCTATCAAAACATAACATATATAAGTACAGGGCGAGGTTTAATGTTTATTCTTTTACCACTGAATAGCAACTTATAAAATATAACGGTCTTTTAAATTTCACAATTAATTAAACAATTATATATTCATTAAATCATTTAATTAAATTCAATTCTTTAAATATTTTTATTAAAACGCCTACCAATCAATATTTCCAACAATTTCAGTATTTTTATTTAAATGTCAAACTTTTATGTTGGAAAATATCCGATACTTTTTAATCCATCTATTCCACCTGCTACGAAAGTTTAAAAAATACTAAGTATTGACTATTTAATTATTTTCTAATTAAAACTATTCACTCCTTGCTTCACTTAATCCCATATTTCTTGAAAACCATAATACTTAGTAGTTTATTCCACAAGCATATAAAGGCCTATATTATTCACGAGGGTGAAAGTTTACGGCACGAGCCGAAGGCGAGTGTCGTAAATCACCCAGGTGAATAATAGCCATTAATATATACGAGAATATTAATATTTTTGACTAAATCCCTTTTACTGATGAAATTTATAAGTACTATTTATTTTTAACATTTTTTATGAGTAGGCCATTATATGTCATAAATTAAATTTAAACGTCAACGTTATTTACACTTAATTTCGTGCTTTGTCATGGCCACTTTAATGAAATTTTCAACAAATATCCGATACGTTGTCATAGAAGAAACCTTGTTCATTATGCACTGCATTATAAACTGCAGTGAATAAAGAAATCATTATTCACTGCAGGGAATAATGGATAGCATTATGCTTGAGCAAGTACATACATAATGCATACATTAATTTAGTAGCAATGGATAAAATAATTTAATTTAATTTTACTTTGACACTGAGGTTAGTAAAAATGTTTCATAGTAGATAACTATAACAAAAATAATCATTCTCCTTATGATTGATAGCCGTAATGAATGTATTTTGTGATACCTAAGTTAAGTAATATCTTGCATTGGATGCTATATGAATTCTGTTATGTAATTCAATGTTTTATAACACATAGTTGTTGTTAACGGAGTCGTCAATAATGGTTTCAATATTTTTTTATATTGGAGACTATGTAGATATGTAATTCAATGTTTTATAACATGTAGTTATGAAGTAGTTGTTTTAAACAGATTCGACAATAATTGCATTATAAAGTGGTTTCTTTGATTTTTATGTCTGACAGATTTCATATTTGTATGTTCAGAAGTAGAACATCAAAATAAATATATCAAATTGGTTATCTCTGTTATTAGGTATCAGGCTTATATACCTAACTAAATAAAATTATAAACAATGACAATAATGTTAAGAGATTTTTTTTATTCCTATAACCACTAAATTCTGCTACTTTGTTCTAACTGAAGCTGTTACCTTTTCCAAAATTCCCGTAGAGAGAAGCCAATTTAAATTACCCTGTATAGTTTTCCACTTTTATTGCTCCACAACACCCTAACATTTAATTATTATCTAATAATTTCATGTTAAGAAAAATTATTACACCCCGTATACAGAATATAAACATAAAACTGTATATTGTGTGACTTATATTACTGATGCCTCTTGCGTATGTGGCACTTATGTCATATATGTACGTAGAATCTGAAAAGAATTTCATTCCAGAAGTACCTACCTACCCTGCAATTAAGAGCTATTAGATGCAATCAGGTAGCATTGTGCTGAATGGGGCTAGAACTGAACCTATCATTACGGTGACAGAGAACTTGCTCATACCGAAATCCCTTCTTTAAGTGAACTTATTCATGCTACCCGCAATATTTCTTATTTACTATGCATTATGTATTATATCCTGATCCCAACTCACTTCCTTTCTCTTACAACAACTTTGTTGTTTGGAAATTATTGTTCCGTTCACAGGTTGATGTAATGGAGCATTTCTAATTTGTTTACATTCATCGATGTCTCTATTATGT
Organism: Rhagium mordax; assembly: GCA_963680705.1. Classification (NCBI taxonomy): domain Eukaryota; kingdom Metazoa; phylum Arthropoda; class Insecta; order Coleoptera; family Cerambycidae; genus Rhagium; species Rhagium mordax. Next base: position 11,882,329 of record OY796657.1, read on the forward strand.
TACTCGCTGGATATATTATTATAAAGATTTTGCTAGAATTCCATAATTCTTGTTCACATGCGTGATAATAAAGCAAAATATAAACCATAGTTATCGTCGTTGGTTTATTTAGATTAGAAATCAACATTGCTTTTTGTGCCAAATTGCAGAAATTCACATTGAGGTAAATATATGAAATATTTAATACTAATAATAGTATAATAGGTACTTATATACATACCTATAGGTAGGTACTCAGAAAAATTTTATATACCAAAGTTGCAGTGTTTTTCCTGAATTTTAATAACCTGCCAATAAAACAAACAAATGACAATCGCAAAATGGCGAAATTCTATAATCTTAAGGTTTTTTTAATGCGACACCCTATATAGGTATTGTTAGATATATTTTCGAAATCCTTATAATTTTCTGATTTCAAAAACCTAAATAAGTCTATATTTAAAGTATTCGTTCTAGTTATTCTAAATGAAAATGTATAGGTATATAGGTAGGTATATGTAAAAACACGATATTGTCTCCCATGGGTTAAAATAGACAATATCATGTTTTTACATACATACATATGACTGTTGTAAAAGAAATATACGATTCGTATAGAAGATAGATAGATAGAAGAAAGATAGTTAATCATTAGGTAACAATAAAATTTTATTGTTCCTGGCGTATTCGCCATTTAATACAATCGCTTTTTGCCAAAAAGTGCCCAAACTTCGAACTAATTCTATAGCTGCTTGTAATTTCTTTTTGCGAATTCTTAAACTTTAGGGTTTCAGCTTCAAATATTAAAAAGGAATAGATGTGCTTTTACCCCTAAGAGGGTGAAAACCACCCCTGAAATTCAAAATTTAATACCGACTCCAATATTAAGAATTTTAGTTATTAAAAAAATTCATGTATTTGTGTTTGAGGGCGCTGATTACGAATTTCAAGTCAGAATTTTAGAATTCGCGATTGCACCCCTTATATGGCCGATACAATAGGGGTACCTACAATGAAAAAACATATTTTGTCTGTTTTGAGCAAGTAGAACTTTTTCTTTGCAAATTCTTATATTTTAGGACATAAAACTTATATCTTAATAAGAAAAATGATTGCTCTTACCCCTAAGAGGGTGTTAACCACCCCTAAAATTAAAAGATCAATAATTAACGAAGTACTGAGAATAAATTATTGAAGCTTATATTATTTATGTTTTTAAAGTCGCTGATCACGAATGTGAAGTCAGAAATTAAAAGTTTTATGTTACACCCTCAATATGGCCGATATAAAACGGGTAAAATGGATGAATTAATCATTTTTTGTACCTACTTATATTTTGAGAAATTAGAACTTTCTTAACAAATTGTTACATTTTGAGACATAAAACTCATCCCCTAATAAGAAAATAATTGATTTTACCCCTATGAGGAATGAGGATGAAAACCACCCCTAAAGTTAAAAAATAAAAAATTAACGAAGTTATTCTGAGACTAAATTACCGTCAAACGAGCAATATCGTAATATGCTAAAACGAGGCGAGCGTCATATTACCTCCTTTGAAATGAACGCTAAAAATCATCCAAAAAAAGCATTTTGAAGGTCTTCTGGTAACATTCACCTAAGATTTAATTTTTTTTTTATTTAACCGTAAAGCCGAAAAAATTCCTTACTTCAAAAATTTACAACTCCAGCGAACAATCATATTTAAAAATTTACAACTTTACAAATACTGTCACAATAAATCATTTGATGTTGGAACAGTTTTCCTAGTTGCTTATAAAATTGGGAGGAAACAAATTTCGAAGACAAGAGATTATGCCTTTAATATGAAAATTACAAGGTTTCGAGTACCTATCAAATCTATATATGGGACATGGGACACAACAGCTCAAATATGGTACAGTAAAATAATTGAAGGAATTTGGAATCAAAATTGGCCCGTTCTAATGAAAGTCTTTGGGGCTGTTGGATTGGCTAAAGACATTAAAAAGTTGCTTCAGGATTTTTATGAAAAAAAAAAAAGTGAGTTCAAAAACATTCAACATTGAAGAATTACTTGGCAACAGCTACAACGAAGAGGACCCAAACAATTTGCTGAAAAATTATTGTAAGGTATATATATCTACTCTTTTAATCGATGGCATCGAAATTTACACCGACTAATTTCACTTCATGGAAACGAAAAGGCAAAAACTTGATGATTTTTTACAAGCTTTTTACAAGCTTTTATTTAACTTGCAATGTATTTATGTCTGTTTGTTTAGGTCAAATCTTGCAACTGAATTTTAAAATAGTTATCCCCAACCGATTGAGCTGAAATTTTGCATATATGTTTGGTTTGGATGACAATGCATGTTTATCTAAGTGACGTCATTCTAAATCCAATATGGCGGACTCCCAAAGATGGCGGACTAGTTATTTTTTATGCACCCCCATAATATGGGTATCAATTAAAAGGGTTTTCTGAGAAGAGTACGAAATATAAAATGACGTCACACTAAATTCAATATGGCGGACGCCCCAAGATGGCGAACAAAATTTTCTTATCTACCATCATAATATGGGATTGGGTATCAAATGAAAGGGTTTGCTGAGAAGAATACGAAAAAATAAAAAATAAATTAATAGTAAAAAAACATTTTTAAAAACAAGCTTTTATTTAAATGCTCTAAAAAGAAGAAAATAAACTTTAAATTAAATCAAACCCATCAATTTATTACATTATACAATTTATATGATTTAAAAGCTTGTCGCGAGATTTGCCTGTGTAAATAAACAAGAATACAATATTAAACTCTCGCGACAAGCTTTTATATCATATAAATTGTATAATGACAGATAATTCTACTCAAATAAATGTACCCAGATTTGGATGAGAATCATTTGAAGTAGTAGAAAACATTAAAATACCATTAAAACAGAAAGTTTTATTTTGAAACAGTTGTATCAGTTTTGATTATAGGTAAATTGAAGGGATCCGAAAAAAATATATAAATAGTTCGATAAGATTTAACTTTAATGTAAAAAAAAATGGTGAAGACTACATGGAATTAAGTATCTATTAGGTGTAAGTATATGGAGCACAGCAGCTCAGATGGTACAGGAATAATAATTTAAGGAAGATACAAAACTAAAATTTCTTCAGAATTTTGAAGAAAAAGAAAACTTAACAACATTCAACACGGAATACTTACTTGCGACTGCCAATAACTAATGTTCTTTTGGGTTTGCTTGGAGGGGCAATGAGGCAACAGAACTATGCATATCTAAAATGACACAAGCCATATCGAGAGTAGTAACTAAGTGATAAAATGAAGTGGGACTATTCCTAAAATTAATGGACAAAATATTCAGTGTAAAATCTTTTAGATAATGCATCACGGTCAAAATAATTTGAGCGTATACGTAATATTAAGGATTTTCGATTTGGAATTTACTGAAACAAAAAATTCATGGAGCTAACTTTTTTGTTATGACAAACTTCTTCGAAAATATGATCCTCTTCGAGTAATTTTCTGAAAACCTTTGAAAAATCAGTGTTTCTTTCTTAAAAATCAACGTTTTCAACGTATTAAAGCAAAAAAGAATGTTATTAGGTTTTTTTGGGGGGTGGAATTCGACGATCTACTCGTTCCAATAGTCACTTTTTTTTCGAAACCCCTGTCAGTTGAGTTGAGGTGAAACTCACCCCCAACGAAAAAGCACCCTGATTCCTTTTTAATATTTGATATTTAACCCATTTTGAATCAAACTATCCAAAAATATTTTAATTTAAAACAACTAAGTATAGAATTAGTTCAAAGTAAGATCATGCACCAAGTGACATATGACTGTATTAATTGGTAATTCATTGATTATTTAAAACAAAATATAGGTATATTTACAACCTAACACGAACTATATTGATATGTATTGTTTTAATATAATAGGTCTAAGTAATTCTTCACAAGAATTAATTCTTGTAATAAAATCTAATTCTTCACAAAAAATGTCACAGGACTAGTTTAGTTTTTCCTCAGATAGTAACGAATACCGAACTCTAAACAATGTTTTAGAGACAATGATAGCAAAATTGTGTATGATTTGTTTAATGTCCTATTTAAATTATCTACCTATTTTCTATTTACAATTTAGGTACTAAGAACTTTCTTGGGCATCAAAGCAGAGTGAAAATCTGTTAAACCTCTTATTGCCCTAGATAAAACATGCACAATGGATGCAAAGTTGTCCACATATTATCACATATAAAAGACGTACGTAGAAGATGTTTGGGGATACCATTTAAGGACGCTGATGTTTTTTAACATCTGACATACTTACTTTTTGTTATAAATTATTTTTTTCATGAAAGTAGGTACACTTACCTAATAACACTTCCTTAATTTCTATTTTAAAATGAAATTTCCTATCTATTAAAATTTATCTGGCTGGAAATTAACATCCGACAGATCTTGTTTTATAAATTATTATTTATAATAAAAGTGCCTACATTTTACACCAATTTTTTGTATTTATTTAAATGAAGTTTCAGATCTCCTCTATCCTATCTATTAAAACATGTCTGGCTAGAAATTTTTGTAATCTCTTTTTTAGCCGATGTAGACATATAAATAATAATTTTTTTACCAGCATATTTTCATTTAATTAAGAATTAGGTACATTGAAATCAAATTTTTATGAAAATCTGGCTTAAGATACATATGAAAAAATGTTAAAAGAGTGAAATATTTTTTTTTAACTTAATAAACAGATTCTGGCATACCTATATGTTCACAAAAAAGTACATAAAAAGATCTACTCTTTAAAAATAAAAAGTTTACCCTACGATCTCTCATTATAAATGGCAAGCGTTTTAATTTTTTGTCGAAAATGTTCAATTGTGGCCGTACAAATTAAATTTTTTTTTATTTATTTACCCACGTATTTATAGCATAAACATACATATTTTCTCCAATTTTCGTAAAGATCTGAAGATTTTACCCCACTTAGTTATTAACAAAATAAATAAGTAAATTGAGAAATTTGGATTTTTCGAGGTTACGATGTTATTTTAGCTACCTAAACCAACAGTTCGATAGTCTATTCATTTACGAGTATTTTAGTTTTTTTTTAAATTTTTCTACGGCCAATAGAGCCGATTATACTTATTTAAAAAATAGTGTAGCGATGCACACAAAATGCATCAAAAATGCACTTTTATGCGCTTTTCTCGCGAAGCCCCAGCACGAATTTGCTAATTTTTTCGGTTTTCGACTCATTTGCATGTATAAAACATGAAACAAAAAAAAAAAAATTTAACTTCCCGATTACATCACTGTTCATCAATTATTTTTACTAATTTCCCTCCGCACTATTTGCGCCTTTTGAAATTGAGTTGTTCGATGGGGTACCTTTTGCACACGATACAGTACATGAGATGCATTTTCTTCTGCTGCGTATACCTACTGATCGAGATAAGACAAAAAATGCCTCATTGCTCTGGTCCACCTACCGGTTCAATAATGGATCAAATTTTTTTCGAAAAATGAGTCTTGGAAAAGCTATATTAATATTAAATCTTTTGCTGAACCATCGATATAGTGATGATGGATAATGATAATGCATACAACAGTTTCTTGGACATGCCAGTTCCTCATGCTTTCTGGAATAAAAGAAAATATTAAAATGGCTCGCTGATATTATTTCCGAAAAATTGAACTCCTAAATTTATGTAGCCAGGGCAAACAAAAGCCAAGGCAAATTGTTTCTTACTGCACTATACATATGTTCCATTAGGGCTGGTACGAGGGTTGGTAGGTATGGGGTATTTGCTATACGAGAATGGGGCCATTCAAACGGGAACACACTGTAAGTACGATATCTCTCTTTGTCCTTACATTTAAAAATAAGTATTAATCTTATTTTATTATTAAATTTAACATTCTTGTTGCATCTGATTGATCTGTAGTTAAAGCACCATAATGAACATAAAGGATAGATTAAGGATGTTATGTAATGCGAGCCAGGGTAAGCATTAGTTGCCTAATTCTGTGGTCACTTGGTTTAAAATTAGTATTGTTTGTAGTTTATTTGTGGCGGATAGTTAATATTCATTGAACTTAATTCTGGGAATCACGCCAAATTCTAAAAAATAAATAGAAATAAGAAAATTGCCAAAATATGTCAAGATAAAAGTGTACTTAGTATCAAAGGCAAACCTCAACAGTTTGCCCCAGAAAACCACTGTAGGTATATGTAGTTCTAAATAAATATAAATACAATATTGTTATCTAAAATTCGTATCAGTGGTTTTCTAGTATTTTACACTATAGAAAATATAACAAAATGTATATTATATAATATATAGATATACTTATACAGTAAATTCACTTTTAAACCAAAGCAGTTTGTGAGTGAATAGGAGATAGCAGTTAAGCGAGAGCACTACACATGCGTGACTGCATGTCGATCTCAGAATGTTAGCGCTCTCGCTTTATTGTCTCCTATTCACTCACAAAGTGCTTTGGTTGAAAAGTGAATTTACTGTATATTTATATGATATGTAAAAAACAATTATAAAACAATAACTTATCTTAACAGAACGTTTCGAACCAAAGTCTAGGTCCTTTTTCAACTGTGATTACAAAAAATGACTTGTCAAAAAAGATCACTTTGACACCTGACACTGATTATTAATTAATGCATAGATCACTAGATAAAGAATTCTAATTTATTTTGATATTTCCGTCACGTACTTCTTTTTGGAGAATCGGTAGCCAGACTTCGTCTAGCAACACTGAACTAGTAGAGACGCAGTCGGTACTATTTAGTTGAATACAGGCACTCTCTTTAAGTTTTCGTTTATTACAATGTGTCTCCGTTTGAATTATTTTTGCCTGTGTCCAACTAAATCTGTGGCCATTACTCCAAGCATGTTGTGCCAGTGTAGATTTATCAACTTGATAATTTTTGTGTTCAGATATTCTAACTTCTAATGGTCTAGACGTCTCACCTATACCTATATAGCTTTTCACACTCGCATGGAATGCTATAAATACAATTTTTAGATTTTTGAACACTGTTAAAAGGTTTGGTTTTTGTTAAGAATGATCTGATGGTATTGCAAGTTTTAAAGGTGGTTCTTATATTGAACTTATTACCAAGTCGTTAAGTCTATCAGAAAAACCAAAAATATATGGAATGGTCATTGTGGTTACCGGTTGTTCTCTCAAAATTCTCTGTTGTTGCTGATTTTGTCTATTCTCAATTTCAAGAAATGATTTCTCAACAAAATCCTGTGGATAATTATTTTCTTTTAAGACAGTTTTTATAAAAAGTTTTTCGTTATTAAAAATTTCATTTGTTGAAAAGATTATTTTAGCTCTTTCATACAAACATTTAATTACACCTTTTTTAACATTTAGGTTGTGGTTGGAGTTAAAATTCAAATATCTACCTATTTGTATGAGTCTTTTTTTTTTATATACATTAGTTTCCAAAATATCTGTCTTATTAATTAATACATCTAAAAAAGGCAATTTATTATCATTCTCAATCTCTAAGGTGAATTTAATAGTTGTTTCTTTATTATTGATAAAATTTAGAAAACCGTTTAATTCCTCTTGGCCATGGGGCCATATTGAAAATAAAGGGTGTCTCAGAGAGTTTTGCACTTTTATTTTATTTATAGCTTTAAAGCCTGTTGATATGAAATTGCGGGATTGTTTGCAATGGATAAAGCAAGCCATGGAAATTTAATGTCACAATTGACAAATGTGAAAATGGAACGGTTTGATGTCCAACAACGTGCGTTTTGTGTTAGCAATTTTTTTGAATTAAATCGTTCCTACATCGTAGTTCGGCGTCGGTTTCGTGCTCGTTATGCTCTTCACAATGTCAATGAAGCACCTAGTACCAATCTTATCAAGTCATGGATAAAGAAATTCGAAGAAAGGGGTTCGATTGAAAATATTCGCCCTCCTGGACTCCCACGAAATGTGCGCACTAATCAAAATATTGACCGTGTTCGTGATGCAGTTGCCCAAGATCCACGCAGATCAGTCCGAAAACAAGCTTCGGTTCTGCTATTACATAAGTCTAGTGTTTTTCGCATCCTGAAAAAAGACCTGAAACTACATGCACCCTTTTAAAACTCAGATAGTGCAAGAAAGGAAACTGATTACCCTATACGATTGACGTTTGCCAACCAAATGTTAGAAAGATTCGACAACTTTAACAGAATTTTCTTCTCTGATGAGGCACATTTTCATTTACATGGATACGCCAACAAGCAAAATTGTTGTTATTGGCCACAAGAACATCCCCGGGAGAAACATCAAACTCCATTACATACCCCTAAAGTTACTGTTTGGACAGCAATATCCTCCAGAGGCATAATAAGCCCATACTTTTTTAAAACAACGGACAAACAGTAACGGTTAATTCTGACAGGTATGCCGCTATGATACGTGAATTTTTTGGTCCTGCAAGCATTTGATGATTTTAATGAGCAGTGGTGGTTTCAGCAAGATGGGGCTACTAGCCACACATCAAATACTGCAATAGAAGCTGTAAGAGAGCTGTTCCCTGATAAATTGATATCAAGAAGAGGCGATATTAATTGGCCTTCAAGAAGTTCGGACTTGGCTCCAAACGATTTTTTTTTGAGGTGCTATCTTAAGAGTCGAGTTTATAATAACGCCCCAGCAAATTTAATTGACCTTAAAAATCGTATCCAGGAAGAAATTGAAGCTATTACTCCTGTTTTATGCACAAGCGTAATGGAAAATCTAAGGCACCGCTTGGAAGAGTGTCAACGGCGAAATGGGCGACATCTCGATAATATCATCTTTCATACATACATTTCCACTAAATGTAGTTTTAAGTTTTAAATAAAGTTTGTTAATAAAGTTAATGATTGTTGGGCAAAATTAGAAAGAAAAGTGCAAAACTCTCTGAGACACCCTTTATATCATCCACATATCTCCACTATATTTTTGGTTTGTTAATAAATTTTTTTACATAATTATCTTCAAAATATTCCATAAAAATATTGCTCATGATGGGAGATATATATAAAAACTGTCTTAAAAGAAAATAATTATCCACAGGATTTTGTTGAGAAATCATTTCTTGAAATTGAGAATAGACAAAATCAGCAACAACAGAGAATTTTGAGAGAACAACCGGTAACCACAATGACCATTCCATATATTTTTGGTTTTTCTGATAGACTTAGACGACTTGGTAATAAGTTCAATATAAGAACCACCTTTAAAACTTGCAATACCATCAGATCATTCTTAACAAAAACCAAACCTTTTAACAGTGTTCAAAAATCTAAAAACTGTATTTATAGCATTCCATGCGAGTGTGAAAAGCTATATGTAGGTGAGACGTCTAGACCATTAGAAGTTAGAATATCTGAACACAAAAATAACGTTAAAAATTACCAAGTTGATAAATCTACACTGGCACAACATGCTTGGAGTAATGGCCACAGATTTAGTTGGACACAGGCAAAAATAATTCAAACGGAGACACATTCCCAAGCAGCACAAACCACACTAAAGCCAACTAGTGACTAATTTTATAGTAAAATCATACACATTATGACTACAAAATTGGTATGAACCTGGTATAGTATTATGCCTATGGTCGAAATTGGAGGAATTTTGGTACTTACCGCTAACGTTGCCGTTGCCAACGTCGTAACGACGTCGGCAAAGTCGACGTCAGCATTCCGACCTGTTCTATACTACTGACGATCATAAATACTAATAAATGAACAATGAAATAGGTCGGATAGGCCGACGTCGACGTTTCTAATTTGGTCCTAACCAATTGTATAGGTCGATTGAAGTAGTCTACACCGACGCCGTTACTCCGATTTATTTAATACCAATCGTGACGTCGGATGAGGTAGGTGTAGCCGACGTCGGTGTTTCATACCTATTCTATACAGCAAGTAGGTTAGAGGTATATTTTTGTCTACCATTATCATATACGGCTTTCCGATGTACACAACTACTACAATTTGGTGAAGCAATTTTGACCTATTCGGTTAATATACAGTACTGATTGTCTTTATTATACCAATTATGACCACTGGTATGTAATAGTAGTAAACGAATACATCTAATATGACCGGCTGTACGGAACAGATATATTCGTTTACACCATTGTTAACTTCAGGTGGCCCAAGTATACAACAGATCGGTCTTGCCGACGACGACATCTTTTTTGAAGAAGTAATAGGAAACCATTTTGGATTATGGTTGGAGATAATACATGTTAATTTCTCATTTTTAATATTTTGACTATAATTGTAAGATTTTAAGATGACATATGTGTAAAAATGTTAGTTTTTTAACTTACCCGTTCTTATTTCTTCAGATAACTACTAAACAATTATTTTCAAAAAAAGTACGGTAAAAAAGTATTTATAAAAATGGTTTAATTTTGACGGCGCTTTAATTTTAGTGGTCTATTTTGTTCAATTTAATCAGTAAAGTTGTAGGCGTTTGTAATTTTAGTGCTTTAAAGTACTTACCTACCAAAAATAGTATCCTTGAAATTATATTTCATAAAATGCTGATTTGTATAGATACCGTTGAAGAAATAACTTGTCCTGTAGTAAAATGTACTGCAATATTTAGCATTAGCTACAAAATTGGTATAAACGGGTCAAAAATACAGTGCTTGTCTATTTTATACCTAAAACTTTATATATAGTGCTTTTCTTTTCTTGACCGTTGGTATCAATTAATTTGATGTGTATTTTCCTAGGTTTTCGGTCATGTGGTAAAATAAAAAACTATTTTCTGACGTTTCGGTTTTATTAAACCATCTTCAGAGAAAATTTAGGTGGTAAAAATTATATAATAATTAATATTAGATACATTTTTATGTCTGTTATGGTTGAGATCTTAAAAGGAACTCCTTTTAAGATCTCAACCATAACAGACATAAAAATGTATCTAATATTAATTATTATATAATTTTTACCACCTAAATTTTCTCTGAAGATGGTTTAATAAAACCGAAACGTCAGAAAATAGTTTTTTATTTTACCACATGACCGAAAACCTAGGAAAATACACATCAAATTAATTAAAACTTTATACATAAATTATAGTAAAGGTTATATTAGGTAAGCTTTGCCGCATCTAAGGTGACGTCGAGATAGGTATAAAAGTCTACACCTAAAGCCACTTGCTTGGACGACTATGTAGCAAAAGTCACTTTGGGTATAATTTGCCTTACCTAAAATGTCATCGAAATAGATATAATAATTTATATCTAAAGCGACTTTGTTGGTCGGACGTGTGACGTCGGGCCGACCAGAATTTGTGTGACCATTTTCGCATAAATCTTGGCCGGTACGCCGTGGCGCGGACGTCGACTACCGACTTCAGGTTATACTACCGACGTCGGCTCGACGTTGCCCCGACCAGTCTGTGCTGCTTGGGTTGTAATAAACGAAAACTTAAAGAGAGTGCCTGTATTCAACTAAATAGTACCGACTGCGTCTCTACTAGTTCAGTGTTGCTAGACGAAGTCTGGCTACCGATTCTCCAAAAAGATGTACGTGACGGAAATATCAAAATAAATTAGAATTCTTTATCTAGTGATCTATGCATTAATTAATAATCAGTGTCAGGTGTCAAAGTGATCTTTTTTGACAAGTTAATTTTTGTAATCACAGTTGAAAAAGGACCTAGACTTTGGTTCGAAACGTTCTGTTAAGATAAGTTATTGTTTTATAATTGTTTTTTACATATCATATAAATATATATATCTATATATTATAATATACATTTTGTTATATTTTCTAGTGTAAAATACTAGAAAACCACTGATACGAATTTTAGATAACAATATTGTATTTATATTTATTTAGAACTACATATACCTACAGTGGTTTTCTGGGGCAAACTGTTGAGGTTTGCCTTTGATACTACACTTTTATCTTGACATATTTTGGCAATTTTCTTATTTCTATTTTTAGAATTTGGCGTGATTCCCAGAACTAAGTTCAATGAATATTAAAATTAGTACGTAGGTACATTAATTTATGTGCCTATAATGTGCCTACTTAAACACTGCACCTCAAAGACACCCTGTATACCTAATACCCCTATGTGGGCTATACGGTTCTGAAAATGAATACCGTTTTAATTTCTCGCTACTTCCAGAAAATAAAGTATCTCAAGTACAATCTAAAAAGCTTTTGGTTTAATGCTTATAATAAAATAACGTAGATATGATATTATTTCCAAAATATATGTACCTACTTCTCTTTGCGGAGTTAAGTGCACCTAAGCACATCATAAAGCGTTGATAATTTAAAGGTACTTGACAAATATACATTAAAAACGAAATTCATAAGACTTGAAAAATTGTACTCCAACCTCAAATCAATATGCCCAATAAAACTATATAAATATACAATATCACAGTAGAGAACAGCCCTCTTGTGACTCGAGTGTTTCCACAATAGGTCGATGGGATGAACTTTAGTTAGGCCGAGATTAAGCATGCTAAGAGCTTACCTCAATAAGGCCGTCTTTCTGCTGATAGACCGTAGAAAACAGCCTCTACATAGCTTTGGTCTAAGACAGAATATCCCTCGTTAGAACTGCTCGGAAGTGGGACACGCCCCACAGGGCGAGTGCCAGACTTGGTTGGGGCCTGACGGTGAGGCCCCGCCTTTGTTCCAACTCGAGTACCCAGAATGCACCCTGGTCGCGGCAGAAGTGCCATGTACACTTGGAGTACACTCTAAGAGTACGCTTAGGCGAGTTAAGCACACTTCGAGTTAAAGAGTCTTACATCAAGAGTGCTATAGCTCGATCACTGATTTATTTATATAGTTAGTCAGTTTGTTTATTGAATTCGGATATCGAATCAAGTGGATTTTATAGTGAAGAACGCGCCGGGCTCTTGCAAGGTACCTACTTATACAGGTTTTTGAGGAAAGTGTACGTTCGTCGGACTGTGTGTATACATTATAATCGATTTAATGGATTAATTTGGTGTTTTTGTGAAACCGCCGCGGTCCTTTCGTGGTCCTGGAGTCCATGTCGGCAGGTGGCAACTACGGGGAAGGCCCCGTGGTATCGGATCGAGGGGACCTGCACGGGCTATTACCCGAGCTCAATGGGGTTGAACTTGCTATGAGCTTGAGCCCTAAGCATCATCAAGGAGGTCCTCAGGTTCTAAGCCATCTCCAGCAACTTCATCATTCTACCCCGTTTAGTGTTACCGACATTCTCAGCCCCATCGAAGAATCGTACAGAAAATTGGAATTAGCCACTAATCCTCCTTCACCCTACAGGTAAATACTGCCCAGAAGTTTCGCTTAAGTAGATATTAATAAAAAATAATGAATTGTAATATGCGTTCGATATGTCCGCTGACCGACGCGACGCGGAAATAGATGTAAACGAGAAAATGGTTTTTTCTTTATGGGACCTCGCCCTGTTTGATTAGAAAGTATTTCCTGAGATATTTTTGATTTTTGTAATTAAAAATTAAAGAAAAGTTATTTAAATAACGAGTCGTTACTCTCTTGTAGGTACTTACATAATTTAAAAAATTTGGATTATTATCGATTTTCTCTTTTATAAAAGTATAGAATTTTGCCCAAAGTCATCCTACCTAGGATATAATTATTTGTAATTATTTTGTCAAAAGGTCAAAATCTGATTGTAGTTAAATTTTACACTTTCACAATTTTGATGTACCTACCTAGGTATATTTCTCACAGAAAATACGCTTTAGAGGAGGCCAGGGTCGGTCGTTACATTTTTGTTGGTTATACGATTTTTATTTTTTTTCTTTGAAAGAGAAAAATCTTTTTAATACCTTGTTGACATACAATCTGGGCATGCAAATTTTTATTTTCATAATAATATCATTGAAGCTGGTAAATACATATATCTATTTTTAATATATACCTATCTATCAATAAACGAAATTAAAAAAAAAGACAATTAACCTGGCCCATTGCTGGGTCAGTTGTTACATAAACCCAGGGGCTGCTTGTCATGAGCATTTTAAACGGTACAACCATTGATTAAGGAATGAACAAGATATGCTGCAAATGTTAAAGTGAGAGGCCAATTCCGACGGCGAGATTTTCAGTTTTCAATTTTGGTTCTACTTATATCATATTATAAGTATAATCTCGTGGTAATAAAAATTGAATGTTCAGATTAATTTTAGTTTAAAATTATGTCGGTTAAAAGTCGAACAAACGTTGAGAAATAGCTGGCAGAGAAAACATGCATAATACGTTAATAATTTTAAACTAAAATTAATCTGAAAATCTTTATTACCACTAGATTATAGGTACATATGATATAAAACCAGACTCGATACAGGTTTATCAAAAGCATACTACGTGAATCATAGGAATGCCAGCAACTTCCTGAGAATCTCGCCGCCAGAATTGCCTTTGCATTTTACCATTTGCATAGCGTATCTTGTTCATTCTTTAATCAATGGTAGAAGGTAATGAATATATTTTTCTTTTTTATACAAAAAAAAATGGTCAAACTTTTATTATCATTAGGTAGGTACTTGGAAAATGCAATCATCTAGATATTAAAAAAAATTTGCAATATTTAAAAATTCGGAATTGCAATTAAGAAATTAAGAGTATAATGTCTTGCTTGTGACAATCGCCCTCTTTTATTTTGTGACAAGCAGGCCTAAGTAGTAGGTACCTATGTAAAGATTGAAACCAGACAGCAAAAAATACCTAAAGATACACGCTTTCGAGTTACCGATTTGCTTATACATTATACAGGGTGTCCCAACCTCGCGTCGGCCAAATGTCCTGGCTCTCCTATAAGAGATATCGAAAAATTTCAAAAACGAGATGATAGAGGACACAATGGTGCATAGTATAAAAATATTTTGAAATATACAGGGTGATCGATTTAGGCGTGATGTCATAAACTTATGTTTTTTTAAATGGAATACTAGGTATATTATTACATATTTGAATTCTCCTTTTAAGGACGACTCAATCGATATGCCACTTGATGGGTCTGCGATGGGTCGGTACCATGATATGGGTGAGTTTGTACCAAAAACGTGCCAACTTTGTGAGCTCACTATGGCGTAGCGGAAAAGCATTGTGAGATCTGGTTTGTGCCAAAAATTGTCAAAAACCTTGTAGTTTACGCTGCTGTTATCAGATCTAACGAAATCGTCATTTTATACCGGGTGAGTCAGGAAACGCCAAATCTACTTTTTCCCATTTTTTCAAATGGAACACCCTGTATATTATGACACCAAAGGAGAGCCCTTTGAAAGAGCTTTCCACTGATATAAAGGTTCAAGGGTCTATCTGTCATGGGTTGCAAGATATTTGATGGCAAAGTGGCACAATTCGAGGTTTATTAAAAAATTACACTCAATTTTCAATTTTTTTGTGAATTTTCGCTGAAATCGGCTCTTTTCAGTAAGAGAATTTTGAAAATAATTCTTATACTCGGAGAAAAAAACCGTACTTCAGTACAGAAAAGTACTTAAGTATAAAATAGTCAACGCCTGATAAATTTAATTTTTTTTCTGAAATGTGTGTATAAATTCATGTCATGGCAAGTATTTTCTAGACAGAAGTAATTTTGTCGCGAAACGATTTACTATTTTAGAACGAAGGTGCTTAATAAAACGTACTTTTTAGTAGTTTTTATTTTTCAGCTTTTAGATAGTGTTCTTCATTTTTCTAAAATAAGACCAAAAAATACTTTCATTTTCAATTCAATGAAAGATAATAAAATTGTTGTTAAGTTTGGGAAGCTGTTGTTCCACGTACTATCATCGAAAGAATAAATAAAAAATTTTAGAAAAATTCATATTGCTTCCAACTTTCAATTTATTGAAATAAATTTAAAAAAATCAAGTAGGTACCTGTCATAAAAATACCAGTCTTGTCAATAGTTCGCTTTATTGTTGTAAAATTTTCTTATTGAAAAGAGCCGAGATTTTAGCGAAAATTTACAAAACAATAGAAAATTCAGGGAATTTTTTTATAAACCTCGAATTGTGCCACTTTGCCATCAAATATCTTGGCATCCATGACAGATAGACCCTTGAACCTTTATATCAGTGGAAAGCTCTTTCAAAGGGCTCTCCTTTGGTGTCATAATATACGGGGTGTTCCATTTGAAAAAAATGGGAAAAAGTAGATTTGGCGTTTCCTGACTCACCCGGTATAAAATGACCGATTTCGTTAGATCTGATAACAGCGGCGTAAACTACAGGGTTTTTGACAATTTTTGGCATAAACTAGATCCCAAAATGCTTTTCCGCTACGTCACAGTGAGCTGACAAAGTTAGCACGTTTTTGGTACAAACTCACCCATATCATGGTACCGACCCATCGCAGACCCATCAAGTGGCATATCGATTGAGTCGTCCTTAAAAGGAGAATTCAAATATGTAATAATATACCTAGTGTTTCATTTAAAAAAACATAAGTTTATGACATCACGCCTAAATCGATCACCCTGTATATTTCAAAATATTTTTATACTATGCACCATTGTGTCCTCTATCATCTCGTTTTTGAAATTTTTCGATATCTCTTATAGGAGAGCCAGGACATTCGGCCGACGCGAGGCTGGGACACCCTGTACAATAGGCAGAATCATTTTAAATCGTTATAAAAAATAAATAAGAAGTCAAACGAAGAATTGCTCGCTAAGCTAAATTTTCCAATTAGTTCCTATCATTCCTGCTTGAAGAAGAATTAATAGTTGGTAAGGCACAAGATTTTTAAAAAATAATCTTTTATTAGTAATAATTAGGTATTTTCTAACCAAACGGGCAAAATCTCAGAAAACGAAATCTCAACCAAAAATAGGTATACCTATACTTATATACTGTACCGATTTGGAAATTTTAAATTGAGCAATTCATAAAAATAGATCAGATCCGTCGCTTCAGATATATCGAAATAAATAGAATCACAATCATTTCTCATCGCTTTGCTGTTACGTATTAATTGTTATAGTAGGAGAGCCCTCGACCAGAATTTTCGACCTCATCGCGACACGAGGATTCATGTCAATATGGAAAAAAATTCTATTGCGGCTGACGTCTTGTTGCTAAAGGGGTGAAAAAAATTATCGAAGGTGTAAAAAAGAATGGGTCATAATAGTTATTCGATTATCCGAGCTCGGCCGCGGATGGATAGGTATTAAGCAACGAAATTTTTAGGGATCCAGAGGAAGGTTGGTTCTAACTCTTCTAAAAGTTTGGTCGAAAAAATCCTCCGGGGAGGGGAGCAAGGGGCGTTAGGACCCCCGGAAAAGTACAGTTTTGCGGCAAAATCGACCTTTTTTAAAAATTCATATCTCGGCTAATATCGGAGATGAACCTAAAAAAAGTTACCTATTCATTTTTCCTTCTTCTTGCTCGCCGTCCGGGTCTGGATCCTCTAGATCCAAAGGGAAACGCTATGGCGCATTTCTAAAGGGTACAGTACCTACATGTTTGGAAAATCGCCTCTTTTTCAAAAACTCATTATAACTTTCTTAGGAGGCAAAATCGAGAAAAATGATTACGTCGTGGAATTTTCTAAATTATAGGTAGGTATAGTTTTCAAAAAGAAATACACTGCCGGTCCATCTCGACGGAGGCGACTCGACCCAGACGCGTGTTTGGAGAAATTTGAAAAATTGAATAAAATTTGCGAGAATACGAAATCTTTAAACGCTATTTCCAAACGAAAAATCGCCGCCGGACCGCCGTTCTGGTAAGAAATCCAAGGTAGAGGGTTAAACTTAGAAATACATCGTAAATCGCACGGACTCATTGCGATTTTCGAGGCAGTAGGAGCGAATGAAAAATTGAAATTTTGGCGAAAATTTTGAAGTTGGGTTAAAATTTGCAAATTTCCTAAAGCGGTCATTGTTCTCGCTTTTTAATCTCACAAATTGTACGCAATCCTCAACACGGGGGTATTGAAACGTTAATAACTTTCTTAATACTCGAAGGACCGCTACTTATGTAGCCTAAAAGATTTTCCCGACACGAAGACGCCTATAAAATACGACACCACGCGCCGACACTCGCCCGGAAAAAAACCTTTGTGTACATACGAGTATAAAACTCACGAAATTAGAGCGAGTCTACCTGATCAACGTAATTTTTTTTTACCGACTAGAAACGTATTTTCATACCCTTTCCGCAACATCCTGGGACTTCATAAATAAAACTTGTTTCTTTTGACTCGAATGAAACATTTTTCATGAAATTACCCGTGATAACTAGAAATTTTAGTCTAGGGCTCTCCTATTAATAGTGCCTATATATTGTAGATTATAAAATTTCCTACATAACTTTTGTTTAAACAATTTTCTTCAACGGTTAATTGTTTAAAAATTACAGCTGCTCGAAGAATAAATTTATTATGATCGTTGCAACTCGTAATGTATTAACGAAAGAAAAATTGTTTAAACAAAACCTATAGCTAGAGATTTTTACCGCTTAGGCCGCTTTCACCGCTTCTACAAAGTTATCATGACAGACAGAAAAATATCTTAAAATACATTTTTAATTTTCAACTCCTATCAGAAAGTAAAAACCATAGGTAAAGGATACAACTTTAATAAATTTAACCCACAGCTGTTCAATCCTTGGGATTATGGCTAACGCCGAGGGCCGAGGTGTTTTTCAATCCATTTCTTGAGATGGGGCAGTCCTCTTGTTAGTCTTGTTCCTTGGTTTTTAAAGTTTGTTGTTAGTCCGGGCTGTCTCCGTTATTTTTTTCCATTCTCTTCTGTCCATTGATTAAGGAATGAACAAGATACGCGACTTCAATGGTAAAGTGCGAGGCACTGCGAGGCCTTTTTTGGCAGCGAGATCTCGGCAAGTTGAGGGCATTCCTGTGATTTACGTAGTATGCTTTTGACAAACCTGTGTCGTGGTTGGTTTTATATCATTAATAATCTAGTGGTAATAAAAATTTAATGTCCAGATTAATTTTAGTTTAAAATTATTAACATAGTATGTTCTCTCTGCGAGCTATTTCTCAACGATTGTTTGACTTTTAACAGTCACATAATTTTAAACTGAAATCAATCTGAACATTCAATTTTTGTTTTCACTAGATTATAAATTATATAAAACCAGACACGACACAGGTTTATCAAAAGCATACTACATGAATCACAGGAATGCTCGCAACTTACCGGATTCTCGCTGCCAAAAAAGGCCTCGCACTTTACCATTGAAGTCGCGTATCTTATTCATTCCTTAATCAATGCTTCTGTCTTTGAATTTTGATTTCCGGTCTTTTATTCCCAGTATCTTTGTACCTTCTTCTAAGGCATTTCTTCATCTTTTTCTTGGTCTTCTTCTTTACCCAAGCCAAATAGAAAATAGGGATCCATTGTTATTTTCCTGATTACTTCATTTGTATTTGTATTCTTCTCATGATGTGTCCTGCCCTTTGCAGTTGTTGTGTCTAATATTGTTTTCTCCATCAAGTTCCTTTTCTATTTCTTCGTTTTTCCGTTTTTATATAGGCCCTAGTTTAATATGTTGTAAAAATATAAACTTGCAGTTGTTTCTCACTTTATTCTTGTAGGTACAAGAACAAAAAGATGACCAGGATAACTTAATTGAATACTTCCATCCAAAATTTGTAAAATATATTCAAGCACTTTGTAGGTACCTACATTGACGTTCATCTGTACACTTTTCTGGAATAAAATAAGGCATTATATAATCAGTCCAGTTTTCTTGAAGTGAGGAACAAAATGCAATTTTACTAAAATTGTGTACCCCCAACAAAAGAAATTAGGTATGCCAATTCTAGTCAATAAAAAAATTGTCAACTAAACGATCCTTAATATGGCACCCCTAAAGATAAAAATCTAGCCGGGATTAAATATGAACTCGCTGGTCCTAGTGTTGACTAGAATTTCCAAATCAAATGAGATTTTACGTACGATTTTTCTGTTACACACACACTTTGAAATACTGGAAATACCATTTTCTATAAGTACTAATCAAATAATACTTCCCCTTGATTAACTACTATCTGCACTTATACAGTTCAGTTATATGCTTTTTTTGTTTGCTTGGTAGCGCCGTCGTATTTCACCAAAATAAACTGCAAAATGTTACTAGATAATACTATAGGTAGGTACCTAAATATATTTTTTAAATAATAATGAAAAACTTGTAGATGTAAACAAATAGGTAACTAGGTATACCTAAGCACAGTGTTCCTTTTAGATAGTACAAACTTTCTTTCACACCGTGTGGGTAATGGGTATACCTATATGAATACGTTTCACGCACAACGGAAATTTCATAATACATACTATTAAAAAAGTAAACTTTCATTCAGTTAGATAGAATTTAGGAGAAAAAAAATAAAGAGAGGTAGTTTTCCTGACAGAACTCATTCTGTGTATAGGTATCTCGCATCTCGATATTATCGAGAACAGGTAACAAATCAAAGATTGACTTCACAATATGTATACTTACTTATAAGTAACCTATTATAGGTAGGTTTCCGTCGCCGCACGACAATAAATAATAGAAGTATAAGTACGGATATCTTGTTTAACTCCAGTTATATAAACAAATGGTTTTCAAAAAATTAATATTATTATAATTAGTGATATATTATGTCAGTCTTTATTCGTTGTAGGTAATTATTTAAAATATAGGTACTTGTCAAAATTTGCTTCGGGACACCTTAAAATTGACCAGATTTATAACGCTGTAAAACTGCCAAAAATGTATGGATTTGTGTCGGGTTTTTAGCGTTTCAAGGGAAATTTAATTGGCTTTCATCTTGCCTATTTAACCTCCGATCAAAGAACCTTGATATAAGTATTTAACTTTAAGATAAAGTTCCAAAAAAATGCTTATACAGGGTGTTAATACATATGCCTGTTTTTTCAGTCAATTTTTATCTTGCGCACAGCGTTAACCAAATACCCTGTATATTAGACTTTTATAAAATTTCTTTGGCTTATGTGTCTGCTTTAAAACTCTTTTTGAATTTTGCTCCTATCCTTTTTGTAGAAAAAAATACAAAGGTTTTAGTAAAATGCTACATTTTCACAATAAAATAACAAAAAGTCTTTTATATTCATAAGGTCTCACATTAACATTAATATCTTTTATTTAACAATATTAAACATTAAACTTAACCGTACTTAGCAATGAGTAGGGCCACCTCTGGAATCTGGATGTTATTAATTATCTGCAACGTTGTGGCATGCTCTGAACCAAATTATTATTATCTCGTTTGGATTTTGGTTCCACTCTTCTACAAGGGCTTGTCTAAGTTATCAGGTTGATAGTTTCGACTAGATATTCGTGTCTGTAGAACATCCCAAATTTGCTCTAAGGGGTTTAAATCTGACGATAATGCAGGCCACCACATGCGGTGTATACCCTCTTGGTCAAAGAACTCGTTTATGTACTGTATGTGGCCAATCACGATATACGCAAATTTTGGTAATCACATTTTACTAATTTTACCTTTGTATCTGTTTCTACAAAAAAGTAGGAGAAAAATTCAAAAGGTGTTTTAAAGGAGACACATAAGTTAACACTGTGTACAAGATGATCATTGAATGAAAAAACAGGGATTTGTTTAACACCATGTACAAGAAATTTTAAAACTTTATCATTAAAGTTAAATAGGTAAAATGAGAGCCAATTAAATTTCGTTTAAAACCCGATATAAATCCGCACATTAGACAGTTTGACAGCGTTATAAATATTGTTCAATTTTAAAGTGTCCTGAAGCTAAATTTTGACGGGTCAGTATGTTTTGTAAAATCTCATATATTTTTGTAAATTAGTACCATAGTTGCCATGAAATTACGTTGTTAAACAAATTTCGATTTCAATCGTTTCCTCTTGTTCGGGTTAATTTTTTGAGAATGTACAGGGTGTCCCAAAGTTGATGTCTCGGGACTATATCTAGAGAATGAAAAAATGTATCACAAAACCGTTTACGTGGTTTAATTTAAGGTACACTAAGGTACATTTTACGCAATAAATTTTTTTTTTTCGAAATCTGGAAAATGGCGAAACTGACGTCATCAGAACTTTTTTCCCAGGAACATACACTTTTTTTATGCTACCTGGAAAGTGCTATTTTTTCTGAACATTTTCTATGTAAAAAGTTTTTTCGTATCTTTTATATTTAAAAATATACAGGGTAAAATAGTTTGGAAAATACCCTCAATTGCATACGAGTTAGCCATGATGTAATCGAGTGGCCTATGGAAAACAATGAACTAGGGCTGTTGACATGTTTGTTTAGTGAATATATTGTTTGTGTCAAATAGTTTACGGCTGTCAATTAATTTAAATAGCGCCGAAATGTTTACAAACAATGAAAAAGTTGACATGATTTTAATCAATTTTTTTTCTCTTCCTTTTCTTTTTGGGATTTATTACCAGATCTCTTGAAATTCCTATCCAATTTATATTAGGTAAGTATCTAAAAAATATTCAAATTAACCAGTTTAAAACTGGGAAATAACCTCTACGCCTTTGACGTAATGTCAAAAACATTGCGCTGTCGTTTCAGAAACTATATCTGTTTCCTTTTCTTTAGATTTTTTATGTAACGTGTAGAATAACACGGCATAAAATAAAAATTGTTTATATCATTTCCATAGATACTTACCATAGAAATGTTGAAAAATATACTAAATAATATTAATTTTATTGAGTTCTTCTCTCAACATTGGTAACCAAGTTGAACAAAATTCTACCGAACAATTTGATACGCATTTAACTTCATTAAGTAAAATTATTGCAGATTCTTTGATTTTTCTCTTTTTGCTGTCTGCTTATTTGGTCAAAATTTTTGCTGAATCCCATTTTATCCTGTAGTCGTTTTCCCAAGCAAGTACAAAAATTTTATATTTTTCTATTTTACCTTTTCTAATATAACTTTTGTGTTCGCCCAAACTTACATTAAGTGGTCTAGATGATTCACCCACATAAAATGTTTATTACACTCACACGGAATACTGTAAATACAGTTTTTTGAATTTCGTTCAGGATTTAATGGTTTCGTTTTTGTCAATATTGATCTTAAAGTATTATTTGTTTGAAAAATTTTCCTAACGCCAAAAAAAAACGATTTAGAATTTTGTTATTGTTTCAAAATATATTTTTTTTTATTAAAATATACTGTTACAAATCTTTGATAAAACATATAAATAGATTTTGTTCATTGTTTTCCATAGGCCACTCGATTAAATCATGGCTAACTCGTATGCAATTGAGGGTATTTTCCAAACTATTTTGCCCTGTATATTTTTAAATATAAGAGATACGAAAAAACTTTTTTAATAGAAAATGTTCAGAAAAAATAGCACTTTCCAGGTAGCCCAAAAAAAGTGTATGTTCCTGGGAAAAAAGTTCTGATGACGTCATTTTCGCCATTTTCCAGATTTCGAAAAAAAACATTTATAGCGTAAAATGTACCTTAGTGCACCCCAAATTAAACCACGAAAACGGTTTTGTGATAACTTTTTTCATTCTCTAGATATAGTCCCGAGACATCAACTTTGGGACACCCTGTACCTATTTTTGGTCTAAAACGGATACGATCCTCTATACTTAGTCACTTTATACTGTTTGAATATGATTCTTTCACTCAACGTTTATACATTACTGGCCAATACGATAAAAAGAAATGGTTAATGCAAATCGTTAATGATAAACAAAGACAGGTAGTAGTTGCGTTGTTGCCTTACCTATGGGTGAAAAAGACGTACTGCTTTAACCGTGGTTCCTGCCTGCAAAGATGATGCTTTTATGCTTAATATTAATAAAAATTGTTTTATTCTCGTTTTATACATTGTAAATACCTTTGAAATAGTGAAGTAGCCAACGGTGTATAGGAATTAATATTAAAAGGAAATACTTAAACATTTTCTTATTTTTGTTCTGCGATGCGATTTTCGTATAAAATTTTTTTTTTTTGTGGTCTGCATGGTGGTGAATTTTTCGCTGCCCACCATTGGTATCTCGGAAACTATAAGATATAGAGGATCGGTTAAATTAGACAAAAGTTGCGCTATTTTATGCTCTACAATTTCCTGCCAAGAAATGCTGGATATCTTGATTCGTTCGCGGTTTATCCTGAAAAAATTGGAAATCGTGATTTCAAAACAAAATTAATATCTTCTATACGATTTATGCGAATTTAATGAAATTTGGCAAGGTTATATTTTTGTCCACTACCAATTGAATGACGTTGATAGACATTTTCTAAGCCTTCTAGATTTTGAGCAACGATAGTCAACTTTTTTTTTCATTAGCTGTTCTCACTCATTTTTTAGCCTTATATTTTACATTTCACAAAAAATCTTCAGATGTGCATGAAATCATACGTAAACCCGAGTTATATTTTTTTATTTACAGGGTGTAATATTTGTTAGTTGCGCCCTAACGAGACAACCGAGGAGACAACATATTTTTTTAGTATTTTTTCAATATGCATCTGCAGATTATTTCAACAAAAAAATTCATTACATCCAAGTGGTTGGGAGATAGTCAATAATAATATAAAAGTGAAAGGGGTCTAGAAAATGGCTTGAAAAAATGTCCTGATCTACGTTAGCTTTCCGTTTTAAAAATATGCACTTGGCTCGCCCTGTACATTTTAAATAATTTCCGGCTATAGATTTTTTTTACCTAGTTTACTTGTATTTTTTTTAATTTCTAGCTATCATAGAACTCAAGCTATCAAAGTCTGACTTTTTACTTTTTACATGTTTATGGTTTCCACAATCATTCATTACTCATCAATACACAATCGAGAGCAAAAATAAAAATTTACATACTATTATAACAAAAAAGATTGTGGGTTCTCCGCATTGGTTATATTCTTGATTTCTTGACGTTTCGACCATCTTGCCACTTCGTTTCAGAAAGAAATCATGACCTCGTCGTCAAAACGTTAAAAATTGGAATAGTCAACACGAGAAGGAGAACCTGCAAAGTCTTCTATATAAATGAGTAAAAATCATCAATTTTGTTAAAGCTTTTAAAATCATAATAGAAAATGTCTGTCTATAGTCTACGTCTACACAACTGTAGAAAAATTGCAAATAATTATATAATACATTCTAGAGCAGATGCATGAAAAAGACAGGAACACATAAGAATTTCTTACAAAGTACTAAATATGATGGACTAAGTAATGTATACCCAACGTACTGACAACACAGCCCACGGCTTTCTGGAATGGAGAAACACAGTCTATATTCCACCAATTTACGTTTCGGACAGGCGGTGAGCGTCTTTTATATCTACTTATATCTACTCATTTTATCAACAATTTTATTAACCCATTTCTTTTTTCGCATTATGAGCAGCTTTAATAGTTGTCTGGTCAGCTATGTAGGTATATTCATTCCTACTTCTGTATTCAGTAATTTTAAATTTTTTATATATGTATTTTAAGTTTGCTTCTTTTATTTTCTAAGAGGTATAAGGTACATGATAAAAAGTTATATTTTTTTATTTATAAGTTATATTATTTATTTTTGGATTCGCCTCTGGTATTAATTTTAAGATAATTTATAAAAATTCACCACGCTGAACACTGAAAACAATTTAAAAATAAAAAAAAGGACAATAAACACTATAATAATATTGCAACAAATGTTTAAAGTTTGCACCCCCTAATTAGAGGATATCGTGTTTGGAGATTATACCATGATTTCTTACTATACAGAGGAATAAAAAAACTGATGACCTAAACTATCAATGATTCCAACATTTGTTTGTGATAAGATGTTTCACATCGATATAAAGAAAAATAATTAAGAAGTTTATACT
Organism: Rhagium mordax; assembly: GCA_963680705.1. Classification (NCBI taxonomy): domain Eukaryota; kingdom Metazoa; phylum Arthropoda; class Insecta; order Coleoptera; family Cerambycidae; genus Rhagium; species Rhagium mordax. The sequence goes on from OY796657.1 coordinate 11,908,150, forward strand.
TATTAAAATAAATATATTGGTTCTGATTAACGATTAACGTGATGATACTGATGATAAATAAATTATTTCATAATTATTGATAGAAAAATGAACTCATAAGAGTTATTTCAGATGCATTGTACCTGCTTCATTTTAAAATGTGCAAAAAGCAACAACTTTTTATTTTATAGTATATGTATTTCATTTGTTTTTTTTTATAACAATTACGGTGTTATTTCCAAAAAATATTTTTTAATGATTCTACAACACAACACGAAATATCTACAGAATGATCTGTCTTTATGTAGGTATTTTTTCTTTGTTATACCATCATGCACGTATAAATAGAAATCTCCATTAGGTATCTCGAAAGATTAAGGATCTTTACTTGCTGTTAATCTGCATTCTCAAGTATTTCCATTCCTCCTCAAATAACGATGATATTCACATTAAAAATATTAGATACAGATTTTACTCGCATAGGATTTTAAATGTTGTGTTTACTCTTACTCACAGAGGTTGCTGTCCCTTTGTTCCTCCTTTTGAATACCAACACTAAATACACATAACGTCAATCATGTTAGGCAGTGAATCTTCGAATTAACCCAAAAATGAGTGAGGTTTATGATACTATAACGGGTACATTTTATATTTTGCATTGACAAATTAAACAAATAGAAAATTATAATTAGCAATATAATAAAAAAAAACGCCTTTTCTCAAAACACGAGCAAAGCGAGTGTTTTTAAAAGTCATGAGTGCAATAAGAAGACTTTTTACACGTGTGTTTTACAACGTTTTATCTTTGATCGTGCCAATTATCGTAAAAAGGGACAATTTTTATGAATATTTGTAAAACTTACCTATACTTATTCTCATGTAAACGTCACTTTGACGGTTAGTATTATTAATGTTACTTTTTGGTCGTGACTGATGATGGTAACTATGGAAACGACATTATTAAGAAACTGCCGTAGTAGAAGCGTGCAATAAAAAGTTTTATTGCAAAGTTTCTTATAAAAGGCTATTTTTTGCACTGGAAATGATGTAAAAAATAGGTAGTTACTTTTCACACGACCGTAGATAAAAATTTGTAAAATGTCATGCATTTAATTTTATTTGTTGAACTTATGTTGAGTTGAATCGAGTTTTAAGATGGATATATTCATTAATTGGGCAATTTGTCATTATTGGTGTTCATTCCTGAAGTTTAGTACAAGTGTTTGTATTCGCTATGTGCAAGGGTTCTAGTAGCGCCACTCGTGGTCAATTTTTTAATATTTGTACCCCTAATTTGTCAATGTCACTACATGATTGTCAGTGTCACGACATGGCAGAATAACATAAAATAATGACCAGTATAATTTTGCGTACCAAATTTAAACAAATTACGCATTCCAATAAATTTACCAGAGGTGAGAGGTGTATTAGAGAAAGGAATTGGCATTTTGTCAAACGAAATTGGCATTCTGTGAAACATGTAGAAGCATATGTTGATATCAGCTGCAATAATAAAACTACAGTAAAGTGCATTCGACAAACGGCTGTAACAGATACGCCTTAAACTTAATTTAGAGGTAAATACATGCTTCTATTTGACTCTTTTCAAAGCTTTGATCCACTTCGCGCGTTATTCAAGGTTGTGTTTCCGCGCAGGAAATCTGTAAACTTTATTTTATGGAAAGTGTCACTAACACGACAGCCTACAACACAACATTTGTTTGCAATTAAGTAGCTTAATTGTCCCCATTTTTTCATTTATAACTGAAAGGCACTATTAAATTACGACTCTTCTCGTTTAAACAACAATATTTATTACTTGATGACAATCTTGACATTCTTGACAGCACGAGCACAAAACATAACCATACCTTGACAGATGGGAAAATTAGGGGTTCAAAATTTACAATTATGGCCACCGCAAACGCTCGCGTCGGATTTAGTAATAACTCCGCCCCCTTGCACATAGTCAATACAACAAAAAAGGTATTTATCAACAATGGTATGAAGGTGATTGTGATTAATTATCAAATAAACAAAAATAATGAGGGAGATCGGGGAAGGTTGTCATAGTTTTTAGTTTTTTATTTTTAGTTTATTATTGATTAATGATATAAATAGCTTTCTTTTAACGCCTTGTTGGAATGCAATTTTTTCATGTACAGTGTTATCAGTTTGTTTGGTGCATATTTTAATCAGAATTTGCTAGTTTATTGTAGAAATTACAAACAAATGTTTTATACAAAAGTTGCAGGGTATTTATAACAAAATTTTCATTTAGCAGTAATAAAAAAACGAGTAAAAAAATAAATGAATGTCGATATTTTCAAATATGGACATAACCTATGTGTTTTTTAAATGGAACGCCCTATATGTTTTTATCAGTTAGAATTTTTTGGATAGGAATCTCAAGGAATGTGGTAATAAATCCCAAACAAAGAAAAAGAAAGAAATAATTTAGGAAATGCCACAAATAACATTTAAACAATATAGATTTGTTTATTTTTCTGATTACACTGATATAGCATACTTGATAATTTTATTCGGGATATTTTGAATTATTTATTAATCAAAAACAAAAAGATTGCAGGTAAGTAAGTCTTCCTACTACTTAGAGTTTAAACATTTCGCGTTAGCAAAGAAGGCCGTGGATGAAAACACTAGAAACTGTTATTGTTTTAGCTAATGGCATTAGTTACACATCAACAATGAAATTGGTGAATTTTGACATTAAAATGAAATTCAATTTAGAAGAAAAATATGATACGCTTGAATTATATTTAATGAGCACTAAAAATGCAATGGTTAGGTACTATTAAAAAATATAGAAGGAAATATCACCAGTGTATAGTTCCATCGAAACGATTGTTTGAAAAATTGACGAAACAATTACCTACGTAAGAGAGGAAACCTTTTAGTTAAACTATGTTAATTTATTAAATTATATTCAATTGTTATCCAGTTGTTTTTATATTAGTACCACAAGTTTAGAAGATATTTTACAACTTTTACATAAAACATTTTTATGTATTATCTAAAATAAACTCAATCAAATTTACATTAAAATATGAATTATAGAACAGCTTCTATTGTTTTCACCCACGGCACCCACTTTAAACTCCAGTAGGAATACTTGCCTACAATATTTTTGTTTTTGATTAATAATTCAAAACATCCTGAATAAAACTATTAAGTATGCTATATCAGTGTACTTAATAAAAAAAAACAAAAACAAAACATTGAATTCTTGTATCTTGTAACAAATGAATTTTATATGGATGAAGTTTTCCCGACTGGTAATTTTTTGAATGGAATAACAACCCATATTATGACTTAAAGCCCTCGGTTATGTCGAATTTATTGGATTTCCCACCACATCTAACATGTCATTCAAAGAATTTTCTTTATTTGTAACGCTTGCGGGTCTCCCACTTTTTGATCGATCTTGTGACACCTCCAGTTTCACGAAAACGGAAAAAAATGGTTGATTTAGAGGCCGGTTCCCAGTCCGGATGCAATTCATTAAAAAAATTCACAACTTGGGCAAAATTTCGTGTTTATCACCTATGGTCATTGAAATTTCAATACACTAGGTTTCATTTAAACGTGCCATTTTTACGCTAAAATTATTCACACTAAATCTATTTTTGGCATAATGCGTTGTTAAGATAACCACTTTAAGATAAAATATACCTATGTATTGTATCATAGTCTTTGATTGTATACGTAGGTACCTATATTTATTATTATGAAATAATGTGATAATAATAGAACAAGTGACAAGTTATACTATTATTAGCACTTCAAAACATATTCCCAACAATATCCTGAAGGTAATATTTTTTACTGGGGGCTACGTACTTCCCAACTAACGTCACATTTTTATTTCTTTTCATAATAAAATTACATAAGAAGTACTTAGTATTTATTTTAGAAGAAAAAAATTAAAAATAAATTCCAACTGAATAAAAATAGACAATAATTGATTTTTTGCGTTTCGTATATTTACGTTGCCCCTTGTAAAATTGAAACAGTATCTATGTTTCTAATAGACATATTTGAACTTAATGAAAAAACCTTTTCCAATTAGAAATCGGACATGCCAGTCGTAATTTATTTTTCGAAAATCAAACATAGCTATGAAAAGGTCAGTTCCAATGGATCTATTCCAACCTCCAACGATTCATCTGTAGCCCGAAACCGTCTTTGCGTTTCGATCGGTTAAATCGTGTTTGAATTGTAACAGTTTTTATGAAAATTAACACAATAATTCTAATGGTATCTTTCCAAAAATTGTTATCTATCATACTGTGCAATAAAAATTGGGCATCCATGGGAAAAAATATATAAAAAGCTTCGCGACGTCTAGCGTCGATGCATCAGACACATGATTTGTTAACAAATTTGTAGAATGGGTTGAACCCAAGAGTAAGTACGAAGGCGTAGAGGGGTCATTAATAATTTTCCCAAGTTTCAACCAAAATTCACTTTGGCTGTTTAACTAAACAATCGTAACTTCGACCTACAATTGTAACTTCGACCGTACAATTGTAACTTCGAACCTATATTTGTAACTTCGATCTACAATTGTGACTTCGAACCTACAATTGTAACTTCGACCTACAATTGTAACTTCGAGCATACAAATGTAGCTTCGATCTATAATTGTAACTTCAAACCTACAATTGTAACTTCGACCTACAATTGTAACCTCAAACCTACATTTGTAACTTCGATCTACAATTGTAATTTCGACCTACAATTGTAACTTCGAACATACAATTGTAGCTTCGATCAACAATTGTAACTTCAAACCTATAATTGTAACTTCGACCTACAGTTGTAACTTCGAACCTACATTTGTAACTTCAATCTACAATTGTAACCTCGAACATAAAATTGTAACTTCGATCTACATTCGTAACTTCGACATACAATTATTGTAACTTCAAACCTACAATTGTAACTTCGACCTACATTTGTAACTTCGATCTACAATTGTAACTTCGACCTACAATTGTAACTTCAATCTACAATTGTAACTTCAATCTACAATTATTGTAACTTCAATCTACAATTATTGTAACTTCGAACATACAATTGTAGCTTCGATCAACAATTGTAACTTCAAACCTATAATTGTAACTTCGACCTACAGTTGTAACTTCAATTTACAACTGTAACCTCGAACATAAAATTGTAACTTCGATCTACATTCGTAACTTCGACATACAATTGTAACTTCAAACCTACAATTGTAACTTCGACCTACATTTGTAACTTTGACCTACAATTGTAACTTCGAACATACAATAATTGTAGCTTCGATCAACAATTGTAACTTCAAACCTATAATTGTAACTTCGAACATTCAATTGTAACTTCGAAACTACAATTGTAACTTCGACCTACAATTGTAACTTCGACCTACATTTGTAACTTCGAACCTACATTTGTAACTTCAATCTACAATTGTAACCTCGAACATAAAATTGTAACTTCGATCTACATTCGTAACTTCGACATACAATTGTAACTTCAAACCTACAATTGTAACTTCGACCTACATTTGTAACTTCGATCTACAATTGTAACTTCGACCTAATTGCAACTTCGAACATTCAATTGTAACTTCGAACCTACAATTGTAACTTCGAACATTCAATTGTAACTTCGAACCTACAATTGTAACTTCGACCTACAATTGTAACTTCGACCTACATTTGTAACTTCGAACCTACATTTGTAACTTCAATCTACAATTGTAACCTCGAACATAAAATTGTAACTTCGATCTACATTCGTAACTTCGACATACAATTGTAACTTCAAACCTACAATTGTAACTTCGACCTACATTTGTAACTTCGATCTACAATTGTAACTTCGACCTAATTGCAACTTCGAACATTCAATTGTAACTTCGAACCTACAATTGTAACTTCGACCTACAATTGTAACTTCGACCTACATTTGTAACTTCGATCTACAATTGTAACTTCGACCTACAAATCTGATTCCGAGCCATACAATAAATTATCATTGATTTGAGCGCTGTCCGGGTGAGAAGTGGTGGGATGAACGACTCAGCATGGCAACCGCCATATAACAAAACTGCTTGTGGCGTATTTATTCTTTATCATCTGGATATTAATTGTAGGTCAAAGTTACAATTATTGTAGGTTCGAAGTTAGAATTGTAGGTTCGAATTTACAATTGTAGGTCCAGTTACAATTGTAGGTCAATTGTAGGTCGAAGTTACAATTGTAAGTTGAAGTTACAATTGTAGGTTGAGGTTACAATTATTGGTTCGAAGTTACAATTGTAGGTTGAAGTTACAATCGTTTAGTTAAAATTGCAACAGTCAAAGTGAATTTTGGTTGAAACTTGCGAGCCAATTTGTTTGCTCATAGCTCGAAAACTAATAATTTTTGGGAAAAAAAAAAATTAGAAAAAAATTCTTAAATGAATGTCGTCTAGCTTCCTGTAAGTTGGATATCCATGGAAAAAAATGTAAAAAACGCGTCGCGTCGCCTAGCGTCGATACACCAGAAACATTATTTACGACCAGATTTGTAGAATAAGTTGAGCTCAACAGAACATTGTTTGAATTTCTTAAATACCTCTTCCCGTTTAAGAAATAATAGCCCTGGGCAGGAATTATCGAACACCCGTTACAGAGGAAGTTTTTTACATTCGATTAAAAGTCGAATCATTACCTATATTCAAGTTTCATCGAGATCTTTTGAATATTTCGGTTTTCGATTCCTCTTATGAAATGTAGCTCGAACATATTCTTAGATATAAGTAGTACCTCTACATTTTTTTCAATAGTACTAGCCAGGCAAATAACACCTAAGGATACATGTTTCCAAAATCTGCTCAATCATTCCAAATAGCTTCAAACAAGTCACGATGTAATAGTTCGCCAGGTTAAATTTCCGTTTTTTAGGCACAGAAGTCAAGAAGATGATTGCCAACACACAATAACAACATTGACTCACCGTTGGCTGCGAAAGACAACTCCACTAGCACATACATGTCTATGCTAGTTTTATTTTATTTTGATTCTTAATACTTATTTATTGTTATACAATCACGTGATAATAATAGAACAAACGATAAGTTATAATTAGGACTTCAAAACATATTCTTCTTTTGTTAACGTTTATACTTATAGATAAAAAAATTGATTATTACTATACTTATTTAGTGTCCTCATTCTTTTCAGATCGACCTCAAGCGGGAGCAGTATAAACTCTCCAGGGGCTGGCGGCACCGCCAGTAGCGGCTGTAGTATGAACGGAGGTTATCCCGTGATGGGCCAGTTTGGGGGCGGACAGTACTGTCCAGTTTCCGAAAATTTAGGATTAGCCCCCCATTACTCTTCTGGATGGTACCAGAGTTCGGCGGCGGATCCACGGTTTGCAAGTAAGTCAAAGTAAAAAAATATTTTCCCCATAAAACCGTATCTCAACAAATAATAAATTACGCTTGGGTAATTACTTCTTCTGAACTGATGATTACGACAAGGTGGTCGAAACGACAAGCTTTCAAAATAATCAGTGCGGAGGAGAATCCGAAACTCTTCTGCACATTAAATTATATCGTTTAGATAATTCGAAGTACAAAACTGGAAAATGATGATGATGAAGTGGCTACTAATGCTAATAAAAGTTGGGAAGCATTTCAAATATTGATCAAATCTATATGATTATAAATAATAAAGGGTTAATTTGAAAAAGAATCAAAACTATTGAAATTTACCACTGCGCAAAGATATAGTCAATTGACCTAATAATGATCTATATAAAACCGTTCATTTCTCAACCTCATATGAGTTTTCAGTAGATCGTATCAAATGTCTAATGTCACGAAGGTGTAGGTATCATATATAAAGTGGTATGATAGGAATGCCCTAGTGGGTGTACCCGGGAATGTAATCGATAGGAGGCACTTAGCCAAGAATTCTTGCCTATGTATGCGGTTGTTTGGATGCGAGATATTAGCTTTGGTAACTGGATACGGACGTGTCACTAGGGTTTCGAAAAGTATTAACAATATTACATTCTATATATTGACAGAATTGCAATTCGAGATGGTGACATTTCTCGTATGTAGGCCTTTATGAGATGCGTTCGGTTACTTTCCAGCCTTAAGTACCTATTTAGTTGAGGACTACTGAATCGTATACGGGGTGGAAACTCTAACTGGACTGGGCCGTTTGATTTCCTAGCTTTATTTTCAAAATAGAATAAATAAGTATTTCGACAATTTTGTGGGTTTTTTATTAAGAAGTGTAAGTGTAAAAATAGGAGAACAAGTAAACTATGTGTTTTTTTGCACAATAAGAGACAGCAGTTTATATTAACATTTATATACAGGGTGGTCCAATTACAATAATTCAAGTACAATAATTCGGACATTAAGGGAGTTGGAAAAAAAATTTTAGTACAAAAGTTGTAGGGACTATTAAGAGCTACAAAATAAAATAATTTCTGTTTATACAGGGTTGCGCATAAGTTTGCTAAGTACAACTTTTTTTTTAATGGAACACCTTATGTATTTTTATGTTTTTGAAATCGGCAACAAATTTTTTTTCCAGCGCCGTAGGGCTTTTTGATTTTTTATGCGGCGTTACCGAGTTATTCGGAATATTTGGAAATTTTGGTCTGGTGTTTTATTAATTGATAGTAATACTCTCGGTAATACTTAATATGTACTCACATAACGAATTGATTTGTTAAAAATCTTGTCACGACCATTTTTCCGAATAACTCGGCAACGCCACATGAAAAATCAAAAAGGCGTAAGCCGTTGGAAAGAGATTTTGATGGTGATTTCAAAAATGCAAACATATATAGGGTAACCCTGATGTATAAACAAATAATTTTATTTTGAAGCTCTTAACAGCGCCTACAATTTTTAAGGAGCTAGAACGACTTGGCTATTATAAATTCTTCATAAAAGTATAAAAAACGCACAAGAATCCTCATTTAGTTTAACAGAAAATAAAACTTTCTGTCTTAATTTTTGCTCTTTCTGTGGTTTAGTAGAATTAAACGATATGATATTTTTGGCTATCTATAAAATAAAGAATCTATAAAATGTGTTATTTAGTTTAACTGGAATAACCTACATTTGCTTTATTTTATTAACCACCCCAAGTTTTCATATACAGGGTGATTGATTTATCGTTCTAGAGTCTGTAGCTTTTAAACGAATTGTTTTAGCGGAAAAGTGTAAAAGGAAATAAAAATCTATATCGTGTAAGCTACATTTCGTATTTTCGAAAAACAAATGAACGTCTAACACCATTCTAGAAAAATAAAAAAACCGAGTTAAAGGAAATTATTTGAGAAAAAAATTAATTTTGAAATTATATTTGAAATCAGCACCAAAATTTAATATCAATTTTCTAATAAAATTTTTTGTCAAATCACAGCTTGCTTTAATTTTGGCAATTATTTGCTTTCCTGTATGTTTCATTTATTGTTCTACAGCCATATCGTGTGAGCCACATTTTCGTAACTTCAAAAAAACGAATGAACGTCTAACAATTCTAGAAAAATAAAAAAATATATTTAATTTGAGGACAAAATTAATTTTGAAGTTATATTTTAAATCAGCGCCCAAACTTATTATTTGTATTAATTACTAAATATTTTAATCTTATTTCAACGAAGTGCGATTTTATGTAAAAACGGGGAAAAATTTAAATGTTAATTATTTGAAAATGTACCAAAATTTGATTTTTCAAAAAAGTTATTTTTTAAATTATTTCAAAAATATATATTTTTTAAAACGTGAAATGTAGCTAACATAATACAATAGATTTTTTTTCCTTCACACTTTTCCGCTAAAACAATTCGTTTAAAAGGCTGTAGAACGATATATCAAACAGGGAAATCATATAAGTAGGAAACCAAATAATTGCCAAAATTGAAGCAGGCTGTGATTTGAGAAAAAAATTGATTAGCAAATTGAGATTAAATTTGGGCGCTGATTTCAAATATAATTTCAAAATTAATTTTTCCCCAAATAATTTTTTTTAATTCGGTTTTTTTATTTTTCTTGGTTAGACGTTCATTTGTTTCTTCTAAAATACGAAAATGTAGCTCACACGATATAGAATTTTTTTCCCTTTACACTCTTCCGCTAAAACAATTCGTTTAAACGTTACAGGCTGGTAGAACGATAAATAAAACACCCGCACATATACAGGGTGTTTCAGGTTTTAATCGAGAAAATTTAATAGACGATAGATCTCGCAAAAATAAAAAGAAAAGTTCTTATGAATTTGTATGTTTTAAAGCTTCGTTTTCGAGACACAGTGTTCAATTTAATTTTAAAAAATCTTATTTTTTCAAATATTTGGCTGAATTTGGTAAAATGTTTCATATTTTTAGTAATAAATGAGGAGCTTAATTTTGATGTAGGTATAGATTGTACAATTTATTTGTTTCTTGATTTTTTTATTTATTTAACCAGGCGAGCGGATAAACAAATTGAAATTTCTCGAAAAGTAAGAAAAAAAATTGTATTTTTAATTATTTAATTTAAGTATAATATCAAATTTATAAAAAAGTAGTAACGTGCTGAAATTACGCTTTAAAATGTCTAGTTAGGATACCCCAGCGCCGCTCCTGAAATAGTTAAAATTAAATCTAATTACATCAAATTAAGCTACTTATTCTTAGCTATAAACGTACCAAATTTGATCAAAATGGGTCAAGTAGTCTTTAAGATATATGAAGAAATAAGCTCTTTTTTAATTAAATTTAACACCCTGTATCTCGAAAACGAAGCTTCGTACAATTCGGGACACCCTGTATAATCCGTCTTAACGGGACAAATTTTCTAAAAAGTATTATCTAAATCAAGTTTAATATCAAATTTGGAGATTGTGATGGCGTCTTCTTACGTAACTTGTAATGTTTGTAACTGGCTACTTACAAACAAAACTCTCTGGCTTGGTAACACTTTTTAGACGGAAACTCGGGCGCCAGACTTAGTTGTAAAGTGCAAGGAACAGCACTTGTTTGGTTCTCCGGTGTGATGTTTAGGGGTAGCTAACAGATGGAGATAAGGTTATTTGTCCAGGGATCTTAAGATGATTGTCTTGTCAACTGGACAAACATTTCTCAAACGGGTTAATTAGAAATAAATAAATGAAATAATAACTAGTGAATTTTACCTATGTATACCAACGTATTTATTTATTAAAACAGTCATGAATAAATCAATAAACAGGATATTTCAGTGACTTTGCGGTCGAGTGTGTACAAATTTGATAACGATAATAAATATGCGGGCTGGCAGTCAAGAGTATATACGCGTGAATATGGTTTTATTTCGGAAGGCGGTGAGTTTTGATAGCCGGTGTCTGTTTTCGCGGCTGAAACGATTTCGGATGGCAAGCAAACGGAATTTCCAACAGGATATAGTATGAACGGCGGGCAGTCGGTTAGCTATAGATATTCTTGTCTATACAGAGGGTTTTACAATACGGCGAACTATTGCCACAAACGTAGAGCTATTTACCAATGACTATTTTTCGTAAGTTAAGTTTTCCGGTAAAACTTTATGCACTGAAGCCTTAAAGATTGCCCAAACGAGCAATTCTAACCAGCCGATGCATATTTTATGAAACAAATGGCCAACAGAGGAATTACTAATTAGCTCTTGTTTGATTTAGTCTCGGATTTAGTAGTATAATACAGCGGTACTCACGAACAATAAGATCTCTGAATATCTATACTTAACTGAAGGCGGTACGGACGGATAGCAGCGGACCACGGTGTATTCTTACCAATATTATTTTTAAGAAAATTATGACTACAAGTCGGAGCGGCGGTTACGGACGGATAGTGAAAACGGTGACAGTTTCGGATTGATGCGGACTGCTTCGGATTGATCTTGGACTGATCCGGACTGGGCTGAACCCGGACTGATCGTTCCTCCGGCGCTTTATTACTTTTATGACGTATCCAGACTGCGTGTTAGAGGAGCGGACTGACTAGAAACAAAGGACTCGTACTCACAACGTTACTTACGGAGGTCGAGCGTATTATGTAATTAGCAACATTGACTCGGCGCATCAATAACTGGAAATGGGTTGCTTGCAATTTCTAGACTATATTGCAAAAAGAAACGGATTAAAATGGACACGGATTAATATTTTTACCGGCTCTAGTAACTAATGATTTATGTTTCCGACTCGGTCATTATTTACAATAATTCACGGATTTTAATTATACCGGGGATTGTCGAAAATTAATTATTTCACTGCTTGTTTACCAGCGGTTTTTTTACAACTCAATACTAACTTAACTAAAACAGGACTTATACTTACTAAAAAGCGGCAGCAGGGTGTACCCAAGTGACGGTAATATTTAATGCAAAAACAGACATTGACTGGAAAAATCACTTCGTTACAAGATTTATGAGCAACACATATTTTTTGTTAATTTAAAGTCACTGATTTCCATAAATACAAAAGAGCCAATTTAGATCTAATCTAAATCATAAAAAAAAACAATCGATAAAATTGAACTACCCATACTCATAGGCGTGCTCTGTAAGGGAGACAAAAATGACATTCTTTTAACTTATTATATAATTACCAGTTTTCTTGTTAAATCTCTTGATTTTAGCACGTTTTGAAGTAGTTTCACCAGGTTTTACGTAAGTGAAGACATTATTAGGTACCTACCTATTATTAAAAAATTCTACAGAAGCTGTTTTTAAATTTAAAAGTCCTTCTGACAGGCCGATCTTAAAAAAATATCCCAAAAATGTTTGTCTTATTATTATTATTATTTTTTTTTGATAACATTCTTTGAAAGTGTCATTTGAGAGAATACATTATTTTACAGGTGTAGAATCAGAAATTATTATACCGGGTGACCACGAGATGAGGTTACACTCTGTAACTTATTTGTTATTAAACCGATTAATTTTAAATTTATAGGTGAGGCATAACATCTAAATGCGCAACTTTTGATACTTAATAGCCTTATTTTTTACTTCCGATTTAGCCGGAAATGATGTCAACTTTCTTATTTTAATAACAACTCTACCTATTTTTGTAATGTATCTTATTCGTTATAAAATTTACAATACAATGATATGTCACACAATGACATTTCATTTCAAAATGGCCGAAAAATTAAATTTTTTCAAAAATATTAAAATGTCAATTAAAAGATATTGAAAATAAATTTTTTTCCAAAGTTGGCCGTGAAATCAAAAGAGTAATGAATTTGACATGTTTAATTTTTAATTTGAATCAAAATTTCGTTTTGGCGGCAAGATATTAGAAAAATAAAATAAATATTAGGAGAAATTTGTATTTAATTTTTATATTTTGTGAATAATTCGGTACGTTAATGGCATTAAATCAAACAGAAGAAACAAGCAATTGCAAAATTTTAAAAAAAGTCAGGTAGGTGTATTTAAAAAAAAATAGTTTTGAGTATTTAAAAATTGCAGAAAAATATTTATCTTATTTTCCTAATATCTTTCTGCCAAAACGAAATTTTTGTACAAATTAAAAATTGAACATGTCAAATTCATTACTCTTTTGATTTCACAGCCAACTTTGGAAAAAAATTATTTTTCAATATCTTTTAATTGACATTTTAATATTTTTGAAAAAATTTAATTTTTCGGCCATTTTGAAATGAAATGTCATTGTGTGACATATCATTGTATTGTAAATTTTATAACGAATAAGATACATTGCAAAAACAGGTAGAGTTGTATTTAAAATAAGAAAGTTAATATCACTTCCGGCTAAATCGGAAGTAAGAAATAAAGCCACCAAGTGTCAAAAGTTGCGCATTTAGATGTTATGCCTCACCTGTAAATTTCAAATTAATCGGTTTAATAACAAAGAAGTTATAGAGTGTAACCTCATCTCGTGGTCACCCGGTATACAGCACACCACCGAATACCATCACACTCTTAATAAAGACATGGGAAGAATTAAAAATCCATCAAATTCTTATAAAACGAATAACATACCGTAACAACGCCATGGTTCGCGCCCCCATATAGACGTATATCAAGCTAAAGAAAATAAAGCTCAAACAAAAGATCTATTCAGGTATATTTATTAAAGGATATTAAGTCCATTGTTATGTGAGGATTATATTGTATTGTTGTGGGGCTTCATTCATTTCTCCCAACATGTCATCAGTTAAATGTAAATAAAAAACGAAATGTATTTAAAATTCAGACAAAAGTAAGGAGCAGGCATAAAATGCTGTACAGTCGAGCAAACATTTGTAAAAGTCAATGTACAAAATCGAGTCGGATATTGTTTCAATCGGTGGTGGGTAGGTGTACGAATAGATTTTATCATTTAAACTTTCGCTCACTCATTTATATTTCTTCATATTTTAATTTGCTACCTACGGTACGTGCATACATTTCAATATGTCCATTCGTATTATCTTTAATTTATTATAAACGTATTTACCAAGACGAATAAATAAACTGCCTTTCAAACATGGTAACTCTGACTTTAGTCAAGTTCCCATAATAACTAATATTTTTTTACTTAAATCGCAACTAAAACTAAATTAATAATAATAACGGGTATCGTTAAATCAATGCATGTTTCATGTCCTCATTCATTCTCCTCTGCCTGTTTCTGTTACACTTTCCCGATTCCGGATCAGGAATCTCAAAATCCCCTACGCCTATACACCAAGTACCTATTCCTCCAAGGCACGATTTGATCGCCGTCGCATCCCATCAATCATATTTCGCTTCCTGTTTGCATACCGATATCCGAATAATGTCGTTTACGCGTGTTATAGAATATTATAGGGTGATAAATCACTTGTTTGCTTGTTTTACTTCTTATGCGATTCCTTATAAATATTTTGATTTAGGATAGGTGGAGCCAACACATTCTAAAAACTAAATCATAATCAGTCAGTAGCATATCCAATATATTATTTCTGTATATAGGTATGCAGTGTGGAACGTTTCAACACTTAATTTATTTTCCTATATTATATGTATTGGATATTGGATGTCGATAATATTTTAGTATCTAGTATTTTTAGAGTCTAAAGATAGATCATAGATCCTTGAGGTTGAACTTATTTGGACAGAACTTAAAACTGATTAGGTTAGGTAACAACTTTCTTCGCCAAACCTTTCATTTCATTGTCGCGGTAGTGACAAGCAAAATTGATTGTATCAAATTTAGAGTATTTTACAACAAGAATATGCAACCTTGTTTAATCTAAGAACTAGCTGAACGTACGGACATTTGAAATGACTTAAAAGAATTGAACGGTATTCACATTACAAGAAATACGTACATTTTTAATGCTTGAAACTTCAATCGCCGAGTGGTTTTAAACATCAATAGCGTAGTAGCGCTGTTTTGCTTTGCTCATCAGTCATCATTCATGACTCTGCATTATTAATATTTAAATACCTAAGTATGCTTAATGAGAAAATCTTTAGCAAGGAAGAAGCCTACATTGGCTTTGATTTTATCGACGCTACGCTTGGTTATAAATACTGTGATTAAATATTACAGTTAGATACTCACTTATCCAGTGAAACTGATCGTATCGATTTTATGCTTAGATACATTGTAGAGGGACGTGCGTAAAGTAAATATTTATTTTGGAAATGTTTCTCTGTCCATTTTATATTATAAAGTAGGGACTCCATGTATAAACGTTAGCGATAGTATGCGGTTGTATTCAAAAATCAGGCAGCTGCCAAAGATATATACAGGTTGTCCGTTATGTCTTATGGCACCGTTGATATTTTTATTATTCTTAGTACGTCCTACCCAATTTGCTAAATTGAAATTATTTTAAATTACGTAACAATCATTAAAGATTGGGCGATATCAAACTATTCAATCGACAGTTGCTTACGTTTGCTCTTGAGTTTTTTCCACCCAGAAAAAATATTGTTTGAATAAAATACAGGGTGTCCCAGAAACAAGTGCACAAAAAGAAACCACATGCCGAGGTCAAAATAAATCAATTGGACCAAACTTACCTCTATACCAAAATGCTTCCTAAGAGAGCTGCAGGCCCCTAAATGTGGGCCCCTGAAGACGGTTTTTATTTATTATCTCCGAAACTGTTCAAGTTAAACAAATGAAATTTTGCACATCCACTAAACTTTCTAAGCCTAACAAAATTAGGTAAATATCATCTTAAAATTTTTACCAAGGGTGGGTCAAGCTGTAGGGGTGGGGGGTAAAAATTACCGCAACTTTTTTATTTGTAAATTTTTTTGAGTTTCGACTTCAAATTGTGAATTGTCAGAGTTTTTCACAAAGGAAATGCCCTCTTGTGCAACTTCGTTCGGAGGCACCGTTTTCGAAATAAATTCATTTTAATATTCAAATGCATGCTCTAGAAAATGATTAGGTAAGTGGAGGAAGTGGACTAATTTTTTCTTTTTCTCGTCAAAACAAAATTTAAGAGCCAGATCAAACCAAGATTTTCTTATTTATTTTAACAACTGCTCAAAATGCTTAAATTTTGTTTCGACGCGAAAAGGAAAAAATTAGTCCACTTACGTAATCATTTTAGAGCATGCATTTGAATATTAAAATGAATTTATCTCGAAAACGGTGCCTCCGATCGAAGTTGCACAAGAGGGCATTTCCTTTGTGAAAAACTCTGACAATTCACAATTTGAAGTCGAAACTCAAAATAAAAAAGTTGCGGTAATTTTTACCCCCCACCCCTACAGCTTGACCCACCTTTGGTAATAATTTTGAGATGATATTTACCTCATTTTGTTAGGCTTAGAAAGTTTAGTGCATGTGCAAAATTTCATTACTTTAACTTGAACAGTTTCGGAGATAATAAATAAAAACCGTCTTCAGGGGCCCACATTTAGGGGCCTGCAGCTCTCTTAGGAAGCATTTTGGTATAGAGGTAAGTTTGGTCCAATCGATTTATTTTGACCTCGGGAATATGTGGTTTCTTTTTGTGCATTTATTTCTGGGACACCCTGTATATTTAACTAAAATAAATAATAGTGTCAGAAAATATATATTCAAATAAAATAAATATTTACTTTGATTACTAACAATATGTTGTTATTGGTAAGTTCTAGTGAAAGAGTGTTGGATAAAATTGGAGGAAAGATTTCATCAGCCGCTTACTGCTCAAAAATGTCTGAATTTAAAAAATTGCTGCTATTTA
Organism: Rhagium mordax; assembly: GCA_963680705.1. Lineage (NCBI taxonomy): Eukaryota > Metazoa > Arthropoda > Insecta > Coleoptera > Cerambycidae > Rhagium > Rhagium mordax. Next base: position 11,925,333 of record OY796657.1, read on the forward strand.
TCGAAATCAAGGAACAAATTCTTTAGAAAATATTCCTCCTCTTTCTGTTCGTACTATACCTACTCGTTTCTTTGTCTTGAAAAACAAAAAGGTTAGCCTCCAAAGGGCAGTATATTTATTCGAAAATAGTTAAACTGCCAAATCTTCAAAAATCACGTAGGTATTTATCCAAAAATTAGGAAAATTAAATTATCTACTTATAAGGAAACATTACTTCAACCTTCCTTTTTCCCTTTACTTGGTATGCAAAATAAAAAAGTTATTAACAGACTTCAGCAGCCGTTTACTGCTCGAAAATACTCAAATTTAGAAAATCGCAGCGGTTTTAATTAAGGGCTGAAATCTTTAAGGTACTTGTTTCTTAATCTTGGAAAATAAAGAAAGTTACATATTTCCCCCTAAGTGATTTAAACTGTTCAAATTAAAAAAAAAATAGTAGGTATACCTACTCGTAGAAGTAGCCAGTAGCAATACTATTGTTTATACAGGAATTTAGAATACATTTTATAACGAAACATTATTTTAACATTCGTCTTTCCTGTCTTACTCCTACCCATTCCCTAATCTCGAAAAGGAAAAAACTATATTTTTAATGTTTTTCAAAGAGTGTCGTATTTTTTATAGATTTTAGCAGCCGTTTACTATTCGAAAATAGTCGAATATGCCTGAAATTAAAAACCTTTGCTTTACAGAAATTAACACATTTTTCAGGGAATGTTCTTTCCACTTTCTTCCCTTATTCTTATTTCCTTTAATTTTGAAAAAACGAATAAGTTATTAGCTTCCAAAAGGCAGCGTATTTTTTGTATCTAGTATCACAGGGTGTCTCTTTAATGCTTCAAAATATCCGAGTTGGGAATTTTTGAGTACCTACAAATCATGATGATTGACCAAATATTTTATTCAAATAAAATATTTTTCAATAAAAAATTTTTGCGAAACTGTTTTTTATTTAGGTACTTGTCAATTTCCACTTTATTTTATTGTTCTACGACTAGTTTCATCCTATTCGCACATTTTCAAGTAGGTTTGACAAGACAAATAAATAAAAAACAGCTCGAAAAACAGTTTCGCAAAAAATTTTTATTGCAAAAATTTTTATTTGAAAATGGATTTTCACATAGTAACCCAATTATCAATCAACTATTTAAATATTTTATTATCCAAAAATGCTTCCCTGAAGAGTTATAGCACGTCAAAGTTGCAGCAGAAAAACAAAGAAATCGGAATTAAATTAGGACGTGTTAAAGAGCAACTAAATTTGGTAGGAAGTTTTAGATCTATAGAATGTTTTTAAAATAAGCACAAAATCGTTAATTTTTGTTTTAAAAAAAAATTATTCACAGCAATATGTTCTTATTGAACTAGCATTTGACAAAATCAAGTGAGAAAAACAATATCTTTTAAGTAGTGCCCATTTTCATTGACCATTCTTTCCAATTGTCGATTTGGAGAAAACTATTCGCGTGGAACATTCGCGTGAAAGTCGCACAAATTGACAATTGAAAAGCTCCACTCCTTCCAGTTGTCAATTTGGGCGACTTCCATGCGAATAGTTTCCTCCAAATCGACAACTGGCAAGAGTGAAGACCAACTTTGAAGAAACGGCTTCAGAAATGAGTCATGAAAATGTACACCACTTAAAAGATATTGTTTTCCACACTTAATTTTGTCAAATGCTAGTTCAATAAGAACACATTCATGTTATTAAATTTTTTTTAAAACAAAAATTAACGATTTTGTGCTTATTTTAAAAACATTCTCATTGCCCCACCATGTATTTGTCAGACTATTTCTAGAACACAACATAGAACACGAAATATTGATTCAACTGATGTTTTTTTAGTAAGTAAGTATTCAATTTTTCGAGTGCAAAATTTTTTGAAAATTATCCCGAGTCGAAGACGACTAGTGAAAATTTTCCAGATTCGGTAAGAAAATTTCGCACCTACATTAAATGAAAAAATAAATTTAGAAAATTTTTTCGGCCAATTTTATGATATAGGTTATAGACGTCAAAATCACCAATTTTCGTTCACTCCTCCTGCTACGAAAATCGCAACGAGACCGTGCGATTCGCGATGTAGTTCCAAGTTGGACAGTGGACACTCTACCTTGGATTTCTTGCCAGAACGGCGACCCGGCAGCGATTTTTTGTTCGGAAATAGCGTTGGAAAAGCAAATGTCAAATCGATTATATTTCAATAATTTGACAGAAAAATTTCCACTTAATAATTTCGCTCAGGGTACCCTAGAGGATAAAAATTTCCTGAAATTTTTACCTACCCTACAATGCAATTATCGCTGTAAGTTTGTTCTTATTAGTCCAAATTTTCAAAATCTTGCTATTTCATTGGTTCTTATAATGCGAGGGAATTAGTCAACTAGTCACTTGTAATAAGTAGGTACTACTAGTGCTTAAACTATTTTCGGAAATTTTTTCGAGGTCACGAATATTTTGAAAATTATTCGAAGATGAGGGATGATTGTCTTAAAATATTCGTGACCAAGAAAAAATTTCCAGGAATAATTTAAATACGTATGATATTCGGTAAGAAAATTTCACACCTAAATTAAATTAAAAAATAAGTGACAGATTAGGTTAGAAAATTAGAAACTGCGGTAGACGTCAAAATCGCCACTTTTCGTTCGCTCCTTTCTGCTCTGAAAATCGCAACGAGACCATGCATGCGATCCGCGATGTAGTTCCAAGTTGGACCTTCTATTTTTCGTTAGGAAATAGCGTCTGAAGTTTTCCTGTTTTTATACGCAACTGTCAAAAAATTTCTATTGCAATTCTCTCCAGGGTACTCAAGCACAAAAGAATTTCCAAAACAATACCTGGGTTGCCATGATAACGGCGCAAAAACCAAACTTCTGATTGGTTAGAAAATGCTGGCGTGAAATTTTGTCTAAAATATTTTCAACTGCTAAACTTTAAAAAATCAATTTTTATTTATAAAAATTAAGAAAATTGAATTTTCAGGATATATTGTTTCAACTTTCCTCTTCCCCGCATATGCCGATTCTTTGATCTTTAAAAACAAAGATGTTATTAGCAGTTGGTTTATTTTAGCAGCCATTTATTGCTCAAAAGTGCCTAAATTTAAAATATCGCAGTGATTTTTTCTACGGAAATTAAAAAGTTCTTAGCCTCCAAAGTGTGGCCAGTTTTAAACTTTAAAAAATAGCAGTAGTACATTTTCACGAAACATTCTTCCAACCTTCCTCTTTTCTCTTATTGTAGGTACTACTCGTACATCCACTCTATAATCTTCAAAAATGAAAAGGTTATTAACATTCAGAGGGCAACGTGTTTTTATAGAAAGATTTTAGTAGCCGTTTACTGCTTGAAGATGCCCAAATTAAGAAACCTCAGCAGTTTGCTTTACAAGAATCAACCAAAATTTCAAGGAACATTTTTGGTACCTTTCACTTTTTTCTCATACTACGTTTTTCTCTAAATTAAATTACCAAACTTTAAAAAATCACCGCATCTTTATTTACATCAGGAATTATAAGAAAATTATTGTTTCAACCTTCTTCTTTCCCTTAATATCTTAAAAAATAAAAAAATTATTATCGTCCAAAGGGCAGTTGGTTTTTATAGAAAATATCAGCAGCTGTTTGGTGCTCGAAAATGGCCAAATTTAATAAATCGTAGCGGTTTTTTCTATGGAAATTAATAAACAAAATCTGTATGTTATACTATTTTTTACACATTCCTATTTTTGCTTGTACCTAACTTGTTCCTTAATCTTGAAAAACAAAAAAGTTATTAACCGCCTAAGAGTGGCGTGTTTTTTTCTAAGAGATTTAAACTGCCCAAATTTAAGAAATAGCAACATTATTCTTATTATTATTATTATTTACAGGAATTAATAATAAATTTCCATAAAACATCTTTCAACCTTCCTCATTCATCATCAAATGTTAGAGGCTTGCTTTACAAAAATTAAACAACAAAATTTTGAACATTCTTGACACCTTTTTTGTCGTACTTATAAAAAAATATTAACCTCCAAAAGGCAGCAAGCTTTCTCTAAAAAATTTAAACTGCCTAATTTTAAGAATTCGTTATTAGCCTTCAAGTTACTGATATTAAGAAAGTTAATTTTTAGGAAACGTTATTTCAACCTATCTCTTTAATTTCGAAATTTCATACTATGCTCTTTCCTTAATCTTGAGAAACCTACCTACATTTTATTTTGACATATTATATCGTGCTTGTAGATTCAACTTTAACATTCCTTCACATTATTAGCTACTTATACGATTGCACTTATCATATTTATATAAATGATGAAACAAATATCCTTAAATTATAAACAGATCGTTTATTTGATACACAATATGTCATTACTGGTAAGTAATTACACATTCCGTTTATTTACCTTCAACTTGGAGTATAAACCACGGTTGTTATGAAGGGGTCTACGTGGGCCTCGCGTTCGTCAGCTACTGTATTGTCATAGGATTTGGAGTGCTAAGCAAACAGACGCGCTTAGTGTATTTGCCAGGCTGTCAGTTAGGCACTAACCGGACCCGTCATCCTGATAATGGCGTAGCTCAAGACCGTTTCGATTCAATGTTTGGATTTGATATCCGCCGAATGACAGTAAAACCCATCATAATTTTTGTTTTTGGGCAATTCTACGAACGCGTCTAAAAATTTCTAAACATGATTTATCGGACAATAGATCCGTCGTCAGTAGACGAGGCAAAGCAAACAACAGTTTCAGCAAGTATTGTTCCCAAAATGTAAATTTTACGTCACTATTTTCTTCTTTTTTTTTTGTCTTCTTCACTTAAAAATTCCCATTAGTAATCAGATATTTCAGGCTTTTGTTATTCTTATTGTTAATCAAGTTGTTAATCAAGTCAAATGATCGTCTTTAATTAAATATCGTTGAGTAAGTAAATACTTATTAATAAAGACCACATTTTTTTACTTACCTATACTTTTTTGGGGAAAAGCACAGAAACGTTTAAAGGCGTATTGGGTGAATTGAAATATACTTTAATACTTGATCTTGCTTTATAAAATATTATCTTCATCTTAAATACAATTTTTAAAATTGAGTAATCTTCATCAACGTATACCTACGAATTGTTTTAAATCTTTAGTAAGAGAATCTCGTTAATAGTAAGAGATAAAAATTTGGTTAAATCAGAGAAAAGTTGATCTTGATTTTCTGATAGATTAAATTTTAGAAATTATATTTTTAATCTGAAATCAACAATTTACCGCACATTATGATTTAATTATGTTTCGATCCTTCTTTGAGCATCCAAAATTTTGAAAAAGAAAAAGTTATACTTAGGTAAGCACTTATTCTGAAACGTCTTGGCCTGCACGTTCAACTTATTTTTTTCCTTTGGGCATATGTCACGAATTACGTTTATAAGAAAAAACAGGAGAATACCTATATAACTTAGGAGATTGGATCTTGAAATTAATGTTTCATAGGTACCTAATTCAGATATTATGAAGTATTTTAATGACATTTAAAAATGTCCAAATTATTGTATGAACCTATTTTTACAAAATTATAAAAAATATAGGCAAGAACTGCAAGAAGGCTCGAAGCATAATTAAACATTCAGAATAAAAAGGGGTTCTAATATTTGCTATCAGAAGATTAGGACCATAATTAAAAAAGTGAAGTGGATGGTTGCTCAAAGATGAAACATCGAAAAGAAAGTTTGATAGCGTAATCTTTGAGTTCATTAAAAGTTGTTATACAGGGTGATTCGTTAGGAGAGGGTCGTACTTTACCAACAGATAGGGAACATTGAGGTGATCTTAAATCCCCATATAGTAATAGCTATAGCGGCTTCGTTTCCGAAATACAGGGTGTTTTATATTTTTTGGAAGAATTTTCTTTTCGCCATATATCTGTAATGCGTAAACGGAATTCAATGAAATTTTGTATTTTTGTTACAGTAGTCATTCACCATCAAATGCGTGGGATATTAATAAAATATCAGGGCCGGACCCAGAATAAAATTATTTTTAAATTATTCCTAGAAAATAACACTCTGTATACTGTTTATGAAATTCTTGATATTGAAATAATAATTTACATCTAGAAAGATACAATATCCCATAAAAAAATATTTTGGCACCATTTCATTGTTTAAGTAAAAAAATTAAATTGTTGAGGAATCAATTTTTTTTTTGAAAAATTGAGAGAAAATAGTCACTTCAGTCCTGTTGCATGGCCCCTGAGATCACCAGATCTCACACCCGTTGACTATTTTTTGTGGGGTTATTTAAAACTGAGGTATACAAAGAAGAAATAAACACCAGAGAACAGCTGATTGCAAGAATTGAGCACTTTTGCAATGAAATTAATAACAATTTAGAAATTGTTAGAAAAGCATAAATCAAGTGACAAATCGATCAAGAAAATGTATCGAATTTGACGGTGGTCACTTTAAAAACAGACTGTGATACAAAAAATTTAATTGTATTTAGTAAATTTGACTGTTAAATTGTGAATTTTTATTATGTGTTATTTTTTTAAGATTATTAATTACGCAATCATTACAAAATATTTTTATTATTTTACTAGGTACCATGTGATACGAATAAAAGATAGTGCAAACAGAGAAGAAAAAAAATATATGTTACTGATATCTGAAGTGACTATTTTCTCTCAATTTTTCAAAAAAAAATTGATACCTCAATAATTTAATTTTTTTACTTAAACAATGAAATGGTGCCAAAATATTTTTTTATGGGATCTTGTAAACACCCTGTATTTTGGAAACGAAGCCGCTATAGCCATTACTATATGGGGATTTAAGATCACCTCAATGTTCCCTATCTGTTGGTAAAGTACGACCCTCTCCTCATGAATCACCCTGTATAAAAAAGTTTTGTCAGTTTCGCTCTAACTCTGATACTTATTAACTCCAGAATCGATTGGACCACAACAAATAACCAGAAGTAGGGTGGGGGTGTGAAAAGGGGTGTTTTTAGGGGTAAAACGTGTTTTTTTACTATTTTCGGAAAAACTAGACCTCCTATCGAGAAAGTTAAATGCAAAAGTTGTAGATAACTGAAAGATCTACAACTTTTATTTTAACCATTGTTCAACATAACCTCAAAACCGTGCTCAAAACTATTGAGAAAATCGCCAAGAATCAATTTTTTGATTTTTATTTTTATCTTCCGCCAAAATGATTCGATTTTAATGAAATTTGGTGAAAATGTACATTTTTGTGTCTCAAATAAGCTGTAATTTTTTTGAAGCGAAATATGTATCTTTTGATTTTATTGCGAATTTAATTTGAAAAAAAATGCCTAATTTTGAATAAAAAAAGTTGATTAACAAAATTTTGATTTTTGAAAATTTCAGGACGGATTTTTTTTTCGTTGAAACCCCTACTTTAAGAAGGTGTAAAAAATCATACTGTTACTTTGGAAAACATTGTCAAAAATGGAAAAAACCAAAACAAAGATCTTTTCAAGATCGATTCTCCGTATAAATGTCACGAATTCTTTATTGTTTATTGAAATGAAGTGTTGCGACTGTTGCGAGAGTGATGCAAAATGGTAATTTCAATGTAGGTAATATCAAATGAGGAAACTTTGATTGACCGTTTAAGGTTGGCATGGTGAAAAACAAATTGTTTAAACAGTAATTTTACAAAAAAAAAAATTGTTAAAAATTACTGTTTTTGTGCAAGAAAAAATTTTTTTGTGCATCATGTGCAAAAATGAAAATAAGTTTATTAAAACAATAATTATTTAAAATTATTTCAATTTACCTACAAAGTAGGAATATAAAATCAAAATTCAATTTTAATCTCATTTTTTTGGAAAGCTGCTCTAAGTACATCGTCAGATTCAACATAGTTTTCGGTTTCTTCAGAATCTCCGACAAGGTCATCGACTAAGTACGTCGAGATCCTCAAGTCTTTCCAATATCCTCAAGTCTTTCCAATATTAATTTGAAAATTTGTTGTTGCTTCGTCATCAATTTCCTCCGAATCGCTGATTTCCTCTAAGTAATGGTTGTTTTTCAGCGTTAGAACAGTTTTCGGACCCATGACAATTGGAGCATAAAATGGAGCATTTTATTCCATGCTTGCGACAGCCGCATATTTTACTATCATAACCAGTTTCGCACGCACAGCTGCAGCAGATAGTTTTCAGCAAACTTTCAGTAATTAATTCTTTTTCTGGCAATAAAATTTAGGCATTATTCCGGTTAGTTGGTGTTTCTATCCCCAATGCGTAGCCTTAAGTTTGTTACCAAGTTTGAATTTGAAAATAGGCCCTGTATACTAGAGTTCACTTTTCTACGGCAGATAAAAAATTCCCGACAAAGGAGGCGGCTTCTTTGAACGTTAAAGAGGCCGCCTTTCTGCTTTGTAAATGCGGCATTTTTTCCCTGCTTTACAAATATGAACTACACTATAACAGTGTTGTTTAGCTGCTCCTTCAGTTGGTGGTAATTTTTATAAATTGATTGAGGTTTTTACCGTAGCGGTATGATACATTTCAAATCGTAATTCGTTCACAGACATATTTTTTTTTACATTTATAAATAGACGCTATTAGTTTCAATTCATTTTCAGAAATTGTTTGTTTAATTTCAAATTGTTATTGTTTAAACAATTTGTTTTTCACCATTCCCAACCTTAAACTAATTAAAGTTCCCTTATTTGATATTACATTGAAATTACCATTTTGCATCACTCTCAACACTTCATTTCAATAAACAAGGAAGAATTTGTGACATTTACGACGGAAAAATCGATCTGCAAAGGATCTTTGTTTTGGTTTTATCCATTTTTGACAATGTTTTTCCATATTAACAGTATGATTTTTTTACACCATCTTAAAGTAGAGGTTTCACGAAAAAAATTCCGAAATTTTCAATTAAAAATCAAAATTTTGTTAACTTCTTTTACTTACTTATTGAAAATTAGGCCTTTTCTTCAAATTAAATTCGCAATAAAATCAAAAAAATAAAAATTTCGCTTCAAATAAATTACAGCTTATATTTGAGACACAAAAATGTATACTTAGGTATTTTCACTAAATTTCATTAAAATCGAATAATTTTTGTGTTTCGATAGGAGGCCGGAAATTAAAAAACCACGTTCCACCCCTATATAAAAACACTCCTTTTCCCACCCCCACCCTACTTCTGGTTATTTGTTGGGGTCCAATCGTTTTTTCCCCATACCATTAATCCTAAATTCTCCGACCATTCATACCTATACTTAGATACTGCTAAGAATTTTTATTTTGAAAAAAAAATTATTGGCACTGGACTGTATAACTGCCAGATTGGATTTAGAGAAAAAAAAACTACAGCGTCCTCAATTCGTACTTTGACAGATAAAATCAAAATTTTTGAGGATGGTGAATTCATTTATGCGCCAGTATGCAGTTACATGAAGCCATCGATTAGGTATGCCCCATTTGTCACTGGAATACTTAAGAATATCGAATTCTAGGGTAAGTCCGGAGATGGCCATGAAGAAACATTTTTGACGGTAGTTCGGGTTTAAATATCATAACGAGAAATATGTTTAGGTACATTTTTTACATGATATCTTGCCTACAAAATAAACCAAATATAATTAGTGTACAAGTAAAAGCGTTACGAAAATTTTGCAAAATTTAAAATTATAACAATTGGCCATCACTCCCACATACGGTGTGGGAGATGGCCACATCACTATGGGATAGCTGGCAATGGTAAAAAGTGTGTTTTTTGTTTAAAGAAATAACAAATAAATAAAATGATCCTTATTTGATAATAGTGGTAGCTAACATTTTTATTAAGTACAGAATTATAAAAATTTTATTTTTTTATTTGCAGAAATTATTTCACGTGTGTTAAGATCTTCTTTCTTTAACAGCTTCGACAGCACGGAGAAGAATTTCTTCGGTCCTTAAACCTCGAGATACTCCAGGTTTTCAAATGTACCTACCTACTTGTTTGGCATATGAAAAAAGAATATAGTTTACTGTGGCTGTCTCACCCGATTTGCCAGGGAGAGATGGCCATCCCACCTATTCATAGAAAGACGTATGTGAACGAGACTATTTTGAGGTTAGGAATAACTTGAAAGTGTGTTTTACTTGTATATTTAATTTCAGCTAAACAGCTGATGCGAAAAACCAAAATATGAATTGATCATGTAATATCTCAAAACTACTTCACTTACCTTGATTTCGTTTTCGCGCGGTATTACAGTTAAAAACAATCCAACTCAATGTATGTTTTATTGCACAAGTGTGGACGTATAAACTGACTATATTATGGTACAAGCGCTGCTATCTACCGTCAGATGTATGAAATACTAAGCATGGCCATCTTACCTAGTATGGCCATCTATCCCGGACTTACCCTATAGCTCTATATAGTGGTCAATTTTCTCATAACCTAAAATCAAATTTGAAGTACCAGTTACACCTATTGCCATATTGTTTCTTGATGTGTTCATATTCGCAATGATTATGTTTTGTTGTTATTTGCCACCAAAATCTACTTGATTAGTTTCTTGCATGATGAGCTCGAGTTTAAGATGCTGCATAATAAACTGACTTCTTATAAAAACTTATAACTTTTTTGAAATATACTTACATATAGGTACTATAGTGAATTATAATGGAAGGTATTTAGATACTTATGAAATTATTAATCAAAATTGTCATACTTAAATTAAAAGTACTGAAAATTGACCTTATTTTCTTTAGATTCGTTAAATTTTTGTCGAGGTGTGTGCAACAGTGTGCATATTAAACCTTAGGGTAGCAAATTAATGATTTATGGCTATAATACATGTTCAACATAGTATACATGTCCCAGGTCTCAGACACTACTCCTAACACTATATTTTTTAGATAATTTCAGTATTTAATTAATACCTATTATTTGTACTTCTATAACAAGTACCTAGAGGTATATGGTAATTCTATATCAAATAGAAAACGGTACAACATACTTAGGTACCCATATAATTTTACTAATCGACCATAAATAAATAAACTACAAGGAAAAATATAAGTACCTACTTTAAAGTGTTTATTTAAAAAATATACAAATAAACCATGCAAAACACTTCATTGGTCCTACAGATGGTTGGCATTCCGACCAATATTTTCGCTTTCACTTTTGAATTAAAATATTACCTCGACACGAAGGATGCCTGAGTTTGGCTGGTAGACATCAGATAGGGTAGTAACGACGCCGACGGTCCGCAAAATTTAGGATATAGATACAGGGTGGTTCCGTTTCCATGGCGAAAACTTCAGGAGGGAATGATAGAGCATCGAAAAATAAATAAAAGTATGAGTTTGCTACATAAATATTGCCTCTTAAACGTCGTTTTGGAGATACAGGGTGCTAATTTCTTTTTATACTTATAGGTAAACGTTTTTTGGAAATAATCTTCATGGCTCTCTAGATCGAAAAATAAAATGAGCGTTCTGGCAGTTGAAATATCAACTATGGGATTCGGAAAATTATGTAGATTTCAAAAATGCAATAATATACAAGGTGTTCCATTTAAAAATCGAATGTTGATATCATTTCCGGTAAAATAGGAAGTGGAAAAAATCTCACAGAAGGTCAAAAAGTGCCTCTCAGTAAGCATATCCAATGTTCCAAATTTCAGAAAAATAGATTGGAGATTAAAGGAGAAAAGGGGGGTGTGCCGTGTGTCTGTGTCACCCGGTTTAGGTGTGCGGAAATGAGTAAGTAGGTATTCTTATAAAAGCATACCTACTTATTTCTTGCGTGTATTTTAATCACTTTTAACAAAAAATTTAGCCTGCGTTGATTTGACATTTTTTTAATGAACCTAAAAAATTGAATTACCTAGATACACATAAAAAGTGAGACAACAAATCCAAAATTCAGTAGATACAAGTAATTTTAATAGGTAGGTACCTAAAATTAAATTTTACGTTACTGATTATCTTCTTAAGTGCAGGTACTTACGAATTATACTTACGAGCAGTACCTAAGTATATGTAGGTACCTACCTATACCTAGGTATACCTATATACCTAACTGAATTTAGACGAAATGTTTTACAAATGACTTATTTTTAAAATCATTTTATCTGTAGCTCATAAATGATTTAATTTATTATTAGATATTAAGTATTTTATTATTACCTACTTGTGAGACTTGTGCAAAAAATTTCATAGAATTAAAAAAAAACACCAAAATTTGTGTATAGGACCAATGGCCTAAAAATTCTGGTAGGTATATATAGGAAAAAGGGTAATACCACCCCGTTTTTGACGCCACTGTTGATGATCCTACTTAGGTAGGTACCTATACGGAAACTTTTGTAATAATAGGTATCACGACGAAATATTTTTCATCACTAAATATTTTTTTAATATTGTAGGTACCTACTTAGTTCGTTTGAGTGATATTTATACAAAAATCGTTTAAAAAATAAAATCTTCAACATCCTGTAGGTACCTACTTATATCTAAAAAACGGTTCATAGGTAGATAAGTATTATTTTCGTTCCCTGAAGTTTCCGCTATGGAAACCGGACCACCATGTACTTATAGCCATATCAGTGTAGGTAGGTATAGGTGAAGCATGAGACCCATTCATATGTAATTTAAAGCACGACTGCCTAGCCTGAACTAAATAAAAATTTGCGGGAAAAATAGAAAATATTTAGTTCAATTTTCCTCCTGATTTTAGAAAAAAATAATGTGCAAATATCTTATACAAATAATATTATTTAAAATAATGATGCATTTTCAAAAAACACGCTTGATTTCAGAGTCAGCTAAAATGAAAAAAAAAATGGATTTAAGTAGGTAAAATCATGCCAATTCTGCTTGATTCTATTCATCGGCCACACCTGTATACTAACTTATCAATCTTTAATCGGCACCCAACTGTGAAAGACCATGGCCAAGTTTCGAAACTTACATAACATATAAATTAGTTTCCAGATTGATGGGTACTACTGCCGCATCAGCAAACATGGGTCACGGCTTGAACACGGGAATGCCCGGCCTGGGCGCGTGCGCGGTGCCCGACTCCAAGCCAATGCAGTTCCCACTGGCACAGAGGCGAAAGAGGCGTGTCCTCTTCACGCAAGCACAGGTAAGCCAACTGTCGAGCACAAATGCCCCCTCCACCGCTTTTTTACTTTGACCTATCAAACCGAGGAGAGATGAGAGTTTGAATGAATGTATGTTGAGCAATTTGCCGACGGAGCGCGGGACAAAAAGTGACCAGGCGTTTAAAATTTTTTCATTTCTTGTCATGACCCGTGGTGTTTTTGAATTTAGTGCGAGGTTCACTGTAAATGAGAATATGTTTTTGAATTTCAGGTGTACGAACTTGAAAGGCGGTTTAAACAACAGAAATATCTGTCGGCTCCGGAAAGGGAACACTTAGCATCGTTAATACATTTAACACCAACACAGGTAAGTAAACTCAGGAAATAATTTGCAAAATGTACGTTCTCATAGGTAATATACCTACTTACCTAAGTGTGTAAGCTACTTAACTATTATTATTTTTAAATTGCTCCTTGGTTTGGTTTTATAAGTATAAGTACTTATATAGGTAATTCATTTTCCTACCAACTTATACCAGCAATTGATAAGTAGGTACCTACCTCTAAGTATTTAATTTTTTATAGAGACAAATTCTAACATATTCTATATATCGTTCGGAAAGATAATTTAAGTTGTGATCAAATAATGAAACACATATAGGTATACCTATGTCTAAGTATATCTCGAAAATTGATGAATGCACCATTTTATTTTTACCAGCCAATGGATTCTACCCAAAAAAGTGCTTTAGGAATGCGTTACTCGTTTTTCGATTAGCCACTTGGTATTGATATACCTACCTACTTATAGAGTTCACCTAAAAACGCCAATGTTCCAAAAGCGCTCTGTAGTTCGGTAGTGGAAATAGACAGACGTTCGCGATTTGCGCCATTGTGTTTCTCGAAAATCGAGCCCAAGATACCTAGGTGTATACTTATAATTTTTTTTCTATCTCTCGTACTTTCAGAGAAACCCCCAAATCCCGTCGAATTTGGTCCACCCTGTACCTATACACCCAACTAGCAATTTATGTTTTATAGAAGCTGAGAGAATGTTTACAGAACATTTTTTATAAAACAAGATTATTGATACCGGGTGGCCACGAGGCACGAGTCAGTGTACGCCCCAAATTTTTTGGTTGTTTTTTAATTTAAAAGTTTCGTTTTTGGTATACGTGAATAAGACAAAAGTGGGCTATTTTCAGACTAGCAGGAATAAAAATATCACTTCCGGTTGAACTGGAAGTGACATCAACTTTTTTTTCTTAAATGGAATGACCATGTTTTTTTTGTGGTGTTTTATAAAACATGAAATTCTAACTGCAACAGTTTTTAAATTCCGTTTTTTGAGAAAAACCTAAAAATAGTCGTATATCTATCAGTAATTTAAATAACGATTTTATTCTTTACAGACAAGCTTAGGTACCTATACTACCTTGCTAATAATTTCCATAGCACTTAGTAATTTTCTTACATCACATTCATCTGACGCGTACAAAATAAAAAATCGTTCGTATCTCACGTATTTTTTGGAATTTTTTAAATTTATAAAAAAACTGTTGCAGTTAGAATTTCATGTTTTATAAAACACCACAAAAAAAACATGGTCATTCCATTAAAGAAAAAAAAGTGCGTTGATGTCACTTCAGGTTCAACCGGAAGTGATATTTTCATTCCTGCTAGTCTAAAAATAGCCCACTTTTGTCTTATTCACGTATACCAAAAACGAACCTTTTAAATTAAAAAACAACCAAAAAATTGGGGGCGTACATTGACTCGTGGCCACCCGGTATACCTAAACATTTCCAAAACGTTTATACAACGCTTATAAACGCGAAATGGGCACAGTTTATAAAACAATGTAGTTCTTTAATTTGCTTTATAATGGCTCTCACATGCATGTGTTATAAAATAATTGTATAAACGTTTACACAATATTAAAAAAATTAGTAGGTATGAAGCCGGGTCCAGACTTGCTATATAACACTGCTATATAGCAAAGTTATATAACATGTTAATAAAATTTAAGCTAAATGTAGCAGATTTCCTTGTTATATAACTTGCTAGATGTTATCCGTCTTGAGTCGGTAAAGCCCAAATAGATCAAAAGAAGTTATATAGCACTGCTATTTCAAACGCGTCCAGACTTGCTATATTTTATGTCAACAATTGATCAGTGCTGCGAATAATATTTTTATTCATTAAAAAGAGTTTCAGTGTGGACGCGACCGGGTTTTGAAACAAAAGTTACATATAGCAGAGTTATATAACAAAGTTATACTTATAGCAATGTTACACAGTCTGGACCCGGCTTAAGATAGTTATAAAATAGTTTTATAGCAAACAGTTATAAAATTCTTTTTATAAGCATTGTGTTATTATCTCCATTGCTACTTTTTTGTTATGTACGGCAATAACAATATAAGTTACTAATTTTTTAAGTGTTTTTGTAGAGAATAATAATTCTCAAAATAGTTTTAAAATATTAGAAAGGTAGTTATAGATTCCATATGTGACATGTGAGATATATGGCGGCGTAACTAACTAACATGTTTAGCGAAATATAAGATAAAAGCTAACTTAAGACTTCGTTTCGTCAACTAGCAAAGCGATTTTGGACTGCGAAGGAAATTTTTCTGTGAAATAAGTATGTGATTATATACAGGGTGAGCCACGGTGGGTGGAGTATTAGAAGTATATGGAGAACGGATCAACCGATTGCTTTGAACTTTTGGTTACCAAGATAATCGAGTATGATCTCTCCAACTAAAATATTTTCGAAAGTGCAGTGTTGCCACTTATGCGTAAAACTGGCAACAACTTCGTTATTTTAAATGGAATGCCCTGTATATTTTTGCATTTTTTGGATCGTCGTCTCTTTCTGAGTAACTGTTGTTAATATTTCTTTATTATCTCGAGTGGTTTTCGAGGTAATAATTTTTTTCTGAATTTATTGTCAAAAATTTGACTTTTAGTAAATCGTGTTTTCTCCTACCTATACGCAGCAATTAAAAGATAATTTTTTAGTTGCAGCTAGGCAAGGCCTGGGGGCATCTCCTCCATTAATCAAATGTTTTAAATTTTATACAGGGTGAGTTAGAGAACGCTTTCTATAAGGGACTTAGCAAAATGCACGAAACTCGATTTTTTTAAATTAAACGTCCTGTATATTATTACTGATTCGGAAAGGTGATACATTTACCTATTTAAAAAGGTAATACACTCTATACCTAGTGCTCACCGTTTTTGATTTATGGGCACTTTTCTGTAACGTTACTAAGAATATTAGTCTTTTGGTAGGTATCATGACGGGTGGGCCATGAAATTTTTATTTTGTCATTTTGTAATGACAACAGACGCTACTTTTCTAAATAAATTTGACGTTAGTGATATTTGCAGTTAATTTGAACCAAAATTTATAAAATTCCTTCGAATTCGTAGAACTTTTCTGTTGTTCATCTGCGACAAATTGGGATATTTTTCATTAAATTAAAGTTCTGCTGATAATCTTATTGTACTGTCCATGGATAATAAACAAATCCATTAAAACTGTGTTTGTATAATTATTTTCTGCCATATTTGTGCTACAGCTATTCAAATTAACTGCAAATATCACTAACGTCAAATTTATTTAGAAAAGTAGCATGTCTGTTGTCATTACAAAATGACAAAATAAAAATTTCATGGCCCACCCGTCATGATACCTACCAAAAGACTAATATTCTTAGTAAGGTTACAGAAAAGTGCCCATAAATCGAAAACGGTGAGCACTAGGTATAGAGTGTATTACCTTTTTAAATAGGTAAATGTATCACCTTTCCGAATCAGTAATAATATACAGGGCGTTTCATTTAAAAAAATTGAGTTTCATGCATTTTGCTAAGTCACTTATAGAAAGCGTTCTCTAACTCACCCTGTATAAAATTTAAAACATTTGATTAATGGAGGAGATGCCCCCAGGCCTTGCCTAGCTGCAACTAAAAAATTATCTTTTAATTGCTGCGTAGGTAGGAGAAAACACGATTTACTAAAAGTCAAATTTTTGACAATAAATTCAGAAAAAAATTATTATCTCGAAAACCACTTGAGATAATAGGGAAATATTAACAACAGTTACTCAGAAAGAGACGACGAACCAAAAAATGCAAAAATATATAGGGAATTCCATTTAAATTGTTGCCAGTTTTACGCATAAGTGGCAACACTGCACTTTCGAAAATATTTTAGTTGGAGAGATCATACTCGATTATCTTGGTAACCAAAATTTCAAAGCAATCGGTTGATCCGTTCTCCATATACTTCTAATACTCCACCCACCGTGGCTCACCCTGTATAGGTACCTACCTACCTATAGGTACAATGAAATTTTTGAGCGCCCTAAAAACGATTTTTGTACTTGTACTTGTACCACCCAATTGTAAGTATTTCGTATAAGTATTTCACAATAATAGATTGTTGCTAAAATGGTAAGTACCTACTTAGTACCTATCATAATAATTATTGTGTTTAATTTATTTTTATTTTAGTCCAAAATGGCCGCTAACAAATAGTTTTTTTTATACTTACTTAATAGGTATTTATCAATCTTTCTACGAAAACCACCCCTTGTTTTCACTTTTTTCCATTTGCTTAAAATGTACTTTCGACATATTACACACCCATGATAAAAAGGGTAGGGGACGTAATTAGTCTTTGAAGACAATTTTTAGTTTTTTAACTATTTTAGTGATTTATGAGAGCAATATGATGCTTCGTTTATAACAATTATTGTTTAGTAGGTCCGGCCGAATAGGTACAAATATGCCTTCTGAAATAATATTGTCTTATTAAAAGAAAAATCCTTATAAAATTGTTTTTTATGCTTGGCTAAACTCTTAAACAATAATTTTATAGAGGTTCGCAAATTGACTAATAAGTGCCGGTGGTCATTATTAGGACAAATCATTTTGTTCAGTGAGCTAAAATATCCTATAATAATTGTTGTATAAACGTTTATAAAACAGCGTATAACAAATTCTATAAAATGTTTTATAATTTAGCTGTAAGAACATTCTTAGCATTTATTTACATGACAATTTAGTTGCGAAGACAATACAATCACTTTGGTAGTTTTAATAAAACAAAATAACTTTTGCAGAGCAGTAATGCAACAGTAATAAAATAAAATTGTAGTATTATTTTAAATTTATAGAGCAACTTTGTTAGTTAGGCAGTAAAGATAGAAATAGTATAGAGTAGACCTATAGAAAAATGTCTCCGCTGAAATGCCTATAAGCCATACCTAGTGAAAAATAAAATTAACGCATTTTAAAATTTTTTACGCAAATACTGAATATCCAAGTTACAGAATTTATTCCAGTTAAAATTTCCACACTATATGTATAGATATACTTATCCGAAATGTACCTACCTATGCGATTATAAATTCTATTAAAAATAAAAATGCAATATGACTTCGATTTTCTGCAGTTCTCTCAGGCATCACTATTCCTAGTTCCTGCTTTCATGTTCCCTTAATTTTAATTAATTTATTTGGTAGGTATAGGCATTAGGCACCTGGCACTCATTAAATATTTTAAGAAATTAAAACGAGCTCTTATTTGCATATTAAAATAATGAAATTCATTTTAATAAAAGAACCACGTGATTTGTACTGTATTATGTCGTGCGCGTGGTATTATTTAATCAAAAATGAAAATATGTGTATATTCACTAACATTAAATTTCTCATATAAATTATCAAGACCAATATTGATTTAAGTTCTGCCCCTTATGCAAACAATAATATTCCGCGTTGAGCCCTTTTATTGACAGTTTCGCCATTATAATTTTGGACAATAATAGAACTCGTTACAAGGCACAATATGAGGGTTAAATCGCTATTAAACTGAGATTATGGTAATTAACCGCCGGTAAGCTTCAGTACACCGAGAACTTCTCCCAGATATATTAATCTTTCGGGATCAAAATTTTCATTGATATAGGTACACACGTAATAAGACCTACAGTTTTGGCTACAGACAGCAATTTTATTTTTTTAATTTACTTGACGTGACAAGAAATGCAATTGAATATTTTGGATCAAAACTGACCGTGCATGGCTGCACTTTCAAAATTAACGATTTATATTGCAGATTATTTTTATTTGTCATTTTCCTGATTATCTCCATAGTTCTAATAAAGATACCGGAGAAAAAAATACCCCATTATTCGTAATTAAATTAGACCTCTATAGGAAGAATATTGGATATTGTGTTAACTTGCAAAATAATAATAAATTTATTTATTTAGAAAAATATTCTCAAACGATAAAAATGAAAGAAAATTTTATATTTGTTTATATTAAATTTGCAGTAATGGAAAAGTTTCGTGTCGGTGATGCATTATTACGTTCCAACAATCACCTTATTAAATGTAATTTAAAAAGATAATTTGTTATTGCTTTTGAACTGTTGAGTTAAAGTAGGTATATAGATGTTGCAAAACTCCTAGTGCAAATCTCAAGTTGAAATAGTAATTTGTTTATTTATATTAAAAACCAAAAGTAAGATAAGTCGGTTCCATATTAACGCAGGGCATTTTTTTGAAAAGAAGGTTTTTCTATTTACTTTCAGATTATTGTGAAGTTTAATTGTCAAAGTTAAGTTACAAATTATTTACTTATGTCAGGATAGTCGATCAGCGTTTCACTTAGGTAATATACGTTGACACACCTGCAAGTTATTTGTAAGAAATATGAAATTCTGGACACAGTTATATTTAAAAATGAAAAGTGCGCACTAATACTAAAAGAAATAATAAAGTTCCCAAATGAAATAAAGAAATCTGGTATTAAAATAACTATAGTAAAAGGTGTTACAAATATAAATGTTATGTTTTCAAATAACGTCAGAAAAAATTAAAAAGATTTCACAAAATTTCGGTTTTTTCCGGTTATTTCCGAAAGTATATGAAATTTTACAAATTGCGACACAGCATTTTGATAAGCATCAAATTGTGCAACTTTACCATAATTTAACCGACCATTTCACAGTTGCCGAGATCCCAATGATGAGGCTCGAAAATGGACCACCCTGTACAGGGTGTCCAAGAAAATAAAAAAGTGAAAATAATACAAGAGTAAAGTACCATGATTTTTAGTTTTATACAAAAACGTCAAAGGAATAACAGATTTTGATTGTTTTAAAACTACCAAATTCGTGATAGAAATGTCGACGGACAATTTTTTTATTTTCACTTAAAAATGGTGATCCATAACATTGTGAGAACTATAGGTACTTATATCTTATACTTTTAATATTCAATTGTTATAATATTCAATTGTTATAACATGAACCCTAACTTATGGATCACCATTTTTAAGTGAAAATTAAAAAAATATATCCTCCGTCGACATTTCTATCACGGATTTGGTAGTTTTAAAACAATCAAAATCTTTTATTCCTTTGACGTTTTTGTATAAAACTGAAAATCAGGTTACTTGTATTATTTTCACATTAGGTATTGTTTTTCTTGAACACCCTGTACATGAAATCTTATTTCTGTCAATGGCGTTCTTATTTATGACCGAAGCAAAACTTTTTATGAAGAATCAAATATTTCGTACCTAATATCAAAAATAAAGAAGTTTTCTTTCTTGTAAACTCAATCCGGGGACATACTGTATACCTACAGTGTCCTACTTTACATGAAGTCACCCTCATCTCATCTCGCTCATTTGATTTTCGAATATTTTGAAATTTTAGAGGTGAATATACCGGGTGTAAACGAATAGTGGGCCACTCCTGTAACTTCCTCGTTTTTAAAGATATCGGTATAAAATTTTTTATCGTGAAAGTAGGTAAGATTTCCAACTTTTTGAGACCTATCCGCCATATTTGTCACTTCCGGTTTCACCGGAAATGGCCCTAATAGTCTTTTCTAAATGGACCAATCTGTATGTTTTTACATTTTTGAAATAAAGATCACATTTTGGATACATTTATACTATTTTGAACAATTTATACAGGGTTGCACGAAAAATAATTCGAATTTTAGTTGTCAATCTAGATGGCTGCGAATATGTTAAAATTATTTTTGTTCCAATGTAATTCATATAAAAAATACGAATACGTCAATATGTCCAATAATACATTATACAGGGTGCTCTAAACTCATTAATATCACATTTTTCAAAATAACTCTTTTTTTAAAAACATCATGATATGGGCCACCCGGATATTCACAAAGCTCTATTTAGTAGGGGTTAAAATGAGCCAGAGGCCCATTCTAATTAACACAAATATACAAGGTTGATCAAAATTTAATTGAACTTCGATATAAATCATAAATTTCTTAAGAAAAACTGTCATTCCTGCCGGTAACGATTACACATTACGGAATTTTTGGTATCGTTTAACCCCTGCTAAATAGAGCTTTCTGAATATCCGGGTGGCCCATATCATACCATTAAAAAAAAAGAGTTATTTTGAAAAATTTAATGAGTTTAGAGCACACTGTATGATGTATTATTGGACATATTGACGTTTTCGTATTTTGTATATGAATTACATCGGAACAAAAATAATTTTAACATACCTATTCGCAGCCATGTAGATTGACAACTAAAATTCGAAGTACTTTTCGTGCAACCCTGTGTAAATTGTTCAAAATAGTATAAATGTATTCAAAATGTGATCTTTATTTCAAAAATGTAAAAACATACAGGGTGGTCCATTTAGAAAAGACTATTGGGGCCATTTCCGGTGAAACCGGAAGTGACAAATATGGCGGATAGGTCTCAAAAAGTTGGAAATTTTACCTATTTTCACCATTAAAATTTTATCCTGATATCTTTAAAAACAAGGAAGTTACAGGGGTATACCGGGTTACACCCGGTATACCTATAAAGTGAATCTTTAGACGTAAACACATTTGATTTTAGTCAGAGGCGTCCGATTCGGTGGAAAAAGGGGGTCGATTTTCAAGGAAAAAGTACCTATTAGCGATTTTTATTAGAAAGAAACTAAGTAGGTACTTAGTAAGATATTCTTAATCAGCACCTTTAAAAATCCCTGTATAAGATTAAGTACATCGTAGTGGATTCAAAGGTGTTTGAGATAGGGGCCGTCAAAAAAAATCTTTTTTTCAACTAAAAATAATTTTTATCTCTAAAACGGATTCCCAAATCAAAAAAATGTATTCTTTATTTTTTGTTCAGAAAAACGTATTGTATAGAACTAGTTTCAACTGATTTTACAACAAAATAATAATTTTTTAAATAAGGCAAAAAATTTTAATTCCTACCATTTTTCTAATTAATTTTGAATAAAGACCTAAGAAAACAAAATAATAACTTTTGTTTTCATGGCTTACTTAAATCTTTGTTGAAGATTATTTGTTAGAATTTGGACGAATTAGAATTTTTAATGTTAAAAAAGAAATTGATTTCGAAACACCAAATAGATTACTTCTCTAAAATCAATAATTATGGGGGCGTCAAGAGCCGCAAAAATAATTTGACAACGTCTAATAAAACATGCATTTTCTGCCTCTGAGCTGCGGAGTGAATTTAAAAAAATTACTATTCGTTTTTGTTGCAAATTTCGTCACAAAGAAGATTGAATCAACACGGAAACCGCAAGAAACTATGAGATTACAGAAAAGTGCAATTTTTTATTTATATGCAACATAAACAAAAAAATCTAAACAATTTGTTGTGCCACGCAGAGTCCATTCAAAGGTTTTCTTCAGATTTCAATTGTAAGTCTATTATAAATAACCGACAAAAATCATGACGGTGACGAAAAATAAACACTTCGGAAACCTATTTTAAAAACTCTGCGGAGGCCGGTACATACCTGTTAACTGTATCATTTATTTTGTTGTAATCATTATTTTAGAGAAAGCTCTGTTCTACCAAAGAGATTCGCATAGTTTTTTGTCGTATACCTACACTGGTTTTCAAGAGTTATTTTTGAAATTCGAAGTTACTGCTTTGTGGCATTTTTAAATCAATTTATTTAATTGCCTGTATTAATTGATCAGGGAGAAGCATTGCATTTTCTAAAGAAATATTCCAAAAATTAAATTTATTTCAAACAGACTCGCCAAACAACCAGTCTAATTTCGAAATGGCATCATCACACGATTTCAATTTGCCCGACCGCCGACCCTTGTTATGCTTGACTGTTGCGCGATAGATCCTCGCTTTGCCAATTAATTACAATTTAATTACAACCAGACTCATGATTAAATTAAAACTGTCGTACCCTCTGTACATGGAAACAAACAATTTATATACGCATTTACAGGGCGTTCGAGACAGAGATGCATTCCAAAATCATGATTAACATTTTAACATACCTATATATGATGAAATAATAATGTTTTTTTAAAATCGGCATTAAAGTACCTCAAAATCGTCATTAAAGTGATAGAAATAGTCATTAAAGTAATCCATTATTGTACGATTTTTGTAGTTGGCCGAGGTGACAGATAAACGTAAACATTAATTTTGTATTGCTTGTGATAATTATTGTGTGGTAACAAAAGGTAAATAAATACAGTTTTTTAAATTCAGAATTGTATTATCACTATTATAATTGCTAAAAATTATTGTTTTCTTATAAAAAATTATTCCGACTTGACATTTTAAAATAATTATGACATTTCCTAAGGTCACTTAAAATTTTAAATAATTATGACATTTCTTAATGTCACTGAAAATTATTTAAAAAATAGAGTTAATTAATCTTAATTTCATAGTTTTTGGATTTAAAAAAAAATGTAATATGCACCTCAGCATTAAAGTTCCTTTTTATCACTCATGTGGTTTACTTATTTGCCTCGGCCCTACGGGCCTCGGCAACTAAACTCCACATTCATAATAAAAAGATTAACTTTAATGCCTTGATACATAAATAACTATTATTTTGATTTATTTTTGACATCAATGTCAATTAATGTTAGACTGACATTGGATTTAGGTTATATCAATTTGTTTTCGTTAATGTCAATTTGGCATTAGAATGAGATTACATATATTATTTTTTGAATGTCAATGTCAGAATAAATTAAAAATAGGGAATTTTTAACGTCATAATGTCACAATTAAACTAAAACTAGATTATGTATATTATTTTTTTATGAAGATTAATAATTTGTATTTAAATGTTTTACGTTTTGCTTTGAATGTTATGGATTCTGCAATATAATTCAATGCTGTATGACATATAGTCCTGCAGAGTATTTTGTTTTTGCATTACTCGACAATAATAATGTTCTAAAGTGTTTTCAACGATTTTTTTTGTATTCAACCATTGATTAAGGAATGAACAAGATACGCGACTTCAATGGTAAAGTGCGAGGCCCTTTTTGGCAGCGAGATCTCGGCAAGTTGCGGGCATTCCTGTGATTTACGTAGTATGCTTTTGACAAACTTGTGTCGTGTCTGGTTTTATATCATTAATAATCTAGTGGTAATAAAAATTTAACGTCCAGATTAATTTTAGTTTAAAATTATTAACGTAGTATGTTCTCTCTGCGAGCTATTTCTCAACGATTGTTTGACTTTTAACAGTCACATAATTTTAAACTATAATCAATCTGAACATTCAATTTTTGTTTTCACTAGATTATAAATTATATAAAACCAGACACGACACAGGTTTATCAAAAGCATACTACGTGAATCACAGGAATGCTTGCAACTTACCGAGATCTCGCTGCCAAAAAAGGCCTCGCACTTTACCATTGAAGTCGCGTATCTTATTCATTCAATGATTCAATGATTCAACATAATTTATATTTGCATGTTCAGAAGTGGAACATCAATAAATATATTAGATAATTTTGTTATTATTGGGCCAATATAAGGCTTGAATAAGGTTGTTTATAGACAACAAGTCTCGAATAAAGAGAGGTAGAGTATTTTATAAGAAAGCATGATGTAGGCGGCATTAATTATAGAAATTTGTTTCTTATGGTTACATGACAGTTTATTAATTGTAAAATGTAAGTTCAAGTAAATAAATTTGTTTTGCGAGATTAATCGTCCACCTGATGAGCTAGTTATAGCGAAAGAATATAAAGGGTGTCCCGATTTTAAACCGACAAACTTCGGGTACAGAAAGTTCACATGAAATTATGACATACCCCTTCTAACATTTCTTCTCTATCGAGCCTCCTAACGGAGATACAGGGTGTTGAAAATTCAATTTATTTTTGTTTTTTTTTAATAACTTCCACAATATTAAAGATAGGGAAACCAAACTTGGTACACATAGTTAGGTTGTGAGGGTCCATCTTTCCTATGGTTCAGAGTTGAACTGAGGCGTGCCAGTGGCGTGCGGTGTGGTCACGTCGACATAATTTTAAGGAAAAAAGTATGTGCACTAATTTTTTTCGCAATTCTAATCAGATTTTCATAATTTACGGTTAATTTTCTAAAAAAACTTTCACATGGAAAATTTTGACTGAGGCATTAGTTTTCGAGATATTTGCGTCTGAACAAAACGATGCACCAAAAACACAATTAATTAATTAAGATAGCCCTTTCAAAATTATTTTTAATCTGATTTTCGAAGGGATATACTGAACTGAACTGTCAATTTAATGTTTTTAATGTTTTTCTTCTTTTGCATTGAGGCGTTTTTAAGGCCTTTTGCAAGTCAATATTATTTCTGTCAAAAGAAAAATTTGTTTGTTACGAAATTACATAAACAAATTATCAACATCCAAATATAAAAAAAATCAACACCCCGTATTTCCGTTAGGAATGGCTATAGAGAAATTTTAGAAGGGATATGTCGTGATTTCATCAGAACTATTCCCGACTTGATAATTGTGTTTTTGGTGCATCGTTTTCTTCATACGCAAATATCTCGGAAACTAATGCCTCAGTCAAAATTTTACATGAGCAAGTTAAAATTAACCGTAAATTATGAAAATCTGATCAGAATTGCGAAAAAAATTAGCGCACATATGTACTTTTTTCCTTAAAATTATGTCGACGTGACCACCACCGCACGCCACTGGCGCGCCTCAGTTCAACTCTGAACCATAGCAAAAATGGACCCTCACAACCTAACTATGTGTACCAAGTTTGGTTTCCCTATCTTTAATATTGTGGAAGTTATTAAAAAAAAACAAAAAATAAATTGAATTTTCAACACCCTGTATCTCTGTTAGGAGGCTCGATAGAGAAGAAATGTTAGAAGGGGTATGTCATAATTTCATGTGAACTTTCTGTACCCGAAGTTTGTCGGTTTAAAATCGGGACACCCTGTATACATCTTCTTGTGGACTTCGTTTTTAATTGGTGACCATAATGAATGAATTTTGTGGTGAGTTAAAAAAAAAAATTTTTTAATAATTTGTTTTTAGACGTTTCGAATTTTATAATTTTTAATCCAATATTCATCATGTAGTAAAGAAAGTCCAATGAATTTAATAATAGCATGTTTAGAGATGAAACATCAATATAAGTAGGTATATCAATTTGGATATGTTTGTTATTATTATGCTTGTATAAAACAAAGTCATTTAGAAACAATAATGTTTTAAATATAAATTATAATTTTTTAATTTTATAGTATCTAAGTATAAAATAAATATCAAAAATAATATTTTTAACACGTTGAAGTTAATGAACAAAAATAAATAAATGTAATTGAATATTGTAGTTGATCTCTTGTCTAAATAGGTATAATAGGCGATATTAGAAACAGCGTAAAAATATGTTTTAAACTTATTATATCAATGACTTGTTTGTCTATACAATTGCAATCGTTACAGCTGGTTTGTCCAAATCAATCATCGACCATTAATTTCCTCCAATTTTTAATTCATTTTCCGTCAGTTGAAATCCTACTGGGCCGATTTAATTTGACGTTTGTCTTTCATTTTTAATTTTCGTGTTCCTATTTTATCAACTAATGAACTACATACCTACTTATATGCGACAGCTGCTCATAATATATGCTATATTTTATTCAGAATGTACTTATTTGTAACATTTTTCCTCATTGAGAGAGACACTTAATAGACGATAACCATCTTTGACCAAGATGATTTTTGATTATATCCCGGTAAAATGAAACTTTGATTAGGTACCTTTTTTTAAAATAAAAAATCAAATGCAAATGAGTGTGACAACCATGGGTCTCCCCTAACCTGAATGTATTTGGAAATCCGCATATACTGATAAAAAGTGACACACAGTCGGACGTCGGTACATGCGTTATGCATATGGATGATTATTTTTCACCCACAGTATACCAAATACAGCTTGCAGCTGCTTTTTATAACACAATAAGTACTTGAAAATATGTTCCATCTACCCTCCAGGCCAGAAGCAATGGAGATGTAAAATAGTGGTTGCGGTGACTGGTGAGGTAATTCAGTTTTCAGTCAGTTTTCCGTCATGGCGGCCAGCACACAATTCCCCAGACCAAATGTGCTACAGGGTTGATTGTAACGCAATAAACTGCTCGGCGGGGTCTCAATTTGCTACATACACAAAATACCAGTCGTGTTGAGATAAAGAGATAGGACCCTTTTATACTTCATCCACCCAATTGACGCGATGTCCCTATTTGCTGCCCTATCATGTGCGACAATTTAGTAAAACGATAAACGTTCTTTGTTAAATAGATTGTATACACGCGGTTGATAAGTAACTGACGAGTTGTATCGGAAATTAATTGTTCGGAAACAAAATGGATTGTGGCGGACTTAGATTTCAATCTGCTTATGTGCAATATGTGTACCTATATGTATTTAGAAGAGGCATTAACTTTTTAAATTTTGCTATCTAGTTTTTGAACTAGAAGTACGTAGATATAAATAAATTGTCTTTGTATAATAGTTTTTTACTTTTGATCTGCAATAATATTTTGATCTACAAAAAAATAATTTTTAATTTTTTTTCACGATTTTCTTTGCGAATAAAATAATTATTGTACGTCATTATTACGTTATTGTAATCGTTCACGTCAAATAATTCAATTAAGTCATATATTTAAATGGCTTGCGTACACAATAGGTATAATTTTTTTGATTATACTGGTGTACCTAATTCATAAACAACCTAACCGTTTATTAATTATAATAATAATAACATACCTATATAGTACAACTCCTGGATCCCTAAAGTAACGTTGTGCGAGAGGTAGATTTTAAATATGTTACTTGTACCTACAGAGTTCCACATATTTTGACACCTACCTACGGCCTTTATTTTTAGAGATATGAAAAAAGTAGATATTAAAATTGTAAATTTTAGTGTGACCTATCTATTGGTGAAGAAAAGTAAAACAAAATAGCGTCAGAAGCAGAAAAAGAGACACAACTTATGCTTTTTTAAATGAACATTTTGTAGGTACATTATTGCATACTTTGAGAGATATATACCGGGTGTAAATAAAATTAGGCTCACCCCTATAACTTTTTTGTTTTTTCAGATATCATTTTGAAATTTTGGCAGTTGCAATAACAAGTAAATTCTAGCACTTCCGGTTTCACCGGAAATGACCGTAACATCTGTTTTTTAAATGGAACACCCTGTATATTTTTACATTTTTGGATTCAGGGATTCATTCTGCATACGATGGTATCAACTTCGAAGAAGAAACATAACCTCAAACATTTTTTTAAGATAATTTAAGTTGGCATCTAGGGAGCCATGACTGCTGAAATACTTTTCTTTCTGATGAGTCAGAGATTTTCTTTACCTACATTTCTATACCAAACACTTCACCATTAGTTCATAAATAACTTACAAAATGATACTTTATGACCTTAGTTCAAATTTATTTTAGTAAGTTAAACATTTGATATGAAATTAATCGGGAATGCGAAAAAAACAAATTTATTAAACTAAACTAAATTTGGACCAAGGTAAAGCCTATCTTTTGTAAGTTATTTATGAACTAATGGTGAAGTGTTTGTTATCGATATGTAGGTAAAGAAAATCTCTATTAAAATAGCATAATGAGATATAATGTTGCCATTTAAAAAAAAATACTTATATCGAAAAAACCATTTTCGAGATGTTTAAATGGCTATAAAAACAAAGTTAGCTCACTTAATATCACGATTTTATTTTTCCAATACTCAACGGCTCAGAAAGAAAAGTTTTTTCAGCAGTCATGATGGCTTCCTAGATGTCAACTTAAATTATCCTAAAAAAATGTTTGAGGTTATGTTTCTTCCTCGAAGTTGATACCATCGTATTCAGAATGAATCCCTGAATCCAAAAATGTAAAAATATACAGGGTGTTCCATTTAAAAAATAGATGTTACGGTCGTTTCCGATGAAACCGGAAGTGCTAGAATTATTTTATTAACATGCATTAATTCAAATTTACTTGTTATTGCAACTACCAAAATTTCAAAATGATATATGAAAAAACAAAAAAGTTATAGGGGTGAGCCTAATTTCATTTACACCCGGTATAATATGTTGTCATTTAATTTGTTCGTTCTGGATAAATTATGTAAAACAGTGCCTACCGCATGGAATACCTAGAGGTTGCCATGAAAAAAAATTACAAAATGTTTCTGATAATTACTGACAGTTTACTTTCTGATGTTCCTTTGTTTTATTTTTTATTTAAAAATCTACAACTTTTGTTTTTACACTTTTTTCCTATGACCTATCTGTAAATAAATTAGGTAGGTATCAAAATTGATGAATAAGAAATAAAATATATTTTCCACATCTAAATAATACGTTTTAAAGTATTTGGGATTTTGCATAAAAATCTGATGGTACCTAACCTGTCAGAAATTATCAGAAATATTTTGTCAGTTTTTTTCATGGCAACCTATTATTCTACGCGTTTTACACAAGTTTTAAAAACAGCCTAAGCAAATGCCAACATGTTTATGTTTTTGGAATCAACTAAAAATTACCTTTCAAAATATGCAAAAATATAGATGGTGTTCCGTTTAAAAAAGTATAAGTGTCTCTTTCTCTACTTTTCTTTACTAGGTATTCTATTTTATATTTTTTCGGCAAAAGATATTTGACACCAAAATTTAGATACAACTTTTGTCTCTTCATTTTTTCATTTCTCTAAACATAAAGGCTGTAGATAGGTGTCAAAATATATGGAACTACCCTGTACAGGGTGACTAATTCTTGGGTAAATTCTCTGTAACAAAATATGAAAAGAAGTGATTCTTATTTTTTATTTCGTAAACTCTGGAGTAGACTGATGCTATTTTTGACGTCAGGTACTATAAAAGAACTCTTTTACTGGTATTAACTACTATAAATTCCAACCAAAGGTTAGGTAGGTAGCAAAAAGACAAAAAGGCGAAATGTAAAAAATGGGCTCAAAAGTTATTAGACTCCCCATGTTCAATACGCCTCTGGTTTAAATTCATAAATTTTATGAAATTTCGTTATTTTCCGGATATTTCCGAAAGTATTCGGAATTTTCCAAATTGCAACACAGCATTTTGATAAACATCAAATTGCCCAACTTTGCCACAATTTTCCTGACTCTGTATCTCTTATGGTTTCCGAGATCACAATGATGAAGCTCAAAAATGGGCCACCCTGTACATGAAATCTCGGAAATCTCATTTCTGTCAACGGCATTCTTATTTATAACCCAAGCAAAACATTTTATGAACAATCAAGTGTTTCGTATTATCAAAAATAAAGAAGTTTTCCCTCATGTAAACTCAATCTAGGTCTCTATTAAAATATATTAAAAAAATCACATATTCAAATTTGTATGGCATATTAAAGAGATACCAGATTGGATCTTTGCAATCTAAAAACCGAATCCGGAATCATACATACTTTATTGAGTTTCTTAGCAAAATTTTAATTACACAAAAAATTGAGTAGAATCAAATAGACGGACCTTATCAACACTTAGTTCTATAAAATGAACTCAAATTAAAAACAAAAAAGAAATAAGAAACCAAATTCCATAGTTACATTAGTTTAGCTACTTTACTACTATTTACAATGTTATCATTTTGTTTGGTACACAGAATTTGTGAGTTTATTGTAGAAATTAGAAGAAAATATTTTATGCAAAAATTGCAGGGTACCTATTTACTAAATTTTTATTTGGCAGTAATAGAAAAACAATTGAATGTCGATTTTTTCAGATATGGACATAAAATATGTTTTTTTAAATGGAACACCCTATATGTTTTTATCCAGATATACTATGTAGTTTTCCTTTCTGATTACACTGATCAAGTATGCTACTTGATAGTTTCATTCAAGAAGTTTTGAATTATTAATCAAAAACAAGAACATTGTAGGTAAGTATCCCTACTAGATATTACACTTTTCTCGTTAGCAAAGAGGGCCGTGGATGAAAACAATATCAAAACAATAGCAGTTTCTATTGTTTTCATCCACGGCCCCCTTTGTTAACGCGAAATGTTTGAATACTTACCTAC
This sequence comes from Rhagium mordax, assembly GCA_963680705.1. Lineage (NCBI taxonomy): Eukaryota > Metazoa > Arthropoda > Insecta > Coleoptera > Cerambycidae > Rhagium > Rhagium mordax. Next base: position 11,956,821 of record OY796657.1, read on the forward strand.
AATATTTTTATTTTTGATTATTAATTCAAAACATCCTGTATAAAACTATCAAGTATGATATATCAGTGTAATCAGAAAAAAAACCAAGTCTAACTGAATAAAAACATTAGGTTATGTCCATATCTGAAAAAATCGGCATTTAATTGTTTTTTTATTAATGCCAAATAAATATTTAGTAAATACCTACCCTACAACTTTTGTATAAAACATTATTTTCTAATTTACAATAAACTCGAATATTCTGATTAAAATGTGTACCAAACAAAATGATAACACATAGACAGTAAAGTGTCACATTTTGACGTATTTGAGGATTTTTTTCAGACTTCTGGTTTAGCCAGAAGTGACCAATTCTTAATTTTTAAATGAAACACCCTGTACATTATTGAATTTTCAGAATTCCGGGAAAATTCTGGATAGGTTTGAACTGGTTTGGTTTTTACGCCGACTTGATTTTTTTGAGTCAAGCTTTGTTTTGAATCAGTGCTGCAATTAACTTAAATGACATAAAAAATAATGGAAAAATACAAATTTGACTTTTAACCAACAAATATAACTCTCGGTACATTCTAATCTTTCGAAATTGGTTTCTTGCAAAAAATTTTTTTAATGGCATCACCCTGCAGCACCCCCTCAATTAAATATAAATTTTCAAGATCAATCCAACGGTACCGTCACACCCAAAATCCATTGAGTATTGAACTCAAAAGAAAACATATTATTTGTTTTTCATTATGATAGAGAAATAGTAAATGATTTTTTAAGTTAGCCATGAAAAACAAAAATTAACAAATGTCACTGATAAATATTATAAAGTGAATTGGCCCTAATACATACCCGTGAGGCACGCCATGTTTAGCATTGTGGAAATCTGAATTTTTATTATACCCCAACGCGATAATTTTGTTAGTAGCAGAAATGAGGGACATAGTCGAATGTTTTGGACAGATCACAAAAGCGATTCCCGCTTGTTTCCCTCCTAGAAGTTCCGGATTATGTCACTCACCACTCGTTGCACAGCTTGCGTTGTTGATAGCTTTGCACGAAATCGAAATTAACTAGCTTGCCTTAATAACTATTCAAAATTGAAAAGAATCATAGGACATATCTGTGTTGTAGGCTCCCAAACATTTTGGAAATTATTTTTTATTTTGGCTCATAAAATAATACATGTCAATAGAAATTATTGTTATTTATTCTCATATTTCACCGATTTGTGACATAAATGGAAACAAATGAACGAAGCAAGAAACGAACAAATAAAAACTAGAAATTACTTTATCTAAAAAAATATAATACATATTTGTTTAATATTTTTAGTTCAATGTACTTAGTATAATTAGGTATATATATGCCCTGTATCCAAAATTATAGAAAAATACAGGGAGATCTATTTAAGATCCAAAAGTTAGCATATCACTTTCGGTGAAACAGGAAAGTACAAAATAATTCATGCACATTTAGACATTAATTGACGTGCCCAAATTTGAAATTCATAACTTGTAAGACCAAGAAGATATATAGGGTGTTTTAAGGTAAAATAAATGAAAGTGCTAAAGAACCAGAGAGTTAAATGAGTTAAAATTGTTATTTCTTGTATCAATTTGTTTTACTTTATTTTTTATCCTGTAGCACTTAATATCAATAGTAAACATTTTCAATCTCTGAAAACTATGTTAAAATCAATATCCAGAGCCAGAGTTCAAAGGTCGCAAAAAAATGGTGTAAAATTAAGTTTAGCATGATGAGCATGATCTCTAGAATCTACAAGATAATTATAGACTATCTATACATAAAACAAACATCTTTTTAAAACAGAGAAAACATCTGCTGACTTACCAATTACAATCATTATTTGTAATAAGTACGAAATTATCAGTCAATAACAAACGTCAATAAATTTTTTAGAAATCACATCACTTTCCTCACTGAAGCGAAAAAGAAATATTTCATTGATATCACGGAATGCTAAAGGGGACCGAACATCAACCAATGCGTTTGAACCTTCGTAAATCATACTTTTATGGGATTCTATTAAATATTATTTCATTCAGATAAATCACACACCATGATTCCTTGATTGGTACACAAATACAAAAGCCATCCCCAGTTATTCCTGTAAATAAAGAAGGCCCCAAAGAGTAAATTCTTTTCCAATTATGGTAAAACTCATAACGTATAACATCCCTTCTAACCGCAGGGTCAGGCATACAAAGCCCTCTGCACTTGTTGGTAATGGTAATAAGTTGGTGTATAATGAATGGGAGCAGCGAGGCGCGTACACATTGCGCCCACACATTCTATTTTAACGATCCGAAGTTCTATTAAACCACTCTAAATAGGTGTATAACATTCTCACAATAATAATGTGGTATGAGATAATGTGTGGTTTATGGGACAAGATTTAATCTTAACCCATTTTTTTTTCGAGGAGACCATTTATCATTAACGCAAACAAAAAGGGATAATACTTTGTCCAAAAAAATTTATTTATCTTGTATTAATTATAATTTATTTTAATATATAAACCAACGTTTTAGTTCCTTATATAGGATGCCCACTTTTTCACTGAAATTGTATTAGTGACGCAAGCAACAGAAGGTCGATTAAATACCTACTTAAGTTGCGCACTTAAAGACTCACTGAGGTGTCTTTAATTCAGTATTTCAAAGATATCCTGAAAATAAAAAAAAACTTTTTCTATTTTACGAATAAGTCGCGAAAACTTTAGTTTTCATAACAGTCTTTTATACTTTTCAAGAAAATCGAATTAGCACTAACTTAGTTATAAGTACGAAACCATGAAAATTCTTCATCATTCTTTGACTTATTAACGCCGTTCAAGAAATGCAAAATAGTTATAAACTTTCAATGTAACAATTTTTGCAGTTTAGGAAAACTAACAGAAATTTTATGTTGGCCTTAAAGATTTTGACATCTCGACTTCAATGTGCTAAATATAATATCTTTACGGTTTCGTATAAAGTGCCGAAAAATCGATTTTATTAAAAAATAAGACATAAAAAACAGAAGTGATAAAAATGTAAGTTTGAGAATTTTATGTAGGCAACAGAACATCTTTAACTTTTATACATAGATTTTTTAAATTCTAACAATTTTTTAATTATTCTCAAACCAAAAAAAGGAGAAGAAGAATTTTCGTTATTTCGGACTATCTCTGCAACTAAGTAGGTACTGCATTTTTTTCTAGTTTGGAAATAGTAGATATCTTAATAGGCCTTAAAATACGAAATTTGTCTCCAATATAACCGACCTTCTATTATTATACCTACTTAATATGAGAAGTTATTGCTGTTCGTTTGAGAGATATTTAAAAAAAAACATTTAAAAAATAGAAACTTCCAACACTGTGACTCTCAAAAACGGTGCGTTTTAGAGGCAATGTTTATTAGGCTATTATTGACTATGTCGAAAAAAAACAGGGGTAAAAGGAACTAATTCGTTAAAGGTTGGTAAATTATACCCGAAAAATGATAAATCCACAAAGTGTTATTAAATTTAGGCTTGGATTTTTGAGACCGGAGTAAATTTGTCCACTTTATAGTTTTTTAACTATAACTCAAAAACTATGCATTTTTAGTATACATACAGAGTGACCAATTTGAAAGCGGGCCACGCCTGTAAAGTGGCTATTTTTGGTACGATTTTGATCAACTTTTTTTTAGATTGTTGCTCATGGAAAACTACTTTTTGTGGCAAATTGATAGATGTCTATCACAAAAATCAAGGCCTACTTTGCAATTTGCAATTTATTTGGTGCGAAAATTCGAGAAATCATATTAGCGATTTTTTTACGTGAAAACTAAGTACGCCACTGTGTTCAGCTTCCCCTAAAATGGGTCTGTACCAAATTTCATCAAAAAATATAGCATGTTAAAAATTGATATTATTACTTTTAAAAATTAATTTATACCCAGAAATGTTCAAATAATCGTATCAATAAAATAATTCGTTTATGAGTTGCTTAAATTTATTCATTTATTTCATGAGTTTCTTGATGTTCACAATGCATTTCCGGGTATAAACTAATTTTTAAAAGTAATAATATCAATTTTTAACATGCTATATTTTTGGATGAAATTTGGTACAGGCCCATTTTAGGGGACGCTGAACACAGTGGCGTACTTAGTTTTCACGTAAAAAAATCGCTAATATGATTTCTAGACTTTTCGCTCCAAAAAAACTGCAAAGTAGGTCTTGATTTTTGTAATAGACATCTATCAATTTGCCACAAAATGCAGTTTTCCATGAGCAACAATCTAAAAAAAAGTTGATCAAAATCGGACCAAAAAGAGCCACTCTACAGGGGTGACCCGCTTTCAAATGGGTCACTCCTGCATACACATAATACAATTTTTTGTAGAGAATCAAATTTCCTATCAAAATGGCATTTTACCAAGTCAAAAAACTTTTTTTTTTTAACAAAATAAGTCAAAAAAAATTATTTAAAATAAAACTGAAAATTTTCATTTTTTTTTTTGATATTTGTGTATAACTTTTTTCTGAGTGGATTTAGGATTTAGGTATAGGCAGATATAATAAGTGGTTCGGCAAAGATAGACAGCATGTATTGATAGGGTCTGTCATATATTTTGAGCTTCTGTAAAATGCTATACTATATGCATTTAAAAAAATTAAAAAGACTCCATTTATCGGGAAAGGGTAGGTGAGGGATCAGGATGGGAGGTGGATTTGTGTACACTGCACATAAGTATATCAAACCTGGCTACATTTGTACTATTTGCATAATAAATATATAACAAAAAAGAAACTGATTTGAACGTAAATTGTAAAATTTATATTGCTTATGATAAGCAACTTTTCTTAAATTAATGAGCAACCTTAGTTTCTAATAACATGCAACTGTTGTGTATCTGTACCTAAACTAAATTTGCATAACGGTTGCGGAGTATTTACATAAGTTTTGTATTTACAAATAACTTGGTGAATGAAACTGTAAAAGCCTAAATGTTTCAAGATATTTTCGGAGTTCGATTTTGGTAAAAACGAATTTATTACAAATGTAAATTGGCATTTGTTACGAATATTTTGTTTGTTTCGAAATTGTGTAAAGTAATAGTTGCAGTTTATTAACGATTCACTGTTGCGGACAAATAAGCAATTTGTCACCAAAAACACGCATTTTTGTGACTGAAACAAAAGTGTAACACGAAATATAAGTAGCGGTAATGCTTTTATACCACGTTACATTGAGATTCAATTCGAAAACAGTAGGTATGGTAGAAATATAATAATGTAATTTTCAAAAGAAGAAGCTGTAAAACAGCTAAGTATAAATTATTACAACTATAAAATTTTTTTATTATCAATAACAAAATTTTGAATAAATATCTTTATCATTATCATTAATAAACCGAAAATAATGTTTGTGTTAAATAAAAATTATTTTCGCGTGTAAAAATTAAAAGTAACATGGTATAAAGGTAAAAAAAGTGGTAAAATCGTAAAAAAGTAGGTAACTTTGAACGACTGTATCTCAGCCAATTTTTATCAAAAATACTTTTATCGGGCACCATTTTGACGGGAAACACGTCAGCTTCCTTTTTTGTGGACCAATACCTATACCTACCTAAATCCACTCAGAAAAAAGTTATACACAAAAATTAAAAAATGAAATTTTTCGGTTTTATTTTAAATAGTTTTTTCGACTTATTTTGTTGGAAAAAAAAGTTTTTTGACTTTTTAAAGAGCCATTTCGGTAGGAAATTTGATTCTCTATAAATAATCGTGTTACCTATATGTATATACTAAAAATGCATAGTTTTTGAGTTATACCTAGTTAAAAAACTATTAAGTGGACAAATTTACTATGTTCTCAAAAATCCAACCTAAATTTAATAGTACTTTGTCGATTTATCATTTTTCGGGTAAAATTGAAAATATGAAACAATAAAATACCTTTAACGAATTAGTTCCTTATTCAATAGTCAATAGCCTATATTGTAGCAAACTCATATTTATTAATATTATTATTTTAGAGTTTAATATAGTATTATTTGAGATATGTATTTGCAACTTGAACATGTACTTTACACAATTCCAAAACACCTAATTTATGCCTATGAATTCAGGAGCTGCATATTTTTTGTTTAAACCTGCAATAAAAGTACCTATTGTGTATAACAATACTGAGTAGGTACTGCATGTAAAACATACTTGTATAATAGTAATATTAGTAATTGCACATCTAGTGAATTTGAAACCAAAATAAAAGTCATTTATATTTACTATTTAATGCAGTTACCAAAGACATATTGCATCCGGTAGCAAAAGAGAATGTCAACACTTGAAGTCTTCTTGATTAGTTGGATGAAGCATACGCTCCCGATGTTGAGGCGCAAAAGTGTTTAGACATTAATTACTCCTTGTGAAGAAAGTTGACCACTCACCGGCTTATTACTATGCGTGCGATCCACGTACTCGTGAGGCCAGATGATTTTTTATGCACTTTACTTTTACTACTTCATATTCGTATTTAAAACTACTCAACAATTGAAGCGGTAAACTTAATTTTACACCATTTTTTTGAGAACTTTGAACTCTGGCAATGGATATTGATTTTACCGTAGTTTTCAGATATTAAAAATGTTTACTATTAAATTGATATTAAGTGGGTCCTACGTAATTCATGCTATAGAAATAAGAATTTTAATTTTTTTGCTTACTCATTTAACTCTCTTGTCCTTTAGCTTTTTCATTTATCTACTTTACCTTACCATTTATAAATTTGTGGACGGTCTCACTGCATAATTAAGTCAACTGTACATAACATTCTTTTTAAACGAAATTTTAGGATTTCAGATCGATGATAAACTAAAATAACATCTTTCGTGACATTTTGAAACTTTTGTGTTTGCTTAGGCATTGCCTCACGTTGGATTTTTGTTGTTACAGGTGAAAATATGGTTTCAAAATCACAGGTACAAGTGCAAGAGACAGGCCAAAGAAAAGGCGATGGCTGAACAAAACCAGCATAACCAGGTAAGCGTCATAGGCGGAGGTTTTGGGAATGGGTGGAAAATTGCAATTAATATAAATAAAACGTTTAAATTTTATTGAGCGGAAGAATAAAGAAATTATATTCATACTGGTCTAGTAGGTAATTAAAAAAAATAATTGAGACTGAATGTTAATTTAAATTACATATTTAGTTTGTAAAATTTGGGAACAATTTTTTTAACCATGCAGAACAAAAACTATCGACTTTTTTTAATGTTGATTTAAATTTCTAAAATTTCAAAAAGGCTTAAAAAAAATTAAAATCAACATTTTTTTAATGAAAAAGTTGAAGAAGGAAAGTTATAAAACAATTGAAAAATGTTGAATCACATTCACAAAATCGAGATGCTTTTGATATATGGAAGAGCAAGAAAAATCAAAGGGGTTATATCAGCAGAGATATCCTGTCCGTGAAGTTCCAAATTGCAAAATATTAAAAAACTTAGAAAGTATATTATTTCCACAAAATCCTGCTACTTCTATTAGAAAAGTTCAAACAAATCTCTCACACAGCTCAATTTAAAGAATTTTAAGGGATGCAAAGTTTCATGATTACAAAATTCACCATTTGGTCAAATAGACATCGGTTCTAGGACAATCAAACGGAAGGAAAAAAAAATCACCACTTACAGAAATTGTCTTCTACTAACTAAAATTTTATTGCACAATTTCTGGTGATAATCTCAATTTTTGTAATTATATTCTGTGTATAGGTGATAGTAGATTCTTAAGTAAAAATACTCATTATTTGGCTGACATAAATTCTCATTATAAATTCAGTGCAAAATCAGGAGCACTTTGGAGTAAATGTGTGGTGTGGAATGATTGATAGGTATCTCATGGGATCACATGGATGTCGTGTGTACGACGGATAAGTTTATGATGTAAAACATTTGCTCTATGGACGATATTAATGGTTTAAAAAATTTGCTGGAAAATGAAAACGTAAATTATTTTAGAATCAGCAATTTATGACCTGCTTCTAAGAAATGCACAGTTAAAGTAAAACGATAAACACAAATTCAGAATGAAAAAAACAGAAGTATTAAGATTGGTACATGGAACACAGCCCCCTGCGTAGCGCCGCAGGCGAAATTTTTTCAGGATTTTCAAGGTCATTGTGTTTTACAAGTACCCCAAAATTTCTATTAAACTCTACATTGACATTAATAAACGTCTAATGCTTTTTAAATTTTGAATAGGAGAAATTATTTATTATTACAATAAATATAGAACACTCTACTTAGCCAATATAATGTATTAAAAAATATAAGTATATCAAATAATAAAATAATACAAAATATTGCCCAGCAAGAATGGTTTTTGAAGTTCCTGAAAAACCGGTTGCTTCGCTTAAAAATGTTTCTAATTTTTTGTCATACGTACTCAGCAAACTTACCAATTCCTTAAAATTTCCTTTATTATTAGATTATGGATACTAAGTAATCATAATGTACAGGGTGTTTCCTATAAAACTATACCCCCCCTTATTTCGGTCAATTACCACCGATTTTAATTTTTCAAAAACTGGTCTACCACAGGATTTTCCGTAGATTTTGAATATGCTATTACTTTTTTTCCTACTTCAACCGTATACGAGGGGCAGAAAAAAGTATGTTTTTTTTAAATAGAACACCCTATATATTTTTACATATTTGGATTCACCTCGTCCTTCTGATTACAAATATATATAATACTTATATATTTGCTATAAAAATGGCGCAAATATTGAATTTAAACTTAGGGCGTTTCCTTCAAAACTATACCCCCCCTTATTTCGGACATTTCGGTCAATTATTAACTATTCAAAATTTTCAAAACCTACACATTGAATTTTTCGTAGATTTCATATATGCTATTACTTTTTTTCTCCCTTCAACGGTATACGAAGGGTGGAAAAAAGTATGTTTTTTATGGAATTCCCTGTATTTTTTTACATATTTAGATCCGCCCTACCTTTCTGATTATAAATATATATATAATACTTATATATGCAAAAAAATACAGGGCAAAATTCTATGTGTAGGTTTTGAAAATTTTGAATCGTTAATAATTGACCGAAATAAAGGGGGGTATAGTTTTGAAGGAAACGCCCTAAGTTTAAATTCAATTATTTACGCCATTTTTATAGCAAATATATAAGTGTCATATATATTTGTAATCAGAAGGACGAGACGAATTCAAATATGTAAAAATATATAGGGTGTTCTATTTAAAAAAAAACATACTTTTTTCTGCCCCTCGTATACGGTTGAAGTAGGAAAAAAGTAATAGCATATTCAAAATCTACGGAAAATTTTGTGTTAGACCGGTTTTTGAAAAATTAAAATTGGTGGCAATTAACCGAAATAAGGGGGTATAGATTTATAGGAAACACCCTGTACAATGTAGTCGATGTACGAGTATTATGATTATAATTATTTTACCGTTGGTCGTTTGAGGGTCTAAAAAATTTATTAGTAATTTTTTCGTTGTCTTTCTATAGTTTAAATTTAAAACATTTCGAGGATAATTTAAATGAGCATTATTTAAAATTAAAAAAGCATTTAGTTAAAGAAGCTAGGTCTAAGACCCAACGTAGGTACTTAAAACTTTCTTATAGTATTTAAAACGAAATTTAAAATATTGCTGATTTATATTTTGAATTGCAAACTGAAATATTTACTTGGTGCACTATATGCAAAATTTCAATGTGCAAGTTAATCGATCTAATGGTCAAGATTTTTAAAATAATGCGCGGTTAAATCTTACCCAAAAATTTCTTCCCGTTTGCTGAGGGGGGGGGCAAGGCCCCCTCGCCCCCCCCCTGGTTACGCCACTGAATCACTGAGACAAAGAAAAAAGAAATTGGTATGTATAGAAGAAGGTTATACAATGTGGTGGTCAGGATAGTAGAAGTGGTCAGGAGTAGAAGACAAAGGGCAAAAAAAGGAGTAACTGTAATTGTATGGAAAGACATTTTAGACAATATAATAGAAGTAAAATCAGTAAATGAAAGACTAATAACAGTAGCTATAAAAATTGAAGACATGTATATTATAGAAGACGAAATTGTAAATGAAAAATACAAATTCTTCGAATTGTTACAGATAGAAATTAATAAGTAATAACACAAAAATAGTAGGGGACTTCAACGGAAGGGTTGCAAAATACAACATAGGATTGGAAACATGGTTAGGAAAACAATGTGAAAATACTAGAAATGATAATAAAATTACAAGAATTATGTATAAAAACCATTAAGTTATAACAAAGAAAAAATAACAAACAGAAAAACACACTTTATAAGGAAAAAGAAATCATAAACAGATGGGAGGAATATTTTAAAGAAGACGAAGAAACACACATAAATAATGAAGAACAAATAGAATATCGCTCAACACAAGAAGAAATCCCGTATATTTATTATCAAGAGAGGAGGTAGAAGAGGCAATATTGAAAATAAAAATAGGAGAAGCACCAGGAGAAGATGAAATCACTGGGAAGTGATAAAGTACCAGAGAGAAAACGAAAGACAAGAATTAATAAACCTGATTGCCAAAGAAAAGTAACTTCAACCGACTGGAGAAACGGCATAAATAACATCGATCTATAAAAAAGGAGAAAGCAAAATATGCAGCAATGACAGAGGTATAAAAATAACAAGATATGTAGAAAAAGTATACTTATAGGTACAAGGATACCTACTACAAAAGAAACTTAAAAAACAGACAGAGACAAATCTTCAGGAGTCACAAGAATCTTGAAGAGTCGAACCAGGATTCAGGCAGGGCAGAGGAATACAAGATCAGCTATTCATAATAAGACAAATAAGTGGGGGTGATCATTTATATTTTTAAACCCCCCCTTAACTTTGTTATTTTTGGAAAAAGAAGAAAAGTGTAAAGACAGGAGTTTTAGTTATTTTTGCGTAGTACGATATCAGAAAAACTGTTGAGTAACGCCAAAAAAAGTTATAATGCAAACTTGTGCTTTTTATTCGATAACATGCTGTATGTTTTTGTGGAATATGAAAGAGCATGAAAGTAGCTTTTCAAAAATATATAACACTGTATATTTATCTTTTGCGGTTTTTCAACTATTTACTTTTTCATACAGCGTGTTACTATATACAAAAAACTCAAGTTTGTATTATAAGTGTTTTTAGCGTTACTCAATTGTTTTTTTGATATCGTATTTAAAATCTACGCAGAAATGACTGAAACTACTGTCTTTAAACTTTTTTCTTTTTCTAAAAATAACGTTAATAAAGTTAAGGGGGTCTAAAAATAAGTATAAATGATCACCCTGTACATATAGGTATGCTTTGTGGGCCTAGCTTAGAAGGCCTTCAATAGAATAAAAACAGACCAATTATGAAATACTCTAAGGCTTAAGGAAAAGAAAGGTAGCTGAACAATGCTGCATATTAAGTCCAACTTTTTTACAAGCTTTTATTTAACTTGCAATGTATGTACTAGTTTAGGTCAAATCTTGCAACTGAATTTTAAAATAGTTATCCCCAACCGATTGACCTGAAATTTTGCATACACGTTTAGTTTGGATGACAATGCATGTTTAGCTAAGTGACGTCATTCTAAATCCAATATGGCGGACTCCCAAAGATGGCGGACTAGTTATTTTTTATGCACCCCCATAATATGAGTATCAATTAAAAGGGTTTTTGAGAAGAATACGAAATATAAAATGACGTCACACTAAATTCAATATGGCGGACTCCGCAAGATGGCGGGCTAGTTATTTTTTATGCACCCCCATAATATGGGTATCAATTAAAAGGGTTTGCTGAGAAGAATACGAAAAATAAAATGACATCACACTAAACTCAATATGGCGAACAAAATTTTCTTATCTACCATCATAATATGGGTATCAAATGAAAGGGTTTGCTGAGAAGAATACGAAAAAAACTAAAAAATAAAAAATAATTTAATAGTAAAAAAACATTTTTAAAAACAAGCTTTTATTTAAATGCTCTAAAAAGAAGAAAATAAACTTTAAATTAAATCAAACCCATCAATTTATTACATTATACAATTTATATGATATAAAAGCTTGTCGCGAGATTTGCCTGTGTAAATAAACAAGAATACAATATTAAACTCTCGCGACAAGCTTTTGTATCATATAAATTGTATAATGTAATAAATTGATGGGTTTGATTTAATTTAAGGTTTATTTTCTTTTTTTAGAGCATTTAAATAAAAGCTTGTTATTAAAAATGTTTTTTACTATTATTTAATATAATGTTGGACAAGAAAAATGCAAAGTTAAGCGGATGACATGGCAATAATCGGAGACACCAAAAACAATTGACAAACCAACATTAACATTAGCATTTTACATGAATACCAGCTGAACATATGATGATGAAAAAAAGTACAAAAAAACCAAGGCAATATGATAATTAGCAAAGAAAACAGCAAACAGCACACATAATATACCTAACAATAGTACCTACAAGTAAGACAATTCACATTCTTAGGAGATGTACCCAATCAACAATAAAGGAAATCTGGAACATGAAATCCACCGAAGAATATCGAAAACAGGAAAGCTTATTACGAAATAGAAATATTTTGGAAAGAAGAAATACCGAAGTTAGCAAGATTAGAAGTTCTGAAGAGGGCCATAAAACCAGTCTTGGCAGTTGGATGTGAAACGTGGACCACAACGGAGAGTTTAAGAAAGAAAATTAACGCAACTGAAATGAGATTCCTGGGGAATATAGAAAACAGAACAAGGAACGACAAGATAAAAAATTAAACCTCCAGAGAAATCTTAAATATACCTGGCACAAACAACACCATACAAAAAGGATAATTGCAATGAATGGGACACATACAAAGAATGGAGGAAAATATCTATATGAAGCAAGATAGTTTAGACAAAAAAAAAGAGAGGAAGAAATTGGGAAGCAATAAGAGTATAAGCCCAGAACAGGAAAGAATGGAGGAAAATTTGCATTAAAGAAATACAGTAACTCCTATAATAACCTAATAGTGTAAGGTAAAACGGCTCAACGATTAAGTAAGTTGTAGTTCCTCAAAAGATGCGCACTCGATGACAGTTTTGGCCCGATTTAAATAATGATAAAATAAAATAAAATTTATATTCATTGACATTTTTGAGTTGAAATCAATTTAAGAGGGGTTGAAATATTTCAATTGTGAACATCTAGTAACTAGACTTGCTGCTCTATTGCCATCATTGTGGGCGTTTCTCACACTCATGATGATGGAAAGCTATGTATCCACTGTTAATCGTTTAAAATATCTCGAGCATTTACTTCAATACATACATTTGGTACACTCGTGGATCAAATATTTGGCGATCTACAATTTTACAGAGTAAATCTTTTCTGCATGAGCTGCGAGAGGAACATATTCAATTTCAACGATATCTGGATAGAACCAAATATCGAACATCGGTTCCTCAACTGGGATATGAAATCGTGATCTCTGGCCAATGCAGACAACCGAGACAGTAGCGCAGTCTAGCTCACGATTTTGAGAGAACTGTGACTAACCACTAATCCTTCTCGAGTACGAATCTCAGCTGTGACAAGTGGCAATTTCCTAGAGAGACTGGTTTTATTGTGTGTGTCCTGGTTGAGTGATGGAATAGTTTATGCTAAACTCAGCCAGATAAAAATCTTGGAAAATTCGAAAATCTTCATTGGAATATTAGAATGGTTTCATTCTCACACTATGCTGACCATATTATTTAATGTTATCGTTACTTCGTAATTATACAATTTCAAAAAAAAAAAAATAAAATCAAAACTAGTAAAAGAATAAGTACCTGAAATTAAAGTTTTTGACTATTTTAAAAATGTTATTCTAATTACTGTCTAGTAAGAAAGTGTCTTTACTACTAATAAAGGAAAGTATAGTGAGATTAGGACATTTGAAACTAATAATTCAAAAACTATAGGCAACCGTCTTAAGGGACATTGTTTTTAAGGTTAGATTTTTGTAGTCGAACTACGACTCAAGAAATGTTAAAATAAATATACCAATCAAGATATCCGCACAAAAGTACACCATGAAAATAATGAAATATGCGCAAATAACACCCTTCTTAAAAATACTATGTACCTACAGGGCCATTCCTCATATATTGACACCCCACTTACAGCAGTTATTTGATGAGTTGTTAAAAAATTGTAAAAACAAAAGATTTTATGTTTTACTCTATATTTTTAGAATTCGTTGTCAAAAAAAAACAGATGAACATCGGAAATGTAATATGTATTTCTGCACATAACCTTAATTTTTTTAAACGAAACATCCTGTATATGGATCCACGTGTTTAAAGAGCACATTTCTCTGATTCCAAAAATATATAATATTGGATAAGCCGTTTTTGAGATATGGAGTCCTAAAATTTTAAAAACGATATTAAATAAATAAAGCATAGTAGCCATGAATCGTCATGGCCGCGTCGTCTAAATTTTAAAAACAAATGAATTCATTGACGTTTGTGAATATTTTTGTCAAAGTCAAAAAAAAATAGCCTTATACGGATGATCAAAAATGTGACATTCTTCGTTTATTGTATAAAAATAATAATATCCTCTTCATTAACATTCACAGTTCGCTTCTTTCTTTTAAGAACTTTCCGTTCTCTGTACGAATCTTTAGCATTAGGCGTTTTTTGATTTTGACAAAAATATTCACAAACGTCAATGAATTCATTTGTTTCTAAAATCTAGACGACGCGGCCATGATGACTCATGGCTATGCAGAAATATTACCAACATTTCCGATGTCCATTTGTTTTTTCCGACAACGAATTCTAAAAATATAGAGTAAAACAGAAATATTTTGTGTTTACAACTTTTTAATAACTCATCAAATAACTGCTGTAAGTGGGGGGTCAATATATTTATAAGGAATGGCCCTGTGTGTACAGGCTTATTGTTTAGAAATGGAACCCCCTCTTAACTTCGTTATTTTTTGAGATAAGAAAAAATTTTTAAACAAGAGTTTTAGGGCATTCTATGAAGCCAGACAAACCAAATTTATATTTTTTTAAATAGAACACCCTGTATATTTTTTAATATTATGAAAGTCCTCGTTTTCCTGATTTTAAAAATGTATATGTTGACATTTACTGTGGCCATTATCGATATACAGCGGCTTCTATTTACATAAAAATCGAATGAAAAACGGTATGCCATGATTTTCAAAAACAAAAGGTTATAGAAAATGTATTGATGAAAATGGGGGACTTGTTGAAAATTTATTACAATAATTTTTTAATATTTAGTAGGTATGTATAGAATAAAAATTATTAATAAAAATTTCGTACTGTATTTGTTTATTGCAAAACTGAAATGTTGATCTAACCAATAATAATTATGCATATAGATATAATAGTAAACGTCAACATATACATTTTTGAAATCAGGAAAACGAGGGGCTGGCTATCGGATGGATAGGTCCCAGACGATCCAGCCCCTATGGGGCTGACTACCGGATTAATTGGGCGAAATGGGGGAAAAAATTTTGACATTTTTTTAAAAACAAATTTTTTTTAGACATTTCGGTGACAGCTGTCAAAATGACGTTTTCTCGAAAAAACTTTTTTGTGACAGCTGTCAAAGTGACGTTTTCTCGAAAAAAAAAATTTTGTGACAGCTGTCAAAAAACTGTGACGTTTAAATGTCAAAGCGAAAGAGGGACGCCATCTACAAACCATAACCGGACCATAACCTCAAACTTTTATCGCGACCCGCTGTAGATTTCGAGAAGCGGCACTTTGACGTTGACGTTGTAATTTTAAGTATTGTCAAGACCTGCGCGCGCATGGATTTCGGAGGGTTCCGCGCGCGCTTCCGGCGGCTATTGGTCTCGTATCTCTTTTTAATTTCACAAATTTTACAAACCTCTCCGACACTGTGGTACTAAACGGCTAATAACTTATTGACGACTTTACGCATCGCTACCAAATATAGCCTAACAGATTTTCCCTATTTTCATACTATGCAAAAATACACAAGGTGTTCCACTAAAAAAAACACAAGGTTGCTTTGTTCCGCTTTTATGAGGCACCCTGTGTACTATTATTGTATATGGTTGTAAAAAAATTCATAGAATGCCCTAAAACTCTTCTTTCAAAAAATTTTTTTATCTCAAAAAATAACGAAGTTAAGAGGGGGTTCCATTTATAACCAATAACCCTGTAGGTATAATGAAATATACTTACTTAATTTGTAGAAATCTTTTACAGTATTCACTGTTTTTCAATCAAAAATCGATATCAATTTTTGTCGAGAGTTTGTTTATCACACTCATCAAATTTTGACCAACTTTCAAAATATTCATCTGTCTGTCTGTCTGTCTGTCGATTCTTCCGTCACGCATCTACACACAATAGCTCGAGATCGGAAAGTCCCTTCGATTTAAAATAAAAATCGTAAGTGCTAGCTCGAACAAGCCGAGCCCCATGGTTTTTGAAAACTGATAAGTAAATAAAACATTTAAAAAATATTGTTTAAAAAATTATCCTAACGAGACATGTAACTTTTATACCGATATTAAAGTAGTTTCTACAAAAATAAAAATAGCTGTTTCTCCATCTCTTTATTATTTTTATTTAATAATCTAATGGGAAATAACAATGTACGTACTTTGTTACAAGGATATTTGCAAAAATTTTCTAGGGATATGGTATAGAGCGCGCAACAGTTATGTAATCAATGAATTACCTGCGATGAGCATAAGTTTCATAATAATTGGTTTGTATATATTTTATTGTTTTTATTAAATATTTATGTGTGGTCGTATTTACTTAATAATTTCTTGGTCTAATTTTAATTTTAAGCTAATAAAAAACTAACATTGAAAAAGAGAGCAATGTCCCTCGATTTCTGATTCATTGATTTTATTGTCTTAACCGCACTTAATTTTCCTCCATAATAATTTTTTGGGATAATTCAAACAATGGCAAAGTTACTAAACCGTTTAACCCCTAAAAACCCCTCTAGATATTTTTTAACCTTTCAAAGCAAATTATAATCAGCTTAGGAAGAAATACGATAAACGATAACATTTAGACACCGAACACCCTTGTCTAATACTTTTTATTTTCTCAAATATTTTACTACACCACTGCCGATGACTGGCTGTCTTTCATTCATCTACCTCCACTGATATTTTTAAATCCTACAATAACAGAACGTCTTCCACTGTTAACAAAGAAAGTTATTGTAGCGAAATTTATTCACACTTACCTTAAAACCTTAATCTTATTTTGCCTCCTTCGATATTAAGTAAGGTATTAGTCCTATTCAGGATTTTTTATTTAAACTTATGTACCTATTTATTATTCTGATTAACTTTAAACAAAATTATTTACTCAACATATTTTTACTACCAGAGTAAAAATTTTAACGGAATTAACCAGTAAAGTGACATAATATGTCTGTCTGTATAGCCCATAGAAGTTTTTGAAATATTTTAATAAAATACCGTACGGTAAAAAAATTTCAAAAAGTAGTGACTACTAAGTACTAAAAATTAATTATCATAGCAAAGCTACGGTTTAACAAAAACCGCTACTTAAAAACTTATACGTAATATTCCATACGTTTTGAACGCCCTGTGTAACAAAAAGGAATACTTTTATATACCTGTTATCCAGTAGATTATTATTTTGTATAACTGTACACACAGTAAAATTAATTAAGTGAACCAATGTGGGAGCAGCGTAAAAGACATCTTATTATCAGAAAACCAAATAGAAAGTTACCTTGGGGCATTTTGTCATGTCCAGTTCACTTGGCATTGGACAAACACCGACCACGTCACTTACAACACACGTACACGCGGCATGCTTACATTTCCTTTAGCTTCGATAAATACCATTCTTAAATAAACATAAACATTCCGAACCCTAAAACTTTCATTTCCAACTAAATTGTATAGGATCCCGAACCGGATAAGTGAGCGAAAATATTGGAAATATAGTAATTTCCAGATATTTTCGAATCTTTAAAATGTCTAAGCATAAGTATCTTCTGTTTGATTTTTAATAAAAATTTAACAAAACATCGTATTTACGGTATATAAATGTGTATATATTTGTTGGTATGTGCTGTAAACCCTCCCTTATCCTGTAAATGGACTTGCTCTGTAGGATATTGTAAGCAAATAAATAAATAAATAAATAAATTGTACAAATCTAGATAAGTTAAATCGTACCTAACTGATATTGGCGTATTTTAAGAGCGATTTTTTTAAACAAACAATCAGGTAAGTTGATTGATGGTTTTCGAAATTATAGAAAACTCTTCTTTCTATATTTAGTAGCAGAAGAGTGTTGCTTTCCAGTATTGGCACTTTATAACCCAGTGACAATATTATAATCCGCAACGGTTATTTTGAATGCTTGACGTTTCAATCATCTTGCCGCAGTCTTGAAAATAAGAAACATGGAGGAGGAAAACTATTCTAGTGTTTTATTGGCTGGAATAATAGGTTACAGAATAATAATGAAGTTAAAAAGAGGTACTCATACAAAAAGGGTTAAGACATGGATTATAAGAAGGAAATGTTTCTCCTTATATATCGTTTGTCAGACATTAATTTGTAAGAGGTGATCCGGATGATTTAAAAAATTTGCATTTATGGAACAGATTTGAATTTTTTGTTGAAATAATGGGACTTGCAGATGCATATTTCAAAAATTACTAGTCACAATTATTATGAGATTATAAGAAAAAATATGAGAATACTAGTTACAAGACATCTAAATAATATTTTTGAATAATTTTCACTTCCTAAAAATAATAATAACCAAAAATTATTTTTCAATTTAGAACTTTTGAAATTGAATTTTCTCAATTTTTTCAAACGGAACACCCTGTATATTTTTCGACGTGAAATGAAAAACGAAAATTTTTTTTGTATGTAGGTAAAGGGTGATCATTTATATTTTTAACTTCTTAACTTTGTTATTTTTGGAAAAGGAAAAAAAGTATAAAGACGAAGAAGTTTTAGTTATTTTTGCGCTGTATGAAAAAGTAAATACATAGTTCAAAAACCGCAAAAGATAAATATACCTACAGTGTTATTTTTGAAAGGCTATTTTCATGCTCTTTCATATTCCGCAAAAACATACAGCATGTTATCAAAAAACAAGCACAAGTTTGTATTAAGTATAACTTTTTTTTAGCGTTACTCAATTGTTTTTCTGATATCGTATTTAAAATATACTTAAAAATAATTAAAACCTTCGTCTTCGCAGTTTTTTTTTCCCAAAAATAACAAAGTTAAGGGGGGTGTAAAAATATAAATGATCACCCTGTACATCCCCATGGCTATTTGTAACCTATTTTGGTTAATTAAGCAATATATGTATAAAATTCAAAAATAAACCATAAAAATAGAGGTTCCTTCAAATAAGTCAACAGAAAAAATTTGTAAGTGCTCCACATGTTGTCCATATTGATTGACACACATTTCTATTCCATTCAAAAAAATTGAAAAAATTTTGTTCAAAAAGTTCTAAATTTAAAAAATATTTTTGGCCACCCTGTATATTTTTAGGAAGTAAAAATGATTCAAAAATATTAATTAGATGTCTCGTAACTAGTATTCGTATATTTTTAATCTCATAATTGCGACTGCAGTGAGTTTTTCAATATTCATCTGCGGATGACATTATTTTAACAAAAACATTCATTAGTTATTAGTTCCAAGTGGTTAGGAGAAAGTCTATAAAGAGGCTTCAAAAAATGTACCGATATACCGGGTGGCCACGAGTCAATGTAGGTACCTACGCCCCAATATTTTGGTTGTTTTTTAATTTAAAAATTTCGTTTTTTTGGTATACGAGAGTAAGACAAAAGTGGGCTATTTTTAGACTTAACAGGAACGAATATATCACTTCCGGTTGAACCGGAAGTGACCACCTTTTTTTTCTCAAATAGAATGACCTTGCTTTTTTTGGGGTGTTTTATAAATTGAAACAGTTTTTCCAATTTCAAAAATTACAAAAAACAAGTGAGATACGAACGATTTTTTATTTTTTACAAAATGAATGCTATGTAACAAAATTACTAACTATGAAATTTATTAGCAAGGTCTGTAAAGAATAAAATAGTTATTTAAATTACTGATAGATATGACTATTTTTAGGTTTTTCTCAAAAAACGGAATTTAATTTTCATTTTCATTTCCGTAGGGGTCCTATGGAAAATGTTTAAACAGGACCGTACTATTTTTTTTTTATTAATCGGACATAATGATTCATAAGCTTTCATTTTTTCGCCAAAAATCATTTCTTAACGAGATCCTTTGTAATAATAAAACTGTTTTTAAAAGGTAAGCACAAACTAAACAAGAAATAATTTTAATGCTAATAATTTCCATAGCTTACTTAATAATTTTCTTACATCGCTGTCAGTGTCATCTGTCATTTTGTAAAAAAATAAAAAATCTTTCTTATCTTTTATTTTTTGGAATTGTTGAAATTGGAAAAAACTGTTGCAATTGGAATTTCATGGTTTATAAAACACCCCAAAAAACAAGGTCATTCTATTTAAGAAAAAAAAGTTGATGTCACTTCCGTTTCAACCGGAAGTGATAAATTTGTTCCTGTTAGTCTAAAAATAGCCCAATTTTGTCCTACTCACGTATACCAAAAAAGAAATTTTCAAATTCAAAACAACCAAAAAATTGGGGTACATTGACTCGTGGCCACCCGGGGTATACAGTGTATCGCACTTAAGAGTGAAACACCCTTATAACGTTTTTCATTTTTATCCGATTTGATCTAAATTTCACTCAAAGATAGAGTACATTAGGATCAACTTATTTACAGCCAAAAAACCATTCGCCTCCTACTATAATGCAAAGTCGCACCTGCGGTACAAAATTAAATGAAAAAAATCAAGAAAGCATATTAGGCATTTTTTTATTGGAAAATTTTACCAATGAAAGTTGTTCAGAATCGTTCAAAAACCTTAGGTCCAAAATTTAATCGATATAAAAATATGTTATTTTGTTTGAAAAAATTTAAATGTCCGAAAATATAATTTTGTAGTATCAATTATCATTCGTTTTTACCTGTAGAGTATAGTTTTTTCTTTCATAGAAAATAAAATATTACAATCCATTCCGAGTTTAATTTTAATTTTAGGAACAATTTTTTCACAAATTAGATAATGAATAACAAACAAAAAAAAATTATTCCAAAAATTAAAATTAAACCCAGAATGGCTTGTAATATTTTATTTTTTATGAAAAAACACTAAGGAAATACTCTGCAGATAAAAACGAATGGTAATTGATATTACAAAATTATATTTCTTTTCAAACAAAATATCAAGGTTTTTTAATTTGGGAATTGGAATTTCCTAATTTATATTTATTTTCTAGTTTTAAAAATGTGATCATTTATGCAAAAAGATGAATGAAAATTAAAACTCGATCTTTCTGAATAGGACTATTTTTTATTTTTTTTAAAGCTTTCATATTATTCAGTTTGCACATTTAATCAAAAACGTTCATAATTTTATGTTGAACTTGAGGATTTAAACACCCAAATAACTTTGGTATTTCATATGTTTATCACATGACCATGATTGATATTTTTCTTCTAAAATTTTAAAAATGATTTGTGGAAAAAAATGAAATGATAATTAAACCTTGATTTTTCTTTATATCTGCGATGGGGTTATTTTTAAAGCCTTCAAACCATTCCAGTTTAGAAATTTTATCCACAGATATGTATATTATGTAAGTATAGTTTATAATTTTATACTGAACTTAAAGATTTAAAAACCTCACATAAATTTGTTACTTCAAATGGAATATCCTATAATTTCAAGAACTACTTTACAACTATGATTGATATTTATTTTGTACAGTTTTTAAAATATCATCATTTATGCAAAAAGACGAATGAAAATTAAAACTTGATTATTCTGTATATTAGCTGCAATAGGAGTATTTTTGATTATTTTTTATATATTTAAATATTTTACCAAAACGTAAAACTTTAAACACCTCAAATAACTTTTCTATTTCAAATGAAACGTCTTATTATTAAGAGTTTTACCCATGACTATGATTGATATTTATTTACTGTAGTAAGGTATACCTAGTCATTTATGCAAAAAAAATCGATTGGAAATTAAAACTTTATCTTTCTGTATATCTGGATGTGATTATTTTTTAAAAACATATACAGAAGTCTGAAATTACAAAGAAAAATGGTAATATTTTGTGACAAATATGATTGGATCTTACAGTTAATTTTTAACAGGGGCAACCAATAGAACTAACATGAACTTCCGTCGGAAATGAGATGTGGCATGAGATATTAATAAAATATCTGATTAAATTAACTTTGATTAAGTGATCTGTCTCTTAAACAAGATTTTGCATTATATTAAATAAGATTACAACGTAGACATCTTTTAGACCCTTTATACAAAGTAAGTTTTATTAAGTAATTCTAATATGATCAGGTCGTAATGCAAACTATCAAGACTGCTTTAAATTTTGGAACCAATTTTATGAAAATGGCGAAGGAGCTGGTAAAATAAAATATTGCAAATGTAAAAAAAAATTCAATCTCTCTAAATCCAATGCAATTTAAAAATAGCTACCTAATACAAATTAACGAACGCAAAAAACTGTGAAATTAATAAAACTCACTTATTGTATCATTCATAATTGCGTCTAATAACCTTGAATTCATGTATGTTCTCATTATTTAACAAGTATTATGATTTTTATGAACATTCACCAATCAATAAAAAATCGGAAGTGTAGTGACCATGTGGGTAGGATGCGGTGCGTTATAGGGGCGGAATTTCTGCAAGGGTCGTCAGTCGTGACGTGGCCACTTGAAAAAGCGTGTGTTTTGAAGAGGTCTGTAGGAACACAAAACCGTTTTAAAGACCCCCGGTTTCACTTTATATCGACAAATGCTTTAACCAAACTTCCACATTACACAGATGGTATTATATATTTTTTGTTTAAATATTATTTGGTAAATCACTCACTACGTACCTACTTACAAAAATATTAACTAGTATTCTTATTTCATAAAGGTATAAGTTTGTCAAGTTAATTCGTAAAAACATGTTTCAAGAAACGCACTTTAGAGATACATTAAATTTTTTTAAATGGTATTGCCAGTGTAAATTTATAAGTATAAAAAAAGATTTGATGACTATTAATTTATCTACATTTCTAAGTACTATAAAACAATAAGAATTATTTTACCTTGCCTGCCTATCTCGTTCTGGACCTACCTAAAAGCAGAAAAATTAATAAAAATAATTACGTTAATTTAAACAAAACTACCTTTAATGAACTTTCCCTGAAGCAGTTCGTCGATTCCAGTTTACTTTATTCACAAATTATTCACATCACTTTTTAACATCACTTATAGTGTTTGAAACATAACACAAAACAAGTTACGTAGCCGCGCATTATTTTCAAACTTGATAATTGTACAATTTAGAAAAGTATGCATAAAACTCACACGCATCCTGGACACTTTTGGCACTTGAATTTATGAAGAATATTATCATCGCACTATTCGCACTCACGGGTGCTATCTACAATGTATTAGAAATCTATCTCGCTCGCTCTTTGTTCATCCCAGTGTCGAATTTCCTGTCGATATACGCGCAAAAACAAGTTACTGTTAAGTTTTTAGCCAACTTAGGTAACGGTTTTTTGTGTGCAAAAAGTTGTAAATATCGTAATTTTGATACATTAAATTCAAATGAAAAGATAGTATGTATGTATATCAAGACGCATGTCCCAGACTGATAACATATTCATGGTCTGCTATAAATATTTGTAACATTCTTTAAATAAAAGTTGTTCGGTTAATTTTCTTACTCTCGTCCCTTGTTCGTAAAATTTGATTTTCTCGAAATTTTCCATATGCAAACCCCTGCCGTCACATGCGGAATAATGAGCTGATTAAAAGAAAACTATTAAAACTATATAGGGTGTCCTTTGGGACACTGTATTATAAAAAATTCAAAATACCGTAGCAAATGTCAACATAGTACATATTTCATATTTTTGTAATCAGCGAAAGAATTTCTTTCAAAATATATAAAAATATAGATACTAGGGAGTTTAAAAAACATTTCTTTTTCTCTGCTTTCCAACGCCATTGTGTTTTATTTTTCTGTTTCATAAAAAGAGAAATCACACCGAAATGCAACTTTTGTCTTTATACATTTTTTTCTGAAAATAAAAGTCAAAATACAACTGCCTTGTACATTATACTAAAAAAAAAACGTGCCAAATTTCAATGAATTATGTATACAGACAGGGTGGAACAAAATTATCAAATAATGGCTTTTATAACTTTGTTACAAAAAAATGTTCAATATAAAAGTTGCTTGGTTCTTTACCGTGCATGTTTTGAGTTTTTAGTTTGTTGATATCTTTTTCTGGTTTGTTCCTATGGCAACCAACTTTTTTTTTAAATGGCACCCATAATTTTTTTTTGTCAATTTGAAACAAGCATATTTTTCTCTATTCAGTCATAAAATTTTGCAATTTTTGGAAAAAAAATATTTATTACGACTCAATCGGAACTAATAAATTAATTAATTTCACAAAATCACAACACTAAAATTTAGTTGTTTGTTTGTAAAAATTTTATTGTCAAACTTCCATGGCATTTTTTACCAAAAGTAATGTTTGTGTTTTATAACTGCATGACTTTTTCCATGGCATCCTATATTAAGGGGCGACGAGTGATACGTAATAAATGTTTTTTTTCTCGCTTATTTTTTTTTCGAAAAATTGCAAAATTTTGTGACTGAATAGAGAAAAATATGCTTGTTTCAAATTAATAAAAAAAAATTATGGATGCCATTTAAAAAAAGAAAAAGTTGGTTGCCATAGGAACAAACCAGAAGAAGATATGAACAAACTCAAAACATGCATGGTAAAGAACCAAACAACTTCCATATTGAACATTTTTTTGTAACTTTGCAAATAACTAAGTTAAAGCCATTATTTGATACTTTTGTTCCACCCTGTATATTTTTGTTCTACAATAGAGACTTCTTAGGGAAGAATAATTACGCCAACCCTCTTGTATATACGTTTCGCACGGATGGGGCTTAAAAATGGAAAAACTTCTTGAAAAAGTAATTGCGAAGAGAAGTTGATGTTTATAATAAATTCTGCTTCTTTAAGTCTTAATTATCAATTCAGATTTGAATTTATATTCCAGATGATCACAGAAAACGAATAATTTGGTTTGTTTAGTTATTTGCAAAAATAACTTTTTATTAAAAAATGTCTTTTCTTAAAACCTCAATAATATGTATATCGTTCTAATAAAGTGTAACATTACTTAAAAAAAATATTCGTGGAATAATCCCAAAATGTTTCTTATTCTTATTATTATGTACCTACTTTTATTTTCGAGATGCCATTCATGGAACAATTTACTTGTGGGTGGCAAAACTCCTAAATAATTATTCAGCTATTAATTTTTGTATTCAGGGTCGCTTTAAAGGCAATATCTTCATCCGTACAAAAAAAATGTGTAGAGGGTGAGTCAAATTCAATGCTCTCCATTGGCAAAGTTTACTATTGCCATTGGAATCTCGGAAACGAGTTAGAGGAGTTGGTTAAATGGGGGCGAAGTTGCGTAATACTATATCCTATAATATGCCGCAGTATAACAGATAAGTCCAGGATGCTTCGAACACGACAGGGATTGGGACGAATAAGTATACGAGTGGCCGACAACTCGCCTTAGTTCGAAATTTGTACATCAGGAGAAGGGCGCGGCAGTGCGCTGTGGCCACTCACTGCTCAGCAGTCAGCAGACTGTTGTTAGTATCTCATTAACCGTGTTGGGATGTAGAACTCATGTCTAAAAGAAATTTGATTTACGTATTCTGGACCAACGTTTCGAAATTTTTCTAACTTCGATAATTCATCCTAGATAGGATTAATTATTGTAATTTTAAAAAAATCTCAAAACACATTTAAATATTTCCATTGTTTGTTTTTTCGCAACAAAAATGTGATTCTACAGCATAAAATTAATTGTCGCTGCACCTCGAGTGTTGCAGGTGTAATAAAAATTATTTTAAAATAATCCAAACAAGGAACAGTAGACGCGAGAGCCATCGCCTACAGCGCGGAGATCCTCGATTCCCACCACTGTGTCTGCTTGCCTACAACGGACAGTGCACAAGTAAATCGCGCAAACTAATACCCATGTTCGAACCTCCTCGATCTTTACTGTATAAATCGGAAGTATAACTTATGAAACAGACGAAAAAAAGTTATTAAAAAAACAGTACTGTAATGAATGGATTTAATCACTTACAGACTTAATTTAAGTTTTGGAACTAAAAATATTGTTGAAATCAACGTGTCATATATCATTGGAATCGGCATGAAAAATACTAATGAATTAAAGAAACACAATATCTGGTCTGTATTTGAAAAAAAACAGTGTTGAGGGTGGCCCCGATCTGACGAAACGCTCTATTCAAAATATTTTAACTCTTTGGTGTAGAGCTGGAAAAGTCGCAATAAAGAAGTCCTTTCAGTTTTTTGATATCTCTTCAAACAAAGCTGGAAAAAAGAAAAAATGGAAATTCAAAATTTTGTTTTTCTTTAAATATCTCAAAAACCAAACAAGATATTCTTAATTTCATCACGGCGCCGGCGTCTTATTGGATACAAAATTGTGCAACTTCGTCCCCATTGTTGCTCTTCAATTTATTTTTAAAAAAAATTTATTACTCAATGAAAATTATATAAATATGTTTTTTACCATATAATCAACTGTGTCTAAAAAAGTCTGTTTAAAAATATTATTGCAAAAATTCTTGACTTTAACGAAGAAATAGGTGCCATTTTTACTTTGGTTTGGTATAATAGCATATGATATTATAATTAAATATTATTAAATGGAACACAGAATTCTGTACCTCTCTGACTCTACTAGATAATAAAAATAAAACCTAATAGTTTCAGAGCACCTTCTTTGTAGTAGCTCTCTAGGAGGCATTTTCGCACATAATTATGTTTCATTGTATTATGTAGAATTTCACGAAAGTATTTTAGAAACACTCTGTATAAAAACTGATTCCTATTTTATTTAATTTATTTTTTCAGTGTTTGTGTTAAATCTTTTGTTGTCTGTTTTGTGGTGATTAAAAAAATCAAATCTGCCATAAGAGACTTAAGTAATAATAATTATGGATTTTTTCAATAAAAATCACGAGTTCTAAACTACTTATATGTTACTTTTCGATTTTTTGACAATTAAAAATGTGTGGTACAACTTCAGATATCATTATTATTGAAACATTGTCCATTAATTTAAAATACACGTAGTTTTCCATGACGGCTTCGAGCGAAAATAAAATAGTATTTTAGATTTTTCTCATTCTCATGCTAGCCTTTTTAATAAAAAATTAAATCAAGAGAGGCGTAAAAAATTAAGAAATAAGTTTTAGCATATAAAAAACCCGGTAAACAGTCCCCAAAAATAAACAAAAAATATGTTTGTGTTTCTGACTTTTGAACTAGGTGCAAGCGGACAAGATAATGGACGCTGACTTACAGACAGACAAACAGCGAAGTCTCACCATAAGGATTTCTTTTGTACCTTTTAAAGTATCTACGAAATTATTTCTCTTCCTTTTCTTTTTTGGGATTTATTACCACATTCCTTGAGATTCATATCCAAAAAAATTCGATTTATCTAAAAAATATTCAAATTAACCAGTTTAAAACTTAAAAAGAGAAATAATTTATGAAATGCCACAATTAACATTTAAACAATATTTATCTACGAAACCTTAAAAACTAAAAAAAATTACTCTACAATAAAAATTTAAATAATCATTTATAATATTTACTTTACACCATGTATAACAGCAACTCAATGGTTTACAAAATGGCGTTCCGGCCCTGTTTTCTAAGAAATGTTTAAACCAAAATGGGAAAAAAATTAAAAATGCTAATATAATTTAAAAAAATTTAACGTTCGTTTAAAAGTAATTACTGTAATCAGAAAATAATAAATAATTTAATATTATGTACAGGGTGATCATTTATATTTTTACATCCCCCTTAACTTTGTTATTTTTGGAAAAGAAAAAAGTGTAAAGACAGACGTTTTAGTTATTTTTGCGTAGATTTTAAATACGATCAGAAAACAATTGAGTGACGCTAAAACACTTAAAATACAAACTTGTGTTTTTTGTATAGTAACATGCGTTATAAAAAAGTAAATAGTTCAAAAACTGCAAAAGATAGTGTTATATATTTTTGAAAAGCTATTTTCATGCTCTTTCATATTCCGCAAAAACATACAGCATGTTGTTAAAAAAAAGCACAAGTTTGTATTATAACTTTTTTGGCGTTATTCAATTGTTTTTTCTGATTTTTCGTATTTAAATTATACGTAAAAATAATTTACACTTGGAGTAGTTTTCCACACACACCAAAACACTTTTGCACACACTCGACGCGCGTTTCACCAACCAAGTTGGCATCATCGGGAGATGATTAAAACTTAAAAAAAAATTAAAAGTTTTAATCATCTCCCGATGATGCCAACTTGGTTGGTGAAACGCGCGTCGAGTGTGTGCAAAAGTGTTTTGGTGTGTGTGGAAAACTACTCCAAGTGTAAGTTCTACACCAAAGGTTCCAACCCCTCTTCAGGACGTAAAAATAACTAAAACTTTTGTCTTTACACTTTTTTTCTTTTTCCAAAAATACCAAAGTTAAGGGGGGTTGTAAAGATATAAATGATCACCCTGTACACAGTTATACCACAGGTTATACATTGAAATGGTCTTCACAAACATAGGTACTTATATGTTGACTGGATACTAAGCTTTTTCGCTCTTTGTATAATTTGGTCCCATTTTTTTCGCCTTTTTAAATCAATAGGAACGCTAATAAATGTTTTGACTTGGGTGTTTTCACCGTAGTGCTTTCACACTCAGGAACAATACAAATATTTATAATTCTTTTGAGCTCACCGTTAGCCATTGTTGATAAAAACCCGTAAAAATAGTTTGAAAAACAAAATTCGCCATAAACACACTTGCATTTCAGCGCACACTTGTGTTTATATTACTGAAAAAAGTGTGTTGGCTCCTTAATTTCGCTGTGCAGTATTACATACAGGATGGCCATATTATTGTTTAAAAAATAATAACTACATTGTACGCTATCTCTGCAGAGCGAAATTCGGGACAGATTCTTTGTTATATTTCTACAGCAAGACTTATTAAATAATGCGCAGGTCGCAACCATTACTGCGGTCACCAGTTGCTGGGGGATGGGATAACACATATTATTGCAGCACAGAGTTGGCTTCCTTCTCGTTTGTGGATGCAACTGTTTGCGCGTTAATTGTTGTTACTGGTTCAAAATTAATCGTCAATATTTAGTAACAACTGAAGCCAGCCTGACCCATTCTCGATATCTCTCCGACTGGACGGAGCGTAGCACCTTTGAAGGTTTTTTGCGTGATTTTTTTCAACCCACTGTATCGCTAAATATAAGTAGATATGCCTCAGTGTTCCTCCTGGATTAAGAAAAATCCTAACCTAAGTTTACCTTGAAATAAAAGAATACATTGAGTTTTCGTGAAAAATGAGCTCATTAATTAATGTATGAAAGTCTGTTCTCTTCATTTTTGTGAGGATGATTACTTTTATAAGGGTATATGGTATACGGTATACTATTATTATTTACAATACTACATTAAATGTTCAAATTGTCTTCGGAAATGGAAAAATGGAGAAAATAGAGACAGATTTTAATGGGTTCTTTGGTGCGATTTTAAATTTTTTTTAAACTGTTTTTCTTTCTTATGGGATTATATCAAGGACATCGTATCAACGAGCCGCCGACAACCGAGATAAATATGCGGGAGAGAATAATACATGCGTTTGAAAATATTTCACCTTGAATATTAACGGAAGTGGAAAGGTCTTTTCGAGAACGAATAAATTTATGTTTACAGCAAAACGGAAGACACTTTGAACATTTAATGTAGTTGTAGTTTAATGTACTGCTGTTTTATTAAAATTTTCTTTAAATGAAAGTCGTTCTATCAGCTCGTCGAATTCTGAACCGTCTGTCTGTTCGTCCAACTATCTGTTACCTCAAGAACGAAAATCCGATCTAAAGCCATACGTTATTTCTCTTCTTTTTCTTTTTTGGGATTTATTTTAGATAAATCGAATTTTTTTGGATAGGAATCTCAAGGAATGTGGTAATAAATCCCAAAAAAGAAAAAGAAGAGAAATAATTTATGAAATGCCACAATTAACATTTAAACAATAAAACCATACATTTTGGCTAAAAGAAGAATCTTTTATTTTTAAAAATAAATGATTAATAAATAAAGAAATTAGAGGTAGGTATCTAATAATTTAATTACAAAAATGTAGTGTTCCAATGTTCGCGTGAACACCCTATACCTATATTGTCAAATTATAATTTACAGAATGAAAGTAGGGCATCCAACTGAGGGTAGAAGAATTGTTCATAATTCAAGTAAATTATTATTCGCCTCTATTTTATTTTATCAATAATTAGCATTAAGATATAAACATAAAAATAATCATAACTATTGGCTAATAAATTTGAAAGCGTAGTTATATCCAAACCAAACCAAGACTAATTTAATTACTTACATATTATTCAGGCTAACGGTGATAAAAAGCAAACAAAGTTACTTAAGAACATGCCTTATACTAAATCGTTCTCGTCCAGCTAAGTCTAACGAGGCCTCATTAAATACATAGGTGATATTTCAAAAACCGTGTTTGTTTACCCTGAAAACACCATGAGAACCTGATGAATTAAGCAGCAATAGAAATGCATTCCAATGAACCAAATAGTCTACAGCGATTCTACAAGGAACGGTAGCCAAGAGCTCGTTTACCGGTAGGCAACGACAGACAGGTGCGCTGGATCAATATTGATGCAGCAGCCATATTTACTTGAGAAGAATTCAGTTTAACTCGATGTTTGATTTTAATATGGTCAATATAAGGTCGACGTACGACCAACTTGAATGGTTCATTGTTAGTAAACCCGTTCGACTTTTCGTTATGTAATTAATTCTCGCTTAATCTGCATATTGTTTCCAAATTACTAACAATGATTTTTGAGAAGATAGAAAATGATGGTAATAAATTATGAAAGAGCACTGAACAGTCGCCTAAAATTTGACTAACAGTGTAAATGAGTTTTGACTAAAAAAGTGACTGATAAAGACATCATTACACATTTTTTAGAATTTTTTATAATGTATGATGATGAACGAAGAGTTTTGGTTTTAAAAGTCAAATTTTTTCGTTCCCTAACATGTGTGTAGAAATACATTAACAATAAAATTCCATCACCAATTCTGGTGTACCACAGGGAGCTATACGTCCAACTTTGATAAAAAATTGATTCCTAAATAAAATTACTTCACGAATTTTGTGTAACTGTGCATTAAGTAGATTTATTTTTTCTAGTCATCAAGTTCCCCTAGACGAGTGGCGGTGCCTGTCCTAGTGAAGGACGGCAAACCTTGCTCCGGAGGATCAAGCAACGGCAACCAAACGTCCACCTCGACTACCTCATCGGACACCTCTCGAACGCAACAATCCCCCGCGTGTCAACCCCAGCAACAGACGCAGTGCATGGCCAACAACAGTCTGGCTATGGCCTACCGACAGCAGGGTAACTACCAACAACAATGTGGAACATATTTACCACTACAGACGCGAGCCTGGTAGTGCTACGAACAATATGGTATTATGTACTGTAGTGATATGTGAATTTAAGTGTAGATACTTTTGTGATAAGTTACTTAAACCTAATAGACACAAAGGACTTTCAATACTTATGTAGGTAAATAGTAAGATCAAACACATGGCCAGTATTCAGATGTGTATAAAAAATTACTCCTTAGCAAAGGAACAAAATTTGGTAAGAGACTTTCTGTTTGCGTTTGCAAATTGGATTATTCGGGATATTGTGAAACGGTGTAATTCTCATCTACAAATTTTTGCTTGTTAAATAGTTTTCACGAAATTGGATTTTGGCTATTATTGATGTAGTCTTAAAGACGGTTCCATTTTGGTAGGTGTGTTAAAAGCTGTTAATTTCGCCTGGAGTTTGCATAAAACAAAAAAATTGAAAATCCATTAGAAGGCTGCTCCAAATATAGTATATAGTATATTGGTACAGAGTAACTAACTCTACTTGGTATAATATAAATTATCAGTTTTAACTTGAGGCTGGAAACTAGATGAAAGTGATGTGTTGAAATTTTTGGTGTAACTTTCAAAAAATTGTAGCGTATAATATTCGCAGATAAAAACGGCCTCAGGACAGGACCGGTTCTAGGTACAGGCAGAACAGGGCGTGAAATCGAGAGGGATGCAAATTTTTTATTGAACAATAAAAAAAACACGTCACAAAATTCAAAATTAAAAACTAATTCTATTTATTTATGTAATGCTATTTTTTTCCTATTTTCTTCAGTAAATAAAAAGCTTGGGCATATTTTTAATTATTTGTCTTGGGCGCCAAAAAAGGCTATACAGGGTGAATACCAATTACTCATTTTAATTTTAAGGGATGGTAGGTTCCTTAATGGTAAGGCCATATACCAAAAATAAAAAATGTATACCCTGTAGTTTTCGAGAAAGAAAATAAATTAAAATAAGTACGTCAACATTTTCAGAACTTCGTAACTTACCTATCTCAACAGAAAATAAATCAGGATAGGTCTTTGCCTCTGGCATTCACCTTGTTTTTTGCAATCATAAATTCACTAGTTTTTGCTGTCACTGTCAATTAACTTGTCTCCGACCGCGAATTTTATTGCAGGTGGTCGAATATGAAAGACCGTCGAACGGCGGCTTAACTTTATTAGACGTTTTTTGTCACGTTTTTTACGTTAGAACTTGGAGTCTGTGACTTGGATACAAGGCATGTTGTTCACCCCATAAGTGGGTCAGTAGAGCGACGAAGCGGTATTCAAAAGTTTACCAGAATTTTACGTAGGGTAGGTCAGTTTTTCAACTTTCTTTTTTATATTTTTTTATTGGTAATTTGTGTTATAAATATCAACAGAAACCCACTCTTAAAATTAAAATGAGTTATTGGTATTCACCTTGTATAGTTACTGTCTCAGGCTATGAGCGTGAATGGTACTCATCTATTTATTACCATAAATTTAAAAACAACATAAACGATGGACTGTACTCTAAAATACCTATAAATAATATCTAATAATAATAATAATAATATTTTTTACTTTAATAAACGCATCAAGCGAATTGTCATCCCGTACTCAGACCAGTCAGTCCATTGAGAACCCAAGAAATAAGCATCCGAAGCTTACTTAGAGGGTCTGTAATCAAACATACTATCTGCCTCGTTTGTTTTCTACTGAGCTCCATTTATGGTAGTCATTCAAGGGTCTTGGGGGCTTGGATTTTCTCATACTGGAGGTTCAGGCCTAATGATCATTGAACTACTCCTTGGCAGTTTCGTATCTCCAGTAGAATCAAACTTCTTGGTAAACTAACTCAGAGGAGAAAAAAGTATTATTGTAGTTTATCCTAACAGATAGTTCAGTCCTTTATTACAATACAACTATCCAAGCATCTATAAATTTTATCTAAGATATATCTTAATTTGATTTACGCATCTTTTGTTCAGTGTTAGTTTTGTGGTCAAAAAACAATAAGCACAATATGTCCGGATATGCTTCCGCGGTTGTCAATAAGGAAATGACTAGATTCTCAAATTGAACTGCGTGTGAGATTTTAGAGTCTAAAAGTTTCACCTCCTAATTGTTTTGGAGCTTCCGCTAGCATTTTAGAGCCATTTTCAGGGGAAACGAAAGACTGTTTAGGGATTAGTCCGAGTTCGGGGTTTCAATCTGCCTACTTCCCAGGTTGAACCATGATAAGATCTCAACCTGCCTACTTCTTAGATGTGACACAAAACTACCAGCTGCTGGTGAAGTATTAATAGTCGAGTTGGTGGGAGAGGAAAGTGGGTAACCTTTATTTAGAGTATGACTTGGATACCATAGTCCAATACAAATGGATATTCTGAATAAGGGAACTTGAAAAAGAAGACGTTAATAAAAGAAAACCTTACTTCTCCAAAATTCTTAAAAGTTTGGGAATTTTTGGAAACAGTTCTGGGATATTCATACATATTTTGAAGTAACCATTTTCTCAACACCAATCTAATGGTCTTGGTAGAAACTAAAAATGATAGCCAATAGTAGTTAATGGTAGTAGATTGAGGGGGGCCGAAGCCTAGCACGTAGATCACAAATGGGGCCATTTTGCTTTCCCCATCTCTCTCCTCAACCATTGATCATGCTTCATCTTCAAACCTACCAACCTTCTAATGAAGGTTAGGGCGTATTTCCTTCAGATGCATTCTAGTGCCCAAAGTTTCACATCTGAGCCTCCAGAATACCTTATTCCAGGAAAGAAAGGGAAAGAAAAGAATGTTTCGTCATCTACTCGCATCTTGGGAAGTAGGATCTTCCTCGGCAAGTGCCTCTTAAATTTGCAGTGGCCTATCAGAGTTCTGGTGGAGAGTTCAGACTCATCCTGCTTTGACCCACCAGTTCGACATTGGTTTATTGGACCCTGTCACAAAGCTTTAACTTGTCTGCAGCCACTGCTCAGTCTCTCATGTTCCTTCAATGTCTCTTGTGGTTCCAGCCATAAAGGGCGGTCGAAATATGTCTTTTTGGGTTTCGGTCCGAAACAAAGCATGTAGGTTTTGAGCCTTGCCAATTCATCTGCTTTCTCATCTCAATGTTACTTCTTTTAGGTCAAGCGAGTTCTTCCATGGCATTCCCACACCCCTAAATAAAGATTGTCCTCCTACTGTGTAAGCAAATCGCTATTAGAGCGCTTGGCTACCGGGCTTCTTCTTTCTGCTCTATTTAAATGGTAAAACCTCCGCCTGGAAGACCGTGGTGTGCGCCTCTCTTTTGCATTTCACGTCATATACTCCTGCTTCAGCTAATCTGTCAGAAACTCGAGATTCATTCGCGTAGCACAATTGAGAATCTGTAGAAAAGTTTAGATTTTTTCTATTTTCTTTTATTTGGAAGGATAAGGGTATACTTTTTTCAAATCTTAGTTATTTACCTTGAAGATGAAGATAAAAATTTCCCTCTCCACCTGTTCGACCAAAGTGTTAATGTTAATTGTAGCATTTCATACATTTTTTTCTCTTCCTTTTCTATTTTGGAATTTATTACCACATGTCGTCAAATTCCTATCCAAAAAACTGATTTATCTAAAAAATATTCAAATATTGTATTTACATCAGATTCAAATCCCTGCTAAAAAAGCTGTAAAAATTGACAAAACGTACAATTTTAACCAAAGCAAAAGGGATGGAAAACCCTTGCTAAAGCTACCGATTGAGAATTTTTATTTATTTATTATTTTCAAACGTTTTTTTAAAGTAATTTTAAATGATACAATCAGTATTAATCTTTTCAAGACGATGCTATTGAACACTGTTAATTTGTAGCTTAAATTGTGACCAAGTAACAAAGAAGTTTGAGGTTATAATTATATTATAAATGGATTTATAATAAAATTATAACCTCAAATTTTAATGTCATTTTTTAAAACAATCAAACATCCTAAAAAGTGCGCATGCGCTTTTGGACACTTTTACGAACATTTTTTACTTTAAAAAGTTTATCCGACTCTATATAAAACTATCCGTAAAAATTATATAAAAAAAATTTAATCAGATGTAGTGGAAATTTTGCGTAGCAAATTTCTTTTCGGGTATTAATTTAATACAAGAGGTCGTTTTTTTTACCGGGTAAATTTTTTTAGGACAAAAACCTGTTTTCCCATAAAAATGATCGAGAATTAAGGGCATGTCCTATGTCCCTTAATTCGAGCAAAATTTTCATGGAAAACAGGTTTGAGTCACTTAAACAAAATGTACCTGAGTAGAAAATCGACCTCGTGTGTATTACAGATTATTAAAGTTTTGATTAATAGTATATTATACAGTAAAGATCAAAGAGGTTCGAACATGACTATTAGTTTGCGCGATTTACTTTGTGCTCGTTGTAGGCAAGCGGACACAGTGGTGGGAATCGTGGATCGTCGCGCTGTAGCCGATGGCTCTCGCGTCTACTGTTCCTTGTTTGGATTCTTTTATAATAATTTTTATTACACCTGCAACACTCGAGGTGCAGCGACAATTAATTTTATGTTGTAGAATCACATTTTTGTTGCGAGAAAACAAACAATGGAAATATTTAAATGTGTTTTGAGATTTTTTTAAAATTACAATAATTAATCCTATCTAGGATGAATTATTGAAGTTAGAAAAATTTCGAAACGTTGGTCCAGAATACGTAAATCAAATTTCTTTCAGACATGAGAGTTCTACATCCCAACACGGTTAATGAGATACTAACAACAGTCCGCTGACTGCTGGGGCTGAGCAGTGAGTGGCCACAGCGCACTGCCGCTCCCTTCTCCTAATGTACAAATTTCGAACTGAGGCGAGTTGTCGGCCACTCGTATATTCGTCCCAATCCCTGTCGTGTTCGAAGCATCCTAGACTTATCTGTATATTACCATATTTGATTTTATTAGATTTTGATATTAGTCATTTCCCACTTATTTTGAAATATTTCGAAATATTAAGTAGTCTGGGAGTCTAGTTGTCAAACTGACAATCTGAAACTAATGAAATATAATGAAATGTCATTTATTATTTACCTAGGTGGTTTTTTATTATCATTTTTTACCTAGGGTGAGAAATACTACTTCTCATTAGAGGAACGGAGTAAATAATGGTAATTTCTCAGGTTAGTAGTAAAAAAACTGTTTATTTAAAGTAGTGTTTCACCAAGATCGAGATGTCGAGAAGTCTTGTCTTGATCTTGTCTCGACTTCGAGAAAAAATCAAGACAAGAGTTTGATTTCAAATATCGAGACAAGACAAGAGTCAGGTTATCGAGAACAAGACGAGACAAGAGTCAAGTCATCAAGAATCAAGACTTCTCGATTATTTGCATAGGAATATTGTTGAAAAATGGAAATAAATAAATATAATGTCCAATATAGAAGATCCAAGATATTTTATTTTAGAAAATATTAAGTAATAATAATAAAATTAGTCGACGTTTTTTTTTTAATTTGGGGTAGCTCACGAAAATAATAACAATGGGCACATTTGCAATATCTAAATAATAAACATATAATTGTTATAAACAATTTTTTTTTTTGTAATTTTTTCTTTTTTGGGCTTATGCAACTTATAATGTGCTAATGTATTAAATATAAATTTATAAAGATTATATAATGGTAACAATGTATGCACAAACTATTTCTCCATCAAACAATATACGATGTTACAGCATTGTTACCATTATATAATCTTTATGAATTTATATTTAATACATTAGCACATTATAAGTTGCATAAGCCCAAAAAAGATAAAATAAAAAAAAAAATTGTTTATAACAATTATATGTTTATTATTTGGATATTGCAAATGTGCCCATTGTTATTATTTTCGTGAGCTACCCCAAATTAAAAAAAAAAACGTCGAAATTGGCCGGAAAATAACGGAGATATGACGAATTTTTCTCGCTACCCCAATTTGAAACTCGTTTGATCAAAAATTCACCAAAATTCACCAAACAAATTGAAGACGCTCTAAAATCACTAATTATTAAAAATTATATTTTGACCTCAAAAAGGGCCCGTTTTCAATAGGACTTGATGAATTCCCAAAATTCAAGATCTTATTAACAACCAGTTTCAATTTTGGCCATAAATATTAATAAATAAACGTTTGGCGCATTAAACAATTTAAAAAATTATCTCGGCTCCTACATGTCCCAGAGCAACAATTTTTTTTTATAAATTTGTAGAAAAATACCAGCAACTCAAATATGAAAGATTTGTGCAGATACGTTCATTTGTTGTAAAGTCATTTGCAAAAAAAGCTGCTCCGAAAAGTAGCAATGTTGTTAACGCCATTTTGACGGTCAAAATTATTGAAAATCGATACGCCCATAACAGATTCGTAAAAATGACGTCTTGACGAAAAAAATGAGCTATGGTTGAATTATTTTTGATAACGTTAATAGGTCAATTTTTCATTAAACATTTGGGACGTTTTTAATAAACAAATCGAATTTCTCGAAAACTAATAAACATTTTGAAACGAAATTTTTTTTGTAAGTTGAGGGTAATGAGACACATATTCCACCAAAGTTTCAAGAGTCTAGCATTTTTCCTTTCAGAGTAAAAAATTCTTGAAATTCTCGAAAATTTCGATGGTTTTCGGCAATTATTTAAATAAATAATCAATGAAATGAAATCAACTGGGGCTTAAATTAACCGGTTTGGAATTACCTAGTAAACAGAAACATTCAAAAAAATTAATCTACTGCAGTCTTACTGCAATTTTTAAAAAACTCCAAATTTCATGATTTTTTCACATAAAAGTGACTTATAAACAATGTTCTGTTTATTTGATTTGGGAGGTATCGCAGAGGTATATTCCTTATAACTAAATACACCTGTTTTTACCTACGGCTATCTGAAACGAATTAGTTACACCGTTTTTTCTATTTCTGCAGGCCTAGCGGTGTTTACTGATTAATAACAGCACTCGATATTCGACATCGGCCGATATTACACGAAGCACGTATGCTATGAAGAAGCTAGTGTTTATCGAGACCAAGAAGTATCGAGACTCTCGATATCAAGACAAGAAATTGATCAACGAGAATCGGTCAAGACAAGAAGCAATACGTTTCTTGTCTCGAAAATCAAGACTCTTGAAAATCGAGACAAGAAATGACAACTTCTCGATCTCGGTGAAACACTAATTTAAAGAGTAAAAAATAACAATTTATAATAAAAAATAGAAACGTTTTCTAATGTTTTCTATCACGTGAAATGCCGGATTTTAATAATAGTCAGGGATTCAGAGACCGTTTACTTTCAGTCCTATGCAACTTTTGGACATACTTTTAAAATTAGGTCTATGTTATGTAAAATTTTCTGCCGAATCCATTTCCGGAGGGCGATTTGCGATATGAGCTTGCGTTCATCCCCTATATTAATTTTTCACCCCTTTTCGGCGATACACGATATTTAAAATTTTTCAGATATAACTCGTGCTATCTCCAAAACTATCAAACCTACAGGGATCAAATTTTAGACGGAGGTTGTATGATGTATGGTGACTACGACAGCAGCGTTAAAATAGTATTTTGATTATTGAGCTTCCAAGAAAAAAATAAAGTACGCGGGGGTGCAGAAATATTGTAGAGAAAAATGTAGCATCTAGGTACTTTTTCTATTTCTAGAGATACTATATCGGTTATGTGAGCGGAATTGTAGTAGAAAGTTCAAATTTAATTTTGGTTAAAGAATTTTTACAATCGGAGTATTCTAGCGAAAGATATAAATTATTTAGTATCGGGAACGATACCGCGCGTTTCGATTGCTTAGGCATGAAGTGTTGTTTTGTGAACTGTGGCAGAAACGCGCTCACCATTCGACCGACTGACGTCGCAAAACATACGAATACAACACGTGAAATAACAAATAGAAACGTGTAAGTATGTACAAATATTGCACAGAAAAATGTTCGTTTTCAAATTTAATGTAAGGAAAGAATTGTAACTGATAAATCTGTCAGTGTACAATTATTAGTTTTGAATCAAGAACATTTTGTCTCATATAAGCGCTAATAAACAAATTCTTTATATAAACATATATTTTATTGGCAACTTCCAAATGTCTTTCTTGACAAAATTATTTAAAAATGAACAATATGCAAGCAGTAGTTAATATTATAATGAATAAAGAATAGTAAATAATTTGATTTGTCTAATACCTACCTAAACATTTTTTTTTTCATAACTAACAAACAAATAATCATAATTTTAAATAACAGCTATTTATGGAACCAGTTACGAAAGACTTTATTTTGTGTAATGAGTGGATGTTTGCGGGATGAGCGAAGCGAGTTCCCGCAAAATGACACGAGTTACACAAAATGGTCTTTCGTAACGTGTTACATACAAGATTTTTTTCTAATCTAAACGTCTAAAAATAAAATTCTTTAAACAAAATGTTTAAAAATCATAAAAAATTAAGTATTCATGTAAACATAGTTACCTTTGTCTCTGTTATTACGCATTTAATTTTAATGTCAAAAGTGACAAATGTTAAATGTTATTAATTTAGGGCATAATGCAGCACATAATATAATGGCAAATTCAACAAATAAAACTATTTGATTTGAGTTAATTTGACAAATTTCACAAATTGTATAGTTAATATTTATAATTAAAAAATAATAATTCCTATAAACTTGTATTATGTTTTGAATATACGTTGTTTCTATTTCTTCTTGAGAGTTCTTTATTTTTCTTAACTGGTGATATAACGAACTTTTCCTCACCAGTTAGGAAAAGTTTAACTTTTCCTAATTGGTGATGAAAAGTAGAACGTTTTGACACTTATACGTCAGTATTGAAAAGTGTAATTTTATATGTCAAAATTAGAAAAAATATTATATTTCATCAGTATTCTAATCAAATTTACAATTTCCCATGCAAACGCAGCTTTTTATGTAATCATTTCTTAGCTTCTTACAACAACACCTTATACTCCAGTTATTATTTTTACACTTACACGTTGTCACATTTGTTTGTTCCGGTTTTGGGTGTTTCGTGATCATGATGGGAATGAAAATGTTGTGTTCATTTTTCCAACCATATTCATGACTGTTCAATAATTTAGGGAATGGATCACTAGCATTCTTGCACAAACCATCCCCTAAATTACTGAACAGCCATGAATATGGTTGGAAAAATGAACATAACATTTTAATTCCATCATGATTACGAAACACCTGAAACAAGAACAAATATATGTGACAACCTGTAAGTGTAAAAGTATTAAGTGCAGTAGGTGTTGTTGTAAGAAGCTAGGAAATGATTGCATAATAAGCTGCGTTTGCATGGGAAATTGTAAATTTGAGTAATTCATGAAATAAAATATTTATATCTATACATCAAATAATGATTGAAATTAAAAATTAACTGGTTCATATACACGCATATAAATATATTCCCCATATAGAATAAATAATTTTATTTAAAATTATGATTATTTATGTTTGTTAGTTATGAAAAGAAAATTGTTTAGTTATTAGGCAAATCAAATTATTTACTATTCTTTATTCATTATAATATTAACTACTGTTTGCATATTGTTCCTTTTTAAATAA
Source organism: Rhagium mordax (assembly GCA_963680705.1). Taxonomy (NCBI): domain Eukaryota; kingdom Metazoa; phylum Arthropoda; class Insecta; order Coleoptera; family Cerambycidae; genus Rhagium; species Rhagium mordax. The sequence goes on from OY796657.1 coordinate 11,998,202, forward strand.
TTTTGTCAAGAAAGACATTTAGAAGTTGCCAATAAAATATATGTTTATATAAAGAATTTGTTTATTAGCGCTTATATGAGACAAAATGTTCTTGATTCAAAACTAATAATTGTACACTGACAGATTTATCAGTTACAATTCTTTCCTTACATTAAATTTGAAAACGAACATTTTTCTGTGCAATATTTGTACATACTTACACGTTTCTATTTGTTATTTCACGTGTTGTATTCGTATGTTTTGCGACGTCAGTCGGTCGAATGGTGAGCGCGTTTCTGCCACAGTTCACAAAACAGCACTTCATGCCTAAGCAATCGAAACGCGCGGTATCGTTCCCGATACTAAATAATTTATATCTTTCGCTAGAATACTCCGATTGTAAAAATTCTTTAACCAAAATTAAATTTGAACTTTCTACTACAATTCCGCTCACATAACCGATATAGTATCTCTAGAAATAGAAAAAGTACCTAGATGCTACATTTTTCTCTACAATATTTCTGCACCCCCGCGTACTTTATTTTTTTCTTGGAAGCTCAATAATCAAAATACTATTTTAACGCTGCTGTCGTAGTCACCATACATCATACAACCTCCGTCTAAAATTTGATCCCTGTAGGTTTGATAGTTTTGGAGATAGCACGAGTTATATCTGAAAAATTTTAAATATCGTGTATCGCCGAAAAGGGGTGAAAAATTAATATAGGGGATGAACGCAAGCTCATATCGCAAATCGCCCTCCGGAAATGGATTCGGCAGAAAATTTTACATAACATGGACCTAATTTTAAAAGTATGTCCAAAAATTACATAGCAACAGAGAAATAAGCGGAATTTGGTTCACTGAATCCCTGACTCTAATTTCAATGACGTTCTTTAGATTGACACATGGCTACTAAGAAAAAGTAATACGTTTCCACTAATCGATAGCCGTTTGCCGTTTTTCTCACTTTAAAGAAATCCTATTGGTCGATTTTTTTAAAATGTACGTTTTGATTGGTTATTAAAGTACGAATATATTAATCTGTAAAACTCACGTTTTATTTCCGTTTCCAGACGTTCACGTTGCCTTTAGTGCCAATGACAGATTCAAAGCGTTTTCCTTGATTTATTTATATTTATGCCAAGTATACAAAACGAATTTATAGATCAAGTAGAAACAAGCAATACCCATAAAATTCTGTAAGTAGGTAATCATTCCTAGGCCATACTAAACTCGACTGTAAAATTAGCATTCAGGAACAGCTATTGAATTTACTGGGGATATTTCGCAATTTAGTAATTCGTACATGTGTATGATTTTATTTAGGTATTTGAATTAATGCAAAACAGGGTCTTTGTTGTATGCTTAAATTTTTAATTGACTAAACCCACTTTTTGCGAGTTTTTGTACAAAATGGAATGTGTAATAATATTACTATCAAAATCAATTTGTTGTCCTTTGTAAATATACCCCGTTTTAGTCAAAATATTTTAGAAACTATAAAACCAGTTTGTAAAAATGTGTGATTGTATATAATATCAAAATTAAAGAACTAACTGTATGTAGGAGTTGATAGTGTTATAAAAATGATAATTCGTCCTCATTTACAAACAAAATTGCAATATAAGCCCTACTTATGTTATGGATAAATGCAAATTATCATTTTTATAATTAGGTATTAATTATATAAATTTTGCAGCAATTTCTTTATTTATTTCTGTTTTTAAAATGAATTTGTTTGATGAAGTAATTTAGTGATCCAAGATAGTAAGTTGTGTAACTTTTTCCAGAATGAGATGCGAGATGCGACTTGAAATATAGAAACACACCATTTGTTTCCGATCCGTAGACCTCTTGTTGAAAATATTAATATTATCTCTGCAGTAGAAAATATTTCCTACGAATTATTTTAAAAGGTTACTCAGTTACGAACTTTTGCCTAAGTTAGGTCAAGAACTAAGCACATATAAAAGTGAACCGTTACTTTACGAACTTAATACATAAAGAGATCTACTTATTCTTTCAAAATTAAAGTGTAAATAGTTTTGAATTCCTGTGAGAGACAGACAATTTGCCAGACTTATAAAGTGATATTTTTACAAAAAATCTTGAACTAAGGAATGTATAAAATGTGTTATTCTGTTGAAATTAGTTTTTCGATTTTTTCGCGTCTTCTGTAACGAATCCTTACATCTATTAATGAGCGGATCCTACTTAACACGAACTTAACTTCAAATATCTTGTTTAGCAAATTTCATCAAAATATTTCAAAAGTTTCTCGCTATCGAGAACAGAGAAAAATTTATTTTGAAATTTAATTACTTCCTTTTATATGAAATTATATAAAGTAAGTATTATAATCGCATGTTTTCACATCATGCGTTTCATAAATAGTTAATTATCAATAAATTCAAATGTTGCAAAGCCAAGCCTTTGTACTCTACATCACTGTATAAGTATTTACTATTCCTTTTATACTTTATTTAATATTGCAACATCCTATGTGGTAATTCAACAGTTTATACATTTTGTTGGCCAAGCTTTTCGGTTTTGAAAAACTTCTCTTATAGTTCCTCATTTAACATTTTACGTTAACAGGTCCAAAAATGACAGTTGTAGACAATTATATATTGTATGTATTTTCCAAAAATCATATCTGTAAATTAATTGAAACCTGCACTCCGGAAATATAACCTAAACTTGTTATTTAAAAAAGAACACCCAGTACATTTTTACATTATCTGAAAGACCGTAAAAAACTTTACAAGATATTAATTTTTATATTTTATTATCACAGGAGGCCCTTAAATATTAAATTCGTATAAAAATTAATATAATTAATTTATTTGAAATTTAAATAATAAAAATATCAAAAATTTGCCATTTGAGATAAAAACATATCTATGGTGGTCCGAATTTATATCGCCAGCCAGCGGATACTACGCCTAAAAATAATAACTTTTTGTCATATGAACATATATCGAAAAACGAATAGATTACAAAATACAAGGTGTTGAAGTTGGCAATATCTCAATAACGAATAAAGATTTTTTATTCAAATTTAACATACAGGTATAATTAAGGCAAGCACACCAGTTAAAATAAATTTTGTCCAAAATATTACATTGGGTGATTATATTTTTCTGATCGATTACCCCTTAAACCACAAGAACTTTTTGTTTGTACGCCACTGATCCAATTTAATAGAAAAATTTTATTCTACGTTCCTTTTACAGCAAAAAAGTATTTTTGGCTTCCTTTCGAAATTCTTATGGTTTTTGATAAAATTGACATTTTCTACAACCCATAAACGACTGGACGAAGCAATAATTTTTTTCATCTGGACAAAAAAAGAAGTATGGAGACCGACTAAAGTGAACCTCGCGGGTTTCCCGATTTAAATTCGGACCACCCTGTATAAAATGAAAAATTTCAATAATCGTTATAAATTTCTCGGCGGCCTACTACAATGACTTAATAGCAACATAATACAAAAACTAATATCTCGTAGAGTTTTGATAAATACTATACATATTATACAGGGTGTTCCAATAATATGAAATAGTTTGATTACGTCTAAACGATTAGAAATAGGTAGACAAAAAATCAAAATATTATGTTTCCTTAAATTTTTTGAGCTGCATTTTGTAAAATTATTTTCAAGTATACAGGGTGTCCCATAAAAGTGCTACCGACATCAACTTCGTTTTTTTAAATGGCACTCCCCAATTTCATTTTAGAATTGTGCAAAAACTTTGGAATCGTCTGATACCCCGTAATCAATCCTTAGCTCTAACCGTTTGCCTGCCATTTTAACTTTTATACCAACAATGTCACTTGCGAAGGATACTTTTAAAATTAATTACTCAGAAACGGTAAGGGATAGCAAGTTTTCTCAGACTTTTAGAGGAAGAAATCGGCGTTCTTTTTGTGGTCCAAAGTTTCATTATCTGCTCAAGTGTATTTTCTGCGAATTTTCAAATTTGAAATATTTCAATCAACCAAAACAATTTTTTTTTTTCAAATAACAACCTACATTTTTTTATCTGGCTCTCTTTGGCATCTTATTTTGCATCTTTTGATCCACATAGCATATACATATTATGGCATAGATTTGGAAATAATAACCAGTTTATTCAAATTCGCTCACCATTAGAGGATCACTAATTTAAGTATAAATATTAGAATATTTATTCAATGAAATACAAAAAAAACAACAAACAACAAAAAACTATGGTCTTGCTCTTAAAGTGTGTTCAACATGACCGCCGCACAGCGCTGTTTTGAGCAATACATGTATCAATTCTTCTGCGAAATGAGGACCCAATTTTCTGCGTCTCCGTCAACGCCGCGAAATGCTTGAATAATTCTTTGCTGCATATCTTTGCATATCACTTCTCTCTCATAAACCTTGTTATGTACATAGCCCCAAAGAAAAACATCTAATTTTGTGAGATCTGGCGATCTTGCTGGCCACGGAAACCTCCACGACCAATCCGAACGAATTTTCTACTACACTTACCAAAACCAACCATTTCTTCGTTTCCTTCGCCCGTTGCAGGTTTTCTTTCGTTCTTGTTTTTTATAATGCCTCAAACCGTTATAAAAATTTTCTAAAATCGACTGGTTTTGGCTGTCTTCTCACTGGATACTTTTGTGAGTAAATTCTTGAACTAGTCCGGAGTTTTTTCGCTTTCCCCCAAAACAACCACCATGTCCACCAATTCTTCTCTAAAGAATGTCATTTTGGAGACACAAAAATAAATTGTTGCAATGATAATAATAATGATACATAATTGGAACCTGGAAATAGAATGGAAATTGAAATGACCTTGAAATGACCTTGAAGGTCCTTTTCAAGGTCAAATCCAAAGTCACCATCAGATAGCCAGGGAAAAATCCTAACTTGACATTTTTATCTAGGACTCAAATTTAAATTTAAATTTAAAAATCATCGTTTTTAATATCGAACAGGCTGCAGAAGAGGCAATAAATGATTTAATGATCAAAAATAAGTTAATATTGCGTATTATGCAAGACTTAAAGCATTTCTCAAAAGAAAAAACGATGGTTATAAACCTAAAAAAATCTATTCTATTTCTATTGTTTTACTTTTATTCCCGCAGGGATTAAAATTTTTGTTACTCCCTGAGGGAGTAAAAGTGTCACTTTAATCCCTAAAATCGGGGACCAAAGTACTAGTTTTAGTCCCTGCGGTGCAAAAACAAGTTTAGTTCATCTTCGAAATGCGACATTCAATTGTTTTTCTGAAAAAATCATGTAATTGTTTATAACCATTATTTTTTTACGTAACTACAAATTTATGAACATTTTTGAATAAGCCAATTAACCAAGTGTTAATTTTTCTCTAACGAATTCTTCTTTAAAAATTTCAAATGCTGATAACTTTTCCAAAAAATAATATTTATTCTAAACCAAAAAAATATTGTTTTAAATTGTGTCGATCGTTTTAGAAAAATTCAAATACTTATATAAAATTTTAGGACTTTCGGATTTATTTTTGTTTTTTAATTTTTTTCGCCAATATTCTCATTTTGATCCCAAATGGCACCTCCTATAATTTGGCATAGGTCCCATATATGTCTCTAAATTGAAATATCGAACATCGAAAATTCACCAGCCGCCATAATAAAAACATTTTACAACAAACACATAAGAATTGCTAGTTGAAAATGAAATGATATAATAGAATAGCTAATAATGTTCAAATTAAAAATTAAGTAATGTGCTCTTCAATATACTTAGGCTATATTTATTATTCGTATACTTGGTCTATTTTTCTCCTAGATTTTTGCTTAGCTTTGATGCACTGCGGAGCGGAGATAAGTGTTGTGTTTCTGCTCCAATTTATGTTATTAAAAAGTTACCCAAATAAAAATTTATATATAGACGAAAGCAATATAGTAGTATAGACATCGATTTATAAAAACATACCTAGATATAATGTTTCGCAAATTGTGTTAACCAATACGTGCAATCTAAAAAGATTAATCGATAATTTAAACACCGTGTTGGAGACAAATGAAAATCTTAAATCCATGCAAGTTTTACGGAAACTAAGATTTTTGTCTGTCAATACACAACAAGTACGATTCGTCAACAATAATTGTCCATTCAAATGTAAATAGTAAATTATTTAAAACTAATAGAAATATCATGTATAAAATATCACATATAATGTACAGATTACTTTAGAATAATTATAATAGTGCACTATGTCTTGTAACTGTGTTTATAAAATCCCTACTCAATAAAATGTACAATCATCTTAAACAAAGAATTTATTTTTCTTCCAATAACCCAACCCAGGATATGCATAACGGTAAGGCTTATGCTTTTGTGTCCACGTCGTTTTTTAAATTCCTGAGCTACTGACTGATGAGTGGCCAGAATGATGATGTATTAAGTCAGAAATAGAATATTAAAGATTCATCACGAGGTTGTAAAATATGATTCCAAAAGCCATGAAATGGCGTTGTGGCAGCACCTACACAGGACCAAATTAAGTGGGGCGTTATAGACAGTGTCACCCTAAATACCTAGCTATTTTCTTTCTGGATCGATTTTAATGGATTATGGAATTATAATTCTATATATTATAGAATTGATAAATTAGGCAGGGCTGAACTTAATTTTTGAAAACAGTGTATTTAGCCTTGCTACACAAAAACTTTTTACTTAGAAGTGTGATAATATTTAATAAAATAATTGCTCTCACCCCGAAGAGGGTGAAAACCACCCCTCAAAAAATCAATAATTGACGAAATACCTACCTACTGAGAATAAATCGCCGCCAAACGAGCAATATCGTAATTTGTTAAAACGAGACGTGCTTCTTATTTTGGTCATATCTCCTTTGCAATTAACGCTAAAAATCACACAAATAAAGAATTTTAAAGGTCTTTTAATCCTCTTTAAGGTCAGGTAAGTCAAAACAGTACCTACAGAGATTGTCAATTTTTCTAAATTAATCTTAAATGTGTCAATTTAAAAAAAAACGTTAAGAAGTTAACTTTAAACACTTCCAACTTTAGCAAAAAAAATTTCCTTAATTTATCGCCATAATTTTTTGTCTCAGCTAAGATTCTTCCCTGCTAAGTTGTTTAACCTTAAAGTCAAAAAAAAACATTTTTTCAAAAATTTTCAAAATACATTAAGAAAACCATCACAGTTAGGACTAACAAAAAACACGATTTGGATTTTTTTGTTCAATTTGGAATTTACTGGAACCAAAGAACGGGCACTTTTTTGTGTAAAAAATCAAAATTTGCCAAAAGACAATTTTAAGCTACTTCAACATACATGTCAAAAGATTTTCTTAAACCATCAGAGTTATGACTGTTTGAAGCGCGTGACCTTTTCAGGGTTACGTTCAAGTGCACCTAACATGAACTGTATCTCGACAAAGATGAGCCTAAACAAATTTTTATTTCATGGATTATTTATGTTATTTCAGTTAAGATAAGTTAACTTTTTTGACAAAATTTTTCGAAAATACGATCTTCTTTGAGTAGTTTGCTTAAAACCTTTGAAAAATCAGTGTTCTTTTTGCTTAAAAATCAACGTTTTCATGTTTTCAACTCTGTAACTCTATAACACCTGTAACTCTATAACTCAGCGGGTATTTAAGCTGTGACGTACTTCGGTTTTAGGCAAGAAAATGCCGAAGTGTCACTATGGCTCTCGAGGCGGCGGCGGTGCTTTACTCGGGCGCCAGTTTCTGTTTATAGTGCAGAAACACCACTACTCAGGCAGCTACAGTGAAGAAACGGATATTCCAGTGGGTCGTCCTTTCGGGTCGTAAAAGTAAGGTTATGGGTTAATAAAACCAACAGTGGGCGTCCTTTCGGGTCTGGATCTCGAGTACTGAAAGAAAAAACTTTAAGGTTAAGATTGCAAGTTACGCTCTTTAACTATACACTGTATACCGGAGGATCGCGTGTATACAGTAGAGACCAACAGCTAGCTCACCTTTAGCTGGAAGAGAATATAATGATTACCGGAACAAAGGGCAGACAGCAGCGGACTGAAAGAAATTTATGATTAATATCACACAGAGATACCTTGCAATAGCCAAAGCTTACTCTGGAGTTCTACTCCTTACTTACTTCTCCTTACTTAGGCACGTCTGGTCAGGAACAGCAGCGGAACGGGTACTGAATATAGTTCTGTCGGATTCGGAATATCAATACTCTGTAACATATAGTAGGGATGAACGCAAAATAAGCAGCGCAGTGAATAAATGCGTCCCGGCGAGGCTCTGACGTAGGGCAGGGTTTCAACTGCTAGAGCGCCGCATCGACACGTCTACATTCGCTGGCTGTTGCGGCCGGACTGATTTCGGCGCGGATACACTTTTCACTCATAGGTTTTGCCGGGGAGGGACAGATATCAGTGCGGTATATTATTTCTTTTTTTTTCCCCCCTTTTCTGGCCTTGCATACGCTGTGCTTTGGCCAACTGTTATTTGTTTGTGCTTATATTAATTACGGATTTATTGATTACTTAATAATAACAGGACAGTTTCTATTATAAAACAATAGCTATTAACATATCAAGGAATGTTATGACTATCATAACTGCCGCAGATGTCGGTTTGAAATCCGAGCTCGTAGAGCGAGGATTTTAAGACATCTAAGGCTGTTATGATTCATATAACATCCGTGATTTGTTCAATAGTTTATCGGTTTCAGAAAATAAAGACATTATTAATAGATATTACCTTTTCATATTCTCTTATTAATAACGCTTTCATTTCATTAGTTGGTCAAGTCTGTATGGGTTGATTTGTCGCCATGGTTACAGTTATATTTTGTTTGTTTTTATTTGTTACCTTTTTTCATATTACATAAATGTTTACATTTTTAATGTCACAACGGCTACATAAAAATGGACCTTGGATTGCCTGAAAATACATTTCAGTTGGATTTCAGTATTTAATTATTATTGTTTGGAGTTTTCTGTCTGTTCGTATTAATAAATAGCCCTATAGTTTCATTATTTATTATTTCATCCGTTGACAGTTATTGACAGATCTGTATTGTAATATTACCGTACAAGCAATAAATATAACTGTACAACTTTAGTTATGACTTATTTACCAGCCTACTTTTGCATATGTAAACAAAGGATTAATATCCTGAAACCGATAAAATAATTAACTGGTTACATGTGATAATAGGTGTGTTTGGTGACCCAGTCCAGAACGTCCCGAACTAAAAGTTACAACTTCCCACTGTATTTTTAAAATAAATATCACTTTGACAACAACTATCAAACGTAAAAATCCCGAGTGTACATGTTTCTACACCGAACAAAATAGTTTTTAAAGTTCTAGCAATTCGGGTTCAGTTCATATAATTCGCTAACTTTAGTCCAGGACGTTCTGAACTGGGTCACCAAACACAGCTAATAATAACAAAATGCGGGAAACAATAACTTAATTATATACGGGGTGTATCGAATAACAATAAATTGAACAGGAATTAGTAACGAAAACGTCACTTCGTTACAAAGCCAAAATAATGTTATAGGGAGGGTTTTTGGGGTAGAATTCGACGATCTACACGTTCCAATAGTCACTTGTTTTCTTCGAAGCCCCTGAGCTGGGGTGAAACTCACCCCCATCGAAAAGACATCCTTATTCCCCTTTAATATTTCATATTTGACCCATTTTGAATCAAAGTATCGACCTGTTTGGAAAAACAGTATATAAATACTTAATACTTACGATTTTTCCAATATTCCAAAGTGGGGTGACGAGGAGGAGGTATTTCTCGTTCAGTTTCATAAAAGAGGTGGATCAATGATAAGCTTTGAAATTTTTTATATTAGTAAAATAGCAGTCGCTTTGTTCTTGCTTGAAATTTTCGTTATGCAATCCCACAGAAATTGTATCGTATACGAAACAATGGACTGAATAAAAAAAAAAAGAGAAAGTATCGGGTCATTTGAAAGAACAAAGTTTACTTACAGTAACGAAACTAAGCAGAAATAAAAAACTTAAAATAAAAGATTAAATAGGCAGAGGTCTAGTAAATTTGACAACCATAAGGAATGGTTTAAAGTTTTGAAAAAATCCAAATTCTGAGAATGTAGTTAAATATAAAAAATACAACTGCAAACTTAATGATTTAATTAAAAATACCAAAGATTACTATCAAAATAAAATAAATGAAAATATAGACAATGCTACAAATCAGTGAAATTGCCTAGTAGATCTTACAAATAATAATAATAATCGTGAAAAAACATAGAAACTAACACGACAGATGGAAATGTATGTGCGATTAAAAATCATAATATATGACTAACACTACTTTTAATAACCCTTTTCGCTGAAATTAGCTTGCCAATGAAATAATACAAACAGGACAAACATTAAGAACAGAAAACACATTACAATACTATGCTAAACTCATTATATCGAACTCAGACAGATAGGAATGAAATAATCGAGACAATTCATAAACTAAAAAACAAAAATTCCCTGGGATCGATAATGTTAAAGTAGAAATTCTAAAGTAGCTCATATATGTAATGGCAAAACTCCTGATTCACATAATGAAATTGGCATTTGAAGAAGGCAACTACTACCCAGTGGCTTTTAAGATTGCTATAATTGAGCCAAATATATAAAAGTTGTTGTGAAATGAAAGAGGTCCAAAAGCATTTTTTCCATGAAGCTGCATTTTGTAGAAAAAATTTCCAACTTAGGCATAGGAAAAAGTACAACAAAGTTGTAAATTATAGTTGATTAATATACAGGGTGTTTCATTTGAATTTCCAGATATATTTTAAATTTTCTTTTATCATGTTTGGCATTCGCACATATTATATCAAAGATCAATTTCTGACGTAACATTTCAAAGATTGCTCAGCAATGATTGGCATAGTCTAATTTCAAATATTATGGGTAACGAATATTCAGATAAAAACACATCGAGCTATATATTTCGAAAACTGTCAATATTTTAGTAGTATTAGGTATATGTACAGGGTGATCGTATGAAAATTATTTTTAAACCCTTTTATTTTTCTTAAAAATATAGCTAGAAAAAAATAAAAAATAGATATCTGTAGCATATTATTTCATCAAGTTTTTGTATGATATGAGTCGGCATCTATCTTAATTAATATACAGGGAGCGCCACATAGTCACATTTTTTAAACAGAACACCCTGTTGTTAGATATTTGGATAGCCCTTTTCATCACCTTTTTAAATATATATAATTGTTATACATTGTTATACATATCCTCAAATAACTGAGTTATTCAAATAAATACACCTAAATGCAAGAAAGACAAGTTTACATTTTAAACAATTTTTTAATAAAAATAACAACATCCAAAATAAGTAGGTACAAATTATAACATGTTTTCAAAAATTCCACCATTATTTTCTAAACAAAGGTTTAATTTTTTTATGTACCTAATTTTGTCTAAAAAAATTTGTCTAAAAAAATAATTTAGTTGTTTCCCAAACTTTTAAGAATATTATTTATTTGAATAACGTTATAAGTTATTTGAAGGTAACAAAAAAATTTGAAAATTTTGGGATTTACTAAAATCAGTGTGATCAATCCTACAAAAATAATTACAATCATTTGGTTCTTAGGGTAATGGTAATACCGGAAGTTGGTACCAACTTGCTCATTTTAAATGAAACACCCTATATATTTTCGATTTTTCGAAATGAGTATAAAATTCGAGTGCAGAATATGTAAAATATCCGATACCTAATGGAGCAGTTTCGGAGATATTTGATATTTTATCAAAAATTTGACGGGTGCAACGGTTTGCAAGAACCGTTATAACTTTCTTCTTGTAGGAGATCATCGTTTGCTTTTTGGCATGTAAAAAATACACAAGATGATCTACGTTCTACAAAATAAGTTCCATAATAGTTATACCAAATGTTTGTCAAATTCAAACCTCAAAAATTTTTTAGTTCAAATAAAACACTCTGTATTTTTTTACATAAAGTTATGTAAAATTAAATTCTCCTTTTTCTAGTATAGGCATTGTAGGGATTAAAGTACAACTTTTTGAAATGATAGCGGTTTTCTTAAATGTTCAAAAATTTTTAATAAAAATTGCATCATTGCCATGATTAGAAACAATCATCAATGTCAGTCCATTCTCTTATGTCAAAAAATGCCAGCACGTTTAAATACACCCATTAGTCTTAGTGAAGTTTGATATCTATTTGTCGACCGATGTTCTCCTCATTTTAAAAATAAAGTGTTTAAAAAAGTCTGCTCTAAATTTTTACACAAATTTCAATCACCATTTTTTTTTTCATCGATTCTTGGCAGTGACACCTTAAAATAAAGTATGACTTGGATCCCACGAACCAATATTTACAATAATGGCTAACCTAAATTTCACCTATACCGCTTCTGTGTACCTAACACCAATCTACATATATTTATAAAGTCAAGAAATAGGTACCATTTCGAAATTTAAATTTTGCCGATAAATTCACATTTATATAAACCTGTTATTACGTACCTATACAACAGTTTATATGCTGTCTATAATGACTAGAATAAATTAATTTCCTAATAGTATTGTGATATTTGAGGTTTATAGATTTTTATCTGTTATCGCAGGTAATTATCTAACCTGCATCTTAATATCTGTGACACCACCTTAAGTGAAGAAAGTAAGAGGATTTTGCAAGTCATCTTAGCACTGCGGGTGGTACCATAAAGACAGTATCTGGGTGGCAGGTATAATAAGACCAGTGAATGAAGACCATTTAGAAATAGGTGGCGCTATTAGATGTCATTACTGAGGAATTTACCAGTGCCCAGTACCTCATCTCCCACAGATCATAGTTTGCTACCACCTTTGTTCTCTTCATTGACATGTTGAAAGGAATTTATTCCAACGTCAAACACCATGATGTGTTAATTTATGACAATGAATATTTTACGCCACATCATTTTGTTATTTTATTTATGTTATAAGTGACGTAACAAATGGATCTAATTGGGTATAATTGAAATTATTATTAAAATTCAATGACGAATTTAAATAATATACACCATTCACTAATTTGTAATTGGAAATTTATGAATAAGTTTTCGCTGGCACCTTAAAAAGTAGGTACTTATAAAAAGCGTGATTTTTTAACCATCGACAATACTATTTAAAAGTTTCCCCTATCTATTGTCTATAATAAAATAAATGATACAAAAACAATGTTACAAATTTGCGGAATTGGTGAGGAGAATTTACAAACAACAATAATCGTGAAAAAAAAAATATAAATAATAGAAATTAAAACGGTAGATCGAAATGTATGCACGAATAAAAATTATAATGTGGCTGACATTATTAATAATTATTTCACTAAAATTGTGGGAATTACTTTTAAAACTGGTACGCTATCGCCAGAAAACGATGAATATTTACCTTTGAACCAATTTATAATCAAGCTATTCATTCGGCTAACGCACGCAGAAGATTTAGCAATTTTTAGATCGCATAACAGTTAATAGCTTAAGGAATGTAATAACTATGGCTCGTGTGCTGTGTAGTGTATTCCATAAGAGAGCTCAGGGAGGATTTGTAGAATTGGCAAGGGCGTTAGCGAGCCACTTGACCCGCTCTCCTGATGGTTACTTAGCAACAATTAATCACATTCTATCGTTAGCATCAGCTTACAGGATATTAAACGGTATACCCTTCATAAAAGTATGGCATTATTTTATGGAATCCTTGGTTTTTAATACCCATGTACCCTGTACGTAAAATATGTGTGGCAGTTGAGAATTATCATATGCATGAAAATAGAAATGGACAGAATAGTACACATTTGTACAAAATTGTCATCCCCAGTGAAAATGGTTTTTGAATGCGTATTTCTTATTTAGAATGTACAGGGTGTCCCACGTATCGTGCTCACCATGTGTGTCTTGGAAATACAAGGTTGGTTAAATGACAGTAATGACACCAAATGTAGGGCTTATCAAGGCTTACTATTATGTGCAAAAATATTTTAGTAAAATCAACTCGTTTTTGTTTCATGGACAAAAAACTAATTTTTGTCATTTTCATGTTTCTCTTTATTTATGAAAATATTTTAATGCTGTATTTTCATTTTTAGAACACTTTTTGATGCAGATTTGGAAAAAATTATAATATTTATATAATAATAATAATAATAATAATAATAAATCGACTTTATTACAAGAAAAATACAAGAAAAATAAAATTTCTATCCATAAAAAATTGTTTCAATTAACAAGAAAAAATTTGCAGAGAAGCAATGATACCACACTGCGGCGAAGTCTAGCTAAAAGCTACTCATACTCAACCACAATGAGACACATTAACAACTCCAAGTTATGAAAATAACAATAGTAACATTACGCTATAGAGTAACATGATGACGAAGATATAATAATAAACAAAAATATAAACAAAGATTTAATATAGGTAGGAATATATAATTAAAAAAGAAAAAAAACTTAAATTTGTTCAATAGCCGGGCACACAAACACGGGTAACGAGCAAGTAAAACCAAAATAGTTGCACTATTGCTTGCTTAAAATAAACATATTTTGATTTTGTATTTAAACTTGTTAATATTAAAAGCTTTAAACTGATCAGGAATTAAATTATATGTAGTAATAGCATTGAAGATAAAACTTCTCCGAAACATTGCAGTCTGATGAAATGGCATAGTAAATTTATTTTTAAATCTAATATTTCTTCTATTGATAGTGGAACGTTTGATAAATTTACTTCTTAAAAACGAGGATGACTCGGGGTTAGTTACAATTTTATGAACAAAAGTGCTTAGATGATGAACTCTACGGTTATTCATATTAAGCCATTTACATTCCTTAATTTTATGGGAAATGCGATCATATTTCCTTAAGCCATATATGATGCGACAACATGAATTTTGAACTTTTTGAATGCGTCTTTTATCATATTCATCAATGCAAAAACCAAAAACAACATCATAATTAAAGTGAGACAGAACAAGCGACTCACATAACATTCTTCTTAAATTAAAATTTAAAATGTGACGGCTCGCATAAATTAATTTTAGGGAAGAAAATGACTTTTGCATAAGATTTTTTATATGGCCCTTAAATCTCATATCAGAGTCAAATGCTACACCAAGACTTTTTGCGTTGCTAACAATCGGCAGCGTTGTGCCATCTATATTAATGTTTAATATATTTTTTATAGCATTAACTTTATTTTTAGCACCAAACAACATCAAATTAGATTTACTAGAATTTAAGTTTAAATTATGTTCGATTGACAAGGTCCTAATTTTATCGAGCTCAAGGTTGATGAGATCACCAGCAGTTGCAGTATTTTCAATAGCAAAATGTGAATATAGTACTGTGTCATCTGCATAAGCTTGAACTTTACAGTTAGAGATCGAGCATAAAATGTCAGCTGTATAGATTATAAATAACAAAGGACCCAAAATTGATCCTTGAGGGACACCTGAAAGAATATTTAAATTTGTCGAGAATGTGTTATTAACTGAAATTTTTTGTGAACGCCCATCTAGGTAAGATGAAATAATCGCAACTGAGGATTGATCAAAGCCATAAAATTTTAATTTAGCACATATAAGTTTATGATGGCCTTTGAGAAATCAAGTAGCACAAGTACACTAACCAAACCCTTATCAAATGCTTCCAATAAATCATTAGTAACTACAGCTAGCGCAGTTGTTGTACTATACCCTTTTCTAAAGCCACATTGTGAATCAGGCAATAATTTATTCAGTATAAAATAATTATAAACTTGATCATATAATATCCTCTCAAATATTTTAGATATAGCAGGCAAAACACTAATTACTCTTAAATCCGATAATGCAGATGGGTCATTTTTCTTCGGCAATGGTTTGCCTACTGCAACTTTCCACATATGAGAAAAATATTTTTTTCAATACAACAATTTATAATATGAGTAATAAACTTATCAATAAAAGGACTGCAATATTTTAACATAGAAGAGGAAATACCATCAATGCCAATCGCATCAGTTTTAATGTTATGCAAAATTGTATTCACTTCTTTTACTGAAGTAAGTGAAAATGATATATTTAAATTTAATAAATTATCATTGTAATATTCAATTTTATTATCACAGTTATTATTAACACTTTGTACAAAGGATGCAAAATAATTATTAATTACATTAGGATCTGCCAATTCTTCAGGAATATTAACTTCTTTATTGGAGCAAACATTAAGAGCTTTAAGAGCACCCCATGTATTTTTCGAGTTATTTTTTAAACAAACTGACTTTAAGAAACCTTTCTTTTCACTCCTTACCATTGACAAAGTATAATTGCGCAGCTCCTTATATCTAGACCAATCATTATTACTATGAGTACGCTTATATTTTTGTAAAGCCCTATCTCTCTCCTTCATAATCAATTTTAAATTTGGAGTAAGCCATGGCGCTCTAGGTTTAGTAACCCTCACCTGTTTAACAGGCGCATGAATATCAAACAAATAACTTATGAAATCATTAAATAACTTAATTTTAATATCAATATCATTTTCAGAAATTATATTAAACCAAGGTAAGTTATGAAGGTCTGTTAAAAATAAATTTAAATCAAAGTTATTAAAATTACGATACACTACATTTTTTGGTTTCATCTTAAAATTCTTAGTTTTTATATCACAAAAAACCATTTTGTGATCTGAAATGCCATCCATAGAAATAGTACCAAACTTATTAACAATAGAATTATTTGAAACAAATATAGGATCAAGTAATGTACTGGAGGTACCAGTTATTCTTGTAGGCTCGTTAATTAGTTGAGTAAAGTTAAAAGATTGAAAGCAAGAGAGTAGAGTAGTAATGGCGGAGCTGGGTCTCCCCCCACCCTTTTTTTTTGTGGTGGGGGGTAACTAGGGTAATTCGAGTAATGTAGGTAATTAGACTGATGTAATTGCAATAGAGGTAATTAGAGTATTGCAGGTAATTAGCCTGATGTAGTTGCAATAGAGGTAAGTAGAGTAATGTGCAGTAATTAGACTGATGTAATTGCAATAGAGGTAATTGGAGTGGTGCAATGCAATTGTAGTTGTAATTAGTGTATGTACTGATATGTGTATGAGTATTTCAAGTAGAGGTGGTGGGGCAGCTTCACTCCGTGTATATAAATGAGGATGAGGAGCACACAGCCATTTGTGGTGCTAGTCTCCCAGAGTAAAGACATAAAATGTATATTTGTACTTCTTGTGGTGTAAGTTTTACACGTGGTGACAATTTGCGAAGACATCAGAGGCAATCTTGTAAGAAGATACATGATAGTGGTCCGCAAGCAAAATATCCTAAACTGGAATGTAATCCTTCAACATCTACAAATATGGAAACTTGTAATTGCTGTAATGTGACTCTAAGCACAACCCAAATGAATTCCCATAGAAGGACATTGCAGCATAGGACAAATTCATGTGTTCCGTTTATAGAAGGTGTAGAAATTGTGCAGAGCGCTTTCAAATACAGGATTGTAACCTATCGAGTATATAGCGAAAATAATCACCAAGACTATGTAATGTTCTTCAATGAAATTAGATCAAAAATATTAAATCTCTTCGAGGAAGTGTTACGTATTCATAATACAGTAAAAGTAAATATGGAAACGTTTGCTACGTACGTATTACAGACACAGGAACTATCTGAAATGAAATCATTTAACACTTCCAACAAAATCTTGGATCAAGCTATGGATTTGAACAATACTTTGGACACCTTTGTGGATGCTATGATTACACAAACTACGGAGTTCCTGGAACGTGATTCAGGTATTTAAACATACATTAAGGTGGAAAGAAAATGACTAATTATAATTTAATTTTAGGATGGGCCCTCGAACGAATTGCTTTTGTTGAAATCAATGTGAATAAATATAGTCCTCTGGGTGGTTCATCATATGTCAAGTTGCCAAAATCCATAGAAAACAAGAAGGCAGTGGTAAATGTAAAAAACCAGGATCAGTATTGTTTTGCTTGGGCTGTAACTTCAGCGTTGTATCCTGCAAATGGCTGCACATCTGAGACCTCATCATATCCACATTTTTCAAGAGTTTTAAATTTATCAGGTATGAATTTTCCAGTAAAATTGCGGGATATTTCAAAATTTGAGGAGATGAATAATATTTCAATTAACGTGTACGGGTTAGAAGAAAAATTTGAGAATAATAGAATAAAGTATGAAGTTGTTGGGCCTTTACGTTATTCTGAAAAAAAACTATTTATGCATGTAAATTTGTTACTACTTTCCGGTGAATGTGGTGTAAATCATCACTGTAAGAAAGATTGCGCTAATAATCACTATTGTTGGATAAAAAACTTGTCTAAGCTAGTTTCCGCTCAAATTTCAGCTCATGATCATAAAAAGTACTTTTGTGATGGTTGCTTACTATATTTTAATAATGAGCGTCAGTTATTCCAGCATCAGAGAAATGACTGTAATCATGTTTATACAACAACACCATCGACACAATTTCGGATTGATAAATATGGTAAACAAGTACCTGAAAATATATTAAAATTTGAAAACTTTGAAAGACAAATGCAAGTACCATTTGTAGTGTATGCAGACTTTGAATCAATTCTGAAACCTATTCATACTTGTGAACCGAACCCCGAACGTTCTTATACAAATAAAACTTTTATACACGAACCTTACTCCTTCGCATATTTCATAAAATGTTCTTTTGACAATTCTTTATCAAAATTTGAACTCTATCGAGGATCTGATGTAGCCAAAGTTTTTGTATCGCGTATTGAAGCCGATGTAAGGGAAATCTATAACAGATATATGAAAGATATAGTCCCAATGGCTAAACTCACAGCACAAGAAAGACAAGACTTCCTGAATGCGACCGTATGCGGTATATGTGAGAAACCATTTAAAGTAGAGGATGTAAAAGTTAGAGATCATTGTCATATAACTGGTAAAGTAAGATTTGGTGCCGCACACTCTGTATGTAACTTAAATTACAAATTACCAAATTTTGTACCTATCATATTTCACAATATGAGTGGCTACGACAGTCACCTATTTATAAAACAGCTCTGTGCACATAAGGACAGAGTTGATGTTATAGCACAAAATAAAGAAAAATATATATCTTTCACGAAACACCTTTATATGCATGATTACGTCAATAAGAAAGGGGAGAAAAAACGGAAATTTATACAACTACGATTCATCGATAGTTTTAAGTTCTTATCAACATCGTTGCAAAATTTAGGGGGCAACTTAACTGATAACCAATTGTTTGTTACGGGAAGTTTCTATACAGATAAGGAAAAATTTAATTTAATGAGGCAAAAGGGTGTATTTCCATATAGTTTTATGGATAGTTTAGAGAAACTAAATAATGTAGAGTTACCCTCGAAAGATGAATTTTACGATAACCTAAATGAAGAACATATAACAGATAAAGATTATCAGAGGGCTAACGATGTGTGGAACTTGTTTGATTGTCAGAATTTGGGCGATTACTCAGATCTTTATTTAAAATCAGACGTACTCCTTTTGTGTGACGTATTTGAAAATTTTCGTAAAATTTGTTTGGAAAAATATAAACTTGATCCTGCTCAGTATTACACTTGTCCGGGTCTCTCGTGGGACGCTATGTTAAAACTAACCAAAGTGGAGTTGGAATTATTAACGGACATTGATATGATCCATTTTTTTAAAAAGGGAATACGTGGTGGAGTAAGCCAGTGTACGGAAAGGAAACATATTGCGAATAACAAATTTCTCCCTAACTACGACCCCAAAGAACCTTCTTCATTCATCACATATCTAGATGCCACGAACCTATATGGGCATAGTATGTCGCAACAATTGCCGACAGGTGGATTCGTGTGGCTGTCCGAAGAAGAAATCATGAATTTAGATATTACGAGCATTTCAGATGAAAGCACCCATGGGTATGTTCTCGAAGTAGACATACATTATCCACAAGATTTACACGACTTACACTCAGACCTACCCTTTTTAGTAGAAAATATTATTCCACCAAAATCAAAATCGAAATTGACAAAACTGATACCAAATTTAAACGATAAGAGGAGATATATTGTGCATTATATAAATTTGAAACAAGCGCTAGATAACGGGTTAATGGTTATAAAAACACATAGAATACTTAAATTCAAACAATCACCTTGGCTTAAAAAATATATTGACCTAAACACCGATATGAGAAATAAGGCTAAGAATAAATTTGAAAAAGATCAGTATAAATTATTAAATAACGCAGTATTCGGTAAGACAATGGAAAATGTTGATAATAGAATGGATATAAAATTAGTTACCCACTGGGAGAGCGTTAGGCGGAGTATGGGTGCAAATGCATTAATAACACGCCCTAACTTTAAATCATGCTCAATATTTACTGATGATTTTGTAGCCATCCATATGGGTAAACTAAAGGTAGTCTACAACAAACCAATTTACGTTGGTTTTTGTATCTTGGAGTTGTCTAAGACAGTATTATACAACTTTTTCTACGACGTTATCAAAAAACATTTCGGCGATAATGCTTCTTTGCTGTATACAGATACGGATTCGTTGATTATAAAAACATTTACAGATAACTTTTATAATTTCATAATACAGAATCCAGACAAATTCGATACATCTAACTACGAAGAAATAAATAAATTTAATATTCATAAGGGCTTGTCGGTGTTAGGTAAAATGAAAGACGAGTTCCCCTCTGATCCCATTATTAGTTTTTATGGTACGGGTGCGAAAGCTTATTATATACAATCGGTGGATAATGAACTCAAAAAAGCTAAAGGTGTGAAGAAATCTGTTATTAGAAAGCAGCTGTCAATAGATGACTATAAGAAAATCGTTGAGCGGGGAGGTTTAATATTTAGAAAAATGAATACGTTTCGGAGTTGCTTGCATGACATTTACACAGAAATAAAGAACAAAGTGGCCTTGTCCCAACACGATGACAAACGTTTTGTTATTCCTAATACTACTAAAACATTACCGTGGGGGCACCGTGACATATCATTTTTTCAGAGCGAACAAGAACAAAATATAGAACGACTGATAGTTGCCATAAATAATATGGAGAAAAAAAATGAAAACTTGGACGCTTTACTTGCAGCAATAGCTGATTTAAGCCAATAATTAATTTAAAATTTTTATTTCATCTTCTAACGTAAAGGTCGAAAATTCGAATACATGAACTACTAAACTGGAAAATTCAAACTACAAAATTTCACCAATATTTAATTGTAACATTATAATACAAAATTATTGTGATAATTTTAAGTACTTTCAAATAATAGAATAAAAATATCTAAATAAAAATCACAGTGTTGTTATTAGTAAACCTTTCTCCCAAAATAAGTTAAATATCGATTAGGTTAAATCGTAAATTATAAATAATGTAGGTAGTGACTTGAAGAGGTGTGTGTAATGATACAGTTTTACAATGTAAGAGTAGGTGACGTTGCTAAAACTAAAATGTCGTTTTATGCTGCAGTCAGGAATGTGATGTCATTTCAAATAGAAAGTTGTTGCGTCAGTTATTCGATGTGCGCATGACATTTAGAAAAGTTTGACGTCACTTTGTAGCGGGATTCTGTTGAGACAAAGAAAATCAACAGTGGGGTGAAAGCTTGGCTTGCATAAATCACGTGATGTCGTCCAACCAATGAGAGACGAGAGTGGTCACCCACTCCCTACCGTTGGAGGGGGAAGTTAGCTTGGCTTGGGTTTGAGGACGCTTACAAGATTCTTTCCGTCTTCGCCTGTGCTAGTGTGTGCAAGTGTGCTCTCGTGAATTTCATTGCTCAGTTTTTGTGAACAAAATGGTAAGAACCGTTAAAAATGTATCATCTGCTGGTGGGCGTAAAAGGCGCTCGTCGACACCGCCACCAACTTTACCGCCCTTGACTTTAATGACGTATTTGGCTACGTTTAAACCATCACCTGACGCATCTACGGCGTCAGGTTCCGCCATTAATGGCGGTGCTGTGAAGTCAGCAATAAAAAATCCATCCTCTGGCAGGGTTAATGTTTTAAACAACATTATTGTTAAAGATGGTATTGCTGCTGACGTTGGGGGCGCTTCGTGTTCTAACGAAGGCGGTAGTCAGCTAGCGTATCATGGGCACCATCAGCAGATGCATGGCAATATACATCCTGGCGCAGATTTACCTGTTTTGCACCTTGAAGATGGTGACCTCGGCAATACCGTCAATGTCACCGTATCCAGGAGTAATGCAGGTAAAGCCGTTCATACCCCGAAATTACATGGTTTGGCTTTAAACAAAAAATTTAAAGTCACACCATCTACTTCAGGGTGTCAGGATGTACGCGCATCTCATCCGCGCAAATCATCTATGTCTCTGGTGGCACATGACTCCGATGACGACTTTTTGCCTAGTAATGTAAACAACAATAAAAACACAAAGTCGTCGTCGGCGCCATCAAAAGGTAAAGGTAGACGTACAGAAACACAATCCATAGACTGTGACGCGACTTTATGGGACGAGATAATGGATTTCGCGCAGACAGTTGTACCTGCCCCTCTAAGTCCGCTACCTGCTTCACCAAAAAAAAATAAGGTTTCGGCAGGTAAAGGGCAGGTAAAACCGTCTGCGTCGTTTGTGGCTGTACCTCTACCTGGCAATAGCGCATTAGAACAGCCAAGCTGTTCTAATGCGGTGTTGCCACCACCACGCAATGACGCATTAGAACAACCGGGTTGCTCTAATGCGGTGTTGCCACCGCCGCCAGAGGTAGCTCCGATTGTTAATGAGAATCCGCTCCCAGCACAAGCGGACTCTGATTCTGAATCGGAGGTGTTCTCGCAAGTTGACACCAAAACATCTGTTAAACAATTTTTTAAAATATACGGTCAACTTAAGAGAACACATGATTTAAATTTGAGGCTTTGTCGGGATCATCCGAAAATCTTGCGTCGTGCTGCTGATATGCGGGAAAGAGCCGCAAAATTAGAGGCCGACGTAAAGAGACAAAGGGAGGCTCTCGACAAAACTGCAAAGCAGATGAGGTTTATTTCGGATCAAATGGGTGGCTGAGCACTTGCGCACACGCGGCGGAAAGTTATTTTAAGTTAGATTTTAAGTTAGTTAAGAATATTGTTAGTTAGATAAGATTATTGTTAATTAGGTTTAAAATATAGTATTAATAAAAAAACATTAAAAAAATAAATGCAAAAAAAAAATTTAAAATGTTGGCAAAAAAAATAAATGACAAAAATAATTAAAAAAATAAATGCCCCAAAAAAAATAAAAATTTGTCAAAAAAAATAAATGACAAAAATAATTAAAAGAGCATACAAATAAAGGCAAATTAATTAAGTTAGATTTTTAAGTTATTTAAGAATATTGTTAGTCAGATAAGATTGTTAATTAGGTTTAAAATATATTATTAATAAAAAAATATTAAAAAAAATTAAAAAGTTTGTCAAAAAAATAAATGACAAATAATTACAAAAAAATGATACAAATAAAAGACAAAAAATGATAAAAAATAAATTACTGTGTATTATTATGTAAGAATATATTGTTAAAAATAAATATAAAAAAGTTTAAAACAAATTTTAAAAAGTGAATAAAAAATGAAAAAAAATTAATTAGTTAATAAAATAAATACACCACATGTAATTAATTAATTGTGCATATTATGAGTACATGTTTGACATGAATAAACACATAATGTAAAGGTTAATTAATTTAAATAAATAAAGAGTTTAATAGGTTAATAACAACATAAAAAAAAAAAAAAAAAAAAAAAAAAAAAAAAATTAAAAAAATCGAATTTTAAACACATGAAAATCAAAATTAATGGTTAATTAGGAAAGGTCAAAGGTCAAATTTAAAAAAAAAACCGGAGAACCACCACCTCCTTTCTCCGGGGGGCGTCCGAGGATTCGATCCTGTGGTCTTCTGAGTGACCTCAAGATCGACGCGTATTTGCCCGCTCGGCTACTCGAACGCCCCACAAGAGTTAGGTCTATTTCCTAATTTCAACAAAAAACTACCTGCTCATCGATCCGTATTTACCAGGCAGGGTCGCATGGCCTTAGGCTATAAAATCAACCCAAGCTATCGGCTTTATACATTTACAACTGTATTATTTTGAATCAGTTTATATCTTGAGATATTTTAATTTAATTTAAATAATAATAAATAAAAGATAACCATTTTTTTTTCAAAATACTTTTTAATAAAATCATTCATATGTTCATTTGTTTTAATATTTATATGATTTACTAATTTTCACAACTTGTAATATACAGGGTGGCACAAATATTTTTATTAATTAAAAAATATATACAATTAAACTTAAAAATAAAATGAAATATAAATTTACATTAATAAATACTACTTATAACGAATCAAATTTAGTAAAACACGTTGTATCGTTCACGCAATTGTTTTATTTACATTATTACATGTATGACATACTTCAATTCGATGCAATTGCACCAAGTTTGTGCTGCAACATTTACATTTCGTTATCATTGCACCATCCAACGTCGTCGTTTTGTGAATATTTACATGCTGGTGACGTCCGGACACTATCCGTGTATAGGATATATAACATAGCCCACACAGGAAGTGTTTGGTTGCATCCGGCCTGGTTCTGATTATGACAAAAGACGCTGACGTGCAATATAGTCTCCGCCGATCATCATAATTGTTTAATATTTTTCCGGAGAAGGCTAACTCTCCCGCTTCGTCTTCCACATCATCCCCAAGACCTTCATCTACACTGACGGGAACCAGGTTGCCATCTTGATTCAAGTCCTGAAGCTCTTGATTTACACCATCTCGGTGTAACACCATTGCACCCATATCATTTTCTGCCAGTTCAGTGAGGAATCGTCTATAAGCCATCTTTAAATGTTGGAACTCAACTGATTTGATGTTAAACCTCCTCCGTTTTATATTCTATAATTCGTGACGGTGACGCCCTTCCTATTGCGTCAAGTTTACTATTAGCTATTTAAACCAAGAGTGACCACAAGAGGAACGCATTCAAACTTCTTACGTAACACAATCGTGTCTTAAAACAGAAGTGCATACAATGGTCCTACCAAGAGAGTGGAAATTAAAACCAATAATAGCAGTACAACCGTATAGTTACAATAATTCAAGAATTTGCCATAATTGCTATACTGCATGGAGGAAGCAAATTATCAACCCATGCACTGGACTGTGCAAAAAGTGTGTAATTCAGAACCCAGTGCAGAAAAAAGAATTTCGAGACAATTGTCCAAATGAAACACAATGTCGCAATTGTCTTACCATACTCAAAAGAACGAATTTTGGTATATATCGAGACGTATGTGAAGCTTGCAAAGCAGACCAACCACAATTAAGACAACGATGCGTGTACTGTAGTAAGTACGAGGACAATTGTTGGAACAACATTTGCATAAAATGTATGTCAGGGGCACTCATCTTGTGTGATCGCATTGGTGTGTTTTATAGTAGTTGGACTCACCATAATAGGGACTGTTGGTGTCTTAATTATAAATAAATTATATTATTTGTATATATGTATGTGTGTATGTAATATATATTATAACCATAAACTGTAAATATATTTTTAGTATTGTAATAACATATTATTTTGTAGGAAACTTTTAAAATTATACAAAAAAAAAAAATGATTATTTATAATTTTTTTACAATTTAAAATGAAGGAAATAAATTAAATAAATATTTAAGAGTTTATTAAGTAAATAAATGTATTAAATGACTTACAATTAATTTATTTACTAAAACTATTTATTAAATTATTTACAATGTTTAATTTATATGGATGCCTAATCTGTTCCCTCGCAGACATTATCGCACTCTATCAAGAGCTGATAATCTGACCAGTGGCTCTGGTCAGGTGATGGCTGGCCGTCTGGATCGTAGAACACCGTTTCCATAGACCATGCTGATGGTGATGTTGCCCTATCAGTGCTGCTGTCCGGGGGGTTATCTTGGTCTCCCTGGTCCTCGCCTAGATTCTCACCTATCCAATAAGATGAAGGTGATATTGGTCTGTCGTCAATGCTATCTGGGGTAGCTTGGTCATCCTGGTCCTCTTCGTCTTCCTGGTCCTCTTCGTCTATCGAATACGATGGAGGTGACCGTTCCCACCAATCACTGCTGTCTGGGTCGTATTCACTAGGCATTGACCAGGTCGATGACGTTGATTTTGAGTCGGTGCTGGAGGAGACGCAATTTACTTGAGAAGTGTCCATGATGTTAATAATTTTAAATCTGACAAACAAGAGCGTTGCTGTGTGTTATATAAAGCAAACTAATCTCCACCCCCAGCAGTGGCGCCTCCTACAAACATTACTTTACAGGCACCTCTATTATTGATGATGGAGAGGGGGTAAACATTTAATGTATAGTGTTTTACTGAATCAATGAATAAGTCAGGTTGGCCGAGTGGTTAAGGTGTCAAACTTCACTAATTAAAATTCATAATAACACGTATCCTATGATTGGATATGAATACCCCCTCTATTATTTTAGAGTGACTCCCTCCCCACACTACTATATATATGGGAGTAATATTAAACCAAACTTAGTTGCATTTACTATTTCTATCTATATACCACGTATCGAAATGGCAAATCCATCTATTATATCTATTCTAAGACGGTTGGCGCAAGAAGATTCCAATAATTGGATGCTGTTTAATCATGAGGCTGCGGAGATGGGGGTACCTGCTGAGGCTGTGGAGATTGGAGCACCTGCTGATGTTGATGCCAATGGTGCCAACATCGATATCCAGGAAGTCATCGAAGGCGGCGAAAATGGTATAGTGGACGATGGAGTCGACGAAATGGTGGACGATGGTATAGAAGTCGATGTTGCGGACCTCATCGAGGAAGACCAGCACGAGATGGCTTTCCAGATAAAAGATATGGTGGCTGGTACAATGGACAAGGTGTGTGCTACAGCGGCCTTCGTTGTGGTATGCAGCATTGACCAGGGAAAATACTTTATGTGCACTAGGTGCTACGTATCGTATTCTCGCATGGTCGTAGAGGGGGCTGTTCACCAACACGCAAGTCTGCACAACACGGTTGAGTGGTGGGACGTACCTACCATAAAGTGCAAAGCTTGTGGCGATGACACAGTGACAGTCGGTGCCATCGAAGGTTGTTTTGTGTGCAATAATACTGGAAAAAGAACAGTACCCATATAATAATATTAGATTTTCTAGTTTGTACTTTTTATATTATTTTTTATGTTTGTTTAATTTTTAATTATATTTAATTAATTTTATGTTTTATGTTATATGTATATTTGTATCATTCTTATAATATAGATTGTAGGAAAATAAAAAGGAATTAAAACATTTATGTGTATGTTTATTATCTTTCAAGTGTTAAAAAAAAAAAAAAAAAAAAATGATTATTTTTAATTTTTTTACAATTTAAAATGAAGGAAATAAATTAAATAAATATTAATAAAGTATATTCATTTTATTATTCATTTGTGACACATATTAAAATATTTCAATCGACATAACTATATAATGATACATTAATATATTTTTCTAATTAATGACAATTTTAAACAATAGAAGCTATATCAACCCACGAATTGTGTTCTACAGATAGCCCCAACCACTTTACCAGCACTTTATTTCCTTTCTTCTTTAATACATTTTCAACTAGATACACATCGGGGTATTTTGCTTTTAGTAGCTCCATTTCATAAAAACATCCCTTGATTGGGTGTCCAAACAAGTCTTCTATCAGGTAAGTTGTGGGATTTGTTATGTTTATTTTGGTAATTTTAAAAAGTTCTGTTGAAAAGTTCGGTGTAAACCCTTTATCAAATACACCTTTATACTTGCTAATACGAACTATATCACCGAGATGAAATTTCGGTTTCAGAGCAATCTTAATATAATTATATACGTTTAAATGTGTAGTTGGTTTGACATCAATGGGCTTTCTGCCAGTTGTACGATGGACTTTGTCATTGTAACTTTTTGTAACGTTTGGTAGGATATCGAGCCATTTATATTTACCCATAGCTGAGAATTCTTTATACAACCAATTTTTTAATGTGCGGATTACTCGCTCAACAATTGCTGCTTTTTTTGTGCTATACGTAGAATAATGATTAATTTCGTGCCGCTTCATTAATGCGGAGAACTTTCTGTTATAGAATTCAGTACCATTATCGGTCTGTAAATTTCTCGGTGAATAATTTGCTTCTTGAATAATAGTCTGCATAGCCTTGGTAACTTCTACAGCTGCTTTATTTTTAATAGGTTTGGTCCATACGTACTTGGAATAGCAGTCAATCACTACAAGAATATAACGATACCCTCTATTTTTATCAGCGTATGGCTGCATTTCAGCTAGGTCTGCTTGCCACAAATCACCAAACCCCTTAATTATGGTTCGCCTTCTACGAAAATTTCGTCGAGCATTTCTATGTAACTCGTTAACAACTTGTAATTTTTCGCTGCTAACCTCCATTATAAAATTGTCTTCAGCTATATATCAACTTCAGGCATTAGTTCTGGTGGAAATGCTAGGCCTCCGGATTGCACCTTCTTTGGTTGGAGTTCGGTGGCAATATGCTCTAATTTAGAGATTCTAGTGATTAAAGTATTGCGATTGTTTATGGCCGAACGTTTAACTTCAGAAATTGCTTTATCAACATATTTCCTCATTTCTATTTTCATTTTCTGCATCATCTCATTATTTTGTTTATTGAAAATAGCGCGATTTTCTTCTCCACTTCTTATAAGTCCCACATCAACATATTTTTTCATTTCCCCAATAATTACATCGGTTGTATCAAAAATAGCTTTGGCAGCATTTTCATCATTTGTTTGTAGACGCTTGTTAACGTAATTACATGTTGCACCATCTTGATCATCGACAGGTTCCCCTAAATTTTTTAAACGCTTATTTTCAATATCATAGTGATTATCTCTGGTAAGTTTAAAACCCACGCCAGGTAATCCACGATGGGCTATTAACTTACTCGCACTAATTCTTTTGCTGCGTCCAAATTTGTCGATAGTGTTTACAGTAGACATTTCTGACTGCATCTGATCCAGTTTATAAAATTTCAGACTATATAATACTTATTAAGTATAATGATACTATGTTTTATTTCATCTTTAATACACTATTTTTTCTTCCCTAAGTTCTGATATTATTTCTATTATTTCATTGTCGTGGTTGTTATTTCCCGCTATTTTCGAACTCCATAGTAGACGTAGACGATCCACGAGTTCGCTGGGTTTATTCCAAAAAATATATTCTTTATCTTTATTTCTGTACAATTTGTGGGTAGGTACACGTTTTAAGCCGTGACCACTTGTTGACGATCGTGTCGCAATTGTAGAAGATGTTAATGGTTTGATAATTTTGTGAAATTTTCCACGCTTAGTAGTGTTATAGCCATTCGCTACATCGAATTTTTTGTAAGGTGCCTTTGTTTTTCTTAGTATTTCTCCATATATCTTACTCCATTCATCATCGAGAACACCCTCTCTATTATCATCTAAAATTGTTGGGCGTTTTAGAAATATTAGATCGTACAATTTAGGACTACCTAGATACACGCCAAGTTTCTTATTGCCATACCATAGCGTAATATTTCCATGGGAAAAACGTATTTCGGCATTGCCCATCAGCAGTTTGCCTGTCTTGGGATCTACACGCACTCCATATAAACTATCATACTTGGAATCACCAGATTTTAAATTTTGTATATGTCTTTTTACAACCTCATGTCTTTTTTCTAGTTTACTAGCTGGAGAAGTTTCGGATACAGGGGTTGTTCTTATTGACGATGGTGGTGTTTCCATAATGGGGATATAATGTGGAACATCATCACCACCTACATACTTATCGGATCCTTCTTCAGAAGCACTCTCCCATGATACAGCCCTCTGGGTGGACACCCTTGATGATGATGGTTTTGAATGTAATTGTTGGATATGAGATTTGTTCTCTGCTGCTGAAGATATAACATTTAAAGGTTCAGTTATCGGTTGGTAGATCTTTTCAAGTGTTACGTGCATCTCCATATCTTTGTTCTTGATATAGTTAAACTTCTTCCGCACAGCATCTGTTGCCTCAATCAGCTGTCGCTTGAGTGTTATTTCGCTACTGGGATGTGCAAGATTGTTATATTTTTTATTATCTTTGGTAACCTTCATCTTAGCGCATACGTAAACGAAGTAATCCTAACGACGTATGTAATTCAAGTGAAGTTTTTAATAAAATGCATTATGGATATATGAAGCTATCAAACCCTTTTCTATATCGCCCACCTTGTACTTCTCTATCCTTATCAATCACTAGAAATCCATATTTGTCATTCCAGCACTTTGCACACATATTTTGAAATACTGTAAACGTTACATCAGGTGACACATGATCGGAAAAGATGTGATGCAGATTCATGTCGTCCTGTTTAAAGACAACAATTAAATTACTATTGTCTCTTATTAGCTGCTTCGGGATTCGAGAGTATGTCTGGCCAAGATAAAAACAATCCACATTTCTATGTCGGCCCATACTGAAATATCCCCTTATAACATCTTGTTTCTCACATATTACATCGTCAAATATAAACACAGACTCTGGCTTTGCCTCGGATGGTTCCACTATTTGCGTACCATTACTAAATGTATAAAATCCTAACCCCTCAATCGGCGCTAATACATTACGTAGATACTCATACTTGGGTTGATTTATAGACTTTGAGTATAGGTAAATATTTAAAAAACGTAAACCTAAACGATGCGTGATCAAAGATATTAAGACATTTGTTTTCCCACAATTCGAGGGTCCTATTATGAGGGCACGTACAGTTGAAGGTAGTAGTGGTCCATGGCGATTATCAGCACTTAACCCACGCCCAACTTTTTCATCCAAATTATCTATAGAAAGCGTTTGTTTCTGTTTCACAATGTGCATTGTACCGCGGCTAAATGTTATATAAGTAGATGTGTGATTTACAACTCTTATTTAAATGGTTTCTACGATACGATACACACGTGAAAAACGTACGAAGCGCGGTGGAGGATTAGTTAATTCCCTGATTAATAAGCTCCCCTTTGAATTGCATTTGCCAGGTTATCAATTTTGTGGTCCAGGCACAGATTTAAATAAAAGGTTAGCACGAGGTGATTCTGGCATAAATCAGCTCGATAAAGCGTGTAAGCAACACGATATTGCGTACGACAAAAATAGCAGTAATCAAGCAGCCCGCCATAAAGCAGACTATCAGCTTGAACAGGCTGCGTGGAAACGAGTGAAATCTAAAGACGCAGGACGTGGAGAAAAGGCAGCTGCTTGGTTAGTCACAACTATAATGAAGGGAAAACAACGTCTTGGTATGGGATGTAATTCAACAATATCTCGCAATCCAATAAGGAAACGAATCATCAAGAAAACAAAGAAAGGTAAGAAGAATGTTAAAAAGACAGCGTTTGGATCTGGGATAGTACGAAAAGTGCGTGACACACTGCGAAATGCTGGAGGCAAAAGAGTAAAAGACCAAAAGAAGGTGACTGAAATTGCTCTAAAAGCTGCACGTCGATATATAAAACAGGCCGGTGGAAAACGCAATATTCAAACACCTCGAATTATACCAATTCCAAAAGTTGGTGGTATTTTACCTCTAATACCCATTTTTGCTGGATTATCTGCATTGGGTAGTTTGGCTGGTACGGCTGCTGGTATTGCTAAAGCTGTAAATGATGTGAAAAAGGGTAGAGAAGAATTAGCTGAAGCAAATCGACACAACAGAAGTATGGAAGCAATCGCTATGAAAAGTGGCAAGGGGATGTTTATGAAGCCATATCGAAAGGGAATGGGTCTTTATCTAAAACAGAATTCAAAAAACTAATAGACTCCCTACCTCGGAGACCTCTTACCGACATTGATCTTAAATATTATGCTAAGAAAATGAAGGTAGCATACTTTCGAGGTGTGTTTATGCGCGACTCACTACCAAGACATGGGCCACATTACAATGAATCTTCAATAATCAATTTGGATAGTATATATGGTCCTGGGACACATTGGGTGGCATATAAAAAACGAGGTGGTTTAGTAAATTACTTTGATAGTTTTGGTGATTTACCCCCACCTATAGAATTAGTTACATATTTCAATAACGATTCAAGGAGGGCCAACCAAATATTCTATAACTACAAACGTGTACAGAATTTTAACACAGTGTGGTGTGGACATTTGTGTTTAAAGTTTCTCTCTACAAAACAAATATAAAACGCCATGGAGCTGAAATCTATAACCCCAGCAATGGATCGAGAAAGTATCAAGCGAATGGGTCACTCACTAATTGCATTCTCCCGTTTGCGTAGTCTGTTGAAAATGAGCAAACAACAACTTGCAAATATGCCCAAAGAAGTGATGATTGGGCTTGCTTCACATGAAATTGCATTAGTATGGGATAAGCTACCTACACATCTTCAGAATGATATCGATATATTAAAATATCAATATTGCACAGAACATTACCTTAATGATTATGAAAGCAATGTTGACGTAAATGATGGTCCAACACCTAGAAAAATGTTTTGCTGCTATTGTAAGGTAAACGATGTAAATGTGGCATCCAATAACAATGTAAATATATTACCATCCACTTCTAAGAAGAGGAAATTATACCATTATTGCTGTAATCCACAATAAATTGGGTAACACAATTTAATTATATCAGTCATGTCGTACACGTTCACACTAACGAGCCGCTTAAGTGAGCTAAGTGTCAACACGAGCCGCTTAAGTGAGCTAAGTGTCAACTTTGATCCACCCATTGAACTGGATAGGAGCAGTCGTCATGGGTTAGGTTTAATTGGATTCTACTCTTACAACTCCATATACAATGTGGATGAAACAAATAACATCTTCCAATATAGGGTTAGTGCTAAAGATACATTCACTACTGTTCACATACCTCTGGGGGCTTATGAAATTGATGAAATCTATGCTGCAATGTTGAAAGCTATGAATATTGATGGAAAGGATTACACGCAAATATTCACTTTAAGGGCAAACAACAATACCTTAAAGTGCGAGATTTTGTCAAAGTATGAAATAGATTTTAGACAACCAAATTCAATAGGAAGTCTGTTGGGATTTGGACCAATATATTTACAACCAAATAAAAATTACGAATCAACACAGCCTGTTGATATTATGAAAGTAAGGATGATACGCGTAGATTGCAATATTATTTCTGGAGCTTATCTGAATGCAGAAGAGTCACACACTCTCTTTGAATTTGACATAGACGTTGAGCCTGGCTACAAACTTACTAGAGAACCCAAAAATATCATATATTTACCTGTTAGACCTAAAGGGCGTCAGTTAATAGACAACATCACACTACGCATACTGGACGACAACGGTGATTTGATCGATTTTCGAGGTGAGAAAATTATTGTAAGGCTAGAATTGAAGAAAGTCGGATATCACCAACCAAATGGGTTTTCGATATAAACAGCGACAGCAAGTACATCACCATCAGTATGATACTGTAGCGAACAACAGTATGGATAAAAAGAAAGGGAGATGTGGAAAGCAATTCATTCAAAGTCTATACCTTAAACAGTTAAGACATAGATTGTCAGCTGAGGATCAAGCCTTTTTAAAATCTATTGGATTAAAACTGCGAAAAAATTGGTCATAATAATGGTGGCTACTGCAACTAGTGACAAACTTGAGGTGTTTGATGAACCTGTGTTAGATCATTCCCTAGTTAGCCTACATGAGCATACATATAAACCATATGGATCCCCATATTACAGAAACTCTGATGAAATACGTATTCCCATCAATTTTCAAGATGTTATACTCGACATTTCAGAAAGTTATATATACATAGAGGGAAAATTTACTCCTAGCGACACCACAAAGCGTTGTTATTTATCCAATAATGCACTAGCATTTCTCTTTGAAGAGATACGACTGGAAATGGGTGGTGAACAAGTAGCAGTAGTTAGAAGACCTGGTATTACTACCACAATGAAAACTATGGTGTCGTATGGGCAAACGCATGCACGCTCATTAATAACAACAGGTTGGGGTCTCACTGAAAAGAGACAAGATATTTTAGATACCACCAGTCACGTGTTCAGTGGCAAACTACCCCTTAAGTTCCTTATGGGTTTTGCAGAAGATTATACCAAAGGCATTCTGAATGTGAAGCAAGAATTAATTATGATAATTGCACGCTCATTTAAAGACTCCTATATCGGTGAGGTTGATGCAGAGTTGGAAATCAGCAAAATTGAGTGGAAGATAAGGCACATTGTACCTGAAGATCGACAAAAGTTAAAATTATTGAATCGAATTAATAAAAGTGGTAATAATACCAAAGTTAAGATGGTCTACCGTGCGTGGGATTTTTATGAGCTTCCCTGTCTACGCGATACTACCTATGACATATGGGCTCTTAAACTCTCCACCCGTCTTGAAAGCCCACTTTTCATCCTTCTTGGCTTTCAAGGCACTGATCAGGCCAATGATAGAACAAAGGATGTTACACAGTTCAAACACGCAGACATAAATAATATTCGACTATTTCTAAACTCTGAAGTATATCCATATGAACGTTGGAATTTAGATTTCGATAAGAAGCTCGATTCTGCAGCATATTATGCTTATGAGAACTTCCAACGTAGTTACTATGATAAAGATATGAGCGAACCCATGATGGATCTTGGGGAATTCAGGAAGAATCCTTTGTTTGTCATTGATTGTTCACACCAACCTGTTGCAGTGAAATCATCTACTGTCGACATAAAAATAGAATTTGAAACACGAAAAGCGAAATTTCCGGAACAAACTCGAGTGTATGCACTTATACTTCATGATACATATTTAAGTTATAACGCATTAGATGGCTCGGTTCAGAATGGTTTTCTCGATGTCAAGTAAAAAAAGAAAATATTTATTATTGTGGAATTAAGTAGTGCAACCTATTTCTATCAAGATATCTGGATAATTTTATCAACAATAATCATGATGTACTTGCAACTGTTTATTTTCTCAGAATGTAATTGTAGAATTAAATATAAAATTAAAATAAAAACTGTTCTAATTATACTATGATTGTATTTTTTGTTGTGTAATAAGAAATATGAAATAAAATGAATGTAATCTTTTAATGTGTATTTTATTTATTCAGTTTTATAATATAATATAAAATACAGAATATTGTTTACTACAGATACATACAATATTTGGTGTAATAAATATGACAATAGAAGATGAATATTATTTATGTATCTACATTGTTATCTTCTACATCAGACTGGTCGAGTTGATATTTTTCAATAATATTCTTAGGTAGGTACTCCATTATCTCGTATAGAAAATGTTTTAGTTCCACTCTGTCCATATGCTCACAAAACTCATCCAAATTTAAGAAGCCACGGGAATATCTACCACATAGATTTACACCAATGCTATACGCTTTAGAAGCTTCTTTAACCCGTCGAACTTCTTCAGCGTCGAAGCAGATATTCATATCATAATTTAATGAAACCAATGCATCCCTTATTAAGTCATCTAGTTTACAAGACAATCTCTCAATGGCAGATTTAATGTCTTCTGCAGGGGTCCATGTTTGGGTTGAATATTGCATCCACATCTTTGCTGCGTACCTACAAATAAAAAATGAAATGTAAAAAAATACATAAAAAACAGCACTAAATGGACTTACGTTTGAGCTATTGGTGTACACGAAGTAAAAATATGTTGTACAAATGTCAATTTAGATATATCAGAATCTTTATAGGCTAACAAGTGATACTATTCTATAATACTCCTAGCATTCTTCCACAATATTCCATTTCTACTTAATACTTAAACTTAGCTAACTTAAATACTTTACGATTATTTTTGTTTGAGAATTAAACACCGAAACTTATTAATGGACTAGATTTTGCTCCAGGATAAGCTGGAGAACTTTGTCCTAAATATGTCAATGTAACTTTACCATTTGACGAATTTATTTTATCGATAGTGTTCTCACATATAATTTCCACAAACCGTTTCGGTAAAAATGATTTAAAAGTCGTAATTGAACTTTCCTCAAACAAAGTTACTATGATTGATTTTCCAAATCTTGTATTAACCAAAGATATTTTTTTTATGATATAAGGTTTATTTAAAATTAACGCTGAAATGGATCTTTGCTCTAAAACCTGCATATCTTGATTTATTAGCTCATTAAGTGCTAATAAGTCAACTTCGGAAATTGCCATATTTAAAATGAATATAATGAAAGAATTATAAAGAGTAATATAAGATATTGCTCACTTGAAATAACTGAAGTCACTGACTGCACTAGGCTGATTTGTTAGCTGTAGATGGTTCACGATAGAACACGATAGAAATGATTTTGTGTTGCGACTACATCTTCTTTATAGCAGTCTAGCTGAGCTACCCCACCACCACTACTTGGAGTACTCATACACATATTGGTACATACACTAATTACAACTACAATTGCATTGCACCACTCCAATTACCTCTATTGCAATTACATCAGTCTAATTACTGCACATTACTCTACTTACCTCTATTGCAACTACATCAGGCTAATTACCGACAATACTCTAATTACCTCTATTGCAATTACATCAGTCTAATTACCTACATTACTCTAATTACCCTAGTTACCCCCCACCACAAAAAAAAAAAAAAAGGGTGGGGGGAGACCCAGCTCCGCCATTACTACTCTACTCAAGAGTCAATTGGATTACCAATATTAAACAAATTTACGTTAAAATCACCCATGCAGATAACCTCATCAACCATAGCACAAACAATAGATAAAAACTCATCAAAATCATTTAAAAAATTGTTGATATTAGTATTAGGAGGTCTATAAAACGTACCAATAGCCAACGAAAACGAGGGCATATTAATTTTAATAAATAAATATTCAAGTTGCGCACTTACCAAAAAATCAAAGGTCAACTCATGACATTTATAAGATAAATTTATATATGCACCAACCCCACCTCCTCTAGTACTTCTATCTTTACGTATAAAACGATATCCAGGTATTGCAACAATATCAGAAAGAACATCATCAGAAAGCCATGTCTCGGTTACCATTACTACATCAAATTGTTTATTAATAACAAGTGCGGAAAATTCAATAAATCCTGTAAACAGTGATCTTACATTAACATGTGCAATTTTCATACTTAATTAAAATTTTGAAACAATGCAATAAAATTAATAAAATAGCAAGCAATCATAATATTCATAAATCAAATCACCCGCACATGGTGGTGACAATAAAAAAATATATATATAAATTAATATAAAAGAGTATCAGGTAATTAGAATAGATAATGTAAAAAAAATTTATTTATATATATGTATATATTTTGAACAGTTTTTCTGGTAAAACTTACTCCACACCCAAGCCAATATGCCAGCAAAAGAAACAAATTAAAGTAATGAATAGCAGAAAAAAACTAAGCCTATAAAAAAACAAAATGCACCTAACTAAATGTGTATATTGTAGTACAAAGTATGCAAGAGAAAACCCCGAAAAATATAATAAACATTGCATCTGTAAAAAAATAGGTAATAACAAAAAAAAAACATAACTGTTACATTAATTGGTTGTATTTCAATTTTATTCTAAAAATTGGAAAACTCAATTTAAAAGCACATCCCTAAAAAATAATAAAGTTGAAAATACAGACATTATAAAAGAAGAAAATCTAAAATTAAAACGCAAAATAGACAAAATATTCAGTTAACCACAACCAAAATAAAAATTACTATAATTATAAACACTATTAAAACACGCAAGATATTTATAGTGTACATCAGCTCATTTAAAACCAATGCACAACAATCGGTTTACTCACTGATTCATATCAAAATTATATTACCTACAATATTTGAAAAGCAAAATAAAGTCTAAATAATACATATATAGGTACTAACTCTTTTAAATTTTGAGATATATAATACCAACTTTCATTTTTCAAATAAAAGCCATGGCTGAAATATGGCTTAGTTCAAATCCATTTTTATTCTCTTTAAAATGATATATCGCAACAATAATTTATTTTTAGAAATAATAATGGGGTTATCGCCATTATAAATATATTTGATTTTTCTAATTTGCTTATTAATTTTTATAAAATAAAACAAAGAACACTGAAAATATATTTTCGATATTTTGATTTATTGATTAAAAACTTATTAGGTGTCTACGTATCATTCAAATAATATTATAGGCTTTTAAAAACTAAAAAATTAAGAATTCTTTTAATTTTCAAGTTTGAATTGTTTCAATTGTTTGAAATAAATATCTGTCAAAGTTTTGTTTTTGTTATAATAACTTATCTTTGTGGATATTTTGTACATTTGTGTAAGAAATGAATAGTTTTAATAACGAAGACAGATGTGATATGGTTATGGTTGCCTGTTACATGCGGAATCTACAAAATTCGCGAAATGCAGCAAATCAATACCTATCTAAATTGCTTTCCAAAGCGTCCACAGCCACACGAGATTATTACAACAAAAACAAAACTTTGACAGATATCTATTTCAAACAATTTTTTACATGGCCTACTTGAAAATTAAAAGAATTTTTTTATTTTTTGGTTTTTTAAAGTTTTTTAGAGTGTTTTTTGTTTTATTTCATAAAAATTAAGGAGGAAAATAAAAAAAATCAAATAATGGCGATAACTCCATTATTTTGGAAAATAAACGATTGTTGTAATACTTATATCATTTTAAAGACAATAAAAATTTGTGTTTGAAAAATGAAAGTTGGTGTTAATATCTCAAAATCCAAAAGAGTTAGCAAAATAATATACCTAATTTTTTCAAAAGTGAATGAAAAAACCGCATTCAAATATTTTCATAAAAATAAAGAAGTTAAAATGGGAAAATTAAAATGCCAAAAATCAGTTTTTGCCTGTGAAACAAAAACGAGTCGTTTCTACTAAAATATTTTTGCGCATAATAGTAAGCCTTGATACTCTTTCAGAGACATCGGGGCCAAATATCTCGAAAAGCGTCGCCGAAAGCCAATTTTTTATTAGAATTTTTTGTTCAGGAGGCAAAACTAAGTCAAAGGAAAAAAAAAATTGAAAAATCGGACGCTCCGTAATATAGAAAATTACCCAAATTAATAGTTTTCTTTGGACTTTCATAAAAAGTCCTAATGTTTTGAGCCATTTGAATTTATTTGGTAACAGGGTGGCGCAATTTTCTGTTTTAATTATTATGCAAACTGTTTTTAAGTGAGGTTTTTATTTTAGTTAAAGAACCTGTGGTTTTACTGGTAATACGCAAAACTATAGCTTACTACCGCCTAATGAAATAATCATTCTTATTGCAACGCGTCGAGGGGTTGAGGAAATTAAATTTTCAATAACATTTTGAGAAAGATTTGACCACCCTTCATTGATTTTGTCTTTCCATTAGAAAACACTTGTGTACAAATACACCGTTCAACTGTCTCACACAAATTTCCTATGGGGTTAAGATCTGGAGATTGCGCTGGCCACTGCAAAACCCGAATGTTGTGTTCCCGAAGCCATTAAAATATTTTCATAAATAAAGACGTTATAATGGGAAAATTAAAATGACAAAAATCAGTTCCTAAAATATTTTTGCCTTGCGATGCTCTTTCAGAGACTTCGGGGCTAAACATCTCGAAAAGTATCGCCGAGCGCCAATTTTTTTATTAGAACTTTTTGTTCAGGAGGCAAAACTACGTAAGTTAAAGGAAACATATTTTGAAAAATCGGACGTTCCGTAATATAGAAAATTACCCAAAATTAATATTTTTCTTTGGACTTTCATAAAAAATCTAATGTTTTGAGCCATTTGAATTTATTTGGTAACAGAGTGGAGCAATTTTCTCAGTTTTAATTATCATAAATTGCTTTTAAGTGATTTTTGGTTTTATTGGTAATACGGAAAATTTTGTACTACAAAAGTGAAGCAACATTTTCACCAAAACATTTTTTAATAATTAGAACAAAAAACAGACGAGGAGAAACATGAAAGGTATTAATTAAAATAAACATATTTCAACTTTTCAAGAGAATGATGATCCTACGGAAAATGGTGCTCCACTTTTATCATACTTAACTGGAATTTGTCAAGCTATCTGACAGTTATAGTACATTCATTTGTGTGCGAGTTGTGACTTTTTATTATAATTGGTGATAGCAGCCTACTTAGAATTGTTGAAATAAATGTGTCTATTTGAAATACTTAGTACAGTTATACTTGGTGATCTTACTTCGAACTAATTCTATAGCTGTTTTAAATTCAAATATTTTTGGATAGTTTAATTCAAAATGGGCCAAATACCAAATATTAAAAAGAAATACGGGTGCAAATTACTCGAAGAGGATCACATTTTCGAAAAAGTTTTTTCTAACAAAAAAGTTAGCTATAAAAAAAAATATAATAAAATAACGTCGGAAATAACAAAAACAATTCAAGAAATAAAAATTTTTTTTAGGCTTATCTTTTCCTAGATACAGTTGATTAGGTGCATTTGAACGTAGACCTGAAAAGGTCACGCGCTTCAAACAGTCATAACTCTGGTTTAAGAAACCTTTTGACATGTAGATACCTTGATTTAAATTGAAGCTTGTTAAAGTAGCTTAAAATTTTCTTTTGAGAAATTTTGATATCTGCTAAACCAAAAATGATGCAAGGAAAATAAAGACAAAATTTTTATTTTTAAAAAAAGTGCCCCTTTTTTGTTTCATTAAATTCTAAATTGGAAAATAAAATTCTAAATTGTGTTTTTTGTTAGTCATTAATATTATGTATACCGAGATGTACAGGGTGATCATTTTAAGTGCCTTACTCGATTTTCCTGCTTTATTCTTCACCTAGGAAAAAAATTCAAAAACCATACTTGTGTACTTTTTTCCGAGGAATCCGATTCCGAAAAGATAAAAACAATTGAATGTCAAAGAAAAAAATTTACACCCTGTATATTAATGCGGAAATGGATATGTGACATTTCACTGATTGTAAATGTGTATCAGATACATATTTTTCACTTCCGGTTTGACCGGAAATTGCTTTAATTTTTTTATTTTAGGTGATACACCCTGTATATTGAGCTCAGTTTAAAGAACTTTTCTTTCTGAATTCAGCAATGTATAACATATTATCTTTATCTTTCATATTTAATAAGATATTGGGGTTTAAATTTAAAATAACTAAAATATATGTTATGAAATAAAATCATCCATGCAAACAAACAAAAGCATTTGAATTATTTATTTATTTCAAAAACAAAAGAATGTTTTTGGGTGTATCACCTAAAATAAAAAAATTAAAGCAATTTCCGGTCAAACCGGAAGTGAAAAATAAGTATAAGGTAGTGGCGGTAGATATGGCCCGGACGGTCATATGGCCCGATGCCCTTAAATTTTAAACTAACCGCCTCTAACCCAACTTCTTGACGTTCGCAGTTTGTTTCAATACGTTTAAGCGCCCTCAGTAAATAGCAAGCCGAACTTGCGGCAATATCGGCAATACCGGCTAGTTTACATTATGGCGTCAAAACAGGTGTTCAAATAATAAAGTTTAATGAAAGCGTTTTGGTGAAATCATCGGAAAACATTGAAAAACAAACCTAAATTTTGGAGGATCGACACTCTAAGCTACGTGTTACATATTGACATATTTATTTTACTTAAAAATTTTGTGGAAGAGTTTTTTCTTGTTGCTCATAATGTGCACTACTCAACTGGTCATATGGCCCATGTATTTATTTCGTAATATTGTTTAAATATTTTATCTTGATAGAAAATCTACTTATTTTAATTAGTGGAAAAAATTATTTTGCATTTTTTTAAAGAGCTCAGATTTATGTTAATTCTGTAAGTGCCATATTTTCAGATGGGTTTGATGATATGGCATTGACTTTTTCTACAATTTTATTTTTATTTTTAAATTTGCAATCTTTTGTTTTTTTTTTGTTGTCAGTCTATTTGTCTATTATGTCTAAGCTCAATTTTCTTAATGAACTGTTCAATTAAAATTAATTTTTCTAGGGCCATAACTCCAACCCTGGTTGGCAATATGGCCCATTGACTGCATTTAAAAAAAAAATTTTTTTGTTTGTTTTACGTTTGATTTTTACAAAGTTTATTTTTTTTCCTGAAAGCGAAGGTGTTTACGCTTAAGTTCCTGTAAGCATTGTTATTTTTTTAAATAAAGTTTTCGAGAAAAATAATATTTTTTTTCAGTGGGCCATATATACCGCCACTATACTCGAGTAAACTTTAACTTGGCGTGTGGATGAGTTAATATTGTGCGTATTATTGTATTTTCTCTTGCACACAAAATTGAAGCAATGGCCCAAAACCATTGTTTACGTATAAACATACGTGAACAATGTTTTTGGGTTATTGCTTTAGCTTTGTGTGCAAGAGAAAATGAAATAGTATATATGCACAATAACAACTCATCCACACGCCAAGTTAAAGTTTACTTGACTATACCTTATGATACGCATTTACAATCAGTGAAATGTCACATATTATTATCCATTTCCGCATTAATATACAGGGTGTATATTTTTTTCTTTTTCAGTTTTTCGGCCATAAGTTTTTGCTTTGACATTCAATTGTTTTTATCTTTTCGGAATCGGATTCCTCGGAAAAAAGTACACAAGTATGGTTTTTGAATTTTTTTCCTAGGTGAAGAATAAAGCAGGAAAATCGAGTGAGGCACTTAAAATGATCACCCTGTATACGCTCAAATTTTTTTTTGACCATGATGGATGCATTATCTAAAAGATTTTACACTTAATGTATTTTCAAAATTTTTGAAGTAATGAATTTTTTTGGTTTTGCGGTTAAATAACTTAGCAGGGATAAATCGTAGCTGAATGTTACCCAGAGATAAAAAATTATGGCAATAAACTAAGGAAAATGCTACTATTTTAATTTTTTTGATAAAGATACCTAATAGCTTAGGTTAGGAGATAGAAGTGTTTGAACTTAAGTCTTAACGTTTTTTTTTTTTTAATTGACGCATTTAAGATGCATATAGAGAAATTGACAACCTTTGTACTGTTTTGACCTACCTGACCTTAAAGAAGATTAAGAGACCTTCAAAATGCTTTTTTTGATGATTTTCAGCGTTAGTTGCAAAGCAGATTTGGTCGAAATAAGAAGCGCGCCTCGTTTTAGCAAATTTTATGTCTCAAATGTAACAATCTGCTAAGAAAGTCCTATTATTTCAAAATAAAAAAAAATGATTAATTTATCCCTCGATTTATCTATTTTACCCCTTTTATTACGGCCATATTGAGGGTGCAACAAAAAAATTTTAATTTCTGACTTCACACTCGTGATCAGCGACTCCAAAAACATAAATAACATAAGTTTCAATAATTTATTCTCAGTACTTCGTTAATTATTGATTTTTTATTTTAAGGGTGGTTTTTACCCTCTCAGGGGTAAGGGCAATAATTTTTTCTTTACAAGATGTAAGTGTTATGTCCTAAAATATAAGAATTTGCAAAAAAAGTTCTACTTGCTCAAGACAGATAAAATTATGTTTTTCCATTGTACCCATGTACCCCTATTATATCGGCCATATTAGGGGTGCAATCG
Organism: Rhagium mordax; assembly: GCA_963680705.1. Classification (NCBI taxonomy): domain Eukaryota; kingdom Metazoa; phylum Arthropoda; class Insecta; order Coleoptera; family Cerambycidae; genus Rhagium; species Rhagium mordax. The sequence continues at coordinate 12,041,904 of OY796657.1, forward strand.
TGAATTCTAAAGGTCTGACTTGAGATTCGTAATCAGCTACCTCAAATTCATATACATGAAATTTTTAAATAACTAACTCTTAATATTTGAGCGAATATTTGCGTCTGTATTACATTTTGAACTTCAGAGGTGGTTTTCACCCTCTTAGTAAAAGCACATCTATTCCTTTTTATTCAATATTTGAGTTGATATAATAGTTGAGAACCTAAAGTTTAAGAATCCGCAAAAAAAAATTACAAGCAGCTATAGAATTAGTTCGAAGTTTGTATTCTTTTTGGCACCAAGTGACTGTATTCATGTTTTTGTGTTGACAAATATGTGATTGCGCAAATGTTTCATTAGTTGCTCTACTTTATCCAATAGTATCGGTACATGGTCTTGAGGATATCGTTTTTGATTGGTAACCGGGGTAGAATGAATGAATTTTTGTGGTAAGTTAAATTTTTAATTTAATTTAATTCAATATTTTATGGCATATAGTTATAAAAAGTTGTTTTTAAAGGATTCGGCAATAATTTGGTTCAAAAGTGGCTTTAATAATTTTTACGCCCAACAGATTTTATATTTTCATATTCAGAAGTAGAGCATGAATATAAATATATCAAATTGGATATATTTGTTATTATTATGCTTTGTATAAAACCTAAATAAAGTTATTTATAACAAGCAAAGAAACTAGAGTAATCTGTACATTTATTTTGACAATTTTTGCAAAATTTAATTTCTAAAAAATTAAAACCTCAGTAAGTTTCTAATACTTAGATTGTTTATAGTCCTACATACAGGGTGCACTGAATTACCAGTTGTAACTACGCTCCCTCGCAGATAAGAAAATTTATTGAATATGTATGCTTCTAATCGGTGTAATATAATATGTAATGATATAAAAGTATCGAAGCTGTTAGCGACAGTGTGTCGGATGTATATTGATAGCTCCATAAAACGTTGTCTGGTCACCCTGTCTGTGACATTCGAGATTTATCAGACTTTATATGATGGTAACATTGGACGCCCACAAAAACATACGCTACCCAAACGTTGCCAACGGCTGGTCATAAAGGAGAAAGATGAATGTAGGGCGAAATCAGAGCCCTGCAAATTGATATCTGCGTATCAGTCGCGACCGGTTAATAATTTTATTGATGCGTATACATTACATAATAATACGGTAATGTCAAGATAAATGGGTGCAATATAGAACGCATTATGTTTTTAGCAATTTTTTAACCTCAATAATTTCCTTTTTAGTGACAAAATTTGAAACTATAAAAATAACCAAATCCTCTCATGCTATTGTTGGAGATGGTGAACTTCGAAAGACAAAAGAATCAACGTTTTATGAACTTTTTCCCGAAATATCTGTACATTTAAATGACGTAGCGACAGACTTACCGCCCCTTCAGTACAGAACTGTTGAATAACCAAAAAAATTCACACACTGCATTTTTTCCACCTTAATAATTTCTTCAATAATTGCGTTTATCGCAATGAAAATCACATAATCGCGAAAAGTCACGCAAGTAATGAGAAAACTTTACGTACACTTCAATGATTGCTTAGTACATCTCACCTAGAGCCTCGAACTCCAGTAGAAAGGCAGAGTCGGATGAGCAGGGACAAAAGGGCGCCCGGGGAGGGCGCCCTGCGATTCGTGGGGCCACCCGGTGTGTACACCTCTGTGGTCCAAGCTCCCACACGACGCAGTGAGCTGCGAATTTTCCACCAGAAATTCCCATACATGCATCCATCGTATTTATAATGAGGAACAGACGTAAATTTAACCGATTGAGTAAGTCCCAGGACGAGATGACATTATTCCGAATTGTTCTTGTTCAATATATCGATAAAGTTCACATTGCCACATATTTTTACGATTTTTGAAAGTAAAGCAGGCAGTTAACGGAATTATGGTATGTGTTTCGTTAATTAATTAAAGAAATCTCTAGCATTTACTTTTATCATAAGAGTTTTTCAAAAATGAGTTTTCTATTCTGTTCAAGAAGTTGCATGGTTAATTTGACAGTAGCGTCAGTAGCTAACATTATGATTATTTCCTTCAAGCTATACGCAGAAGGATTAGCGATAGAAGGAGTTATAAATGAGCAAATTTTTCAAATAAGGATTAACAAGGAACTCCACATTTACCTGCAGCCAGGGCCGTTCCTGGGGTAGTTGGTGCCTTGGTATAAGCAGAAATTGATCGCTCTGCATAGGGAAAAAGCAAATATACTCCGAAGAAAACGTATTTAACAAAAATAATAAATAATTTGTTTCAGAATCGTTTCTTGAATTAAAAAGATAAAGAAAAACTGAAGCCATTTATTTTGTCTGTATAAGTTCTTTTACTAATTTTATGCAGATGTCATTGGATAGCCAAAGATATAGGTTATTCTTGTTTTTTGAAAACGTTAAAAATACATTTGTAACTTTTAAACCCTTTGTTGAAAAATAGCAAACTTGAACTCGTTTTAATCGTATAAGGGACTATCTCGAATAAAAATATATTTTGAGATCGAATCAAATCAAATCAATTTATTACAAAAGTTATTGTAAATTGTAGTTTTTACATAAGTGAAAAATACATACATTTTACTTATTCACATAGGAAAGAGATGTCACGCTAGGCCATGGTATATAACGGGACACGTCCGGTCTGTGTTGTGAACACCTATTTCCTAAGAAACATGAACGCTAGAGAATAAGAAAGAATAAAAAGTAAAAAAAAGTAAAACTGCAGTAAAGGGAGAAAATACGAGAAAATAAGGGAAATAAATCCAAGAAACTTGTTCTTTTAGGATCCGACGCGGAAAGTGGCCACCAGTAATGTGCACGTTCGCGGTTTTTCGCATTTTACCGCAAAATGGTCACGATTTTGCAATTTACAAAATACAAAAATAATCCCTTTAAAATTCTGTACAAAAAAGATGTTTACCACTTTTTCATATATACAGTATGGTTCTCAAGCTACAAGCGCCCCAATATAGGGGTAGTTTTTTTGCTAATTTAAACTCATTATCGCGGAAATAAGTTCGTAAATTCCCAAAAAGAGTTGGACAAATGTTTTTGTAGAATATTTAATGTAAAACCCTTGTATATGTATAAGAATACATATACAAGGGTAAAACTATAATTATTAACATAATGGGTGATAATGGGTTTAAATTAGTAAAAAAAAACTATACACCTATAATATATTTAGGCGCTTGTGGTAAATGCCTTTTTTATGCAGAATTTTATAAGGATCTTTGTACGGAGGCTAAAATTGCAAACTCGTGACCGTTTTGCAGTAAAATGTGAAAAACCGCGCTTATTAAGATTCCTTTTAATGTTCTAAGATTTTTTGAAAGTTAGAGTAGTTTTCAATTACAGTTTTGAGATTCCTTTTTAAATTTATGAGGCGTGTTTATTAATAATCTAATTTTTGTAGGGAGGAAATTGTAAAACCTGGGAGCGAAAAAAACTTTCTAAAATATGGGATTGTCGGTACTTCATTTATTTGCGTTCTAGATCTATAATAATTATTGTGAAAAATAGTTGGGAATAAATGTTTTATTTTAGTTATAGGTATAAGTTATGCAACAATGTGTATAGTGTATATGTATAGATATCTAATATTTAAGGTTTTTGTATGCTTATGAAGTAATGCTGTAGAGTACCTATGTCCTTTTTTGAAAATTATTTTTAAACTTGTGTTTTGATAAACGAACAAATTTTTACGCTTTGGCCACTGTAAATGTTTACTCTTTTACGTGAGAAACATTCGTCAAACCATTGTCGTAAGTTCCTGAATTTTTGAAAATAATTCCATCAATGTGTGGGGGATTTCCGTCTAACCCCACACAACTATGCAGTGCCACAAAATTTATTCGACCAAGGCATTATACCGGTTGTCCTTTAAAAAATGTGCCAAACTGTAACAGTATATAGGTTCCTTCAGTAAAACTAAATCATTTTAGCTGAACATATACCATTTTGCTTTCTTAAAAAATTATGGACCGTCAGAAGCGATTTTTTTATTTAAATTTTTTGTTATATTTCTATAAGTATTAACGCGATTTCATCCAAATTGGGTAATGTATATGGGATTTTTTTTGGGGCGCTGAGAAAAGTCGTGTTAACAATTATTGAGGCGAGTAACGTAGATGGCGCTGCGAACGCCTAATTTTTTTCCTTCTGTTTTGGTCATTCATTTTGAGCATTAACTTTTTAAAAAAGTAATATTTACCTATATTCAATGCAGCATTAAATTCTACGTAAAAAAGGAATATATTTTATGTCGGTAAAATGCACCGTTTTCCATAAACATGCTAAACGCTAAACTTCCTGTAGCACAATGAAGAGAATTATGTAAAATTTAATTATTTTATTCTACAGATATACAGGGTGAATACCAATAACTCATTTTAATTGTAAGGGATGGTAGGTCCCTTAATGGTAAGGCCATATACCAAAAATAAAAAATATATACCCTGTAGAAAATAAATTAAAATACGTCAACATTTTCAGAACTTCGTAACTTACCTATCTCAACAGAAAATAAATCAAGAAAGGCCTTTGCCTCTGGCATTCACCTTGTTTTTTGCAATCATAAATTCACTAGTTTTTGCTGTCACTGTCAATTAACTTGTCTCCGACCGCAAATTTATGAAAGACCGTCGAACGGCGGCTTAAATTTATTAGACGTTTTTTGTCAGGTATTTTACGTTAGAACTTGGAGTCTGTGACTTGGATACAAGGCATGTTGTTCATCCCATAAGTGGGTCAGTAGAGCGACGAAGCGGTATTCAAAAGTTTACCAGAATTTTACGTAGGGTAGGTCAGTTCTTCAACTTTCTTTTCTATATTTTTTTATTGGTAATTTGTGTTATAAATATCAACAGAAACCCCCTCTTAAAATTAAAATGAGTTATTGGTATTCACCCTGTACATACAATAAACACAAAATCAAGATGCAATAATAACTATTAACACGTTCAGCGCCAGTGTATCTTTTTCGATACACTGATACACCACTAATATTCTGTTTTGACCATGTGTATCGCTAACGCACACATTTACGTATATTTTATATGGGGAATTATAAGCTGTGGCCTGCTAGAATTTCCTGTCAAATTGGGGTGTAGGTTGGAAGAAAGTTTTCACATAAATTCCGTAAAAGTTCAAATTAATACAACACGTAATTCTTAAAAAAACGAAAATTCGCCCTGAGAGCTTCGCGCTGAACGTGTTAAGCGTTGTAGCTTATAAATTATTAGAAATAGACCCATAGTGTTATATACAAAAAATATTCAGGATTGATAGGTCTTTCAAAAAATATAAAAAAAATTGAGTGTTGGTGGAAAAAAATTAAAAAGAGCGTCGCGGCGCCTAGCATCGACGAGATAAAACATTTCAGTTGACCTTACCGTCTAGTCTGTATAAGTTATGTTTGATCGCAGATAACAATTTGTGCATAACCTCTACAGTTTCCGAGAAATTAGGAGTGGGAGTCGAATTTGAAACACCCTGTACAGTGTACACAGGCAATTATTTGTTTAAAAAATTTAAGTTAGTTCGTGAGCTGTCAAATTAATTGTCAGTGTGTATTTGTTTCCGTAAACGTAAAAATTACAAATTTTGGTTCGCTCCTCCTGCTTTGAAAATTGCAGCGGGACCGTGCTATTTACAATGTAGGTACTTTTAAGTTAGACCCTCGGGCTTCGATTTCCTGCCAGAACGGCGCTCCGGCGGCGTTTTTTGGTTTGGAATGAACGTTTGAAGTTTTCGTGTTTTCGCAATTTTTTCAGTTTCGTGAAATTTCTCAGACACTCGTCCGAGATCAATAACTTCCTTCGAGATGCACCGGCGGGGCAAAAAAAGAAAGCGTTACTTATATAAAAAATATTGTACATTTAATAACTGTACGTTTGTTATAAAAAATTGTAATACTGAATAAGGAAAACAAATTAAGATTGAGTTAATTAAGTTTATAGTATACCTACTAATATTTAATAAATTTTTTTAAATTTTGTAGTTCTTTCTTAAACTGATCGTATACTGTACAACTCGAGTGAAATATCCATATTGCACTATTTGCACTCATATCAAGTCTTGTTGCATAATAGTTATTTATGTTATAATTGAAATTTACAAAACGAACCGAAGGTGAGTTTTGTAAACAGACGAGTGCTATAAAATACATGCAGATATGGCACATATAATATACAAAATTTTATTTACGCTCGACTTAATTAATTTTTCTATACATAAAAAACTACTATTAATTAATATTAGGTATTTATTGTCAATACCACACACACAGTATCTACAAGTAAGTAATAACTAAGTTAATTGAAGCTGTTTGTTGATAACTCCTTAGCAACCGGTGGTTTGCGTGCTTTTTTTATAAAATGCGTGCGATAAATATATGTCGCACTAGTGCTATAAACAACGTCATTATGACATTGGAATCATATTACTGTCATTATATAACGAGCGTAGATAAACTACTATTTAAGGATGCAAAATGGTACTAAGGTATGTTCAGTTAAATTGATTTATTTTTACTCAAGGAACCTACTTTTAAAATTTATCCCATTCTTTAATGGACACCCTCTATAATATTTTAAGCAATTTTCTATTTTAAAACATCTCTTATTTGATAAAATTTGTAGAATAGCTTACTAATTTGTTCTTGTTATGTAGGTATTGACAGTGGTTAGTCCACCTCAAATGCTGATCAATTATTACCCCTAAATATTTAATGTTTTTGTTTTTGTTATTTCTGTATATGAGCAGTTATTTAAATTATTTCGCAAACAATTTTTTTTATGAATTTTTAGTATTCATATTGGGTTGATCAGCAGCTGAAGTGGAAAATGTAACGAAATTAGTTTTTTTTTCGTATTTAAACTCAGTAAGTTATAAATTAGCCATTTTTTAATTACGCTGAGCCCATTTTCTGCCTTTCTATATATACTTCCGGCTAGCTGAATCCTAAGAATAATATAGCAGTATCATCATAATATTAGCATTAGGTAATAATTCACCAATGTCGTTAATATAAACGAGGAAGAGAACGCGAACGGGTCCCAACACAGTTCCCTGAGGTGCCCCCATTAAGACCACCCGAGAACCACGCAATGATTTGGCAATTTTTACTTTCTGTTTGTTGTCACTCAAGTAATTCTCAAACAGTCTCAATGAGTCACCCCTTACTCCAACGTGTCCGAGTTTATTTAATAAAGTTTTATGACACACTATCAAAAATGCTTTGGCCTGGTCTAAAAATACAACAAGTAACCTTTTTTTGTTATTGAAATAAAATTATTTATGACTGAGTTGGTTAATTCAAAAATTGCGACTTCAGTATTTTTGTTAGATATGAATCCAAATTGATTCTGATAAATTCTGTAAGTCTGTGCTTTAGGCATTTTTCAAATATTTTTGAAAAGTTGTTGTTAAGAAATATTGGTTTGTAGTTTGTTAAATTTGTCCAGTCACCTGACGTATACACAGGGGTTGCTATTGATTTCTTCCATTCCTTAGGTATTTTAAATGTAGTAAAAATTAAATTTATAATATGTTTTAGTGGTTTTGTTAGATAATATGTGAACTGTTTTAATAAGTTTAGATTATATTCCGTCGCGACTAGGAGAAGAGTTGTTTTTTGGTTTGGAGATATTAATAATTTCTTGATCTGTTATTGGCTTTAAAAATAATGAATCTTTTGGCATGTTTTTCATTAAATAGCGATTTTGGCTTAGTGGAATTTTATTTGTCATTTCTAGTCCTATATTTATAAAAGAACTCGTTAAAATGCTCTGCCATTTTCTTATTGTCCGTTATAATATTATCATGTGTGTCTCAAGGGCTCTGGAACATGTCTAAGTACGTGTCGAAAGGATCGCCGAAATCCGACAAAATAGCCACTTTTCAAAAAATCATAACTTTCTTAGGAGGTAAAATCGAGGAAAACAATTTCACCCAGCATTTTCTAAATTTCATCTAGTTTCCAAAAAAATCAAAAATATTGAAAAAGAAAAACAAAAAGGTCTTGTTCCCACAAAATTCTTTTTTATTGCAACCGGTTTTGTGATCAATATATTACATCACATCATCACAAAAAAAAAAAAAAGGAATTTTGTGGGAACAAGACCTTTGTGTTTTTCTTCTTCAATATGAACAACCCACATGAGATTAATACCACGTTAAAAAAAATATATGTCGTCGGTTCATCTCGAAGGAGACACGAGTTATTAAGCTCGAACCGGACGCGTGTTTGGAGAAATTCGAAAAATCGAAAAAATTGCGAAAACACGGAAACTTCAAACTCCACTGTTTTCAGAACGATAGACGTCAAAACTCCTGAGCCGAAAACCGGAACGGGACCGTGCTATTCACGATGTAGTTACAAGTTGGGCCCTCTACCTTAGGTTTCTTACCAGAACGGCCCCCTGGCGGCATATTTTCGTTTGGAAATAGCGTTTGAACTATTCGTGTTTACGCAATGTTTTCAATTTCCAAAGTTACTTCTGTAGAGCGAATTACGTGATGAATTATTTGTTATATTTCTACAAGACTTCCTAAATAATAATGCTCAGGTGGCACCCATTACTGCGGTCATCAGTTGCTGGGGGATGGGCTAACATGTGTTGTTGGAGTACAGAGTTGACTTCCGTCTCGTTTGTGCGTGCTGTTTGTGCTGATACTGGTTCAAAATTAATCGTCAATATTTAGTAACAACTAAAGCCAGCCCTGCATGACCCTTTCTCGATATTTCTCAGACTGTGCGAAGCGCGGCTTCTTTGAAGGTGAAGGCATGAATTTTTGCAACATACTATATCGATAAGGAGAAGAAGTATGCATGGTACGAGATTTACTACAAATATGAATATGTCAAATATCTTTCACAGTGATGCATTTTTGAAATTAGACCTAAATTATTAAATACTCTTTCATGTTAGATACGTGAGAGACATGTAAAACTACAAATATTTCAAAAACAGAATAAAAACATATAAATAAAGGCCTATTTATACGAAAATACCACACTACAAAAATGTAATTATAAGTTTTACGTTTTACTCATATAAGTACTTACTCAAGTTTTGTATAATTGCTTCACTCTTAATTTTTAATTAGTCAAGTACCTACGTGGAACGTATTTTGAATATACATATTATAATCTACACATATCCATTGCCTTAGCTTTTCTTTTCTTAGTAGCACAATTAACGTCTATATTAAATTATTCCTGTACACATACAATAATTATTATATTATTTATAATAATATAATGACATATAAAGTAGGTGGTAATTAACGTACACACGTACTAAATGACTAAATGTAGTTAAACTATCTACTACTAAAATATTATTTATATGTTACATATATTATTATTATTATGTATTTTGTTATTGTTATTGTTCTTAAAATACATAAATAATAATTTAAATTCTGCAAATATAATTGATAGGATTTACAACGCTGTAAAATTGTCAAAAATGTATGGATTTGTGCCGGGTTTTTAGCGTTTCAAGGGAAATTTAATTGGCTTTCATCTTACCTATTTAACTCTAAGATAAAGTTACAAAAACATGTTTATAAAGGGTGTCAAACGAATGCCTGTTTTTTCAGTCAATTTTTATCTTGAGAACAGCGTTAACCAAACACCCTGTATATTAGAATTTTATAAAATTTGTTTGTCTTATGTGTCTGGTTTAAAACATTTTTTGAATTTTTTCTCCTATCTTTTTTGTAGAAAAAGATACAGAGGTTTTAATAAAATGTTACATTTTCACAATAAAATAAAAAATCTCAATCTTTTATACTTTTATAATCATAAGGACTCACATTAACATTAATATCTTTTATTTAACAATATTAAACATTAAAACTTAACCGTAACGTAATTAGCAATGAGTTGGGCCTCTGGATGTTATAAATCTCTGCAACGTTGTGGCATATTCTGAACCAAATTATTTATTATCTCGTTTGGAATTTGGTTCCACTCTTCTACAAGGGCTTCTCTAAGTTCTCGCAATGTATCAGGTTGATAGTTTCGAGTAGATATTCCGTCTCTGTAGAACCTCCCAAATTTGTTCTGTAGGGTTTAAATCTGATGATAATGCAGACTACCACATGCGGTTTATACCCTCTTGGTAAAAAAAACTCGTTTACAATACGTGCTCTTTGTGGTCAATCACGGTATACCCAAATTTTAGTAATCAAATCCGCATCCGTTATTTTATTGTGAATATACGTTTCACTAAAACCTCTGTATGTTTTTTTACAAAAAAGATAGGAGCAAAATTCAAAAAATGTTTTAAATCAGACACATAAGACAAACAAATTTTATAAAATTCTAATATACAGGGTGTTTGGTGTTTGGTCAACGCTGTGCTCAAGATAAAAATTGACTGACACCCTGTATAAACATGTTTTTGTAATCTTTTTATCTTAGAGTTAAATAGGTAAGATGAAAGCCAATTAAATTTCCCTTGAAACGCTAAAAACCCGACACAAATCCATACATTTTTTACAGTTTTACAGCGTTATAAATCTTGGTCAATTTTAAGGTGTCCCGAAGCAAATTTTGACGAGTATATTATACCTACTAATTGCATAACTTGATCAAAGTCACATGGTTTTCATCCACAGGTATGCAGAGTTCTTTTTGACCTTCGCAGAAGACTTGAAAATAGGGGATGTAAATTTTAACTGGAACACGATGTATAATTACAAGTACAATCGCTTTCGGCGAATGCGCCGGTCTTCTTAAAAAGTTGATTAGGAAAATAAAATGTACCTACTATAAATAAATTATTGAAACCACTTTGGAACGTAATTATTATCGATTCTCCTAAAAACAACTACTTATATATGTTATAAAATATTGAATTAAATAAAATTGTGAAATTAAAAAATATTTAGGTAACTTACCACAAAATACATTCATTACTAATACCAAAGTTTACTAAATTACTTAAACTTTGCTAATACCAACCAAGAAACGATAACCCCAAGATTGGTAGCTTTTTTGGCTTTGGACGCTATCAGTTCTGTAATTTAATTCAATATTTTGCAACATATAGTTATAAGAAGCAGTTGCTTTCCTCATTTACCTACTTCTATATCTAAAGAAAATACAAAAATTTTATGACGCAATGAAAATACTTCGAGCTTGAAACTTTCCCTTTGTATCAGTAATGGGGATTTTCAGATAATAATATTACATTTCCAATATACCGGCAGGCGCAGCAGGGCTGGGTTCATCCTTCGACGATAAGCGGGCTAATACCAAAATAATACCATTATTCCGGCAAACATCAACTACGGGAAGTTAAACGAGGCTTAGTCAATATTAAAACAACCCCAATTTTATGCCAAACTCTCGCAGGTTATATTTAATCATCTCCAACTCCCCCTCGATAAGCTCTAATAATCTGTGCTGTGTCAAATTGCTCAATATACCTGTATGTTTAACATTAATCCTGTTTTTATTGTTTCTTTTTGTAGAGGAGAGATTTTTCCCAATACCTACAGTAAAATTCATAAAATTCATTATTTCAAATTAGTGAAACAAAACGACAATTAATTCCAAGAGACTCTTTTGTTTAAAGAAATACAGAAGATCATGATTTCAAATTTTCCAAAAACTAAAAACTTTTTCAAATTGAAAAAAGCTTTACCATTTTGTTGAAATAATGAGTATGAAAATATTATCAGCGTGTGCATTAATTTTTAATCCAATAATTTTTAATTTTAGGTGGGTATTTAGTGATCAGTCATATAAAAGGGTTTTTTGGCGACCCAAACCGCTAACTCCGGTTAACTGCGGTTAGAGTTGTGATTGGTTGAAACAAATTTATTTTAAAAATACACCAATCACGAGCCAAACCGCAGCTAACCGGAGTTAGCGGTTTGGGTCGCCAAAAAACCCTTTAAGTATATAGTCCAAATCACGAAAGACCGTTAAGTCATCATTATAATTCGTGTGAATCAAATCAGTACTGCGTTAGTCAAGTTCATGCTTGTTGAAATGACATCCGGATGTAAACAAACTTTAAACGTCAAAACAAAACATAACCTACAATTTGTCTGTTAAATGTCATAATAATGAATAATTTAACAATCTCGCCTGTCTTTAAATTTGAACTAATTTTAAATTTTTGTCGAGATTTTTATATACCGGGTGACCACGAGACGAGGTTACACTCTGTAACTAATTTGTTATTAAACCGATTAATTTTAAATTTATAGGTGAGGCATAACATCTAAATGTGCAACTTTTGATACTTGGTAGCCTTATTTTTTACTTCCGATTTAGCCGGAAGTGATGTCAACTTTCTTATTTTAATAACAACTCTACCTGTTTTTGTAATGTATCTTATTCGTTATAAAATTTACAATGCAATGATATGTCACACAATGACATTTCATTTCAAAATGGCCGAAAAATTAAATTTCTTCAAAAATATTAAAATGTAAAAGATATTGAAAATTAATTTTTTTCCAAAGTTGGCCGTGAAATCAAAAGAGTAATGAATTTGACATGTTTAATTTTTAATTTGCATCAAAATTTCGTTTTGGCGGCAAGATATTAGAAAAATAAAATAAATATTAGGAGAAATTTTTATTTAATTTTTATATTTTGTGAATAATTCGGTTCGTTAATGGCATTAAATCAAAGAGAAGAAACAAGCAATTGCAAAATTTAAAAAAAGTTAGGTAGGTGTATTTAAAAAAAAATAGTTTTGAGTATTTAAAAATTGCAGAAAAATATTTATCTTATTTTCCTAATATCTTTCTGCCAAAACGAAATTTTTGTACAAATTAAAAATTAAACATATCAAATTCATACTCTTTTGATTTCACGGCCAACTTTGGAAAAAAATTATTTTTCAATATCTTTTAATTGACATTTTAATATTTTTGAAAAAATTTAATTTTTCGGCCATTTTGAAATGAAATGACATTGTGTGACATATCATTGTATTGTAAATTTTATAACGAATAAGATACATTACAAAAACAGGTAGAGTTGTATTTAAAATAAGAAAGTTAATATCACTTTCGGCTAAATCGGAAGTAAGAAATAAAGCCACCAAGTGTCAAAAGTTGCGCATTTAGATGTTATGCCTCACCTGTAAATTTCAAATTAATCGGTTTAATAACAAAGAAGTTATAGAGTGTAACCTCATCTCGTTGTCACCCGGTATATAATTTGGCAAACCTACCTATTACCTATTAGGTAGTTTCTTACAACTATAAAAATAAATTACCAGCACGTTTTTAATTATTTTTCATATTCTCAACGAATGTATGTGTTTTAGCCAATATTATTTTATCACACAAATTTCTTAGTCTGGCTTCATGGACTAGGTATGTCCTAATGTATTAACAAAAAAAAATTTTTTTAGTTTTCCAGGTATCCTATTTTATATCATAGATACCTCGACTTTCAAGAAGATTAAAATCCAATTGCATTCATTACGCGCAAAGAAGAACAAGGTTACCCCGTGCATCAGATTGTCAGAACTTCTAATTTATTTAAAGAGAAATACAGGATTGAAAATGTTTTGTTAATATAATATTCATGGGTTCCACCCCAGTTTCTCAAGATACGAAGCGAAGCGGCAGCAGCGATCAAGTGAAGGAGTGTAAAGGGGTGTTTGTATTTGAATGCTCCCTCACACGCATATTAGATATTACTTCCCGCGACGTGCCAATATGCTTTTTGTCATCTCCTATTACCGGAAGAATTTCAATGAACTGTTTCATAAATAGCGCGGAAATGAATCGGAAATGCTCCATACTAAAACAATCCCATAGTATTACAGTTATAAAAATTTCGCTTTTACTAAGCTCATCAGGAAGACTGACACCAAGTTTAAAAATTATTTATTTCAATAATTTATTTTTAGACGTTTTGAATTTTGTAATTTTTAATCCAGTTTTTGTCATGTATTAAAAAAGTCCGATAGACTTTATAATAAAATTGTATGTTTAGAGATGAAACATCAATATAAGTGCAGTGTTAAATTGGATATGTTTGTTATTATTATGCTTGTATAAAACCTAAATAATAGTAGTTTATTCCACAAGCATATAATGGCCTATATTATTCACGAGGGTGAAAGTTTACGGCACGAGCCGAAGGCGAGTGTCGTAAATCACCCGAGTGAATAGAATAATAACCATTAAATGCGAGCAGAATAGTATATTTTTCAACGAGTGAGTTATGCAGCAATTACTCATTCGGATAGTTTGCAGTGTAAACCGAATGAGTAATGGCCATAACTCACGAGTAGAATACTTTTTCCACGACTGTTATGTTTCGGGAAAATATTTACAATAAATAACTATAACACATCAAATTATCGACAAACAGGCGAAAAATTGTCAAATCTGTCAGAAGAAATTCGTTTAATTTTAAAATATCATTCGTTTTTAACCTTTGTGTGTCATGAAATTTTAAACCCATTGATTATAAAAATTGTGGGTTTCTGATTGGCTAGAGGCCAGTGGCGGTCTGGCCAAGTCGGCGAGTTGGCAAATGCCGACTGGGCCCTTTGCCTTTTGAGTACGTAATGCGCTTATATACATGTGATTCATACGAATTATAATAAAAAAAATATTTGCTGAAAGTAGAAATGGGGGCACGGGCCTTGAAAATAGAAAGTGCAAGTCGTTAAAAACAACTACGTAAAATTAAATTTGGAAAAACCTGTTTGGATAACGTTAGAATGTTGGTGCGACATAATTATTAATTTATTTCCGTATATTTGAACTAAGTATATCATTTTATAGGGTTATTTAATTTTTAGATCAATATTTATCGTTACAAAAATCTTATTTTAATTACATATTATACACGCAATATACAGTGTGTCCAAGGATTGAGTGCATATAAGGTGTAAATGACAAAAAATTCAAGAGTTGGGTTTTCTTATTTTGGGAATCAATCCTGCTTAGTCTCAAACTAAGATATTGGAAGAATGAGCCAAATCAATTAATATACAGGGTGCTTTTAGGCCGAAATCTCAAAATTAGTCAAGAGTAAACTGTCTTTATTTTTGAAGATATAACAAAAATGTATTAAGAAAAGTTGTTTAGAATGAAAAGTTATGGAAGACCTTCAATTTTTATACAAATCAGCCTACTTTGATTTTCTTTCATCAACATGAGATTTTTTATTTTTAAACACACTTTTACAGCAATTGTCCTGGTCCCACGTCATGTGGAAAATCTGTTTTCATAAAAAAACGAGTAAAAAACTTTATAAAATTAATATCGAGATGTGCAGCATCCCTTTAAAAAATATAATGTGGTTTTATGAAGAGTGGCAAGCGCTAGATCTTACTTCAAATATTGATCTAAAAATTAAATAACCCTATAAAATAATATAGTTCAAATATACGGAAATTAATTAATAATTATGTCGTTCTAGCAATTTGACGTCATATTTAAAGCTTAACTGTCAAATAGAACATTTTTATATATTGCGCGTATAATATTTAATTAAAATGAGATATTTGTAATGATAAAGCGTAATTTAAAAATTAGATAACCCTATAAAATGATATACAGGCTGTCTTCTAAAAAACGGCCAAATCCATAACTCAGTGACAATTTAATTATTTTTTTTTTTTAATTGGGGAATATATTGGCCCACGAAACGCTCTTTTCAGCATATAAAATATGGAGGTACTACTTCCGGTTTTACCGGAAGTGACTTCATTGTCATTTTTTTAAATAGCACCCTATACATTTTTTTCGAAATCTCTACTAAGCGTAAAATTTCCTTTCCGATGATGTGTCACAAGTCAATATTTTCCCACCATAACCCCCTAACAACTTAATTCTTCTCGAGGTAAGACAAACCCCTGTATGTAGTTCAAATATAAGGAAATTAATTAATAATTCTGTCGAGCCAGCATTCTGACGTCATTCGCGTTTCTTTCAAATTTAATTTTACGTAGTTGTTTTTAACGACTCTCACTTTCTATTTTCTACACCAGTGCCCCATTTCTACTATTGAACGTTAAAGTTTAGTACAAATTTTCCATCTCTCGAATAAATGGCCGGCGAGAGGCCCACAAAAAGTTTATTTTCTAGTCTATTTTTTATGACTTGTGTGATTCGATGGACTTGTTGAATAGGCATGTCTGAACCCAAACAGGTGATCTGGAATCCAGTTTTTTTGTGGGAGGTCCTCTTTCGCGAAGTAGCAGTTTTTCAAACAGTTTGGGAATTACTGGAAGTAAACTGATGGGTCGGTAGGACGATAGTTCTGTTGGTTCTTTCCCTGATTTTTCAATCATTATAATTTGTGCAACTTTCAGACATTTTGGCCAATATCCAAGTCTTAGAATGGCGTTGTAGATATGTATATGTCAGTAACACTATTCTCTTCCGTTGAAGTTCCTTTAGCATCTTGGTTGCTATCAGAACAATATCAGGAGCCTTTTTGGGATTTAACATTCTTATTTCTACAGCTATCGCTTTTGGGGTTATCGTATATTGATTTGCTACTATTGGTATAATTAAGTTGTTTGTTACTTCTTGATCTGGTTCGTTGTTTATTGGCTGAAAAACTGACACTAGATCGTCTGTGAATAGATCGACTTTCTCTTTGTCACTTTTCGCCCAAGGGTCAAGGGTCCTACTTTTCCTTATTGGTGGTGCTGGTATCTTAGGTTTTTTGGAGTTCTTTATTAGTTTCCAAATCGAATTGTCATATCTAGACAACTTAGATACATATTGTTCGAATTAGTATAGGAAATGGCGTGCAAAATCGACGAAAATTATTATTTTTTTTCAATCTCCGTTTCCCGTGCACCTACCGGAAGTTTTTGTCTGCCAGCGTAATTGGGGTATATACATGTGAAGGACGTAACTACCTATGCGGAAAAACATCGGTAATAACTCGATCTAAGACAAAGTCGACCCTTTAACGTCCTGTATGCTGTTAAGGAAGCATTTTCTGATTTTTTTTAATTAGAGTTTTCGTATTCTTTATATTATGTATGCTATTTAGAAATACCTTGTATATTATGTATATTCTTTGTTTTTCTCCTACAACCAACATATTATTTGAATTTTGAAGCAGTACGTTGTAAAGCATAGTAGAAAATGTTATTCCGGGTGTTCATAAAGCCCTAACAGTCCCCATCATCAACTCCGCGTTCTGTACCAGCTCAAGTGGCTGTTCGCCTTAGCTACCTACAGCTACATGCAGCTCAAGTGCCCATTGTACATGCTCTACCAGCGGCCCTTCTTGCGTTCTACACTCCGCATTGTCTGCATCGAACAGTAGACAATCTAAAAAAAGACCGTACTTATCATGATAAAAGCCCTAATGCACTATTTATTCTTATATTGTTCATAAATGCTGTCACCTGGGTTAATTTTTATAAATATGTTTGAGTTTTGACACTTTTGGTTTTGTTTCTAACAACCAGCTCCAAATAAAAAATTCTTTTATCAATCAAATAATTATTCTACATTCATTGATATAAATTTCAAAATACTTAATCTTACTCTCCAAGGAAACGTATAGAAGTACCATAAAAAATATAGTGCTTACATATTTATCAAATATATAATTCCATTTTTGTTATTAACTGAAGAAAAAGCTGATATAAAATTGTGCTATTAAGCGAATTATTTTAAAAATTGGTATACGCAGGAATATTTCCAAAATGGTTTATTGTAGGTATACCCAAAATATTTAATCATTACCTGTCATTACGTTGTTTTATTATTATTAATACTCAGGTGGAAAATACTTCTGTTTATATGAGGGCACTTTAAGAAAGACCGAAATATTTTACCTGTTAATGATATCCAGCAGTAGTCAAAAATGTACCAACTGAAAAATGCTTTTTGTTAACTGATATCTTTTCAACGGAGCAATAAAAGGAACGGACATTTTGCTTGCATTTTTCTCAAAAACAGTTCGTTATATCAACAGAAAACATCGAGTATTTTTTCTTAAGATAAATGTTTAGAAATCTTAAATTACACTCCAAAATAAAAAATGGAATTATCAAATAGTTTAAGAAAATAAGAGAATAAGTCGCCCTTGATTTCTTTAACTCGCTCACGAAAATTGTCCGGCATTGCTCAAACTGATATCTACAAAATGTATAGAAAATGTAATGATTAACAAAGATTTTATTTAAAAAAAAAACTTGATTTGTCCTTTAATATCCAAGTTTCATCATACATATGAGAAAATACATAAACGTTTGGGGTTATTTTCAAGTAATCTATACTACCCCAAGAGATTACTCACCCTTTCCGGAGGAATAACGTCACGTTCTTGTTTTCATTAAAACCACATTTTTAGGGTCAAATACAATCAGTTCCATAAAAAGTGACGCACTAGATTTTTTGGGTAATTTTAAAGTTCTTTAGTTTTTAAACCGGTGGACCGATTTGAACATTTTTTTTCTCAGTTTATAGCAAAATTCATTCTGTATGAGCCGGATTGGATGCAATGGTGAGTTCTTTCAAATTTCATGGAAATTAATGGAGAATTTTAAACCTAAGTTTTTTCACAGGTTTTCAAGACACCCTGTGGATTATTCTCGCATTCATGGAAAAATTATTGATTCTGCATTCAATGAACCATTTTTTAATAAACATTTTGTTTTTTTATTCACTGTTTTATCGCTGGTATTTTCCGAGATATAACGTTTTTACGTGAACCCTGCTTTTTCGTGTATTGAGAAATGATTCACATGATGAGTGGTCATACTCACTGCAGAATTGTATAGCATATAAAACAATTGAAGTTGTCAATGTTTTCAAATACACTCAGTTCCAAAAAAGTAACGCATTTGATTTTTGACCTAATTTTTTTTCTTTTTTTTTTAAACCAGTGGGCCGATTTTTAATTTTTCTTTATTTATTGGTAGGTAATTCCTTTGTCTTTAATAAAAAATAGAGGTGGAAATTTATTTCATTGTAGGATCACATTGCCTTTGAAAAAACAATTGCTGTTGCCATAGCAATTAATTTGTTGTATTCCTCCATACTTTGTTGTTGTGTCATTAATTAAGTGTCGTTAAAGAAGTTTTAGAGACCAAAATTACACAAAATGCCTCCAAATAAATCCTAAACAAGTTTATAAAAATGTTTAATAAAAATGTTTTTTAAAATTCGTATCAGTTTATTTCACTATAAAACTCGATAAATTCAGAAAGTTGGTAATACGCAAGGTTTCAGCAAAAAAGCTGTAATTCGGACAATTTTAGAGATAAATCAATGAATAAAAAAACAAACTGTTTATTAAAAAATGGTTCATCGAATACAGAATGAATAATTTTTCCGTGAATGCGAGAATAATCCACAGGGTGTTTTGAAAACCTGTGAAAAAACTTAGGTTTAAAATTCTCCAATAATTTCCATGAAATTTGGAAGAACTCACCATTGCTTCCAATCCGGCTCATACAGAATGAATTTTGCTATAAAGCTGAGAAAAAAAATGTTCAAATCGGTCCACCGGTTTAAAAACTAAAGAACTTAAAAATTACCCAAAAAATCGAGTGCGTCACTTTTTATGGAACTGAGTGTATGTGGAAATTAATTTGAGACATATTGTTTGACAAGGATCAAGGACCAAGACCAACCTTCTTTTTACCAATTGGTGATTTTTAATAGAATACCACGAAGAATTGTTAATTTATGATAATTAGAAACACACCTTGATCAATTCAAGAAACCACTAGAACCCCTATTTACAAATCGATATTGTCCTCTTTTATTGAAATAAGTTGTGAGCGACAATCTAAAAATAAAACCACTGCAAATTTCACATTATCATGACACAAGACAAAAAGTAAATCTATTATACAAGGTGAGTCAGGTTGTATGGTAAAAAATTAATATGTGAATAGAGCGTGAAAAAACAGTATTGACGTATTTTACAATTCTCTTTCTTTGCTTGATATGCATTGTTTATAAATGACTTTGTTTAGGCTTTATACAAGCATAATAACAACAAATATATCCAAATTGATATACTTATATTGATGTTTCATCTCTAAACATGCTATTATTAAATTCATTGGACTTTCTTTAATACATGATGAATACTGGATTAAACATCATAAAATTCAAAACGTCTAAAAACAAATTACTAAAAAATTTTTCAACTCACCACAAAATTCATTCATTATGATCACCAATTAAAAAACGAAGTCCGCAAGAAAATGTACATATTCTTTCGCTCTTACAAGCTCTTCAGGTGGACGATTAATCTCGCAAAATAAATACACCACATGTAATTACGACCCCCTTTATCCCAGAAGGCTCTAGGAGCCTTGTGCGGGAGGGGGCTACACATTTAAAGACAAGGGACACACATCCAATATCCGTGTATAATGGAAAAATCCCTCTCACAGTATTTTCCATTGCCACGACCGGGATTCGAACCCGGGACTTTTGGGTGAGAGGCAGGTACTCTACCATCTCGACCATCAGTCATAGTAAAAATAAAGTTATTTACTTGAACTTTCATTTTATAATTAATAAACTGTCATGTAACCATAAAAAACAAATTTCTATATTTAATGCCGCCTACATTTTCATGTTTTCTTATAAAATACTCTACCTCTCTTTATTCGAGACTTGTTGTCTATAAACAACCTTATTCAAGCCTTATATTGGCCCAATAATAACAAAATTATCTAATATATTTATTGATGTTTCATTTCTGAACATGCAAATATAAATTATGTTGAATCCAAAAAAATTGTTGAAAACACTTTAGAACGTTATCTATTAATTAGAAAATGTAAGTTCAAGTAAATTTTATTTTGCGAGATTAATCGTCCACCTGAAGAGCTTGTAAGAGCGAAAGAATATCTTCTTGTGGACTTCGTTTTTTAATTGGTGACCATAATGAATGAATTTTGTGGTGAGTTGAAAAATTTTTTAATAATTTGTTTTTAGACGTTTTGAATTTTATGATGTTTAATCCAGTATTCATCATGTATTAAAGAAAGTCCAATGAATTTAATAATAGCATGTTTAGAGATGAAACATCAATATAAGTGTATATCAATTTGGATATGTTTGTTGTTATTATTCTTGTATAAAGCCTAAACAAAGTTATTTATAAACAATGCATATCAAGCAAAGAAAGAGAATTGTAAAATAAGATATAAAGGAATAGGCCTTATCTAAAAGAGAGTGATATATTTTTATTAATAATAATAATAATAATAATTGCTTTTATTGATGGAAATAACCAAACTACAGGATTAAAACACATAATTTCCTTATAGCTAGAATAACCATCAAATGGCAGAGTTCGCAGTAAGCCGGAGACCGGAAGACCACGCTCTTCCACTCAACCATGAAGTGCCCTCCACGGGCAAATAATTTAAGGATAAGTGAAACTACTGATTAATTACTAAATTTGTCCGTGGTGGGCACGGGACATTAAGTTTTAAAAGAAATTGACATATAATTTAAAAAGACACTTTAAAAAAATTGTTAAAATATGCATACACTTAAATGAATAAAGTTTTACAAGTGAATCTGTACCTATAAGTAAGCAGCTTATACACTAAAAATAAAAATACTAAAAACTGCCTATTTAGGGCAATACTGAGTAATGAGAATACATTGAACACCTTGAACACACAGGAACACATCGAACATATAGTTCGATGTATTTACAAAGAAAGGGGGAGTGTATCTGGGCAACAATTTAAAACAAAAGGTTTTAAATCGGTTTAATAACATCTGCAAAAAGTAATGCTTTTAATTTTGCTTTAAAGGAATTTAAAGGTAGAAAGTCTGGCTGATTGGTATACCGCCAAAGCCATCCAACCATAACCAACCAACCAACCAACCAATTTAAAGGTAGTCTCTTTAAGTCTTCAGGAATATGATTATATGATTTAGCTATACTATACGAAAAAGATGATTGAAAAAGTGTAGTACTATGTTTAGGGATCGCTAGTGTATTTTTCCAACGCGTGTTAATATTGTGGAGGTCAGAGCGGATAGTGATAGTGAACTTTTCGACAAGGTACGGGGGTTTTTGTAGTGTAATAACTTTATGAAAAAGGACGCAGCTATGCAAGAATCTCCTTTTTTTTGTATCAAGCCATCCTAAATCCTTTAAATATTTTGAGACATGATCTCGTCTCCTTAGGCCACATGCGAAACGCACACATGAATTCTGGATTAATTGTAGACGTTGGGAGTCAGATTTGGTGAGGCAAGGGCCATAGACGACATCAGCATAATTAAGATGTGATAGTACCAGAGAGTCACAAAGGAGCACTTTACATTGTCTGTTAAGAAGGTCCTTACTACCGTGGAGTAATTTTAGATTGCAAAATGCACGTTTCGTAATCAAAGATATATGTTTGGAAAATTTGAGTCGGTTGTCCATGAGTAGCCTAAATTCTTCTCGCACTCCGTAATTACCAATTCTTGATTATTTACCCGAATATGGATATTATTTTCACATCTTTTACGTGCCGTAGATCTTCCAAATAGCATTACTTTTGATTTAGTTGGATTAATCGAGAGGCAGAATTTCTCCGAGACTGATACCAGAGTAGCTAAATCAGAATTTAATTTGGAGCATGCCTCTTGTACATCGATTTCGGGAAAGGAGAGATAGACTTGCGTATTACTAATTAATTTTTGATATCAATGTCAGGATAGAATAGAACTAGTTTATTTTGATTTATTTTTGACATCAATGTCAATTAATGTTAGACTGACATTGGATTTAGGTTATATCAATTTGTTTCATTAATGTCAATTTGACATTAGAATGAGGTTATATTATTTTTTTAATGTCAATATCAGAATCAAATTAAAAATAGGGAATTTTTAACGTCATAATTAAACTAAAACTAGATTATATCATTAGGGCTTTTCTTTTGATAACTATAGTTATGAAATGGTTATTGAGTAGTTATAACCCAAGGTTCTAACCAGTGAGATGGTTAAAACAACATAACCTAACTAAACGTTTCAAGTTCAAAAATCAAAACATAGTAAACACCAATTTATAAAGCATTAATAACTGTGATAATAATTGAGTACATAATGAAACCGGAAGGAGAAATATTATTTGCAATGTCCCAAATTCTATTAGACGATTTAAATTCATTTAACTTGGGCTTTGTTAACAATATAATAGCAATAACATTTTTCAATATTGGGGTCAGCAAATAACAGATAATTATAAATAAAGGGATTCGAGAGGATCGCATCAAGATTATTATGAATCGTGGATAGAAAAGTAGGTACCTACATATCTTTTGATTTTTATACTACACTTTTAGAATGGAAAGAAATACCTACTTTTTTAAAACTGGCTGAATATATTTTACATTAAAGTAGTAGAAGTCCTATAAGTCCAGTTCAAAATGAAAATGCTCGGATCACGATACACTTAAAATAAAAATGCCATTAAAAACAGAAATGACAAAACTGATATTTCTTTAAATATTACATACATATAACGTTACTAATAAAATACGAAGTGTCAAAATACTGTCAAATGTGAATTCCCGCGCTTTCTAAAACCACAATCTATAACCTATACGTAGAGTGTTGGGTAATAAAAAGTTACAACCCACAGATAACCTGTGACGTCATATTTACAATCGAAAACGAATAGTTATAACTTTTTACTACCAGGTTAAAAAATGTTATCCAAACGAAAAGCCCTATTGTTTATAAAGTATATAGTTATTCAACCTCTTGTTAGTACCGGTGGATCATTGGTAAATGGCGTGCTGGATGATGTGTGCCCATTATTACGACCGTAGCCCCCGGTGTCGTTTACGTTACGACCATTGTTTATTATAAACAATGCTACGACGCATGCACGAATTTCGTACATCCGGTGCTATCCGGTGTATGTACGTCACATGACATTCGACGAGGAACTAAAGTCATAGATCGAAACTCGACTGTAATTTTATTATTAATAACTTTTGACAGTTTGTCAGTTTTCTATTTTTAAACTATTGGATTTTTTGTTCTAAAATGAATCATTTATACATCTATTAGGCATTTACGATAATTGGAGCGGGTAATGTATCCTGGTACATTGCGGTAATCAGCTGTTTTATGTCAATACATCTACCGAGCTAAGAATTACCGAACGCAAAATTTCAAATGTAACCTAAAGCATTACTTGACTAATTAATAAATAATTGAAAATTGAATTACTTTTTTATTTTATGCTTATTCATAAGTCCATACTGCTCGCCATGTCAAAATGGAAAGTAAAACAACATTTATATGTATTGCATATTTAGGTATACCTACTTACTTACTTAATTCATTATACATATACATAAATGTTTCCATCCTCATCATTATTTTCGATAGTGATGGGTTTCATTTTTCTCAAATACTCAAAAAATGTCAAAAATTAAGTTTTTTTAATCATATTTTAAGGTTGTACCGCATTTACCAACCGATGTAGTCGATCCATAAATTTTGGATCGGGTAGATGTAGCGAATACATTCGATACATTTACCGAACGCGGTTCGGTAGATATGTTCTTATTATCGAACGCTCTGATACATTGCGGTATGTAGCGCTCCAATTATCGTAAATGCCCATTATATATGGCTAACATAACCTAAAATTTTTAGTTTTTGTAAATTTATTTTTACTTTAATTATAATTTTGTAGCTTCAGCTTGGATCCATAATAACATTTAAAAACTCTCTAATAAGACAGTAGATATATAAAGTTTCAATATTGTACCTACGTAGATTATTAAAAATGAATTGCTATTTATAGGTTGGATTTCCAGTCAACAAAAACAACCTATTTCATTAGATTAGGATAATTAAAACTTCATTAGTAATGCACCGAACAAGATTTTAGATGATAGTACAGGAACCAAGCAGATATTTTGATAAAAATGATATAATATTAAAAAATTTTCAGAAGTGCATATTTTTGAGGTTAGTTGTAAAGCCTGATTTTCATAGTCGTGAAATTGTGAAAAGCGAAATGCGGAACGTGTTGCTATTGGTTCATTTCACATTAAAATTTGGAATTGACCAATAGCAACACGTCTCGCATTTCGCAATTTCGCGACTATAAAAATCATGCTTAAGGTGTTTAAATTAATGTTCTTTTTTATATATGTTTGTTATTTGACTGTTTATAATTTATAATGGCGAATTGTGCTGGAGCTATGTGAAAAAATTATAACCAAAGTACAAAAAGATATTGATATAAAATATTTCAGTTTTCCGAAGAACGAAGATTTGGCAAAACAGCTTGGCTACAGAAAAGATAAATAAATTTGAAGAATGGCAAGTGGAGCAACATGTTATGTATATTGTATTTGAAACCTAGTTTTTGGCGATCTGGATGTTCACCTAAAAATGTCATAAATCACAAATATAGACCATGTGCATCATAGGCAAAGAGTAAATGATCATAGGATTAACATAACCTCCAATTTTTAGTTTTTGTAAATTTATGTTCAACTTTAATTATAATTTTGTAGTTTCAGCTTGGATCCTTAATAACATTTAAAAACTCTCACAGACAGTAGATATATAAAGTTTCAATATTGTAGATTATTTAAATTAGACTGCTAATTATAGGTTGAATTTCCAGTCAACAAAAAATATCGTATTTCATTAGATTAGGAAAATTAAAATTTCATTAGTTAATGCACCGAACAAGATTTTAGTTGATAGTATAGGAACCAAGCAGAAATTTTAATAAAAATGACATAATACTCAAAAATGTTAAAAAGTGCATATTTTTTAGGTTAGTTGTGATGTCGCGTGCACGACACAAATAGGGCAATGCATATTTTTCTCGAGCTCGACGTCACATCCTGCTGCGCAATGTGTAATGTATCGTGAAATGTATAATTGAATAGTAATTTTCGTCACAAGTCCGGAAGGTGACGTGTTACAGTCGAGTAGATATTATGGACGAGGCGACGGCAGGAGCCGAGTCCAGAATATGTAAACGAGGCTGGAACAACACCTTACGGACGTGTGTCGAATGATATTTTATTTCATCCCGTCATTTCTTGTATATTAGTATATTTGCATAATTTGACACTTGGTTATTTTCTTATGCCATTTGACATTTGACACTGTTTTTTAATTTACGGTTGATTTTTATATGTCAAACAACTGTCAAAAGGTATAATAACAGTTTGTGATTGGTTCGTAATAAGTTTCCGGTGGTTTCCGGTACTTTACCGGCTCTGATACCGTAATGTCTCATTTTCCGGCCGCATATGAATACTGTACTGTTGTTCTTTCCGGACGGGATGAAATAAATGATTATTATAATATTTAAATTCATAAAAACAAAAGTCATGGAAACTGACTAGTACGTAAGTTACTCACGAGTTGGCAGCACATACTTACAAGATAGGTTGAATAACTATATTACTTTATAAACAATGATTATATTAATTTTTATGAAGATTAATAATTTTTATTTAAATGTTTTACGTTTTGCTTTGAATGTTATGGATTCTGCAATATAATTCAATGCTGTATGACATATAGTCCTTCAGAGTATTTTGTTTTTGCATTATTCGACAATAACAACGTTCCAAAGTGTTTTCAACAATTTTTTTGGATTCAACATAATTTATATTATTTGCATGTTCAGAAATGGAACATCAATAAATATATTAGATAATTTTGTTATTATTGGGCCAATATAAGGCTTGAATAAGGTTGTTTATAGACAACAAGTCTCGAATAAAGAGAGGTAGAGTATTTTATAAGAAAACATGAAAATGTAGGCGGCATTAATTATAGAAATTTGTTTTTTATGGTTACATGACAGTTTATTAATTATAAAATGTAAGTTCAAGTAACTTTTATTTTGCGAGATTAATCGTCCACCTGAAGAGCTTGTAAGAGCGAAAGAATATGTACATCTTCTTGTGGACTTCGTTTTTTAATTGGTGACCATAATGAATGAATTTTGTGGTGAGTTGAAAAATTTTTTAATAATTTGTTTTTAGACGTTTTGAATTTTATGATGTTTAATCCAGTATTCATCATGTATTAAAGACAGTCCAATGAATTTAATAATAACATGTATGTTTAGAGATGAAACATCAATATAAGTAAGTATATCAATTTGGATATGTTTGTTGTTATTATGCTTGTATAAAGCCTAAACAAAGTCATTTATAAGTAAGTATTGACGTGTCTCAGGATTTTGCTATATAACCCTTAATTTTTATTTATACAAGGTGTTCAAGATGAAAATTTTTCGTTGCATTTTTGAAATATCTCTTGTTCAAAAACAATCGTATGAATGAAATTTGGTTGGTTTATATTTTTCATAAGGCGCTATCAACTGATGATACTCTAGTTTTTAAAAACTAATTCAGTGGCGTACGCTTACACATTTTTTTCTAAGAATGCCGATAACGTGTGCGCCACTGGATTTTTTCATACAATTTTGCAGTTGAAAACCTAATGTAATAATAATAAAATACTCTAAGGAAACAAAATCTGATATTTCTTTCATTATCAGAGCAAATTTTGCTGCTACATCTGAACTGAATCTTAACAAAACCCAAATAAAATTTAAGAATATTTAAATCATACGTTTTAATAATTCCCTGTATTTTGACTATTTTGATACTCTAGAAGTTGATTGTGGCATTATTTAACTTTCTTTGCGGAATATTTATTATTTACGATTTGTAAACTTATTACCACCAGTAACTCTTTTATTTCAGGAAAACAAACTCTAATTCTAATTCTAGATATAGGAGGAATAAAATTCTGTATAAATGGAAGGAAAATAAAAATAAATGAGTGATTTTCTTGTACAACAGCCAGCGGTGAAACTTGCCTATTTAAAAGAGCCCTTCAACTAAAAATTTTGGTCGGTGTTGTAACGAGCCTGCCTGTTGAAAAGAAATTAAAATCGCATTTTATAATTCCTTTCGTTCTGCTGAATAAATGTTAACAACATCCACACTTTTTTTATTATTTAGTTAATAAAATGTTACGTCTTCCGGACCCGTCTAAAAAAAATTAAATACACAAAAATGAAACGGACGGAAATAGGATAGGCAGTACATGTCATATCTGTATGAGCTGCCGAGGATTGAGGGACCTGGGTGGCTGATGGGGTGAATTTGCAGGGGCCATACGTGACCTAACAAAGCCCATCTCACCGTCGCTGCTGATTTAATGATGTCTTGTTTTAATTGCTGACAAATTGGCAATTGCCGCTGTCATGGGCCTCACCCCTATGATTTGTATTTTGCCATTTATATTATTCTGTTTTCTTATTCCCAATTATTGCTGTTTTGTTCTAGGGTTGAGTTTTTATTTTTATTTTTAATTTGTCTGTTTTTATAGTAAAAAAAATCAGTTTTAATTTTCGCGCTGGAATACATAGTTCTTTTAGTCTTAATAGTCCAGTCCAAAGGGGCCATCAGAAAAAAACTTTTATTTCATAGATGGTGGCTTTGGGGGTAAGTATTGCCAATAAAATTTAGGTACCAAATATTTTGCACGGAACTTATTTACACATTTATTTTTGTGGCAAGAAACAGTAAAAGTAGTATTAAATTTTTATTATGTGCAAATTGGTAAGTAAGTATTGAAACACTGTTTCATGGTATGAGCTTAAAACGTATTTAATTGCATAAAATCAACATCTATTTCTTATTTGAGTTTGCGCTAATACCTATATAAATGCACTTTTCAAGCCCGATAACCCTAAAATATAAAGCCCTTCAGCGAAAAGGTAGAAAATTTATGTTCAGCTTCCTCAACCTTTGTTTTATAAAAATTATATATTAAGTATCTGATTTTACTCATTTAGATTTGCTCATACAGTTTCCATGCCACCTGGCTCTGGCCTAGTCGAGGTATTTAAAATAATGCGCAAAAAATATAAAGGACCATTTTTAGTCCCCGTTTTAACAGAAAATTCAAAGTAAGCAAGAAGTCAAACTGAAAAGTGCTTAAAAGTGCAATATTTAGTGGCACACAAAGAGCATTAACATAAGTTCACAATGGACGAGCGCCCTCGCCAAGCTCTTGGAGTTGAGACAAGAGTCCTCCAAGCACCGTCAGAGACCCCCGTCCTCTAGAGTGCGTTGACATGGAACTTATTCGCTATTGTTTACAGACTTATTCTTACATGTTCATTTACATCATTGGTAGCTGGCTCCAACGGAAATATAAAATACAATATAATCGACTAGTGAGCGAATTGCATTCAAGATGCTACCGAACAGTGATGTCTTTTCATTACAATGCAGGGGGTCTGGGAATGAATAGTACAATAAATTATGTATGTTGTTATGGAAAACGTATTTTTATTACTAAATCATTATCTACGAGAAGACAAGGTGGTATATAAGAGGGCTGTCAATGTGTCAATATTTGTCAGTTGAAATAACCATAAAAGTTAGATTTTCGGAAATCAGTAGTAATGTTATATTTGCTTGTTTATTTGACCAAAATGTCCTTCACAATTCAGATGCTAGTAAAGTGCAAAAACAAAAAAATCCCATCAATTTTTAGTTTTACCAACACTATGAATAAACTCAAGTACCTACTTATATATTTAACATAACTAAAAGACCAGGTAGATACCTTTACATGTCACTTCTTGCCTTATTTTTTTACACAAAAACAAAACAACCCAATGCCTTTCCTATAAATAGTTTTGATTGTATAGGTATTTATATTTTTTATGTTTAAAGGCTCTTATTTAAGATAAATATAATATTGAGATTTTAAGGCCCTCTGCCTCAAAAACTTTTTGAAAACTCTTATTGCACAAAATTTCAGACAAAATAAATGTTCTCTGTGTGTGTGTGTGTGTGTCTGTATGTATGTATCGCGATAGCAGCTAGAATTTTTGAGATAAAGCTTTCAAATTTGGTACACACGTTCTAGAGGCCAAGGAAAAAATTGAGTTCGTTGATGAACAAAATCGGTCCCCTGGAACGGGTTCTACCGGACTCCAATATTTTTATTTTTAACTTTACAAAAAAACTTATTCGCTATGAAAGGTTATACAGTGTTTCCCCGGATTGAGTTCACAATAGGAAAAACTTTTTTATTTTCGATTTTTCGACAAAAAATTTCAATAAACGCTCCCTTACTTTTACAATAGCATTCCTTCTAAGAGTGTTAATATTTTCTGTGCAGGGTGACCAGAAAACTCCATAATCTGGAAAGAACTTTTTTATTTTCGATTTATTAACAAAAACACTCGCTCAACAATAATGTAACTTTTATTTTTGTTTAAAAGCCGAATAACAATTAAAGTTGTTTAAAATAATAATTAGACGCAACTGTTTTTATTTTGTTCATCTTTGAAGTTTTAGTTTTAGTTTAGCTTAATTTCGTAATTTTTTTAAAACCCTGTGCACAGATGTGTGTTCAGATTAATTTGTTTATTTTTTAATACAATTTTACTTTATATTAAATCAAAATAAAAGTTACATTATTCTTGAGCGAGTGTTTTTATCAATAAATCGAAAATAAAAAAGTTTTTCCTAATCTCAATCGGGGGTAACACTGTATATAAATAAGATCTGATATGCCTATTATAATATTGTGTCCAAATGTTGAAATAAACAAAATACGTCAAAAATTACTTTTATTATAAACTCCACCACACGGTGAGGAAGCTCTGATCCCATAACTGACACTGGCAGCGGTTTTCATACAGTAAACATTTTTCTAGAATAAGACATGTAGTACCTTTCAAAAAAATATTATTACTAAACTTTAGGATATATTGTTGTGATTGGGGAGATTTATTATTTATTTTTTCTTTTTATTTATTTGAATGATTTTTGTTGTCTTTCTGTGCCCCACGTTGGGCGCCAATTTATTTGTTATGTTGGAGATAATTTTAATGTTTATATTATTTGATTTTTTTTTGAATTATTGAAAAAGGTAGGAAAAAGGTGGGTGGTATTTATTACTTTAATATTTATTGCATGATAGTTTTAAGAATATTTTTATAGCATGTCTTTAGTATTAATTTTATTTAAGAAATATAGTAATTTGATTGAATTTTTAGAATTTATTTATTTATTACATTGAAACATCATAATATAGGTCATTTACACACTACACCACACAATGAAATTAATAGCGTTTTTACTGATTTTACGAATAATTGTCACCAACAACGAAATACCGTTCACCACAAATTCTTTGGAACAAAATAATGCGACTTTTATGGTGTGATTTTTTATTTTGACACGTAGTTTTCCTTATACAGAGTGTTAGGTAAAGTTTAAATTTTGAAAATTATTTTTTTTAAAATCGGCATTAAAATACCTCAAAATCGTCATTAAAGTGATAGAAATAGTCATTAAAGTAATCCATTATTGTACGATTTTTGTAGTTGGCCGAGGTGACAGATAAACGTAAACATTAATTTTTTATTGCTTGTGATAATAATTTTGTTGTAACAAAAGGTAAATAAATACAGTTTTTTAAATTCAGAATTGTATTACCACTATTATAATTGCTAAAAATAATGGTTTTCTTATAAAAAATTATTCCGACTTGACATTTAAAAATAATTATGACATTTCCTAAGGTCACTTAAAATTTTAAATAATTATGACATTTCTTAATGTCACTGAAAATTATTTAAAAAATAGAGTTCATTAATCTTAATTTCATAGTTTTTGGATTTAAAAAAAATGTAATATGCACCTCGGCATTAAAGTTCCTTCTTATCACTCATGTGGTTTATTCGAAACTCCACATTCATGATAAAAAGATTAACTTTAATGCCTTGATACATAAATAACTATTTATTAATAACTCAGTTATTTTTTACACATGAAATTTTGCAGACTTTTATCTTATGCAGATGCACTTTTTATGTAATTTTGGTTAAAAAAGTCAAAGGGCAAACGAAGAAAAGGGAGGGTTGTGGTACCCATTAATCTCCCCTACTTTTTCATGCGTACGCCTATGGTCTCTAAATATTTATTTTTAGATTAAATACTTATTTTTCTTATTTTCTTACTCTAATAAAATTTTAATTTAGGACTTTTTAACGCGATATTCCAATAAATCCAGATTCATTTTCAATATCTTTCGGAATTTATTATTTTTATTATTGTTGTTTGTAGTAACCATTTATTTTTTTTAAATTGATTACTTTTAAGCAAACAGTGCTAGGACGTATTTTGTTGTGCATAGTTAGAATGGGTCGATAAAATAAAAATTATAAAAAAAAAACAGTGGTGTACACATTTTTGCTTAGAAAACCTAATTTAATTCTCATTTAACTAATAACTATACTACTGGCGTAGGTAATAGAAGCAAATAAAAATATCATTAAAATTGGAAACTCCCCAAAAACTAAAAATAAAAGATAGAGGTTTACAAAGAAACGCGCACAACAGTCTAACAATGCAAAAACCTCCCGAGTTTCAGCCAGACCTAGGCATGGCATTCAGCTTTCCAGTTATGGATCAAGTTTTATAATTTTATCTACAGGATGTTCATACCTTTATGCAGAACATGCATTTTTTTAAACCACAATAACTTGGTTGTCAAATGGAACAATCCTGTATAATGTTCTATATTTTATTAAAGATTTCCAAGAACTATTCAATGATCTTTTACACTTGATATTTATTTTACATACTTAGTTTAATGTTATGGCCATTTATGTCATTATTTAGATAGAAAAAGAAACAAATTTGTCGAATTTGTCTCTATTTTTATTATGTTCAGTTTGATATTTTCGTACCTACCTTTTTATCGACTTGGAAAAACAATTTGTTTATTGTAAACCACTAATTATATTAATAATTACAATTTTTTTTTCGCATTTGTGTTTCTTTTATCTACGATCGTGTAAAAGTTATTATTTTTTACATCATTTTCGGTGTAACAAGAGCCTTTTATAAGAAACTGTGCAATAAAAAATTTTATTGCACGCTTCTACTACGGCAGGTTCTTTATAATATCGTTTTCATAGTTACCATCATCAGTCACGACCAAAAAGTAACATTAATAATACTAACTGTTCGTGCAACAATGACTTTTTACACTTGTGTCTTAAATATCTATTATATAGTATAGATATACAGTAAAGAGTAAAGACTGAGGAGGTTCGAACATGGGTATTAGTTTGCGCGATTTACTTGTGCCCGTTGTAGGCAAGCGGACACAGTGGTGGAAATCGTGGATCTCCGCGCTGTAGCCGATAGCTCTCGCGTCTACTGTTCCTTGTTTGGATTCTTTTATAATAATTTTTATTACACCTGCAACACTCGAGGTGCAGCGACAATTAATTTTATGTTGTAGAATCACATTTTTGGTGCGAAAAAACAAACAATGGAAATATTTAAATGTGTTTTGAGATTTTTTTTAAATTACAATAGTTAATCCTATCTAGGATGAATTATTGAAGTTAGAAAAATTTGGAAATACAGAATACGTAAATCAAATTTCTTTCAGACATGAGTTCTACATCCCAACACGGTTAATGAGATACTAACAACAGTCTGCTGACTGCTGAGCAGTGAGGTGCCACAGCGCACTGCCGCTCCCTTCTCCTAATGTACAAATTTCGAACTGAGGCGAGTTGTCGGCCACTCGTTATTCGTCCCAATCCCTGTCGTGTTCGAAGCATCCTGGACTTATCTGTATATATTTATGTGAGCCATAAACTGAAAGATGTATTGTAATTTTTCTACAGATATGTTCATATGATAAATATAAGGTAACACTTGTTAGTTGATTTTAAGGTATTGACATAAGTCTAGATTTTACCATCTTGATTTAATCTGAATTAAGAGTAAGAGTAAAACTTCTCAAACTTTAAGTTTGCAATTGGTTAAATTCTCCTAGATATGACGTGGCGGAACGTGGATGGAAGGATATGTCGATATGTAAATGGCAAATGCCCATAGAAAGGAAATGGGCTCGCCCTTAACGTAAACATTTCTTGTAGTCGTTTCCTTAGAACAAACGTCATTGAAATAAATTTAGTTAACCAAGTGTTATAACTAAAGAGACTTTATTGTGACAGTGGCGACAATCGAGCCAAAGTCACGCCCACCCGCCATTATGAGGCTAAATTTATCAGGACTAACATAACCTTAAATTTTTACAAGAGATAAGAATAATGCCGCAGACCCCAAAAAAGAAACATGATGCAGCTACGGACACGTGTTTCGGAGTTATTGCTCCTCATCCTCATCTTCATTTTTGGGGTCTGCGGCATTATTCTTATCTCTTGTATTATTTAACCCTATTAAACGTCACTCTTTTCTTAAATTTTTAGTTTTGCAAATTTATTTTCAATTTTCATTTTATCTTTTGTAAAAACTCTCCCAGACAGGGGATTTATAAAGTTTCAATATTGCATATTATTTAAAATAGACTGCTAATTACAGGTCAGAATTCCAACCAACAGAAAGCATTTTGGATTTTCTTTAGTTGATTATTGAAACACTCGTATTATGACACTAATAATTATTAGCGTAATTTAATGAAAGTCTAGAATATTTTAGTTATGCATTATGCAAAAATGTATGCAAGTACTTACTTACTTCTTAAAAATATAAAAATTAGTGTGCACGTGTGAGGTTAGGTAAAGTAATAAATTTTATTATTTTTAGCAAAAAAAAATTAAATTTCACACTAGCCAATAATACTATATTTTCTACAATTTCTAAAACAGCTTTTCCTAGGACTTTTTTAGATAAGTAATAAATGAGTAAACAATCGAATGGCCAAGAATGAGGCATGACAAGAATTAAGCTAAACCAACACTTACCTTATGAATACAAAATAAAATATAAAATTATTAATTAAGTCTTTAAATAGGTCTTTTCACAATACACTAATCACAAATAGTTTGTATGCATTTAATAAGTCACAATAAATTATTGTTAAAGATGCACAAATATACACAGTATATGACAGCTTAAACAATTTTATCATTTTTAACCTCTTAATGGCGGTACCACGTGAATCCAACTACTAATCAAAATACAACACCAGGTATAAAATGACCGCATGTATAGGTAGGTACAGGGTGATCTATAACTCTCTTTTCATCGTAAATAATTCGGTTGCTGTTAATATATTTGATTGTTTTCAAATGCATATATATGTAGAAAGTCCCGCAGAATCTGAATACTTATGTATTCAGAAAAACAATTGAATGCCAATTTAAAATAATAATAATAAAAATACGATTTTCTAAAAAAATTTCGCCCTGTACATTATTGCATAAAATGATATGGCAACATATTATAAACATACACAAGATACTCATTGATGGGTCCAACTTCCGGTTTCACCGGAAGTGCTTACAATTTATAGCAATTTTTTATTAACCCTGTATATTTTAATTATTTCAGATAATACTATCGATTACGAATCCAATGATATATAAAACATCATAGTTTCACCATTTCATAGGCGAAATAATTCACAAAATTCAAATTTTATGATACATAATAATATATCAAATACACAGATTTAAAATTATTCTAGTAGGTGGCATGCTTGTAAAAATTCCCTATCCGATTGTAGCTGTCATTACTATATTATTGATATTGTTAGTGCGTTTTGTGTAATCAAAATGAAATACTCAATTAGTGAAAGATGTGATATTGAAGTAGGCTTCTCTTGCAGCTCTTGCATTTTTTCCATTTAAAAAAACGCACTAACAATATCAATAATATAGTAATGACAGCTACAATCGGATAGGCAATTTTTTCAAGCATGCCGCCTACTAGAATAATTATTTCAAATCTGTGTATTTAATATTGTATTAAGTATCATAAAATTTGAATTTTGTGAATTATTTCGCCTATGAAATGGTGAAACTATGATGTTTTATATATCATTGGATTCGTAATCGATAGTATTATCTGAAATAATTAAAATATACCGGGTTAAAAAAAAAATGCTATAAATTGTAAACACTTCCGGCCAAACCGGAAGTTGGACACATCAATGAGTATCATGTGTATGTCTACAATAAGTTACCATATCATTTTATGCAATAATATACAGGGTGAAATTTTTTAAGAAAATCGTATTTTTATTATTATTATTTTAAATTGGCATTCAATTGTTTTTCTGAATACATATTCGGATTCTGCAGGACTTTCTACATATATATGCATTTGAAAACAATCAAATATATTAACAGCAACCGAATTATTTACGATGAAAAGAGAGTTATGGATCACCCTGTACATCGAAAATGAAATATGATACTCAAACCCTCTTCTTGTAAGTGAATTAAATTTTGCACAAAAAGAAATAGTTAGAATCGGTCGATTATTTCGAATAAATAATTTAACCCACTCATTTCGGTTTGTTTTTGTACTGAAAACGATCTTAAATGGTATCCTGAAACTCGCAGTTCAAGTGAGGTACTAGCAACATAACTACTAACAGTAAATGAGTAAATCTAAATTGATTTTGAATCTACTTAAAATATATTTCTTTGCTACAAGCCGACTACCTAGTAAAGAAACAGCATATTATGCAGAATTCAACGAAGAATTTAGAAATTGTAACATGCACAATTATTGCACATGGTAGGTAATCGATATTTTATTATTTCTATAGATAGTCCATAAATTTGAAATTACCTACATACAGTGTGGAAACAAAGTCTGGAACACCTGAAATATCGCAAAATACGTTTTTCTCGAAAAAGACGCTCGAAGGGGCCAAAAGTTATTTTAAATTTGTCGTCTCTTGAAATACTTTAATTCTATGTACAGTGGCATACGTTGAAGAGGCCAAAGGGGCGCCTTTTTGCATTTTTTTCGAATTTTTTTTATGAAACATTTTTATACTAGATACCTACAATACTCAAAATAATGTGCTCTTCCATTATATTGAACAAAAAATAGGGCCTCTTCAACGTACACCACTGTACATAGAATTAAAGTATTTCAGAAGACGACAAATTTAAAATACCGTTTGACCCCTTCGAGCGTTTCTTCGAGATAAACGTATTTTGCGAGCTATTTCAGGTGTTCCAGACTTTTTTTCCACACTGTATGTCCTAACCACTTCTCTGTTGCACGTTAACGATAATAAAATAATAATTTCGTGAACGTTCTTATGTTTTATAAATTCACATCAGTTCGGCCCTGTTTACGATTATTTCTTAACTTGTCCATACTTACATTTTCAGTTAAGTTGTTTAACTATCAGTAAAAGCACTTCAGGGGATTATGGGACGCAAAAAAAAGAACACATACTGTCACCACCATTTATTTGCTGACCACGTTTTTTACACAACGATATTAATAAATTTTCTATTACAAATATACTGCACCTACAACTGTTTGTAATAGCGACAGCATTATCAATGTGATAAAATTCGAAGTAAAAACAAATGTGCAAATTAACCACACTTTTTTGTAAAAACAAAGGTTAATAATTAATGTTTACTAATCTACTTAGTACATATTTATGTAGTTTTTTTCATTTATAAAAATACAAATGTATTTATTTTTCTCTACGAACTATATTGTTTCTATATTTGCGTTAATTTTGAAATATGTGGCATAAAAACAAAAAACAACGATAAAGCGATAAGACATTACGAAATATAAAAACAACTTTCGTATTTCTGCGTGTTCTAATTAGAACATATATTATTATAGTTTTAAAAAGTTATAGTACAGGAAATAAAAAAAATGTTGATGATCAAAATGAAACCAGTTTTGATTTCTGTTTCATATTTCAATTTAGCCGTAAATTCCTTAAGCATAACCCCAAAGATCCTAGTTCCAAATTCAATTATTGGTTAACGAACGTCATAATCCCACATTTAAATCGATGAGATCATACCACATAATTAAAATTAAGTTATTTAGATATACAATATTTCCTACTGAAGACCCTTAAAAAATATATGTATGTACGTATAATTTAAAGACTAGGAATGTTTAGTTAACCAACTGTAATTTGAAAAACTGGATCTTCACAAAAGTGATATGACTTAGGTGGGACAGTTTTGTCAAAAATATTTAAAATCTATAACTTTTTAAAATAAACTTAATTTATGAATATTCCCTATATTACAAGAATATAGTGGTCAACGTAAATATTAAAAAAAAAACACCAACGACCTGTTTCTTCACCTCTTGTTAAATTTAATTGGTAGATAAATTCAATGGAAACAATAATTATCGATACAATTGTATCCAAGGATATTAACGGTCCAGTAATTTTAACAAAACCTGAAGAAAACCCGCCCTTAGTAAAATAAAACGTTACTATCAAAGTAATATGTACTGGAACAATTATTCCAGTTGAGATATTAATATTTCCGCATTAAATCTTAAAAAATACCACCATATCGCTCACCAGTACAAACTGTATTGTATTTGTATTTTGCAATAAGTGGAGAAATTTTAGTTCAACACAGTTTATTTCTGTAAAAGGTGTAAAATTTATCTTCTGTAATTGTATCGGTTGGAGTGCTCAAATTTGTCACTGTAGGGTCCTGGAGGCCGGCTTTGTTGTTGATCTTGATCTCTTTCATTGCCTCTGTTTTGCTGATAATTATTTTGTCGATTGTTGTAATTATTGTAACCTCCTCCACGATTATAGCCCCCCTGATTATAGTTGTCAGAATTATTATAACTGCCCTGATGTTGAAACCCACCACGATTATCAAAACTTCTTTGATTGTTATAACCACCGCCGCCTCTACCTTGATAACCTAGAAGAAAAATTACGTATTATTTCATATCATATAGGACACTGCGTTAAATTGTAAGTTTTTATTTAATTCAGGGCAGGCGTTCGCAGGAATGTGCGAATGATGCACCGCCCACGGTGACCCTTGCATTTTCTCCGGACACGCGCTAGCAGAGAAGAAAATAAATAAATTTCGAAGTATTAAGGTCTTTTGTCAATACTATAGTTTCTGAAAATTGCAAAAATTGTCTTTTAGATTTAAAAAAGAACAAAAGACACTCTATACACAGTGGCGTAGCGTGGGAGGCATATGAGGCGCCCACCAGTGGCGCCTGGTGAATTTTCGATGTTCGATATTTCGATTTAGAGACTATACGTACATCAAATTATAGGAGGTTTCATTTGGGATCAAAATGAGAGTATTGGCGGAAAAAAAATTGAAAAACAAATTGTGAAAAAATTTCCGAATCTCTCCTTGCCCACCCTGGAAAGTCCTAAAATTCTGTATATATATATTTTAATTTTTTTAAAATACCAGATTAATCTTCGATACAATCTAAGACTTTTTCGCTTTTGAAAAAATATTAGGTAATTTTTGGAAAAGCTTGAATCTTACTTTCAATAAATTTCAAATGCTGGTATTTGAAATTTATTGAAACTGATTCAAGCTATTAAGAAATAGTATATGATTTTAAATGTTTTCAAATGTGAATATTTTTTTGCCTCATTTAGGTGAACAGCAATTTAACGTAATGTGATGAATTTACACCCACTTTACAGAAGTTTATAGTATGCGCTCTCATAATAGGTTCCTAAGTGTGGTGATTTAGCAGTCGTCCAAGAGATGGCGCCAGTGGTACGAAAACGGTTTAGGAAAACTAGAGAATTGTGGAATAATCTTGAGGAGCATCTAGATTATTCTACAAGGTATCTCTGCAGATTTCTGCAGGGGCAAGATGGTCCACTGCAGGCAGTTGAATATTGGAAAGTGATCTGAACACAACAGTAAGGGAACAATGACTAGTAGTGAATTAATAGTGGTTAAATGTGGTAATTATAGTGTTATAAACTTGTGCACAATTGAAGTGGATATTGGATATTTTCCCAATATCCACTTCAATTGTGCATACCAGTTCAATTTAAGTGACTACTTAATTATTGTGAGTGAGTTAATAAATCAGTGGTTTAGTGTTAATCTTGTAACAGTAATAATTAAAGTAGGCAAACAGTAAATAAATAAAGACTCCGACGTTGTTCTTGTGGCTTATATCTACAGGATGTGCGATTTAAGACCGGAACACCCCATTATTTCGGAACTCGTTGACCGATTTTAATATTCCTTTTTTTGGGATAGTAGTGCTCGATGAGCTCTTTTGACCATGTGGAAAAATTTTAAATTTTCGTTCTTTCAAGGCCTGCTAAGACCCGCTAAATGGGTCGAAATTTAGAGATCGACCATAAGGCAATTTTTATTTTTTTCGAAAAAATGGTAGCGCATTCGATTCAGACGTGCCTCAAATACCTTTATACAAAGTTTGAGCTTAATACCTTATAAGTATAGGGTGTTTCTCCAGCGTAGCGACTATTCAAATTTTTCACTTTTCGACTGACCCAAAACTGTCCCAAAAAAAAATATATTAAAATCGGTCAACGCGTTCCGAAATAATGGGGTGTTCCGGACTTAAATCGCACACCCTGTATATACAGGCTGTCTTCTAAAAAACGGCCAAAGCCATAACTCAGTGAAAATTTAATTATTATTTTTTTAAATTGGGGAATATACAGATATAGGAAAAAAATTTGGAAAAAAGTTAAAACTTTAACGCCCTCTATCTCCTAAACTAAGCGAGATAAAGGGCATATGAATAGGAAGTTTTCTGCTCAAAAATATGTTTTCTTTAACTCTGTGTAATATCATCCCTTAAAACTGGGACACCCTGTATATTGGTCCACGAGACGCTCTTTTCAGCATATAAAATATGGAGGTACTACTTCCGGTTTTACCGGAAGTGACTTCATTGTCATTTTTTTAAATAGCACCCTATACATTTTTTTCGAAATCTCTACTAAGCGTAAAATTTTCTTCCGATGATGTGTCACAAGTCAATATTTCAATACCCACCAATAACCACCTAACAACTTAATTCTTCTTAAGGTAAGACAAATTGCTATTAAACTATCAATTGTGCCGTGAAGAACAAAAACAAACACAAATGTCAACAAATCGACATTTAACATTAGTGTCACAGTTTTTTTGCACTTTGTTTTGTTTTATGATGTTATAAAAATAAAATCTCTTTCCATGGCACAACTGATAATTTAATAGCAACTTGCCTTACCTCGG
This sequence comes from Rhagium mordax, assembly GCA_963680705.1. NCBI lineage: Eukaryota > Metazoa > Arthropoda > Insecta > Coleoptera > Cerambycidae > Rhagium > Rhagium mordax. Next base: position 12,082,951 of record OY796657.1, read on the forward strand.
GAAGAATTAAGTTGTTAGGAGGTTATTGGTGGAAAAATATTGACTTGTGACACATCATCGGAACGGAAATTTTAAGCTTAGTAGAGATTTCGAAAAAAATGTATAAGGTGCTATTTAAAAAAATAACAATGAAGTCACTTCCGGTGAAACCGGAAGTAGCACCTCCATATTTTATATGCTGAAAAGAGCGTTTCGTAGGCCAATATATATTATATACAGTGTGTCTCACTTTTCACTACTACACCCCAATATCTAGACCATTTATTGATCGATTTAGATCAAATTTGCTATACTTCTTTTCTTTCAGATGTGTTTAAAAAGTTATTAATAAAAAATGTTTTCAAACTTAAATACGCCTACTATGATCAAAAGAAATTGGAAAAAATTAGGAATTTATATTAGCGATTGAGATAGAGTTTTAGTTTTTACAGAGTCTTGTTCAGCATGACCTAAAACGCCTGTACTAAATTTCGTTAAAAAATATTCATTCCTTCAAAAAAAAAAAAAGTAATAAAAATCTAAGATTTCAATAATAATCACCCTACTATTTATGTAGTTATGGCTTTGGCCGTTTTTTAGACTTTACAACTTCATTTATTGATTTTTACCATTTCAAAAGCCGCCAGGCTGTCGAACGATAAAACAAACACCCTGTATAATTCCACGGTGTTTATCAATATTTAAATTAATGATATTTCTTACAATTGGAAGTCAAGTCATCCTTCTGAATTGTACAGGATGTACTTCGTAGGTACTTCTAAAGTATTAAGTAGGTACAGGGTTATTGGTTATAAAATAAATGTAACCCCCTTTTAACTTCGTTATTTTTTGAGATAGCAAAAGTCTTTGAAACAAAAGTTTTAGGGCATTCTATGAACTTTTTTACAACCATATACAATAGTATACAGGGTGCCTCATAAAAGCGGCACAAAACAACTTTATGTTTTTTTAATGGTATAGTATGAAAGACCTCGTTTTCCTGATTTCAAAAATGTATAATATGTTGACGTTTACTATTATACCTTAAAATAATAATAAAATAAAATAAAAATAAATAAGTAAATAAAAAATTAAATAAAATATCTATGGATAATTATTATTGGTTAGATCAATATTTCAGTTTTGCAATAAACATAAACAGTACGAAATTTTTATTAATAACAAGATTTTATACATACCTACTAAAATTAAAAAATGATTGTAATAAATTTTCAACATGTTCCCCATTTTCATCAATACATTTTCTATAACCTTTTTTTTTTGAAAATCATGGCATACTGCGTTTTTCATTCGATTTTTATGTAAATAGAAGCCGCTGTATATCGAAAATGGCCACAGTAAATGTCTACATATACATTTTTGAAATCAGAAAAACAAGGACTTTCATAATATTCAAAAATATACAGGGTGTTCTATTTAAAAAAACCTAAATTTGGTTCGTCCGGCTTTTATGAGGCAACCCTGTATACTATTGAATATGGTAGCAAGAAAATTCATAGAATGCCCAAAAACTTTTGTTTAGTTTTATTTTTATCTCAAAAAATAACGAATAACATTTATAACCAATAACCCTGTACATAAATCCTTATTCTTAATGGATATTTTAATTCTAATGAACTACGCAAGATAATTGATTTAGGCAGATATTTATTTCGACATAATCGCATCAACCGCCAACTTTCTTGTTCCTGGTGTTGAAATAACCCAAATCAGCAATTTGGTTGGCATTGTTCCGTTTGTTTGTGGGTGTGACGCAACAATGACAGCGTACTGCTGGCGTCAGAGCGAGTAATTGGGGCTTTTGTGCGCCCGTCACCGCCACTCACACGCCTAATTTCACAATATCCACCTCCTCACCCCTCCCAACTCACACATATACTCCATTTACAAAGAGGGTGAAACACATATTATCACAAACTGATAATATTTTAAGGGCCGTTAATCATAATAAATAATATATGCATAAGAACAATATAAACTCGTCACATAGCACATAGGAAGACAGGAAGAGGAAACTTTCCCTCTTTCCCACATTTCATATAAGATCAAGGCCAAATTTGTTGGTGGTAAATTAAATGTATCGTCTTATTATCTGTACACGTACAGGGTGTCATCATAATTCCTGTATTCATTACTGGGGTCTAAAAAATAAGTTCTTGTGGGCTTTTATTTGCACCGAAACGTTGTAACTGGTAAATATTGCAGTTTAATTTTATGGTTTTAATACCAGAAAAATAATCCTAAGATAAAATGCCAGTCACACCTTTATAACATTGTAACGAAGTGATTTTTTCCAATCAAGGAATGTTCATTTTTGCTTTAAATATTGCCGTCACTTGGGTACACCCTGCCGCTGGTTTTAGTAAGTAAGTCCTGTTCTAGGTAAGTTATTAATGAGTTGTTAAAAAGTCCGCTGGTAAACAAGCAGTTCAGTAATTAATTGATTAATTTTCGACAATCCCTCGTATAAGTAAAATCCGAGAAATATTATAAATAATGGCCGAGTCGAGAATAAAAATCATTCGTTACTAAAATTGTTAATCCTTGTCCGTTTTAATCCGTTTCTTTGTGCAATATAGTATAGAAATTGCAAGTAACTCATTTCCGGTTATCTACGTTCTGAATTGATGCGCCTACTTGCATAATCCGCTGCACCTCTGCAAGTTACGCTGGGTTGTGCATCCGAGTCCTTCGTTTCAAGTCGGTGACCGCCCCTCTATCACGCGACCTAGATACGTCATAAAGTTTACAAACGGAAGAGGAACGCTCATTCCCATTCCGCTCTCATTCCGAGAAAACCGGCAGCAGTTCATGTTCATTCCGAGATAGTCCGTATCAGATCCGTTCGACCGCCAGCAATTGAAGATCAAACTAACGCCGTAAATCTTTCCGTACCGCCGCTCCGAGTTTTAATAGTAAATTTCTTTGAATATAATCTTGGTAAGAATGCACCGTAACCTGCTACCTTCTGTAGGTACTGCCTTCAGTTAAGTATAGATATTGAGAGATCTTATTGTCCGTGAGTATCGCCGTATTTTGCTACCAAAGTAAACTAGAGCTCATTAGTAATACCTCCGTTGGTCTTTTATTTTGTTAACATATGCAACGGCTGCTGAGATCTGTTCACTTGGGCCATCTTAAAAGCCTCCCTGCATAAAAGGTTACCGGAAACCCTACGTGAAACCAAATAGTCATTATATGCATCAACTGCGTGGATCTGTTCACTTGGGCCATCCGTACAGGTGATCTGCATAGAGTTGACTCGAAAAACTTACGTTACTCAATATAATCATTAACAAATAGCTCTACGTTTGTGGCAGTAGTTTGCCGTGTGTTTCAATATTTTGTATAGCCTCAAATATCTATAGCTAACGGATTGCCCGCCGTTTATAATATTTCCTATTGGAAAGGTCCGTTTGCTTGTCGCACACAATAATTTATTAATTCAACGTCTCCGAAAATTCCGCCGTAAAATCGCGTAAAGATTCTTGATTGCCAGCTTGACTTGTTTTTAATTATTTTGAAATAGTTTTATACACACTCGACTGTACAGTCGTGGAGGTTTTAGAGTAAATTATTCTGTTTCCAATTACTGCTGAATAAATACGTTATTTTAAAGAGGGAAAATTGTTATTATTTCTGTCATTTATGTCTGATTAACCCGTTTGAGCAGCATGATCGAAATCCATTAGATAGATCTCCAGCTCCGACCATTGGCAATTCCGTATCTCCGCTGTTTCGCTATTCAGGGTTGTTCTCCCAATTAGGAGAGCCAAAAAAGTGTAGTTCTTTGCACTTAAAAATTAAAGGACTGGCGCCCGAGATTTCCGTATAAAAAGATTACGTAAGTATAGTGACAAAAAGCACCGTAAGAAGTAGCCACCCTTTACAACATTTTAGTTTTATTCCAACTTAAACCAAATACCTAGCTTCAAAAAATAAAAGTCGATTAAGTTTTACCTGATGACCACAATCATTTATCCACCTACGATGCAAAATAAAACTATGAATAGAGAAAAAAATCATATTGGGCATTTTTGGTGAAGTCCAATATTTTGGTTAATAAAAGAGATACATTTTTGCTATAAGTACGCCTAGTTTTTCAATTCTACAAAATAAAAATATGTAATGCCGATTATACAGGGTGTTCCATTTCTATTGAGCAGGTAGTAACTTTGTATTTTTTTAACGACAACCTATATTTTTTATAATTTTTTCGAAATCTACAAGAAGAACAAGGCAAGGTATGTATAACACTCAAATGAAAATATTAACAGTTTTCAAAATATTTAACTCGATATGTTTTTTTCTCAATTTTCATTCTTGGTCACCATGTGGCCTGTATATATGTATATAACAGCCATTCAATTTTACTGAAGTATTCAAATTATAGTTGTGGACCGGGCTGCGGTTTCACCCCCTTAGAACTGGCCTCTAAGTCTATACCAGAAAGCTGACACCGCCAAACCACTCGAAGTCGATTTTCTATTGTAAATTGAATCTTGTGATTCCATGACATGCCCCGAACTATTGTCCTGTATAGATTGAAAATCCTTTGTGGAAATTCAGGTACCGTATTATATGCCCCTCGAACAGACAGTATATATAAATAAAAACATCAACTGTTTTGTTGTACAATCGTCAGTCTATTGCAGCTACAGAGTGCACCATCCACAAGAAAAGCAAATACTATTCGGTAAAATCAAAGCGGATGTTACGTAATATTATAGATATAACTGATTTAATATTTTGGCGAATGCGCCTGGATGAAATGCAAATAATAAGTAGGTAAGTATATTATTTCACATTTGGTCAAGATTTTATTCCAGTTCGTTGTTTTAAATGTTATAAATTAAAACTAGTCAAGACTTTGACAAACAGTAATATTTACTGAAGTCAAAAAATAGACAAACTTCGGAATTTTTTTTTGCACATTCTTAATCTTTAGGGTATCAACTTCAAATATTAAAAAGGAATGTGCTTTTACCCCTGAGAGGGTGATAACGACCCCTGAATTTTAAAATTTAATACTGACTAAATAGGTATCAAGCGTTAGTTATTAAAAAAATTCTAGAATCTGAAGTCAAAATTTTAAAATTCAATATAGTCACTTTTTTTTCTTCGAAACCCCAAACAAAAAAGCACCCTTATTTCTCTTTAATATTTCATAATTGACCCATTTCGAATCAAATTAGGTATCCAAAAATATTTGATTTTAAAACTGCTATACAATAGAATTACACACTTCGAAGTGACATCGCCAAGTTACTATAATTTTACCCTTAACAATAGTTTAACCTACAATAAACCCGATTAGAATTTCGTCATTCATTTTGGATCGATAGATAATAGTTTCGATAATATTTTTAGACCAGTAGCAAAGGTCATGTAGTTTTGAATTTTTGATATGTTGTATGTAGGTACTTAGACCCTTATTGAAAATCCATGTTTTCTAATTTGGCGCACATTGCTCTGGCATTCCTTATAGAGCACAAAATTTGCTACAATTTATTTTAATAATATTTTTTCTAAACCTCCTAGTTACCGAAATACAGAGCCTCAAAGGTAAAAAAGTTTTTCAAAAGTTACTTTAAGAGGTGATATTGGTCTGGATAATGGTTTTTTCTAAAATATGTCCGAAACGGGAATTAGATTCTAGTGAAAAAAAGGGATTAATAGACTCCGATATTTCAGTGTCAAACGGAAAAATTGTGAAAATGAGATCTTAAAATTCACTTAGCAACCCCCCAATCTTACCCACACCTGAAACTTTTTGGTGAATAATTTTCAGGCAGTCTAGAAGGGCGTTAAAAGATTAATATTCGCATAGAAAATTTCATTAATCTATCTTTTCCCGTTTCGGAAATATTTTATAAAAAAACATCTTCAGGTCATCTTTAACACTCTGTATCTGGAAAATGAAGCATTTGCCGTTATAAGTTTATGCGAACTTTTCAACCTATTATCCAGCCTATTATCACCTAAAGTTTGAATCCAAAACTTTGGACTACCCTGTATATACAGTGTGTCGCACTTAAGAGTGAAACACCCTTATAACTTTTTTCATTTTTATCCGATTTAAACCAAATTTCACTCAAAAATAGAAGCCATTAGGATCAACTTATGGCCCAAAAATCATTTGCCCCTTACTAATGCAAAGCCACCTACGATATCAAAATAAACGGAGAAAATCAAAAAAACATGTTAGGCATTTTTTTATCAAAAATGTTATTAATGTAAGTTGTTCAGAATTGTTTAAAAACCTTAAGTCCAAAATTTAATCAAAATCAAAAAATACTATATTTTGTTTGAAAAAATTTTTAAGTCTGAAAATATAATTTTAATGGATTATTGTATTGTAATATCAGTGACTGATAGTTCCATGTATCGCTGGTAATATTTTATTTTTTATAAAAAAAAAACTAAAGAAATACTCTGCAACTAAATACGAATGATAATCGATATTGTAAAATTATATTTTCGGACTTAAAATTTTTTTAATCAAAATATTAATATTTTTTAATTTTTATGAGAATTTGGATTTAAGGTTTTTGGACAATTCTGAACAACTTTCATTAGTCAAATTTTCCGATAAAAAAATGCCTAATATGTTTTCTTGATTTTTTGCGTTTATTTTATCGCAGGTGGCTTTGCATTAGTAGCGGGCGAATGTTTTTTTGGTCATGAGTTGACCCTATAATGGGATCTATCATTGAGTAAAATTTGGTTCAAATCGGATAAAACTGAAAAAAGTTATAAGGGTGTTTCACTCTTAAGTGCGACACACTGTATAATACACTTCGCACATAAATTATGGAATAGGTAAAAAAATGAGTCAAGTTTATACATTCATATTTTTGTTAATATTGAAGCAATTTCAATAATTTTTTAATTGCGGATAGGTCATTTCTTCTGCAGTTTAATACCGTATGTTCGATTTAACTACGAGTTTTGTTATACAGGGAAACGCGAAAAGTATGAGGACATGTAAATTCCCTAAAATTTCAATTTGATCTGTGGCAATTAGGAGCCTATGAAAATCTATTTTTATAAGTGTTTCGGTTACGGCCTATCCTATTGTACTCACTGCGTCAAGCAATTTGCCATACGGTTCTTGGTGAATAAAAAATTGGCAATTCTTTGAAAATTGTTCTGTTGCCAATAACTGTTAAAAAACAATAGTTTTAGTGGATCTAGATTGACAACTATAATTCGAATTATTTTTCGTTCAACCCTGTATAAATTGTTCAAAATAGCATAAATGTATCCAAAATGTGATCTTTATTTTTAAAAATGTAAAAATATACAGGGCAGTCCATTTAGAAAAAGACTATTGGGACCATTTCCGGTGAAACCGGAAGTGACAAATATGGCGGATAGGTCTCAAAAAGTTGGAAATCTTACCTAATTTCACCATACAAAATTTTATCCTGATATCTTTAAAAACGAGGAAGTTACAGGGGTGGCCCACTATTCGTGTACACCCGGTATACCGGGTGGTCACGATTCAATATACGCCCCCAATTTTTTGGTTGTTTTTGAATTTAAAAATTTCGTTTTTGGTATACGTGAGAAGACAAAATTGGGCTATTTTTAGACTAACAGGAACGAATTTACCACTTCCGGTTGAACCGGAAGTGACATCAACTTTTTTTTCTTAAATAGAATTACCAAAAATACAAAATAATTAACGCAAAAATTCTTCTACAAATTTTTGTAGATCCAATACGGTTGATAAACATATAATTCCATTAAATATCGATTTCAATTTTTTTACTGATCACAATACTTAGATGTAAGCGTATTGCATTTTAAAATCTCTATATTTTCCAGTTCTAAACTGAACTAACTCCGTAGAGAATTTATTTCGGCACTTTTGTTTTTTCTTTTAAGGATGAGCAATCGAATCTATTTACCTTTTTAGGATACGTTTCATTCAAGTATAAAATTGGTTTTTAGATGGTCAAGAAAGTTAATCAAATAGAGCAGCGAGTGAAATAATTCGATTGAATCTTCTAGTAGACTTGCTCCTGAAAATACGGCCTAATGACTCAGTGCACTGGTTTCAAATTTAAATAGTCTTCACCCTTCGGTAAAGTGCCGATTCTTGTTTAAAGTAAAGTCTATCGCAAAATTATGGTAAGCGACTTCAAATTTCAATTTAGAAAATAACGTCCAAAAGAAATAATCCCTTAAAAAGCTAATAACCCCTTATTTAACTGCACCTCCCCTTTCTCAAAATCTATTGAGATTTTGCCAATAAACGCGTCGACATATCGGCCAGAGCACTACCGGCTTAAAACCGATTTAATTGCAATCACAGAACAATAAAAGAACCAAAGGTCACGTGGCGACATGGCGCGTGCTATCAATCACCTATTAAAATAAACAATCATCTCTACACAACACCCTAACGCACCCCCGAACTAAGCGGCCGTCATGACCACTCGCCGTCAAGCTGGATCTGGAAAATCATAATCGCAACATCTGACGTTTATTAACTGCCAGTTATATTAATAAAATTAATACAGCCATATTATGGAAGAGTACGGCTAAATTAAAAATCGCTTCAAATAAACAGCCTTTTCTATGTGCTAGATATTGGAAAATTTTATTCAGAATGAAAAAAATAAGACAAAAAGTTTGATGACTATATATGCATATTTTTAGATTTTCGTTAGATTTACTAAATACTTAGTTGTGACGAAGTGATTTTCTGTTGTTTAAAATATTTCCGTCACTTTGGTACACCCTGTAGACTCTGTTAAGGTTAAAGTCATTAGTAAGTTAGTTTAAATTGAATTTAAAAGCAGCTGGTAAACAAGAAGTAAATTAATTGATTAATTTAAAATATAGTTCAGTACTTTCGGATCATCCCCTGTATAGTTGAAATCTGCGACTTGTTGAAAATATCTAATGTTTAAATAAGTAACCAAGTCGGTGGTAAAAATTGTTCGCTACTAAAATCATCCACCAGACCCCTGGTCGATACCGTTTCTTCACTGCAGCTACCTTAGCCTTTCTCAAAGACGCTGAAGAAGAAAGCGCTGTTCGTTGCACTCTAATATAAGGACCTGGAGCCCGAGTTTCCGTTTAAAAAAGTGGAAAAAACCCGGCAGGGACTGTTTGTAGGTAGTAAGTTGCAAACAGCTTTCGTAAAGTAAAAAAGAGCATCACAATATCAATTCAACAAACCAAAAAAATTTAACGAATGATAAATAAAATGTAAAAATTAGTACCTACATTTTTTTTCAAAAGTTGTCAAGATCACGTGATTGAAAAATCGAAAATATATCAGAAATTATTATCTAAACAGACAGCACTAAATTTCAGAAACAATTCGATTTTTTTTTCTTTTCCAACCTATTATTATGTTAATCTGCACTCTGCATATGCACAATCACCCAGCAAAATTTGTTATATATTATATATAATAATGTTATTCAGTAAAATTCGTAAATCCATGAGCAACATGCAGATTATTGTATCAACGAATAAAATCCAGTGCATAATAATTATATTTATTTTAACTATAACTACAATTTGTAACACTGTGAAATAAATACATTACGTTAATAAATAACTACTATTATTGAATCAATAAAATATAGTTATTGTTACTAAAACAAAGAGGACGTGTTCTTTATGTCAATTTCAATGAAATATGTCATCAACACAACCAACTCTTTTCATTGTATTTGCGCTCACTTTTCGTTCAGCATACATTTAATTTAATATATATTGTACACGGATGTATGTTTACAGCTGTTTAGATTTAAAAACATTCATGAATTCAGTCAAAAGTATATAAAAACGTTTTAACAGTTCATATAGAATGCTGGATTGTATAGTTTATTCCACGTAAGCTGAACGATTTTGACAGATGACAGTACAAATATAGTAACATTTTATTCAATATTATTGGTCACAATGATCACTGCCCTCGATCCAGCTCGGATTACATCCGCCTAATAAAATACTTGCTCCAAATTAAATGAATGATACCAGGCAACTAACAATACGGTACTTCGATTTCATGGTTGCATGTGTAAAAAAATAGGTAAGGTACAACATTTCTACCAAGTTTAGTTGTGCCCTAATTTAAATCCACAGTCTTTGTTTTTCTTTTACAACTTTGACATGTAACTTTTCAAGAAAGCATTTTTAAATACAAATATTTTTAGTCAATAATCATAATTTAGAGTCAAGAATTTAAAATTCCAAATTTAGAATTCAGTTATTTGGAAGAATTAAACAGACATCCTTGTATATAAAAATTGTCCAAAGGATTTGTTTTCGTTGATATAACTTTATTTTATTAGACATAATTGCCACAAACACAATGGCGTTCATTTCATTTCAATACGTGAAGTATTTACGGAGACGCAAATTTTTCAATTTTAATACCGCGTTGTCGATCTGACAAAATTATCTGACGTCACTAACGCCGATCGTGTGGCTGCAGTGTATCACGACGTATTATAGCAGGTGTTTTTCTGATATATTTATAGGTTAGATTTCCAACCCACAAAAAGCATCTTATAGATCAAGGCAATTCAAACTTCATTAATAACGCACTGAACAAGATTTTAGTTGATGGTACAAGTACCAAGCAGACATTTTCATATAAGCGACATAATATTCCAAAATCTTAAAAAATGCATATTTTTGAGGTTAATTGTGACGTCACGTGCACGACACTCTATCAACATCCGTTCGAACAAGCGATAGACGTTAGTGACGTCAGCGGCGTTGCATTGCACATAAGAAAAAAAAGGCATAATTCTATTTTAACCAATTTTAAAAATTTATTGTGAAGCCGTTTTAAGTGTTAGAGAGAAAAATCCAACGGCATTATTTAAGTTAGACACAGATAATTCCAAAAAAATTAAAAAAAGAGAAACCGTTTACAAACTCATTTTGCTTTATATCTCAAAAACAAAAACTTAATCGCAAGTCCTTATTAGCCATTCATAAGTTCTAAAAAAAAAAAAAGGACTGTGGTTGTTATATTTCTACAACTCTTTTTAAAACATTTATTAATTTTATGCATACATTTCTAAATCAGACATATGATCTATTCTCTTAATTGCAATAATTTATTGGCTATCACTGTAATTTTTATATTTACATACCTATATCTGTAAATCAATAGATAAACCAAAACAATATGGTTGACATCTATCAGTTAATAACTCAAATTATTTGCATTATGTTAAATACAACCTGCAAAGGCAAGATAAAGGCAATCAATTCGACACTATCGTTCATATCATTTATAACATCAGTTTAAATGCTGTGCCCGTTGTAGGCAAGCGGACACAGTGGTGGGAATCGTGGATCTCCGCGCTGTAGCCGATGGCTCTCACGTCTACTGTTCCTTGTTTGGATTCTTTTATAATAATTTTTATTACACCTTCAACGCTCGAGGTGCAGCGAGAATTAATTTTATGTTGTAGAATCACATTTTTGTTGCGAAAAAACAAACAATGGAAATATTTAAATATGTTTTGAGATTTTTTTTAAATTACAATAATTAATCCTATCCTATCTAGGATGAATTATTGAAGTTAGAAAAATTTTGAAACGTTGGTCCAGAATACGTAAATCAAATTTCTTTCAGACATGAGTTCTACATTCCAACATGGTTAATGAGATACTAAAAACACTAACAACAGTCTGCTGACTGCTGAGCAGTGAGGGGCCACAGCGCACTGCCGTGCCCTTCTCCTAATGTACAAATTTCGAACTGAGGCGAGTTGTCGGCCACTCGTATATTCGTCCCAATCCGTCGTGTCGAAAGACCCAGCTAAATTAGTGAAAATATGTTTAATTTTATCATGTAGCTGAAGACAGATTTGAAAGATAAGCAGTATTAGTCATTAATTTGTCTACATGGGCGATATTATATAATTGTATACCTAACTTAATAATTTAAAAGAGAAATGGTGTGACAATAAAAAAAAAGAAGATAAATATGACTTACCACCTCTGTTTGTATAATTATTTCTTCTGTCTAAATTAGATGGTGGTGGAACATTGCCATATCCGCCTTGGTTCTTAGGTACATGATGACCCACCATCCTATGTCCAGCTGGGCCCAAACTAGCTCTAAAACAAAAGCATGTGCTCAAATTGGCGTGGATGATGATAGACCCGGAGGGTTAGTTAAAATGAAAAACTTTCTCCTAAATAAATCAGAACCATTTCAATCTTAATTTTAATGCTAATAGGCACAAAATGTTCACTCAATTTGGAGCCCCGGGGCGACCGCCCTGCTCACTCGGCCCTACAGCTGCCCCTGTGCATATTTTAAAATATAACAATTTTTCCTTCACAACACTCTCAGTGGATTATTCAAGAACCAAAATAAGTAACTCTTATGACGATATTATATTTCTTATATTGTACTACTGCAATTCGAATAATAAATTAGGTGTTACTAACTGCTCAGTGTGCACTGTTGTACAAGATTTAATCAACCTGTTTGAGATATAATTACTAACCTTTGCGTAGACGGAACCATTCCTATTTGTGGTCTCCAGTTTCTATTTTGTTGAGGTGTAAGATCCTCAGGTTTCAGAACTCTGGGGGGATCCTTGGCACCATTCAATTTTCTTGCGGGAAAAATGAATCCTTGATTATATTTCGGATCTCTAAACCTTACACAGCAAACAATGTTGTTACTAAGAGGTGCCAAATCTTTAACTGGTGACTCCAAGTACCTTAAAAACACATTTGCAGTTTTGATAACAGATTCACTTAAAAATGTATGAATATATCATCATGATTTTTTAAGATATAGAGGAAGGAAAAACTGAAACGTTAAAAATTTAATACAGCATCTTAAAATACCTATCTTATAAATAATAAATAATATATCACCATATTGTAAAAAACATAATTGTGAATGGACTATTAGAAATATTTTTGTGATTTCTTTAAAAAAGTTTACATACCCTCCATCCTCTATGCATACTTCGGAAAGGAGAACAGTTCCTCTCATGCCATTAATGGAAATGGCACATTCTGCTTCCATTTCAACTCTTTGTTTGTACAGGTTTTTCAATAAATCATATCCATCATTTTTAACAGACACATAAAGCCTGTCGTCACCTCTAATATTACGTTTTATTTCAGCGGGTGATAATTTCGTGTAGTACGGTTCCAGTGCTTTGAACAGCCTGTTTTCATCAACGAATGGCAGTAAGGCTACACCCTGCCAAGCAAATTTTTTTCCGTTCAAATCAATCTTGAAGTCTTCTGGGTAAAAATCTATTATTGGGGAATCCTAAACACGAAACGTAATTATTTAAAATGTTTTATAAGAAAACAGAGAAAACTTACTGGATCAGACATTAGTTCTGCCCAAGGTTCAGGTACATGCTTACTACTGGCAGCTGGAAATACGCCCATCAGTTGTTCTAGTGGACGGAACTAAAAATAATTGGAAATAAATTAGGTTAATAGAAATTAGAAATTGCAGTTGGTTTATTCACTATACCAGGTGACCACGAAATGAGGCTCGCCCTTATATCTTCTTTGTTTTACAGAATATAAATTTCAAATTTGGACACGTCAAATAACGGTAAAATACACATTATTTCAACCATTTTATCACTTTCTGTCGCTTCCGGTTTCACCAGAAATGACACTAACTTTCGTTTTTGAACTGGAACACCCTGTATATTTTTACATTTTTGGATTCAGGAGGTCATTTTGAATACATTTAAGGCAAATTGAGATAAAAATATTATTGACAGACATTTTTATGAGCAAATTTAATTTTTGATCTAGGCGGCCGTGACCCCAAAAAAATGTTATGTTTTGCTTCAATAATTAATCAAAAAATACAATTATGATATTATGTGGTATGACATTTGTGTCATAAGATCTTAATCATTTCGGAAATCGTTTTTCCAGAATAACTAATTTTTTTTAAATGGCACCATGGTGACTCACTATGTTATTTTAATAAAGCATTTCATTACCGATAATTTGGTACCAAACACTTCAGTATTTATTTGTTCATATTATAATACATAAAAATTACATTCAACAAGATATAAATGAAAATAAATTCATAATATTTAACACTGAATTTCTATCAAATAGGTGCCTTTGAAATGTAACGAAAGAAACAAATGAATAGTTTGACAGCTCAAATGATATTTAAATCTATGAGAATCAGGTATTATTTTGTTGAGTATAAAAAAATTATGGTTTATTCACAAAGTGACAAAGTGGATATGCTGTTGATATACGGGGAAAGTCGCAGAAATAGTCTGGCAACCCGTGATTTATATGCAGAACGCTATCCACTAAGAAAGTGTAGAACGGGAGCTGAGACAATATCGAGAGAGTAGCTCAAGAACACCACTTTGTCACTTTGTGAATAAACTATAATTTTTTAATACGCAGCATAATAATACCTGATTCTCATAGATTTAAATATCATTTGACATTTGAGCTATGAAACTATTCATTTGTTTCTTTCGTTACATTTCAATTTCATTGATAGAAATTCAGTGTTAAAAAATATTTCTATTTTCATTTATATCTTGTTGAATGTAATTTTTATGTATTATAATATGAACAAATACTGAAGTGTTTGGTACCAAATTATCGGTAATGAAATGCTTTATTAAAATAACATAGTGAGTCACCATGGTGCCATTTAAAAAAAATGAGTTATTCTGGATAAACGATTTCCGAAATGTTTAAGATCTTAGAACACAAATGTCATACGGCATAATCATAATTGTATTTTAAATTTTTTGATTAATTATTGAAGCAAAACAAAACATTTTTTGGGGTCACGGCCACCTAGATCAAAAATTTAATTTGCTCGTAAAAATGTCTGTATATAATATTTTTATCTCATTATGCCTTAACTGCATTCAAAATGACCTCCTGAATCCAAAAATGTAAAAATATACGGGGTGTTCCATTTAAAAAACGAAAGTTAGTGTCATTTCCGGTGAAACCGGAAGCGACGGAAAGTGATAAAACCGTTGAAATAATGCATATTTAACCGTTATTTGACGTGCCCAAATTTGAAATTAATATTGTATGACTGATGGTCGAGATGGTAGAGTACCTGCCTCTCACCCAAAAGTCCCGGGTTCGAATCCCGGTCGTGGCAATGGAAAATACTGTGAGAGGGATTTTTCCATTATACACGGATATTGGATGTGTGTCCCTTGTCTTTAAATGTGTAGCCCCCTCCCGCACAAGGCTCAGCCTTCTGGGATAAAGGGGGTCGTAATTACATGTGGTGTATTTATTTGTATTTATTTATATCTTGTAAAACATAAAACAAAGTAGATATAAGGGCGAGCGTCATTTCGTGGTCACCCGGTATATTAATAATTTCAACTTGGTAAATTTATTTATTTATTTGTATTATAATAAAGCCTATGGAGATACGAACATTGGCATTAGTGAGAGAAATATACATTTCGTCTCCACCCTACTAACAGAGAGGGACTGCCTAGAGGTGTGGCTTGAGCCTTGCATTTTTTATTATTTAATTTTATTTTCAACGTTTGAACGATAAAATGTCAGATCTGACTGCATCCTTGATAAAAGTAATAGTAATAATCTAAACATTTGCACGCTGACATAATGGCCACGTATAAATTATCTCAATGCCTTTCATGTTCGCCTCACCATATTTTTGCTGCATAGCTAAACTTACTGGTTTAGTGTCAGTTTCAAACTCTGTACTTAGGCCTGCTATGTTACAGAAGTCAGAAGCAAAAGGTGCATAATGATATGGAAAATACCACTTCCAAGAAGCACATCCCTGGTAATAATACCTAAGTACCCAACAGAGACCTCTCACATAATGTAAAGCGACTGCATACCTATAAAAATAAGAGACGAGTGCCTAATTATTAAATACAATAATACTATAACGGAGTGATTACAAATAATAGTACATTTCCAGGTATCATTTTGATCCATTGAAAATAGTAAATATTATATGGTACATTCTAATTTTACCTGAATTCCAATTCATGACGGCTAACGTCAAACTTGGACTCATAATAACGATCCTTAAAACCATCCTCCCAAAGTCGAACCTCATCATGAGCTTGGTCATCTTCAGAGTCATCATCATCTTCCATTTTTCTTTTTTGACCCTGAGATGAACTATCAGAAGAGGCAGTGGATCCTGCCGGCCGAAACATCATTTCAAGTGCTGTTTTTCTATCACTAGTTTGCAGCTGAGTTTCAGTATGCATGCCTGCCTTACGCATGTTGAAAGCCTCTTGCCGGGCATTTACAACAGTCTTTTGTTGTCCTAACGCCTAAAATAATAAATGTTCCTGAATATTACATAAAACCGATGATAATAAAATAGAATATTTTCTTACTGACGAGTACTTTCATGGCAATTTGTATAATTTTCGGTAAATGAAAAATTACAGAGAATGATAATTTGACTTTCAAAAGAAAACCACAAAAGGGTCAAAACACCAGGTGTTCAAAATTAACAACTAGAAATCATTCTATAAATTATCAGCTACGTGGCTTAGGAACAAAATTATAAAAAATACGATTTAACCATATTATACAGGCTATTCCTAGATATACGGCATAATCTACTAAAAATTAGAAGAATTAAACCATATGTTATTCCGTTTTTTTTTTTTTGTAAACATGTCACTTAAAACTAATATTCATTATCATAACGTTACATCTATAACTTACCTGTGGTGCAAACTGAGTGTTTTGTACCAATTTCCAATTTGGTCTATATTCATTATAACCATCTGATCTTCTTTTCTTTGCCTTTTCTCTAGCTTTGAACTGAAGCTCTTTCTGTTGTCTCGTTTTAAAAATTTCATCCTCAGCCTTGCCCAACTCCAACATAATCATCTGCACTCTTTCTAAATTCACTTCACCACTATCAGTTAAATATCCCTAAAAGATATCAATATTATTGTATGTACTTGATTTATATATTTATTTAATATTTAATAATCATGGAAAAAATGTATTTACAGAAACTCTGTATCATAACAAGCTCAACTCAAATAACAACTAAAACCAAAAGTCTGCATGTATGTGCGTATAGACCTCTTGTAAATACGACAACTTCTGTTAGACTTGGCATTTTTATTTTAAATATGGTACATTAAAATAGAATATATATGGTAGAATATTTATTGAAATTGAGTCATGTTAGTCATACTGTGGGTGATCGCCAAACACTGTCTGAGTCAAAACCGACATTGGAAAAAAATTTTAGAGCTGGTTAAGAAAACATTTTACACAAAAATAACAATTATGTAACAAACATTCCTCCAAATTTTATCTTTTTATAACAATGTTTTAAGGTGTACATGTCTCCTGTGTGTTACCCAGTGTATATACTTACTCCTGTCTTGTAGACACAGTCCTTATATAATCTAATCAAACGATCAATTGCGCCCTCCCTAATTTCAAGGCTAGGCAGATGTGGTAGAAAGTCGTTTCCAACAAAAAAGCACATAAAAACCCAATCGTCCAATACTCGATCAAATTCATATTTGAAGGGTAAATTTGGCATCTGTAGCTCTTTTTCAAGGTATTCTTTTAAAACGTTTAATCTAACAAAAATAAAGTCTGTTTCAGAGCTGATAGAGTGGTCTGCAGGTTTATCGTATTCAGATTGGCTTCCTCCTACACAATCTTTCATTTCATGGCCTGCAATATAATAAATACAAATAAAAAATAACAACAACTCAACAAGACTGAAGTCAATAATACAATAATACCTTTCCAATTTTAACAACTCAAATTTAATACTGGAAGTTTATGTTTTTGGAAATTTAATATATGATTAATACGATAATGATTTAGCGTATTTAATATTTAAAAAACAGAAAATATATATTAAACTGAAACAGCTACATCATATTCAAACGTTTATAAATCAAAACAGGGTTAAACTGTAGCAACTATATGAATACTAGTTATGCATGTCGCAAAAAAATATATTTAAAGAACAACATTAATACCGGCACAAATACATCGGATTAATTAAAATAAACAAAACTTATTACAAACCTATCTGTCCACAGATTTCACACGGTCTTGGCTTATTGGGTTTAAATTCTTCTCGAATGATAGTGAAATTCGGCTCATGTGTAGCCAGACCTAACATTATCAAATCTGCATCCGCACCGCATAGACAGTGTTGGGTATTTGGATCATGATCAGGTTGAGACCTCTGCTTCCTAATGTAGTCCATAATTTTATGTTCCCCTTCCCCAGGTACGTTAGCATCTGACAATATCACCTATAAAACAATCATTTAGGTTGGGGAATATCAAAATTCCAAAACGAACAGTAACAGAGAAGATAACGGTAAATTTGGGAGATTTGATAAAAAAACAATTAATATATATTATACGGTTTTACAAAAGCAATATTTAAGTTTATGCTTTTTATTTTTAAACATCGTTTGATATTCTCTTGCCAAATCGAGCCAGGTTTATAATAGATTTGTTTCTACAACAATTTCGAACCATTTGAAACTATTAAACCCATGCGCATTTTGTTATAAAAATGTTGCGTATTCAGCCAAAAACGTTTTACGGTTTTACATTAAAGATAAAGATAAAGAGATATAAACACAATATAAATTTAGTTATATAGAAGAATATACCGAATATTACTTTTCAAGTAGTAACAAAATTATTGCATTTCTTACCTTTATTCCCTTCCAACCGGGATCATTATTGAGTCTTTCGTGAATATAATAATGTAAACACTCCGATAATCTAGCCATAAACGGAGTACCAGGTGTAATACAATTTGAATCGAAATGTTCTTCTTTGGGTTTTTCAGGAGGTAAAACAGCTCCTTTTAATAATAATTCGGCTCTTATCCGTTTCACTTCCTGAATTTTCTCCCACGTTTCTTTTGAAGCTCGGAAACGTCTAGAGCGTTGTTGATTCATCTTGGCTCTTGGTGCAACTCCATCAATTGCCATATAAAGAAGTTTACGTGGCCTAACAATTCCGAACAGTCTGTCTATACACTCAAAAATTGCAACCATCATTTCATCCTCATTTTTTGGTGCGGGTCGATCTTCTGGATGCGTACATGGATGAATTATACCATTCATATCAAGATATAAATTATCAAACTCCACTCCATTTGGGTTTGGTTCTGATGTATTTATCGGTAAACGAACCCCATTTATATCTATAGGCTAAAATACCAGAACGTAAACACATAGCAAACATATTTTACTTAACCTCACCTTTTGTTCAACGCAATTTACTATTACAGAGGGGTATTTTCTACTCAACCACCGAAAGAATGCTGGTACCCCCATTGTTAATTAATCGTTGTATGCAATTAACACAAATTGCAATATTTTAAATTAATTGAGTAATGAAAACATGATAGAACCGTGCATAAGGTCAACAACACAGACACAGAAACAGAGAAAGTAGAGAAACACAAATTGTCAAATTGTCATTTGTCACCAAATGACAAAATCACAGAGTTATTCTGTGACAGAAGGAAAACAACTGGTTACCACATTACTCGGTTACTGGTGTAAGTCAGTGCAACTCTGACTGAATTGAATTCTGCACAAACAAGTGCATAAAGCATAAAGCGCCAAAGAAATCAGAAAATGGATTTATAATTTATTTAATCTCCATGCTATTTCTCATAATTATTTGCTATTATAATTTTAGAACGAAACTTGAAGAAGTTATATAGAAATGTAAAACAATTTTAAATGGGCGTCGTTACAAAATTTTCCAAGATGGGGCAAATGCGGCTTATGCCTGCAGGCTTCTATTTACCTAGCACTTTTTGCGTTCTTCGCTCGCTCATAATGCCTATTAATTAGTTTTTGCAGAGGTCAGTGGGGGCACTGGCCCCTCCTTGCCCCCCCCCCCCCCAAACGACGCCCATGCAATTTTGCGTAATTGTACTCTATACCACAGATGTATAATAATAATAGTTAATCTGTGTCTATACAATTACTGCGTTCGGTTTTTACATATCTGAAAGCTCGCTTTGCTCGTTTACCTCTTTGCCGTTCGGTAATAGACAATGCATGCTCTTTTAGATCTGCTCTGCGTTCGGTAAGCATAAATACGAGCGGTCAGCGCTACCTCGTTTAGCTCGGCTTCAAGACGTCGAGCAAACAGATTTTTTAGGGTTCTTCTGTGATCTGTGTATCAGACACTACAACCAAGAAGACTGTTCTCTAGGTTTCTTGAGTACAACATAACAGTACACATAGATTAAATAAACTGCATTGTTTTTTCTGAGTGATACACCAAAATAAAAAAATAATAATAATTTATGGGGTTATGTTTTATGTTCCTCCTTGGTATCCGTTCGGTAATTAAATTAGGCTCATTTGCCTCGGTGATCACGTGTGATAAATCTGTATCTGCTCGCTCGCCTCTGGATTTTTAAAACCGAACGCAGTAAATGGATAATGTGCATCACATTACTAACATAACCTTAAAGTTCTTGCAAATTCATTTTCAAGTTTAATTTTAATTTTTGTAGTTTTATGGTTTTAGCTTGGATCCATTATTATAACATTTAAAAACTCTCTCGGACAGTAGATTTTTTAAGTTCCAATATTGTAGATTATTAAATATAGAAATATTTATATAGATAGATTATTTACTCTTTGGAAGTACCTATCCTACGTTCTAATTTTATCTGGAGTTCTTTTGTAACTTTTTTTTACACTTGGTATACAAAAATTTATGTTAGAGCAGCTGCATAAAATAACAAGTACACTGAGTACACAAATAAGTCATTTGTACGTGACGTCATAATTAACATAAAAAATATACATTTTCTAAAATTTTCGAATATTAATATATCAATTTTTATCAAAATCTCTGCTTGGTTCATGTAGTATATCAACTGAAATCTTGTTGAGTACCATTATTAATGAAGTTTTAATTGCCTTAAATCTGATAAAATAATATGCTTTTGTTGGTTGGGATTCCAACCTATATCCTAATTAGCTATTCTCTTTGGAAAATCGTGATATTCTAATACCTGTGGTTAATAGCTTAGGGGTTTTAATTAATAAAAACAGCAACAAAGTCTTGATTTATCGTCTATTAGTATTTTATTTTAAAGTTTGAAAAATAGCGCTAGCACTAAATAATAATAATATAGACAATTTAAATTTTTTTAAGTGAGAAGTTAACATCGAAAACTCGAAAACAAGCATAACCTAAAACACTGTTGACAAACAGAAAGAATTTTTTGACGTATCAAACATCAAACCACAGAAATAATAACAATCAGAATACGAACTCCTATTGGCAGGAAAAGTTCGCGCACGTTAGTCCGCCATGTTCTTAAGAAGGGAATGTGCCAGGCCAGTATTAGCGACAGTACGCCGCTAGTATAATTTTTATACAACTAGTGTTCGCAAGTCTCTAGTCAATTTCGTCAATCTATAATCAGTTATTTAAGTGTTTGGTGTAATAAAAGTGGTGGTAGAATGAACCAATTCGACTATAAATTAATTTTAGGAAAATATTTTTCATCGGTAATAGTGTTTCCTAAATAGCAAAACCCTGATATCTATTGTGTATGAGTTGAATTGAAGTGCCTATGAAAAAAAATAATGCTAAACGGAGGAAATGATACAATTATATATGACTTGTTTATGAAAGAGCTACAAATTATTCGAGTACGGCCCTGAACGTTTTGACTAAGAATATGGCCGATGTATATTGAAGGTCACCGAATCTGGCTACAAATGATAAATGGTGAAAACTTTGAGTTTGGGTTCTGATTGTTATTAATTCTGTGATCAAACCACGAACTCCGGTTTAGCTCGTGATTGGTGTATTTTTAAATAGAAATTTATTTCAGCCAATCACAACGAAGGTTAGCAGTATCTACCTTATCGACAAACAACTCGGGATTTACTACGTCACGAAGAGCGCGAATTTTGATTTGTTTCATTTAACTTTTAATTTTCTTATGTTAAACGATGCAGCAAAAGAAAAAAAATACGAGCGTTTTAATTTTTTATGAAATTTCATCATTTAATTAAAATAAAAAAAAATATAGGGGGATGACCCTATACTGTGAGTACAGGATCGGCGTTATGATTTTAAGAATCCTGTGGAGTTATTTTAGTGAAATCGTATGCTAATGTATATTTATTTTCTGGAAACTATGGAGGAAGGAAGAACGATCCTCAAACTGGTACATTTTAAAAGAATATGGCAAATTGACTAATTAGCTTTGTTTATATTAATAAGGGCCATGCCTACCCGTGGGTAACTTTTAATTTTATTATTGGCAGAATAAAATACTTTACTTAACTATTGTGTCTTATGTTAAAGCGTATGTAGTTTTTTTCTAAAATAAACCTCCAAAATGTTTGATTGTATGATGTACTTATTACCTAAAAACGCTTTCGTGATTCTAAGCTGTATATCCCCACAATGAGGAATGTTCGAATCCGTTCGTTGATTAATATGACATTTTGTTTCATTTTATTTTGACGATAGGAATCTACCGTTAATATGATGATGCGTCTTATGAATTTGCTTGTAGTTAACTAATAGGTAATTATGAAACATACTTAACCACTTTTTTACCTACATATAGCCAAAACCTTTATCATTAGGAGCATGGTAATTCAGTGACTAAATGCAGCGATACATACTTATTTTATCGAAACAAATAATTCTATTGGCAGCAGCGCAAACCATAACTTCAAGCATTTCTATATTATTTTTATACCATTACATGCGACTTCTTATATTGGGACAAGAACATGTGTCTATACCGTTTAGAATGTTGAATGTACACAGTGTACACTGTATAAACAGAGAAGACGCGGATATATTTTTGGATATTTCTGCAAATAGTTCCCTTATTTGCTTCACCATAACTTTCAGGTAGAGCCATTTATAATTATGTACTTTCTTTCTTGCACATTATAAACTGAAATTTTTTTTTAAACTAATTGTACATTTGCTAAACCCACCTGCAATGTTTCCCAGAGCAAAATAGCGCTGTTTAATTATCGCGCATCAGAAATTGTCATAAGAATAAGAATGATATACTAAAATAATAATGACAAACTATCTTGTCCAACAAAGAATTGATGGAATATCTGTAGAAATGGTTATTCACGTCATTCACGAGTTCAAATTACTGAAATTTGTATGTGTAGAAAGTAAAAAAGTTTCTGTAAACTCAATTATAACAATTTGTAACCTGGTAAATAAAATAATCATTATTATCACACATGGCTTTATTAAAAATACAAAAAATACATATTTATTGTAAAATATAATATATATATATACCATCTACATAATGCACCTTGTAAATTTTTAGAATAATGTGAAAACAAATCTAACGAATAATCAAAGAAAACTTAAAAGCAAGTATTGTCGAATTAGAATATATTAAATTAATTTCTTTTTTTTTAATGAAACTGTGCAAAAAGGATGAGAATTTCCATTCATTAAGAAAAAAAAAATAAAGAGAGCAAATATGTTGTAAACTAAAATCAGTTAAATTAACACAACTAGCAACAAAGTTTTAAAATTAACTTAATTAGGCAGTCTCAAAAATAACACCAATTGGTTTCATAAAAATTCTTTTAATATGTTCATTCACAAAGGTCATTCATAATTAGAAAAAAAAATTGCAACCTATTAAATTCAATTAAATATTTCAACATTTCTATATACACAAATAGGGGATATATCAATTTTAAGAGACGTCAATAACATGCATATTATTAGTAAGCACTCAAAAAGTTCATACATTTATAACACCACAATTATTACGAAATAATAACAAAATCTATGTTTGTGTTTAAATGAAATCTAATATTTAATTGGATGTGTACACCACCCTACTGCAAATTCTTAACTTTTTCTTCCATTCTTTGAAGCACTTACCGATATAATGTATGGAAAAAAATATGTGCTCCCTCATTGTGGCTTGTAAAAATAGCTGCAATGAAATGGGCGGCTTCTCACTTAGTTTTAAATATAAAATTGCAAGAAAATAAAAAATATTGTTTGTACATATTAAAAATGTTAAAATTTAAAGAAGTCCTGTTCTCGGAAGAGACTGTCAATGAGTTCATTGGAGCTGCGTCTTATTTTTTTTATAGAAGTTTCCGTGCCTCTCCTAAATCAGCATGATTTTAACTCAAATAAGCATGTTGCTTGAAGAAATCCATTTTTATTGATTTTGCTGTTCATTTAAGTTCAAAAACGTCACGATACATATTTTCATCTACTCCTACTGGTCTTAACTCCAATTGTGCCCTTTGAAAACGTCAGGGTGTTGAATTCAACCCTAACGCTTCTATTTTTACCGCTCGTTTCTTTAAAATTAATAGTTTTTTGGTAAGCAAACAAATTAAAATTTTATTTATTTTCCCATTCATGTGAAGTGTTCCTTTCAGTCTTGAGAATGGAAAACTTTTTCCCTTTTTGTTACCCTACCCCAAAAATATTTCCAATATTTTTAATTTTTTGTTTTCTCAAAACAAAATCCAAAAAAATTTACTTATGATCATTGACGCAAAAAATATATCCCTTTACTGCACCCTTCAAAGCTAGATACGATAAACCAGACTGCAGGGTCTAGCATCAAATTACCTAATTTTTTCTTAAGCGATTCAAGAAATATTTTTTGTAACAGTAAATTATTTGAATACATAAACAAACCATATATACATTTTTATTTTAACCTATCCAGTGAATGAACATATTGTGAAAGCAAAGGCAGTTTTATACATACAATTTACATTTTATTTATATATTTCTATTATTTACACTTACATCTAAATTGACTAGGCTTTTTTTATACCAGGACCATGAAGTTCTATAAATGACTCTAAGGCCTGAGGCACTTGTCCCTGGTATGTTAATTTATGATGTTTGACGGCATTTGCAGCCATACACTTAAGGCTTAGCTTCATTTGGGTTTTTAGTATTATTTCTGCCACACCTGTAATAATGAAAAAATACAACTGTATATTTTTTACGTTTTACATTATAGCGGCACAATCTCATGCATGACGTCTGCAAACACATGCTTGTTAAACAAAGTTAGGATAAAATGCTGTGTTAAAGAAGCAAATATATGTATTTGAAAATTTAACATGAACAATTATTACTTTAAGGATATAACTGTTTTACATATATGTGAACAGTCACCAAATGCCTTTATTTTCAGAATGCTATAAATAAATATACTCTGATACTCTGATGTATATTTTCCACTACAATTATGATTATTTTGTCATTAAAATAGTTGACAGTGATTCATTTTGTCTGTGGGGTGTCATCAAACTTTATTTTCAGATTATACAACTATAAATAAATATGGGGCAGGCTGGTTTATATTTATCTTTACCATTATACATTTTTCTCTCTTTAAATTACTCCAACACCGACGTAATTTCCACTAACACCAAAATACTGAATACCTCGTTTCACTAACCAAACTGACATTAACAAAGAAACAAACTAAATTTAATCTAACAAAGTAATCTATTTATATACTATAACTATGGTTGTAGTCAATGTACGGTGGGCCAATAATTCCAATATCATGGGATAAGCCCTGTAGTTATATTATTTTTACGTTTTGCAATTTTCAAATTCTCAAAACAGCTATCTATTAAGTGTTGAAGTGTAAATGAAGGTTTTAATGTGTTCATTTCAGTGTTTAGTGTTGATAGAAACTACATTAGTGTTAGTGCCACATTGAGAACCACAATACATATACAAGATAACATTACGCATCGCCAACGGAAAACTTTAATAGTTACAGATTTGCGATGAATTTTCATATGAAATGATATTTTTTTTAAATAGTGGACTGTACTATAGTTATATTATGCTCTAGTCTCTAATCTAATTTGTAAGTTTTATTTTTTTAATAATCTGTGTTTTGCATTTGAACATTTAATTCATAAAATTTAAATCTAATAACATACAGCATGTTCAAATTCACCAAAATGATTCACTATAACCAAGTGATAGGTGAGTAGTATCTGAAATGTTTTTATCACGTATTGAGTGGGTGTTTTTAATCTACTGGACACTAGGATTTTTTACATGGTCGTATTAGGCCAGTTTGCAGGACCAATAGGAAAATATAATTTTTTTGGTTTAAATTCTGCAGTCGTTGTTATAATGTGTTTTTTAACTGCAATGTGTCAATTTTTAAAAAAACTTCTAATTCGGAAAAATCACATTAAAGTGAACAAGGCATGTACAAGTTCAAAATCAAAGATATACAACGAATATATTGTAAAGGTTACCAGACTTAAGTTACTTATTTTATTTCAGGTATAAACAAATAGTAGGCGGTGACCGATATAATTATATTAACACTTAACTGGCCGGCAACACATAAACGTGTTTCTTCCCACTAGTGGTAACAGAAGTGTATGTTTCAAAATTTACATAAATTTCGTACGTAGTGAATTTAGTCATATGTTTTGTTTATTTAAGCTAACGTTGAAACACGTTTATGTGTCGACGAAGTGTTATTTGAAATAAAGAAGTTTTAACGTCCCACATAAAATATAAGTTCAATTCTCTTCTAGTTTTACAATAAATATTGGGGCATGTCTTAAATATTTTGACCAACTTAAGAAAGACATAAATCCTGCAAATTATGTTACTAGAGCAAATGAGTAGCAAATCAAATGAAAACTGTTACAAGTAATAAATGAGATGACAAATATGAAAAAATAAAATCACTCACTTTTATTATTTTAATCACAAGTTAGTATACTATTATTTAATTTTTTAAAGCTATATTTTTATTTCTAAAAATATTATACAAATTAATTATTGCCTAATTGCATGTCCAAAACGTTCAGAATGGCAAACATACCTCTTTTAAATATATAAACTTCTCTTTGTTTTATTACGGACGAGTTAAAGTTGACAGAATAAATGCCTCTATACAGTATAGTCCAAGAAAGTATGAACATGAGGAGCAATCCACCAACGGAATTTACCGACTAAAATCACACTTCTGCAGTATCATACTACATTGATGCTCCCACTCCCGTGGACTGTACTGTATACACACAGCCTCTAACTGTCTTGGGGGGGGAAAATTTACATTTAAAAAATAATCTTTCACTTACTACCTGTAGCTGAGGATTCCAGTGGAGTCTCTCCACGTTTATTCACACAATCAACGTGAGCTCCACCTTCCGTTAAGTCCGTAATGATTGAATGCAAAGTCATAAAATCAGATATCGCCTTATGATAGTTAACAATCACGTGAAGCGGTGTATTTCTGTCAGAGTCCATTGCATTTACGTTAGCACCGCACTTAATTAGAAGCCTGGTTGTTTCCGCACATGGAAATCTAAAAAAAGAAACATATAAATTTGGCCAAATACACAGAATTAAAAATTCTAATATTTACTTGCATATGTCATTTGTATGAAAATCATCTACAGGAGTTTCGGCATTACACGCTAAATGTAGGAGAGTCTGACCATCTCTGAGAGTGATCTGTAACTGGTTCAGAGTAAAGACCATACGACTAACGTTAAACTTTTCTTCCTCACTGCACTGCTTCATCAACTTGGTTAATATAGTTAACAGATACAAAGTAGTAGTTAAATTACTCTCTATATCATCCTAAAACGGTAGAGATAAACTTTAGTTATTTTGTTAGTTATCAAGATTAAAAATATATCTCATTGCATTGTGAGTGATAAGTTGATTTACATTAACTACCTGTTTGAAGCTCAGAAATTTAACTGTATTTAAAACAAAAGTCAATTGTCTTTATTAAACTACTAAAAAATTAAAATGAATAATTATCCTTAAAATTAGGACTAATTTTATTTCCTATAAGCTATTTTTCTGTAGAGTATTGATATACTCCAATATATCAAGAAAATATTAATAATTGAAATTCTTTATTTTCATCAAAATTGAATAATATTAATATTGGTTGGTAACGTCTTTTTGAGAAAATCCACTTCATTTTCTTGGAACATTTTTAGAATGGTCGATTCTTGAGGCTGAATCTGATCAATGTTTGAAATTGTGCTAATTTTAACGATAGTTCACTTCAGTTTTTGAGTAATTTATTTCATTTTACTTTTCCAGGTTAAAAGAACTGGATAAACAAACATTTTCACAAATATGAGGAGTGATTTTTGACGAATTTGTTTATTGTAAATTTATTTGTTTCTGTTTAAGAAATTTGAATCCACGAGACGACCAAGATCTGGCGTCAGCTTGCGCTACGCCTCAACCAACTCAGGCATTATCGCCATAACTTTTACTTAATGCTTTTCTATAACTGGCTTTTTATAATTTTAAATTTGTAGTTGAAGTTTGAAGGTGTCAATACGAGAACATTTGAATGTTACAAATAAGAAATTCCTATTTATAATTTAAATATTAAATTGAATATTATTAACTTGCTGCTTCTTATATTAAAAATTAAGACTCATTCATATACGTGATATAAAAACAATAAAGTTTAAAAATTTAATAAAAAATTGTGAAGAAAAATATGGCAATATGAAATGTGGAAATCTACAAGCGATGTGACGTGATTGATATATTGTATTAATGTTGTTAATAATGTTGCACGCTAATGGCTAAAAAGAAATTTTATTTAACAAAGCATGTTATTCGAATTTTAAATGATCTCATACCAGTACTAACCAATAAGTTGATAAATAAGCAAATTACCATTACAGTTTCTGGATCATCTTTAGGTCCAGGTCTGACAAGCTTTTCTTTATTTCTTTCTAATTCCAAAATTGCAGCAGATAAAACCTCAATTACATGACTATATGATACTTTTACGCCGACATACAACATTTGTGAAAAAACTTGAGCAAACCTCAGAAGATCTTTAACAACTGATACGTAGTTTTTTTGTCTGAGTTTTAAAGCATGCAACCACAGTTCTAGGCATCTATCAAAGCGTGCATTATCAGCAAAAACTGCCCCGCGGTAAATAACTGGGTGGGGCACTTCAGGATTATGCGTCCCAAGAATTCTTTCACGAATTGTTAATGCCTCCATGTGCAAGCTATTGTTATTGCCCTGTATAGCTTCTAGGTCTTGTACAGTTTGGCATTCTATCCAATTTTCGTAGGCTGGTATGGGAGGTATCAACTTTTTTTTTATAGGATTTTCTGGATCACTGTATCTGTAAACATAAATAGCTTTTAACGAAGCAACAATCACAAAAAAATATAGGAAATTACAAAATGAAGATGAAACATGAAAATTGATATAATAAATGTTATGTACTTAGCAAACATCGCTACTTGTCTATCTAATTATGTAGTTCTAAGAAATTAATGGCCTTGTTTACACCGTGAAATAATTTGGTCTGATCCGAGGGAACTAACAGAGTGGGGATAGATCGACTCGAATTTATTTAGTTCGAGCCTGTTTACAACAAAACTGTAACATCACTCCATTTCAAAATTTGCGGATTAATTGAGGAGCAAGCAAACCTAACCTATAAACGCTTCACTCGTGTAAAAATGTTTCCTAAAAAGAAAATTACATTTGCGGTTTTCTATGAAGTGCTAACAGTTGAGCAAATTCAACGAAATAGACGGGAAAAATTATTAGAAATACTTAGGAAAAGACGTTTTAATCTACAATAGTACATTGTGTACCTAGTAGGAAAAGCCTAACATTCCTGGACGACGGTGAAGATTGCTTGTCGAGGCGCAGCCGAGACAAGCAACACGGAGTCCGGGAACGTGCTTTTCCTACGAGATACACATAACATTTTTTCATTGCAATCTAATTGCTTATGAAATCATTTCCTTCCAATCACTGTTTATTTATCGATGTGAGTGCTTATTTCGTTTCAATACGTGCTACAAATTAAAATGGACAATGATGAGTTTCATGATGACATACAGGTGTCTGGGACACCACCTGAGAGTAACAGCTGCAAATAATGTGACTTTAAATTATCATGGATTATTGTCACGAAAAAGACATGACCTCCCGATCTGAAAATGTCATGATTTCTAATTTGTCTTCAGTTGAAGGCATCAATACGTTATAGTCAAATTACTCACATGCTGAGATCAACACTTGGTGCAAAGGAAGACATTGATATATCAAAATATTCGAAATTATGCATTTTCCTCTGAAACGTCAAGGTGACAGCTATAAACCAAAGAAGCCGAATGTTCTGTCAAATGAACAACTTAAATTTTTATTACTCAAGCACCAGATCATATGTGCATAATGAATAAGGTATACGTTTAAAATGTGAGAATTTTAAAATTATCTAGATATTTATGTAGTTTTTACTTTTTAGGTTGTCTTAATATTTGGTGTGGCCGGTGCATGTCGCCGTGATGATCTGTGTCAATAATTAAATTTGTCTGCGTATATTTATTTACTGTCTAATATGTAGATAAAAACGAGCCCGGGAAACTTACTTTCCCGGCCTAGGCCGGGAAAGTACTTTCCCGGCCTAGGAAAAGCCTAACATTCCGGGAAAGTACTTTCCCGGACTCGTTTTTTGATGGTTGCTTAGCAATGGACTAAATACTAGAATACTCAATACACTATTTTGGGGTATGAAATTGCGCCGAGAAAGTAGACATTCCTGAGCGATTTCAGAAAAAAGCAATTGACCATCAGGATTATACACCAAAGTACCAGTTTAATTATGAACCAAACAGCGTGTTTCTTCGTCACTCCAGTTAGGACCTTTCGTTTTTGTGGTTCCTCTTGACATTACAACTTATTTTATTATTATTGCTTATAATAAATTATTACATTTAAATATGGATACCATGCATTTAAACGAGGGAACGACGACTCTAACCTCACAAACTTGACATGTCCTAGATTTGTATAATACGTCTACGGTTACACCACAATTTACGTTAGGTTCGGACGGTTCGGTATTAAACCGCGAATTATATATGGTCTGATACTTCTGCTCAAGAGAATCAGACCAACGGCGGATCAGTTTAGTTCAGACTGTTTACATCGAACGCACTATGCGTTTAATACGTAGATGGTTCGCAAAAGGTACTTAGTTCGCAGACCAAGCTGTCGGTGTAAACAAGGCCAATAATACTACTAGTGTAGAAAATGAACTTGATATTAATAAAGGCTGATTTATAGTGCATTACGCACGGTCGTTCCCCGCATTGTTATCGTTAAGAAACGCAACGCATGAAGATCAACATGGGGATTTTCATATAGTCCATTCACATTTTAAAAAAATAAAGGGTGGCTTTGATTTTTCGTGACATTTCACTCTATATAATAGATTGACAACATAAAATATTTTAAGGTTAGGTATTTTGTCAGCTCAATGTCGAATTTCAATTGCTGTGTGTCAAATTTAAATTGCAGCGTTGTAAAATTTTATTAGGTGTATTCTTTTCACACATAATTTTGGGTCATTTTGAGAAATCTTGTAATTTTTACAGTAATTATTTCAATAATCGAATGCATTCATTTCTATAATTATTTCTAATGTGATTGTGATGTGATGTGTATTAAATATAAATGCTCCACTCTTAATAATTATCTATTTTATTGCTATAATTAATTACTACGTTGTATATTTATTAGTCTCTATAATGTCAATAAACATATATTATTTTAATAATTTTAATTTAATAAACTTTATGCCAGACTATTCCACAATTACAGAACCAATAAAAAATCTAAAAATTGTATAGTTACAAACATAGAACATATAGACTGTTTCTAATAGATATTTAAAGAAAATGGCAACGCTTTCTTGCCGAAATATGTCTGTCAGTATACATAACCTTAAAATATTTAATGTTGTCAATCATTATATAGAGTGAACCATTATGAGAAATCACAGCCTCCACTATTTTTTTTAAAAGTGAATGGACTGTATAGAACCGTTTATAGTAACAACGCAACATCGTTTTCAACCCCACCATCGATAAGCGCATCCGCAAGAGATGACCAACTTTTATCTCATGCGTTGCAGTGGCGGCTCGTCAGGGGAGGCAGTAGAAAGGCCTGTAGAAATTACAAAAAAAATTTTTTTAATAAATTTGTCTTTCATTTTTAAATCCATATATCATGCTGGTTCGAAAGAAAATTATAAAAATATTAATAAATATAAATATATAATATATATAACTGTCGAAGGTCCTGTACTATTATTTCCTATAAGCCCATAAACCCTCATAAAAAAACCAAGCGCCTAGTCTATGTCTAATTACTGACGGATGAGAGCTCGTTGCCTCGACGTCTGTGCCTGCGTGTTTCAACGGAGGCATGCCTCGGGGAACGAGATGTTTTTAGAATAGTTAATAATTCGTAAAGGGACATACTGTCAATGTCGCACAACAAAGCGCAGTACATAGTGTTGAAAGTCGCTTGAAAAACCTAAAGCGGAGGCAGACACGCCCACCGTCGTTAGTAGCATAATAGCACGTTGAAGAGATTTTAGGTTATTTTTGCAGTCGAGATTTTATTTATTTTTGCAGTTTTTACTGCTAAGGTTAAGGTAATAAACATTGAATCGACCATAATATGTGTAAGTCTTTATTATTTAATTATTTAAATTGTTTATTCATTACCAAATTAATTATCAAAATTGAGTGTAGCAGTAGAAGTATTGACAATGATAAGTATTCGAACATGCAATGATATCGTTGAGTACCTATCTTACAAAATATAAATTTAGTCGACTTTCTTATGACGATAAATTATTTATTAAAGACTTAGGAGTACCACGACCAGATCTAAGTAAAACTTTAATTTAATCAAGGTATACAATCTCGTAGGTTCATTAATGCATGGTATGATAAATGCAATTGGTTAACTGGTAGTTTAACTTTAAAAAAATTATTTTGTTGGCCCTGTGTATTATTTTGAATTCGAGAAGATGTTTGGTCAAAATCTGGATATGATGATCTTAAAAATTTATCTCGCGCAATGAACAGGCATTTAAAAAGCCAGGAGGATACCTATTAGTTGTGTTTGTAAATTACATCTTTTAGGCAAACAAAATATTGCGAATGTTATCGATACAGCCCATCGTACCGAAATAGAAAAATATAATGATTCGGTTAGGAAAAATAGGAACATTTTAAGTGCGTTAATTGATGTTTGTTTATTTCTTTGCAACCAAGAATTGGCATTTCGCGGACATGATGAGAGTTCGGAGTCTGTGAATAGGGGTAATTATAAAGAATTGGTATCTTTAATGGCAAAAAGATAAAATATTGAAAGACTTTTTTAATTCAAATTCAGTTCAGTATATATTTATACTTAAACACAATGACCTTGAAATTCCTGAAAAATTTTCGCCTGCGGCGCAACGCTCCGCCCCCCGCAGCTCTTGCCCCGTGTACACAGCTTTTTACCTCTCAGCCTCCTCTACATTACAGATCAGGAGCCGCCACTGATGCGTTGCGTTTCATGCAGGGAACGATTTCTATTGGCTTTTGGGGAGTTTGCGCATTATGACTAGGTCGTGTGCGACGCCAACCTAACCTTTATATTCTGTTCCTGTTCTGTGGTTTGTTGATTTGTTTTTGATAACATAATCAACAAATTTTACAAATTAAATGTCAAATGAGGTAAAAACTACAGCAGGAAGAGTTGATCTGGACAATCACGACATCTATTATAATAATAATTAACCTTGTAGTGACTGGTAAAATTGATAGATGACAGCACTACTTAACGCCCCTGCGTTATTTAACTATAAATAGACTTATTTTCTTACAGAATCGATGCTGCGGTTCTTAACGATAACAATGCGGGAAACGACCGTGCGTAATGCACTATAAATCAGCCTTAAGGGCGCCTTTGCACGCTACAGTAAATTGTGAAATAAAAATAGCGAACTAACGGAATTACGTCGCTGTGCCGGTAAAAGAGAAACCTGGAGAAACCATGCAACTACCGCAATTATCTAGTGACTTTCTTGCTGGGAATATCACCAAGTGTTCATACAGAGCCGTATCGTATGAATTGCACTGTTTGGTGTTGTTCAAATTGAGAGAATTGTATTAGATTTAAACCGATTTTTAAACGATTAGTACTGTGCAAATGCCCATGCTGCCTTAGCCATCACATCACTCTTGAATATAATAGAGAGATAAATAGATTTAAACGATGTGTGAAAAAATATTCAATAGGTTCTCACTATAATATTGTTAAATTGAGTTTTGATGTTTGTTTATGGGTTTATTTCCTATAAAGCAAAGTGTAATTTTGTACCTATATTTTGTCTGACCGAAAGCTTGGCAAAATTAGGTGGTATATGCCGTAGTTATAATATACAATAAATAATAAATTTTATTAATCGCGGTAACACACCAATCAGCCGTCAGCGTTTGTGCTAAAATTTTACATCGCGTTTTGGTTTATGACTTTATGAAGTGATTAGGGTATTCGTTATTTAAAAATGTCAATTTTTAGTAGGTCAACAGAAAAGTTAATATTATTATTTATTGTAATACGAATATTTGAAATTTCTGTCATGGATTATTCCAAATTCGATTTTTTTTCGTTTTGTATTTTTTTGGTATGAACTATGAAATGGCAATGATATTAATGTAAATTTTTTCTTACATACCATTTTTGTTACATTTCATTTTTCAAAAAACAAACTTAGGTATATAAAATTAGATAATACCGGCTTGCTATAAATTGTTATTGGTATCATATTATGGTAAATTTTTAGTATAATTTTGATTCTAATAAATATTTATTTTATTTTTATAAATATAATTTTCATTTCTTTTTAAAATTTGGATTACCTACGTATTGAATACATAAATAAGAATTTGTCAACAGTTGCTGATAATCCTTTTAGATGCACGATCAAGGTCACTCAGTCATTCTACCCGGCCGTAACCTTTGGCAGGTGGTGCCATTTGTTGTTTGATAAAAAAGCAAGTAAAAACTACCTATGTTTTTTATTGCTTTTACGTATTTTTTTACATTACAGTTTCAAATGACATTTCAGCGTTATACCTCTAACTCTCGGAGCCGACGGTCGACGACTGCTCGATTATATTACCAAGGAAGAATGGCATAAACTGTTAGTAAAAATATACAGGGTGGACACCCTAAACAAAGTACTTTCATTTATCAATCAAACCTTGGATTAGAAACTGGATATATAAGTACTTTTAGGAAAATAAATACAGGGCAAATACAGGACACCTTACATAAAATTTGAACTTAAAAACTCCGGATTTTCACGTTTTAGAGGTTAAGTTTTGGTTCCGATGTTACTTCCAGAATGAAAATGTATATTTTCATTCTACAGGGTGAACAACCTCAAAAAATATACGGACAGAAATTCACGTTTTAGATCCTATATATTGCATAATCGCTTTTAATTTTAATAATAATAATAATTTAAGTTTGTTGTTACTTTATAAAACATTATACAGGGTGAACCCCAACTTATTTCATTCCTTTTAAGGGGGATCTCGTTGATATTTGTAATACGAATTACGAGTAAAAAGATAAAAAAAAAGAAAGTAAAAAAACTGAACTGCCTTATGTAAAAATCTATTGAACTTTTGAGGACCACTGCATATCTCTTACGGATCCACATATGAGGTGAACAACATGCTTTGTTTATCTTTTATTACAAATTCCAAAGATATAAAAAAAATACCATATAAAGCATCGACAAAGTTGTCTTGGGGCATACATGTACTTCGAACGATAAATTATCCAAAAAAACTTCACAAAAAACCCGCTAATAAAGTTAGCGGCTGTTCAACGGGATGCGGATTTGAAGGCAGAGACATCGGCACGTTTGATGCTTGTATAAACAAATGGTATGAAAAATATGCTTTCCACAAACTTCTGAGCAATGTTAATTGATAGTGGTGCGGTAAAAGCTAGTCAACCAATAAGGTGACCCGACCGATTTTATTTTATTTTGGATTGAGATAGGTCAGTTGCTAAATTTTCAAAATGTTGACGGATTTTAATTTTTTTTTTATTTACCATTAACCTACTATCCCTTAAAATTAAATAAATAAGTTGGGGTACAACCTGCATGATTACGAAAATTAAGATGAATCGAAACCGAATATACTTAAAATAGTTATTTAACTAACAAGTGCGGAAAGTGATACTTTACCGCACGTGTCGGTCAAGTTGTGAAAGGCGATAAAGGCATTTTCTGCACGTTTTAAGTACAAAATTTTACCTATGAGCATCTACATATTACGTACAAAAAAGGCATTATGAAATTAAAAATATTGTACTTCTAAAAGGGAATAGATTTTTTATTGTAATTACTAAAGTCTACTTTACAACACACTGTGCGGTAAAGTGGTACTTACCGTATCAAAAAGTGTGTGGTAAAGTATACTTTACCGCGCGCTTGTGGGTAATCTTCTTTACCACACACTATGCGGTAAAGTACTACTTACCGCATCAAAAAGTGTGCGGTAAAGTATACTTTACCGCACGCTCGTAGGTAATAGTTATTTTCCCAACAAGTGCGGAAAGTGATACTTTGTGATACTGTATACCGATACACGAACGACGCGCAGCGAGAGCGGGAAAGGTACATTCTGCAGGAGTTAGGGACATTTTTTCTACGAGCTGTCTGGAGCTGTCAAATTACCAAAAATTTTAATTCAATTTAAAGTTCAAAATGTGTGATGTAGATCTTAAAGATTCTGATACAGAAAATGAAGCAGAAGCTGCTTTATGCATCCTTATTCCTAAATAAATAATTTAAAATTCAATTTATTGTTTTGTAAAATTAAAATTTTACATATGTCATTATTGGCAGTTTCTTAAATTTGACTTTTTTAAGAAATATAATTTTTCTGAAATTGCTCAAGTTTACTTTCTCGGCGCAATTTCAGACCCCAAAATACCCATTTTTAGTATTTTGGTCTGTTGCTAAACCAGGTCCATTGCTAAGCAACCATGTCCGTTGCTAAGGCGATCATCAGAAACCAGTAAGTACAAGAAAGTTCCCTTTCCAGTCTAAGCCGGAAAAATAACTTTCCCGACCAATTTTTTATATAAATTCTTTAATGTACAGGGTGTTCCAAAGTTGATGTCTCGGGACTATATGTAGAGAATGAAAAAAGTTATCACAAAACCGTTTACGTGGTTTAATTTGGGGTGCACTAAGGTACATTTTATGCTATAAATTTTTTTTTTTCGAAATCTGGAAAATGGCGAAACTGACGTCATCAGAACTTTTTTCCCAGGAACATACACTTTTTTGTGCTACCTGGAAAGTGCTATTTTTTCTGAATATTTTCTATGAAAAAAGTTTTTTAGTATCTCTTATATTTAAAAATATACTGGGCAAAATAGTTTGGAAAATACCCTCAATTGCATACGAGTTAGCCATGATGTAATCGAGTGGCCTATGGAAAACCATGAACAAAATCTATTTATATGTTTTATCAAAGATTTGTAACAGTATATTTTAATAAAAAAAAAATATTTTAAAACAATAACAAAATTCTAAATCGTTTTTTTGTGGCGTTAGGAAAATTTTTCAAACAAATAATACTTTAAGATCGATCTTGACAAAAACGAAACCATTAAATCCTGAACAAAATTCAAAAAACTGTATTTACAGTATTCCGTGTGAGTGTAATAAACATTATGTGGGTGAATCATCTAGACCACTTAATGTAAGTTTGGGCGAACACAAAAGTTATATTAGAAAAGGTAAAATAGAAAAATCTAAAATTTTTAAACATGCTTGGGAAAACGATCACAGGATAAAATGGGATTCAGCAAAAATTTTGACCAAAGAAGCAGACAACAAAAAAAGAAAATCAAAGAATTTGCAATAATTTTACTTATGAAGATAAATGCGTATCAAATTGTTCGGTGGAATTTTGTTCAACTTGGTTACCAATGTTGAGAGAAGAACTCAATAAAATTAATATTATTTAGAATATTTTTCAACATTTCTATGGTAAGTATCTATGGAAATGATAAAAACAATTTTCTTTTATGCCGTGTTATTCTACACGTTACATAAAAAATCTAAAGAAAAGGAAACAGATATAGTTTCTGAAACGACAGCGCAGTGTTTTTGACATTACGTCAAAGGCGTAGAGGTTATTTCCCAGCTTTAAACTGGTTAATTTAAATATTTTTTAGATACTTACCTAATATAAATTGGATAGGAATTTCAAGAGATCTGATAATAAATCCCAAAAAGAAAAGGAAGAGAAAAAAATTGATTAAAATCATGTCAACTTTTTCATTGTTTGTAAACATTTCGGCGCTATTTAAATTAATTGACACCCGTAAACTATTTGACAAAAACAATATATTCACTAAACAAACATGTCAACAGCCCTAGTTCATTGTTTTCCATAGGCCACTCGATTACATCATGGCTAACTCGTATGCAATTGAGGGTATTTTCCAAACTATTTTGCCCTGTATATTTTTAAATATAAGAGATACGAAAAAACTTTTTTCATAGAAAATGTTCAGAAAAAATAGCACTTTCCAGGTAGCACAAAAAAAGTGTATGTTCCTGGGAAAAAAGTTCTGATGACGTCAGTTTCGCTATTTCCAGATTTCGAAAAAAAAAAAAATTATAGCGTAAAATGTACCTTAGTGCACCCCAAATTAAACCACGTAAACGGTTTTGTGATAAATCTTTTCATTCTCTAGATACAGTCCCGAGACATCAACTTTGGGACACCCTGTACATACAGTTGGAATCAGTTGCTTTCGAACGACTTGTGGCACGCTGAATATATTGTTCCGGATGTATCGGCTTGGCAACATCGCTTTCAGCTATCGCTCGTTCCCTTTT
Source organism: Rhagium mordax (assembly GCA_963680705.1). Taxonomy (NCBI): domain Eukaryota; kingdom Metazoa; phylum Arthropoda; class Insecta; order Coleoptera; family Cerambycidae; genus Rhagium; species Rhagium mordax. Next base: position 12,121,774 of record OY796657.1, read on the forward strand.
TCCAACTGGCTACCTGGAGTCATTTTAAATACGGTATATCCACAACACACAGCTAGTTGAACGCGCTGTTGCCACGTCTACGATATTAGGACAAGTGATTCCAACTGTACGGTGCGTTCACAATGAAAGGAATAAATTCAATATAATCTAAACCACGTGGTTTTGCCAAAAAATGCAGACACGTCAATTTTTAATTTTGATTTGGCACATTTTGAATCATACGGCAAGTCAATGTCACTTCCGGTTTCTCCGGAAGTGTCATCAACTTATTTTAAACACATTTATTTTAAATGTAACACCTTATATTTTTTTACGGATTTGTTTAGACGACAGAAATATGTTTCCAAATATGTAGTAAACACATTTTTATTATAAATGCATTTTTTATTATTTACAAAAACTGTGATATCCTAAACTGAAGAATATGCCAGGAAATTCGACTAATCTCACCAAAAATGATTCTCACGTCCAACGAGAAATACATAATTAAAAAGTAAACGGGCAACACTTTGAACATGTATTAGTTTAGAAACAAATTTTAAATAGTTAGTACACTAAATTTATCTTACGGTTTTGTAAAATATAAAAATTATTCATAATAAAAACGTGTTTAATATATCTTTGGCAACGTCTTTTTGTCGTCTACACAAATCCGTACAAAAATATAGGGTGTTACATTTAAAATTGAATAAAATTAAAAAAAAAATCCTATACAAACAGCCCCATCTACACTTAAACACGTTGTTTTTTATACTGTAGTATAGTATGTTGTTATCAAATTATATCAGTTTTATATAAGAGAAAATTAAACAATCCTAAAGGTACATAAACAGTAAGCACGAATTATTTTTTAAATTCAATAGAGAAAATTTAATTCGTAGGTAAATAAACTTGAAAGTTTCTTAAACACATTTTCAAAATCCAAAGGAAATAATTGTTAATATAAATATTAATTCTTAACGATTTTTCTTATTTTGCAATATAAATATCTAGTATCAATATCTTCATTTCCTTAAACCTAAAGAAATGAGAAATTATGAGTCCAATCCTGGTTTTAGTGCTTTTATTGCAGTGTTACCGGCACACGCAGCTGTAACTAAACTTCTGTGTCGCCCTCTAGTAGTAAAACATTCAACTAATATATACCTAATTTAGCAAATCTTTATAATGTATTAATCTTTAATAATAACTAATATTATGCAGACTTTTAACTTTTTTTCAACCAAAAATATTTTTTAGCATGCCATATTATACTTTATTTGAAGATTTAAGTCCGTATATAGAATATAACATCATTATCGATGAATTCCGGTCGAACGAATGGTACGTTCCACGTTAAGTAAGCCAGAGGTATAAAATTAGAAATGTTAATTTCATTTAGTATTGAAATATAAAATATAATAACTCCTTGCTTTCAGGTCACTTATCTTGATTATTAAATCAAATCCGAATTTTGTTGATTCGTTTTTAAGAACAATATAATATAAGAATAATAATTCTGAACGCAGCATTTTAACCTGGTAAGGCGCAAGGAGACGTAAACTAATAAGGAGTGCTTAATCCCTATTCGCTATGTGCAAGGGTTCTAGTAGCGCCACTCGTGGTCAATTTTTTAATATTTGTACCCCTAATTTGTCAATGTCACTACATGATTGTCAGTGTCACGACATGACAGAATAACATAAAATAATGACCAGTATAATTTTGCGTACCAAATTTAAACAAATTACGCATTCCAATAAATTTACCAGAGGTGAGAGGTGTATTAGAGAGAAAGGAAGGAAATTGGCATTTTGTCACGTGAAACATGTAGAAGCATATGTTGATATCAGCTTCAATAATAAAACTACAGCAAAGTGCATTCGACAAACGGCTGTAACAGATACGCCTTAAACTTAATTTAGAGGTAAATATACATGCTTTTACTTGACTCTTTTCAAAGCTTTGACCCACTTCGCGCGTTATTCAAGGTTGTGTTTCCGCGCAGGAAATCTGTAAAACTTTATTTTATGGAAAGTGTCACTAACACGACAGCCTAGAACACAACATTTGTTTCCAAGTAGCTTAATTTTTCCCATTTTTCATTTATAACTGAAAAGCACTATTAAATTACGACTCTTCTCGTTCAAACAACAATTTTCATTACTTGATGACAATCTTGACATTCTTGACAGCACGAGCACAAAACATAACCATACCTTGACAGATGGGAAAATTAGGGGTTCAAAATTTACAATTATAGCCACCGCAAACGCTCGCGTCGGATTTAGTAATAACTCCGCCCCCTTGCACATAGTCAATAAAGAACGTTTACCACCGAGGAAAAGAGACAGAAATACAATATGACGTCGCTGGTTGTAACATGGCGTGGTTGTGATATATAGGGCGAGTTGCTTTATTCACACCAGTTGATTCACCAGATTAACAGATTTATGGTTTATCTTTATTCTAACCTCGGATATAGAATTAGATGCAACATTACTGATGTATCAACTGGCGAATAAAGTAATAACTCGACCAATACAGTTGGTTTATTTCTTTGTCATCGAGCCTGTAAGATTTTTGTTGTTAAATAGGCATAATATCATATTGTTATTTTTTAAATTTCCTACTCTATGTCATGTTTTCACTGTTAAATCATTATGTACACAAAAAATTAATTATAAAAAAATTCAACCTAACTTATTCAAATTATATTCGCCTGAGAGAGATAAGCGCTCAACTTCTACTCAGATGATGCATCACTCCGTACACTTGTTAGTATGGACCTGGAAGGCGCCCATCCTAATATAATTACGCCATTTACACATTTATAAATTATGTTTTAGACTCTAAGGAATATTCCTTAATTTAGGACACCGTATACATACAACCAACTGCGTCATAATGACGATATTTACGTAGCGACTTTTGATTGGTTACAGCTTTATTAAGCACTCCTTGTTAGTTTACGTCTCCTTGGGTAAGGCGCCCTTAAAAGCCAAGTACCAAGTAATTATTATCAACAAGTTCGTATTTCACTTAGCTCTACTTGCACAATTTTACAAGCTGCAGAGCTGATCTTGAGAACTCCATTGCTGACAGCACTTAAGTCACAAGGCCTTGTTGTATCCAAATATAGATTCTAGGTGTGTCAGTTAACTTTTTATTTACTCACGTTTAATATTTGTTTACGTTTACGTTTTACGTTTATAATCTTGGCGTCTTTATTTGGCGTTTAATTTTAAAATGAATTTTGTAAATGACCCTGTATCTAATTTAATTAAAACAGCCTTTGCTAGGTGGAAAGACAATAATAGAAATATTTCAATGTGTTGATGTCGCATTAACTTATTTTTGGTCCATATGAAAAAGAGGAATTGAAAAATCTCCAAGGCCAAAAAAGAGCTTACGCATCGTGTAATGTATTACATTTTCTCCACTACCGATATTTTAATCTGAAATTTTAATAACCCAAATAATATTTAAATGTAATGTCAATAACTAAGGCTCGCATATGCTTATTGTTTAGTAGGTTGCGGTGAACTTCACACAAACAATTGATGTAGGCGTCAGAGTGACAATTAATTGCAAGAGTTATTGTGGGTAATATGATGAACGAAAGGGAACATGAAATTGAAAAGGCTGCAAATGTTGCTTGCACCTCACTATTAATTTCAAATTGTTCCAATTGTACTATTACATTTAATATCAATAAATTACCTAAAATATGGATTATTAGACATTTGTTACCTTTTGTCCTTACGCGTCTAGCAACCAATATCACAGGATGGTTCACTTAAGTTAACATGCGCGTTGCTAGGGTGCTAATAGTTATTTACGGATTCGGTAGTGGAAAATAGGAGTTTAATAATGTATCCCGAATTATTCCACATAAATTAGTTCGAGGTATTCTCATGTTCCCCGAAAAGAACAATATTGTAATTCCCCTAGTTTACCAGTTCTTACCTCAACATCATCGACATATGCATATACCTATAAGCTTTTACAAGATCATAATTTTCCTTATCATTTGCATACGATGCACCTAGTAATTCTAAAGCCTCAATTCTATCTTCTATACTAATTTCTGGCCTTTCCAATAGATATTCTACCACATCGTCCCGTGTCCTTTCAGCAGCAGCTTTTATTGGAGTCATACCAGCATCGTTGCATGTAAACTTTGCATTGTATTGCAAAAGTTCCTTAACTACATCTATATATCCAACCTCTGCAGCAAAATGAAGTGCAGTAGCACCACATAAGGCCTTTTCATTCGGGTTGGCACCATTTTCAAGTAAAAAACTAACCTAAAATTTTTCCTCAGTCAATACATAAAATAAATTGGCTTGAATTAATTACTTACTACTTCTAAATGACCTTTGTACGATGCTATCATAAGACAAGTGTTATTGTATTTATTGGCTATATGTATATCAGCCTTGTGATAAGTTAAATATTTTACAATATCCAGTCGTCCGTCAAAGCAAGCAGCCCTCAGAGGTGTTGAATTCGTCTTTGTCGGATGATTGACATCTGCACCTGCCTTAACTAATGTCTTGCAAATATTTAAATGTCCTGAAAAGATTTTCTTCTATTAACACAAATATGCAAATTACGAGGAAAATTTGTATCGTAAATCTGATCTGATGAAAAATCTATAGGGAAATAAACGATGTTATAGACAATTATATAAAACGTATCATTGTTAAAAATACACAATCATATTGCGTTTATGTATTTATAAAAGCATAGTCTTATGTATGTTATGCTCATAATGTCTCTTCACACCAGTAACAATAACAATTAAAGTGAGATACAATTTACCTGGCTTGTATTTAAATATACGAAGAAACTGATTATATAGGTATGCAAGCATATCTTTTCTTGTATGGCTTTAAATGGCACTTATTAAAATAATCTAACCTCAAAAAACTTATGATTTAATGTTAAACTGTAGTTAAACATCCCAGCTGAAAAAATTTCAAGGGCAATACCACCGTTGTAATATTCGACCTCAAAAGAAACTGTCAAAAGTATACAATACATAATATAATGGATGCTAGAAAAAGTAGAGAAAAATTCAATATAAAATATTGACTTTAACACCGTTTTAAATATGACAAAATTTAGATTTCTATGCTAGTAATGAGTTAACTCAATCTATTCGGAACATTCTGCATATTCTGTAACTGTTTTTTTTTATTTTGTCATACCATAATATACCTATGTATATCTAGCAGTTATTTTAGTTATCACGATAAACCACAGTGTGTTGTAATTATTATGTTCAATTCCCCTTTCCTAAAACTTAATAGGTGGTGCCGGTGGTACATGTACTAATTAGTACAAAAACATAACTTTGAACCACTTCGTTCGAACCATAAGAAAGAACTAAATATAGGAATAGATCGCTCCCTCAGTTTAGTAGATACCTATACTGAACAAAAATATTCCACCTCAGCTTTTCAAAACTGCCGTAAATATCTGTTTTATTAATCTAATTTTCACTTACTTTGTTCCACTTACGCCACTCATATATTTCTTAGCGTAATGGTATTATTTCCAATTTAGCACCACAAAATTTGGAAAATTTGGCTATAAAGACTAATTCTGGAAGGTTCTCCATGAATTCCAACAAAAGATATTTTTGTAGCGTTTCCATTGAAAAATAAAATAAACAAAGATTAACTTATTATCAATGAAATAAACTACGAAATTTTATATGTACCTAAATAATTCGCCTTAAGTTGTAAAAATTAGAGAAGTGTTTGAGAATTACCGCATAGAATATAGTTAATTGGTGATTTAATGAACACACTAGCCATTGCATTGACAATATACACTTAACTCTCAAATTTTTACTCTTTTATTTACACATGAAAAGAGAGAGTGCAAGCCAATTATATTTTTCAACTTCTAATAAAATTCCGGACAGTTGTCAAATCAAATTCTCAAGCAACTGGCAACTAAATCGGTCATTACTACATTACTTGAGTTAGCCTAAACTACGACTTTGTAATAGGGAATAGGAGATATTTGTTTGTTCGACATTTCCATTTTACTTTAAAAACAGTTTAGACCTTAAATAACTTGACCGATTTATTAATACAAACCTGCACACGCAGCACACCACAATGCGCTAGCTCCTTCAATCACATAACCATCAAATTTAACGATTCCTTCTTCTTCAAGGTTTGGGTTAAATTTTGTAAGGAGCATTCTTACAACCTTTTCGTGCCCATTCCTGGATGCAACGATAAGAGGAGTACATTCTTGACCATCATCCTCAGATATTTTCTAGAAATATCAATATTTCATTTCATTCGTTTTTCAAATTCAAATGAAGATACAAGCATAGATCAAGTTTATTTTTAAATAAACTAGCTGCCAAAAAATTACATCCAGTATGAACACTGACCTGTCATTAGCCTTTAGGGAAGAACAAAGAGCAATCATGACAATTATTAAAAATATCAAGCTATAAATTACATACCCCGTTTAAGAAATGTTCCACTTCATTTTTCTCTATATCACTCATTAAGCTATACAAAGCTATTGACATACCATCTTTTGCGGCATAATAAATACGATTTTTTAACTGCTCTCGTGGCTCATACATTTTTCCATCAAGTAAAAAGCATGCTTCGCAGTAATCTATTTTCAACTGTCGACTGTCGTGAAAATTTGCGAATGAGTGTTTCTCCCAAATTTTCCTGACGTAACAACAGCGCAAACCAACACATTCGCAACACTGACAAAATTTGCAAATGTCACGTCACGTGACACGTGACTTGACTCGCGGAACTGCGCACCACGCGTGTTTTATTTCTACTTTCCAAAAAATGTAAACATCGTAGTTTATTATTGCAGATCTTTACACTGACAAATGTACAAAAATAATTCCTACACATCGTACTTGATGTATTATTAGCCCGAATGACGACTCGAATTTATTTTTCGAAGTAATAGGAAATAAACTATTAATTTCAATGTTACCGCCATTTTGGAACTTTTATCTTACAGGTCCGTCTTACCGTATTTGGGCCAATACATAAGAAATGGAAAACTTCATTTTACGTTTTATGTGCTAACTTTTATATTTAATTGAATTTGACCATTAACCCATGAGAGGGTTTTATCTATGCATTAACCTAACGTTAATGTCAGCCGAGAATTTGACAACAATAATTGTCAAACTAAATAAAAATACAAAAAGATATTAAAAAAAAAACAGGGCTGTAATGGATGGATTTAATCACTTAAAAGACTTACAATTTAAGTTTTGGAACTGAAAATTTTGTTCAAATCAACATGTCATATGTCATTAGGTGTGTTTTATTACTTTATTGTACACAAATTTCCTCTACTTGTCCAACTTTGACTGCAACGGAAGCGTGAGTCGAATAAGGATAGTATATGAAACCGGTGGTAGAATGTGGTGCAATAAAACGCACCTAATGTGGAATCAAGATGGAAAATGAAAATACTAGAACAATATCAGGTCCGTATTTGAAAAATAAAGATGAAGGTGGCCCCAGTTATCTAACGAAACATTCTATTCAAAATATTGTAATTCTATGTTGTAGGGCATTGAAGAAGTTCTTTCAGTTTTTTTATATCTCTTCAAACAAAGCTAAAAAAAAAAACAAAAATGAAAACTCAAAATTTTGTTCCTCAAATATCTCAAAAACCAAACAAGATATTCTTAATTTCATCACGGCATACTATTAGGTATAAAATTGCGCAACTTCGCCCCCCTTGTAACCTACGCTCTATCTCTTATGGTTTCCAAGATCCCAATGGTGAGCAGTGGCGGTGCTTGGATGCATTGGGCCCCTAGGCAAATATTTAACCCGCGATCGGCGACGCAATTTAAACTGAGATGGGAGGCCCAACGAGCAAGAAGACCCCCTTCACGCCCAGAGCCCCTAAGCAATGCTTATATTTGATTATACAGATCTGCGCCACTGATGGCGAACATTGAATTTGACTCATCCTATACTTTGAAAAACTCCCAAGAGAGGTTGATACAAACTGTTGAATATATGCAAAGTTATTTGTCGACGTAGTGTACAGGGATATCCAATGAAAATGACCACCCCTAATAACTTCTTTATTTTTGTTGCTATTTTTTTTTTTTATAAAAGTTGTAGGGTTTATTGAAAGCATTTAGAATATGTATTCAGAAAATTAAATGAAAGGAGATATGGTTTTAACTTGCATTTTTTCAAATGGAACACCCCATTTTTTTTGCATTTTTGAAATCAAGGTACTTTTCTCATTTCGAATAAGGTATCGGCTTTATATCGAACATGAAGCGCGTCATTTTGAACAGTTTATGTAGGATAGTTTTAATTACTTTTATTTATAGTTGTAATTAATATCTAAATTAGCCAAGACTATAATAATGCATTCTAAAAATAAAAATTTGTTATTTTATTTCCTTGTTTTCGGGCCACAAAAATTGCAATAATTAAAAACCCTAAAAGATAATATGATATATATCTATATATTCGAAATGAGAAAAGTACCTTGATTTCAAAAATGCAAAACAAAATGGGGTGCTTCATTTGAGAAAATGCAAGTTAAAACCTCCTCTAAACGACTTTCATTTATTTTTCTGAATACATATTCTATATGCTTTCAATAAACCCTACAACTTTTATAGAAAACATTTTTTTATAGCATCAAAAATAAAGAAGTTATTAGGGGTCGTCATTTCGTTGGATATCCCCGTACATGGTATATGGTTGCACAGAAGACACATTTGGCATCTTATCTGGTTTACATTATAAAACATTGTTATTTTTTATGTTTCTGATAACCCTGAAGCTACTATTTTGAACACATAATTAAAGTTGACCACTAGCAACTAGCAACTTTATATTGAAAATATTTTTGAAAACCTATTGAATTATTTATTTTAGCATTTTTTCTGATACTCTGTGATATTACGTACATTACTATACAATATATTTCTAGAAATATCTAAGCACCTGTTTTAGATAATATCTATTATATATCATATTTAATGACTATAAATACCGTAGGTTTTAAAAGTAAATAAATATATATAAAATTTATTATAGAAATGTATGAATCTCTCAATACAATCAAAATATGAAACCACTATTTGTATATATAAATACTCTAATAAATTAGTTTTGTCTCAGTCTTCTTCTAAAATACAATTTTCAACCATTTCCTTTAAATTTGGGTTTTCCATGGCAGCTGCTATTCGTTCTTTATCATTTACTTGCTTATTAACTAAAAAATAAACAGATTCAGTATTAGTAGTAGAAGTATGCCGGAACTATAACATGATATGCTAATCACATGTCTATGATACATTAATCTTAGTCATACGGTACTCTCTGGTAAAACTTGCCAAAAATACTTCTGCGGGTGAAATTATAAAGCGTAGTGGACGCGGCTAGTGGGCAAAGATGCTGTGCGTCATTTTTCTTTTAATTTATTTCAAATATGTTCATTTGAATAACGTGAATAATTTTGTATTTAGCTCAAATCAATTTGTTGCTTTTAACTGTTTTTATTTTGTTGATTAGTACTACTATTACACAGGCTTATCACAGCACAAGAGCTGTTCTGTGGCACAAGTGCAAAAATATAGAAAATAGCAGCAGAAACAGTTACGCTATATTTACTGGTGTATCACTTCTTATTATTCTTCTATTATTATTGAAATAATAATTACCCCACGAGATTTTATGGTAGATAAAGTTAAAAGTGTCATATTTAACAAAGTAAAACTATTTTTGGTTTAGAATAAGTGCCTCTTTGTATACTTACTTTCATGTTCAGTTGTATGAGCACCATCTTTAATATAAATATCTAGTTTGATTGGAAATGGCATACTTCGTTCCAACTTTATTCGTATGCATAATCCTATCAGTGTTGCCAGAGAACAATGTGGTACAGTAGGATTAAATTCTACCCTCACTACATTAATTTTACCAGAGGTAGGTTCACAGATCTAAAAATGTTTCCAAAAGAAAAGGTGTTTAAAAACGTAAAGTGTTTAAAAATGCATTTTATGCAATGCGAAATAGATACATACTTTGATTCCGTCTTCATAAACTACATTCAATTCTTCCAAAGTGTTGGGTTTTTCTGGGTCTTTGATAGTCCGTATTAAATCTAAAATTGAATACATTATTTTTTTTACTACTGGGAAATATTTATATCACTATTATACCATAAACTGTGTCTCTTAATTCAACATTATCTTTGAAAACTTCACTTATTACTTCAGATTTTTCTAAGCTTTCTTTATTTGCAGCTTTTTTACGGAAAAAAGATAAAAACATAATTAATAATTGAAAATTAAAGATTTACAAAAATCAGCTGTTATCTAACCTTCAAACATGACTGGAAAATTATTTACTACTTTTTAAAATGAAATAAAACCTGTTTAATCATTTCCCCTAGATATTTGGTGATATTCGCTGGAAAGTCCAGTCAAGAAATGTCAAGTATTTGTTCGTGAAACAAGGACACCAAGATTAGCCTATAGCAGCACGGAACATCTAGTTTCTCAGAACTTAAAATTTTAGCTGTGGCCAGAGATCAAATAAGTAAATTTATATTTAATCATTTGATGCACGCATCTGGACGAATTTTAGACAAACTTGAAGTCGCTCAGAATTTCACCAAATTTGATGGTGCGAAAAGTCTCTTAAAAATAAAAAATGAAACATTTAAAATATTTTTTCTAATTTTGACATATAAAGTGACATATTTTGTTATTGAAACAAGTGACAAAACGTTCTACTTTATGTAACTGGTTACATAATGAAAACCATTATGTAACTGGTTACGAAAAGTTCGTTATGTCACTACTGTAAAAATAATTAAACAAAATAGAAAAATATCAACATGGAGTAATGTCAGGGCCTGATATTCCCGTATACAAAACTCGTTCGCTTTGCGCATGACGTCAGCAATTGAGTGATCGTAGTTAATACAGTCATTTGATGCCAAAAGCTAATTCTATAGCTGATTGTAAATTTCTTTTTTTTGCGGATTCTTAAACTTTAGGGTCTTAACTTCAAATATTAAAAAAGGAATAGATGAGCTTTTACCCCTAAGAGGGTAAAAACCACCCCTTTATTAAAAAAAATCAATAATTAACGAAATTCTGAGATTATTTTGCCGCTAAACGAGCAATATCGTAATTTGCTAAAACGAGGCGCGCTCCTCTGCTTATTTCGGTCATATCTCCTTTGCAATTAACGCCAAAAATCATCTAAAAAAAGCGTTTAGAAGGTCTTTTAATGCTCTTTAAGGTCAGGTAGATCAAAATAGTACAAAGCTTGTAAATTTTTCTATATTCATCTTAAATGCCTCAATTTAAAAAAATAAAAACATTAAGAGTTAACTTCAAACACTTCTACCTCCTAAGCTATTGCCTTTATCAAAACAATAAAAATAGTAGCATTTTCCTTAGTTTATTGCCATCATTTTTTGTTTGCGATAACATTCAGCTAAGATTCTTCCCTGCTAAGTTATTTAACCGCAAAGCTAAAGAAATTCGTTACTTCAAAAATTAATAATAATAATAATAATAATACTAATAATTGATAATAATAATTCATTTATTGGTGCATTATAGACGGAGTATTTACACAAGTCAGAAACAGAACAAGGAAAATATGAATACAAGTAACACTAATTTGTGTAAGAAATATGACTAGATAAAATATGATGCATCTACGAGCAGAATGTCTAGAAAAATACATTATGTAAACATAGATTGTTAAAATAATAAATAAATAATATTAAAATTGAGAAGACAGATACTAAAATATTAACATACAACTACCAATGATATAAACAAATATACCTATTAAATACAACCTTAACAATTACCAATTATTAAAATCAGTATACAAGAACTCCTCAAATTAGTAAAATGCATTTCTAAGCAAAACACTCTTCACAATGTTTTTGAACTTGTTCAAGTTAAGTTTCTTCACATGCGTTGGCAGGGCATTAGGTATAAAACAATATACCATAATAATTTACACCATTACGCGTTTATATTAACCTTAAAAAAATTTATATTTATTTTATCTCGATTTCGTATTTGATGATTGTGAAGTTGATTGTGTGTAGTGAAATTTTGCTCATTCTCTTAAACATATAATACTGACTGCAAGATAAATACACATGGCAGTGTAAGAATATTTAATTTAATATATTCCGATAGTAAAACACATTGTGTAAAATCTTTTAGGTAATGAATGCATCCATCACGGTCAAACAAATTTGAGCGTATACATAATATTAATGACTAACAAAACACAATTTAGATTTTTTGGTACGCAGTTTAACAATTTATGTTGTAGATTTACTTTATAGTCAGTTTCCACGAAATGTTTTGAACACACACAGGCCGTTTGTACGTTTAATTTGTCTTTTCGCTTCGTGGCGTGGACCCACTTTTTACACAATAGTTCATTCTTAGGGAAATGAAAAAACTTTACCTCGGAAAGATTATTCTTTGACTGATTGTCAGAATTACACGAATATACCGCATAACGCATATTTATTAGTGGTAATAATTTAGATTTTACACTTTGACACTTTTTCAAAATCAAATATGGCGCATGACGTTTGAACTTATACTCAATTGCTGACGTAATCGCTCCGCCCACCGTGCGCAATATCTTATCTTTAAATTTATGTATCGTGGAGTAATGTGTCCACAGTGTAGAAGCCTTCAAATTCTTCTTACCTTCAAAATATGTCAATAGTACTTTCTCGTTGACGTGTTTTACTTTCTTCTCTTCACGCCATTTTTCAAATTTTTCATAAACCAAGTCATATGCCGCTTTGGATTTTTCAGGAATCAGTGAACATACGGCATTTCTTGCCCCTTCTTCTATATCGCTCGGTATATCGTCAGAATCGGAATGTAAATCACACATTTTTCCTAATAAATAAGTAATAGTAACGATCAGCGTCACAAAATAGATCAGCGTCTATTAAATGTCAAGCCAAATGACAAGATAATTTAAACTGACACTGACCTACTAGATAATTGTCATTTAAATTATGCTTGTATAAGTGATCAAAATTAAAAACTTGTATTTCCCATTTTTCGTCAAAATTAGAAAAAATCTTGTATGTAATACGTTATGAAACATGATTTTATGTAACTCGTGCGATATTGCGGGATCTCGCTTCGCTCGTCCCGCAAACTTACACTCGTTACATAAAATCATACTTTTCATAACTGATTACATAAATAGCTATATTGTAATAGTATATTCTATAACAAGTTTAAGAATGGCCCATATTCCACACGAGCGAAAGTTTGTAGTCCGAGCCAAGGGCGAGGACTACGGTTCGCGAGTGTGGAATATGCCATTCTAAACGTGTTGTAGACTATACTTTCTCTAAAAAGATTTTAGAAACTACACAAAAAAAATAGAAATTTAACATCAAATTTATTGTTATTATTTTAAAATTCGTCGAAAGCAGTTACGTAATAATTTTTCTCTAACACGACTTTAGAAACTACGCATTCCACAACTAAAAGTTGTGTTGGAATATATGACATTCTAACCCGTTGTAGAATATTTATTACATAACAGTTTTCGACGAATCAAAGCTCGGAAAAATTATTACGTAACTGCTTTCGACGAATTTTAAAATAATAACAATAAATTTGATGTTAAATTTCTATTTTTTTTGTGTAGTTTCTAAAATCTTTTTAGAGAAAGTATAGTCTACAACACGTTTAGAATGGCATATTCCACACTCGCGAACCGTAGTCCTCGCCCTTGGCTCGGACTACAAACTTTCGCTCGTGTGGAATATGGGCCATTCTTAAACTTGTTATAGAATATACTATTCCGAGCTTTGATTCGTCGAAAACTGTTATGTAATAAATATTCTACAACGGGTTAGAATGTCATATATTCCAACACAACTTTTAGTTGTGGAATGCGTAGTTTCTAAAGTCGTGTTAGAGAAAAGTTTATTATCATATAAATCAAAATGTTTATAACACAAATGTATTAAAACGCAACGGTCGAACTAAAATAAATTATTAGAAACACAAACACAAAAGCTAGCAACATGTAAAAGTGTCTTACTTCATTACAAGCATCATTAACGATGTTTCATTCTTTCTTTTTAAAAGACTTTTCGTACCATCAAATTTGGTGAAATTCTGAGCGACTTCAAGTTTTTCTAAAATTCGTCCAGATGCGTGCATCAAATGATTAAATGTAAATTTTCTGGAAAACGGCTTGTCATATCGAAAAGTGCCAAAACATTAAATTTTTGTTTTTTCTTGCTTTATTGAATTAAACTGAAAAAATGGGAAAATATCAGTGGCGTACTACTTTTTTGTAAAAAAGAGCCTTAGTAAATCCATATATCTACGCCCATGGTTAAGTAAAGTAGTAGTTTGTTATTCTAAAATAGGCCTCTAAATCATATGTAAAGAATTGGCAAGTTTGGATTCGATACTTCTTAGCATTCTGGAAATATTAATATAAATCCGTATTTATTTTCAAACTTTAACACCCTGTATCTCGAAAACTAAGCATTTTTCAACCTATGTTTATAGGAACTTTTTTTAATAATTTTCAATTGTCTATCGACTGTTAAAGTCCTGCTACAAAAAACTGGAACACCCTGTATAAACAAACGGGAATAAGTTTTAGACCTTTATATATTCTGACACAGACCGCAGACGCTTTACATAAAAAAAACCGGTCTTCGTACTGCAAGGAGTTTAATAACATAAGTCATAAGTCTATAAAAAGAAATTAAGAACATTGACTTCAAGTATCAATAGGACCTCCACTAGTCCTATTCCTGATAACTAGTCTATCATATTGTTAATATGCCTATAATAGCAATAATTCATGCCATTCTCAGAAGTAAGTGCACAAAAAGAAACCACATATTCCCGACGTCAAAATAAATCGATTAGACCAAGCCAATGAGTAAAAATAATATTTTTACTCAATGACCACGAATAACAAAACTTCATCGCAAAATTTTTACCAAGGGTGGGTCAAGCTGTAGGGGTGGGGGGTAAAAATTACTTTGAGTTTTGACATCAAATTATGAATTACCAGAGTTTTTCACAAAAGAAATGTCCTCTTGTGTAACTTCGATCGGAGGCACCGTTTTCGAGATAAATTCATTTTAATATTCAATTGCATGCGCCAAAATGATTAGGTATAGAATATTCCACGTAAGATAAATGATTTCAACAGACGACATCTTGACCTGCTGAAATACTTTTAAAAAATTTGTCACTAGATCGTAAACTGTGGCGTAGAAGTACAAAACAAAATGGTTCATTGATGCCATATCTGACTAAAAATTAATAAAACAACTAATTAAAAATGTATAGTTACTAAAAACACACAATTCCATTTGATTAAAGACTACTATGAAATAAAAATAGTTGCCACATAAATTTAATTGACACTACAATAGACTAATTTTTAATTACAATTTTTCAACCAAACATATTATAATAAGTACCCAAAATTTTACAAAATCTATATATTAATTATTTTGTGAAATTTTAATTTTTTAAAACAACTTGGGTAATTTAAATTAAAATTATGCAACCAAAATTAAATAAAACAATTTTATTTTTGTAAATATAGTTTAATATTTAAAACCTACCAAAATCTATTCAAAATTAATTTAACTGTTATTTAACTATATTTAGTGGTGTATTTTGAACAATTATGAATCTATATACATACATGATAAAAAAGCAAACCAAGCGCCATCAGCTGCGGTTAAATATATATTACAAATATTAATTTTTAATATATGTATTCTTACATTTAAATATTCAGAGTGCTTAAATTTTTACTTTTAACAATTGTGGAAATTCAGCAATCTTATGACGCCCAAGCTTCTAATTCTTTCATATCATCATCATCTTCAACTTTTTCTGAAAAATAAAAGTGGTTAATATAAATAAACCTGTATTAAAACA
Organism: Rhagium mordax; assembly: GCA_963680705.1. NCBI lineage: Eukaryota > Metazoa > Arthropoda > Insecta > Coleoptera > Cerambycidae > Rhagium > Rhagium mordax. The sequence continues at coordinate 12,137,759 of OY796657.1, forward strand.
AACATCAAAAGGCTTTCCCAATAGTGAAACAAACATCTTACAACAAACATCTTACAATGAAGTGGAAAAGCAAACCCACCTTACGTGTTGTTGAGAGGTAAATTATCTGTATTTTATAAGGTAAGAAATAGTGAATATTAGAAAATCATTATTTTGTAACAAAAATACAGGGCCTATAATTTTAGTAATAATTAATAAACAAAGCAAGTAATTTTATTCTAAAAGCTGGTTATGTATATGTAAATAAATTTAGTTTCTATAAGACACAATAGAACTTTCTTTTGTGCCAAAATAAATTAATTGAAACACTGCAATATTGTCGTGTTAGGATAGTATGTATTTCAAGAAAGAATTATAACATCAAAATTTGCTTACTGGCTGCGGGCTTAACTGGCTTAGCGATTGCTCCCGTTGGCACAGCTGGTAATTCCGTTGGACCAGGAACTTTAAGTAAATCTTCTTCCAAGCCTTCTTGTTCGAGTTCTTCTAATTCTTTTTCTAGCTCATCTTCATCTAAATCGTCCGTAAATCCTACAGGGTTGCTTATAGCATTTGTGATTTCATTGGCAACATCATGCTGTTCAGCTATATCATCCATAATATCATGAACGTTATCGACATCCCTAAGATAAATAAAACTAGGTTATATCACATTGACTAGGAAAATATAAAACAATATTTTAAACCAATTTTTTTACCGATAATACATCTTCTAATACCATATTTAGAAAAACATATTTATAACTAAAACAATGTATAACATAATTAGTTTAAACGTGGGTTTACATTATACATACTGATCATTTATCTATTAGTTTGTGAATAATGGCTAATTCATGGCACATATCTCGGTCTTAACCAAAAACAACAATAACAAAATTAGCTTAGTCCTACTAACAATACATTTGTACTCATTAATTTGCAATAAAATTTAAATTTGAATATTCCAATTAATATTCTTACACTATAGTGACAGGTGGTTAATATTGGTGCCACGCTAAGTTAACACAAAACTGCATGTATTCGCCTTATAAAAAAATGGGAAACGGGACACCTCTAGGGTACTGTCATAACAGAATGTTCATTTACAAAAATACTCACAAATTTTTGTGTGCTGCTTTAAGTGCATCTGCAGCATTCTTCATGGAATTCAAAACAGCTGTGTTGGTGTTGGCTCCTTCTAGGGCCTCTCGTTGCAGTTCAATGGTGGTAAGGGTGCCATCAATTTGTTGTAAATTTTTCTCTAGTCTTTTCTTCTTTTTCAAGGCTTGAAGGGCAACTACATAAAAAAATCATTTAAAAAAAAAATTACGGAAAGGTTTCAAGAGGATCATGCATAAATATATTTTTGTGGTGTGGCATACCCCTTTTATTTTTTGACGCATTTTTCCTCGCAAGAGACATATATTCATCAATCTTTTTCTCCAGAAAGTCTTGTTTTTTCAGAAGCATTTCTTCAGTCTCCCGAAGTTTTTGTATAGCTTCCCCTGTTGTTGGACCTTCATCTTCCTTTTTTCCACCGAAAAGTTTTCCGAAAAAACTCATTTTAGCGATACTGGCACAACACGATAAAACAATAAAATATTAGTCACCTACAAAATAATTATAACGTAAAATTCTGACAGCTCACGTCAGGCTAGGTTTCGGAGCAATGTTGCCACTACAGTAATGAGTCAGTTGTTAAAAATAAACTACAAATGGGCGAGATTCAAATTTCATTAGGTAAGAAAAGGCGGGACATTTAAACTAAACTAAATTTTTTGGAATTTAAGATTTTATTATAGCAGAATTATTTGGTGTTCTGTGTTACATCCTGCACTAAATATTGAACAAGAGTTGTTGTTTGTTGTCAAAAATGTATTTGATTTTTAAATTCTATTTGTTTTATACTAGGTATGCAAATTTTGTAATTCATTACATTTTATTTGGAAACCAATTAACATGTCAATAAGTTCTATTTTCCCAAACAATTTAAGTTTCTTAATGATTTATTTATACTAATTTAAGTTTCTAAATGACTTATACTAATAAAATAAACTATATATATTATAATATTTCCCATCAAAATGTATTCCAAATCTTGCACAAAATTCAATGTAAGTTTTAACAGGTATTCGAAGAGCAATGAGTCAATTCATTTTTAATGTATTTATCAAAGTCCAATAACACGTCCTGCATATCTTTATATTGGGAATATTTGCAAGCCTCATGTATATTTAACCATTTGTAATCTTGATGTTCATTCGATAATTTAACCGTAGTATTTGGATTTATTAATTCAGCCAACCAGTAGTATACAATTTTAGGTTTTCCATTAACGTCATAATGTAGTGTCTTTTTACTATTTTCAAATATGTTCAGATCATCCTGGACTAACCCAGATTCTTCTTGTGTTTCACGAAGAGCAGTCACCATTTCTGTTTCGCCTGGATCTACATGGCCTAATATAATTTATGTATAATATATTTCCTTTACTGTAATAAATTACCTACCCTTTGGTGGTGTCCAGTGATGAATTCCATAGGAGGTTTGTAATAAAAGATATTCTATCTTTCCACAAATTTTCCGAAATATGACAAAACCTGCTGCAGTTTTTGTTGCCATTATGCTAACTAAAACTAAATAATCATAACAAAACGTTTAAAACTTATTTTTCTTGTCTGAAAAATATTTCATAAACTAAAAACAAGATTATGATTATAGATGACACAAGTAATGTAAGGTTATGTTCACTAGTTCACTGTCAAGATAGTGACTGTTGCTTGCTCGTCTTGTAATTACTGACCAAGATAACCGTATACCGTCGTATTACTGAACTTTTGACTTTAAAAGTTAGAACATTCAGAAGGCACATCGAGTAATAAACAAATATATTGTACCTAATCAGAGTTAACCTTATATAGCATCGGCCTAGTTCATAGCTTTGCCGAGATGAGAAACCCCACCTTATACGACCTCCATCTCCAACGCCGAACATTTATTAAGTATATAATAACAGGTAAAAGGTATGTGACAGATATAACTTTGAAATAGGAACAAGTCGGAACTTTTACGTGAAAATACTGGTCTGGTTCATCTTTAGTTTATTTAAGGGCATTTTTATTTATTTATAAACAAAATAAATACATACTTAATAACAAAATTTCAAACTAATCCAAATCCCTTATGAAGGACTTTTGCTTCCGCAACAGAAATTGGCTTTAAGGTAAACCCTTCTAACCTAGGTTCATGTTCGATATCTCGAAGTTTATGCACTTTATCTCTTATTTCTCTTTGTAAATTATTAAGGTCATCTTCTGCTTTTGCAATATCTAAAATAAATGTTTTATAAGAGAACAAATTTAAGACCTGCAGAGGTGGTTTTAATTTACCATTACGTAAAATAGTTTTACAGTCAACAGAAGACCTTTCAATGTAAACATTTCCCATTTGAATCCATATTTTCCGATCTTCTGTTTTCTCTAATGCACGTAAAGCCTCTCTAAATTTATTCTGGGCATTTGCTAGTTGCAATTTGGTTTCTTTAGCAGTTAATATATCTTGCGCAAGAGTTTCAACTTCTTGTAAGTATTTGTACGACTTCTGAGTTTCCAAATCTTGCAAACCTGCCATTTTTTAAATCACACACGAAACTATACTTTATTCAATCGACTCAGTCACCTTATATTTTTCTCTAACTTTTTTTATGAATATAATTCTATAATTCAAACATTTCAAACAAAACCAGAGGCAAAACAGCACTCTGCAAATATTCTTCTATTTCTGCACAGAACATTTGAAAGAGTATTCTGCACATCACAGTCCTCAGATATAACTTTAGATTAGACTCCTAATCACATAAAAGCCGGGTTCAGAGAACTGCAACATGTCGCTGATAGATAGAACATTGCAGCACTGCTTTATTCTCTTTATTTTATTGTTTGTAGGTCTCTCGTTTGTAGTTTATTTGTGGCGGATAGTTAATATGCATTAAACTTATTTCTGGGAATGACGCCAAATTCTAAAAATAATAATAATAAATAATAATAATAATAATAAATCTTTATTTTATTGCTACGTTCAGATCAAGCAGGCCGAGCAGATTTAACAGTCACGTGTTTACGAGTAAACAGATTGAATTTGTAAGAAGTAAGAACGAACCCTTCCTTGATGTCAGCCCCAGGCCTGCGCAGTGGGTAGATGTAAAACGTAAATATTGCGAAACATGGCTAAACGCTAAACGTATTATGTTCCCAATCCCAAATAGTTATTATGGAATTCGTGGTTGAATATTTTGCAGTAAACGCTGTTGGAATCATACCATTCATACCCATACCACAGAACATGACAGAAATGACAGAACATATACGTTAAAACAGACGGCGGTAATTGCAGGAACCCGATCCATGACAGCGCATGCGCCAAGACGGCGCGCTGTCTGATATGTTGCCTACTTGTCTTTGCGCCAAAGTGAACAGTAAAAAAAATCCTTTAGGGCCGGTATTTTCACCTCCAGTTAACTTTATTCGGCAGTTATTTACCTAGGATACAATTGTTACAACAATGAAAATCAACAACTTTAACTGGCGGATAAAGTTAACGGGAAGATGAAAATATCGGGCCTTAATCTAATAAAAAAAATTCCTTTATCAGGGGAATAACACACATATCTAACCTGCCTCCGGCTATCGCCTCCGGCTTCTAACGCGCAATAGACCTATTATTAAAAAAAAAAATTCCTTTAATCTAATAAAAAAAATTCCTTTATCAGGGGAATAACACACATATCTAACCTGCCTCCGGCTATCGCCTCCGGCTTCTAACGCGCAATAGACCTATTATTAAAAAAAAAAATTCCTTTAATCTAATAAAAAAAATTCCTTTATCAGGGGAATAACACACATATCTAACCTGCCTCCGGCTTCTAACTTGCGATAGACCTCTTCATTAAAAAAAAAATTCCTTTAATCTAATAAAAAAAAATTCCTTTAACATGCCTGATGCATTTAAAAAAAAAAAAAAACAAGAACGTGTGGGATTTGAACTCAGAACCATCTGCTTGCCAAGCCGGCTCGTTTCCGCTGGGCTATCACACGACTGACAAATTGCGGGTAAAGAAATAATAAGTTCAGCTATATAAGATATAGGCGATTCCTATTTTATCGTCTTTTAGCGCATGCGTGGACAATGGATCGGGTTCCTGCAATTACCGCCTTGTGTTAAAACACCGACCTGTCAAAACTGTCATTCCCCACTCCTATTTATTTATTTATTAATAATAAATATCTGTAAGCTCGCTTTTAAAAATCCGAGGTATCAGAGGTACCTCTGTTACCTCTGAGAGCGCAAAAAAGAACGTGTGTCGATAACGTCCTTTTAGGAATAAACGTTTGTATGATCGACTGTTGTATCTTTTTCATAATCAATTTTCTCGAAAACGGTTCATTCTATAGAGATGAACTAAGGGTACGTTTTTTACGTAGAAAACATTGAAATTTTATAATTTTCAACGAAAACCTTAATAAACTGAAACGAAAAAAAAATGGGGTTATTTTAGCCCTTAACCTTCTCGATATGTGACGCCCCTGACTAAAATTTTTAAATTAATTCAGTATCGAGTTCAGCGTCAAAAGTTTATACAGTGTATGTATTTTCGAAATTTGATTGTTAACGGTTTCGGAAATATTGCGGAAAAACCGTCTTCAGGGTGCCCCATTCGAATTAAGGGCCGTAACTTCCTTAGAAAGCATTTCCGGACCCATGTTGATAGGAACTTTTTGGTCTTATTTTTATCCGAGGATTACGCCCCCAGAAGGTTTACGCTTACTTTTGAAACACCCTGTATATCCATGGACGCGACGTAAACAACTCACTGATTGGTTAAATTTATAGCGTTTTCGACTTACTGCACTAGTGCTGCACTGTTGTGCATCAGTGTTACTTGACGTGTGTTCGACTTATAATTTACGTTTGCCCTAAGCTAGAGTAACGTGTTCGAGTTAAAAAGAAAACTGCACTCAGTGCAGCAGTAGTGCAAGATTTTTAGCACGAGGTATCGGAGCTCGTGCTGAGTATAGTGACTATAGTGCAGCTTCAAAATGGTGGAAGTTGATGATAAATTGATATTTTTATTAGAGGAATTTTTATCTTCCTCATCCTCAGATGAGGAAGAGATAAATTATCCTGTTTAAATTATATTGAAAGGAACAAAATTCCAAGAATAAAAATTTTTGTTGGCACATAAATACGCGGCGGGTACTCCTTTAAGTTAAATCTTTATTGATAATTATAAATATCATAACATTACAACATCTTCACAATAACTTAGTAGCACATAATACGTTAGTTACAATATATAATACTTTGGTTACCATAATAATACCCTAGATACGAATTTTATGTTAATTATAAACATTTTCTTTCTGTTCTTATTTGGGATTTACGGCCACACTTCTGAACATTAATCTATGATAATCTGAAAAATATTTGGATTATTTAAAAAATAACATTTACGCCTGTGACTTTACGTCAAAGGAACAGTTAAAGGTTGGTTTTCTGACATAAAATATAATTAAAATAAAATAAAAACAATTATGTTTTGCAGACGTTTCGGAAACTTAGTCTGTTTCCTTTCTCAATGCTAAATAGTCTTTCTCTTGTGTAATTCGTGAAATTAGACAATATTTATAAACATTGACGTGAATATTTTGACAGTTCTCAAATTTCAATGATACGATAAAGCTTTGAATGTAACTCGATTATTAGCGATTTAAACCATCTCGGACAATGCCAGGCGACTCGGCTAGCGCCTCGTCACCTGGCAACGTCCTCGATTATTATAAATCGCATAATAATCTCGTTAATAAAGCCCGTAAAACTTGACACTCTTTACTCTTGACAGTTCGTAACCAGTACTCCATGTCTCTCTTCGTAACCCGTACCCTAACTTTTTGATTCTCTCGATTAATTATGTTCGACTTACTTTTGCACTAATTTAGTTTCATATTGACTATGTGCAAGGGGGCGGAGTTTACTAAATCCGACGCGAGCGTTTGCGGTGGCCGCATAATTGTAAATTTTGAACCCCTAATTTTCCCATCTGTCAAGGTATGGTTATGTTTTGTGCTCGTGCTGTCAAGAATGTCAAGATTGTCATCAGTAATAAAAATTGTTGTTTGAACGAGAAGAGTCGTAATTTAATAGTGCTTCTCAGTTATAAATGAAAAATGGGAAAAATTAAGCTACTTGCAAACAAATGTGTTCTAGGCTGTCGTGTTAGTGACACTTTCCATAAAATAAAGTTTTACAGATTTCCTGTGCGGAAACACAACCTTGAATAACGCGCGAAGTTGATCAAAGTTTTGAAAAGAGTCAAGTAAAAGCATGTATTTACCTGTAAATTAAGTTTAAGGCGTATCTGTTACAGCCGTTTGTCGAATGCACTTTGCTGTAGTGTTATTATTGCAGCTGATATCAACATATGCGCCTACATGTTTCACGTGACAAAATTCCAATTTCCTTCCTTTCTCTCTAATACACCTCTCAACTCTGGTAAATTTATTGTAATGCGTAATTTGTTTAAATTTGGTACGCAAAATTATACCATTATTTTATGTTATTCTGTCATGTCGTGACACTGACAATCATGTAGTGACATTGACAAATTAGGGGTACAAATATTAAAAAATTTACCACGAGTGGCGCTACTAGAACACTTGCACATAGCGAATACACCACGCATGATTTTACGTGCACACTAGGTTCGTGCAATGCGCACTTGGTGCAAATAAGCCGAAAAAGCTATTAGTGTAGCGTGTAGTCATTGAGTAAAATATTATTAGCTTTGTTCAAAAACCCTACACTAGCTGCACTAGTGCAAAATTTTTACACTGGATCCATTATTCTGTGTTCACAAACTCTAGTGTAGATGTCATCTGGCATATGTCAAAAATATTTGGCGTTCACGGTTCAAATATTCCAGTGTAGTGCAGAAATATGTAACACTTTTACACGAAATTGAAATGTAGTGCAAAAGTGTAGTGTAGAATATGGAGATTTGAGAACAAGAAATACGGAAAAATAAGATTATGCTTACTTGAGGTGTCAATGGTGTTGTACAAATACTTAATAGTAAACGTTTTTTGCTGTATAAACGGTCTTCATTTGGAGAGTCATCAGAATCATCATCAGATGATACCAAATCTGGCAAAACTAATCTCTCCATTAGAAATATGTTATCTGTTTAATATAAAAGTAAGGTTAAATTTGAACTGTGTTCAGAAACCAATTTTATGCAGACAATTTACACTTTTTACAAACTGCACTACACTGGTGTAGTGTCACAGCCAATGAGGTAAAAGATACAGGAGGGAAAGTTCCTATATCCATCCTTGAAAATCAAATAGACGGAAGTCGCCATTTTGATAAGCCACTTTGCGGAAGGTTAGTTTTGTTTGGTTCATGGCGGAGTTCATGCGTTGTTGTGTGCATTATTCGTTGAGGACTGAAATAATGGTATATTATTATTAGTCATTAGTCTGTGATAATGGTTAGTTGTGTAGCTTGTGGGGTTTCGCATACAGCCCGAAAATATGGGGTTACCTAAACCTTCCACCGGTGAGTATTTTTATACTTTGTCAAGGTCAAGTATTCAGTGGCGTGTCGTATTGAATTTTGAATTGATAAGTTAAGCTAGCAAATCTGCATTTAATTTACAATAAGCTATTTCTTTTCGTTTTCGGTTATAAGACACAAACATTTAGAAAGCGATTTTTAGTTTTATGTTGGATACCTGTTTAAAACGCCGTCTTAATAAAATTATATGTGAAATACTATTTCTTTTAGGTGTTTAAGCTATTTTGATCATTTATTTTGTATTATTATAATTATGTAGTTGAAGATTTGTTTTTTTTAAATACATGCGCATTATTCTAAAATTAAACGCATTTTTATTATTTCAAACGCTACGCCACTGATTTCGCCATTTTAAGAAGCCACAATGGCCACTTCCGTCTTGCCGTGTTTTGTCTCATATTCCCTCCTGTATCTTTTACCTCTTTGGTCACAGCAAAATAAACTTACACTACACTACACTATGTGCCACTGCACTACACTAGTGTAATAGTTTTTGAACAAAGCTATTTTATACTCAATGGTGTAGTGCAGTGTAGGGGTGCGTTCCAAGTACCTCAATTAAGCCTGTGGCTTTCAATCCATTCTACCAATAGAAGTCAAGCACCATGTACTCCCATAATTCAATTCCTCAAAATTTGATTTTTATTGGTCGAGCTGTCACCAGCGACACGTGTAGTGTAGTTCTCTGAACCCAAAGTTATTGCTCTGAACCCAGCTTTACTTTAAGGGTTTTTTGGCGACTTAACCGCTAACGCGGTTTAGAGTGGTTTGCAGACGACTGTCTCCACGCAGGAATAATCATTTGGATCCATGACGTCACCAGATCGGTGACCGCGGGCGGGTGCAGTATCCTTTTATGTTAAAGAAGGAACATTAGTTTATCCCTAAATACATATCATAAAAACACAAAAAACACGTAATTTTGACTAAAATGGCAAATTTAAATAAAATAAAAAAAAATTCCTTTAATCTAATTAAAAAAAATCCTTTATCACGGGAATAACACACATATCTAACCTGCCTCCGGCTTCTAACTTACAACAGACCTTTTGATATAAAAAAATTCCTTTAATCTAATAAAAAAAAATTCCTTTATCAGGGGAATAACACACATATCTAACCTGCCTCCGGCTATCGCCTCCGGCTTCTAACTCACATCAGACCTTTTAATAAAAAAAAATTCCTTTAATCTAATAAAAAAAAATTCCTTTATCAGGGGAATAACACACATACCTAACCTGCCTCCGGCTTCTAACTCGCAATTATCACAGGTGAGAACAGCCTGTGCAATAAAAGACCTCGTGCCTGACGCATTTAATAAAAAAAAAAAACAAGAAGGTGTAGGATTTGAACCCGGAACCTTCTGCATGTCAGACCGGGTCGTTTCCGCTAGGCCATCGCACCACTGACACGATGTGAGTAAAGCATAAGTGTCGTGGATAGTTAACAGAAGGTCACCGATCTGGTGACGTCATGGATCCAAATGATTATTCCTGCGTGGAGACACTCGAGGTTTGCAGCAGTTAGTCATTTTGGCGAGAAATTAAGTTAACCCGGTTACGTCGAGTTTGTCAAACCGGCAAACTGTGCTTGGGAGATGAGTTTGAATGAGTTAGTATATATGTCTCTTTCTAATTATGTTTGGTCTCGCTCGATTTGTCTACGATTTTAGATGATATTCTTATTTTTGCCTATTTTAAACACAGTTTATCAAACTATCCACAATTTATGTACTATGGAACCTATTTGCAAAGTATTTCTGTTTAAATTAACATTAAAAAAATTGCCATGGTATGCCATCTAAACCCATCCAAACCAAAAGAATGTTCGCGTGATTTGCCCCTTGCTAACTCTAACTTCAAACACAAGTTACACAAGCAAACCTAAGCTAACCGAGTTTGATATGGTTTGGGTCGCCAAAAAACTCTTTTTTAAATTATCAAATGTCAAAAACGAAGTACGTCGAAGGTCAAAGCTGTCAAAGGGGTGGGGAATAGTTTTTTTTTCGTTTCGTTTTTTAGTGAAAAGTGAACCATCACGGGGGTGAAGCTTGTATTGGAAATCGGGCAACAAAACTCGTCCTGCGCAGTAGTGATGCCAGTTCAATGAGGCAAGGAGCAACGTTAGGTGGCGTTGCAAGGAGATGATATTTTTTATTTTTGTATTTCCCGCGAGTGTCAAAAATTGAAGATGGAGATGGAACTCGGAGATGGAATTTTTGACCAAAATGGCTGACTGTCGTTAATGTGCATCAAAGTTTACATTTTCTTATTCTGAAGAATTTTTTTAAAAAACGTGTCTTTGTATCTCTTAGAAAAAAGTTTCCATTGTGTTCTGTGGAAAGAAATTAACACTAACCTGAAAAAAGTTTCTCCAATTTCCAAATACGAAAATTCGTTATTTGAGGTAAGTAATATTACATATTATTTTATTATTACTGATTGTTTGGTTCTTGGTTCATCCGTACTAAACACAACTCATCATTTGCCGGCTTTTTTTAAGAAATACATGTTTTGATATATTGTATATTATGTAATAAAGACCGACTGCCCATACCTCGGACAAATGTTCTGAGATTCAAACTACCTTTTTATAAGATGTTTTTTAAATTGATAAATAGCGCTTAAACAATTTGCCAGTATTGGATGACTAGCATAATTCGACTTTCCAATCTTACGTTACGTAGTTTCAAAAATACATTCTAAATATTTCTAAACTATTGGTCACTTGTACATTGTACGGTACATGTATAATCCACAAATTAACTGATATAGATGCATATGTTTATTATAAAACAAAGGGTGAAAATTATGTGAACTAACTAACATGACCATGTGTTCATGTATTCTGTTTGTTAAACACTGTATACCTATTATAATTTTTTTAAATATGCAAAAACGCTTTGATTCCAACTTCTTGTAGATTTTCTTTATTTCCACACGATTAACAAAATTCTTTTGTTTAATTTTTAATTTTGTAATTATAAATTTAATTTTATATAAATTTTTTACAGGTGGTTACTTCAACTCATGGGCGATTAGTAATTATTTATAGCTGCCGATGGATATTCATACAGTAAAAATAAGACGACGTGCCGAATGAATCTTCTATACAACGATGTAATAGCAGTGCCTACAACGGGTCTCAACAGGGATAGGATGCCTTACTCTATGTCGACAAATAACATTGCTGATATTCGACAGTCTTTCTTGATGGAGATGCTCAAAGCCCGGCATATCTATTTTCACTATAATATGTATTTCTGTTAAAGATGGTTATATATTTTATTTATGAGATACATCTCTAAACTTAATTAATTATTAATTATTTATTCATAGCTGACCAAAGATCATGTTTGTTATTATATACGATTTATTTTAATAAAATTCAAATTCATTATAATCATTTTTAGTTTAAATCTATGTATGTAGGTAATCAATTTAGTATTTTCCTTTTTATTATTGTACATATTAAACAAACAAGCTTGATCTCATATTTTAAATGGTTTACCTTTTTCTTTCATTCTAAGATTTATGATATGAATTGTTTCTTATTTTTGTTGTTAGGTAATAAGTTATGCTCGAATAAAAAAAATATACAAGTATATCCTTATTTGAGGCAAACTTAAATTCTAATTTCAGAAATATGTAAATATGTTTTTCCACGTCAGGGAGTAGAAATTGATTTTTATGGTGTCGAAATTGAAACAGAAGTGAAACATTTTTCCTCTCGGTAAATAAAGTGGCCATAAATTGCTCTAGGGAGCTTTTATTACTTTATGTGAATAGAAATGATCCAAAGGTTACTAATATAGGGTAATAAGTGTTGTCAGTATGGGCGAGTTGCTTTTTTCACCGGTGGATCCATCAGATGTGTTTTATCTCATTCTATCTCCGAGGTTAGAATAAGATAAAACACATCTGGTGGATCAACTGGTGAATAAAGCAACTCGCCCTACTTCTATTTTTAAAATATTGTTTTTTTCTGATGTTTCTACTCGCTGTCGTGGGAAAAAGTAGTTTATATAGCCCGTGAGAGAAGCTATTGTTTCTCTGTGTATTTGTAGCCCTCGGCCTTTAGACAGAATAACGCGTTGCTCTCCCTTGCTATATAATGTACTAATGCATTATCATAATTCTTAAAATGGAAGAAAAATGGATTAAGGATGGAATTAATAATATTTGGCGCGGGTGGAAAGACGATATAGTAGTGTGCAATAAGTATATTTGAGTAAAATGGGCTACGTTTAAGAAACAAGCAACATGTCATTAGAAAAATAAGAGTGTAAATTATCACTATTCACGGAAAAGTTGGATGTTTCAAAACGTTTTGATATGCATATAAAATCTAATCACTAAAACGGGTATTTTAACCTATTTCACTGGCCCCTTGCACTGAAATTTTAACTCTGAAATATTCTGCTTTTCCATGAAAGTAATATTTTATAGACTCTTCTACTTCGAGTGACATATTTCTTGTTTCTCAAATATATAGTTCATTTTACCTAAATAAATTTGCTTGTTGCGCACTGCCGTATCGCCTACCTACTATTCCGACCAATTTTAATCCCATTCTTAACCATTTTAAATGTGACATGCTTGTTATTAAATTATTTACGGTGCAGGTACAGGCCTACCGTGCCCACTGCCCTGGACAGCAAACCCACTCGCCCCTACTAGTTTACTAAATTGCCCTGCTCCCACGCGAAAGTTGAACTGGCAACACTAGGGGTCGCTGTTTCTTTGTTTCCATCAATTTCTATAGAAGTCACGAAGTCACATTTCTCTACCTTTATGTTCTGTGTGAACCATCGAAGTGGTAAAACGTAAAATATGGACGACAACGTGGCCCAAGGTGTTGAAAATATAAATATGAATAAAGACGAAAAGGCATGCTAACAATTTATTTATATTTCGTTAACATGTTAAACATTTTAAGTTCTCATAGATTTGTAGTGCCGGCGTTTCGACATTCGTATGCAACGTTGGTTTGTAACTTGCACATTTTTCCTCTATTGTATTTTCCTGGTATTGTATTATACCTGGAATTTCCTTGTATGATGCAATATTTACGAGTGTTATATTTTGATGAAATTTTGTTGATTAAACTGTCGCTTATTGATATGAATTTGTTAATATACCTAGATACTCACGTTTGTTTCTATTTAGGTAAAATTGAAAAAAACCAAACAAACTGCAAGCGGTGATAAATCCACTGCAAAAGAAATAAAACCGACACCTTCGTACATTGAAGATAGATTGGTTTTGTGGAGTAAATTGAAAGCCAAGTATGATGCTGAACTGTCTAATAAACCTGAGAAATCTATTAAGGTAACATTACCAGATGGTAAAATTGTTGAAGCAGTTGCTTGGAAGACCACTGCTTATGATATTGCTAAAGGAATCAGGTGTGTTTAAGTTTTAAGTTTACATGTAACTGTAGCTAATTTTATAAGTAGTAATAACCAACCCACTATTTCAAATGTGTGTTCATCCGCAACAAGTAACGCAAATTTTTATGTCGTATAGTAAGCAATACATACATGTTGATAAATTTGAAATATAGGTAAAGAAAGAAAATTGAAATCTAAGTTAGATGAGTACATTTATTAACTTTCTATAATAAAATACTAATCAATACCTATGTAGGACAGATATTCACTATCCATTTAGTTTGTCTCGTCTTCTAAGTCTGTTAAAAATTAGCGTTAATTTGAAGTAAAGAAAGAAAATTCATGTCTTCTAAACTAGAGATGGTGCGTTTTTCAACTGTCAGTTATTCTCATAAATTTAATCCATTAGTCAAGGTTTGGCCGATAATGCAGTGATATCAAAAGTTAACGGAACATTGTGGGATCTGGACAGGCCTTTAGAGCATGATTGTAAACTTGAATTACTTAAATTTGATGATACGGAGGCGCAGGCCGTATTTTGGCACTCATCGGCACATATCCTAGGTGAAGCTATGGAGAGGATATATGGCGGTTGTCTTTGTTATGGTCCCCCTATCGAATCCGGATTTTACTATGACATGGCCATGGATGACAAAGGGGTAAGTAAAAAAAGAGTATAGCTAGGGGTAATATTTATTGAATATATGTAGTTAATTATACAGCATTGGAATTATTTTCTTTTTAGGTATCTCAGACTGATTTTCCTGTCGTAGAAGGTTTGATGAAAAATATTGTGAAGGAAAAGCAACCTTTTGAACGACTTGAAATGACAAAGGAAGAATTATTAGAAATGTTCAAGTATAATCCATTTAAAGTTCGAATTTTGAGTGAAAAAGTTGATACCCCTACAACCACTGTTTACAGATGTGGTTCACTGATAGACTTATGCAGAGGTCCTCATGTGAGACACACTGGAAAAATTAAGGCTGTTAAACTTACCAAGGTATTTAATTATATATAATTCTGAAAACAATAATTCTTTATATTATTATAATATCAGAACTCATAGCATCTGAAACAAAAAATAAAAAATGTTTATATTGCCAAAGAAATTAATTCATAAAGGTTATCATTTAAAAAATAATTCACCCAATGATGCATATATTCACTTTTATTGGTTATCATCAGGAGGATTCATCCATGAAGGAATATGTGCATCTTTTTCAGTATTATAGGCGTGTTTTTTGGTCTCTTCTCAGTAGCATAAGTAGAACGTTGCAATAAAACGAGTGGTAGAGCCAGAACTATCCTCCCCCCTCATTTGTTAAACATAACCTATTTTTAATATTTTTAAAAATTTAAAAATGGAAGAAAGACAAACCATTTAAAGAATATTATTAAATTAAGTATACAAGACATAAAAACAAGGAAGATATAACCTCATTATAACCTTCAAACTTCAAAACTGTTAAAAATAAAACCGTCTTTGGCGCCTTTATTCCCCTCTCCATGTGCTGCTTCGTTTTCTACAACGTTCAAACTGTGTAGCAAAAGTTGGAAAAGAGAAATAAGTAACCAATAAAACGGGTAGAAGTAAACTTCTGGAAGTAGTAGGACACCAATAAAACGCACCTATTATGTCTTGTTTGTAACCAGAATTAATTAATTTTGATAAGATAAATAGTTTTTAATTTAAATATTTTTTTTACCGAGGGTGTTATGAATTTAGTTATAAAAAGTAATATTTTTAACGGGTTAGCCTACGATTCACTTGAACTAATTTTTGGGAACATCTGGGGATTTTTTTGTGTTATTTTGATTTGGTTGACCTGTTTGTGCTCACACAATATACCATTCCCGCTTTATTTAAATTAATAAAGTAGGCTTTGGAAAATCTGAATTCTGTTGGTATGAATGACTGGTTTAATTACTGAGGTTATGTTAAAAAGTCAAAAATATAACCACAAATTCAAATTAGTTCTACATAGTTGCCAGAGTGAGACCCTAAAGAAAGCACGTCAATGTTATCAATAAAAAATGTGGCAATTGAGCCAAAAGTAGATGACAGCCGAACAGACACCAAATTAAAAGAATTTTCTTTACGTAACACACTTACCTGAATCGGACAGTAGTGTGATAATTTTTGTATGAAGAGTTAAAAGAATGATGCGGGTATGTTAAGCGCAAACTGTCTCTTTTGCTCTCGTACTATTGCTATTGTCCTCTGCAAGTATCATGCAAAATATCACATTACGCACTATTTTCAGAGTTCGAGCAGCTATTGGGAGGGCAGAGCCGATGCTGAAACTCTGCAACGAGTTTATGGAATAAGTTTTCCTGATACGAAGCAATTAAAAGAGTGGCAACACTTTCAGGAAGAAGCAGCAAAACGAGACCACCGGAAAATTGGAAAGGTATTATAAATATAAAAGCTTAAAAATAAAAATACAATAACAAACGAAGTAATTTATTATTTTCTTAGGAACAAGAGCTGTTCTTTTTCCATGAGTTATCTCCAGGATCTTGCTTTTTTCAACCAAGAGGTGCTCATATATATAACACCCTCATTAATTTTATTAAAAAGGAATATAGAAAGCGTGGGTTTCAAGAAGTTGTGTCACCTAACATTTTTAATGCAAAACTGTGGCAAACTTCTGGTCATTGGGCACATTATGCAGTAAGTAATATTAGATAAAAAGTAAATCAACGCTTACTAGCTCTTTCCTAGGACAACATGTTTTCATTTGATGTAGAGAAAGACACGTTTGCCTTGAAGCCAATGAATTGCCCAGGACACTGGTAGGTTTTTATTTTAAATTATTTTGATATACAACGTGTCCCACTTAAAGTGCCCCCCCCCTCTATCTCCTTTATTAATTATCAAAAAATTTTGAAACTGTTTATGACATAGTTTTGCCCTCGATTTTGCCGCTATAAAGTACCTCTTTATTGTACTAGTAAAATAAAGTTAACTTTACAACTGTTATGCCAGATTTTGACGTTTTCAAATTAATATGTTCAACTGTCAACGTCAACACAATAAATTACAACAGTCATAAAAATGTCATTGTGTTGACATTGACAGTTGAACATATTAATTTGAAAACGTCAAAATCTGGCATAACAGTTGTAAAGTTAACTTTATTTTACTAGTACAATAAAGAGGTACTTTATAGCGGCAAAATCGAGGGCAAAACTATGTCATAAACAGTCCTTTATAACGTGGTCGGACATAAAATGCTTTACAAACCTTGGGAATCTCGATGTTTAGTAAAACAAATACGTAAACTTGTATTCTATCGCACATGTCATTGTTGGTAATATCTTGCACAGTTTTGATGCCAGACCCACATAGTGCTATATGTGCGTATTCAAAAAATTAAAGGCTAATCGAATATTTGAAAATTGTATAGGATTCCCTATTTAAATAAGGAAGTTGGTATCACTTCCGGTATGAACCGGAAGTGAAAAATGAACGTAAGCTTTAAATTTCGAGTCACCACCTCGGATTTACTAACATTGCCAAGTTTCAAAATTTTTTGTTAATTAATAAAGGAGATAGAGGGGGGGGCACTTTAAGTGGGACACGTTGTATACTTCATAAACATTTTAATTGTCAAATATGTATTGGAACATTGCATATATTTATAACATCAGTTATCATCAGTCTCAGCTAGAAAAGTAGGTTTAATAATGCTACAGGAGGTTACTACGTTATTTAAGACTTAAAACTCGCACTGCTTTAAGTAATATTTGTTACAATTGCATATTCCTGTATATTTTACTCCTTGCAGTTTGATGTTTGACAATCGTATTCGTTCCTGGAGAGAGTTACCACTGAGATTAGCAGATTTTGGGGTATTGCACAGAAATGAACTGTCGGGTGCGCTTACTGGTCTGACTAGAGTTAGAAGATTCCAGCAAGATGACGCTCATATATTTTGTGCTCCTGAACATATTAAACAAGAAGTTAGCAGTTGCTTAGATTTTCTTAATCATGTGTACTCAATTTTTGGATTTACTTTTAACCTGGTATTATCCACTAGACCAGAAAAATACCTTGGTGACATAGAAAGTTGGAATGATGCTGAAAAGGTAGAGAATTTTCCATTTAGGCGAGAAGTATATAATATTAAAATTAAAATTCTTATAGGCACTTGGAGAAAGTTTGGATAATTTTGGACAATCTTGGAAAATTAACCCTGGAGATGGTGCATTCTATGGTCCCAAAATAGACATAACTATTCAAGACGCCCTGAAAAGATTCCATCAGTGTGCAACCATTCAGTTGGATTTCCAGTTACCAATTAGATTTAATTTATCGTTTGTAAGGTGAGTTATTGTTTGTATCATCTTCTAGAAGGTGAACAAAACAAAACATTTAGTTTTTCTTGATGTTTGTTCAACGGATTCTTCACAAATTGATATTCTAATCAATCTGAGATTAAATAAAGTTTCAGTGGCAGTTTGCCAGGATGGGAGGCACCACTTCAACATAACTTGAAAAATACTTCAATAACCTGATATATTTCACAACACTTTTTACAAATTTGAACTAAAGATTGGTATTATGTAATAAACACAAATGAATTTAATTTAAAAAAGTAGTTTGGTTAATTTGCCATGTCCAATTTTATTGGACATATAGTTTATATAGTATATTTTTTAAATGTCTATCTTTAAAATACCTACTAATGGTAGAATACAAAATTCACCACCTTAGTGGATCGCCCTTGTCGTGAACGTAAATACCGCGAGCCCCCAGCGACTGTTCAGTTCAATGTGTTTTAAACTAAGCAAGTCTATTAGAAGTTTAAATTTCTTTTGAGTATGTTGGAGCATGCCTGTTAACTTGGTATTTCAGTTTAAATTATTTATACGATTAAAATTAAATATTTTAAACTGTTTTTTCGTTCTAGTGAGAGTGGTGAAAAGAGACGTCCAGTTATAATTCATAGAGCTATTCTTGGGTCTGTTGAAAGAATGATAGCGATTTTAACTGAATCGTATGCTGGAAAATGGCCATTCTGGTTGTCTCCAAGACAAGTTATGGTCATTCCAGTTGGACCCACTTATGATGATTATGCCGAAAGTGTCAAACAAAAGCTTTATGAGTCCGGATTTATGGCTGAGGTGGACACTGATGCTGGAGATACCATGAATAAGAAAATTAGGAACGCCCAGTTGGCACAGTTCAATTTTATATTAGGTAAAATTATCTATAAATTCAACAATAGTAGTTTTCTATGCTATGTACACATTTGAATACTGCGCGGACAAGTATTTCCACTACTATGTGGTCCCATCATATACAGGGCGTCGCAGTTAGTCAGTTAGTAATGCAAAATATTTTAAACTGGTAAAATACATAATTAGGTTATAATAATCTAATTTAATTATTATTAGTAAGGGAGTTGCGAGCTGATTTACTTTATTTTTTTGCTTTCTCTGGAGGTCACGACATAAAAGGGTTGAGAAATAATGGTCTAGAACATAGAATTTATGTAATTTTTTGGTTTCAGTTGTTGGAGAAAAGGAACGGTCAGGCAATACTGTAAATGTACGTACCCGTGATAACATAGTCCATGGCGAGTTTTCAGTTGATACACTTATTGAAAAATTCAAACATTTTCAAGACAATTATATAAAAAATGAAGATAAATTTTAATTAATTTCTTATCAATGATTAGTCTGATTTGACTATGCCGAAGTATTGTTTTTTATTTATTGTATTTAATATTATGATGTGCATTTATTTGCTTAAGTAATAAATCTAAATTGAACTTAGTTGTATAATTATTAATTTATAATTCTTTTATAGAGATGTTTAAATAACATTTATTTGTAACTTGTAACATAGACTAAGTCACCGTTGAACATAGTAACAAACAGCAAATTTGCCCTTTCTGTCGTACCAAAAATTAACGTATTTGAGTCTGACATTTGAACACCCTTTGGATGAATATTTTTTTCATGTCAAAAATGCCCATTAATAGCTTCGAATCTTTAAAAAACCAGTGGTAATTCCATTGAAATGTCAAAGGTTGCAGCAATCATTCAATTATTGGAATGTAATTTTTTATGTAGAGTTTTCCTTGGACAATATTCTGAAAGTTTAGGGAAGGGATGGGATAGCAGTACTTTGACTGACAGATGGTACCTACACACGCATGAATCTTGATTTTGACAATTAAAGAAATATAAACAAATCTCTGACCGCAAAAATAAGAAAATAATCTATTATGACGCCGACTCGCACAAAGTTTCTTTTGCTTGCGATTTATCAGTGAGTATTGCATTTCAGAAGCGAAAGTAAAGAAATACCTATCAGTTTAGGCAATATTTACCATAAATTTTAAAATCATTCTTGATCATTTTAAAAAATAAATATTTTGCACTAAGCTATTTACTTATTTCAAAAACACCCTGCGTATTATTACGAGTAACTGCAACACAAACGCCAATTACAAATTACTGCTGACTGTTGTACCAAAGGATTGTACTCTCAATCAAACACACTAAATGCACCGTTTTACGCATTGAAAAACGAAGTAATTGAAAAAATATTTATTAAAATTACTATTACAGTTATACATCTTGAGTATTTGGCAAACTTACATTATAAATAGGTAACAGAAATAGGCAATACCGTACACAACAATACATATAAATATACACAAGAGAAAGTTGGAACCGCAGAAAAATTTAAATATGACATACATGTAAAATCTTGCTTGTTCTACTTATTTTTAATATAAATAAAGATGGCCAATGCACTAATGCAACCGAATCCCAAATATGACAGTCTTGTGGCATAGCTTGTGGAGCTTTGTAGGACTACACTCTGAAATAAATAATTTTGATCATTTTATACATTGCATGATAGGCTATAATAAACAATAACCTTGTATCTTATATAATTCTTGCAAAAAAAATTTTATTTAAAAGCATACCGGATTCATAGGTGTTTGTCCAAAAATCGCGTATATGTAAAATTATTCAATACAACTGCAATAATTTAAGTTAGTTGCCATGAGAAGAATAGTCAAAATTGTCCCTCATAAAAGGATAATTTACTAGAAAGAATTTTAATTCAGCAAAATTTAAACAAAACAGAAACGCGAGCAGTAGGAATGACAGACGTTGCACATATTTGAGCTCGAGGCTATCTGCTGCATATCTCGCTTGAGCGAAACTAGTACATAGCTATTCCTGCACGCAATTTTTTAGTAAACAATATTTCGGGTTTGTAAATTTCTGATTTTTTAAGTATACTATCGGTATGGCTTCCGGTTATCGTTTATTAGTTTTTATATTAAGGCTCTTTTCACCTGGTATTCATTACAAAACTATAAATCTTTTTAAAAAATTTTTGAACCGAGAACAAACAAAAACTGAAACAGATGATTAAATAATTTATAGATTTTTAAGTAATCTCTATTTTTAGTGCCATTTTATAAATGTTCAAATTAGTAATAGATATAGATGTAAATACAGGTTTGCCTATAATTTTACTTACCTAATCCACACAGAAATACAAAATACATAAAATTTATTAAGAGAACTTTTTGAATAATTTTCTTGATGAATTTACAATTAAAGCTTTAATAGCGATGAGATCACTATTATGTACATGCACTAAGATGTTTTTAGGCATTATACTTTGTCCTGAAATGTCAAATCATACACAAAATTAAAGATATCCTTACCCAACCTCCTTGCTTTTCCACCCAAACTGACAGTCTGTTACTAAGATAAAATGTTGTCCAGTTGTAAATGCGAATGAAACATTCAAGAACTTTTTCTTGTAGAGCTCTTATTGATAAATCAGTACAGAAATAAAATAAAACTAATACTTTTTCCCATGTTGTTATATCATCCTTCAACAATATATTGGTTACGTCAAAATTGTCAACATCACATCAGATTTAATACTTACTTGAAATAAATCGATTAGTAACTGCTTAAATGAGAAAAAATCCAGGGTGTCTAAATCAACATGTTGAGCTTTTACGTACACCCATCTTCGTTGATTCGAAATAATAAATTTGTCAGCCAACTTTTGTAAAGAACTTGCATTTTGAGGAAGAGTAATGTATTCTCTGTTTTCTAATGGAAATTTCAACCCCACTTCAGCTAATCGCCTAGCTAAATGATAAATATATAATTCATTTGTTTCATCTATGACATCCTGGCTAGCTATTCCTATGCCAGTATCTCCGCTTTCAGTATTATCTATTCTCTCAGGTATTTCTGAATTCCAACTAACAATTCTTCTAGAAACATCGGCGACGTTATCCTGTTCATCCATAATTATTCTCTTTTTATCTACTTTCAGTTCAGGTTTGCTAAATTATAATGTTAAATTTAAATTAATGTTAAAATATGAAAAACTTACCTACCTGTAAGAAAACGAGTCACGTATTAAAATAATTATAAATTATCATACAGGTTCCTAATAAAACGGATACGTTAAGATTATATTAAACTATACAAGCGAAAATTTTTTTGAACGTTTCTTGGAGGTGTTTTTTTTTTTTTTTGTATGATTCCCGCCGTGCCGACATTTTCACGCATATACACGACACACGACAATCCGAACCCCAAGACCGAAGAAAGTGGCGGAAGTATCATAATCTGAGGTGCGTTCATATTCAACTTCGAGCGCACCCACATATCTTCTTTCCCTTTCTAAAAATTGAAAGTAATAATGACACACTGATACTAGCTTTGTTCAAAAACTGTTACACTAGTGTAGTGCAGTGGGTTAGTGTAATAGCTTTGTTCAAAAATTATTAAACTAGTGTAGTGCAGTGGCACATAAGCTTTGTTCAAAAACTATTACACTAGTGTAGTGCAGTGGAACCAGTGAATATAGGACTACACCGGTGTAGTGCAGTTTGTAAAAAGTGTAAATTGTCTGTGCATAATTGGTTTCTGAACACAGTTCAAATTTAACCTTCCTTTTATGTTTTGATCGAGGTAATCCCTTATGTGCTTATTTATTTTTTTGAAGCATTAGTAAGTTGGTAAATTTTCTTTTTTGTTCGGTTGAATGACTCCTCAAGCATAACCTTATTTTTCTGTAATTCCTGTTATCAAATCTCCACATTCTACACTACACTTTTACATTACTTCTCAAGTTGGTGTAAAAGTGTTACACATTTCTGAACACAGAATAATGGATCCAGTGAAATAATTTAGCACTAGTGCAGCTAGTGTAGGGTTTTTGAACCAAGCTATAGTAAAGTGTATTTGCTGTGATACCTACACCGGTGTGCATATTCACATCCTTTACAGTCGTACGGAAATGGCAGTATTTGGCGCAATCTCATTGGCCGTTTCAAGGCCACGACTTGGCGCGGACGCAAAATGTCACATTTAAAAACAAATTTGGCTTTAATCTAATAAAAAAAATTCCTTTATCAGGGCAATAACACACATATCTAACCTGCCTCCGTCTTCTAACTCGCAATAGACCTCATGTCATGCCTGATGCATTTATTAAAAAAAAATTCCTTTTATCTAATAAAAAAAATTCCTTTATCAGGGGAATAACACACATATCTAACCTGCCTCCGG
Source organism: Rhagium mordax (assembly GCA_963680705.1). NCBI lineage: Eukaryota > Metazoa > Arthropoda > Insecta > Coleoptera > Cerambycidae > Rhagium > Rhagium mordax. The sequence continues at coordinate 12,161,346 of OY796657.1, forward strand.
CTTCTAACTCGCAATAGACCTTTTAATAAAAAAAAATTCCTTTAATCTAATGAAAAAAAATTTCCTTTATCAGGGGAATAACACACATATCTAACCTGCCTCCGGCTATCGCCTCCAGCTTCTAACTCGCAATAGACCTCATGTCATGCCTGATGTATTTAATAAAAAAAAATTCCTTTAATCTAATGAAAAAAAATTCCTTTATCAGGGGAATAACACACATATCTAACCTGCCTCCGGTTATCGCCTCCGGCTTCTAACTAAACAAGAACGTGTGGGATTTGAACCCGGAACCTTCTGCTTGCCAAGCCGAGCTCGTTTCCGCTAGGCCATTACACCACTAACGAATTGCGAGTAAAGAAGGAATAAGTTCAGTTAGGTTTGGTTAAATGTGATATTTGGCCTTGAAACGGCCAATGAGATTGCGCCGAATACTGCCATTTCCGTACGACTGTAAAGAATGTTAATATGCCACCAGTGTAGTGCAGTTTGTAAAAAGTGAACACAGTTCATGTTTAACCATTTCTCAGTAATGTATTGTCACAGATTAACTATATCAGATGCGAATGCTTCGCGCGGTGCCTTTCATGTCCGCGACACACATATTAGACAAAGGCCCGTCGGCTACTCGTAACGTTGCATGCTTTTTGCACCACAAGACTTTAATATTTATTTTTGTGGATGCGAGTTAGTTGCACCACTTGAGCGCTCGAGAAAAACAATAAAAATATATTATAAAATATTTTTTATTAAAACAAATATGAAATTTTATGTTTACAAATGGGATAATATTTAAGTTTTCTATTTGTTTTATCAGGTTTTTTTGATGTTTTTAGATCTCTATTTGTATACTCGTATGCCACTATATTTTGACATTTAAAATCCGAACGCTCGGACTAACAATATATCGCCGTAAACTCTGCTACACGCTGTCACGATAATGCTCTCGTACTAAACCCTCCGCATATATGAGGATGGAAGCTGATGGAAGTAGTGGGGACCGTTGCAGGCCGCCACGCTTACATTCGCATCATAGTTAATCTGTGGTATCGTTTTATTGGACTATTAAATACAAATTTAATAGTCCAAGGTTTGGTTTTATTAATAGTCCAACATTTGGTTTTAGTTTTTGTTAGTGTTTATCTACACTACATCCATGGGATAAAGTTTGACACGGACAAATATGTGTAGTAAAATTCTATAACTGATTTACGCAAAGCCATAATATGGTTAATTTTTAAGCTCTATATTAACTTTTTCCCTAATTATTATCATTGTGTATAAAGTATACTTTATAAACAATGTTATTATAGCCTGTGTTAATTATGCACTCCCGTATCTAACGTAGGTTTAGGGAACGCACTACTTCGGTTTTTCTCCCTAAAGTGAAGACCACAGAAGAAGAAGAAGAAGAAATAATGTAAAATTGTCCAGCCGCCAGCCCTGACAGTCGACATTGCAAACACACGTGCTTAATATTTACAGTAATAAATCGTTTTTAATTAACGCTGATAATTTTAATAGTAAGTTTTACACGTATATCAGCAAAATGGTGAGTAGTTCGACTTAGTTCTTAAAATCATATCCGAAAGATTACATTTATTTCTAGCCAAAAATTAAAAAAATTGACAAGAAAAAAGCTGTAACTTTCCAACTTGTGCATAGAAGTCAGCAAGATCCTCTGGTTGCAGATGAGAATGCACCACAAAGAGTACTGGTGCCTGTTGAAGGTAAAGAATCAAAAGGTAGAGATGAGAGACTTGAAGAACAACATAAATATGGTATATTTTTTGATGATGATTTCAACTATTTGGAACACCTGAAAGATGTTAAAGATAATAAAATGGAATGGCCTGAACATGCCGAAAAAGAATTAATTGAGAAGCAGGCTAAATTAAAATTGCCATCTTCAGTATTTGCGTCTGAGATTGAAGAAGAAATCGGAATGTTAAATAAAGCTGCACCAATTTCTGGTAAAGTGGATATATAATAAAAATTGTATTTAAATTATTAATACGTCTATTTGTTCCTTAGGCCCCCAGTTGCATCTTGATGCAGATGTAGTTGCTGCTATGGATGATGATTTTGACTACTCTGATCCTCAAAATCAGTTGGAAGATAATTTTATCGAACTAGCTAATGGTGTAGCATCTGATCAAGAATATGAGGACGATGATGAATATGAATTAGATTCCAATTTTGACGACGAGGAGCTAGACGAAGTGACTTCTTTAAATGGATCTCAACAGTCGTTTGCTGAAGAGGAAACAAAATCAAAATTCACAAATTATTCCATGACAAGTTCAGTAATAAGACGTAACGAACAACTTACTCTTTTAGATGACAGATTTGAAAAGGTACGTTTAGAAAGAAACAGAATTTATTTTGATGATATTAGATAAGAACTCATTAGTTATTTCGTAATAACTGGAATTGTTCAATATCTTAACATCTTTTAAGGTTAGTGGTAGTCGAATAAACCGGGGGCACGTTTAGTTGATTTAATTATTTTTTATTTATGTCTTATCGATGCATTAAACAGTAAAAATTGAGATATAAATTGAGATATACATAAAAAGACCTTGAACTTGGTTTAGTTGTCTTTTCAGACGTTTAAATATTTGTCAGATGTTGCAGGTACTTTTGATATTTAACATAGGTTTATACAGCAAGAATGTTATTAGTGACTAACTCCTTTGCATTATTGTATCAAAAACCGATGTCATTCTGGTGAAATTTTGTTTGTAAAATCGAAGAATTATTTGTAATGTATTGATTTGCCCCCCTTTTGTTAGAATTAGTTAGGTATTAATTTACGAAAATTAAATTTAGAATATTTAAGTGAAAAGTTATAGCCTACAATTTTGCTTCATTATATTTTTAATTCCAATACTAATAATTGTTTTAGATGTATGCTGATTATGAAGAAAACGAAGTAGGTGCTCTAGATTGTGAAGAAATAGAAGGTCATGTGCCAGAAAATTCAGATATTTTGTTACAATATGCTGAAGAATTTGAAAAAACTCAGAAACGAGAACATATAGACAAACATACTGTAGCAAATAAAATTAAAGAACAATTAGAGAGAGAATCTGATGAAGATGATGAACTTATTACTGTACCTGTGATAGAAAAGGAAAAATGGGATTGTGAAAGTATTCTAAGTACATATTCAAATATTTATAATCATCCAAAGTTAATCAGTGAACCTAAAGTAAGTAAAAAAAAACAAATTTTCACAAAACAATTATCTAACAATATTATAATTCTAGGGAAACAAAATTATTATCGATAAGAGAACTGGCATTCCAAAAAATGTTCTGGATTCGAATAAACTCACTACTAAAGCTGTGAATAAATTAAATGAACAATACGATTATGAAAACAGTAAAGGACCAGCCTCATTTGGTGGACAATCAGTAATTTCCCAATTGTCAGTATTGTCCATTAGACCCAAAAATGAAACACCTGAAGATAGAAGAGAAAGAAAAAAACAACTAAAGGAATATCGAAAGGAAAGAAGAATAGAGAAAAAATTTAATGCAGACGCCTTTAAGGATGAGGCAAAAAGGCAGGTGAAAATATCAATTAATAATAGAAATAATGTACAAGGAAATAAAATTTTATAAACTAGCAATTTTTTTGTTAAGCCCGTTGCATTAAAAATATTTTAATATAGACACAATTAGCTCACCGCAGAGCTTTGAATAAGTCCATTTATTACTTAGATTGAAAGTAAATTTATAAGGTTTGTTTCTGGGTAGCTGGTTTGAAAAATAAAACAAAAATGGTTTATTTCATTAAATGGTTAGTTCAAATTAAATATAGAAAATCTTAAATAATTATCCTTGCATATATTCAGAGCTGTCAAAGTACTCTTAGAAAGAACTTGAAGTATAAGTATCAAGTAACTAAATTCTTAAAAAAGTACTTGAAGTATCTAGCGCACTTTTCTTAAAACATAGTTCAATTATCAAGTCCTCATGAAAATTACTTGAATTATCGCAAAGTAATTTACTTGAAGTAAAACAACAGTACTTGAAATAGAATTCGTAATTCAAGTATGTAGAATACTTCAAATACGTCAAATCATTTGAAGTATTACAAATAATTGACAAAAAACTTCAGCAACTTTTAATTGAAATCAAATTTGTATTTTTGAAGTGGAGAAATGTGACGAGTATAAATATAAATTTACTATATAGGTGTCTGACTGATTGGTGTCACATTTTTAAGTATATAAAACTATGCCAGCCTGCCAAAAATAGGCAGAGTGGTTGGCAGGTCAAATGCAGAAGGCAGTCATCCTGGGATCCCTCTATCTACTTAGGGCACACGACTCTGGAATCTACAGTCATTAATTAACCCTGCAGAATGTGGAAGTGGCTGTAAATAATTCGCTGGCACTTCTCGTTTCTCCCGAGCATGTCGGAGGCACAGGAGAACTGTCTGGATAATGCGCTGGCGCGAAAAAAACAAAAAAAAGATTTGACTAGTGACTGTATCATTGACGCTTTAGTCTTTAATGCACAGTGCCCAACACAACAACTAACCAGTAACCACTCACCACTCATCCAAGCTAATTATATTATTATATTACATCTGTGTTGATTTCCGAAATTGTAAAAAATGTAAGAAAACAATAATACTAATAATAGATGAGCTGTGACCTGTGACCTCAAGGAATTTTAGCTTCTAACTAAATAAACCCTAAATTCTGCCCCTCCCTAATCTTAATACAAAGCATTTAATGTGTATTCCTATTTATGCAAGTTATGACAAGAACAATATAAGTGAGAAAGGATATATAGGGCGAGTTGCTTTATTCACCGGTGGATCCATGTGTTTTATCTCGTTCTATCTCCGAGGTTAGAACGAGATAAAACACATCTGGTGGATCAACCGGTGAATAAAGCAACTCGCCCATACTTTATAACTACCTACCATTTGTTTCAGAGTAAGTAAAAGTACTTACTTGGAGTAGCCCAAAATACTTCCAGTACAGTTTATTACTTCAAGTGGTATTAAAAATACTTGAAGTAACTTACTTGACAAAAACAAGTCAAAATTCAAGTATTTTTATGAGAATAATGGAAGTACAAGTACAAATATCTATTCACAAAAGTACTTCAAATGAGGTACTTCAAGTACTAGTAGATACTTGAAGTACGATTTCAAGTAATTTACTTTAAGTATTGACAGCTCTGCATATATTGTACAATACGGCTATGTAATGTGTAATGACTGTAAAGGTAAATCATTACCATGACTGCTCCAGTTTAATATGCTACACAGCAAATACAAATCTAAATCTAAATTCTAGTGCGATTTAGACGGATTGTGTCAACACAGTCAACGAACTACCAATACCTGGAGCTCGGGGTGTTTAAGGCCCTGGTACTACCTATTAGCCAAAATAATAAAGGTGACTGTCAGTGAAATACTGAATGAATTCGCCTATACTAGATTATACTGAAATTGTTACTCTGGTGACTAAAAGCAACGTGTCGGCCTCTAACTGGCAATATAGGTTAAAACAAAAGTTATACTAATTAATTTATAATTCATTACAAACCGATCAAAAACATGGAAAACATCGTAAGAGGCATGAACGAAAAATTTCAAAATAACAAAAGCATAATCATGTCGTGTTAAAATTATAATATATAAGATGTTCTTGAAAGTAGGACTTTCCTTTTAACACTGGTTATTGAACTTATTACCGTTGCTCTGCTCTGTTAGTCTTAAGATTGATCATAACTGCGCAATGTTTTTATATAGTGTGAGTCCAGGTAGTACATATCCCGATATTTTAAAAAATATTTAAGAGAAAAATTTAGAGAGCTTATTATACGACTACAATTTCTTTTTTTTTGCAACAATCGAAGTTAAACGGCTAATGTTTTTTTAATTCGATATTCTGAAGTTGAAAATTTTATTTCGGAATGGCTGAAATATGGAAATAGAAGAGGTTGTTTGGCCCTTCTGCTTGAGTATGCGAACTGACAAAATAGTTTGCAAGGATTTAACTGTTGAAAATACTCTTAAATTTTCAAAACTTCCAAGGAATTTTTAAAACAACTAACCTGTTGGTAGTTTTCTGATAGTTTTCATACCATTCTACCTCCCCTGTATTATACTTCACATTTTTGGAATCCTAAACAAATTCTGAATACTATCGTTGTTGAATTATTCATTCAATCAACGATACTATACGCCCATTTCGGTTACGTTTCGCTAAAATTTTAAATTTGACTTAAAACTTTGTTTTACAATATAGTGCAAAAAATATGTTACTACTAGAAATATAAAAATACTACTATGATTGTAGTAATAAATTGCTCAAAAAATGTATTAAACACATTATTAATAATGTCGTCCAACTTTTAGTAAGTATTAATAATAGTCATGGACTTTGGAAACAAAAGTGACACATTTTTAGTTTAAATTTTGGCAAGCAAATAACACTGGCAAATCATATAGCATCCATTTGACTACTACTAGAATTAGTTATAGTTTCTTGTCAACGTTTAAATTAGAAATGTGTAATTTTTGCTAAAACCAGCTACTTTATTGCATGTTTCTAAAATCTTGGCTGAATTATCGTTAATGCATTTTGGCACAAAAAATACAGAACTGATTTTATTAAATTCATATAAAAATTATGTAATTAAAAAGGCTGGTGTCCTATTACCTCCTATTTGACAAAAATATGGTAAAAATTGCATTTAAAAAGTTTCTAGGCAATCATAGTGAATTTTTTACTTTTCTGGCAGTGTAAGTTCCAAACTAAACAATTTTTTGGAAAATAATTTTTGATATAAAATTCGAAATTTGAATTTGAAATATTAAAATTGTGGTAATTTAAAAAAATTGGAAAACTTACTTTCGAAAATTGCATTTTAGTTTTATAATAAGCTTTCCGCATTTAAATGCTATTTCAAGTTGTTTAGAAAATCTCGTGGCTAACACGTGCCTTATGTTGTATACATATATATTCCCTAATAAAAATTACAACTAAACCAATCCTGATACTACTTAAAAATTGCCTGTGAATTTTTAAGTAGGTACCAAAATATCTTATCAAACAGAAAATAAACAAAACAAACTTAATGAGATCGCAGTATCAAACAAATTGTTATTACATGTAAATTAGTAGGAATATATATTGAAACAACAAGTTTTGAAAATTAAACATAAGTACCCATTTAAATATTTTTTTAACCATTAAAATATGATAATTTATAATGTAAATAATAGCAAATATTGATCCTTCCAAAAGTGTGTCTGTTATTTTTCTATTTTAATTTGTAAAAATGACACATTTATAATGGAACTCGTTCATGATTGTACTGAGAATGTCGCCAAAATGTTGGTGCGGAAAACATATTATTATGTAGAGATATTTCCGGTTAATAGCGCACTCCACCCAAGATAATTTAATTTCTGTTCTGGGTTACCAAAACCCAGAATGGTGGATCGTTTGCAGGATGTTACCTCCCTAGTTGTTTTGTTTTTAAATAATGGCATTTTAAATATTCCTCACCCCATATTGTCCAAAATTTTTAAATCCTATTCTGTCACATGCCGAAATATATCAAATTCGCTGGCACTGGCACTATTGGCTAAGAAATAATGAAAAATATAAAATGCACATATTGAAACACTACATATTATATTTTTTATATCCAACGATTTATGATCTAGATGTTTAAGTGGATTTTTTTTTAATAGCGGAAATTTACAATTTCTTTATAAAATTGATTATCATCAATAAATTACCTACTGTGAAAATATTGTTACAGTTTCTGCTTAAATGACAATAATATCAAGTAAATAAGATAACTATTAAATAACACATTATTTTAAATATTGACCATTCATTTACATCATATCTTATCTGGTTGAAAAAAAATTAGGTAAACATGTTTGTGTTTTTGAAATTTCATGTCGAATTTTAAGTACAAAAAGTTAAGCTGATTAAATTGCCTAAAAACATTTCGTTATCTGAAATTAAATAACTATTTTATATAGAGATGCTAGATATAATAATAATTCATTTTTATTGTGAATAGTCTATCTTATCCTTATCGTATATTATCAGTAAAACCAGACAAACAAATTAAAAATAATAAAATAATGTTAACACCTTGATTTTAGTGATTTTTTGTCAGCACACTAACATTTACTGATTATACTAATTTACTTTTAAATACCTTTCCGCATATTAGCTTCGATATGAATTTTCTGTGAAAATTGGATCAGAGGAGACTAGAGTAGGGTCAGTTCCATTCCTTCATATCAGTCTCTTCAAAATGTACAGTCTTTCCTTTCAATTTAAACTGAAATCTATCAGCTTGCCAAAGGTCAAACACTTTCACACACTTAATAAGTACTATAGTAATATTGCTGATACAGGTACAGGACTGCATATGGATGTAGTTCATAGATACAGAGCAACGATGCTGAGGCAAAGCATTTGTTGGTGGTCCACCATTTTTATAGTATACCATAATTATTTGTGTATGTAAGGTAGGGAGTAGTTATGTTAGTAGGTAAAAAGGGTCTAGCCAGTAAAATGCTTTACCTTTGTGTTTATTAAAAAAAATATTAGAAGTTGTTTTCTTTTAAAAAAAAAATCAACATTGTATATTGAATAATAAATGTAATATTGATTATACAGGGTAAATTATGAAGCGAAAAGTATACTGCAGATAGCGTTTCTACAAATATGTGGGCATGAATTTTTGTTTTGTACAATTTCATTTTTTGCTACCTGTTAGACCCATAACTACTGTAGCCTTAGAAAGATAATTTTTTTGAGATATTTCAGTAAGCACTTAATGGATGTTACTTCTTACTATTACTATGCTTCTTTTTTTAAATATGTGTGTAAAAGGTTCCGTTAATTTTTTCTGTTTAACATTTTCTTAAATTATATTTTTGTTTTTCTACATTTTTATCCCAACTCAGAATTCAATTCTACAAAGAAAAGGTCCTCTGTCTATAATTGAATACAAGGTTCTGTTTTCAGAAAGAGTTGAAAAATCATTAATATTGCTCTAAAGTTATAATTACGATACAGCATTAACCGAGCAAAAACTCTCTAGCCGTGGGATCATTTTCTAATGGTTGGTACAGACAAATATGCTCTCTAGATCAAGTGCCTTCGTATGCCCCTCTATTGGCACTAGATAAGGTATTTAATTTAAATGTAAACACACTGTAAAGTAATCTAGGCCACAATGTCAACATTTAGTTGGCTGCGTGTGTTTATAGCTTAGTCTTGAATCTCACTAATGTCAAATTTTTATATTAAATTAATATTTGTAATTATAAAATACAAAAATGTATTTTTTGTCCACAATTAATTTTTCATGATAAAAACCAACTAACTTAAACTACCAATTTAATTAATTTTAATTTTTAACTGGGAACGAATAACAACTTTTGTGTGTGAATATTTGTAGTTCCATTCGTAGCTGTTGAAAATACAATTTTTGGTAAAGACTGGCTCATCGGTAAACAAAATTCCTGTCATAAATAATGGATCCTTTTTATGCTTGTTTAACATCCATCAACAAACTCTGTCTTATTTCCAGGTTGCCTGATAGGACCTTTACCGTTATAAAGTAAAATTGATGTAAAAAAATGAAGATCATTTCCAAAATACGTTCTTCCGATTAGTGTAGTTTGTCGTCTGACAGCATTATTATTTTTCTTTTTACCATTTTTTCCTAGACTGCGATCTACTGCTTTAAATATTTTCTTATTGGGAATTCTTTCACAGGCAAATTTTTCCTGATATACTCTTTGAAACGCTCTTGTATGTGTCGTAATGACTTTGCCTATAAATTAAAGTACATGGCTGCAAGTTTCACGAATATATATATTGTAGTTTGACCCTAATAGAAAAACAATTATCTTTGGCAAATTAAAATGTATTTTATAGCTACTAGTGACAATAATTGTTAATTTAATTAAATAAATTTGAATTTTTTTTGAAATCGGAACCTGGATTCCAATTATAGAAATAGTACCTTTTTTAGTAACAATGAATTCTGTATCCGAATGAAAACTTAGAAAGAGAAATAAAATTTATGAAAAAGTTAAAATACGAAAAATGGATTAATAGCTTACTCAATATTTGAATTAACTTTAACAGTAAATGAAGTATACCTACCGAGATATCTGAAAAAAATTATTTTCCTAAGGACCCAACGGCCTGTGCGGGCCATAAAAATTGAAATCGTACATAAAAATACACTTCTCCCATTTTTGAAACTCTATCTACAGTAACTTTTGACTCCATATTTTAAAATCACCTTGTAGATATAATGTATATATTTCATATTTCACCTATTTCTCATTTTTTGCTAAATCAGCCAACGATTTGCCTTTGGGGGTGGTATATATATCTCGAGACTTTATTATTAAATTAATAGAAGGGTCTTTTCAAAGACATATTCCATGTATAGAGATGCATTTGCATCTAACATTCACATGTTTGCTTAACTGTTTATGCTACACTTTGAAGTTATCAAGGTAAAATCTGTTACATTTCGTACATAATATAATTGGAATTTTGCTAACTTTACCAGTGGTCATTGCATCCGCAGAAAGATATTTTTTAAATATTAAATTAACGAAAAAGAAAAGACCAAGATTATCAGTCTTACGACGATGTTCTAAAGAAGTAAATCAGTGTCTTCAATTATAAAGTTGTAAATGTAATTTGGTAAATAAACATATATTATTATATTATTATTATTATACGGCGTATAGTTCTATGTTGGATTAAACCCAAAATGCAGAACCTCATATAATAATAGTATTTCAAACCCGGACGAATAGTATAGTTGCTGAGGGTTGACCCATATACAAAATATCAAGTTTCTTTACAACTAACTCGGTTATATTAACATGTAAGTGCCAAGAAAGATTGTCGCAGTTGGGTAATCCAGGCATATAGATATCGAAGATCTTGCGACCTTGCCTGACACGGTTATATTAAGCTTATGATTCATCATGATCACATATTGCACGTTTTAGATGAAACAAAGTTAGTAAGATTGTTTGTACCCTACTGTGTACCGTTCGAGTTAACTGACTTGATCTGTTCTGAGCGGGATTGACATGTTTAAAACAAATGTTTTTTATGTTTAAAACATAGCAACCTATTTTAAATACATTTGTTTTAAACATATTTAAAACAGTTTTTTTTTAGTATACGTTTAAAATGCAATTTTTTAAAAATCTATTACTATCTGTAGAATGGATAAACATATCCTTTTGAAAATTTGGATACCAAGGTAACAGAGTACGCTCTATCAGCCTAAAATATTATCGACAGAGCGGTGTTGCTAATTGTAGGTAAAACTTCATCACATCACAAAATCTTCATTATCTTAAACGGAACATCCTGTATATTTTTCTATTCTTAGAATCCACACATAATTCTGACTAACTTTTGTTAATATTCCTATTCCTATCTCAAGCCGTTTCAGAGATATTAATTAATTTCCAGATTTATTGAGCAAAATTTGATTTCTAATAAATCGTGTTATCTACCTACCAAGAAACAATTATAAGCTGACCTGTCAGTTACCATTAGGCATGGCCTAAGAACTTTTTATGCTGTAGCCACACCTTAGATGTATTATACAGGGTAGATTAGAAGTGACTTTCTTTAATTGACTTAAAAAAGCAATTTTTTTTAATGCAACGCCCTGTATATTATTACTGATTCAGAAAGTTGACACATTTTGCCATTCAGCTATGTATGATGTACCTATACCTAACTTGTAGAGTTTTCGATTTGTAACCATCTATTTAAAAATATGCCTTAGAAATACGTGCATGCCTTGTTCTCATATAGCATATAGGCTATGATATATTTTGTTTAAGCGGAAAGGTTATTTATTATCATTACCTAATGGTAACCGACAGGTCAGCTTATGATTCTTTTCTGGTAGGCAGATAACACGATTTATTAGAAGACAGATTTTGCTCAATAAATCTGGAAATTAGGTAATTAATATCTCTGAAACGGCTTGAAATAAGAATAGGAATATATTAACAAAAGTTACTCAAAATTGAGTGTAGATTCTAAAAATAAGTAAAATGTACAGGGTGTTCCTTTTAAAATAACGAAGATGTTACCAGTTTTACTTACAATTGGCAAGGCCAGGCTGCCGATAATATTTTAGGCTGACCGAGCATACTCTGTTACAGTTACCTTAATTGATATCCAAATTTTCAGAAAGATATGTTTATATACCTGTTCTCCATATACTTTTAATAGTTTTAACTTTTAATACTCCATCCACCATTGATCTATTATTGTATTTATTTTACTTCTAAATAAAACAAAGAAATCTAAATATAACTATAAATACTCGTCATACTCAAATAACATACCATTTCATGGCTAGTTGGCTGAGAGGCAAGGACACTTGACTTTCAGCCAGGAGTCCGGGTTCGATTCCCGGCCGTAGCACTGGGATTTTTTGGACAAAGAAATTAATCCTAGCATACTTTGATATTAGGTGTGTGGTGTGTGCCCCTTGTCTCTAAATGTAAGACTCTTCAGGGATAATATGAGGGTCGTATATTACCGTGGTGTTACTTATTTCTATTCCCATTTCACAATAAATAGTTTTTACTAAATTTCATTTAGGTAAATTGAAAAATACTTCTAAATTCGTACATTCTACAAGTAGATCGAGATCTGATGATTATTTCGATTTTTGAACCCTCCCCCCCCTTTATGAAAATATTTGAATGTTCATTGAGCGCGCCGATATATTTTGGTGTAAATAATCAAACTGTATTGCGCCGGCGCAGCCACGTAAAATTGTTTAAAAACAAGGTTTTCTTTTGTTTAAAACATGTTTTAATGGGTTCTGGGTTCTTACACCTCAATTGAATTAAAGGTTTTTAACAGAATGGGCTCTTACACCTCAATTGAATTAAAGTTTTTATATCAAAGTTGAATACATATTAAATATAATAATGCAATAAATTCCAATAATATATTCTTACAGTTGCTTTAAATATTAATAAGTTGTATCAATTTCAAAAGTCCCGCCAGTTTTCCGTTAATGACGTCAAACACGGACGGTCTTGCTATTGGTTAAACTCCAAACAAATTCGTTTGTGCACGTGAAGTCACAATATTAACCTCAAAAATATGCATATTTTACGATTTTCGAATATTATGTCGCTTTTATCATAATTTCCGCTTTGTTCCTGTACTACATCAACTAAAACCTTGTTCAGCGTATTATTAATGAAGTTTTAATTGCCTTGATCTAATAAAATATGATTATTTGGTTGGTTGGAAATCCAACCTATAATTCGCCGCCTATTTTTAATAATTTACAATATTAAAATTTTATATATTATGTATATTCTGTCTGCGAGAGTTTCTAAATCTTAATGGATCCATGTTAAAACTACAAAAATTAAAATTAAAATTGAAAATAAATTTACAAAAACAAAATATTTAAGGTTATGTGAATCATATGATATACACGACCTATACCAATTACTATCCGTTTTTGACGTCACAAAAATTTTATAGATTAATTACTTCGGTTTGAACTTTTTTTTTTTGCCTTAAATGAAAAATACTCGCAAAAAGAAAAAATACGTCAGAGCTATTTTAAGGTAAACACTATAGTCTGGGTTAATTTGCGAAATGTCGAGGAAGAGCCCATTAAAACATGTTTAAAACTAAATCAACAGTTTTAAATAATAAAACACATGACGTTAAAATGTTCATATAAATTTAATGTTATAAAAAAATATTATTGATACAAAAACAACGCAAAAAATAAAGTACATTTTACCTCTTGTGCTCCTTTATTCGATTAAACAAAAAATACAATACAGACATTTTAGGATACGTGTGATACGATAACAAGTTGAGGTTTGGTCAGTTTTATGATATTAATAAAAATGTATTAAATAAATAAAATAATTGGTTTAATTAGTGGTAGATATAATAATCAATATTTAATTATCACATATAGATATTGTGACTATTATTAGCTTGGTCAAAAATAGGAGCCGTACACTACCGCCTCCCCCACGATACGCCCCTGAACACAGCTGTTTGTATAGGTCGCGCACGATAGTTACGACGCACTTTCAGGATTCTCTTTCCCTTCGCAAATCTTGTACGGCAATGAGGTATGTCTGGAATTGAGTGCGCACCAAACAATGATTTCAACTACTAAGGTTCGATTTCGATTTAATTCTGTTCAAGCTGTTGCAGTTTATACTTGTAGTTGCAGTGTATCATAGTATGGACGTAGTCGTAAAATGTGCAAACGGTTTACACAAAAAACGGTCCACAATAAAAAATATAGAACATTACAACTTCATCAAATGAGCTGTGTATTTTTGTAGTTCGCGTTCTCATTACTATTGGTTTTACGGAAATCATTAAAAATGTGGTGTCTTATTAGCCAACCCAATTCTGTTGTTTTTGAGGTTCGTGTGGATCCAAAATCCATAGGACAAGAATGCCTCGAAAAGGTAAGGTATCATTATTTTTCATATTATTTTTGCCATCATTTATTTTCTTTATGCTTTAAAATTTTTAAACGAATAGTACAACTGTAGGGGCCGATATGATATCGCTATCAGTAAAATAAACAGGTAAACCGCCTTGTAAATAAATTTTATGCTAATATTTGTGTTTATCGCTTGTATTTAAATTTCGTGTTCGTGTAAAATCAGCTTTGATGAGTAAATTACAAACAGATGTGTTGGTTTTCTAAATATTTCTAATGTACCTACCTAAAATACTTTTAAGTTTACCTATTTGCGTCTCAACATCCAATCAACCAAACTAGACACCTATTATACCCATACAAATTTAGATAATAAGTATATTATTACTTGGCTTGTAAATATTTAACGAAGTACTATGAAGAAGGTATTTTTAGACTTAAGATATCTCAGGTAAAAAATACTCTACTTAAAGGTGTGTGTTTTGTAAATTTCATAAACCCAGTTTAGATAGTACGTAAGTATTTGTGCCTATAAGGTTTAAATACAGTTTATCTACCTATGTATATGATTTCAATTTGCAATTGTTTCGGTGATAATGATAACCTATGGGTTATCCGTTAACAGTAAATAATTTGTCCAAAAAATAATTGCTGTGTTATATGTTCATGTTGGCCAAAATAATTGCTGTTATATGTTCATGTTGGCCTAGATGTATGCCCATGCAAATGGTGATTTTTTCAAAAAATGAATGCTTAGAAAAATGAAAATAAAATACCTGATCAGCAAGGATAACCCTAAAAATAGTAAAAGGCCAGGCCATAACCTATCAGAATATCACAACTTGGCCTTATTGAAAACCCTATACGGTTTTCGAGATATGGGCACTCTTTTGAAATTTTCAAAATTTCTACTCTAGGATAGTAGGTATTTTTTTTAAGAATACCGTCATCGTTATCTAAAAACTCCTATACACGTTTCATAGCACAACCGATCTAGAATACTCATAAAAAAATAGAATGAAAAAATCCTTACCTTGTGGCATCAGTGGCATGCAAAATATACTATCTACTACTAGAGTAGAAGTTTTCAAAATTTCCCAAAAATATCAAAACCGTAGGGTTTTCAATAAGGTCAAGTTGTGATCATTCTGATAGGTGACGGTCTGGCTTCAGGATTATCCATTGTTTACGGGACACCCTGTATATCTACACCATGATAGATAAAAAAAAAAGATTAAAAAAAAGTAAATACGTTATATAACAAAAGACAAAAGCTACCTGCCATCATCTGACAAATTTGTGGCGGTTTTGGTTTTAATAAAATGTTTTTTGTATTTTAAAATAGAAAACAGTAATTTACCACTTAACCATTTTGCGAGTAAAACCTGATATAAGGGTAAATTTATATAAATTATGTAATATTTTTCCATTCTGGACCATTAATTTAAAAATTCTGATGAAGGATGAAATATTGTTGTTTTATTTTCGTCTGAATAGGTACCTACACCAGAAAAAAAAACGAAATTGTTTTATTTGTCCGTAAGTGCCCTATAAAAGCCCAAGAACGCTGAAAAGTTTATACCCAAAAAATACGCTTATTTTTATTTTGACGAGCAAATGAGAATAATAATTAATGTTGAAACAGGTAGGTATCTACCATCTACCTATATAATTGTCTAAATCAAAGTTCAATAATGCAATCTCCAAAGTTCTCACTTGATACATAAAAAAAGGTAAACAAGTCGATTATAGCAAATAGGTACAGAGTACAATAATCTTATCAACCTATCAACTTTTTTGTTAATTCCAAGCGCTAATGACTCGCTCGCCGACAGCAGCACGTTTCAATGTGGTTCAAAGTCCGATTACAGGTAAAGGTGCGAAGTCCAATGTTCAAATTCACAGTAATTAAACTAATTAATCGTATGTATCATGGTTGGCACTCCGATTACATTCTAACAAAAATGTACTCGAACCTCCATTGAAACTGAATAGGAAAACTAATTCAGTGGTCTAGCCATTATGCGATTTTGCATTAAATTTGCAAGTGGAATTAAATTAAATAGGTAGGTACATACATTAAAATTCCATTGAAAGCCTAATAATATGTGCATTTTTTAAAATTAAGTCAAAGCTGTTACAAATACATATTGTTCTTTGCGGAATTTGGTATAATAGTATAATTATAAATATTATAATACATATACAGGGTGATTCATTAGCCTGGGGACAAACTTTTGTCACAAGTTATAGCGATTTTTAAATTTTTAAGTTGAAAAAACATGTAGTCATGATTTAGTAAAACAAAATTTAGTAACTATCACTATTTTCAAAAATAGTTTGTCGATGTCAATACTTTCTGTCACAATTTGTTAAAATTTGTATTTGTGCAGTTTTACAGAAAATTCTTCAGAATTTATAGGGCTTTTAAAATAATTGTCTTTTTTTAACACTGATAAGTAATCATAATTTAAGTAACACAAAGTATATTGACATCAACAAACTATTTTTGACAGGTGATTATTTAAGATGATAGTTACTAAATTTTGCCTTATGGGTAGGTACTGTGTTTTCAACTTAAAAATTTTAAAATCGCTATAACTTCTGAACAAAGAAATATAGGACCTACGTTTATATCGAGGTTTATATGAACATTTCTTTATTAAAATAAATCTACTTTTCACTGCCGATCACAAATACAGGGTGTTTGATTTATCGTTCTACAGCCTGTAACTTTTTAACGAATAGTTTTAGCGGAAAATTGTAATGGGAAAATAATTCTATATCGTGTGAGCTAGATTTTCGTATTTTCAAAAAAACAAATGAACGTCTAATAATTCTAGAAAAATAAAAAAACCGAGTTCAAAAAAAAAATAATTTGAGGAAAAAAATTAATTTTGAAGTTATATTTGAAATCAGCGCCTAACTTTAATCTAAATCTGTTAATAAAATTTTTTTGTCAAATCACAGCTTGCTTCAATTTTGGCAATTATTTGATTTCCTATATGATTTCCCTGTTTGATTTATCGTTCTGTAGCCTGTAACTTTTAATCGAATAGTTTTAGCGGAAAAGTGTAAAGGGGAAAACATTTCTATATTATGTTAGCTACATTTCATGTTTTTTTTAAAAAAAATATTTTTGATATATGTATTTTAAAAACTTTTTTGAAAGAAATCAAATTTTAGTATATTTTCAAATACATAATTAACATTGAAATTTTACCCCGTTTTTGCATATGAAATTTGAAAAAATTTTATTAACAAATTGAGATTAAATTTGGCCACTGATTTCAAATATAATTTCAAAATTAATTTTTTCCTCAAAGTATTTTTTTTTAACTTGGTTTTGTGTTTTTCTAAAATTGTTAGACGTTCATTTGTTTTTTTCGAAAATAAATACGAAAATGTAGCTCACACGATATAGTTTTTTTTCCTTTTACCCTTTTACAATTCGTTTGAAAGTTACAGGCTGTAGAGAACGATAAATGAAACACCCTGTGTATGGAATGTCGTTTTAATATTTATTCACTATTTATCAATATGTACTATTCTCGGTACTATTAATCAGAAATATCTGAAATTCATTAAAGATATCTCTAATTAATTTCAGATATCAACTAGATATTTTTGTCAATTAAAATTATCTAGTAGATATTTTTATATCAAATAAAAAATTTAATAAAAAAGTTGCGAAACTGTTTTTTATTCGGACATTTTCAATTAGGTAACTGAACACACACCTAGATTTTAAGATTTTTTAATTTCATTTAGGTAGGGATGAGGGTTGAAGGGATCAAATAAAATTAGCTTTAGAACCATTAAAAAATATCTACCAGATATAACGATCTAATTCTAGTAGATATTTTTTAATGATTTAAAAATATGTAGGTACTAGACATTTTTAATTGAACTAAAAATATGTTTAAAAGAATTTAAAAAAATAAACCAATACCTATTTGTTTTATTTGAGTTTCGTTTGCCGGAAATTATCTAGGTACTAGAAAAAATTGCAACTCATTTAAAATGCATCGGCTTTTGCGAATGCAGGACTAAACAAAAAGGGAGAGCTAGGACATGCCTATGCAATATCCCTGACAAAAATTAATAAATGAAAAAATATTGGTACCTACAACACTATTTGAGGTATTAGGTGCGGCCCATAAGAAAAAAAAAAATACTAATTTAGACAAGAAACTTAATATAATATGAGTAGGATGTAATAATGAGTCTGAAAGAGAAATTCCACTTGATCGGCAGGAGGTATATTTATAATTTACTTTGGATCAAAGTCCAACTGCAAGGCTTCCCCATGACACGGCGGCATGCTCTCTCATTAACACAACGAGAGCCACGCTTCTGTCGACGTGATCATCGTGGTGTTTTCTTGGTAAGAGAATTCACGTCCAAGTGGACTTTGGTCAGTTACATAGGCGTAGACAGGGGAACCTTGAAATATCTTACGTAATGTGAAAAATATTCTAATTTGCAACATTTTGAGATCGTAATTGAATTAATATTATACCGGCTGGTGTTTCGCATGCTAAACAACATTCTTAATAAATTTATTCATTGTATCTGTTTTTTCCAAAATACGTAGATATTAAAATATTGAATTAAAATTTTTTTTAAATTCATATTGTTCTATTTCGATATGGAACTAACGTAAATTGAGGAAGGTCAGCGGGAAATAATGTACCTAACAGTCAGGATGTGAGAAACAAGGTGCTAAAATCTGGATACAGATAATTATTATTGGATGTTGGTGTGGGATGTACCATTCAAAAAAATTGTACCTCCTACATTTAAGCCTACATCTTTTTTAAATATTTGAGTTTGTAGGTACTTAAAGATTAATGTTTCTAATAGGAATTAAGTTGCTTTGTACGTTCATAAAAACAATAAAATATTATCAGTATATCGTAAGGAGATATGCAGGTATGTGCTATTGGTATATCTGAAATAAAACTGTATCTACCTACGCTAATGACATTATTATTTTTACTTTTACCACTACTGGCAATAAAACACGAATTCGTTAATAGTCACGTTTTTGTTTAATGATATTTATTATTAAACGATCATGTGAACAAAGAATGGTTTCCTATTTTTTTCTTTATTTATGTTTTTATTAATAGATATTTAGCGACCTAAAAAGATATTTTGGTAGGTAGGTATTTCTATTCTCTGCGTTTCATACCGGCTGCCGTTTGTTCCGAATGACCTTTTTTAAATACATATATCTTCCCAACCACATCGACCAGCTTTCTCGAGTGTAGAGGTACTTTATATTATGCTCATTAATCATTCTAATTTTATTTATTTATAAATATTTACTTTGCTAAATTAAAAAAGTAACGCGTAGTAGTAGGTGTAGGTATGGATACACTTAAAAAATGTGATATTTAGTTGAACAAAACATAATTTCAAATAATTCTCAATTTTGACAATATATTTTTGTTTTATTTTACGCTCATTTTATTGAATGCCTACTAAAAAAAAGAATTGATTGGCTAATGAATACGGATAAACAAAATTATAGAATACCATATTTATTTCGAAAACATCATTGAACGTATAATTAATAAATTATGCTTTTATAAATAGATATGTAAATCGGTTTTTATATAATTTGTAATATTATGATTAGCTTACGAAGTAGGACAACAAAACACCGAATATTTGTTTGACATCATCGGGATAACTGGATTTTAATGAAAACTACTTCAGAAGCAGTGTCACATCAAAATCCTCTACCAGGAACATGAAGATTAGATATACCTATTTATTTCAAGAAATATTATTTTGATTTGTTGTTCATTTGTTATTGTTTTGAGTGGATCACTCAAACTCAAGATAATACTAACAAAAAAATATCTCCACGAGTGATTTATATCAAAACAAAAACAAAGGTGTTTTATTCAAGTTACCAGCAAATTGTATATAACATAATGAAAGCATTTCCGTAAATATAATAACAAGATAATAATCAAGAACGAAACTAGAAACAGGAACAAGATATCTTTTAGTTTCGATTTAAAACCAATATGCTCGCCAATATGTTAATAATAAATGGTGTAAACACTAAACAGTAAAAGGGAAACTATGATCTATGACATTCCACAGGGCACAGTTCTTGGTCCAGTTTTATTTGCAATTTATAATAAATCAGTTACACCCTAGAATCATCAGAAGTGATATAATGATTTGAATACAGCAAACTAAAAGGCAAATTGACGTGAAATAATAATGAAATGGTTTAATGAATACTACTTACTATGTACAGGGTGATCATTTTAAGTGCCTCACTCGATTTTCCTGCTTTATTCTTCACCTAGGAAAAAAATTCAAAAACCATACTTGTGTACTTTTTCCGAGAAATCCGATTCCGAAAAGATAAAAACAATTGAATGTCAAAGAAAAAAGTTGTGGCCGAAAAACTGAAAAAGAAAAAAAATATACACCCTGTATATTAATGCGGAAATGAATATGTGACATTTCACTGATTGTAAATGCATATCAGATACATATTTTTCACTTCCGGTTTGACCGGAAATTGCTTTAATTTTTTTATTTTAGGTGATACACCCTGTATATTGAGCTCAGTTTAAAGAACATTTCTTTCTGAATTCAGCAATACATAACATATTATCATTATCTTTCATATTTAATAAGATATTGGGGTTTAAATTTAAAATAACACAAATATATGTTATGAAATAAAATCATCCATGAAAACAAACAAAAGCATTTAAATTATTTTTTATTTATTTCAAAAACTAAAGAATATAAGTTATTATGCTATATCTTCTTATGTTTTTGAAATAAATAAATAATTTAAATGCTTTTGTTTGTATTCATGGATGATTTTATTTCATAACATATATTTGTGTTATTTTAAATTTAAACCCCAATATCTTATTAAATATGAAAGATAATGATAATAATATGTTATGTATTGCTGAATTCAGAAAGAAATGTTCTTTAAACTGAGCTTAATATACAGGGTGTATCACCTAAAATAAAAAAATTAAAGCAATTTCCGGTCAAACCGGAAGTGAAAAATATGTATCTGATAAGCATTTACAATCAGTGAAATGTCACGTATTCATTTCCGCATTAATATACAGGGTGTATGTATATTTTTTCTTTTTCAGTTTTTCGGCCATAACTTTTTTCTTTGACATTCAATTGTTTTTATCTTTTCGGAATCGGATTCCTCGAAAAAAAGTACACAAGTATGGTTTTTCAATTTTTTTCCTAGGTGAAGAAAATCGAGTGAGGCACTTAAAATGATCACCCTGTACATAACTAAAACTAAAGTTTGCATTTACTTATCTTTAAAAATGTAATTTCTTGCAGTTTCTAAAAAAATACATTTGAAAATATAAAATAATTAATCAATATTTGACATATTACACCGTGCATATTACTGATCATATGAATCTATTTTAATTTTAGTTTCTTCTCCTACATATGTTTGAATTACATTTTACTTTCTCCTATGTACATATATCTTTATTTTTTTTACGTACCACATACATTAGAATTGTTAATTTACGATGGTTACCCACAGATTTTTTTAATGGTGTCTCAATCGATTTTCTCTTTTATTTATTTTATATAATTATATATATAAAAACACGTCTTGTTCTTGCTATAATTTTTTTATACCATCTTGCGTGTTATTTATACAATGGATTGCTTTTTGTAAGAATACTCATTGATTTTATAACATTATTTCTTTATTATTAAAATAAATTGAAAATCGAAAATCAGAAACTACATTATAGTAAAAAGGTTTTAAATAAAGTTTCATTTTGTCACCTTGTATATTTTTGCGCAAAGTTGCGTTATAAAACCAGACACAGTGAAAGTTAAATCAGTCAAATATTATGTTGCCAATTTCCGGGCGATTTTGTTTTCAAACGTGATTATTGCTGAACCTATTTTGGGACAAATTGCTCCTCAAATAGTTTTTATCAAGTTATCATTTTGAAAACAGCCTTGTGCCAAAGTTGAATTTTAAAACCCAAAAAAATATATTTTATCCCTGCAAGAAGTAGAATTTTGGGGGGGGCGAATGCCTCGCAATCACTGTAGTTGCGCTTCTGGTAGATGTTAATTTATATTATTTAATAACTTCTTAATACAAAAAATATCATACAGGGCTGGAAACAGAAAAATAGAAAAAAAATCTTAAAGTAAAGTAATTAAATATAAAGTAACGCGTTACCATCGTCTTGTCGATTGTGGTATAAAAGAATTTCAATTCCAGTTGTGTTTAATTGTATAATTATTTTAAATCATAAATAATAATAATATGAAGGTACTTATATATTCCTGTGTTTCAAAGAATTAATCGACACTTCTAGGAAATGGTAACGCACAATCGGAATTATGTATCGTATTCTTGATAAACTCCTGCTTTTCATTCTATTGTTTATTTTAATTATTAGCACATTTTAAGAGGAAATAAATAATACGACGTAAAAAATATTTTTATTTATGTGTTGTCACTTGTGATATTATTTTACTGTTACCTGTTATCAGAGAAATTAATTACCTACTCATATAATTTTATTTTTCATAAATATATAGGTACTTACACCAGCGTTTACGTATAAGAAAATATATTTTATTTTATTATATTGAGTTTATGTGACAAAAGTATTTAATGCTAAATAGCTGGATAAGATCAGCAACTGAGATTGCCAGTAGGAAATGAAATATAACATGGTTTAAATGGATTAGCACACCATTATCACTATGGATTAAAATCCATAATTTTAATACTTGTTTTTTGTTAGTACATACCTTAATAATGAACTTTAAACTGGGTTTAGTCAAAGTCATTTACATACATTTTTTTTTTCTTTCGCCTTTATACACTGACGATCAAAATTAACGCACCACCCAAAATTTACCAATGATTTTGAATTTGATTTTTTAAACCGTTTGTTTGATTTTAATATATTTTAACTATTCTGGAATATATATATATATAACTGTGCCAATTTTAAGTAAAAAATATTTTTTCTTTAACTATAGGGCGTAACAATAAAGATGTTTTTTTTTTTCAAAAATTCAAAACACCCTGTGGGAATCGCCAGCAGCAAAATTAAATGTCAGTTTAGACCCAATTGCAGCTTCATCTTTTCTAAACATTTCCGTTTTTGCTACACTTTATTATCTTTGCTATTAAAGGAGATATACCGAGTGAAAAAAAAAATTAAAAACCATTGGTTCTTGGATGCCATTTTTTTAAATTAACCTATAGTTCAAAATGGTCAAAATGGACATTTTTTTCCCCCATATATCTCCTTTAATAGCAAAGATAAAAAAGTGTACCAAAAAAGCAAATGTTACGGCTATACATTCCAGAAGGGTTAACCTACAAAACAAAAAAAAACATATTAAAGTCAGACAAACGGTTTGGAAAAAAATCAAATTCAAAATCATGGTAAATTTTGGGGGGGTGGGATAATTTTGGTCGTCAGTGTATGTATTATGAAGGTACCTATTTGAAGTTTTACTAACCACATATTGTTATGTGTTACATCATGATGATGGCTCAAAACTGTTAACTGTATAAACAATTAAAAACTTACTATTATTATTATTATTATTATCATTTTTTGTTTCTTTGTTTCAGGTGTGTGAATATTTAGGCATATCAAATGAATCTGACTATTTTGGACTAAAATACGAAAACAACAAGGGAGAAGAATTATGGTTAAATTTAAGGAATCCGATTGACAGACAAGTTAACTGTCATGGACAAACCAACCCCGTAAGATTGGCATTGAGAGTAAAATTTTGGGTACCTCCACATCTCCTTTTGCAAGAAACAACTAGGTAGGTATAATTAATAGTCTTTCAGAAAACTTAGATCCTAGACCCATCCTTGGGTATGATATGTGGCAGTATGAAATTCCTATTTTGTTAAAGATATCCATGCACTAGAACAATACCAAAGGTGAATTACAAAAAAGTCTCTGAATATCTGTCGACTAATATATGAAACATTTTGTCTCGACCTTAGGAGAATTTGTGAAAAATCTTAATTGAAACTCAAAAAATATTACATGGTCATTATACGATTGATTTAACCATTTTCAGTTTAATTTTGAACACAAGACTAAGAGGTGACAATTTTAAATTAGTTGTGTTTTTAAACAAAACTTTTGCCATTTTCGACATATTCAAAATAAAAATAAAATGTATGTATTAAAGTGAAAGTGAAATTTTATTTAGAACACTTGTTTCATATTCATATTTTCCATTTAAATATTTGCAAGAATACTAAAAAAAAACTACACGTATAAACCGTCTATATTAAATTTCTCTGTTGTTGGAATGAAGTCATGGGTTAAAGTATAAAAATTTATAAACCGTACATTTAAAATTTAAAATATGTATTCCCGATACCAAAAGTGATTAATAATTTATTGTTCTTATATATGATTCTATTTGCTTATAAACAGCCAACAATTACTTCCATATGAAGACCGTTAAATATATGCGTATATAAGTATATACATTTCTAATTAGGCAAAGGTTAATTAATGAGATAAATACTTTATTGTCTGGCAGAATGAGGTATTCAACTTTAACATGAAATATTTCCAGAGCTACTTAAAAACTGTTTTTCTAAAGCTTATTTTGCTGGACTCTGTAGAAAGTAATATTGCATTTATAAAAGAACAACTCTTAGCAATTGACATAGCTTATAAAATAAATTATCACCTCTCTATCATTAGTAGTTTTTCGAAATCTATTCAATAATTATTTCTTAAAGTTTATATTTTTGTTTCAGACACCAGTTCTATCTACATTCTCGTGTCGATCTATTAGAAAAACGGTTGCTGGCTTCTGATTGGGATTGTGTGTCACGCCTCATTGCTCTCATTGCCCAGGCTGAATCTGGTGATTATGAGCCGTCTCATCCTCCGCACAACATATACATGCAGGCATCGTCTATTAACTCTGCAAATGTTGTACAAAAACCCAACGATTTACTTCAAAAAATTATTACGGAGCACAAGAAATATAAAGGCATGAAGCGGTCAACTGCCGAATATTGGTTACTCAAGGAAATATCCGAATTGGAAACTTTTGGAGAAGAAATGTTTAGTACCAAGTCACAAGGTAGTATTATGCTTGGCGTAGGACCTCATGGAATTACTGTCTATGAGAAAAATAAACCTAAACAACTCATATCGTTCACGAATATTATTAGTGCTTCCTCTCATCGACGTTCCTTTAAACTGGAGTATCTCACAGTGGAAAATAAGGAATCGTTGTTAGAAGCCAAACTTGATTCTAATCACGTCGCGAGTAGTTTATATAGGGCTCTAACAGAGAAGCATGCTTTTTATAGTTGTGAAACCGTAAGAAGTGCAGTTACAGCACAATTTATAAGGGACTTAAAAGGGACCATTGTTTCGATATTCAACGAAGACTCAACTTTGGGTAAGAAGTATGTGTTTGATATTCGAAGAACATGTAGAGAAGTTTATGACAATGCCAGAAGGGCTTTGTATCAAGAAAATGCCATGCAAATCGTGCCACCCGAAAAACCAGAATGTACACATAATGGAGTCAACTGTAAAGTAAGTAATATTTCTTTTGTTTATATTATGAAGTTCTAAAGTATACTAAAGATCATTTCATTTGGTAAAGGCGAAATTAGGAGAGAGACGGGTATTTTTCAGGTTATAAAAGGATTGCTACAAGCTAAAATTAAATAAAATGGTTTGTTATATTTATCTAAAAATAAATCACATCTCTGTCAGCATTGCTATCATACAGGAAAATGTAATTGTCAGAGATAAAATTTTATTTTCAGTAATTAATAGTCATCAGCATTATTTATAGTATGTAATATAATATAAACAATAAAATATAGGACTAAAGAAACCACAATTCTTGTCTTTTTTAGATAAAATTTTAGAATACAAGACTGGTTTAAAAAATAGGCCAGATAATGATTGTAATATGGAAAATTTATTTGCAATATTTTGACCTTTCTTTAAATTTAAAATTTCATTTTGTTCATTATACTTATATAAACTTTAAACCATGAGTTTTTATGGTGGAGAAATGATTTTAAAAAATCTGGAAGTACGGGCCTCGGTAACGTCTATTCAGCATCCCGTCTATGTAGTTAAAACTGAAAATACGGGCCAGCAGGTTGGTAGTCATAATTGGCAAGTGGCCGTTGGCCTGTAATAATAACAAACTACTTTATTGAATCATGGGTACAAGGTACAAAGTTTTGTGGGTGAAGTTTAGCAAATGTTACTTAATCTAAATCTAAAAATGTATGAGCTTCAACAGCAAGGCCTTCAATTCAGCCGGACAGCCCACAGCCGGCCGTAAAATCTGTAAGTGACTGGACACCTTTAGTGTTCAGTACTTCATTTTCTCACTGACCCTAATTCTACTTTTGCTAATATAAAATGTAATTTATTAAAATAGGATATGCAATTATAATATGATATTATTCTTTCTTACAGGATTCTGAAGAAAAACTTCATAGGTTAATGGATGCTTTGACGTGTAAAATTTGCATGGATAATCAAATTGATGTGGTGTTTCTGCCTTGCGCCCATGTTGTTGCGTGTACCGTATGCGCAGCGAGAGTGGACAGGTGCCCTTTGTGTCGTTCAGAATTTAGTCAAGCACAGAAACTATATCTGCCTGGTGAATTTCGTCAACAAGTTTGTTAATTTGATTTTCTAACGTGCAGAATTTGATTTTATTTTTATAATGTTTGCGTGAAGAGATTTAAGACTATAAGATTTTTTTAGAATTTTTTTATCTCTGGATCTCGATAAATTTTGTTTTCAAGTTGTGTTTAAGTTTTACTTAAACATTTTTATAGAGATCATAGAAATATGTGTGAAAATCATGCTGGTTTAACTTTTTTTTTTTTACTTGTGATTAGAATCTCATATTGAGATTTATTGATTAATTTAATTTTTT
Source organism: Rhagium mordax (assembly GCA_963680705.1). Classification (NCBI taxonomy): domain Eukaryota; kingdom Metazoa; phylum Arthropoda; class Insecta; order Coleoptera; family Cerambycidae; genus Rhagium; species Rhagium mordax. Next base: position 12,188,855 of record OY796657.1, read on the forward strand.
CATGTACAAATTTTCTATGTTAAGCGACTGATTTCGAATTATTGGACAAATAATAATTTTAGTAAATGAAATACAGCTTAATGTTTAAATTATTTATACCGCCTCCATTAATATGGTAATGTTTTTTATTAAATTCCTTTTTCTAAATTATTAATAATCGTAAAAATTTCTTGGTATAATAACAAATAACGTTTTTTCAGTATTTTAGAAAAATACCATCACATCCTATATTTTTGTAATGCTGCTATTACATTCACTATTTACCATTAATCCCGTTTCAGTTACAAATTTTAGTCACTATCAATGCAAATGTAAAAGTAGAATTAGATATTTACCTAAGTTATTTGTAAATATTGAATATATATATACATATATAAGAATAATTAGTATTAATGTTGTGATAATCAGAAATTTAATTTGTGATAATTTGTGTTTATTATTTAAAAAAAGAGAAATATGTGTGATGAAACGTCTAATGAAACGTCTAATTTTAAAGGAGGTAGAAACTCTAATTCATATAGTCACAAATTCTTATATTATATTCATACATTTCATGAAATACTGGATTGAACCTAAAGACCACGACATATATATAGAAAAAATATATATGGCCTCTATACCAAATTACCTATACAATTATCGAAAGTTAAAGAAAATAACCTTATTCATCTGGCGACAATGTGTTTTTGGTTTTTAGTTATTATGAGATCGTCATACCAATGTTGAACATATTAAATAAAAACTACTATTAGTAGTTATTATTTTGGTAATGTTGCAGCCAAATTTAATAAAAATTATCATAAATCAGTCCAGTTGATTGAACGTTAAGACATCTTTCTCTTTTTCTAAATATTAAATGATTAAAAAGTGTAAATTAGCAATATTACATTTTATAACTTTATTTTGTAAAAAATAATATCCCATATAGGATACAGTGGGAACAATTTATGTTTTTGTTTACAATGTTGACATTTAGGTTCGAAACCTTTAATACATTTTCAGAATATATCAGTGTATGTTTTCTTATAATTATTAAAATACTTCTTCCATTAACTTTTATTTTATTTAAGATTTAAGCAATATGATAAAGAATCATAATCCATAAAGTGCTAAATATATACTTTGTAGGTATTCTTATTTTTCAAACATTAAAATCAGAAAAGTAAAAACATTTTTGCTTGTTACAGAAGGCTGTAACGATAATATTGTTGCGTCTTTATCGTTAAAGCAATAGAAATTGTATTGGTGAAGACGACAATCTGATTACTGTTATTTTTTTTTGATGCGATATAAAATCAGAGTGACAAAATTACAGTTTAAAAAGTTAGTTCGCTAGCTACTAATATATCGTTATGATAAGTCTGCTAATTTATAATACTCAACAATACTGATTCTCTAGAAGCGAAGTCACATGCCAACAATATAGCAACACTTTAGAAACCTGTAGATTATTAAAATATTAATAGAAATGCAATGATTTAAAAAGCTAGATAGATATTTTGAAGAGTAATAAATTTAAATTGAACGCCAAGGCGGGAGTGGCTAGCGCGCCGTTAAATTTAGGGATTTAATTTTTGAAGTTTAAGTTGGCAGAGTGATCTGTTATGTTGGTGCGATTGTTGCAGTATTGCATTGTTGGAAATTTTTCCAAAATGGCTGAATCTTATTAGAGAAGTATGAAACGTAACGTTTGTAAATTGTGTCTTTTTATTTAAATGAACAGTTTTTACTTGATCTGAGGATGCCATATGTTTTATATTTATTTAAAGATTTGGTGTAACGTGCTGTTTTTGATCTGCTAAGTGCAATGTAGGTTTAGGTGTATAACAGACTAGAAAAGATAAGAACATCTGATGTTTTCACGCATAAGTTAGTGAATATTTAGTATATTTTTGGAATATCCATAGGAAAACGTCTTATCAAAAGTAAGTTGTTAGGTAAATATGACTAGATATATTTTCATATGATTAAAATATATGTCTTTGTTATCTACAGAGTATTTCGAATTTAAAATATTACTCCACCATACCATTTTGTTGAAGCTACGAAATTTTGCAGTACCTGTTATAATGGATTAGCAAAATTTAAATTTTTAAGTAAGGTTCTGTTTTCAATAAATGTATCTATACTCTTGTTAAATAATATTTTTTAAGAAAGTTTCCAAAGGATCTTGTAGTTGAGAATAATTTGACATCTAGGGTGAAAGATTGAGTAGGTATGTTCACAAATTCTTTTTGCTATAAATATTTAGTAACATTTACCTATAAAGTATTGTAACATACATATCTGGCCCATACATTTTGGAATATTAAAAGTGGTGAATACAAAATATACAGTACCTATATTTGATCTAGGTACCTACCTTTATGCAGATAATTCAGATTTATTTATTCATGAATATCTGTTATGTATACCCTATAGTATTATAAGTATATACTTTTTAATCTTAAATGTACCTATCTATAATATATTTGCTCGCAGACGTACATTTATATTTGACATCGACGTCTATATTGTACCAAATATGTTTAACTTCGTCAGAAGTGATCATCTTATAAACGCTCACTAATCTCCATTCTTGACTGATTATTTTGACAACAAATCAAATACACTAATGACTCACGTAATGATCTGTTCTGATCTGAAGAACATGTGAAAAAAAATTGTTACTAAATAATCAAATAATCTTATGACATCATCGATGTCTGATATTATTTCGAAACATAGAATTCATAGAAAATAGAAAAAGGAAAGAGAACACTTCATTTCTTATTTTAGTTTAGTAGATAATAATATTCTCTTTATTTGCGGTTAAAATTTTAACTGAGGTTTTAACAGATACGACAGTTCTCTTTAAAAATAGATTTCATTTTGGTCTGACATTTTTATAGGATAATCAGTACCTCTTCTAAAACAAAAAATCAAACGAATCCTCGAACGAATCTTGGCACCTGTCATCCAAATATATGAAAATTTTCGTAGTTTTTTTAGCCAAATCAACTGCCTTAGTAAATCTATGTTATTCTAAATTGTTCAAAAATTGATTATTTCTATTTTGATAGTAATTTCACCAGTGAGTCATAAAAGATTTCGAAATAATGATACAGCAAGGGCTACAGTTTGTCTAATAGGAATAAATATATAAGGGTATGCAAAATGTAATTCCACGTTGTTTGGATTGTAGATGGTTTACAGTAAATTTTGCCCTATATGGTTGCAATGGTTGCATACCTTCCCTATTCCTTCAATTAATATCGTCTCATCGTAATTAATGAATTAAACTTGTGAAATTTTGAACAAGTGAATGTGTTATACATTTTGTTTAGCTGTTGACTTCAGCTACGACACTTATTTTTACATTCAAACTCATTTCAATATACACATACAATCTAATAACGATACAATAAACACATAAATTTGTTTAGATGTTAAAGACGTTAAAAACATTTTATGTTTATAAAAGTTGTGAACCAACACACACAACTTAATCCAGTCTTCTGATGAATGACAAATTTTCAATTATAAACTGTCATTTGTCTATAAAGTTTTATAGATATGACATCCTTGCTATAGTGATTTGACTTTAGGTCACTACAAAGTTCGTCATAAGAACCACTGTACAGGGTGGTCCACGTAAGACTGACCCCCCTCTTATCTTGTTAATTCTCAACATATTTGAATTTTTCAAAAGAATCCATTTAATTTTTCTTGTAGTTTTCGATTTTGCCGTCAAAATTAACCTATATGTTTTAAAAATATAGAGGCAAAAAAAATTTTTTTTTTCAAATGGAACATTATATCTTGGTTATTTAAAATGGAAATTAAAAGTTTGATATACCATTGTATTCAGAATGATGAGTAATATATAAATACAGAAAAATATACGGGGTGTTCAATTTGAAAAAAAAAATTTTTTTGCCTCGTATATTTTTAAAACATATAGGTTAATTTTGACCGCAAAATCGAAAACTACAAGAAAAATTAAATGGATTCTTTTTTTGAAAAATTCAAATAGGTATGTTGAGAATTAACAAGATAAGAGGGGGGTCAGTCTTACGTGGACCACCCTGAACTCTGTCAGCATGGTTCTGTAGTAACTATTTATTTATTATTATATAATATGTACTCGTTATGCTTGTTGTTATGTGATGGAGAAATGGAACACTTTTTATCAGGCAAATTTAAGGGACGCTGCCAATATAACATGATAAGTATATAAAAATATGTAAAAAGGTATATTAAAAGACGAGCTCACGTAAACAAAATACAGGTTTATTACTCAATGTATTATATTAGAATGTTATCAACTACATAACATAGCATCTTTGAAATTTAAATATGGAAATAATATGCTAATTTTAGCATAATTATCATAAAAATTATCATTATCAAAAATATTTTTCTAACAATTTTCAGCCAGATTATGGACCTCAAACTAGTTCATTCATTTCCATCTTTGTAAATAATTTTTAATGCAAATTCATTAAGGCCACTCTTCCTATTCCCAATCTTAAATACAATATGGTCAGTTTTGTAAAAATTACTTTCTTAAAAACTGATGTATTGTGCGATTATGTTGACCTTGAGTATCCATATTATAAAGAAGAATACAGATTGGGTGAAATTGAGCCGGTTTAAGTTTAAAGCCAAGTTGATCGGATAAACCGTACATCGTACATGTGAAATTAGAAAAGTATAAATTAAATACACAAATATTATAATCAGAATTAACATGTAAATTTTGACACTTAAATACAATAAATAGGTGCTGTCTATCAGAAATATCATGCAGTCTCACGTTACTTTAAATTTTAAATTACAAAATAAGAAAGTGACCAAAAACTAAGAATGTTTCTTCCTCCTTTGCATCAGCTTTTTATATAAAACTGGTTTCGGAGTTATCCAGGCTCCATCTGCAGATAAAATCTACAACAATAAAAACTACTTAAATTATTACACAATATATTTTGATATGGTTAATTAAATAATTCAAATTCGACGAGTCATATTCCATGAAAGAACCTTCTCTTCTTGTCACCATCTTCTTGTAGGGATGGAAAATTGTGGACTCCGTGCGTCTGCAATTTAACTACGTTAAGACTCTGCCTTGCAGGTTAGGAGTGTCAGTGTTTACCGGAACACTGTCGACAAGTTTTCAAAACAAGTGAAAGTCGGGTTTTTCTTCCAGACAAAGTCACAGCTTTATTATACATTATAATAATTATTTTTATGAACAAAACTAATGTTTGTTGATTATATAGAAAAAATTATTCTAAATTTTTTTAAGGTTTCCCACTTGTTATTTTATCGTTGTGTTCATGATTTTTTAAGGTCCAGATTTAGATTAAAATATTCACAAATCTATTTTGTCAAATTATGCTATGGACGCAAGCCAATCAAGTAAAGCTGGTATTTCCTTATCAATCTTTGGTTATCAGTTTCTCTCAGCGCAGCTACAACTTCACGTCCTTTTACTGTACACCTTAGATTATTTTATTTGGGTAAAAGATTTGGTACTTCATAATTTGTTTTTTTTCGGTTCCTTTTTTACAATAGAAAACTGGCTATTTTGTGCATTTATGTGAAAATTGAAAATGAGACAATGTTTTATATTCGTGATAATTTTTATTTGGGATATCAGGTAATTGCTGTTTTTAAATTATACTGTATTAACTTTCCGTCAACTTTAACATTGACAGATAATATTGCAATAATATATATACGGATAGTGGAACTCTTTTTTTACTCTGGGGTATCAATGACAAATATAAACTAGAAACATGGATAGACATAGCTGTACTTAAAGTAAGAAACGGTCTAAAATGTGGGTGGTGACTACCAATTACTCTGTTTTATATTTGTTATCGATAGTATTAGTATATCTTAATCCGTTTGCTCAAGAACCACCATAAAGAATGTTTCTTTGAAATTACTTAAAATTCATTCATAATTTAAATTACCTACCTGCGATTATAAAATAAAAACAAGTCTAGGTATATTCATTATTAATTTTTAAAAATGTTTGTATTATTGCGTTCCTATTGCCATACATTTTTTGAATACAAAAAAGACTGCTTGTTAGAGATTTCAACTATTGATAAGTTGATATATGCCTTGTTAAATAAACATTGTCTAGAGATAACTCAAGTATATCGTAGTATATTTAATTTTATAGATTTTCACCTTTCCTAAAATAAATAGATTGGTTTTTGGCTACATAAGATGCAGTTAATATAATAGCAAGATAACAAATGTTTCTAAAGCCGGTTCCTACCGCTTATGATATCTGGTTAAAACTTATCGTTACAGGATACACACACACATTGTTGCCTAATTTAAATCACCAGGTTTGATTGTGGGCTGGGACCAATGTTATAATCTCAACAGGTAACCGCAAACCTCGTATCTAGCTTGATTTTAATAACACTTGAGGTAATCTATTAAAATTTGGTCGTATAGTGCAACCGTGCTTACAACCTAATATTCATTTTAGTGACCGATAAATTAGATTATATTTTTCCTTCCTCTTCTTAAAGACGTTTGTCTAATTTTTTTCTAAAATCTTTATTTGGAATCGTAGAAAAGCGTCAAAGTTTCTCTCCAACGTTTCGATGTAATGTAAAATCTAATCTAATTTATATCAACGATTATATAATTAGGCAATTAATTTTTGTATTGTTGGAATTATTCAGATATTCAGGTTTAGTTTTTTTACATTTTCCTAAAAATCGCTTGAAAAGTTGGGCGTCTAATAATCTATTTTATGCCCAGAAAAATTAATATTAAATTATAGATTCTTGCAAAGCATAAATCGTCAATAATCATTTTTCACCTTTCATTTCACAAACCTTGGATAACTTTCACAACTGAGTATACCTAAATCCTTCCCCTAAATACCAAGATTCATGTAGTGAACATTTTATCGAAATCGGTCCAATTATTAAGGTGAATTTCAATAGTAGTAGTGCTGTATCATGAATGTCATTATTACCTATGTTTGAGCTCTAGGCATTTTAATAATGAAAGACAATAACAAATAATCATTTTGATTTACATTCATCTTGAGAGGTCGCAAGTGTTCCTTGTTTAAATAGGAGAAAATCATAAATTTAAATACAACATGGAAATAAGCAAATGCAAACCTCAACACAGAAAAACTGAAATCAAAACACAATAAGGCATTTGCACATGATGTCATAACTAACCTCAAAAATATACATTTTCTAAAATTTTCGAATATTACAATTTTTATCAAAATTTCTGCTTGGTTCTTGTACTATCAGCTGAAATCTTGCTGAGTGCCATTATTAATAAAGTTTTATTGCCTTAATCTATTAAAATTATACTGCTAATTATAGGTTGGAATTCCAACCAACAAAAAGCATCTTATTTTATTAGATTAAGGCAATAAAACTTTATTAATAATGGCACTCTGCAAGATTTCAGCTGATAGTACAGGAACCAAGCAGAAATTTTGATAAAAATTGTTGTAATATTCGAAAATTTTAGAAAATGTATATTTTTGAGGTTAGTTATGACGTCATGTACAAATGTCTTATGGAGCGCTGGAGGAGAATAATAAGCAGGTACCTAGAAGATCAATGAACCCTTTTTCATATACGGAAAGAAAATCAACTGAGATCAACTAAGCAGCAGGAGCTTTTATCATTCAAAATAGAAAAAGAAAATATTTAGATCGCGAAACACATCAACAAATTATTCATAATATTAACACTTACGACAGGAAAGATTATAATAATAGCCAAAACAATGGAAGAAACTGTATCACGTACTACTAAGTGACTCGCTACCCAACAAGAACAAATGCGATCCGAACTCTTTAGCATTGTGGGATAACTGTCTAAATCGTGGAATTTAAACCAAATTAGTAACTTCTAGCGATTATTGTGTCTGTCATATTTTTATAATATTTATTTACTGTGATGCTGCAGATATATGGTAGATAGGATTATCTAGGGCATTTTCTTTTTTCGTAGCATATGTTCATTTCCTCTTCATTTTGTTATCCCTACTCTGTCATTTACAACAAAAAATGTTGTGTCTAAACATTCTTCTTTTAATTTTAGGTTGGTATGCAGACAATGGACAAAGTGCAAGTGAAAAAAGAGTCCCCATCAGATGTTATACCAGTTTTAAAGAATCAGTCGCTGGATGTTTCTGAGGTGTGTTTTGTTTGTGGAAATCGGAACCACCCCCAGTCCTACTATTTGAATACAAAGCCTATATCAAGCAAACCTAAGGAGCCATATTTCCCCTTCTTGGAGTCGCATGAACCTCCTGCCGGCTATAAATCCAAAAGCGACTTTGCTGTTCCTGCATGTTATCTCTGCTATTCCCTGCTTTTGCAACAGTGGGATTCTTACGAGATTACGTCTCGTCCTCACTCGGAGAGACTGTATTGGTTAAAACGAGTGGACAATGGTCCTTACACGGGAGCAGATATGGGACTTCAAGGAGAGTATGTAGCTCAGGTTCTTGGACTGAATAATGAAGGTGTAGGAAATGTCGTCACAAGACCACCGAGTCAAAGAGATGAAGGCATTAAGCCAAAGAGTTCTTCCAGACCGACTCAGGTAAAATATTTGTCCACATATTTTTTTATTATTTTTTTCTAAATATATTTTCACCATGTTTTAACATTTTAAAATGTAAATTGAGTCTTTTAAATCTCTTACATATGCCACTTTTATATTTTCACCTCAAGCATAATAAGTTCAGCGGTAATGCTCTAATAGAAAAGAGGCAAATTAAATTCTAACCATCCCCTTTAATAAAACGCTACCGACGATAATTACAATCATTATTTATTATTAATGATAAGAAAAATTCACGAGGAATGATCTTCAAAAGTCGCGCGTCGTCTTATTTGGTCAGTCGTTTGGCCACTCGTCATAGAGGTCGCCCGAAAAAAGTTATATTATTGAAATAAGGGCTTCTTATACTGTTAACCAAAATCTTGTTCGGTATATTGTTAATAAAGTTTTAATTGCCTTAATCTGATAAAATAAGATGCTTTTTGTTGGTTAGAATTCCAACCTATAATTAGCAGCCCATTTTTAATAATCTACAATATTGAAACTTTATAAATCTACTATCTGAGAGAGTTTTTAAATGTTACAATGGACCCAAGTTTAAACTACAAAAATTAAATTGAAAATTGAAATTAAATTTGCAAAAACAAAAATTTTAAGGTTAAGTTAGTCATGCACATGATCATATTGATTGTTATGACCTCTATATTACAGGACTGCGTTCAGGAACGCTTACCGAGTACACACAGTGTACCTGTACTCGTTCAGAAATAGTAAAGTTACTCTTAGGTCAACTACCCTACAACGTTCAGAAATGGCTTAGTAAGTCGCCAAAAGTAAACCATGATCGCCGCGCTCCGGAGCCCAGCGATAATCGCCGCACATGCGTAGTATAAAAAGTGAATTAAGTTTGAAAGGCAAAAGCTATATCTTTGTTTGAAGTGAGGTTATATAGAAAATATTTTTTTATTAACAATTAACAATCTTTAACTTTTTCTTAAGTAAATGGGAAGCATGTTCTCAACATGGGTCAGATTTGTCTCCAAAATGTTGTGTTTTATAATTTTATAAGATTTGAATAATTTGATCGCCGTAACGCGTTCATAAACGAACATCGCCTCGGTACACTACGCAAAGTTTCATTGTTTACCATTACCCCGGTATTACTTTCTCTTTCTGAACGGGCTCCAGTAGAAACTGCTGACCAAACTCACGCATGCGCAAACTTGTTCTTATAAGCTGGTAATGTCCACCTTACAACACAATGTTAAAATTGTGTTCAAGTTTATATACCTTAAGAAAATAATTCATATTTTAATATTAATAAAACATAATCAATTAAACAAACAAATATGTGTAGGTACAATAGCTTTTTTATTTATCTATATGATTCTGCATATACTATTTTCTTTTAGGCAGTTAATTGAACAACCAATGTTTATTATTCATTGGGATTAAAAGGTGACTTTTCTAATTATTATGGACACTTGTTTCTTGTTACCAAATCGGTAACCTTGAAATTTAGGTTAGGAAATAAATACGAAAATAAATTTGTAATAAGCGTAAAACAAATGTCTTTGCATGTATTGAATAATGTAGGCTGTAATTAAATCGTAACAATTGCAATGCAATGTAATACCGTTAAAGTAATTATCTTGATTTGTACAGAAATTGCCATTTGTAATTTTTCAGGGCTTTGTGGTTTTTCAAGTAAGGAAACAAAAAGAAATAAGCGACAATAGTGTCAGGAGAACCAAAAGACTATAAATTGTTGTCCATTGTTGTAAAAAATTAATTGTGTTATATGCGATGTGTATTATAGTTTTGTCTATGAATATACCTTTAAGTGAGAACTTTGGCTTGTAATTGCAAACAAATGGACTCAACATTTGTTGAATATAAAATTTTTTATTCATGCTTACACCAAAGAAAGTGAAGTATACCGTATGCGACAGTTTCTCTTCACCATATCAAATTATAAATAAATTTTAAATTTGCTTCAGGATGAAATCGTATTATCACTTTTTGCAACCAAGTACGTATCAACGCATTTACCCACTCGTCCACTGTACCCCATTTCTGCTATCGAAAGTCTCATGTTCTGACTATTCACATATTCAAACTGACATGAAACCATGCCTACTCGATGGAAAAGGTAATACCTTAAAATATGCATATCGTTTTTAAAAAATTTTGACTGATGCTGTAAGATAAATTTGTCTGTTGACTCAGCCTCCTCAAAGAATTAAAAGGATTATACTAGCGTACATACCGGGTGTCAACGGAATCATTAGACAAGCCGTAGTTTCCAGAGTTTTCAAGATAGAAGTCTTAAACTTGGCATGGGTAATTATACTAAAAATGGCAAATTTTTCATTCTTTGACACATTTCCATCACTTCCGTTTTCCGCGGAAATGACCCCAACTTTGAAATTTTAAATGGACCACCCTGTATATTTTTACGTTTTCGGATTCCTGAGACGATGTTAAGTACGACTGCATAGTTTAAAAAAACATTTGCGACTACTTGATTTTTTTAGGGCTATTTTTATTTTTGCATCTAGGGTGCAATGAATGCTCTCAAATCATTCAAATGGACGAAAACAATAAGAGAAAAATGTAAACGTGGGATTTTTCAAATTGGTTTAGTAGCTAAGGCGAACCAAAATTTCGAAAATCACTAATTTGTAATAGTAATATACAGGCTGTCTTCTAAAAAACGGCCAAAGCCATAACTCAGTGAAAATTTAATTATTATTTTTTTTTAATTGGGGAATATATATTGGCCCACGAAACTCTCTTTTCAGCATATAAAATATGTAGGTACTACTTCCGGTTTTACCGGAAGTGACCTCATTGTCATTTTTTTAAATGGCACCCTATGTATGTGTTTAATTGTTTGAAGTGTCATTATGATTGGGGATAATGAACTTATTATTTGTAATATACAACTGCTCGCCATTCATAACCTAACAAATAAACGTCACACGCAAAAAGCGTTAAACTGCCACACAGTTGTCAAAAGTTAAAACTTGATCAACTTTCGCGTCACACTGATTTTAAATTCGACGTCGTGTAGTGGTTTATTATCATTGGTTTGCTGATGTGCAGTCATACAGTTCGCAGTCGTACTGCCACTGTGGAGACTCACCATAAATGAATCAGATTTTAAAAAATGTATGGTGGTCTATTATACAGGGTGTCCCAAATTTAAACGGACATAGTGAAATGGGAGATAGAGCACACTTTGCTGAGTGCAAAACACCCCCACACTTACCCTTGGAAGTGAATGGTTTTCGAGATACGGGGTGTTTTATGGTTCTTGGCCAATTATTCATACCGCCATATTTTCGGAATGGCCGCACATATGGGGATAAAATTTGGTACAAGTAATATTATACTCTCTTAATCCAATCACAAGCATAATTTATTTGGGAAAAATTCCAGGACCGGACTTATTTTTTTTTTATGTTGCTTTCAGTGCCCCGAACAACACCCTGTATATCATTTATTGGAAAATGTTAGTAGACACTTAAAAAGATAATGGATCAGTGTGTAAAATAATGTCATAATATTTGAGGGCACATTTACCGTTATTTTTTTTGTAAATTTTCGAAATTGTCGATTGACCAAATTTAAATTCTACAAATAAAGTGACAGCTATCTAATGTCATTATATTGGTAATTTTACTTAAATAACCTACAAACGACCTTTTTATTTATTTTTCTGTACATGGGTCGTATTTAAATCTTTTTCCAATCAAAATAATACATTCCTTTGGAGTCTTGTACTAACATATGCAATTAAAATCAGTTGCGTTAATACATTTTTGACGTTTCTAAGAGATATTTTGCCCGATTTATTGAGACACATTGATACCAGGAATAGGTTTCAGCACGATGTGCTGGTTCTCATTTTGGTTTACCGGTCAGAGATTATCTAAATCAGCATTACCCCAACAGATGAATTAGTCGAAAAGATAAAGTAAACTGGCCACCTAGGTCTCCTGATCTAACACCTCTAGACTATTTTTTATGGGGCCAGCTAAAGTCAGGTGTACAATGAAGTATTCGACACACGGGAACAGTTATTAGCACAAATTTTTAACATATGTGATGGTATTATAAATAACCCGCAAATAATTAATAAATCAGTAAAAAACATATTAAATCGTTCACAAACATGCATTAGCGCTGGAGGTGTTCATTTTGAAAATCTATGGTAATTTTAATAAATTTTGCTACTTATTTTTCTTTTTCTAATATTAAATGTTGTGAATTGTTGATAAATTATGTTATTATGTGTTTATGTGTATTTCTGCCTTTATTTTATCAAAATAAAATTCATTATTTTAATACTGTTTTTTAAAGATGTTCAGTAACCGATTTTACTTGTATATGTTGAACAAGCCTACCTACAGTTAACATTAATTTTTTACTATGAAGAAATGGGATGTGTTATTTTAAATGGAAATTTAAACTCAAAAAAGCTTAAATAATGTCCTTTTACAGAAAAACAAATAATAAGTTCTTTTGTAGATTATTTAGGTGGAATTATTAATATAATGACAATGACGTTAGATAGCTGACTACTTTATTTGTAGAGTTTAAAATTTGGTCAATCGACAATTTTGAAAATTTATTAAAAAATAACGGTAAATGTGCCCCAAATATTATGACATTATTTTACACACTAATCCATTTTTAAGTGTCTACTAACATTTTCCAATAAATGATATACAGGGTGTCGTTCAAGGCACTCAAAGCAACATAAAAAAAATAATAAGTCCGCACCTGGAATTTTTCCCAAATATATTATGCTTGTGATTGAACTAAAATAGAGTGTAATATTTATATCAAATTTTATCCCAATATTTGCGGCCGTTCCGAAAATATGGCGGTATGAATAATTGGTCAAGAATCATAAAACACCCCGTATCTCGAAAACCATTCACTTTCAAGGGTAAGTGTGGGGGTGTTTTGAACTCAACAATGTGTGCTCTATCTCCCATTTCACTATGTCCGTTTAAATTTGGGACACCCTGTATATACAGTAAAGCTCCGCTAATCCAGATCAATTAAAACCAGGACGATCCGAATTAGAGGAAAATCCTAATTATTGGAACCCATTTAAAATTCAAAAATAATAGACAGAATAAAGTTTTATTATTCAAAAACAAAACACAAACAAACCTAAATATAAAACTGTAAGAAGAAACAAAAATTCTATGTACATATTTAGACGAGGTTATAGCACGAATTGCGTGGCAAACTGCGTAATGCGTTACCATCCGCATTCCGCATTATGAGATACATAATGTAATAAGTGATATTTCAATTTAGTCCGGATTACTGGGAAATCCGGATTATTGAAGTCCGGATTAACGAAGCTTTACTGTATTTACTTAAAATTTACGTGGGGGACTGATTTTAAATATCAAATAAAGTTGACGTTTTGAAATAATTTATTTTATCATCAGGAAAATTTAGAATTGTATGTTGTTGTCAATATAATAAATAAGAGCAGTTAAATTGTTACACTGATAAAATTTACACATAAAACATATACAAACATTATTATTCTCAGATGAAACAGAGTTCGATATGAGATGATAGAATGATAAATCCAGAGAAAAATGACATGCTTTATAAAAAATGTACCAAATTTGCACCTTCAAATCAAATATTTTTTCATTGAAGCATACACTATTGAAGATTAAGAATTCTTAGTGCAATAAAGAAACTACTAAACACGAGATTAATTGTAGTTTTGCCAGTGAAAAAATGTAACCGGTTTATTAAAAATTTTTGATATTAGACAACATTGTATATATCGTTGCTCCTACTTTAGAGTTCGCTTTTAGATTCTCTGTAAAATATGTTAAGAAGAATACATTTTCCAACCTAGACTTAATTATCATGTCATATTAAAGTTTTTATTTGCTTTAATACTTTTTGAAATCTTATTTAATTTATATGGTACTAATTGCTACGCAAACATACTGTTTGTTTATGTATTTGTAGTTATAGGTGCAAGTTAAATATAATTCTATTGTTTGGAGGTTTTTCTTGTATAAATGATTGACGTAGTTTGTTGTTAATTTTACGGTATATTTTATATATACTATTAATTAAACTTTATATCTTTTTAAATTGTGGTTAAAAGAATTTTATAAACAAAGAATAAATCGATTTTAGTGGTTATATCATCTTAAAAACCAACTAAACCTTTGATTTATAAATTTTACCGTTTCTATCTAAATAAAATAAAGTATAAATAAGGCTTCAAACAAAATTGTTTGTAACTAGTGTACTAAACATCATTTGTTTATTAAATAAAATACTGTTTATTATGTCATGCATGAATTAAGTTGATATTAAAACGATCTATAGTGTCAAAATTAAGATTTCTTAAATTGAACTAAATGGTCATGTCAATGTGAATGTATATTATCAACTATAATAGTTTTTTAACTTACAGGTTTCAAATACAAATCGAGAGGAACAAGAAATGGTTACTGAAGGAGCTTTGGATTTGACACACCCTCAATCAATTGTTCAGTCAATTCCGGTTGCCGTGTTTCATAGCCAGAACTCCAACTCATCTACGGGAACTGATATTCTCGACCTTAGCATGCCTGACAAAAATTCTGTGACGGAAGTTTGTTATGTGTGCGGAGATGAATTCAAAAGGGGGAGTCTGGACTTTGTAGCATCCAAGCAGCTTCCAGACTTCCCTGTCAAACCATTCTTTCCAAGTTTAATAGAACATCCTAGACCAAGCCGTAGTAGACCAATTGATTCGGCGGGAAGAGTGCAAGCTTGCGTCGATTGTCAACAACATTTACTAAAGCAGTGGCAAACATTTCAAGCTCAAGGCGTTCCCCATGCGGAGAGAAACTACACTCTGAGAAAAAGACAGAGTTCAACTTTAGACACCACAACATTTATTTGTTACACATGTGCATTAGAATACCCCTCTAGCAGTATACGTTTATTATATTGCTGTCCGAATTCTGAAAAGGAGCCGTATTTTCCATTTATACAAACACTTAAGCCACCTCCCGGAGCAAGCCCTATTAGTCCACAGGGTATGGTCCAAGTGTGTTCTATTTGCTACAAATCAATACCGCAGAAACATCAAGTGTTTGGTGGTGACCCCAGTGCTGTAGCTAATAATCACGTCTCGGTGACTGAAGTGCAATTTCAGAACAGTAATTCTTCTAGGCCTAGTACCGTTAAATCTCCCGCTAACAGTGCCGGTTCAGATATTAGGTATAAACCGTATGACATTAATTCTTCAGCCATTATTACGAGCAAGAAAAAACAAGCCGCTATAGAGAACCGGCAAAATATTAAGGTAAGATAGGTTTTTGTTAGTGTCAGTGTGTGGCACATTATTTATTTATGATAAAATCTTGTAGAGAATTTAATTTTATACAAAAGATGGTCCAAATTGTAAGATACATATTTTTTGTTTAAAATTCTTAGATATTTTATCATTACAACAATATAAAAATGATTGTTTACACTTGTAATGATTGTCACGTCCAAGGAAAAAATTTAACTTGTGATCAGAAATCACTCGCTACCCATAATTCATTAAGGTGCTTAGTTTAAAGTGAGGATTCTGCCAGTAAAATATGGGACGTATTTGGGACACTCTGTATGCTTATATACATGTAATTTGAATGGAATATATTTACTATAAACAGAGGTCCAGACAGAAATTTATATAATGTAAAGTCTGCTGATAACTGGCATGATGACTAGGTGTGTAATATATTTTATTTCTGTTGTTATTTTGTTTGACATTTGATCTTTAAATAAAAGTTGATAACCTATGGAGGAAACCAGATACAAAAATATTTTGCTGTGCAATCCTTAATTTAGGTTCAGCTTTATTTATCATGGTCATAATGAGAAAGTCTTGTGTCTCATTTTTAACCTCTTTTTTACCCTTTGCGGTAGGACGAAGTTTAGGTGTAAGTAGCGTAGAAATTATTAGCATGTATGTCATGCACATCTTTTAACTCGCCTGCTATTCAAATAGAATGTGCTTGTACGACGAATTTAAACACAGGTAGCTTGCCACGCATCTGAGTTAAAAAAAAAAACGGATAAATAACAAAATATTAATTGACCTTAGGCTAACGATTGATAACAATACTACATGGTTTGGAAGGCATATATAGCGCGGCAGAAAGTGCCGACTTAGCTCAGGTAAAAAAAAATACACAAAATATATGGGGTAGGTTCGCAAAAAAACTTACCAAAGGGCGCCACTAGCTTATACTGCAACCCCGCTAGAAGGCTCCCAGATGGAACAGGCTTCCAAACCAAATAATTTGTTCCACCAACATAAACAAATCAAAAAAATATTCGCGCTCTAGATCCGTCGTCAATAGCAAAGAAAAAAAATCAATCAATTAATAATACGTGTATAATTATTCAAAAATCAAATAACAAACAAGTAAACAGTTCGTGTGGTTTAGCAAATGGTATTCAGAAGAAATAGACTGTGTAATTATGGATTTTACAAAAATACTGGTGACTATCCCCTCCACGTGATCACGTAAAGTTCACACACTCATAAATCACATAAAAATATGTGACATAAGTTTATCCAAATACATACATCGCATATAATAATTATCTAAGTCTGTTAAATACTAAAGTTACCAACCACCGTGACAGTAACTCTGCAAGAATTATACTAGACACCGACGACCTATATAACACGCAAAAAAAATATGTTAAAGTAAAACAGGTTAAGTAATCAGTTCAATTCATCAACAAAAGTAATTTTTGACAATTTAAGTACTAGCCCTTATGGCCAGAATACCAAATTCTTCTAAGTTAAATTCTTAATGCACAACGTTTGAAACCCTGAACAAAATCTAAAAGTTTAATAAGGTAAAAAAAAATAGAAGAAAAAAAATATTACTCGTAGCGGAGTAAATGTTTTGGTGCAAATTTGATGTATTAAAAGTGTAGATATTAATTATTAGTAGCTTATCTGTTTTCCGCGAATCGCTCGATCGTTTCTCGAATAATCTGGAAAACTCGTCCCTCCTTCAAAATGGCTGCTGTGGAGAAAACGCTCAATTCTTCCAGAAAAACGTACAGGAACGGAACAGCAAAACTACAGCCTTACGCCACAGGGTAGAAAATAGTCTTGGAAAATAGATCCGTTAATAAGAAGCCCTCTGAGGAAGGCCTGTCCAGGACAATCCGCTGATACACCAAACGCAAGAGCAGAAAAAGGTATATAAAAAAAGCCCTGAAAATACACGAATAATAAGCTACAATAATATTGTAATCTATTTACTTACTCAAGGATAGGGGGCGGCTTTCATAGTAGCCCCGTTAAAACACTATACAGGGGTAATTTGGTCACACCCTAAATAAAAAGAGAAGCACATGTCAAACGAATGTTCTAGAATGTGTCAAAAAAACTTACGAGTCAAATTTCAAGGATCCGACATCAAAAGTCGAGGAAATATTCAACCATTTCCGAACAAAACTTCCAAGATGTGAATTTTTAATGTATCCCAACAAAATTGGAGTGCACTACACTGCACATAAAAAAATAAAATTCACAAGGAAAATTTGACTACACAGCTCAGTGCCAAACAAATGCTAACTAACGCAGGTGACAACTGCGGTCTCCCCTCCAAAACGGTACCCAAAGAGTATAGAAAAGTAGATTCGCAACCAGTAATACAAAAGGCAATTCTATACGACATATTTCTAGTGGAGCCGGTTATAGTATGATATGGAAATTTAGGAAATAGGAAACTAATAGCGTCTGATGGACAACTGTCAGTTGTTGTTAGTTTGATTTTAAATTTTAAACAAAATATAATTATAATTAAGTAGCGCACGCGTACTGATGCACCACGCTACCAACGAAGGAAAATTACTAAACGCCGATCGCTGGCATCACAGAACTGGGAAGGCGAACTCAACATATAGGCACATTAACGGAATACTTCACTAAAACCCTACCTAGATTAAACTTAAATGAATGAATAAAAAAAATAAAAAAAATCATTATTATTTCGCCTTTAAATGGTTTGAAACAAAAAAAAAACCGTAACAGATCCCCCTTTTACTCCCAAGAGAATTTCCTAGAAATTCTCAAATATCCTAATCATCAGGATCTAAAATAGGCTTCAAATCCTTAACGTTCCATACCCCTTTTAAATTTCCTTCGAGATCTCTAAGTTGATAAGTATAGGGTGACAAACGCTTATGAATAATAAACGGTCCTATAAATTTTGGGGCTAATTTGGCTGTGTAATATTTAGACGCATCAGATAAAACAAAATTTCGCCGATAGACTTGCTGACCTACGGTATATTGAATATCCCGACGTCGAAGATTATACCGCGATGAATTAATTTTGGACGCCTTGAGCAATCGGTCTCGTACGTCATTGTATAGATGAAGGAATCCTTCTTGGCGTTTCTGGGCTTCGCTAGCATCACGAGTTACTTTGACATCATTGGCAACATTATCTTTATAATGGTTATGGTCGCCCTGTAGATTCATTTCTCTGCCAAAGTTTATGAAATAAGGAGAATTTCCCGTAATTTCGTGTTTAGAAGATCTAATAGCGCAGGCTACTTTTGGCAACAAAATATCCCAAACTCTCTGATTTTCTTCTACGAATGAAGATAGCATAGTTTTTAATACACGGTTCACGCGCTCGGTGGGGTTCGCCTGCGGGTGATAATTTGCAGTATAACGAATATTCACTTTGTATGTAGCCATTAATTTCGAGAATTCTCTACTTCGAAATTGAACACCATTATCAACAATGATGGAAGTAGGAACACCGAATAATAAAAATACGTTGTCTTCAATAGATTTCGTTACAGCCAAGGCCGAAGCGGTTCTTAACGGAAAGAAAAGAGGAAATTTCGAGAAATAATCAGTAACTACCAATATATAAAGAAAACCTTGAGTGGACTTTGGAAGAGGGCCAACGAGATCCGCCGATATGAGTTACCATGGTTTCGAGACGTAGGGTCGGGTAACCATGAAGCCAGCCGGGGCTTTTTGCTCAGGTTTATGACTCAAGCATACTCTACATTTGCGAATATAACGCGCAACATCCGCGCGCATTTTTGGCCAAAAATATTGGTTTGCTAATTTATGGTAAGTCTTATATACACCTAAATGTCCGGAGGTTGGTAAGTCGTGTGCGAGAGATATTAAATATTTTCTTTTAGAACTTGGTATCACTTGTTTCCAAGAATCAATTTGAGGGTCCGATAAATTCGGGTATTTGCACCCGACATATTTATACAGAATGTCTTTTTCGAGACGCCATTGGGAGAATTGCTTTGGATATTTTTTTACATTATCTAACATTTTACTGTACCACGAATCAGATGGCAAAGGGTCATTGCTAGGGGGAACGACATTAATTATATCCGCTGCGATAGACACAGCACGTGACAAAAAGTCAGGGACTACATTTTCCCGTCCTTTACGATGGACAATCGTGAAATCGAATGGCTGCAGCCGCACAGCCCACCTTGCTAAGCGACCTGTAGGGTCCTTAAGATTATTGAGCCAGATTAAAGACGCGTGGTCGGTGATAACCGTGAAATGAGTACCTTCCAGATAGTGTTTCAGCTTTTCTACGGCCCAAATAACACTAAGACATTCTCGCTCTGTTGTTGAGAAATTTCTCTCTTGTCGAGTGAGAGATCTTGACAAAAAGCAAATGACCTTTTCTCCTTCTTCAAATTGTTGGGTTAGGACAGCGCCGATTCCAAAAGAGGAAGCGTCTGTTTGCAAAACGAAAGGGCGCGAAAAATCAGGGCATGTTAAAATAGGTGCCGACACTAATTTATCTCGGATTATTTTGAAGGCTGTATCGCAATCATCCGTCCAATTAAAGTGAACCCTTTTTGATGTTAACCGCATCAACGGGGCGGCTATAGAAGCAAACTGGGGCACAAATTTTTTATACCAGCTGGCCATTCCCAAAAAGCGCCTAACCTCGGTAGCATTCTTAGGAAGTCTTACATTTAGGATGGCTTCAACTTTTTCAGGATCCACTCTTAATCCGTGAGTATCTACCACGTATCCTAAATATTTTAAAGACGGACGGCAAAATTTACATTTTTCGCGACTCACAGTTAATCCTGCTGCGTAAAGACGATCAAAAACTTGGGACAAAACTTTAAGGTGGACATCAAAATCAGGCGAAATTATAATAATATCGTCCAAATAGACGAAAACGTATGGTTCTAATTCTGGACCCAAAACATTATCGATCAGTCGTTGCCATGTCGCCGGCGCATTCGAGAGACCGAAAGGCATTCTTTTGAATTGGTATAAACCTCGTCCCCCCGGGACAGTGAAAGCTGTTAACTCTCTAGACGATTCTTTAACTGGCACTTGCCAATAGGCAGATTTAATGTCCATGGAACTAAGGTACTTGGCGTCACGGAGCCTATCTAAAATCGCGGAAATATATGGCAGTGGGTAGGCATCTTTCTTTGAAACAGCATTCAGTGCACGGTAGTCGACGCAAAAGCGATAACCTCCGTCGCGTTTTGGAACAAGAAGAATAGGAGACGACCATGAGCTTTTCGAAGGCTCAATTATATCTTGTTCAAGCATTTTTGTTATTTCCTCGTCGATGAGTTTTTGTTTAAACGGGGATACCGGGTAATAACGTTGTTTGATAGGGCGAGCATCCGTACTAATTTCATGTTCCGTTAAGGTCGTGTAACCTAAACTGGTCCCCATTAACTTAAATTTGTCCTCAAGTAACGAATTTAAAGCACGCCTTTGACTAGAAGTTAAATTATCTGTTACTTGTATACCGCAAGCTTGAGGCGACTGTAGTTCAGAACCGAAATGCCAAACATCATTTTTCAAATCTGGCACAATGTTCATTGCCAACCAAAAATCGATACCCAAAATTAAAGTGTGATTAAGTTCAGGGACCGCTAAAATATCTATCACGTGACTTTTATCAATAAGACATATGGGAATATGAAAAACACCGGAAACCGAACAAGTTTGGCCATTAGCGACAGTACAGCTACTAGAATTATTTTGATGTAATTTAAAACCTAATTTTAGTAATAAGTCGTAACCGGGTTGTCCAACTATCGTTCGTGTTGCGCCAGAATCTAATAAACCAAATACAGGGTGACCGAGAACAAAAACTTTTAAATATGGCCTATCATCTCCATTTGCATGAGAGAGGATGTAGTCAATGATTGGTTTAGTGCTAATATTAAAATTTTTAGCCGGTTTATAAAAATTGGAGACATCTACCCGACCGTCTAGTGTCTCGTTGCCGCGTTTCCCGAATGTTCATTACAGTTAGGGCATGTCCTAACAGTAAAATTTGGCTTTTTACACCTATAGCAATATTTACGCGGTGGTTCATTACATGCACTAGCAATATGACCGATTTTATTACATCTGTAACAAGTAACAGATTTCTTATTATATACCTCATCAACGTTTACGCTCCTACAAGATGAAGAAGGTTGGCTAATATCAGCCTCTACGTAGGCTAGATCTGGTTCCAACATATAATTCGATTTTCGCGTCGGTGGATGGCTAAATGTTTCAACGGCCGTCTTTCGCGCTTCTAATTTGCGTCCTAATTTAAGTAGTTCTTCGGTGGTTGTTATATCATTTAAGGTCAAGGCTAATTGTGTTTGATAAAATGGAGCTATGTTATTACGTAAGATCTTAAGTCGAGTGGTTTCGGGAACTTTGATAGTAAGCCGATCAAACAAATTGTTCATAACCGCTAAATAAAGTCCTATTGATTCATTTGGCCCTTGTGTGCGTCTTTTTATTTCCTCAAATAATTTATCGTTGTAGTCCGGGGGCTGAAATTCCTCGCGAAGCGAAGTTACTAAAGAAGTCCAGTCACGGACGGTTTTCCTAACTGATCGATACCATACCAACGCTCTACCATCGAAAAGATCTATCCCAGAATTGAATAAGTCTTGAAGAGTGGCGTTACGCGCTATTCGAGTCTCCTCGACGCGTTCAAGAAATGCGCTCAAAGACAATTCACCGGGTCTATTTTCTCCCGTAAACTTTATATTCCATTTTGAAATCTGTTGGGATTTATTAACCGAAGGCATTGAAGTCGGAAAAGGAGTAGAACTTAACATCTCACTATCGGAATCGCTACTACTACCCGAAATATTTACCAAGTCTAAATCCGGAATACCTGAAGTCTGATTTATTAACGAGCGTTCGCGGAGTTTTACCCTCTTGTCTAAAGCTGATTTTAAGCCTAAAATATTTACAATCAACTCCGAACGAACCTTTTGTTCCTCATCAGAAGCAGCTCTACTACGATTTACTCTACTTAAGGCATAAGCATATTTTGAAAAAATTTTCTTATATGGAGAATCAGTAGAACCGTCAAAATTATCCATTAATGTCTGAATCTCACTAATTTTTGAACGTAATGCTGTACAATCAACTGAAAAGCTAAATGGATACGTTGGATAATCTATAGAACTACCATCTCTCTCTAGTTTTAATAAATTTCGCAATGTTTTTCGCATTAATTCTACCGTAGCAATATCAGTTACCCCACGAATTGCTAATTCATATGTTAATTCCTCAGAATTAAGCCGATTCACTTCGAATTGTGGGGGTGCCATCTTTGCAAACACGTTACTATTGAAATATTTTCGCAAAGCTAAACAAAAGGAGTAGAGGTATGACCGTTCTAATAAATTATCCACCCAAGAATTTAACTTATTTATCACAAAAATATAATTGCCCCAAACAAAAAAAAATATATCTTTAAGTATACTTATATACTTTTTTGTAACAAAACTATAATCTATTTCACGAATTGAAACTTTCCTAAACAAAATATTTTAGCAAATGAATATATCTAAGTACGCCTAGAATAAACAACCAACCGTCTGTTTACAACGGCTTACGACAAAAACGAATACCTAAAAAAAATCACAAACGTATTTCAATAATATCTACCTATAAATCTGCTACGTTTAATATTAATCACAATTCGAAACCTTAATACCGCTTATTTTCTCTCTTCTTATCAACCTTACTTAAGTAAAAAGTACGTAAAGAAATTTGTTTTACATTTGAATTTTCATCAACAAATCAAACGTAAATAATAAGTTTTCTTTCCTTGTTGCTTATTTAATAATTAAAAAAACATATGCCCCACTTGTTTGCTCAGTCAAACCGGGCGCCAAATTTGCCACGCATCTGAGTTAAAAAAAAAAACGGATAAATAACAAAATATTAATTGACCTTAGGCTAACGATTGATAACAATACTACATGGTTTGGAAGGCATATATAGCGCGGCAGAAAGTGCCGACTTAGCTCAGGTAAAAAAAAATACACAAAATATATGGGGTAGGTTCGCAAAAAAACTTACCAAAGGGCGCCACTAGCTTATACTGCAACCCCGCTAGAAGGCTCCCAGATGGAACAGGCTTCCAAACCAAATAATTTGTTCCACCAACATAAACAAATCAAAAAAATATTCGCGCTCTAGATCCGTCGTCAATAGCAAAGAAAAAAAATCAATCAATTAATAATACGTGTATAATTATTCAAAAATCAAATAACAAACAAGTAAACAGTTCGTGTGGTTTAGCAAATGGTATTCAGAAGAAATAGACTGTGTAATTATGGATTTTACAAAAATACTGGTGACTATCCCCTCCACGTGATCACGTAAAGTTCACACACTCATAAATCACATAAAAATATGTGACATAAGTTTATCCAAATACATACATCGCATATAATAATTATCTAAGTCTGTTAAATACTAAAGTTACCAACCACCGTGACAGTAACTCTGCAAGAATTATACTAGACACCGACGACCTATATAACACGCAAAAAAAATATGTTAAAGTAAAACAGGTTAAGTAATCAGTTCAATTCATCAACAAAAGTAATTTTTGACAATTTAAGTACTAGCCCTTATGGCCAGAATACCAAATTCTTCTAAGTTAAATTCTTAATGCACAACGTTTGAAACCCTGAACAAAATCTAAAAGTTTAATAAGGTAAAAAAAAATAGAAGAAAAAAAATATTACTCGTAGCGGAGTAAATGTTTTGGTGCAAATTTGATGTATTAAAAGTGTAGATATTAATTATTAGTAGCTTATCTGTTTTCCGCGAATCGCTCGATCGTTTCTCGAATAATCTGGAAAACTCGTCCCTCCTTCAAAATGGCTGCTGTGGAGAAAACGCTCAATTCTTCCAGAAAAACGTACAGGAACGGAACAGCAAAACTACAGCCTTACGCCACAGGGTAGAAAATAGTCTTGGAAAATAGATCCGTTAATAAGAAGCCCTCTGAGGAAGGCCTGTCCAGGACAATCCGCTGATACACCAAACGCAAGAGCAGAAAAAGGTATATAAAAAAAGCCCTGAAAATACACGAATAATAAGCTACAATAATATTGTAATCTATTTACTTACTCAAGGATAGGGGGCGGCTTTCATAGTAGCCCCGTTAAAACACTATACAGGGGTAATTTGGTCACACCCTAAATAAAAAGAGAAGCACATGTCAAACGAATGTTCTAGAATGTGTCAAAAAAACTTACGAGTCAAATTTCAAGGATCCGACATCAAAAGTCGAGGAAATATTCAACCATTTCCGAACAAAACTTCCAAGATGTGAATTTTTAATGTATCCCAACAAAATTGGAGTGCACTACACTGCACATAAAAAAAATAAAATTCACAAGGAAAATTTGACTACACAGCTCAGTGCCAAACAAATGCTAACTAACGCAGGTGACAACTGCGGTCTCCCCTCCAAAACGGTACCCAAAGAGTATAGAAAAGTAGATTCGCAACCAGTAATACAAAAGGCAATTCTATACGACATATTTCTAGTGGAGCCGGTTATAGTATGATATGGAAATTTAGGAAATAGGAAACTAATAGCGTCTGATGGACAACTGTCAGTTGTTGTTAGTTTGATTTTAAATTTTAAACAAAATATAATTATAATTAAGTAGCGCACGCGTACTGATGCACCACGCTACCAACGAAGGAAAATTACTAAACGCCGATCGCTGGCATCACAGAACTGGGAAGGCGAACTCAACATATAGGCACATTAACGGAATACTTCACTAAAACCCTACCTAGATTAAACTTAAATGAATGAATAAAAAAAATAAAAAAAATCATTATTATTTCGCCTTTAAATGGTTTGAAACAAAAAAAAAAACCGTAACAAGCTACGTTAAAAATATATATTTTTTTTATTTGCCTTGAAATTTAGACCTATTTTTTACAGTACCATGTGACAATGGAAAAAAAATGGAAGATTGTCGTCAAGCATATCAGTTCTCTCAAATATGAATCGTATTTTTAGATAATTCATTTCTTCGTCATATAATTTGCCTGCCTTAAATTCTTGACCGATGCATTATGAAGGCATTACGAACTATGTATATGTCCGACTTCCTATCTTAATAACAATAACAATGGTTGACATCTGGCACATGCTAACGACCACAAAGGCTTAAAAAAATTATATTACGGTGACATTTACCTCTTCCATAAGCACCAAATGATCATTTTTGTGTGTACACGCTTTTTAAAAATTTATTGCGAATGATCTAGCAGTTATGTATGTAATAAGCAGTTTGATTTGGATCTAATGAAAAGCATAGGACCTAGCTTGATCAGCAAACAAACCTCGTTTCCAACAGGTTTTTCTATAAATTCCAAGATGTCTCTTATCCCAGAATATTTTATATACTCTTTACCTTGACGTTTATTTTAGTATTTGTAATTTCGCTGCATAGCCCTAAAAATTGTGAACGGTCCTGAAGCTATTGGAAAAAATGCAATACTTAAATCTCGAAATCTTATCCTGGGTTGCACCTCTTTGTTATCCTTTACATAATGCTTAAAGCAAAATTATAGATATTTTGTAACACCGAACTGGGTGATGTAGGGATCTATTTGTATGAGGTAATTCTGTTTTCAAAAATGAAATTAAGATTACTGCTGTCTTTTCAATTTGTTCTCTAGTAAAATGGTACTTTATGTCTATGTTTTGAACATTTATTATACAAGGTGTTTCTAAATTGACTGCCATAAATTTAAGAGCATGTAGAGAACGTTAAAATAAAACTAAAACCTCTGTCGGAAAAAGCTTCGTTTTCAAAATACAGGGTGTTATAGTGTCGACTGGCAGATCAGTTATTTAGATATATCTCTAAACAGAGTAGACAGAGGAATCTAAATTTTTGTGAGCGAGTGTTACTTAAGACTACCGATGACTGTATAATATTTTAAATCTGATACCACCATTCAGTGGCGTAGAAAAAGGGGTAGCCTAACACTTTTTTGTTAATAAAAAATTTGCTATCAGATGTTTTGAAAATATCGTCTCATTTTCAAATTCCTCAATCAAATTGCTATAATAAAGATCTCTTATTAAATATCTCCAAAGGCGTTCGTTTTCGAGATATTCTCGGTTTTATGTGGCAATACTCATGTGTTTAATAAAAAATTTTTAATGTACTTAGTCAATAGAATAGCAAAGCAAAGGTAGAATATTTTAATAATGTACAAGGTACAAGATAAATAAAAACTTCCGCACATGTGTAATTTACCATTTTAGTACTTTTTATAAAATATTGCTACTGAACGATTAATCAAAAAAAGGAAATTTTCAATATGAATTTGTTAAGTGCACCTTTGAGATTAAAATGTAATTTCTTGACAGATAAGCAGGTTTGAGTTGCATTTGTATTTGTTTTTATCTACCTTGTAATGATTGCCCCTTTTTAATGTTTTTCGCAAATTAACCGAGAATATCTCGAAAACGAACGCCTCTGGAAATATTTAATAACAGATCTTTATTATAGCAATTTGATTGAGGAATTTGAAAATGAGACGATATTTTCAAAACATCTGATAGCAAATTTTTTATTAACAAAAAAGTGTTAGGCTACCCCTTTTTCTACGCCACTGAATGGTGGTATCAGATTTAAAATATTATACAGTCATCGGTAGTCTTAAGTAACACTCGCTCACAAAAATTTAGATTCCTCTGTCTACTCTGTTTAGAGTGTCTACTCTGTTTAGAGATATAACTAAATAACTGATCTGCCAGTCGACACTATAACACCCTGTATTTTGAAAATGAAGCGTTTTCCGACGAAACTGTATAGAGGTTTTAGTTTTATTTTAACGTTCTCTACATGCTCTTAAATTTATGGCAGTCAATTTAGAAACACCTTGTATATAGGAGTGGCTATTAAAATAAAGCCGTTGTTGTCCGTGAATAAATTTATTGGCTGTAATATTTCCAGTTTAATACTAGCTAAGAGAGATTCTAGCCACAAGGCTCCTCTTATCCCTTCAAAAGATGACCATATTATGAAGCTGCGACTGTTTAGTGTTTCAACAAATTAGACAACTTCTGCATCCGCATAGCCAAATAATATCTGTTTCTTTTATAATTAATATAAGTTCAATAGTACCTTTAATATATCTTAAATCTTTAAGGCATTGCCATAGCTCTTCTTTGTGTAAAATGTCATTTAGATATACCGTTTTAACATCCACTTTATGGACTAACAATTTGAATTGATTGACAAAAGCTAAAAGTAGAGACTATTTGGCCGAGAGCTCGTTTTGGCCGATCTTTGTATTACTCGGCCATTTTATAATATTGAAACAGCGGATTTTTTTTCTTCAAGATTCAAGTTTTTAAAATTAATTTTTTCTCTGTGTCCAATTAAGTACAATAAAATAAATAAAATAGTAGTCATAAAAAACTAAAAATAGTTCTCAAAATTAAACAAAACACAGCCATCTCTAAAAGAAACTGAATAACAAATAATATTGATCAAATCCTAAACGAAAATAACAAAAAAAAATTAAAACTATACCTACATGTTAGTAACAGTGGGAACTTGGTTCAGAATTTGACCCGAGTAGCTCGGTACTCGGTTTCAGCATTTAGCCGAGAGCTTGGTACTTGGCTTTTTTTAAAAAGTAGGTCTCGGTGCATCTCTAGCTAAAAGTACTTTAAATATGCATATGCGCGATATTGGTGCGAAGGTTTCGTTATAGTCTAACAAATATCTCTGAGTAAACTGCCTTGCAACTACGGGGGCTTTAGATTCGACTTCATTGACTATATATTTTGTGCCATTTCTTTAGTTTTTATTTCTAAAAAGCTTCTAAAAATATTACTAGTACTTGTTTGATAATTTGTGTTGTTTATTACCTTAATTTTCCTATTATGAAAATGGGTATTAGGATAAGAAAATGATTAAAAAAAGTATGGCACGAAAAAGTGGTGTAAGCAAAATAATGTTCAAATTAACAATTATTGCTTGTTGTGTCTTATAAAAAATTTGTTTAGAATGTTATTCGACACGAATTGGTATAGAGAAGAAAATCGTCTGTTGTAGAAAGAGAAAGGAGAAATAAATGCCGCAAACTATAATTTTCTACATTTGTTTGTTTTGAGTTACATTTACAAAATTTCTGTTTTTATACCATATATTTTGACATCTACCTACAACCTTTATTTTTTAGAGATATAGTAAAGTGTAAAAATAAAAATTGTAGATTTTAATGTGAACTATCCATTGGTGAGGAAAAGTAAAACATAATGGTGTCAGAAATTATAGAAAAAGACATAACTTATGTTTTTTTTTTTTAATGGAACACCCTGTACATTTTTGCATATTTTGAGTGATCTTTTTTCTCTTTTCTCTGATTCCAAAAATATATAATATTTTGTCATTTGCTCTATCCATTCTGTAAATATTAGGTATATTATGAAACACATTACCGCATGTAACATAGGTTGCCAGGAAAAAAAATGACAAAATTATCAACAGTTTGATTTTTGATGTTCTTTTGTTTTATTTCTTATCTCCAAAATATATTTTACATTTTACATTAAGGTGGGCGGAAAAATAGGTTAGATTTGCCTAAAATAAGCACTTAGTAGTTCGACAATTTCTGCCGCATCCCTGAACTGATTCAAAATATTTTTTGACAGGCTTTTGGAAAAAACTCGGTAGAATAGTACTGGACTATTAAAAATCTCAAGAAAATGACGATTTTTTTCTTACCAAGCTGTTAAATTTCGTAAACTTTTAACCTAATTTTGAAATAATTAAAAAAAAGTCGTGATCTCAATAAAATAGTACTGGTCGAATCCGCTACGCTATATTAAACACATACATGTTTAAATTTTGATTTTTTATTAAGAAATTATTGAAAAAATGTCCAACTACTAAACCAATATCACTGAAAATAAATACGTCGTATAATGCAGGAAACAAGTTTTTTGGTTCGAAATGATACTAAAGAATGACATAGAGAACTTTGGCTACTGTCTCGTAGATGAGAGCAAAATTAAAATTATAAATTGAATATTCTGTCAATCTTTTATGTTATTTGAAAGGTCGTATATAAAAATATTGAAATCAATTAGGATGAATCTAAACCACCACAGCAGTTTGCTATAAAGGGGCATTCCCAACCATTTTCGTTTGAATTTTGCTTTTTGTACCTTACATTCCTATTGGTGCCTGAAGTACATTTATGAGGCACCACCAATAGAATCTCGTAAAAGGTTAACACTGGTTGAAAATGTATTTTCATGTTGCCGAATTTTGAGGCTGCGCATAAGCGCACGTGAATGACAACTAGTGACAGCTGACAGAAGAAAATGTGTTAACGACTATGAACATTGGAAATGTGTTGTTTATTATTAGTTTTAGTTTTATTTAAAAAGATGAGTAAAATTGAAAAGGAATTTGACATTTACGAGTTGTAGACAACGATATGGTAATAAACGATTTTTATATTGCGAACGTAACATTTTTAAGTGCCGAAGTTCATAACACCTAAACATGGCTGCACCAACAAAGGGAAAAATCTTAATTAACATCTATAATCTATAGTATGTTACTGGAAATCAGCTAGTTTGGCAAAAGTGGGAAAAAGTAAAATGAGTGTATTTCAGCTGTATTAGAAAAGGAAGTACCCAAATTGAAACAGATTTCTACAGCAAGTTGTTCAGAATAATATGTTAGGAACCTACCACTAGTTTGATATGATTGTAAAGCAATTCTCATTATTTTTAATAATGCAATCATTCTATTAAATATAAAAACATATTATTAAATAATGTCTTTCTATTTTATGTTTTATTATTCCTACATATCCGAAAGAAAATGATTTCTGTTTCTCAGGAAAATGGTAGGTATGGCAGGTACGCCAAGAAAAGTATACAAACAGCTGTTCCGGGGTGTCACAACTAACCTCAAAATTATGCATTTTCTAAGTTTTTGGAATATTATGTCGCTTTTATAAAAAAAATTCTGCTGGGTTCCTGTACTATCGACTAAACTCTTGTTCAGTGCATAATTATTAAAGTTTTAATTACCTTGATCTAATAAAATATGATGCTTTTTGTTGGTTGGAAACCCAACCTATAATTAGCAGTCTATTTTTAATAATCTACAATATTGAAACTTTATATATCTATTATCTGAATGAGCTTTTAAATTGTATAATGGATCTTGGATCTATTATACAAAAACTACAAAATTAAAATTAAAATTGAAAATAAATTTACAAAAACTATAAATTTAAGGTTATGTTAATCGTATGGTCGTAGTAACAAAAAAAAAATTATAATGCTCAAACAGTTCGATTATTTACAACACTACCCATAAAATACACAATTGTCCAAGGCACAAATAAATATTATACATATTTATAATTTATGTCCAAACAGTTACATGCATCGAGTGGCATTATAAAAAATGGTTCTGAGCAGCACCCTGTACATCTTACCATATTTGGAGATTGCTTAGAAATAAGCTCAAACATTTGAAAAGATATGGTAAAAATTTCGGCTACTAAAATTTACCATAGCGGAAGTTATTAATTTTCAAATATGGCTTCGTCTTTGTAGATGATTTCAATAAAATCGAAATATCTCTAAAACTATTAATTTTAGAGATAGGGAATGCTAATGAAAATTATCTCAAAATTATGAGCAGATTTCGAATTTGACATAGAAAATATAGCGTTCCATTTAAAATAAGGAAGTTGACGTCGAGTTCCGGTATAAGCGGAAGTGCTACATACGTGCCATTATTTTCATTGAATAGAGCACCTCAGAAAACCCCTTGTATAAATTTTCAGGTCCAAATTCTTTGCGGTTTTCCAGAAACGTCTAATAGGCCACTCAGCGTGAAGCACCCTGTATATAGTAGCCTCATGTACAGCATGCACCAAACTTTGAAGTCCATAAACTGAAAACTTTGTTTTATATGCATACTTCAGTGCAATTTTAGTCTAATAATAAGTTTTGTTTATTCCTTAGCTATTCTAAGTAAATATAAACTTGATATTGTGATTTATTTTTAATATAGCAACCTCTCATTTCAGCTAGGCATTTCAACTCGTACTACTTCTCCACTGCCTGATGTAAATGGCCAGCCGGGTTCACAAAGTTTTCGTTGCTACATATGCGCTGGTTTATACCCTCGTCCCCAAATGGAATGGGTGAGTACATCGCCTGAAGGAATGAACTCACATGCAATGCACTTTCCCTGCCTTACAAAAGTCGCTAGAACCTCAGAGAATAGTTGTATGGATTCCCATGGTAGAGTATTAAGTTGTACAAGATGTGTCAATCATCTGGCACAGCAGTGGGATACTTTAGAAGCGGACAGGGTACCTCTGGAAAGGCGAAGGTAATTATATCTACCAGTCAATCGATTAAATTCATATTACATACTGGACTATTTGCCTTAAATTAAAATTTTATTAGGTACGATATTCCAACACCCGAAGTAGCCTCAAATGGGGATCGAGGCATTCCTACACCACCTAGTACAAATAGTGAAAGGACAGTATGTAGCAATAGTAATCCCGGAGCAGGAGGCACCAGTATATATTGTTTTCTTTGTGGGCTTCATTCAGAATTTACCTTGGCTAGAGTTATTTACAGTAAACCTCAGGGTAAGTATTTAAGGTAAAATTAATTAATTAATAATAGAATCATTAAAACAGTCTCGTAATGAGCGGGTGATCTAATGGAAATCAAATTATTCTAGGTAGAAATGCACCCTACTTCCCAGCATTGCTTCATCATAAAAGTCCGCCAAATGCCGAACAACTAAGAGAAGATGGATCAGCCCTCGTTTGCACATTTTGTTATCATAGTTTAGTAAGTCAGTGGAGAAGATACGAAGCACAAGGAACCACAGCTCCATCTGCTGATAGAAGGGACTACAATACGCATGACTATCGTTGTTATGTTTGTGGAATTACAACATATAGGAGACGAGTACGGGCACTACTTATAAAGGTAAAGAATATAACTGCGATGACAGAGTGTTCTTTTAGTAATACTGATGATTGTTCAAATCTCGAAGCTCAACTGTCATATTTTATGGCACGTAAATATGGATTTCTCAATTGCAACAACATTACAGTACCCATATGTGACCAGGAAGTGAGGTACTACGGTACTAGAGCCTGTACCGAATACCACCGGGAACTTATTACGAACCAATCACAAGCTGAGATTGTACCTTTTGACAGTTAATTGACATAAAAATTAACCACAAATAAAAAAATGTCAAACCTGTCAAATGTCAAATGATCTTAACAAAATAGACAAATTTCAAATTATACAAATAGCTGTGTTTGGTGACCCAGTTCAGAACGTCCTGGACTAAAGTCAGCGAATTATATAAACTGAACTCGAATTGCTAGAACTTTAAAAACTATTTTGTTCGGTGTACAAACATGTACACTCGGGATTTTTACGTTTGATAGTTGTTGTCAAAGTGATATTTATTTTAAAACTACAGTGGGAAGTTGTAACTTTTAGTTCGGGACATTCTGGACTGGGTCACCAAACACACCTACTATACAACAAATGACGGAATGAAATAAAATATTCGATACACGTCCGTTAGGTGTGGCTTGTTTAGATATTCTGTATCTCTATTCTTACACCTACCGGACTTGTGACGAAAATTACTATAAATGTTGCATTAATGAAATTTATTATTTACTTGTTGCAGGACTTTCCGTTTTTGCGGTTCCATCCGCAACCTGAAAATTCTCTCCTCTTAGAAAATGGTGACTATTCGGTAGTGTGTTTAGATTGTTATGAAACATTGAGAACGCAAAGTTTAGAATACGAACGATGGGGTTTGCCTCTTGATAAACGGCAGTACAATTGGATTACTCAACCTCCGCCTCCAGAAGACAGCCCAGAAGCAACTGTAGCTAGATTACCAAGTGGACAAAGAAGTGATAAAGTTGTAAGTTTTCTGTCGTTACAATTAATTTGGTAATTGTATTGGAAATCTAACACAAGTTAAGAAAAAATTATGTACGGGTGTCCCAAATTGCTTGATTTTGGCTGGTTTTCCTATTTCCAGACCAGGTAGAGAAAAACTGACATATGAGTCTAGAGCTCGATTTTTGTGAAACGCCGATTGGCGAAAACCACATTTCGATATATCTAACCGTTTTCAAGATATCGGCAAAAATTGACATTTTACAGATTCCGAAAAATTGACAACTTTTTTATTTTTGGATATTTTTTCAAACGGTAAAAACTTTTTGACGTAGAATAAGATGCATTTGTCAAAAAAAATATATCGCTTTTCGATTGTTTGATATCAAAGCTAACTTTGTTATTTCAAATGGAAACCATAGTTTTGGCTTTGACTTTAGAAAGTAGGAAAAAAAAATAAGCTTTCCAAAAATATATATGCCAAGATATGTCTAGTCATCCTTAGTGTCAATATAACACATTTCTCTTTAAAAATAACATTTTTTAACGTTAAAAAAAGTTTTTCGGAATCTGTAAAATATCAACTTTTACCGATATCTCGGAAACGGTTAGAGATATCGAAATGTAGTTTTCACCAATCGGCGTTTCACAAAAATCGAGCTCTAGACTCATATGTCAGTTTTTCTCTACCTGGTCTGGAAATAGGAAAACCAGCCAAAATCAAGCAATTTGGGACACCCTGTACACTTATACACAGATGTTTTCCTTTTTAATACTAATCAGCTATCAATAATAACTAATAAGTATTGTAGGGTACATTTGCATTATATTTATACATTTTAAATATTGTTATGATTTGTAATTTATGATTTAATTTTGTTACAGGTACCTCCAACATTCTTAGCGAAACCAAGTAGAAAAAATTGCTCACCTAAAATTGCTGAAAGAAAAACCCCTGCCAAGTCTGAAGCAGCACCAGGTAAGTAAAAATTTTATCTGATTAGTCAATGGATGTGTATTTTTAAATTGGTGGATAATGGGATTTGGAGTTTTTTTTAAAAGATATGAAAAATCCGATGTAGATTTTAACATGTCACAAAACTAGACAGTGAGACGTTTTATAATAATAATAAAGTTTATTATTCAGAAATAGCATATAAATACACGCCCACTTATTATTTAGTATGGAGTTCTTTAAATAAATGTTAATGTCAGTTTGTAATCTTTATTCCCCATTAAAATGCAAAGATCACTGACTCGTATGAAATTTTGTGAATTTTCGGCTGTTAATAGCTTTTAAACCAAAGCGTTTAAGCAAAAGAAGGCCCGTAATGATCCATTATAGGCAATTTTGATTTAGTCAAATAATGGGGTTTCTTCAAATTGTAGTTTGTGGAGTAAGAAAACCGTAATTCCAAGAATGGAACACTGCAAAATTGCACCTTTCATAATTATAGTATCTAAACCTACTGAAATGTTTTTTCTGACAATTCAAATTGTGTTTCTTGGCTACATGTACCTCGAACAATAAATTATCCATTAAAACGTTACAAAAAAGTCGCTAAAAAGTTAGCGATTGTTCAACGGGATGTGGATTTAAAGGCAAAGACATCGGCATGTTTGATGTGCTTGTGTAGACAAATGGTATAAAAAATATGCATTCCACAGACTTCCGAGCAATGTTAATTGATAGTGATGCGAGAAAAGCTAGTGAACCAATGTAAAAAACAAGGTGACCCGACCGATCTTATTTTATTTTCAATTGAGACTGGTCAGTTGTTAAGTTTCCAAAATATTTAAATTTTTTTTTTTCTCGAAAACTGCCGCGTGTATTTCTTTCATTTTTTCATATGGATTTACCATGATACAGTATTTCGTCATACATGGCGATTTCATATGCAATTTCAACAGCAATAACAAAAAAATAAAAGGATAGAACTAAACAATAAAAACGATTTCGCGCATGTCATTGAGAAATTAAAATAAAATAAAAAAACTGAAGTACTTATATTTCCTCTATTTGCACTCCAATGCTTCAATTATTTTTTGCAGTAAATTTTCCGTTTCTTTAGTTGAAGGCGTTGAGGCTACTAATAACTGTTATAGCTTTTCGAGGAACCATGAGATGAAGTTAAACTTGTCCAGGACATATTGTTTTAAAATAAGGTGAATGTATCTGACCCAAAAAGATCACTCTTAGACAGTGGAAGCCGGTCAAATTTAGGTTTAGGTTAGGTCACATCTTGACATTGGAGTAATATATGGCTAACCTAAATTTTACATTACATTCTTGCACTATTTTCGAAAAAAAAAAAACAAAATCAAACATGAACGTAAAATCAAAACATAATGCGTGTTCTGTAATGACATAAATATCCTCAAAGTTGCCCCGATGCGTTCGGTTATTGGAGATTTAGACGAAAAAAATAAATCTGTTCCGTTCGAATATTCTGGAGGAGACCTGATAGATGTCCTCGATTTGCTCGGATATATTAGACCGAGGAAACTGACAAATATTGCAAAATGCGTGAATTCTTGTTTTGACAGATAAATATAACCACAGAAACTTCATCTTTCAAAGGCAATTTGTCAAAAATGAAAAACGAAATTACTCATATTTGCGAGGTGTGTAAATATTCAAATAGAAACGAGGATGTAATGTCAAAGCACTTAAAATTGCATGAGTTTCCTCGTAAGTGTGTAGAATATCAATTTCTTACAAAATATCATTTCCGAACGATATCGGTAATAATAAATTCTCATTCATAGTTGAATTATTTAGGGTTAAGTTAAGTGAGGTCAGAGTGTATCATACCGGTGTAAGTGTGGTTAGGTTAATTATGACATATAGGTTTGACACCAAATACTAATTCCGTTCGTTTATTTTCCAAGCATCTGAGCAATTTTCCATCCCGTGACTAAAAGTCTATTCCATTTTACTCGGATCTGCGATGTAATTACCGAATACGCGCATAACCTCAAGTTAGAAGCAAGAAATGCGCAAAAATAAACGCCGGATAACTATGCACCAACCCAATATTTAATATACCAACTCATCGCCTTCGTCCTGCTCCGTCTCTAGAAGTACAGCTTCAATAAGACTCATGTCAGAGTTCATATTTTGGAAACTTTGTACATTATGAAAATAATAAAAGACACAAACAGCACACGTTCGTTCGTTTTAATTGAGAGAGTTCGTTGTTTATCTGTTTTTTTATTGTTCAGGAGTATCACACGAGAATTGACCCCCTATAATTTTTTTATTTTTCAAGTTAAAAAAAATGTTTTAAATAAAAGTTGTACGGAATTTTATTAATTTTTTTATCTCTTTGAATATATAGGGTGTTCCATAAAAGCGAGACATAGCAAACTTGCATATTTTTAAATAGAACACCCTATATATTTTCAGTTTTTTGAAATCTACAAATTTTGATTGCAACAATATATATATGTTGTATATTTGCATCATTCGTTTGGAAGATACAGGGTGTTAAAATATCGAATTTTATAACTATAATACGACTATAAATGCTTCTTGAGCGTCTCAAGCTTTTCCTTGTCATTCAAGAATATCATAGATCATAGGAGGCCATGGAATAAAACCAAAACAATTGGAATGGCAACCTCGACTTTGTGTTTGGTATACCTATGTATTATAGTTATAAAATTCGATATTTTAACACCTTGTACCTTCCAAACGAATGATGCAAACATACGACATATATACCGGGTGTAAACGAATAGTGGGGCACCCCTGTAACTTCCTCGTTTTTAAAGATATCGGGAAAAAATTTTGTATGGTGAAATTAGGTAAGATTTACAACTTTTTGAGACCTATCCGCCATATTTGACACTTCCGGTGTCACCGGAAATGGCCCCAGTAGTCCTTTCTAAATGGACCACCCTGTATGTTTTTACATTTTTGAAATAAAGATCACATTTTGGATACATTTATACTATTTTGAACAATTTATACAGGGTTGCACCACGAAAAATAATTCGAATTTTAGTTGTCAATCTAGATGGCTACGAATATGTTAAAATTATTTTTGTTCCAATGTAATTCATATAAAAAATACGAAAACGTCAGTATGTCCAATAATATATCATACAGGGTGCTCTAAACTCATTAAAATCACATTTTTCAAAAAATTTTAAATATGATATGGGCCACCCGGATATTCAGATATCATATAATATCATAAAGTATTAACACAAATATACAGGGTTGATCAAAATTTAATTGGAGTTAGATATAAATCATAAATTTCTTAAGAAAAATTGTCATTCCTGTCGGTAACGATTACACATTACGGAACTTTTGGTACTGTTTAACCCCTACTAAATAGGACTTTCTGAATATCCGGGTGGTCCATATCATAATGTTTAAAAAAAAGATTTATTTTGAAAGATGTGATTTGAATGAGTTTAGAGCACCCTGTATGATGTATTATTAGACATATTGACGTTTTCGTATTTTTTATATCAATTACATTGGACCAAAAACAATTTTAACATATTCGCAGCCATCTAGATTGACAACTAAAATTCGAATTATTTTTCGTGCAACCCTGTATAAATTGTTCAAAATAGTATAAATGTATTCGAAATGTGATCTTTATTTAAAAAATGTAAAAACATACAGGGTGGTCCATTTAAAAAAGACCATTGAGGCGATATCCGGTGAAACCGGAAGTTACAAATATGGCGGATAGGTCTCAAAAAGTTGGAAATCTTACCTAATTTCACCACACAAAATTATATCCCGATATCTTAAAAAACAGGGGAGTTACAGGGGTGGCCCACTATTCGTTTACACCCGGTATATCGTTATAATCAGAAAAATATGTAGATTTCAAAAAACTGAAAATATATAGGGTGTTCTATTTAAAAATATGCAAGTTTGCTATGTCCCGCTTTTATGGAACACCCTATATATTCAAAGAGAACTCCATAAAAAAATTAATAAAATTACATACAATTTTTATTTGAAACATTTTTCTTTACCTGAAAAATTAAAAAGTTATAGAGGGGGGGTGGGGTCAATTCTCGCATGATACCCCTGCGAGATAGCCTTTTGACGCCTCCCTTGTGATATCCACAAGAATTTTACAGACGTAATGTAATTTTTTCCCCTCAGTTTGGCGCCCCTCCTAGCTGGCGGCCGCCCGGCTCACTCGGCCCTTAAGCCGCTTCTGGACTATTCTCTGTAATTTAAGCGCACAGTGTGGTAATAGTGTTTACAATTTTTCCCTCCATTGTCAATATTTTTCTTATATTGTTGCGTAATTTGGACATCTTGGCCGATATTTCTCAAAAAATGTCTGCACATATGAGCATATTTTTGCATATAAATGCGAGCTGTAATCTGTACAGGGTGATCTACCACAAGTGTGCCAAACTTCGGAGGCCGCTAATTTATCAAAAAATCAATGGATTTTCGTTAATAAACATATGTCCTAAAACTACAACCCCTTGAAGGGGGACATGATGAATATCAATTTTTCGATTATAAGTCGAATGTGGTGGTGACTAAAAAAATTAAATTTTCATACATTACGACCTCGATGTGGACGGATAAAATTACAAATCTCACATTTAACAGCTTGCTTTATTGGGGTAGTTTTGAGGGGTGAGGAGTAGTTTTTTATTCCAAGCAAAAGTTTTAAATAAAATTATTCCCCATGCAATAGACTCAGAAAAAAGTATCCTTCAAAATTTTTGTCACACCAGCCGTTTTTGAATAATTTGAACGGCAATATAGGCTGCTGAAAACCCAATAGGGATGTTCACAAAAAAATGAAATCTTGTTTAAACATCATAAAATGATTAAAAATAGTCTCATAATCACATCTTCAAAGTTTTACAAAAATCGATAAATCCATTCTATGGAAAAAACCCAAAAGAAATATCAATATTCGTTTAAATGCGCGAAACGCTATCTGACGTCACTATGCGTACTAGGTAAGGGAGAATGAGTAGTTATAGTCAGGGATCCAGCGAACTAAATTTCGCTTATTTCTCTGTTGCTATGTAACTTTTGGACATACTTTTAAAATTAGGTCCATATTATGTAAAATTTTCTGCCGAATCCATTTCCGGAGGGCGATTTGCGATATGAGCTTGCGTTCATCCCCTATATTAATTTTTCACCCCTGTTCGACGATATTTAAAATTTTTCAGATATAACTAGTGCCATCTCCACAACTATCAAACCTACAGGGATCAAATTTTAGACGGAGGTTATATGATGTATGGCGACTACGATAGCAGCGTTAAAATAGTATTTTGGTTATTGATCTTCCAAGAAAAAAATAAAGTACGCGGGGATGCAGATATATTGTAGAGAAAAATGTAGCATCGAGGTACTTTTTCTATTTCTAGAGATACTATATCGGTTATGTGAGCGGTATTGTAGTAGAAAGTTCAAATTTAATTTTGGTGAAAGAATTTTTACAATCGGAGTATTCTAGCGAAAGATATAAATTATTTAGTATCGGGAACGATACCACCGCTTTTTTCTTTGCAAATTATTTGGTACACTTATAAAAACCTTTTCGGGTTATTTATTGATGTATTTGTACATCCAGGAACAAAACACCACTTTTTCCTACTAACTTTCACACTGTTTGAGTCTTCCATCTTAACAAAAACGCATATAGATGAATACTAAAACAAAGAATATAATAGCAAGCAGGTAAACGAGTTTCGCCACCTGTGGTCCCTTACGCATTATGACATCACACGCGCTAGTCTCGCTGCAGGGATCGTTTGCTAGCCTCGTTCATTTCGGCGATTTTATTTTTAGTTTATTTCTAAGAGAAAAAGATTTTTAGGCGTTTTAATGGTTACTACGTGTTTTTGTGGCCTTAGAACTATCATTTTTTATTACAATTAAAAAATAGTGAACATTCCTATTGCCGTTCAACGCAAATTATTCAAAAACGGCTGATGTGACAAACAAATTTGTAATTTTGTGCGCCTACATCGAGGTCGTAATGCATGAAAATTTCATTTTTTTTAGTCACCGCTTGGACTTAATCGAAAATTGATATTCATCGTCCCCCTTCAAGGGGTTGTAGCTCCCTTATTATGCGTTTTAGGACACATGATTATTAATAAAAGTCTATTTATTTTTTGATGAATGAAATTTGGCACATTGGAAGATCACCCTGTATATAAATTTTATTATGTGTAATTATTGTAAAATTTACTCAGTGTCAACATTAAATTGCGGCAAAACATTTGGTCGTAAGTGTGTACCTATTTGGCGTAAGGTTATTTGTAAAATAAATTCGTGTCTAATAAGTGGAACACTCGCTCTTTAATTAAAAAAAATAATGTGTCACCTGGCAATGATTATACCATTTTGAATATTAGGTGACGATTTGTTTTTTACTAAGTTACCTATAGTGCGAGAAAAATCGTAACGTTTGAAAAAATAACAATATAGTTTTGTATATTTATCCGGCACAAACTTTTCCATGTTCCACTAAAAAAATAAATATAAATGTTTAAGAGAGAAACGCCTTCTGATTTAGACTTCCGATTACGACCCTAGTACAACTCTGTTCACGGCCTAACTTCCACCCTCAACCGTTTCATCATCCCCGTTCGCTGTCGGGTGAAAATCAAGTATCGTAGAGTAGTGTAGGGTCGCGCTTGTCAATAAACGCCTTTTTGCGGTATAACACGCCCAAAATATTAATATCGTTCACAATTTCCGATGTTTTATAATATTCTTATATCCGGTACATATCCCGATTGCAAAACCAAATTATCTAATTCTGTAAATTACCTCCAGCCGTGACCGGACACGAATCGGTAGATAGCCAAAAGGCAAGTTATATATCAATTTATCGTAAATCATGTGATAGTTGATGGGATTCTCGAGACTTGTGATTATTTGGAGATTTCATGCTATCATAATTATGGATTATAAGTTTTCTAATAGCAATATACCCAGTTTGCAGCATCCGCATCCGTATTATCATCGTTCGTTTGGAGGTGAGATTCTCTGTTTTGTTTTGTTTTATTTATACTATACAATAATATACGGTGTGTAAATAAAAATCAGTAAATAATTTAATATGCTCCAATATATTCTTGGCTGGAACAGCCACAATCATTTAAACAAATAACAGTAGGTATAATTGGTTTCAAGTGGAAATAATATTAAATTTACGATCGTTCCGAAACCCCTCCCCAGTACAAAATGTGCAAATAATACCTATGCATTATCACGACGCGCGAAGTCCGTACTTTTCTTTTTTTTTATAAAAAAATGTCCCGTAAAACAACGATCAGAGGGAAGTAGACGAAATAGTTAATCTTTTTGAAAAGGCTTTTAGAGATATATTATAGAAAAATATGCAAAACGTAATAAGAAAACATTTTTGACATCACACTAAATTTTTTTATATTATGATTATGGCATTTTTTATCAGATTTTCCCTCTTTAATCGTAACGAAATATTCTAAGGTCGAAATAAAAATTGTATACGGAAATGTGGAATTTTATATTATCAGAATTTTTTGTCCGATTTTGATCAACTTTTTTTAGATTGTTGCTTATGGAATACTGCATTTTGTGACAAATCGATAGATTTCTATCATAAAAATCCTGGAAATGTTCAAATAATCTTCTCTTTATTCACTTATTTTATGAGTTACATACTTGATGTTCGCAATTCATTCCCGGTTATAAATTAATTTTTAAAAGTATAATAATGTCAATTTTTAACACGCGGTAATTTTTTATGAAATTTGGTGCAGATTTTAGGTCGACGCTGAATACAGTGGCGTACTTAGTTTTCATGTAAAAAAAAACGCTAATACGATTTCTCGAATTTTCGGTCCAAGAAAATTGCAAAGTAGGCCTTGATTTGTATGATAGAAATCTATCGATTTGCCACAAAATGCAGTTTTCCATGAGCAACAATCTAAAATAAAGTTGATCAAAATCGGACCAAAAATTTATGGGGTTTTCGGAAACATACCCTGAGCGATCTGCAAATATACTTCTCTTTTACTAAAACTATAAGAATAACAAAGACAGAGATAGTGATCTGGGTACAGGGAGTAAGTTTCCGAAAACCCCTATACACGGTGTCCTAGCAGGTCCTAGCTGACAAGCGGTCGACACGACGGCCGATGACGTTTTAATATTAAAACAAGGGACCACGTGTGCTCGTAAAGGCGGTCCCAGGTGATGCG
Source organism: Rhagium mordax (assembly GCA_963680705.1). Classification (NCBI taxonomy): domain Eukaryota; kingdom Metazoa; phylum Arthropoda; class Insecta; order Coleoptera; family Cerambycidae; genus Rhagium; species Rhagium mordax. Next base: position 12,231,965 of record OY796657.1, read on the forward strand.
ATGCGATGCCTAAATTCGGCGAATAAGCGAATGTGCGTGTATTTTAAGACCTTCGCTATACAGTATGGAAATCAATTGCCCGCTCCCGGCCTGAGGATGGAACGATCAGACAGAGCGCCCATCGTTTTGTCCTTTGCTCGGTTCGGGGCCTTTTAGTTCTTTTCCATACAGTATTTTATCTCCCACACTAATGGTTTGGCGAATGTTGACTTCATTCTGCAAATATTTAGTGCACGTTTTGAGCTCGCGTCCAGCGTCTTTCTACACGGTTATTATTTTCAATTCAATTGAATTGAACCCACAACTACCCTGCACTGTCGTGGTACAGATGAATTAAAGTCGCTGAAGACTCTTCGCGAACACTAGCGCACAGCCGACTCGTGACTAGCGAATCGTGTGGGCGGTTTGCCAAATCAAAGGCATATGAAGTGGGGTTCGCATTCCTTTGTTTCGCACCAATATACCGGCAATCCATGGGAAATGAACGAATAATGAACGTTCGGTAAAGAATCCCGAATGTTCGTCGAATAAATGCATTGTCTGGAACCGCCTTAAGACAAACCACGTTTTTCATTGTTTTGATTGCCGCTCCGTCCGCCTCCCACCTCTCACCAACAACGCGGTGATCGTGGTCATTTAACTAAGTTAATTAACCTGGAGCGGGCGATGTTATCGTTTCGTTTATTCTGGTTTATTTTACTAGCGTCAAAGGCAAATTTGTCAAATAATTTGACCGCTTTGTCCGCTCCAAGCGACCCGAGCAGCGGTACGAGTTTGTGTGTTACTTGGTACTTACAGGGTGATTGGTTATAAATGCCACCCCCCCCCCCCTTAACTCCCTTATTTTTGAATTTAGAAAAAAAAGTTTCAAATAAAAGTTGTACAAGCTGATCTGAGGTTTGTAAGGGTGCTACACAAATGTATACAGGATGTTCGAAGAAAGCGTGACCGACCAATGTTATTTTTTTTTTATTGGAACACCCTGTATTTTATTGGATTTTCGAAATCTACGATTTATTGCGCTTCCGGCGATATAAATATGTTTGTTGTATACTGAATTTAATCCTTTCCAAGATATATTGCTATAAATGAGCCATAAGTTGGCATACTCACGCTGAGCTTCGTGCATGTTGTATCTGCTCTTTACATAAATTTCATAAATTTTTCGTTCCTTTTCGTCAGACAAGCCCATTTTCAACTTAATATGGCACACATTGAACTGACAACAAATGATGCACAATGCGTTGTTATTTTTTCATGGCTAACTTAATTTTACTTATGACTCATTTATAGCAATATGTCTTGGAAAGGATTGGATTCAGTATACAACATATTTATATCGCCGGAAGCGCAATAAGTCGTAGATTTCGAAAATCCAATAATATACAGGGTGTCCCAATAAAAAAACATAACATTGGTCGGTCACGCTTTCTTCGAACACCCTGTATAAATTTGTGTAGCACCCTTACAAACCTCAGATCAGCTTGAACAACTTTTATTTGAAACTTTTTTTTCTAAACTCAAAAATAAGGGGGTTAAGGGGGGGGGGGGGGTGGCATTTATAACCAATCACCCTGTACAACATATTATTACCTGTTCCTCATTCTTTTGAAACTGGCGCCGTTCGCTACATTTATAAACGTCAGATTTTGTTTTGAACTATCTTTTGGTAAAAAAAAAAACAAAACACAATAGTGTCGGAAAGTAGAGAAAAAGAAACAACTTATGTTTTTTAACTAGAACACCCTGTAGATTTTTGCATATTTTGAAAAAAAAATTGTCTGATTAGGAAAATGTATGTTGGCATTTTTATCCAGTGGCGCACAGTTATCGGCATTCTTATCAGATAAAATGTGCAAGCGCACGCCACTGGATTGTCTGGATTAGTTTTGAAAAACTAATATCGCCAGTTGATAGCGCCCTATGAAAAATATAAACAAAACAAATTTCATTGATACGACTGTTTTTAACCAAAATATATTTAAAAAAGGCAACGAAAAATTTTCAACTTTACACTTTATATAAAAAAAAATTAAAATTATATAGCAAAACCATAAGACAAGTCAATAATGTTTTTTCATGCTCTATTCATATATTAATTTTTTACCATACAACCTGACTCACCCTGTATTTTGATGGTAAGAAATAAAGCAAGGGAACATAACTACTTATTATTTTTCGAAAAATTGCAAAATTTTGTGACTGAATAGAGAAAAATATGCTTGTTTCAAATTAACAAAAAAAAATTATGGGTGCCATTTAAAAAGAAAAAGTTGGTTGCTATAGAAACAAACCAGAAGAAGATATCAACAAACTAAAACACTCAAAACATGCATGGTAAAGAACCAAACAACTTTCGTATTGAACATTTTTTTGTAACTTTGCAAATAACAAAGTTAAAGCCATTATTTGATACTTTTGTTCCACCCTGTATAATGGACTTTCTTTCCCTATCTCTCTCATTTTACTATTTTGTAAACATAGAACGCTTGAACAGCGTACGTTGAAGATTAGAAATTAATTTGTGACATAACGGTCATCTCTCGTGATTTAAAGTATAGTAAGCTATAGGCCTTTAAATGGTAATTGGATGATGGATATGGAGAATATTTACATGTTTGCTATTTGAAAGAGTATTAATAATTATTAATGTTAAAATTTATAATTATGCCATTTCACACTTTATGTAAACTGTGGTAGGCTTTGGAAAATTTGAATTCTGTTGGTATGACTTTTGTTTTAATTACTGAGGTTATGTTGAAAAGTCAAAAATATAACCACAAATTCAAATTAGTTCTACCATTGAGTAAAAATAATAAAGAGGCGCAACTGTCAAGGTTTCGAGATTTTAGTGTTGTATTTTTTCACCAATAGCTTCACGATTGTGTTCAATTTTAAGGACTATACAGCCACATTACTAATACCTTCCGGTAGCACTTAAAATTGATGACAATCATGAAGTTATTGGCAAAGAAATACAATACTAAAATCTCGAAACCTTGACAGTTGCAACTCTTTATTATTTTTTACTCAATGGTTCTACATAGTTGCCTGAATGTGACCCTGAAGAAAGCACAGCCCACTTGATAGTAGACTGGTTATTGGTAAAAAAAGTGAAAATACAGTTTTGCATTTTATTTTTATCTGCGACTTACCTTTATTTTGTTATAACGATACTTGTTTATTTTTAATTAAAACATTAATTACATTTTACGTTCACATAATTTATTTCCAGTATTTACAAACTATTATGTATTTACTATATCTAACGTTAAATATTTTGATCATCATTTTTATCCCCTTGGATATCTCTACGTTAAAAATCGCTTGCTTCATTTTTCATTTACCAAATTAGTTTTCATTTCCTTGTAGACTAGCTTGTATAACGTTTTTTTATGATCTTTATACAAACTTATTTTTGACATTATGTTATGAATAAAAAATTTGGCAATTCAGCCAAAAGTAAGTGACAGTAACAATCAATTAAATGTGACACTTTGATATTTTGACAATAACAGATATCCCTGAGACAACCTATTCGCTATGTGCAAGGGTTCTAGTAGCGCCGCTCGTGGTCAATTTTTCAATATTTGTACCCATAAACTGTCAATGTCAGTACATGATTGTCAATGTCACGATATGACAGAATAACATAAAATAATGACGAATATAATTTTGTGTACCAAATTTAAACAAATTACGTGTTCCAATAAATTTACCAAAGGTGAGAGATGTATTAGAAAAAAGAAAGAAATTGACATTTTGTCATGTGAAACATGTAGAAGAATATGTTGATATCAGCTGCAATAATAAAACTACAGCAATGTTCGTTCAACAGAGGGCTGCAACAGATACGCTTTATAAACTTAATTTAGAGGTAAATACATTCTTTTACTTGACTCTTTTCAAAGCTTTGATCCACTTCGCGCGTTATTTAAGGTTGTGTTTCCGCACAGGAAATCTGTAAATATTCTATAAAACTTTATTTTATGGAAAATGTCATAACACGACAGCCTAGAACACAACATTTATTTGCAGGTCGCTTAATTTTTTCCATGCATGTTTCATTTATAACCGAAAAATGCTATTAAATTCCGACTCTTCTCGTTCAAACAACAATTATTATTATTTGACACTTTTGACACCACAAAACATATTATGATTTTGACAAATGGGAAATGGGAAAATTGGGGGTTTAAAATTTACAATTATGGCCACCGCAAACGCTCGCGTCGGATTTAGTAATAGCTCCGCCCCCTTGCACATAGTCAATATGCCATTCACATTTTATTTACATTAGAGTAGGCTATGATATATTTTTGTTAAGTTGACTCCGGGTTAACTACCATTCGCGAAAATCACGGAGTGGGCAACATCTATATTTTTTGGCGTAATCTCAATATGATGAGTCATTCATAGTGAACAACAAACCGCTGTCGCTACTGTCACTGTCAGTTTCTTAAATTTATCTTGTGATTTTTAAAATTAAAAGTGCGTTTAAAGTGTTGTTAATATATTTAAATAGTTTATAAACAATATAGCAATGCAATCAATTAATAAAACAGTTGACACAATACTTTAATAAAAAAAAAATTGTTACTAGAATTAACCTCTAAATTTATTGTAAATGTCAAAACACTGTCAAAGGTTTGTTATTCACCACTTGGTTCATACACACACTAAATTTTCAGCGCCATCTCGCGGTACGTGATTTTCGCGAATTGACAAAATATTGAAGTGTCAGATTTAATGATAGTGAAGTTCACTTTCATCTTGAAGCATACTAAAAAATTTATTTATTTCATCCCGTCCGGAAAGTACATCACAGTATTCATATGCGGCCGGAAAATGAGACATTACGGTATCAGAGCCGGTAAAGTACCAGAAACCACCGGAAACTTATTACGAACCAATCACAAACTGTTATTATACCTTTTGACAGTTGTTTGACATATAAAAATCAACCGTAAATTAAAAAATAGTGTCAAATGTCAAATGACATAAGAAAATAACCAAGTGTCAAATTATACAAATATACAAGAAATGACGGGATGAAATAAAATATAATTCGACACACGTCCGTAAGGTGTTGTTCCAGCCTCGTTTAGATATTCTAGACTCGGCTCCTGACGTCGCCTCGTCCATAATATCTACTCGACTGTAACAAGTCACCTTCCGGACTTGTGACGAAAATTACTATTGTGATGTTCTTTGGACTTATATATTGTTTGAAAATAAACTGTAGGGCATTGTCTTTCTTTATCTAACACCTTGAATAGTTGATACTCTCACCATTAAAGTCGAGGCTTGGTGTTGTAAAATCGCCATTATCTAGTTTAATATTCTACAAATAGTGCAAATTTCTTCAGTCATGTAAAAAGTTTCCATTTTTTTTTAATCCAAATTAAGTCCCTCGATGTTCTTAGTTGAAGCAAAATGTGAGTTATAATTTTATTATACATTAGTACGAAGTCGTTTATTGACTGAATAAAAAATCTGGTATATGCTATTCACATTTTATTTACATGGGGGGAGGCTATGATATGTTTTTCTTAGGTTGTCTCAGGATTGTCTACTATTGACAAAATATTGAAGTGTCAGATTTAATTGATCGTCACTGTCATTTATTTTTGGCTGAATTGCCAGATTTTTTATTGACAACATTGCTGTGCTTTCTTTAGGGTCTCACTCTGGCAACTATGTAGAACCAATTTGAATTTGTGGTTATGTTTTTGACTTTTCAACATAACCTCAGTAATTAAAACAGTCATTCATACCAACAGAATTCAGATTTTCCAAAGCCTCCCCTCATGTAAATAAAATGTGAATAGCATATACCTATGGGTATTTGAGTATTTAGGACAAAACATGGTTTGTTGTCGGGAGCTGTAATAGGGCGAAACAGACATTTTCTGCTTGAATTGCACACCCGACTTGTAGAGAAATTCACAAAATAAAATAAAACTACTGAAAACAATTTAATTCTGTGAGGTTAACAGCTAGCACCAGATAATTTAATTTAATTCACTACTTAGCCATGCACGTGGAGTAATCTGAAAGTCTTTTTGATCTGGTAATTTCTCTTAGATACATTAAATAGCATCATAGTTTATTTCTTTCCAGCTGTTGCTGCAAGTAGCCCAAAACTTTCCACTTCAACGAATGGAAGCACAAAACCTAGGACATCCACTGGTCATGCAGTACCAGGACCCGGTCCTGGTAATCCAAGTCAGTATTCTCATTCCTTCGCTGCGGCACTACGTAACTTAGCTCAACAAACTATTCCGGGTACAAGTGAACATTCTTCAACAAGTCAGCCCGCGTCAGAACCACTTAGGAGAGATTCAGGTAGTCATTTAAAGGAAATGTCTGTATGCCTTTCGAATTATCCACAACTCAATAAGTACAGTAATATATTTCCAAAAGAATTGCATAATGTATTATAATATACTTATTACAAGCTTTAGAATGTTTATTAATTTGTTCAGATTTAAATTTTTTTAAACGAACTCTTGACAGGCCGCATTAAATAAAGTGTTGCATGTAGGGCACAGGTTAGATACATCTGCAGTATAGCGTAAGAGTCACAAGACCATCTACAACATTTATGAAAAATTAGTTAATTTTATCTTAAAGAAGCATCCGACTATAATTTGTTTAATCATAAATTCATGGCTTTTTTTTTTTAATTATAAATTGGATTGATATATTTCTAGCACCTGTGCCAACACCAGATAAGTCCAAAGCCAGTACAGAAGTGCCTACATATGGAACATCAGGATCAACATCCATACGTTCTTTTGAGCCTAGACTGCCTACTAATCATGTTGACCGATATCCAGCCAGTTCAATTACCGAATTAAATAGAGGTGGTGGTTTTCAGCCTTATAGACCTGAAGATAGGTAATAATACATTGATTGATCATGTTTATATAATGAACTGTAGGACACAAAAATTTTGTGAAATTGTGCCGAACATCGTTCTTACAAAATCATGTCATCAAGAGAAAAATATTTTACGAGCATAAAATTATATGAACTAAATTTTTGTATCTTATCTTATTTAACATATTTTGTCGAAGGATAAAACTACGAATCTGGGATGCTTGGCGTTATCTCATGCTTTAGGAGGACATTTTAAATAATACATATATTGTTCCATAGAATACCACAAGTGCCAATGGGAATAGACGTACCGGGTTATCCTCCATATGGTGCCTACCCATCACTACCTCTTATGGATGAACAGATTTACTATGAACGTATGGGTCTTTTAAGACCTCCTTGGCCTCCTATTAGTCATCCATATCTGCCTTATATGTTACCAGGATCAGCCATGCCACTGTATATGCATGAGAGGTAAATATTATAGTTAATTTTATTATAAACGTAATACTCGAGTAGGAATTGCCAAAGACGCGGAGTGGAGACAATCCATAAGGTTGAATTGAAGTTTTATGTGAAATTGTGTTGATTAATACTCTGAATATCCCACCCAAAATGGAATTATGTGATTTCAGATGTTTCAGTTTGCACATGTGCATCTCAACTTTTCAGTAATCTATGTGTAATAAGAAAGAGAATCGTAAAAAGTCATAAAAAATATTTATTTATCATTTGGTATTTAAGTATGTGATGAGATAATCGAATCGCAATTGTATTACTAATATTAATATTAATTTACGTTTAATATGTTTTTGTTTAAGACTAAAGCTGGAGGAGGAACACCGGCAACGTTTGGCTGCAGCACGGAAAGAAGAGCATGTGGAGAGGGAGCTGATGGAGCGTGATTTACAACATCAACGAGAAAGAGAACATCGAGAAAAAGAGAGGTCTCAGAGGGAGAGAGAGAAAGCCCAATCCCGGATTTCTCCCCATCTAACCTCTCACATTTCCTCTCCATCCCAAATGATGATGCTACATCCCAATAGCATGCTACCCCCAACTCCAATGTCTTTAGCCTCCACTACGCGTCATTCTCCGCTAAACTCAGCATTTCTAACGCCTAGTACTCCTTCCCAGAATTATCCTATTCCCAGGTCCAGCCCCTCCTTGCAAAGGCATTCTCCAAATGTGCATCCGAGTTCAAATTATTCTTTGAATCTCAGTCAGCGTCAAAGTCCAGTGATTCAGCCCTCTGGACCTTTAATTAGTAATATAAATTTAGCTCCCCCCACATCTAGTCAAAACTCTACAAGAGCTTCACCAAAACCTCCCACCCCTAAACCTACTCCAAACCCGAAAAGTCCTGGCAATATCGCTACCTCTATAGCAGTTACAAACAAAGTTATTGAGAATACTAGCAGCGCCGCAACACAGGCGAACGTTAAGTGTTCTGAAGAAGGACAAACAACTACAAGCGCAGGTGAGGGGATTCGCGACAACGGAGAAACTGCCTGACCTTCTGCCATGCTTGTCGTTTGCCATTATCCCCAAGATTCCCTATTTTTCGGTAATAAATGTGGTTTTTGTTTGGGTTTTTACTATTTGCATGTTTATCATATATGGATGCTTTTTTGTATGGCCTTCATGTGACATTCAAAGTATTATTGTCGTTAAGTTTAAAGAAGCTACCCCATATTTCAAAACGTAGTAATTAATCTATTAAATTTTTGTGACATCAAAAACGGATAGTCATTGGTATAGGCAAAGATCATGTATACACTAGATCAGGGGTGGGCAACCTTTTTAGGTGATGGGCCAGTCAGAGTTCGTACTAGCTGACGCGGGCCAGAAATTTTTTTTTCGCTCGCGTAAAAAAATTCTAGGCTTTTTTTAGGACGAGGAACGAATTTCGCGGAACAACAGTGAAGGATCAGGTTTCAGAATGGAAATATTTTTATAAAAAAATATTTATTTTTATTTATTTATTTTTTTTTATTATATTAATAAACTTCAAAAAACACAATTAACGTCAAAAAATAGAAAAATAAACAGGCAACAGTAAGAAATTGAAGCAGAAGCAGATAAACACAAGCACAAATAACTATCAAAACTGCACGCACCTACGATACAAGCGTGCGCATTCACGTGTTTGAGCGCATTAGTGTTTGCGTCAAGCCTCGACCCTTTACGAAAGTCAGCAATTTTACAAATCCTCAAAAGTCGTTGAAATACCGCAAATGCTGAAAATCAAACATTTTAACCTTTTCGAATATTTTTAAGAATTTGCCAATTTGTCTCAAGAATCGATACCAAAATTAAAAGTTTTATTGAGTTCTGCGATCTGCGGGCCAATTCTAAACAGATTTTCGCGGGCCGCATTAAGCACTTTCTCGGGCCGCAGTTGGCCCGCGGGCCGTAGGTTGCCCATCCCTGCACTAGATAGTCAGACCTATTGTTTAATTTTATCGCTCATAAATGGACCTCAACTTAAGCTTCATCTTACTTTAACTCATGATACTGCAATACTTCTCTGTTATTTGGCATCCAATTTTGCATGTGTTAGAGAGAGAAGATGGGGCGATGAAATAAACAGTGGCTTTGACTATCAAGTATATGAAATGATCTTTGGTATAGGTATAACCTCAAATTTTTTGTTTTTGTAAATTTATTTTCAATTCTAATTTAAGTTTTTCTAGTTTTAACATGGATCCATTATAACATTTAGAAACTCTCTCAATATTATTATTATACCGGGTGTCCACGAAATGAGGCTCGCCCTACTTTGTTTTGCAGGATATAAATTTCAAATTTGGGCACGTCAAATAACGGTTAAATATGCATTATTTCAACCGTTTTATCACTTTCTGTCGCTTCCAGTTTCACCGGAAATGATGCTAACTTTCGTTTTTTAAATGGAACACCCTGTATATTTTTACATTTTTTTATTCAGGAGGTCATTTTAAATACAGTTAAGGCATATTAAGATAAAAATATTATTGACAGACATTTTTATGAGCAAATTTAATTTTTGATATAGGCGGCCGTAACTCCAAAAAAAATTTTTTGTTTTGCTTCAATAATTAATCAAAATATACAATTATGATATTATGTCGTATGACATTTGTGTTATAAGATTTTAAACATTTTGTTAACCGTTTTTCCAAAATAACTAATTTTTTTTAAATGGCACCATGGTGGCTCACTACGTTATTTTAATAAAGCATTTCATTACCGATAACTTGGTACCAAACACTTCATTATTTGTTCATATTATAATACATAAAAATTACATTCAACGAGAAATAAATGAAAATAAACTCATAATATTTAACACTGAATTTATATCAAATAGGTGCCTTTGAAATGTAACGAAAGAAACAAATGAACAACTGACACTTTCAAACTAAATGCCGATGCAATGGGGATGTATTTAACAACTCAAAATTATAACCGGATTTTAACCGTTATATTCGTAGGATATGAATATATCATTATTAGAAATCAACAGGAGAATGTTACATGTTGTCCAAGTTTAACTGCTTATCAGGTGTATTCTGTAAATTTTCCGTTAAAAATAACCTGCCTGTTAAAATATTAATTTTAACGGTCCGCTAAAAATAATAACCAATTTTGCTATTCTATATGCATCATTTTAACGGCCTTTTGTTAACATTGGGTTATCGGGTTATTTTCAAATTTCTATTGTAATATAAAATTATTACGCTTAATATAGACATATAATAATATATGTTTATTATATATATTTATACATTTGCTCTAATCGTTCTGCCTCTTCAATTAACACATTGATTTGTAACGCCATTTTATTAATTTTTAACACTACTGTTAATTTTTAGCGGCTAGTCCGAGGGTGCCGCTAATTTTAACAGATTTTGGTTAAATTTAACAATCGAGAAAGTATAGAGAATACATCTTTGGTTAACTTTGGCCTGTTAAAATATTTTAGCGGTGACCTTGCAGTTAAAAGTTAACAGAAAAGTTACAGAATACACCTGTATATGTTTTAAGCTCTAGATTTAGTAAATTTTCTGCATCACAATCTAGAGCTTGTGCAATATTGTTTGTGAATAAACGTCGAAACTTGATTCCTTGGTAATTAATTCTGCTTTACGCTTGCTATTTTTGATGCAACTATCATTGTATAGCATTTATGCATCTAACGAACCATATTTTTTGTTAACACATTTTATCGACTTAACTTTATCAACCATTCATTGCAAGAGGTTACTTTGCGACTCGAGACTCAAGCTTTACCAAACATTGTCATGAATAGTTGGTGAATAGCAGAACATTTTCCATAGTTCAATCATTCCAAACCATTTCTGCAAAATAAAGTAGGTATCATTAGCGTACAGTCAGTGGAACATCAATAATTTATAATTCGAGAACATACAAACCCGTTAACGCATTCACTGCCGCTGAGGCTCATGTAAGTCGTCCGACTATCCTTGTACCAGCGACTCCTACACCAGATCGTATCTCTATTCCTCGGTTTTCTCATATTCGCCATTTATATAATTTGTTTGCAACTATTGCAATAATATTATGTAATGTTCATTTTTATCCGAAAATATGTTTAAAGTGCGTTTGTAATTTGGATTCTGGAGTATCAAAGCCGGCAGTGAATGTGTTAAAATACGATCGAGGTAATAAAAAATATACCCAACTATAATGCAAAAATATTTAAAATCAATAACAGGTGTATCGAATGTATCATTTATTTATTTATCAGCACAACACGATGACAGAATGAAGAAAATTTTTGCATGAAACATGTATGCACAATAATCGACTGTTGATTGTTCTTAAAATAGAATGGCTTTGTTAATTTTTGTGTTGAGAGAAATATAATATTTTTTCCAAGTAAAAAAAAAATTATATATTGTCAATTATACTAGACTAGAAATGTGTGTAATGGATTATTTATTTGTCTTTGTTTCAGCCAGGAAGTCTACCGTAGCATCTATTAAAGCATCTGAAAACCGTATATCGACTGATTCTTCTGAAATGTGCAAAACTGTTATGAATTGTGACGTTCACGATAACCACAGCAATCAAAGTAAAGAGCAAGTTAATGTCAAACCCAATAAAGTAACTCCTTATTATATTGAGTACATTGTGAGAGATCTTCTTAATACCAGTAAATCTAAAGACAAAGAGGATAATGACCGGGGTGAAAATATAAAACATAGTGAAAAGAGTGTGGATAGTAGTAGTCAAGAAAAGTTTATTGACAAATTGGAAATTAAAAAAAGTTTAGAACCAACATACCCTTTAGGCACAAAAAATGTAAACAATGAAATTGAATCCCTTGAAAATAAACCTTCAGCGGAAGTTCTGGAAAATATACAGTCCAATGAAAATTTTATTTTAAAAAACAAAAAAGGTATCAACTATTTCAGTGACGTTTTCACATTTGCGGATAAGAGTTCAGAAGTAACACATGCACGGACGCCTGTAAATAATGTTCCGCCTCTCCACAGTCCTCAGTTACCAATACCGTCCCCAAACTACCCAGTGCAGAGTCAGTCTATATCGGAAACAAGTGGTAGCCGTAAAACGAATAATTTACCGAATACTGTTGTTCCTACAATTAATAATAATTACATAACCACACCTCAATCAACTAGTCATAACGATCTTAATAAAATAGACAACCAAACACATTCCATAGAGTCTTTAAATGAACCTGTAAATAATTATAGTGTAAAATATACCGAACATTTAACCAATTTTAACGTGAGTGAATGTAATATAAAAGTGAACACTAAAACTGAGATTGCAAATTTAAAAAAAAAATGTGTAAAATTGAAATCGAAAAGTAAAAGAAACAAAAAATCCACTATAACCACAATTGTAGCCGGTAATCATTTTACTGTACTTAATGTACCTAACATACCATTCCACGGGCCTCCAGTGAAACGCCAGAAATTGAGCAAAATAGATATTGCAACTATAAGGCAGAAAATTCGAAGAAACAGAAGAACTCCGAGAATCAGAGAAGAGAAACGATTCTTTCACAACAGTAAATTCACAACGGATTTTGGGGTGACCGTAATCGGTTACTCTGATAGTTCCAGCAGCAGCAGCGTGTTTTCCACTTCAGATAGCGAGATTGATGATAACCCGGTGGATCTTTGGATCAAATCCGGACCTCCTTGTAAACCCAAGTTAGGTTCTGATAAACTTAAATTTTTGAGTTTATTTGAACTGACGACGCATAATTTAAGGAACTGTAAGTAAACTATTGAAATTATTTTTAATCAAATATGCTCCGGATCATCTTGTTTATTTGTTTGCAAATTATTTTTATGCCCAAATTACGCAGTATTCAACACGCTAGCCATAACTAAGATATCTTCGCCATCTGTTTTCCTTATTTTGTAATTTACCAGTACCTACCTATGTACTTAATAAATAGACTACGTAAAGTGGCGTCTGACCCTGAGGTCAGTTTGCCTTATCCAACTCAGCGAGGGCTATATAGGAGTATGTTGGGAGGGGCTAAGGAAATTGGCTTTTGTCGAGCCAAATGTCAGTGACCACATAATATAAAAGATAATAGGACATTTTTTTATTTTTAAGGGTCAATAATTCGTAAAAATTATGAAAAATTAAATTATCTGGATTCAAAACTAATCAAATCGGATAAAAATGAAAAAAGTTATAAGAGTGTTTCACTTTTAAGTGCGACACACTGTATAAATATTTAATATTGTCATTGTTTACGATAATATATTGTTTTCTTTTATGCTTGTGCTGAGTATGAATGTTTTTGCATTAGGGTTGGTGATATATTCTTTTATTAAGTTGGTTTTACTCGTAGTGATAAAAACAACTCATGTTTTATTAGAGATAATTGCAAAAAAAATAATTATACACTTACAATCAATAAAATTAGTAAAACTTAGTAGACATACTGGTATGTGTACGTTTTTTGTTAGATTGAATCAGTTATATAGAAATTTTGAAAAAGCACGTCGATAGACTCGTAATTTTTTTAGAGCGACGTTTTTCTAAGTTAATAAAAAAAATATACAGGGTGTGCGAATTAAGACCAGAACACCCCATTATTTCGGAACTCGACTGATTTTAATATATTTTTTTTTTTTGGGACATAGTGCTCGATGATCTCTATTTGACCATGTGGAAAAATTTATTACTCCAGACATCTACCTGTAGAAGTTACAGCGATAAAACTTCATTCCTAGATATCTGACATGGCTCTAAGTCGAATGAATACTTTACCTTTTTTGTACGCATAATAGATTTTTATACAGGGCCAGTCGAAAAGTGAAAAATTTGAAAATCGCTACGCTGTGACAAACACCCTATATAAGGTATTGAGCTCAAATTTTGTATAAAGGTATTTGAGGCACGTCTGAATCGAATGCGCTATCCATTTTTTCAAAAAAAATTGCCTAATGGTCGATCTCTAAATTTCAACCCATTTAGCGGGTCTTAGCAGGCCTTGAAAAAAATGAAAATTTAAAATTTTTCCACATGGTCAAATAGAGCTCATCAAGCACTATGTCCCAAAAAAAATATATTAAAATCGGTATGATTTTAAATATAAATTGTGGCATTTTTTTTTGTTTCATAAAAGTATAGCAGTCGTCAGATGTGGTGGGGCGAGAGAAGGAGGTGAACAGTTGAGTAATTCTCCTTAATCTCCCACTCCGCTGTCGACCGAGAAAGGTTGTCGGTAGACGCACGCAACAGTCAGCGGCATACAACTAACTTTATAGTAAATTCGTCCATAGTGAAAAGAATCGCTTGCCGCTGCCTGAATCTCTTTTAAACTAGGGCGTTGCCTAACCTACGCGGGCTGTCACCATCACAACTGACGGCTGCTAAACTTTACTAAACTAACTAAATTGGTTGTTAAAATATAAAATGTTTTGTATAATTTAAAAGAATCTGGCATAACCTTTTTTGAATTTCTACAAACATCAAAACACAGAATACTGCGTTTTAAGATACTTTTTGTTTTTATCAATTAAATTTGAATCCTTTAGAAATTATGAAAACTAAACCAACTGGTACGTGTTATAATGTTTATATAGTATTTTCCACGTAAGCTGATCGATTTCGACAGATGACAGTACAAATGTAGTAACTTTTTATTCGATAATATTGGTCACAATGATCACTGACCTCAACACATACAAAAATAAAATTGAAAATTAATCTACAAAAACTAAAAATTTGAGGTTATGTGGGTCATATGGTGTACACGACCTATACAAATGACTATCCGTTTTTGACGTCATAAAAATTTAATAGATTAATGACTACATTTTGAAATATTTTTTTTGACCTTATTGAAAAATACTAGCAAAAAAAAAATACGTCAGCTATTAAGTATTTCAGCAGGTCACGATGTCATCTGTCGGAATCAGACAGCTAACGATGAATAGTTAACATGTTAACGAACCAAAATACGAAAGTTAGAATATGCCACTGGATATATTTACATCAATGCCATTCAGTTTAAAATGTTCTTTATGTTTTATAGCTTTAGAAGTACAAAAACTAGAAAGAAGAAAATGGCTTACTCCTGGAATAATGAACGAAAGAGAAAACGAAAACATTTTACCTTTAAACCTACCAGTGCCTTCCAAATCACCTTCCATTCTGAACATGGTACCAGATTTTAAGTCAAAAAAACTTTTTCTGCGATTACTTGGACTGAAAAATATTAACGCTGAAACGAGAGAAGGTATACAATTGTATAAAATTTATTTTATAGTTGTAAGGGGAAGTATAGAGTCAAGAGTCAAGTCACTACTAAACTATGGTAATCAAATTTAAAAATACTATTTAAAGGTACACTGCGTGGCATATAAATGTGGTGCGCCATTTGTAACCCGAAAATTAGTTTTTTTTTTAGTTGTGAAAGGTGATCTTCCTGAGCATGACTGTCATTTAAGAGCTTTGTAGGTTAATGATCAGACCAGAGACAGAACATGTTAAATTGTTATTTAATTTTAACTACAATGGGTGACACGCACGTGTCGTCACAACTAACCTAAAAGATATGCATTTATCTAAAATTTTCGAATATTACGTCAATTTTATCAAAATTTCTGCTTGGATCCTGTACTATCAACCAAAATCTTGTTCGGTACATTATTAATAAAGTTTTAATTGCCTTGATCTCATAAAATAAGATGCTATTTGTTGGTTGGCATTCCAACCTATAATTATTAGCAGTCTATTTTTTGAAAATCTGCAAAAACTAAAAATTTAAGGTTATGTTAGTCATATGATGCACATGATCAATACTACTTTACTATTTTATAGTCATTGTATATTGGGGAAAAAGTGACAATATAAATTCTTTTTTTAGAGATGGAAAGAAATTGGATGAGGATTGTGAAAGAACGTTTAAGGAGAAATTGTGAATCATCTGTTACGAAATATGCCTTAAAAGTTTACGACAAAATGTTTGCCGGTAACTCAAGGAGTGACCTAGTGGATAATAGTTGTAAAAATAATAATCTTGATATGTCGTTCAAAATTCCCATCGTTCATCAATATCATACAAATAGTTTACCACAAACTCTGAATCAAGACCATAATAACTTGACTTCAACAAAGAATGTTGAATACAATTACGTGCCTCTGACAATGGTTCTAGTTGAAAATCAAAATTGTAAGAATGTTGCATTTATGAATGAAATGATATCTCGTAAGGACTCAAAGGAAAATGAACAGAATATTGAGGAGAAACACTTTGTGTGGCCAGGGATTGAGGAAATTATGTTTTCGTATAATAAATACGAAAAAGGTAAGCACTAGGCATTTAATTATATATTGATATTGTTTAAGACTAGAAACTGTGTCCCCGTCGCTTCTAACGAAGTACCAATTGCCAAGTCAGAGGGCGCTACCTACATGTTTCCGTGCGGCTACGATACCAAAGTAGTAAACGCATTTCATTCATTAATTTTACAAGCCAAATATTTCTGATATATGCAATTTACTATCTCACGGGACATATCGTGACTTCGTTTATCTTCGTTAATAACCGACGTTTGGTCAAAACTGGTGGGAGAAACGCATTCCGAAGTAGGAATCACGGAATCAGACAAGTTTCTGGTTATATTTACTTTACTTATAAAATATAGCACAGAGCAGAGATGATATAGCGAGATAATAATAAAATTTTTCAGTGAAAAATAATATTATTTGCTTTTATATGTGTTTACTTTTATATGTGTTTAACTGTTGTGTGTTACAATATTATTATTGAAATTGCGAGTTGTGATTGATTATTTACGAAGTGGATACATTTATTAGACACTCTATACTTGTTCCATTTTTATTGTTATTCTGTTGTTTTAAGGTTATGCTCGAATGAAGTAACGTTTTATAAACTTTCTGTGCGTAACCTAAACGACTAAGAATAGTGAAGACTGTCTGTAAAGAGACAGCGGTAAAATTTTACATTAGCGTATCTCCGATTTTTAACTTTTTTTTACCTACGTATTTTTGTATGGAAAACACGAATCTGAAGTCAATTTTATCCGCTCTCCTATACTTTTCGAGATATAGGGGCCGATGTACCCCAAAAATGGCATCCCGCCTTTGGCATAAATAGATAAATAACATATTATTTTGCGATTTTTATCGTTTTTGTTATCACTAATGCTTATTTGAAAACCGCAGAACGTGTCTGTGAACTCGCTTTGGTCACTTTATTTGTATTTAATAGACTTAAATTGTTAATTAATTGACAACACGCACATCGCCGCCAAAGATTACTATCTTTGTCGCCGCTTTTCCGAGCAAGAACTAGAGATTTTTACGTTGTTATGTTGGCAATTTGCTTAGTTCTTTTGGTTTCAAACTTAGGGCGGGCTTACTCCTGTTACCTGTTACTTCAAAGAAGGAACATGTTTTTCTTCATGAACAGGATATAAGTATTAATGAGGAATTTTCAAGCAAAATCTGCAAAAAATAGACTGGCAATTCAAAACAATTTTAAGCGTGCTTGCCGTGCTTTGAAAGTTTGAAATCAAAAGTAAATTGCTAACATAACAACGTAAAAAATCCCTATAGTTCTTGCTGGGAAAAGACAACCATTCTGGACAAGAGAAGTCGTTGGGGAAAAGAGGCGATGTTCGTTATCAATTAATTTACAATGTATGTCTGTTAAATAAAAAAAAAGACGAAAGCGAATTCACAGAAACGTTCTGCGAATTTCAAATAAGCATTAGCGATAACAAATACGATAAAAATCGCCGAATAAAATGTTATTTACGCCTATGGCGAGATGCCATTTTTGGGGTACATCGGCCCCTATATCTCGAAAAGTATAGGAGAGCGGATAAAATTGACTTCAGATTCGTATTTTCCAGACAAAAATACGTAAGTATAGATAAAAAAAAGTTAAATATCGGAGATCCTACGCTAATGTAAAATTTTAACAAATAAACAAGTACCTAGGTAACTTATGTCTGAACTTCACAAACACATTTCATTATTCATTAATTTTATGCATAAACATTTTTTAACCAGTTAATACAAATAATTACATTACACAATAAAGCTATTTTCAAGCTCATTTATTTAGGTTATAAAAATATTTTATATTCTTGCTTGTCAAATGTCAAATACTAGCATTTTTTAACAATCCAAAAATACGGTCAATACTATTATTAACCCAATTTACTGTTGCCGTTCGATAATAATAATAATAGTCTTTATTAATGCATTAAATATTACATAAAATATAATACAATACATAAAATACATTAGGGGCGAAGTTTAGCTATAATAATATATAATATAATGTCGTCATGTAATACTTTTGTCCAGTCACAAACCAGAATCAAATTAACCGGTTACCGGTGTATCTCTCTCTAAAAATAACTATCATTCATTCATAAACCCTGCAGGGTGCTGGCAACGTCACCAGCGTCACCTGCACTAGTTTGGCTGAACTAATAGCGTCCGCCATGTTGCAGACAAGCAAAAGAGTTGTAATATTTTAATCTGAGCCCTACATAATAATGTTAGGTACTTTGAAGAAAAATCAGGTATACTCTGGCTAATGAATGTTAGTCGTTGCGTCATCACTGGTGATCGTACGGGCCAAGGCGGCCGATTATACCAGTGCCGGCGATGAAAAGTTGATGATATGATTGTCATCCTCCACTTAAAAATATTTCATTATACCTTTACAATCTCATATTAGTAAAAAAAAATATTATTGTCCAAAACTGCAAAATTAATCTTATAGATGTTGAAAATAACAATTTATTTTATATGGACCTCAAATTTGTTTGTATACTGTAAAAATATAGCCTGCTTATTCTTGACACAAAGGAACGTCTATGAGTGAAACCAGTACCGCGTCGTAAACGCTCAGACAAACTTGCATCCACCTTTGTCTAACGCATAGCGTGCGAGAGACGCATTTCTGTTCAGTAGGTGGCGTTATGCCGGCGACGTTCGGGCCTATTTCAGTTTGATAAACAGTGCGCGTTGAATAAAGACAGCATTTAGATTGCAATGTCTGTGATACATTCAATCAGTCGTGACGCAACGACTAACATTCGTTAGCCAGAGTATAGGATTATCTTCAGAATACATATAAGAAAAACGTAAGGTAAAAGAAATTACATAATAATAAAGTTATTATCACGATATTAATTAATTTCTACTGTCTATGTAAAAGCACATTTTAAATAATTAATTTCTCGGAAAAATAAAAATTTCTTTCGTATATTTTAAGGTTACTGCCTTTGCCAGTATGTGTTTTGTCAGTTTCTAAAAAATTAAGCTTTAATTTTAAGTTTTAACAAAATAAATCGGGATTATAAATTGGCCAAATATAATGCATTTTGCGCCAATATTAGGCAACTTGTAGTACATCAGTTTCTAGTCTTAAGAGAATTTTGAATTAGAATTGCACATCGTCGTTTAAGAAACAGTACCACCTAAGTCTAAGTATTAAAATGTTAACCTTGCAGAAGGCAGTGTTGGATGATGGAAAAGCGCGCATTTAAATTATTTTGTGTAAAACTTAAATGTCGTTTATGCGGTATTGTTTCTTAAACGACGATATACAATTAACTCTGTGACAAATTTTGACAGGTTAGAACTAAGCTTCACTTCCATTTTTACAAAAATAAAGAATATAAGAAAATTATGTAATAAGTCGTAAATTATCAATTTTTTTAATATTTAATTTAATATATTACAGATAGGAGCTGTGAAATGGAGGAGCTGAAAAAACGATGTTCTTCTATGAAAGAAGAGATAACTTTGCAACAGTGTGGGGCAAATTATTATGAAAAGAGGCAGCGGGAATTGCATTCAATTGTATTCATGAACGAAAAGAGAAGAAAACAATTGCAAAGAAGTATCGACCAATTAACCAATATTATAAATGCTTTTCGGTAACATACGCTTCAAAGAAATATTAAGCATTTTTGTTTTTGTTAAATTTTGTTGTTATTCATTGTTACTATTAAATTAACTAATGTAAAGTAGGACCAAAATTAATTTTATTTATACTAAAATCCTAAAATATTTTCTGTTTTTATTTTAGTTTTATATTTTTTTCATTTATTTTGCTAGTTGAAATGATATGTAAATAACTGTGATGGAATATGGTGGATTTTATACTTTTATTTTATTTTTTTTAAATAGTATTAATGCTTCCAAAACTAAAAATAGTTGTTTTAATTAATTATGTAGTTTAATTATTATATGTCTTAAATCGAATTTAAATTGAACTGTTATATATTTATTTTACGGGTGTTTAAGT
Source organism: Rhagium mordax (assembly GCA_963680705.1). Taxonomy (NCBI): domain Eukaryota; kingdom Metazoa; phylum Arthropoda; class Insecta; order Coleoptera; family Cerambycidae; genus Rhagium; species Rhagium mordax. The sequence goes on from OY796657.1 coordinate 12,252,654, forward strand.
TAACAAGTGAGAGTGGTGTTCACTTATTCTGTGATAAATAAATTTTAGTAACTTGACGTAAACACTGTTTCTAGCATGACAAGTAAATAAAAATCTTCAAATATAACAGTTTTTTCTTTTACCTATGTATAATTTTATGTTGCTCTCTTGGTAACTTTTTCATGGTCCTTCCAATCATGGGTTGTTACAGAAGATAAAAAATAGTGCTCCAATGAAGTATTACATTATTTTTAATGCCCCACATTTAAAAAAAATTGTATTTTAACATCAGTTAATTGATTACACAGGCACACACAAAAAAGTTTTGCACTATCCAACTGATTATTATACCTATACGTATTTTGGGACGCTGAAACCGAATCAAAGTCAGGATTTTGACGTAACCTCCAAAATGAGGTAAAAACATCCATCTGTTCTACAACAGCAGAGCAGTGTTTAGTGTCTCTTTTTAGAATGTAAAATAAATGACAGACCGCGGTCGCCATCCCTCCCTCACCCCGCATTTTCCTCGCCATAATGCTGCTCATTGATGTAACCTGTACGTCTACAAGCCTTGCGGAGCGTCGACCGGTTCTATTCAGGGGAGATGTGTGCAACTTACTAAACTTTATCCGAAACAACTGAGTGGCCAGACGTGATCATGAAAGTGGTTATTAGCTCGTTTGGGCTTTCAATTTATTTTTAACCTCAGTTTTGGCTGGTTTTTACCTGTTTTTTGAGGTTATGTAAAAATTCTAACGTAATAGGTCAATCATGATATACAAACGAAATGTAAAATATCTATGGGTGACACGCACGTGACGTCACAACTAACCTAAAAAATATGCATTTATCTTAAATTTTCAAATATTACGTCTATTTTATCAAAATTTCTGGTTGGATCCTGTACTATCATTCAAAATCTTGTTCGGTGCATTATTAATAAAGTTTTAATTTCCTTGATCTAATAAAATAAGATGCTATATTTGTTGGTTGGAATTCCAACCTATAATTATTGAAACTATAAATCTACTGTTTGACAGAGATTTTAAATGTTATAAGTTTACAACAGATCCGATCCAAGCTAAAACTGCAAAAATTAAAATTGAAAATAAATTTGCAAAAACTAAAAATTTAAAGTTGTGTTAGTCACATGATATGATCAATAGCGGTCTCAAAAACGTCCGCCACGCGCAGTGACGTCATTGCGAGAGCAATTCTAATAATCATAGTTCTTGTTACAAACCATCCTAACCGACTGGATCCTTCGCCCGAACCTTCAAAATTCCCAACATTACAAAATTCGGCTCCACAAACATTTGAATAATTGAAAATGGTTTGTTTACATTATTTTATGTACATTCAGTAATAGGTTGTTTAGGCGAGTTAATTAATTACATACCCTTTGCAAATCTCTTCCACAAGTTGTTTTAAGATTCATTTATAAAAGTAAATACATCACATTAACAGAAACTTCGATTACACCACGAAACAAACAGACAGAATGACAGAGAAACGGCTGACAATTCACGCGATGACGTCATTCGTATGCGCGCAATCCTAACTTTTGATTATTGTATCCATGGATCAATGCTCACGGTCATTTAGTTTAATATTAAAAATTAAAGCTGATTTCGAGCATGAACCAAAGGTATAACCGCGGTTATCATTGGTTTGTTATTACTTCGTTAACGGCATGAGTACCGGGACAAATCGCTAAAACTCCTTGTTAAAATACTTCAAATAAAAAAGGATTTTTTCGCGACTTCCGGTTTGATCAACGGTAACAGTAAAATTGTAACCGTTCTGTATTCGCGAGCTAGTGGGAATAGGGGAGTATAGTGTTGACGTCACCTAATGATGTCATTAATTGTAAAACGGGAACTGATTTACTTCCCGGTACCTTGACTGAAGTTACAAGCGGTTATGACTTGAAAAGTAAAAGGTTATGTTTGTTCTATGTTCATATTCTTCATATTTATCATGCAGGAACAGGAGATGGTTAATTTAACTTTAAACTTTGAAGCAAATTATGAAATTGTTGTCGATTTGGAGACGGCCTATATATTGTTGAATGGTATATGGTATGTAAACGATAACTAATCAAAATAATTTTTTCCCGTTTCATTCGAAATAATTGGAAAAAGGTGTGATCATGGTACATACTATCTCTGCAGCCAAACATTTAATTATTTGTCGAAAATGTTGTTCCCTCAGTTTTCCAGCCCATATTTTCCTAAAGTGTGAATTTAAGTAATTGAACACTTCCACTAAGCCCCTATCAAAAAATATATCTTCTAATAGAATATTTAAAAACATTTTTTAACATTTTGTGGTACGCCAAACCAGAAATAACCTACATCCAGCTGATCTCTGAAATTACTGAAATCGACAGATTCCATAGAACCCAGAATCAAAACAAATAATAAACCGCTCATGTAACCAATTCATTTTCGTGAGTTCACGTCGAGAACAGCCAATTTTAAATTTTAGAAAACGAGTGGGGATAACCCCTGATCTGACAACGGTCCTGAACGGGAAGTCGCGAAAAAATCCTAAAAGGTGTCACAGACAGGGAGATCAGCAACTGTCAATAACCCAGCTCTGGAGCAAGGTTACTGATTTGGTTAACCAAAACTATAATTTGTTCCATCGCTTGAAATCAGCTTAAAATTAAATGACCGTGGCCAATGCTGACCTAGGATGACGTCATTGAAATTCTTCAGTTTCACTTTCACTATCGTTGTGTTGCAACTTTTTTGTCATTCGAAACATTTATAAATATTGAAATGTATCGAAATACTGATATATCGCGCAAGATTTATGATCGATAACTTTTACCAATGTATCGATACATTTATCGACATATCGTTACCGTTACCATCCCTAGCTTCGACCATTTGTACCTCGAAAATCCCTAGTCATCAAAAGAGAAAAGTGTCACTGTCAACTGACAATTGACATTTGTCATTTTATTGATATTTCATTCGTTGGAAATAATTGTTTCTACTCATTGTTTAGTTTTATAGTTCGAAATTAAAAGGTTTATATTTGCTTTTAATTTTTATAAATATCAGTTATGTAAGTTTCTCTATTTCTTGGAATTTAATATTTTTTTGATGTATGTTTTTAGTTACCAAAATGAGTGATATTATAGAAGAAAAGACTCCAGAACAACGCGTATATGGAGGTTGTGAAGGGCCAGATGCTATGTATGTTAAACTTATTTCTTCGGATGGTCATGAATTTATCGTTAAACGAGAGCATGCTTTAACATCTGGAACCATTAAGGCCATGTTAAGCGGTCCTGGGCAGTTTGCTGAAAACGAAGCCAATGAAGTTAATTTTAGAGAAATACCGTAAGCTATGTAGGATTTATGGCGAGATCTTGGTATTGGTCAATTTTCTTCGTTAAAACTGACATGAATACTAAGATGCTGCATAAATTAGTTACTACGTTAAGTGGACGTCAGACTATCGAATATTTGATCAAATTAGACTCATCAAACTGTGAATATGACGTCACAGTCACAGTTTGATAAGTCTGTTTGACGGAACTAGGCCATGGCTCTATTTTCATCAGTTCCTATCATGCGTTCATTGGTCAATTTAAATTATACTTTTGGACTTTGGCAGCTTGTGTGACCATGTATTTTAGACTAATTTGATGGTGACGTCATATTCACAGTTTGACGAGTCAATTTAATCAAATATTTGATAGTCTGACGCCTGCTTTAGAGGAGTAATACCTACATCTACGTTTGTTTAACGCCACTAGTAGTTCTCAATGAATGAAATTAAATTTTTTTTTTAGGTCTCACGTTTTGCAAAAAGTTTGCATGTATTTTACGTATAAAGTACGTTATACAAACAGTTCAACAGAAATACCAGAATTCCCAATTGCACCAGAGATTGCTTTAGAATTGCTAATGGCTGCAAATTTTTTAGACTGTTAGGTATTATTAGTTATTTTTAATTTTTTAATTATTTGGTACAGATCGATTATAGGAATGCTTATTTGATCTGAATTGAATTGCATTCTTAAAGTTCTTGTATTTTATCATTACTTTGATGATCTGTCATTTGATTTGACTAAGAAATAGGTTATAAAGTTGTAACGAGCGAATTTGCAATAAAAATTGTTTTACAATGAATTTTTACTTTAAAATAGTTTAAAATAAAAAAAAATACGTAATTTATTCTTTATTTGCGCAAGGTTTCTCTTATTCACTGAAAAATAATCTATATAGATTTTTATATACCGATTTACACTTGAATAGACAGGATTAGCAGGATTTTAGTCCAAATACTAGCATTAAATAGTTATCATAAACAGGGTGTTTCGGGAGGAAAGGAAACTACTTTAAGAACGAAGTATAGACGTTAAAATAAGGAAAAAGTTCCTATAAATAAGAGTCTGAAAATGTTTCCTTTTCAATGTAAAGGGTGTCAAAAAAACATAATTAAAAATCAATTTTTTGATGCACCGATATTTGACAATTCCACCAGTGACGTGCGTGACAGCCGAATATAATTTTGACGAAAAACATAGTGCGTCACTGCTTTCTTTCAAAACAGACATTGGTTTCTGAATCGGCAGCCAATTCTTCAAAGAAAGGGCCTCGTGAGTTTTTCTGCTAGGGCAAATCGTTTTTGAATAATAATTAAAAACTGTTTTTCTGTGTCACTGATATTTGTTTCAGATTTCAAACTGTAAAATAATTGATTTTTAGATTGTCAATCTTTCTTTCATCTACAGGACGATTTATCCATTTATGTTAAATTTCATTTATCATTTTCAATATCCACTTTAATTAATTGTGCACCAGTTTAGTTATTTGCTTGCAGGAAAACACATTTTTAATTCTTTTTTTTACACCCTGTATCTCGAAAAGGAAACATTTTCGGTATCTTATTTGCAGACACTTTTTGTACGTCCTTAAACAGTTCTCTTTCCTCCCGAAACACTGTATATGACGGACATCGGACATACTCTGAGATTTTGAACTTAATGGCAGAAGTTAAGAATCCTTTATTCAAATTAAGTAGGAGGTCTTGTACTTGTTAATTGGTTTACATAGATAGCCATAGAGTTTGTGGAGTATACGAGGTGACTGTGAGCCCTCGTCCCTTAACTGTCGCCACTTGTCAAGACCTACAGTATGTATTTGGGACATGGCGAAGTTACTGCATTGCATTGAGGCAAGTTGTTATAACAGTAGCTATATGATGAATTCAAAATTAAATTGTTATTATTAAATTTACTCGAGACTTAGCTATAATATTATTATCTGGGGTCAGTCTCAGGAAGTCAATAGAATTTTTTTTATACAAAAGCGTATAATCAGAATAATATATAATATTTAATCTCTCCTACAGACAGACCTGCCGTGACACTTTCAAAAGAAAGAAAATTATGACCTTACCCTGTATTTATATATTTAAAATTTTATGTTTCATGTTTAATAATCAACAAAACTTTTGTCTTAACACAGATGTGCATCAATATAAAACTCGCAGTGCAGATAAGATTCACATTAATAACTACAGACTCAGTAAATATAAAAAGTCTCCCTATTATGCGGTTGCTCATCTCTACAACACACTTCCTAATAAATTGAAAATTTTAAAAACGTTTAAACTATTTCGAAGTGAACTAAAAAACTATTTAATAGAACATGCGTTCTATAGTACAGATGAATTCTGCACCTTAAGCGTGACTTGATCGAATAAATTGTTAGCCTTTATATTGTCTATCTGTAGTTTTATTTGTTTTTCGTAGCCTTGATTGTATTATACACCGTCTTTGCTACAAACATATTTACTATTATTCGTATTTTATAACTATTGTATCTATACAATTTTCATATTTTTGATTAGTTTTTATTTCATCGACGACATATACATCCATTTGTATTTTTATCTGTCATTTTGTGTAGCCTTGTCTGTTTTTTACACCTTTATTATGACACATATGTTTATTTAGTTATACACTGTGACAAAACCGATATTTGTTCATGTAACAGAATTTTATGGTGAATAAATGCCTATTCTATTCTATTCTATTATATTGAAATAAAAATAATAAAACCAAAAAAATTGCAGATGTTAGGAAAGACAAGGGTTAAGAAATCCAAACAACAAAATTATAAACAATTTTTCTATTCAACGTACATATAAATTTAATATTTAAAAAAAAAGTAGATATTCCCACAAAGGACATTAACTTGACATTAAAAAAAATTAGGATGACTGGTTATTTCAGAAACCAACAAGAATACCTATTTATGTTTAAATAATAAATATATTATATTAATTGCACATGTATTATTATCCTTCTAAATATACAGGGTGTTCCAGTTTTTTGTAGCAGGACTTTAATAGTCGATAGACAATTGAAAATTATTAAAAAAGTTCCTATAAACATAGGTTGAAAAATGCTTAGTTTTCGAGATACAGGGTGTTAAAGTTTGAAAATAAATACGGATTTATATTAATATTTCCAGAATGCTAAGAAGTATCGAATCCAAACTTGCCAATTCTTTACATATAATTTAGAGGCCTATTTTAGAATAACAAACTACTACTTTACTTAACCATGGGCGTAGATATATGGATTTATTAAGGCTCTTTTTTAAAAAAAAGTAGTACGCCACTGATATTTTCCCGTGTTTTCAGTTTAATTCAATAAAGCAAGAAAAACCAAAAATTTAATGTCTCTTGGCACTTTTTGATATGACAAGCCGTTTTCCAGAAAATTTACATTTAATCATTTGATGCACGCATCTGGACGAATTTTAGACAAACTTGAAGTCGCTCAGAATTTCACCAAATTTGATGGTACGAAACGTCTTTTAAAAAGAAAGAATGAAACATCGTTAATGATGCTTGTAATGAAGTAAGACACTTTTACATGTTGCTACCTTTTGCGTTTGTGTTTCTAATAATTTATTTTAGTTCGACCGTTGCGTTTTAATACATTTGTGTTATAAAAATTTTGATTTACATGATAATAAACTTTTACAATAAATATTTTAAATGTTTCATTCTTTATTTTTAAGAGACTTTTCGCACCATCAAATTTGGTGAAATTCTTGAGCGACTTAAAGTTTGTCTAAAATTCGTCCAGATGCGTGCATCAAATGATTAAATGTAAATTTTCTGGAAAACGGCTTGTCATATCAAAAAGTGCCAAGAGACATTAAATGTTTGTTTTTTCTTGCTTTATTGAATTAAATGGAAAACATGGGAAAATATCAGTGGCGTACTACTTTTTTGTAAAAAAGAGCCTTAGTAAATCCATATATCTACGCCCATGGTTAAGTAAAGTAGTAGTTTGTTATTCTAAAATAGGCCTCTAAATTATATGTAAAGAATTGGCAAGTTTGGATTCGATACTTCTTAGCATTCTGGAAATATTAATATAAATCCGTATTTATTTTCAAACTTTAACACCCTGTATCTCGAAAACTAAGCATTTTTCAACCTATGTTTATATGAACTTTTTTTAATAATTTTCAATTGTCTATCGACTGGTAAAGTCCTGCTACAAAAAACTGGAACACCCTGTATATATTTTGTCAGTAAAGTCACATCTTATATCATATAAACAATAATAATAAAACTAATAAGTATTATAATGCATATAGTATATGTGACATTATTTGTCTTACTGATAAATAAGTAACTGATTAAGAGACATGGTTTTGGACTTATATGCGAAGGGTTGCGGAAATAATTTCGAAGCTATCAGAAATAAATTGTTTTTAATACTCTTCACTTCCTAGAAAGTTCTAAAAATAAGTAGGTCAGTATTTCTGTTTGTAATTTTTATGTAGAATTTAGGCCTGCCGTCAAATATACAGGGTGTTTGAAATTAGATTATTTTTAATGAAACACCCTGTATTTTTTTACATATTTAGATTCCCCTTACTGTCCTGATTTCAAATATATTATATATTGTATGATCGCTCCACAAATAAGTGAGTTATTTGATAAAAAGTATTTAATAACAATAATTAATTTTTGATCAACTTATATGTATTAAATTATTATTAAATACTTTTTCTTTTTATCAAGTAACTCATTTATGAAGCGATCATACAATATGTAATATATTTGAAATCAGGATGGTAAGGTGAATCTAAATATGTAAAAAAATATAGGGTGTTCCATTTAAAAAACCCAGTCTAATTTTAAACACCCTGTATATTTGACGTTTCATAATATCAAATCTGACGACAAGGCTAAATTCTACATAAAAATTACAAACAGATAAGACCGGTATCGGTCGAATTGCTCAAAAAATGTAGAAATTAACAGGGGGTTCGCATTTATAGTGACACCCCTGTACAGGATATTGTACCACGTATATAACTACAAAGTCTATAAAATAAGTGAGACGATTTTTACTTTACTAATATTTTTATTTTACAGCACAATTATAAAGTAGCGATGTGTGTCAAAAACTAAAAATCATTTTCATATTGTTAAAAACATATATTTTGTAGTGTACTCGTAAAACAATATCAAGCGTAATAAGTTATACAATAATCATACTTTGACAATCCTAATTATCTGCATCATACAATTATATCATAGAGATAACACTTGAAATTTTCTCGACATACCAGGCTATGAGCTGTAAGTAACCACCACCAAATACCAGCAAAATAGTAAACGTAATGGTTTTAAATCACGGTCACACATTTGAAAATTTTTTAGAGAAAGGCAAAATAAAAATATTCATTATAATGTTGGTCCTTAAAAAGAAATAAAATAATAATACTTTTACTAATTAGCAATACGTTTACCATCTCTAAGTCAACACTCAGCATCACCTCATCTTTGCAATTTACCACTATTAGTGATCTTCATTTATATTTACTTACCTACCTCAAAAACTGGGTATTTTGCCTTATCAGTTTTGAACTAAAATTAGTGCCGTCGCACATACCTCACTATTTTACCAAAATAAAATACCTCATCTGGTATGCCAGGAAAATATCTTTAATATTATAGTTAAAATAAGGTAACATTAATTTATAGTCAACATACAATTCTATTAGTTCCATTTTTTAAATAATAAATTACTAAATATACTAGTCTTACACTGGTCGACAGTTGAGAACACATTAAATTACTTCCCAACTCCAAGTTGTTAATGTATTAACAAACACATGCAAACTTGGTTGTCAAATGACAAAAATTTATTACAGCATGTGAGATAAAGCCTGAGTTAAGCTTCAATTTAAAATTGTTATACAGTAACCGGCAGCCAAATAAGTACATAGGGTTAGGTTTACATAAGAAATAATGAGCAACTGACGTGGTCTTGTAAACTATAAACTGACACCAGCGCTCAAGCCACCCCCCCCCCCCCCCATTTAAATGTTGCACATTCAATCTGTCTCACCTGTAAACATGAAATGTCTAGTTAGTTATAAGTTTGTACATATACGTAGTTGGCTGCCGGTTGACCAGCTAGTATAAATAATCCATATAGTTTAAGTAAAAAAAACTAATTTTAATTATTGTACGTAGTATGAACAATTAATCATAATTCGTGTTAAAAATCCATGGGTTAATGACGTTATCAAGCAGACAACTAAAGGACTTTGAATTCTAGTAAATATGTGCGAAGTATAAAAGTTAAGAGATTTACGCTATCTTGGAAATTCTTAAACGGTATAGATAAAAATAAATTTTCTGCCTCTAATAATTGCTACTACCTTGTAGAAGAATATGTTGTTATTTCTAATATGCTCTTAGAACGTTGCAATTAAACGAATCTATTTAAGAATTGCCAGCGAAATTTAAGGTGCCAAAATATTGTACGTCAAACTTCTTTCACATTTATTTCTAGTATCAAACAAATTGATATTATGTGTAAATTGTTATATAGAAATAATCTTTGTAAAGTCTTGTTTTGAGTATAAAACATATAAATATATTTTTAGGTATTAATAAACTGAGAACACACTAGAGGTATGCCAGTTATTCCATAGTAGTTGCTTTCTTAGTTAAAATTGTAAAAAATATCCACTTTAATCAGGAAATATGGCAGCATTAAGTAAAATGATTAAATTTAAATGTGTGTTTTATATACAGATAACGAAAGTGCACATCTTTCCATTGGGAACCTCAAAATACAGTAACCGGCAGCTACAGACATAGCGCCGGGTTTATTTGCGAAAAAAATGGGCAACCGACTTGCAGCGTGGTCTTACTGTCGCCAGCGCTCGCGTCCCCACCATTTAAATTGTTGCGCATTCAATAGGCTACACCCGTGAATATGAAATGTCTAGCTAGCCATAAGTTCGTATGTGTCCGTACTTGACTGCCGGCTACTGTATATACAATGTGCAGGGTCGCTGCATAGAAACGTGCCTTTTACTACTGGTACATTATTCCGCCTTGCTTATGAGCAATAAATATTTAATCAAATTACGGGGTAGTTTTTGTAAAAAAACAAATGACATGTAAATTTGATTTGCAGAAACAAGACATGTTTGAAAACCAGAATTATCCAAATTTTAAGTGACGGCCTATGCATAGATTACGGGCATCTTTTGCGCACACTATATCGGGGTAGATGTGTCAAGGTCCCCACTTTCGTTATCTATTATGCATATGTATTATACGAGATTGTTTGGCGTCTTTGCAATCCTTAGGAACTTTGAAATTAACCTATGCTAATATTTCGGTTGATAATTCGAATCTTCGAAGATATGGTATTATGAGTTAACTAAGTACTCAAGACTAACTGTACAGGGTGAGTAAACGGTGCAATAAAATCCAACAGATCCTTTATTATCGATAATAAAAACAAAAATTTTATACAGAAGTTGTAGAAGACCAAAATGGCTACATTTTCAAATTAGTTGGAAATATACGGGGTGATTCATGAAAGCTGGACGCTAGATGTCAATTTTTTTTAAATGGAACACCCTATATATTTAAAAAAATTTGAAATCTCCATGAAATTCTCGATATTTCTGTATGAGGATATCATAGTCTAAAACTTATAGTTCTCTAGTTATTTAAGAAAATTAAGAATAAAATGAAATTTCAGCATTTTTTTTTTAATGAAGTTAAACAAGAACCCTTTCATTTCGGGGTAAAAGAAGGTTTAGTTTAGCTACTAATGTCCTATACCTATTCTAAAGGGTTTAGGAGATATTCGCAGATATTTAGATTTTTACATTATTTGGAACGATTTTATACTTTTAAAATTCTCCATTTAAAAAAATTGACATCTATAGCGCACCGCTTTCCCGAATCACCCCGTATATTTCAAACTAATTATAAAATGTAGGCATTTTGGTCTCCTACAACTTCCTTGTAAAACTTATAAAATACAACACTAAAATCTCGAAACCTTGACAGTTGCGCCTCTTTATTATATTTTAAAAAATTCACCACTTCCCTTTCATGACAAAATTCTTGCTATCCCATCCCATTAAGGAAAATTTGATATGAACTATGAACCTACATTTATGGTGTAATTTCATCAAAGATTCAGCAAAACATGCCTGAATTTATAAATAATTATCATTTGTCATAATGCTAGAAGTGGATCACAAAGGTCATTATGCTGTTCGTAAAACAAAAGTTCTATTCTGAAATTTACTGTTACAGTACATCGATAATAATAATCGAAGTTCTAGGCCTTGTGGCGAGTCTTAAATTGGCACCCTGAGTAAAAAAATAAGGAAGCATTATTAGGAAAATTGTCATAATACTATGACGATAAAAAGTTATAAATTTTTTTTATTGTACTATGTAATTTGTCACGGGATAAAACACGTAACAATTAAAATATTAATCAATCATGTTTACCTGACTTACAAAATATGTATCTTATTCGACATCATTAGAAATGTATTAAGTTCAGTATTCACGATATATATTACAAATATAGACCGGTTCTGAGTGGAGATTCCCTAAAATTAGTATTTTTCTGCTGGCGTTTTTCAAACAAAAAATTGCCAAGAAATTCAAACCTGCTGCCTATGGTTCCAATAAATCATTTTTAATATTTCATGCACTGCGTTATGAAGTGATTACTGTACTTCAGACAGTATTGCATTTTCAAAATGCTGGTAAAAAAAAATTAAAAAAAAAAAAATTATCTCTGGTCTCTAATTATAAATCAATAAGACATTAATATAAAATTAAACTAAATACAAAGTTACATTGTGAAATCTTTCTTCAAATACAATCCTGTTAATTAAGTTTTATCTTCACAGAATATATTTTCATTTAAATCTAACCTTATTGTAATATTTGGTTTATTGGTTTAACAAAATGTTTAATGTATTTTTGCACCAATTTGTTTTATTAAATTTTTATAATATGTAGATTTTAATAGAAATGACGATACTCACTGCTATGTTGAGAGTATAACATGGTGTAGGTACTCACCAGCTATACCAGTTCAAATTTATTGCTGCTTATGTTGCGTGTATAGATTTAGGGACGAATATATGAGTTTCAGTTTGGGAAACAAGTAGGGCCTTGGATTGAAATAAATTTCTATTAAGTGATCACCTTATTGACACAAGTAATAATATGAAAGAATTGATGTAGTTATGTGAGAGTATTATTATTATTATTTATTTTCTCTTGTATAATACACCAGTGACTTCATCTGCTGTAAAAGCTTCTGGAATAAATATTATTTGGATAATACACTCACGTAGGTACGCCATGCTATATTCTCATCACGGTATTGTCCTCGATCATAAAACATAAAAATTCATCTTTCTTTTTAAATTTACTTTCTTCACTTCTCCACTATTAAAAAAAATTATCAAAATATATTTGAAATTTAATAAATCCATTTGAAATTTTACTCACACCATGTACCCACAATCACATATCTATCAAAAATTACTTGGATCTTTTACTAATCGAGAGGAAAGGATTTAAATTTGTACGTATATTGGTTATCTAAAGGTTACAACAGTACTCCCAATAGACATTGACGATTGCACATGATTAATAGCTGCTTCAATATCCTGAGGCAGAAATACTTTATCAACAACTGTTTGTAAACATCCTTCTTCTATAAATTCCCCCAATTTGTCAAGTGTTACATAACACAGGTGAGTCTCGTCAAAATCATTCAATGGCAAACCTAGCAGATTCTAAAATTAAAAAAAAAATTATGAAAGAGCTGCTCTAGGCGGACAAAACAAAACACGTCAATATAGTATGTCCTTACAATCCTCGTAATCTATGACAGTAAGTCCAATTATGTATAATTATGTTATTAAATACTTTTCATGAAATAACTCACGTATTTATGGAGCGATCATACAATAAGTCAGGACGATAAGGTGAATCTAAATATGTAAAAATTACAGGGTGTTCCATTTAAAAAACCCAATCTAATTTTAAACGCCCTGTATATTTGACGTTTTATATATATAACAAATCTGACGACAAGGCTAATTCTACATAAAAATTACAAACAGATAAGACCGGTATCGGATCGAACCCTGTACATAAATTTATGACATAAGCGGTAAAAGAGACTGTTCATTTCCATCAGATTTTTTAAGTAAAAATCTGGCGTAAAACAAAACTACTTATATTAAAAAATGCCACACAATAAGCAAAAAATGGCTTAGTTAATTAAGAGTATTGGCAAAATATTTTTGTTTTTATATGAAACCTGTGTAGTTATTATTCTTGAATTTAAGAAATTTATACCGCCTCTACCATCCTTATATTTATTGTTTTTGTGTAATAAACTTGACAACTTTTTAGATAAACCAAATCAATCAAAATATTTCAAAGCATTCACAGACCTTAAAATGAACAGAAATTGCCAGGCATTTAGAGAAAGTCTAGGATTTTCAGTTGCAATCCTGTACTCTGTGAGAAAATGCCTATGGCGCTCACATGCCAGTAATTATATGCGAAAACAGACTACAGTAGAAAATAAATATAAAACTCACCTGCATCCTAAATCTTAAATTTATGTATAAAGAAAGAATCGTTTTGCCAAAGAAGCCATATGAATCGGACGCCAGCAATGGAGGTAGAGCTGATATTATAGTGCCATCAGGTATGCAAAATTTGCAAAGATCTTCTATTTTGATATTACAGTCGTTGCTCGTTATTATTATTATATCGTAGAGATTACCTATCTCTAGTTCTTTTAAGAGAGCATTATATAGAGCATGATGTTCGGCTTTGGATTCTGCAAAAGATTCATTATTGAGATCTGACGGTTCTGAAATAATTATTATATCGGAAGCTCCTAGCGCTTTAACTACTGGCACTGCCCTCCTGTAGCAACTAGTAGTAACTGTGGCATCCCAATGCTTCAATAATTGTATCAACACACAACCCACAGGTGTACAACCACCTTGGACTAGAATTCTAAAAATAACATTGTAAATCAAATATACAATGGATCTAATTATTAATGAATATTTTGTTATAAACCAATATCTTTTAACTTGGTAAATTCTTCCTAATTAACTATATTTTTATTATTTTTCAGAACCTCTCTTCTGTTTGTTATTATATGGGAGGATTGTTTAAAATTAAATTTTTTTGTAAATGGCCCTAACGTTTTAATACATCAAACTTAAAAAATTAGTAAGAGGATATCACGAGGGCGAGTACCCTCTATCGAGTTTAGCACTTGTTTAATAAATTATTTGTGAATTATTCCCTTCAGAGTATTTCCATTATAGAGGTACTATATGTCTTGTTTAGTAATTAAATTATTGTATTTCGTAAATTTGATACTGCTTCGATATATTAGAGTCAAATATACTTCTCTCTCCCAAAATTTAGGGAAAACAGGAAGTGCCATGACAGTTTCGTGTATTAACTTATGTAGTACAAAAACTCGTAAAACCCATGTTGTTATTTTTTTAGACTTACTTTTTCCTACATACATTAGACGAATCTATATTTCCTTTACTAAGTGTAGACAACGCCAAGCTACCGGCATATGGAAGACTACATGCTCCTTCAAACCCAATATTTTTGGGCTTTTTCGACACTCGATTTTCAGAGGCCAAGACAGTCTGACATAATGTACCTTGAGACCAGAATGGAACCGCCAACCAAACTTCATCTCCTACTTCTAAACGTTTTACTTTAGATCCTATATCTGTAATAATTCCTGTACAATCTCTACCTAAAATGACTGCGAATTCAGAATTCGATTGCTGGAAGATGAATAATGAAAATTAATTAATTAAAAAATATAGCAAGAGATAACTACGTTAAAATTTGGCTGACAAGTTACATTCTTTGGCTTTCATATTGTAAACTGTTTTAAAACTGATTTTTGCAAAATTCATTTTGACAAAACCTAAATCAGGATTTTTCTTAATCCATGGGGAACACAGATGTAAAAGTAGAGCTGAAAAAAGTCAAAACTAATTTACACAACAGTGACAACGGCCCAGTAACTAGTTTTACTAAAGACCACCAGGTGACTCATCGATTAGCTCCAATCGTCTTGGAGTTGGCATTGGCAAACTAACCCTCTACCTGTTCTGCCATTTGAAAATAAATATCATTTTATATGTACCTCAAACAATTTGCTAACCTTATATATTCTCTGCAATATATTTCTTAACATTCTTCCATAACCTTTACAGATTTGAACATCAATCATTTGCACGGAAGCCGCTTTTACGTTTATTAGTACATCATAATCTCCACATTCATAAGGTGCAATTGCATCTTCTACAACAGTAACAGACTAGAAAATAAAATCGAGTATTACTTTGAAATTATTCAATATATAACTTACCTCTGTGCCCAAATGTTCATTGCTTTGTATTGCTTGCATATACCGAAAAATAGGTTCCTTTTTTCTTAACGTTAGACCTAGTGTTAATCCAATAATACCTCCAATCAAAAATCCTGCACACGCAAAGCAAATATCTCTCTTGGACCCTAACAAATCAATAGAACTGTGTATGCATGTCACTTCTCAATCTAGTCAATCAACTTACATGTTTTCCCAAGTACTCTTACAAGGTTTCGATAGATAACTCCTGGGCTGACAACGTATATTAAATGATCTTGAACATCTTTTGCAATAGATATTATTTTAATACAATATTCTTTGAGGTTATTTTTGAGTTGTTCTGCTGTTACACTATTCCACAGATTTAGCACAAGCAATTTACATTGCTCTGAATATAGAACGAAGACATCCTTGGTTTTAGTAGCTACTATATCTGCTTGCAACTAAAGGGTTGAGATTTGAAAAGTTTGTTTCTAAATACATTTAACTAATTGAACAATTTTGCGTACCTACCTGAATACTCTCAATTTTTTGTGAGCTTCTAAAAAGTACCTCATCCATCATTCACAAAAATAAAATATTATATTAAAATTTTTCAAATTTGTTAACAGTTACATAACAATAGACTTATTTTGGCAATTTAGTTATTCGTGTTCTACTAAATTGTTAAACACAAAAATTTTTTAAAACAGTTCAGAGTTCGGGAAGAGTTGTTAAAACTCAAATTAGAAAAAAAATTAAGAATTTTACAAATGTTCTGAATGTTCTATGTTCCATTACCAAGACGTGCAAAGACCAAAACACCGAAGCGAACTAGCATTGGGCAGAATCTACAACCTACAATCAGATTATCTCATCTCTGCTACAGCTACAATGTACTGAATATACATTCACGGGAAATTAGCTAAAATTAAAACAAAAACCGTTGCACGTCATCAAATGACGCGTTTATAATAGGATTAATTTCCATGATACAATAAATAGTTGTATCATGATTAATTTCTATGTCCGAAGAAATAAGAAATCCCAGTGTCACGGCCGGGAATTGAACCCGAGACTTCTGTTCTTGTAATTTGTATCACGGTTGCCAACTCCAGATTTTTTTTCGTAGTAATATTAATTTGAAAAGAAGGTAGATTGGGCAGTTCTGCTCAAATTCGTCTAAATTACCATTTTTTTTAGGTTAGATTAAATAACACAGAATGTTAAATAAAGGCCGCGCCGCGAAGCATCGAATATCGATCACAGAACTAGGTCTGTGATCTGTGATATCGATCGAACATCGAAGAAGATCGAAGCACAGAATATATAAGCTGCTTCCCTGTTACACAATATCTCAGATCTCAGATTATTCTCACATTTTACGTCAGTTTTCAGTTGGTACGTTTCTTTTATTTTTTATTTTTCACATGTGAGTTTAAAGTGAGATTATTTACCCCCACTACAGTGCCAACTGCACTAGCTCGGGAGTAAGATCACTAATAGCGTTTTCGGTTTACTGCTCTTAGGTGATCTAAGATTGCTCCCAATTAGATTTTGTATTCGATTATCAAATACAATTTGCTCACGCTCAGAGTTCTGAGTTCGATTTAGAAATTTTACTGCTCTAAAATCTTAAAGCGAGTGCTCTCGACTGCTTTGTAAAATTTGTCAGAGCATTCCAGAGCAACTGCAACGAGCAATCACAAAGATAACCTAGAATTTTTAGTTATGAACGCATTTAGGGCAACGACAGCACTCGAGATCGGATTAGATCTTGGTCAGATTTATGACATCATAGATCTTATTAGGAGCATTCGCAGTCAACTGAAGCCGGCGCCACACATGCGGCATTCGGCGAAAGGCGAGCGGTTCGGTTACTCGGCGAAAGCCGCATGTGTGTAGCTGACGCTCGCCTCGGCGTTCGCCATTCGCCATTCCCGCTACACGTCGGTTAATTGACGCGAATCAAAGGATTCGCGCGTCATAAATTCGATCGGTACACACATTGGGATTGTTTCATTGAATTTAAAACAACAAATTCAATGGATTGTTTTTTGCCAGTCTTGACAAGCGTTTGTGTTGGTTTTCGATAGTTGTTTAATAAAATGGAGTGGTTAAACGACGCTCGCCTATCAAAGCTTTCGCCTTTCGCCAAATGCCATTCGACGAAAGCCAAAGTTCGTCTTTCGCCGAATGCCGCATGTGTGGCGCCGGCTTGAGATGAGTATCCTCTCCTCACATCACATTTTTCTCACACTCAGTTGTGTGCAAACAAAAGGGAAGCGCCTATTAAGACCATAAGACAGACAAGGAAAGTTTCAAGGTTCAATAGTGCCAAATTAAAGATGTTGAAATAACTTAAATATGCATTATATAATATCATTGTTTCTTGTTTTGTAAACTACATTGAACGATATAATAAAACTTTTCCAAAATTACAGCTAGAGAAAGTCCAGAAGGGTTTGTGAATCAGTTTTAAAGTATACTACAAAGCTCTTAAATAAATTATTATACTGTAGAAATACATTTAGTCTCAGATAAATAAATCTATTATAAACTAATTCGTCTACAAACATCCTTTATAAAACCATTATAAAACGAGAACTAGGCCAAATAGCATATAAATTGTAACTTGGGTTATGACGCATTAAATCAGAATTTCCGAGATGTGACGTAACAATTGGGAACTCAGAACTCGGAAATTCCGAGTTGTGACGCATTAAATCCATAGACTACGTCTATGATTAAATCAGAATTTCCGAGATGTGACGTAATAACAGGGAACTCTGAACTCAGAACCCAGACTGCACGACCGGGCTTCCGTAATTTCTAGATATTCTATGGTTATTTCTTCTTCTTCTGATGGCATCACGGTTCACGGCAACCTCTCTGAAATTAACATAACCTTAGTATTTCCACAGGCTGTGGTAGTGGTATTTCGTAGTTGTTTTTCCTCTAATAATTCTAATTTACTTATTGTTAATTATTAGCTATTAAAGACAATTATGGAAAGAAGCAAGGAATATTTTGACTCGATTTTAGAGGATTTTCAAACTTTTACCAAGGAACCAGATTACTTCTTAAAGTAAAAATAAATATGGGTATTTATGATCAAAAATTAATTTTTTTTATTATTTTTAGTGCTGACAATACCATTTCAGGTAAAATCAAAACATGTCTGAAACAGACTTACGATTTTTCTAAATTTGAGGAAAAAAAAAATAAGTCTCCTGCCTTACCTGAATTAATTATAAAAAATTTTGATTTGGAACAGATTTGGCAACAAATTGAATTGCAAAATGATACTTTATTAGGCAGATCCATAACTAATGTTAGTAAATTGATTGTGGGCAAGAGTGACCTAGTATTTACCAACTTAGAGGAACAAATGCTTAATAATAAACATAATGATAACGACGAAGATGATAAAGAAGAAAATTTAAGTTCAGGTGAAGACTCTGGTGATAATGAAGACATTGAGGAAGAAAATAACCCTAATGCAGAAACTGAGAGTGATGAATTGGATTTAAACGATAAAAATTCAGATCAAGAAAGTAGTGATAACGATAATAAATCAGAAAATAAAAAGAAATCGGTAGTAGACGATGAATTTTTCAGATTAGATGAAATGGAAAACTTTCTTAATGCAGAAGAGAAGAAAACACAAACTGCAATCGTTGGAAATGATTCTGAAGAATCTGAATCTGAGGTAGATTTATTTGAGAGTAATTCTGATGTTGAAGACGAAAAAGTGAAAGTGGCAAAGTTTAAAGATTTTTTTGTTGCTAAAAACGAGAAGAATCCAAAACGAAATAAATTTTTAGAGGGTATGAGTGACGAAGATGATCCCATTAATAATAATAATAATGAAGTTAAATCTTCACTTGAATTACGACAAGAAAGATTAAAGAAAAAAATTGAGAAAATAGAAGAAACTGCTGTTAGCGAAAAACCATGGCAATTGAAAGGTGAAGTTACTGCAGAGAGCCGTCCCCAAAATTCGCTTTTGGAAGAGATTGTTGAATTTGATTTAACATCAAAACCAGGTAAGTGATTTTAAATGTGGTTTGTGTATCATTAACACATCATAATTATACAATAAATGTTGTACCTATCATCTTTATCATAAATCACCAACATACGAGTTGAGTGTAGAAAATATGAGTAGAAAGCAACAGTGCTAATTTTCCACTGTTATGTCTCTTCTACCAAATTTTGTCAACCTAGAAAGGACATCAAAAATATGTGTTATTATTTGGGGTATTTTATTATTTTAACCATAAGTGAAACATATCTGTATTTGTATATCCGTGTAGCATCATGGTACGTTTTTGGGGCCTGTGACACTAGTTGAACATTTTTTATATTAATATTTAACTGTTTTAATTTCAGCTCCAGTAATTACTGAACAAACAACCGTACAGTTAGAGGACATAATAAGGCAAAGAATAAAAGATCGTGTATTTGATAGTGTAGTAAGAAAAATAAAGCCAGTAGAAACACCTTTAGAATATAAAAAGAAATTGGTATTAGATCAAGAAAAAAGTAAACAATCTTTGGCTCAAATTTATGAAAAAGAATTTCTTGACAAACACGCATCTTTAGACCCAGAAAACTTGGACAAAGAAGAGGTAGAGCCAGAACTGCATAAAGAAATAAAAACTTTGATGAGAAATTTGTTTAATAAACTAGATGCTCTTTCCAACTTTCATTTCACTCCTAAGCTGGCTATTCCCGAACTTAAAATCGTTAACAATTTGCCTGCAATCAGTATGGAAGAAGTAGCACCAATTGCTGCTAGTGATGCCGCCCTTTTAGCTCCAGAAGAAGTTAAAAACAAGGTTAAGGGGGAAATTATAGGTAAGTAAATTTAGAAATTTAGATAGTACCTACATAAATAATATGCCTTGGTTGATAACAGTCTCGATTTACATTACATCCAGTATACCATATTTTTTATTATAACCTTGAGAACAACTTAATTTATTAACCAATTAATGAACCATAGATAATCCAAAGTTCTCCTAAAGTAATCTCCATATTTGGAGTTAGCAGTCCGCCATCTTGTAGCCCCTAAATAAAAAATTATACTTGTAATGAATAGAAATTGTAGGAAATTTCTACATTATTGTTTTCGTTGCACAAAACATAATTTCATAGTAATTTTTAGGTAATATTCAAACAGTATACTGTTTTAGGTAAAAGTGAAAGAACAACTGCAGATAAAAATAGGGAACGAAGGAAGAAGAAACTAAAACAACGCGCTCATCTGAAGGAAAAACAGAAACGTGAAGTTCTTATTAATAAATTGAATCCTGGTTTGGGTAACAAATACAGTAAAGAAAAGGCAAGAAAACTATTGCACCAAGTTACAAAAGATAAGAATGTGGAAAAGGTAAGTATTTTCATATACTACGTAAGTAAATATTTTTTGGTTATTTAATCGAAATCGTATTGTTCTGAAAGTCATTGTCGTTACAATGCTCGTGTCTAACCCATTCCAGCGTGTCAGCGAAAGCTGTTTCAGCGCTAGCGCAAAAATATGGTTGTGGTTAGACGGGTATTTGATTTATTTGAATGGCTGCAAATAATACTAACCTCAATCTTGAGTTTTTTTTATGTTTGTGACGCAAATGACATTAATGATGATCAGATTGCACTGCACTTTAGCCTGTGAAAACTTCGATGCGCATGTCTTCCATTTTATCAGACAACAAACGTCGTTTCCGACATAATATGCAGTTAACATAACCTTTAAATTGAATTCGCTGAAAATTTATCCAGCTTTTAAGCCCAAATTTATTTGGCTAAATTTTAGCAAAGCGGCTGTGTGCAGCGGATGCAAATAGCGCTACCATCTAAGTAAAAAATATACAGCGGCTTTAAGCGCTGAAGTGGGTTAGACGCAAGCATTTACAAACATAGCTTTGTGCTGCTGTCAGTGTCAGACACGGTTATTTTTTCAATATTCTGTGGTGTCAAATATAGGGAGCTGTTACATAACTGATACTGATGCAGTCAGGCGCAGACTGGCCAGGGGTGCTGGGTGCTGGAGCATCCCGGGCCCTCTCAGTTCCAACATATATATATGTATATGTGTGTTTTTAAATCGGCTAGACAAGAATAAAAGGAAATTGACTTTCATTTCAAGCTAAATGTTATTTAATTATTAGTGTGGTAGAGTGAATGACTGGACGGCACTGGACGCCTTTCTAGGAAAGTGCGTAATAAATTCAATCGTATCGCATTTAATCACAACTCCTGGCCCCTACAAATATTAGCACCTCTGGAAAATATTGCCAGTCCGCGTCTGGATGCAGTTCTAATAATATTTTTCTTGTTTCTTATTAAGATGGATGAATCTATTGGATCAAAGAATGTTAAGTCATCAACAGCATTTTTCACTCAACTTCAAGAAGAGGTCCGGACACATATTGGAAATAAAGTCAAAAGTAAGAAAACAAATAAAAACAAGGAACAGATAGAAGCTAAGAAAATTAAATTATAATTTAAATATGTATTAAAACAATTTTTGTACATTTACATACAGGGTGAATCTTAGAGTGGCGGCCATATTTTTGGGGTTAATAGTACTAGTCGTCATGAACATGAATCCGAATTTTTTTTTTTGTAGGTTGTAAAATGGCCGAGTTATGAATTTTTTTAAAAAATTCGCGATTCAAGTTTCCTCTAATTCCGGCGCCGCTGGGCAAGAACTTACATTACGTGTTACCGGTCGACAGTGTTGCCAAGTGTAGATAATATAAAACTCTCGCTAGCGCATTCCACTGGCGGGTTACCCAAATTCAAACAAAAAGGGTTTAAACAATAATCATTTTTCATAGCGCGTTAAAAAAAAAATTGTATTTTTGTGTTCCCATAGTGAACGGTGTCGCCTCCTATAAATATGGCCCCCACTCTTAAGATTCACCCTGTATATTTGAACTTTTTTATTGATTATTATTTGTTTAAAATAATAAAACTGTTTAAGAAATTGTGATCTTTTATTAAAATTACTCGTACACTTTATTTAGTTTCATTTCTAAATTAGTCTTAAAGAGTGAGGATTTTAAACATTCAAAACTTATTTGTTAAATTTCTAAAAGAAAAATATAAGCATTTATGGATGTTGTAAATAAATAAACTAAGAGGGGGTTAAAATTGCCACACTCTTATGCCTTCACAATGGTGTACACTGCGCGTCATATATATGTGGTACAGCAGTTAACAGTTGTAACCTGAAAATCAGGTTTTTTTAGTTGTGTATGGTGATCTTCCTGAGCTTGACTGATGCAAACTGTCATTTAAGAGCTTTGTAGGTTATGATCAAATCAGAGACGTCAGAATTGCAACGTCTCCAGTTCACGTTATAAGTATCTGTGACAGATCTTATAATGTCAAATTTGACAAGTTGAGCCAGATTTACATTGATAAAATCAAAGTGTACCACATATATATGACGCGCAGTGTACATGCGAATGTGACAATTTTAACAACACTGGCAGCCTCTAAACCGTTATTGTGGAAGCGCCATCTATTGTTCGCCACCAGCAATATTACGAAGTTACAATTCCCCATGAGTGAAATATGTTAAGTTAAGAATGACATTTGGTTTTATTGGTAACACTGCTTTTCTTAAATAGTAGTTCTATGGTGATGTCTAATATAACCACTTAACCAGTGTAAAGCGGTCACGTCCTAGTTATAGCTACCTTTATGTTATGTTATGCCATGTGTCAGTCTACGTGACTACCTTTAGGGTTTTTTGGCGACCCAAACCACTAGTTTGGTTAACTGTGGTTTGAGTTGTGATTGATTGAAATAAATTCCTATTTAAAAATACACCAATCATGAGCTAAACCGGAGTTAGTGGTTTGGGTCGCCAAAAAACCCTTTTATGCTTTATGTTCTGCTCTGCTTAACCTATATTTACGTTCTGTAACTTAATTTAAAATTCTCATTTTTATTTTATATTGTGTTCATTGTTATATTCTTTAGGTAAGTCATAAATTGAATATAAAATTTATTTTGAAGAAGTAGAAATATACCCTTCCACATCCAAATGTTTGTATTTTTTAAAAACACTAAAAACATTTAAGAACCGGGTAGCTATTTAAAATCTAACCATTAACATAAACATAAAAATATTCAGTGAGCACTGCTAAGCACGAAGTACGTAATGGACAATTTTTTTCTTTTGATTTCTTGTCATTATAATTTTTAGTGTTTTAGCCACGATGTAGTACCTCTTAAATTATAGTACAAGTTGTTTATAATTAATCCAGTTATAATATACTGAAGCAGCACACAAATATTTGCATTGCCATAACAATAATGACTATGCATTGTTACAGTTGCGAATATGCCTGGAAAACGGTGCACTGTTACTTTTTGTAACAATAGCCATATGAAAACAAAAACTTCTGATTTGACTATAATGTATTTTGGATTTCCAAAAGATACGGAGGTTAGAAGGAGATGGATTGAAGCATGTGGAAGAGGTGGGATGTGGAATCCTTCTTCATGTCATATATGTTCCATACACTTTAGAGAAGAAGATTTTGAACGAGATTTGCAAGCAGAACTGTTAGACACTACACAAAAATTCAAGTTAAAAACAACTGCAGTACCATCACTTTATTTAGGAAAACAATGGAATACTACAAACTGAAGAAAGATATTTGAGACGAATAATAAATATTTGGGAACAAAGAAATTGAATGAAAATTTTATCAATGATGAAGTTTTTGATTCAAGCCAAAACACATTTTCCTGAAGAAAAAGAAAGTAACGTGGACGTTATCAAAATACACATATAATATAAATTTCCGCAAACAAAATGCTGTATTGGATAAAACATAGGTATTTTACTATAAAACACACAAGTAAAACTGCGAGTTTTCCGAAAAGTCAGTCATATCGGTAATACATATTTAATAAAATAACCCATAAATTATACCAAGATGTATTGGAAAATTTGTATGGTCAACAACGTGCAAAAGGTAACTTAAGCGATCACCCAACACCATTAGAAGCAATGTGTACATTAAGAATGAACATACCTACTAGGGAGATATTCAAGTGCAATCAAATACAAATAAATTATATGAAGGAAATGAAATTTTTAACAGCAAATGTGGAAAATACAAAAATAAAATCTTGATTCGCTAGCTGTCAATATAAATATCATCATAATGCAATCCTTATTTTTCAGCCTCCACAGTTGCGAAGTAAATATGATTGCGATCCACAGTGTTTACTTAAATTTTAATCTATCTTGGTAGAAACATGTAACTTAGGTACTTATCCAACAATCGTACACACCATCCATACATATTTTTCTAATGTACGGAAAGGAGAACAACATTACAAAAAGGACAAAGATATGCATGATTAATCAACGTAAAACAATGAAAGACTTCCCAAATTCCGCTAGAGTAAATAAAACTAGATATGATTGTCGTTATTTTAAAATTAAATATTTCAATATTCTCCTGAAGCCAATAAAAAAAGTTTCATGTTGGATGTGTTAAATGTCACATGTCCGATCCATTACCGTTATCAAGATAAATAATTTAAATAAAATTTAAGCTTTTTTAATTGTTACCATTATTTACTTATATCATTTTATCTTATGATACGCAAAGTTTTAACAAGTAATATCAAATATTCTTTTTATCAAGTTAATATAAACAAATTTAACATGTTTGTCTAAACTTGTTTGGAAAGATTACCTTTCTCTACTACTTATACCTGTGCAAGTTATTTTTTGTTCCGACTTTTAAGTTCATTTTCACACCCTTTGGTACATTTTGTGTGTATACAGTTACCGACAGCCAAGTGGTTTACATGTGAAATAATTGAGCAACATGCTTTTAGTGCATGCAGATTGACGCCAGCGCTAACGTCCTGTCCATATAAATTGTCACGGATTCAGTCTGTCTCGCCTGTGAATATAAAACGTCTAGTCACTCATACGTTCGCACTTGTACGTACTTGGCTATCGGTAACTGTATATTTAAGTAACTTAAAATTTTGTCCAATATCCATATATATCTATGAAGATATATTTTCATCTGTAGTTTTATAAGATCAATAATGCCGTATTCTTGCATACTTAATTACAAATTGTATGTTGTGCAGCTATGGTATTATCGTAAAATAAATTGAAAATCTCATGCGCAGTAATCCACCACAGTAAATTGCTGGAAGCCATACTAGCAAAGGCAGTTCATCACAGTAATAAAATTCAGAAGAAGACAAGGAAGTAAAGGATGGGTAACTTGGCTGTTGTTAAGCAGAAACTAGCACTCGAGTAATTTTAATGATTTGTTATTATACATAAATTAGCGAAAAGTTTTATTTTGTAATTTTTTTTAAATATCTAATATTATGTAAATACAATTTTGTTTGTATGCCGACGATTTATTATTATTAAAAATGACAATATGGAAAAAATTAGTGACTATTATTTGGAAAAAAAAAATTAAATATCATTTGGCATTCTTTATTATAAGATTTCTGGTGTTTTAAATAATACGTAAATCAAATTTTGTTTTAATTAAGAGCTTTTTTCCTGTACCACTTTCAAAAAATATATGGAGAAGTAAATAAACAGTTAAAAATAAAATACACAGTTTATTGAAACATTTCTATTAATTAAATAAAACTTTTAAAACAAATGTGAAATAGATAAAAACAACTATTACATAGATAACCTGAAGAGAAAAATAAAAGCAACACCCTCAAAACTTCATATTTTATCTTTTAATTAGTATAATACAAGTACCTATATAGAAATATAAACATTTCAGTTTTGTATTGTAAATATTTAAAAATATGAACTTTTGAAGGTACCTACTTAAAATAATACAACAAATTACTGATCGAATAGTATATGACGTGTATAAAAACTAAACTAAACTAAACTGTATTAGTACAGAAGCTAAATTTTTGACAAAAGTTGCAAGGCAAAATATTCCTAGCTTAACGTTGTCTGGATTTGCTGGAAGATATAAAGACAGTGACAATGGAGAACGTTGAGTAGAGGCTTCAATTTCTTCTGGTCATTGATTTATAGATTGTCAATTAACTCAATGACCAATTTGCCAAACTCCTAATAATAACAATTATGTCATGGAACTGATTATATGTTTATAAATATATAGAGTAAAGTATAGATTACTATTAGCGGCTGTTTTGGAATAAATGGTCTCACAAACATAGCAATTGATTTGATCAAAATATACACACAGGGAGTAGTTCAAATAATCATGAAACAAATGACACATCGATCTGAATATAAAAGGAAGTACAATCACAAAACATTCCTGACAATTATACATTCAACAAATACAATTTTTTTATTTAATACAAAATTTATAAATGGTATAATTTTACACAATCACTGAATTAAAAAGAACTTAGACCAAATTAATATAGTTTGAAAAAATTTATAAAACCTACCGAAACTATGAATAACTATAATTTCTGTTTAGCATTACTTCCTCGTAACATTTATAATTTATACTGAATCATTTCTTTTTACTCTCTGTATATTTATTTTTCTGAATTTCACTAAGCACTTATTGTCTTAAAAAACGGATTTAAAGTAGCAGTTTAAGGTCCCTTTTGCTTAATATATTAATTAATATTAATAGCTCATAGCTACCGTAAAGTTGTGCTTAAAAACAAGAAATAAAATTTCTAAATATATAACAGTTAAGTTATATTTTCTCAATAACATTCATATTGGAGAAAATTGTTATTTAAATGTACATATGGAATGTGGTTAGAGATATAAATTTTATAACTTTTTTGAACACATCTGAATTTTACATTTTGAGATTCATATATCTAAACTTTAAAGCACCTTATCGCAGTATGCATAAAAATTTTTGTTTATGGCAAAATTTTTGACGGAGAATATAATTTATCTGGGACAAGCCATTACAATGTTCTCTTAAATAATTCTAATAGAATAAATAGTATATTTGTATCTTAAATATTTTTTCTTTATGAATTTCTGTCCTGATAAATCAAATTCTCGGGCAAAAATTTTCCAGCAAGAGTATATTCACCGTAATATTAAGCAATAATAAATAAAATAAGTGTAAAAATAATGTGTTTAACACAAATAAAAAAATATATTTATATAAAAGAAAAATGTGACCATAACCCACCCAAGCTAAATATAAATTTCGGTGACTTTAAATCGAGAAAAATGTGATGTGAGGTACATAACTCACAGAACATATAAAACTTAAATCTAAATTAAATATTCTTTTTACAATACACAAACGGTCAGCAACTTTATGCGAAAACACTAATATTTAAGCAAAGCTAACATAAATATCTTTTAAATTTGAAAACACACTGGCAAATATTCAGAGCCTTAATTCATTCTGACCTGAAAATAAAACAAAAATTATTAGTAGACTTGCATAGAATTTAGCCACCGATAAATATGTTAAATTCTTTTAGAATAATTTAATTTCTTTTTGTCGTCAACTGAAAAAAATTTTATAAAAATTTGTATTTTAAATCATTTGCATTATCAGTCTCTTCGAATTGGTGCTGTTTTTGGAAACGCCCTGCTATGTTACACACAAAGTACTTACGTAATTATTATTGCTGTTGCGCAGATTGTTGTTGAATTTCGATTTTCTCTACTGTCATATCTGGATTCATAGCTGTTGCCTCTTGAATAGCCTCAGCTAAGGCTCTGTCATGGTCGATTGGGTCTCCATCGGACTGTATAGTTATCTTCTGTTCTACTCTAGTTTCTACAACTCCATCTCTCTCAGTTTTATACTGGAAAAAAATAAATAAATAAACAACTGGATGGATTAATTTAAAGTAAAAAATAACACTGTTGATTCATTATACTATTACATAAATGCATTGGCTATATGTAAGTAAAAATCAGTGAACTGCGCACTGACAGCAAAATATTGTCAGATTCAAAGGTAAAGTAAGGTTAGGTTAGGAAAAAAATGAATGTGGATGATTGATCGAAAAGACATTTTAACATCAATGCAAAAAATATACTTACAGTGATTGTTTCAACAGTTCGTGTCTTAGAACTGATGGTTTGTGAGCTGACAATTTCACCAGTAGCACTATAAGCACCATCATCTGAGGTTAAATTCACCTTACGAGCTTCGGTCGCAACAACTGGAACATTTGTAGTGGAAGTAACAATTGTGGGATCTCCACGATAGACGACACTTTCCGTTTGCACTATTCCTTCTGGTATGTTATCCTGCATGAGAAATATAGTTTAAGCCTATAATTTTCCTTCATATTTTCAAAAGAATTTATTTTTTATAATTTTATAGCCTTGTGAACATATTATTAAGGATCACAAACCAAAAACGCATGAATCGTGAATTGAAGCATAGATCAGCACTATTAGATTGAAAGCTTTTTAACATAATAGGCAGTAATGATGAATTGTGTATAAGTGATGATGTGTATTTATTATGACATCTCCCCTTAAATAAACAATTCCGATGAAAAGAAAATAAGTACATAATATAAACATTAATCTATTTATTATGTTACCTACTTATTGTATTCTGTTTCAAATGTAATCATGTGACGTGTAATGTATACCTGCCACATGATAATCCAATATTTTGTTCACACCTCTACTTTCTCGTGTAGCTATTTTAAGCCAATATTGCAGCTATTATGTTTCTCATAAGCAGAGGTCAATGTGCTACACAAAATACAATAATTCTGTTACCTAAGTGAATTTTTTTTTTTTTTTTTTTAATAATTTAACGTTTGTTAAAATTAATTTAAAATTGGCGCAACCTAACTGTAAATTGCTATAAAATTATTATATTTGATATCTGATATCTTAAAAATTATAGGGATTTTTAAAACTTGTAAGACTTAATTTAAAATAATACTAGCTCAAAAATGCATAATTAAAATAAACGTGCACAAATTCTAAAACAAATTAATTACACTACAACAATAACAAAATGTAATAAAATGACAAACAAGCACGTTTACATGCTTACTTACAAGTGAAATTTGCAATGAGAATATGTGTGAACCCAATAGGTTCCGCTTTTCATAATATCCTACCTTATATAGAGCACTGTTGTAATATGGATGATTGGGATCGTCTGGTGGATCTATGGGGGTGCCTGAATCACCTGAACTAGTCGAACTAATGCTGTCTCGTCTGCCCAGCTATAAGCCATGCATGTTAGAAGAAAGGTTATTTATGAAAAGCTTAAGAATTAATTATTCAACATTAAAAACATTAATGTTAAATATTACATAATGGTAGATTTGCATGAGAAATTAAGAAGTTTCTATAATATAATTGCTGCTGTAAATTTTTTACAAAATGGCAATCGTGAAGTGATCCTAAATTATAGGCAAAATAAAATATGTCGTATGATTAAAACATTGCTGGAAAATTAAACCTGTTTAAAATGTTTGTCTGTGAAAAAAAAAAAAAAGAAACTGTACTACAAAGTGAATTCAACTACTCATATAGGTACTCTATTCGAAACTCCATGTGAAATATTTGAGGCTATTATTCTAGTCTCTACATAGATAAGTATACCGTGCTTTCAGACTTCATAGCTATGTTGAAATACAGCGATCGTGTACACTCGGAGTAGAGGGGAAATCGTGACCTGTATGGTAAATTCACGTTCACCGTTTGCGGTTCACGACAGTGCAGTAAGTTTGATATTCTGTAGGTCCCACTATTGTGGTTGGACGACCTTGACCGAATGCTCTCTTGTGTAGTGTTTTGCGATGAAAGCACGGTATATGAATATATAAAATAGGTACTTTAGAAATAATGGTAATTGTACTGACAACTACAAATTCATTTTGTTAACAAATTGATATTTTTCTTAAATAAAGGCAAGAGTCGAGTCTCTCACATGTGCAATGGGCTCTTCCTCGAAATTTTGCAAATTACACTAGACTATAGTGTTATTTAAAATAGCTCTGGCGTATTTTTCTTTTTGCTAGTATTTTCATTGAAGGCAAAAAAAAATATTTCAAAACGTAGTAATTAATCTATTAAATTTTTGTGACGTTAAAAACGGATATTCATTGGTATAGGTCACATAACCTCAAATTTTTTGTTTTTGTAAATTTATTTTCAATTTTAATTTTAATGTTTGTGGTTTTAACATGGATCCATTATAACGTTTAGAAACTCTCGCAGCTCGCAGACAGAAGATATATTAAGTTTTAATATTGTAGATTATTAAAAATGAAAGGTTAATTATAGGTTGGATTTCCAACCAACAAAAATAATCTTATTTTATTTAATAAATCAAGGCAATTAAAACTTCATTAACAATGCATAGAACAAGATTTTAGTTGATAATACAGAAACCAAGCAGAAATTTTGATAAAAGCGACATACCATTCGAAAATCGTAAAAAATGGATATTTTTGAGGTTAGGTGCACGCCAAGTGCACAAACGAATTTGTTTGGAGTTTAACCAATAGAAAGACCGTCCCGTCCGTTTTTGACGTCATTAACGGAAAACTGGCAGGACTTTTGAAATTGATACAATTAATATTTAAAGCAACTTTCAATGATATATTTTTGAAATTAATTGCATTATTATTTTTAATATGTATTCAACTTTGATGTAAATCTACTAAAAACCTTTAATTCAATTGAGGTGTAAGCAGTAAGAGACCATTTTATTGGTATTTAATTTGTTGACCCTAGGCACTGATAAGGCCAGTTCAGTGCCTGTCTTTCGTTAATAAAATGTCACAGAATTAATAAAAAACGTTTTACAGTAACAAAGGGAACACACCTCAATATTAATTAGAAGTTACGATAACCAAGCCAAAGCACTGAAGTTGAGTACATTCTCGCAGTAGATTAATTTCTGACTTTTGATATCGGACATTTTACTAATGTATTGTGAGGTTTAATATACTATATTTATGTACAATTATGCTATAGGAATTAAACACAAAACATTTACCATTAAATCTAAAGCACCTTGTTAAATTAAGCTCGAAATTAAGCACAACGTGAAATCATGTGATGGCCATGGAAATAGTCCCATATTATTATAACCTCAAATAATTTCTCAGAATGCAACAGAGTATAATATTTTGCTTAATGCGAATGATGTTAATTCACACAAAATGAAAAAAAAAAAAAAACAAAACAAAATAAATGATAAATAATAACCTGATCACCGCTAACAACAGTGCTAGTGGTTTTAACTTCCTGAGTAACAGTGCGTTGTTCTTGTCTGGTTGCGCTTGATGTCATAGAATGAGCAACAGTCTTTTCTTCCAGTTGTTGAGTACGTGCGTTAGTGCCCAAATCCTCATGGGTAGTTGCAGTACGTGTGGTTACAGCTCGAGCAATAACAGATGGTTTACCATCATCAACTGGTACATCAGCCTTGGGTATAGAAAAATTGAAGAAAATAAACAAAAAGCAAACTAAAAGTTAACGTGGCAACCAAAATTAAATGAAAGAAGAATATAACATAAAAAAATAAACGACATAACATATAATTTCTTGGCACACTATTCTTTTGTTTGTAAACAAGTTTAGAGTGCAATTAAAACCATGTTCTCTTACCCAAACTTAAAATATTTTCCCAACAACTTTAAATTAATACGTCAATACATTATGCAAACAAATTCACAAGTTGTGAACTGCTACAAGTCTATAAACTTTAGTACATATATACAAGGTGTCCCAAATTTTAGCAACCCCACTGATATATCGTTTGTCTTAAGACAGGTATAAATTAAAATTTTCTTTGTACATATGCAAAAGTATTGTAATTATAAGAAATTATATTTTGCATTCTTATTTTCGAAATTGTAAAAATTATTTATTATACTTTATTAAATGTGGTTTTAAATTCGTTTTGTTTTCCTCTAATAAAATTTTTTTATGCCCCTAGAAAATCTTTTGTTATAATAAATCAGAGCGGTGAGTTCTAATTTCGGACACCCTGAGCTTAATATGTATATCACATTTCATTATCATATGATATACCACCTAAGGTATCAACTAACGTAAAAAAAAATTAACCTCATTCTATGAGAAAATAGAAATTAATATTTTATTGTAAAATCCTACCCACATTTATTGACAAAATAAATGCTTAGCAGCATGTATTTCTTTCGGGTCACATATTTTTTTGAAAAGCATTTGAGCTAAGGGCTAGTTGTATAAGAGTGGTTCAGTGACAGCCCACTAAATTAGGTTCAAAATCCAAGGATTGTTACAAAACTGGTTTCCTGGGTTTTTGAACCGAGTTTACTTGAACCACTGCCGAACCACTTTTATACAACTGGTTTTAATTTTAAACTTGTTATTTTAAGATATATTTTTCTTGTTAATATTTGCACTTGCACCAGTGAAGTAGTCGGGGGAAAAACTTGCTACATATCATTAATTGACAAAGAAAAAATAATAGAAATAATTAAAAATATTAAAGCTACTATTGCACATAACTGCAAAGAAAAAAAAATGTTTTCATAAAAAATTTGCCTCAAACATTGTGCAACATAATAGTAACCTCCCAGATATGAAACATTTAGAAAATAAGACACAATACATGATAATTAAATTCTATAAAATTATCTTTTAAGTCAGTTCATATTTGCGAGGTGATTTTTTAATTCATTAAGTTTGATTGTTAAACTACTACCACCAAGTACTAATTAATGTTGTGTTGTTTCATATTTTACGTAATATGTATTTTAATCATTTTTTGTTTTGTTCAATACCATAACCATTAAATAATCGTAATCGTACGATTATCAAAATGATAATCTTAGTCGTAATTGTAATCGTTACATCACTATTATTGATAGTACTTGTCAATATCGTGAGTTTAATTTGATCTCAATAATTTTTAAATATATTCAGCAGAAAATCGTGTCCTCCTGTTAGTGAAATACAAAAACGCAATTTAAGTGATGGTTTTATTTAATTATTTCATAATCATCTATTTTTCAAACAAAAAATTAGTAAATTGTTTTATATTTTAAGCCGCGACAGTCATGCAACAAAACTTCGTTTTATAACACCGTCTCGTAACAGATTTTTGTTGCGCATCGTTGATACTGTGTGCCGATACTTGAGGCGTATCGTCGCATATTTTACAAGCGAACATTCTATCATTTCATCATTTTAGTATTCTGAAATATGGTATAAAAGATGGACTTGTTCCTGCTCCTTCACTCTTTTTAATTTTTGCTTTTTCCCGTCTCAGCAGTGACAACAGAGTATTAATTTTTTTTTAAACTCATCCACTGTGGTATTAAACTTCACAGCAAGTTCCTCCCAAGCATCATTCTTTTTTATATTGTTGTAATATTTGGGGTGTTTTGTATCCCACAAAATGTCTTTATTTCGATACACCTCCATAATATTACCCGTAATTTCTTCACTCCACTCCATGGTACGACGAAAATAAAAATAAACTGTACTACGTTACGCAGAGATACGTCCAGACATGCAAACAAGTGGTGCAACGTCACCGCGAAGTGCGGTCCAGACTTGTTACGCGATGGTGTTACGATACGAGGTTTTGTTGCATATCTGTACGCGGCTTAAGGTGTTCTATTTATTTGAGCAAAGGTATGTTTTTTTTTGAGTAACATCCATTAACAAAATAAAGTTTCCTTTATGACTGATTGGATTTTACGATAATAAGTTTGTTTTGAGAGCCCTTTTCCAATTTCTCAAAAAATTTAATAAACACTATCATTTATTAAAGTGGGACTACAAATAATTCTTTAGGTTTGTAATTCAATACTTCTTGGTATTAGCCAGAAGGAATATTTGTTTAAATTGATTGTGTATAATTTCTTTTGAAAGTTGCTATTCATATAAATCAAGCCACCAAAAGTTATTTGGTTAATTAGGGCGATTTTTTGTGTTCAAATAAAAATTTCTTCTATTATGAGACAATGCATAAAATTATTTTTGAATCGTTTCTACAGAGTGATACTTTAACTTCTTCCATTGTGAACCAAAATGACGGTATTAACCCCCACCTCTCTGAACAAAAACAATAACAATGCCTCCCCAATAAAAAAAAATTAGGTGTTAAGGATATTTTTTTTTAAGAACTAATAAAGATATCTAATAGAGTTGGGAACTGCATAACACCCCACAATAACGCGCTGCATATTTTATTGGTCTACGATTTTCACCATGCGGCTTTCAAAATTTTATTCATCTTTCAGGTAGCTCGATTAAAATAAACAGCAGTTTATATCAAACTAATAGGTATTTTTTTGTAACTAAAAATTTTAGAACCAGGGGTTATTTCGGCGAATGTTGCTCATTAATTAAAACATATGAACATAATGACTAGAAACTGCAATATATTATTAAGTGGAATTGACAGTCTCTGAGACGATATAATTTTATATAAAAATTTCAAGATACTGGACGTTTAACATACTTTCTTAACCTAGGCCACTAAGGTCTCTATATTACCTATTTATCTTTAGTAAAAGTAAAAAATCACTTACTTTATTAACTTGTGTAGAATAAGTAACTTCTCCAGTGCGGCCATCTTCAACTCTTTCTTCGATATTTTGTGTAACACCATCCTTGTCTTTAGTTACAACATGCTTAGTCGTCGTTTTAACGATAACTGGTCCTTTCTCGCCCTTGGGCATTTTTAAGTTGGTGGCATCTTGGAAATTTTCAGAGCCATATTCATCTACATCATCATCACTAGACTCCCCAGATGAACTACCACCATCCTTTGTATACGTTTTAACCTTTACCTTGGTGTCTTTCAGATCAGAGAAATGACTTGGATCTATCTGGGCATAGTTGAGGATTAGTTCACCAGTAACCGGGTCTCTTTTAGCTGTACTGGGATCAATATCTCCTGTTTGTGGATCAATGTGGCCCCATTCAGTATGAATTTTTCCTGTAACAGGATCAATTTCGCCGGAGAGAGTCAATACTTGTGTTACTTTAGTATTTGCACTCTTCACAAGTGGATCGTTGGGATCAACTTGCACTATTTTTCCAGTTTTAGGGTCTACCATACTGTAAATATAAACTGTTTGCGTAGTCACATTAATAATTCGTCCTGTCTTGTTATCAAACTGACAATCTTTTGGATCAATTTCCTTCACCTTTCCTGTTGGATCATTCTGAGTAATCAAGTAAATACGGACTATAACAAGTTTGCCAGTTTTCGGATCAATTTTGCCATACTTTGTGTAAATTTGGCCAGTTTTTGGATCAATTTCTGAGGCAGAATAGATGGCGGCTCCAGTTTCATCAACTTGTGCGGTTTTCGTGAATACTTGGTTAGTTTCGGGATCAACTTTGGCGTTGCTTGGATCTACTTTAACAACTTTGGCAATTGTGCCTGTTTTCGGATCTATATAACCATAGACGGTTATAATGTAACCTGTCACTGGATCAATATGACCTGTCGAGTAAACGTCTTCTTTCGTAATTGGATCATAATGATCAAACACCCACACTTGATTCGTTTTAGGATCAATTTTAACAGTGTTATCTTCTCTTTTAACAATCTCACCTTTATCATTGACTTGAGGATCACTAATAAGAACTGAAATAATTCTGGCAAAGTTAGGATCTGGTTTACCAGTTTTTGGGTTTATATAACCACCTTTAAATAAGATTTGTCCAGTTGTTGGATCCAGAATCCCTTGTTTGCTTTCGGATCGACCAGTCTTGGGATCTATATATGTTAAAGTACCCCTTACCGGATCAATCTGACCGTACTTTGTGTCAATTTTATGGGTGGTTGGGTTGTACAAGCCATTTGAAAGTTCCGGTGTGATATTCTTTGTATCTATGGTATTTCTTTTCGGGTCTAACTTGCCAACAAAAGTAACAATCTGTACCTCGGGCTCTACTTCGGAACCGACCTTAATAACTTGGCAAAGATCAGGATTTACAGTGTCAGTTTTAGGATCTTTTACTCCGGACGGTATGATAACGCTACCTTCTGCATCAAGTTGAATTGGCCTTGATTCCAATTTGCCTGTTTTTGGATCTTTGGTAGTTATTTGCAACAAGTTCATATCAATTGTGCCATATTTAGTTTCTATTTCGCCAGTAGCAGAAATTTTCTTAGCTTTAGAATTTTCCATTTGTCCATTGTTTAAGTCTATGCTACCAGTCTTAGGATCTTTCTTGGCGGTGATCGTAGTGATTTCCAGAACGGGGTCATTTTGGCCAGCAATGCTAATAATTTGGCCCAAAGAGTTATCAACTTTTCCTGTTTTTGGATCTACTACACCACTGGCAACTATAATTTGACCATTAGTTTCATTTACTTGGGCAGATTTAGCATCAACCTTACCAGTTTTTGGGTCGTTTATAATAAGTTTACCATTCTTGGGATCTATCAGACCATACTTGGATTCAATAAGACCTGTATCCGGGTTTAGTAATGCCGTGGACTGTTCGATTTGTCCCCTCTCTGTGTCGATTTTACCAGTTTTAGGATCAATTTTAGTTGTAATAACCGTAATTTTAATAATACGTTTCTTAGGAATTGGAGCTGCATTGGGATCTTGTGCTTGTTTAAGTCCAACAATAGAAAATATTTGACCTAACGTTGGATCTGATTTACCAGTTTTAGGATCAATAACTGGTCCGCCATTAACAATAATCTGTCCAGTTGTAGGGTCTACTTTTCCTTGGATTATTTCACTCTTTCCAGTGGAAGTATCTCTCGATATCAATGAACCGGTTGTGGGATCAATTTGTCCATATTTAGTTTCAATGAAGCCACTCTTCGGATCCACAAT
Source organism: Rhagium mordax (assembly GCA_963680705.1). NCBI lineage: Eukaryota > Metazoa > Arthropoda > Insecta > Coleoptera > Cerambycidae > Rhagium > Rhagium mordax. The sequence goes on from OY796657.1 coordinate 12,290,209, forward strand.
ACCAGTTAAATGTTCAATATGGCCATTTTCTAAATCTATGTTACCAGTTTTCGGGTCTTTTTTCGAGGTGATAACCATAATTTTAACAATTCGATGTTTGGCTATTGGATGCAGGACACCTGTAATAACTTCTTTAACAGGTGTAGCTTGAGAAGCAGCTCTCGTGGGAATAGTTGCTTTTGTTTTTTCCGTGATTTGTGCAATAGGAGATATTGATGATATAGGCAAAACCCTTTGTAATTCTTTTTCTGATGGTTGTTGTGAAGCTATTGGATCTACAGTGGGTTCCGTAATATGGACTGAAATTGCACGTCCAATGTCTTTCTCAACTTTTCCAGATTTTGGATTAACGAAACCTCCTTTGAATACCAATTCCCCTGTATTGGGTTCAATATGACCTTGTCTTGTATCTAGCTTACCTGTCTTATGGTCAATTACTGTGAGTGTTTCCTCGACAGGATCTAAATGACCATATTTGGTATAAATCTTATTTTTATCAGGGTCATATAAACCAGGAGTAGTATCTGGATGAGCGTGTTTAGAATCAATTGTATTCTTCTTAGTGTCAACTTTGCCGACGTATGTCCTAACTTGAATTTCAGGATCAACCTCAGGGCCAACCTGAATAACTTGGACAAGATTTGGATTAACATTGCCTGTTTTGGGATCAACCACTCCTGAAGAAATGATAATGTTGTCATCTTTATCAACTTGGATGGGTCTTTCATGTACAATGCCTGTCTTAGGATCACGGGTCATAATTCTCATAAGTTTCAGATTAATAGTACCCTGCTTGGTAACAATTTCACCAGTTTCAGGAATGATCTTACCGTTCGTGGATTCGGTTCTACCATGAGCTAAATCAAGAGCACCTGTTTTAGGATCCCTACTTGCCGTTATGGTTGTAATAAGGACAGCGGGATGTTGTGGGTCAACAATGTTAATCACTTGTGACAAATTAGGGTCAACTTTACCAGTCTTAGAATCAACTACATTATCATTTATATATATTTGTCCAGTGTTGTCGTCTACGTTGATAGGAGTTACTGTTGGTTTTCCAGATTTGTCTTTCTGAATAACTTTATTATTTTGCGGGTCAATTTTACCGTATTTAGATTCTATAATACCACTAACTGGATCGACTGTAGCTGTAAGTTTTTCCACAGTACCCTTTTCTGTATCTATTCTACCAGTTGTTGCATCTTTCTTGCTAGTAATAACCAATATTTTAATAACACGTTTCTTTGGTATCGGATGTGAAGGTAAAGCATGCTTAACAGGTGTGACAGTTTCCTTGGGCTCGTAAGAAGCCACAGTTATAACCTGGCCTAAGGTGGTATCCTTCTTTCCAGTTCTTGGGTCGATAACTGGTCCATTAACAATCTGTAGCTGCCCTGAGGATGGATCTATACGACCTTGAACTGTTTCTTGTTTACCAGTTGCCGGATCAGTTATAGTAATTGTACCTTTCTTCGGGTTTATCAAACCATACTTTGAATCGATTTCACCAGATGTATGTAGAATACCAGCAGATTGATCAACATGACCATTTTCAAGATCTAACTGGTTGGTTTTGGGATCCCTTTTGGCTGTGACAACCAATAATTTTATAACTTTGTTCTTATCTTGCGGTTTAGCAACAGTTGCCGCTGGAGCTTTAACAGGTGAAACTGGTACAGCCTTTTTAATGTCTTTAATGGCCGTGGGAACAGTGCTAACTGTAGGATCAGGTTTTGGTTGCGTAATTTCGACTTTAATAATTCTTCCGAAACTATTGTCCACTTTTCCCGTTCTAGGATTGACCAAACCCTTGAACAAAATTTCTCCAGTGGTTGGATCGCGTTGGCCTTGTTTAAATTCAGTCTTGCCAGATTTGGGATCGAGGAAACTAAGCGTTTCATTGACAGGATCAAATACACCATATTTAGTGTAAACTTTATTTGTGTCTGGATCAAATAATCCTACAGACTGTTCAGGTTGTGAACTAGTTTTATGATCCAATCCTTTCTTATCAACTTTTCCTGATACAGATGTAACGATTACTTCCGGATCTATTTCAGAATCTATCTGCAGTATTTGACTTAGGGTATTATCTCTAACCCCAGTTCTGGGATCTATAACACCAGACAAAACTATAACATTATCATTAGTATCAAACTGTACCGGATGTTCCTCCACCTTTCCTGTTTTAGGTTCACGAGATATTATTTTCTTGTGTTTTATATCTACAGCTCCATATTTAGTAACAATAATTCCACGTGGAGTATCAACTTTAGCATTTGTTGTTTCTTTGTGTGCTTGAGTAGGATCCAGTTGTCCAGTTTTTGGATCACGTTTTGCTGTTACGGCAGTAACAGGAACAATGGTGTCTCCTTTTTCCGAGATTTTAATGATCTGGCCCAAGCTATTGTCTACTTTATTTGATTTCGGGTCTACAACACCTTGTTTCACAATAATATGACCCAAGTTGCTATCTATTTCCACGGGATACACATCACTCTTTCCAGATTTAGGATCTTTGCAAAGTATTTTACTGTTGACTGTGTCAATGACACCATATTTCGTTTCAATTTTTCCAGACACTGGATCTAAAATAGCCTCGAGAGTTTCTGTGTGTCCTTTTTCAGCCTCTATTCTTCCAGTCTTTGGATCTTTTTTTGCAGTTGTGACTGTAATCTTGATAATACGTTTTTTGGGTAATGCTGCCAATTTGCTAGTCGTTTTTGGTTGTTGCTCAGAAATTGATATGATCTGTCCCAAAGATGAACTCTTTTGCCCGGTTTTGGGATCAATAACTGCTCCTGAACTAATAATTATCTGTTTGGTGGCAGGATCGATATGACCTTGTACTACTTCCTTCTGGCCATTTGCTGGGTCAGTTATTATTACGGTTCCATTGGACGGATCTATTAACCCATATTTACAATCAATTAATCCGGTTTCAATATTCTGCTGGCCTACGGTTTGGTCTACAGTAGCTGTTTCCAAATCAATTTGTCCTGTTTTAGGATCTCTTTTACCGGTAATAACAAACAGTTTAACTGGTCTCGTCTTTTTGGCTCCGGCTCCTAAGACAGCAGCAGCTGCAACACCAGCCACATCCCCTACAATAGCAGATTGTGGAAGAGACCTTGTATTATGCGGAGCTTCATGGGAGTATTGTTCACCAGCCAAAAATGCCGCAGAATCAATTTTTGGATCCTTAAACGTTGGTTTATTTAATTTATTTACATCTCCAGGCGCATAATTGTAAGCAGTGCCTGTTTGTCTTTTTGTAGATGGCGACTGTTGCAATTCAGGACCACTTTTAGGACTTGAAGGGGATGGTCGATTCTCATAACTAAAGCCTGGAACAGCAGGTTTACGGGGAGTTACTTGATCATCAGGGGCCTCATAATCGTACTCCCTAGTATAACCAGGCAATTGCGGTGAACCTAATGGTGGACCACCTTTTTCTTTATCAGAAGAGGCTGGAAGTTTCTCTTTTTCTTTTGTCTCTTTTGGAGATTTGTCCTTTTTAGGAAATAGGAAACCAGGCCTCTAATACGCAAAAGCAAAAGAACATGCACATTAATACATGCATTACATAATACATCTAGCCTATAGCTCTAATCGAACACAAAATCAAAAGAACCCTGAACACAAATGATTTAGTTAAAACGTTAAAACTTAAAAGTAACCGACTCGGGATCCTTTTGCTTTTAATTGTTCTAGAGCACTAAATAAAAATACGAGCAATTCATCAAAAATCTGCTAAAAGTTACAAATACAAAAGCTACAACTACATCATTTTTTACAAAAATTATAGCAGGATAATATCCATTAAAATTATTTATGTAGTTTTATTATATACCGGGTGCCACGGAATATTGGCCCACCCCTATATTTTCTTTATTTTTTAACTTATCTATTTGAAATTTGGGTGGCATAAACTACCGTTAAAAATGTATTTTCGTACATTACAAACAATATGATACCACTTCCGGTTTATCCGGAAATTACCTCAACTTTCGATTTTCAAATGGAACACCCTGTATATTTTTACATATTTAGATGCAGGGCAACATTCTGAATATACCTTGTAAGTTTCGCGAATCTTTGAGACGATGTTCAATTTTTTCAAGCATTTTAAGAAATTCGTCTAGAGTAAGACTTGGAATTCCAAAATTCATTATATACGGGAGGTAAACTCCAAAGGAAAAATATAATTTTCTTTTCGTTTCATTAACAACAGTTTATGAAGCCTTCAAAGTTGAACATATCACTTTTTTACTGAAAACTTTTTTTTTCAAATGGGATGGTGGTGGCTCATAATGTTTGAAAAATTATAATTTTCTTTCTCATTTCATTGACATCCATTTTATATCTGCGCTATTTATTTTCAATTTTATTTCATCGGTTTATAAGTATAAAATCCACTTTCAAAATAACTTTTATTAAAGCTTAACATAGTTACTTTTGCACTACTTATACTAATTTAAAAACAATAGAAGGAACTGAAAGGTAGTTATTAAGAAAAAAAGCCATTGTCATTCATATTTCATTATTCAAAATTTTTTTTAATTATACAAAAAGTGCAAATCACACAATTAATAAAACACTAAGTATTAAATAGGTACCTAGAAAAGATAACGGCATTTGAGTTTTACAAATATTGTTCAAAATGACCCCCATCACAATCAATGCATCTTCAACAACTGTTTACAAATGTCATCATTCTTTTGTTTAATAATGTGTCAATTCGTAGTGCAAAGGTAACTATGTTAAAGTTCAATAAAAATTATTTTGAAAGCGAATTTTATACTTTTAAACGAATGAAATAAAATTGAAATAAAAATAGCACAGATATAAAATGGATATCAATGAAATCAGAAAAAAAATTATAATGCACTATGAGCCACCATCTTCCCATTTGAAAAAAAAAAGTTTTCCATAAAAAAGTGATATGTTCAACTTTGAAGGCTTCGTAAACAGTTATTAATGAAACGAAAAGAAAAATTATATTTTTCCTTTGGAATTTACCTCCCGTATAACGAATTTTGGGATTCCAAAGCACTCTAGACAAATTTCTTAAAATGCTTAAAAAAGTTTAACATCGACTCAAAAATTCGCAAAACTTACATGGTATATTCAAAATGTTGCCCTGCTTCTAAATATGTAGAAATATACAGGGTGTTCCGTTTGAAAATCGAATATTGAAGTAATTTTCGGATAAACCGGAAGTGGCATCATATTGTTTGTAATGTACAAAAATACATTTTTAGCGGTCGTTTATGCCACCGAAATTTCAAATAGATAAGTTAAAAAATAAAGGAAATACAGGGGTGAGCCAGTATCCCGTTGCACGCGGTATAGGGTGTGCCACTTATCGTGCACACCATGGGTATCTTGGAAACGATAAGAGATACAAGGTAGGTTAAATGACACCAAATGTAGAACTTATCAATGCTTACTATTATGTGTAAAAATATTTTAGTAAAATCTACTCGATCTTGTTTCATAAGCAAAATCTAAAAGTTGGCAAAAAAAGTGCTCTACGAATGAAAAAACTGCATTAAAATATTTTCATAATAATTATAATTTATAATGGAAAAATGAAATGATAAAATAGTAGTTTATGTCATGAGGACGAAAAATATAGTTTTTCGGGCGATTACGAAATATTGCCAGCCGAGACGCAGTCGAGGCTGGCAATTCGTAGAAGTCCGAAAAACAGTTTTTCATCCGTGTGTCATACAATATTTTTTATTCGAATGTGCTTATGGATATTAAATTGATGGGGAAAATGAAAATATTATGTTCTTAAGATTTACTTGCTACCCCGCAAATGATACAATTTTCAAGTTTTTTTGTAACAGACGGCTGTGAACTAAGGCCAGATATAATAATAACAACTGCACAACTGCTGTCATATCAGTTTGCTTGAAATTAGTATCGAATTCAATTTATTTATAATATCGAATTTAATCGAAAATATACTACATAAAATAAATACAATAAAATGAATAGTGAAGAATTTATTGCGGGAACACCCCCAGAAGTAAGAAACCTAGCAAATTTGGCTTCGATGGACTTAATTCCAGAAAAGTCAAAAATTATTTTGTCTGTCACTTTTCCAGCCTTGGCCTGAAAAGTCTTTTCCGGCCTTGGCCTGAAAAGTCTTTTCAGGCCAAGGCTAGAAAAGTTCTAGCTTTCGTCTTTGTTATCTGACCGAGAAACGTTATATTTTGACACATTCGAATAAAAATCAGTTTTTTGCGTTTGAAACAAAAACGAGTTCATTTTATTTAAAATAATTTTGCACATAATAGTAAGCCTGGATATGCTCTACATTTGGTGTCGTTTAATCTACCTTGTTTCTCTTATCTTATCTTATATCAGGAGTCCAGATTTTAGTGAAAAATGACAACATTTGCTAAAATTGCAAAACCTCGTTTTCGAGGGTGCTGAACCCGAATCTGACACTCAAAAAAGTTTTTACCTTGCCCACCCCTCAACCGCCTAAAAAACACCCCTTTTTTCGATTCCCTCGTATAGATGTTTGCCGGCGCGGATTTTAATGGGAATATGAACGGGATATGGCTAAGGGTGGAGGATAATACCATAGAGTACTATGACCACCCCTGGGGGCTGATTCTACCCTCCTAGGGAGTGGAAAAACTGATTTTTATCCTCCGGCTGATTTCAATGCACGAGGGGGGGGTAAGCCCCCCCCCGTTTTCGGGCATTCTGATCAGGGAAAAAATACTGTCGAGACGACGTTTTGCCGGTACTACATCTGTAAACGGACATAAATCACCCCTTTCGCGTGTTTCCCTTTCTTTAATACTCGGCCAGACTTGGGTAAAGGGGAATAGCTGAAATTTTATATAAATTGAGTCATAGGACAAGGTCGATGGCCAAAGAGCCTCGTAACGACCCCTGGGGTTGATTCTACCCTGCCAGGGGTGGGAAATTGATTTTTACTCTTCTCTTTTTTGTCAAAGAAAAATATATATATTTGTCAAAGTTTATGTTTACAGAAAAGGGGTGGTTTATGTCCGTTTAAGGGTGTAGGAATGGCCAAAGCTTCTGATAGTATTTTATCCATGATCAGCATGCTCGAAAATGAGGGGTAGGCATTGAAACCAGACGGGGAATAAAAATCTTTTCCACCCCCAAGGAGGGTAGAATCAACCCCCCGGGGTGATCACGGTACTATCCCTGGTATTATCTTTCACCCGTGATCATATCCCGTACAAATCCCCATTAAAACCCGTGCCGGGAAATGTCTGTACGAGGAACCCGAAAAAAAAGGCGGTGCACAAGGGTAAAAACTTTTTTAGTGACATACTCGGGTTCAGCACCCTCGAAAACAGGGAAGTTGGTTTTGCAACTTTAGCAAAATGTTGCTACCTTTTCCAACTCCTGACCTCCACTATAATTGTCGGTCCCTGAAATTAGGGCAATTAATCATTGGACTCCTTTAAAGTATGTACCGTAAAAACCATGGAAGTGCGAACATGAAAAGGAATTAGAATAATTTACACACGGCCATTGCCACATGCTTAAAACTTGTCAAGCATAGGTGCAAGTGTGGTTAAGAGTATTACTATTACTCCCGCCACGGGTATAGTCAGATCTACTTAATTAGGTTGCATCGCTCAAATATTCAAGCAGCGATTTAAATAGTTGAAATTTGCTCATTTAATATCTGCCTTTAATCAATTTTAACTCAGTTTAGAAATAACCCATTAGCAAACCATGTAAATGAAATTATTATAAAACGAAAATAGTTCCCTTAATTTTTATATAATTCAAACCAAATGTTATAAAACAAATTGTCTTTTAACGATTTAATTTAATCTCGATAACAGAATAAAATAATTTTCATTAGTAATTCCCATCCCCCTAAAAACACGGTTACATAATACCGGCTCCAAAAAAAACAACTAAATTTTTCATCAAAGGTTTACTAAATTTATAAAATGGGCGAGTTTCCACTGTTGAACTGACTACTAAATTTTCATGGACCACTCCGTATATTAGCATTTCCGTGGTTTTTACTATATAGTACATTATTCAAATGTATACAAATTTAGAATTGATTGACTAGGAAAATTTTAAAACTCATAACAATTATACTGCTAATAACGATATTAACAAATTTCAAAGTCTAATAAATTAAAACAGAGTATATATACACAACTTTTATATAGAGTAATATTTGTTTTATATTTACCTTTGATTTTTCTTTCCTGCCCTTGGGCGATATATCATTTTCATTGCTCGAGTTAAGCTGCGATTCATTATCAATTCCATTTTGTTCTGGAGTATTGACATCTCGGTTTTCTTTATCTTTCTCACCTTTTTTGTCTTTCTTTTCAAACAAACCTCCAGGCGGTAAAACTGATACACCACCAACTGGTTTCTATTAAAAAGGAAACAAAATAAATAAACACGCCATTTACATAAAAAAATAGAAATGAAGATAATGATAAGCAGCAAAAGACTATTACTGAAGCTTGAAAAAAACTAAAAAAGCCATTTACATAACTGAAAATATTTAGTGTTTTTACTATTTGTCACCTTCTATGAGCTATCCTTTTTTACATTCAAAATAGCTGGGATGATTCATAATAATATTCTATATTTTATTGAAAATTCATATAGATGGTGACCTTAAGATAAACTATAATTAAAGAGTAATAATTACAATGATTATGAATGAATCTGAGTGTTGCGTTATCTAGTTAATCTAGGTTATTTAGTGCTTACTATGAACGATAACAATAACGGCAATAAAAAGTCATTAAAAAAAGTGAATGAACTTATTTGCAAATAGAATATATTTTCTGCAGTTTTTTAACAAAATTTGAAAACGTCTCGACGAAATGAATTTTTCAAGGCTATCAAAATGATATTTAACAAAACTATAAATTCTTTCATGTGCCAGGTACCATTTTACTATTACAATTTTGAATTCTTTGATATAAGTGATTTTAAGTACCACTTAGTTTATTATTATAATTTAAGATAACCATCTATTTACTTGACAACACCTTTATATATCCACATAAAACACTAAGTTTATGCTGACAACAACAAAGCTATAACCCTTTTTAACACAACTAATAGATCTACTGGAAACGAATAAATACAGCAGACCAAGAGACAAGGCGGCAGCAAAAACAGATCTGTAAAACAAAGAAAAAAGTAAACACCTTCTGATTTTTTTCTGCCTCGTATTCTCCCTCAACTGAACTGGCTGAACTTCCTGACATTACTGATCCAGAACTGTGTTTCCGAGCAAGCTATTTAATTTACAACAATAGTTAATTGTAAGGCAATTAAGACCCAAGAAATAACATTTACTTAAATAACTTAAATATAAACATTTTGAACATAGCTTTGAAAAACAATTTCCACAAATCCATATCATTATTCCAAACAAACATGAATATAGTACATTACATAAACACAGTTAGCAAAGCCCACACCTCTTCCTTTGGGACCTGCCTAGTATGATTTACCATGTAATGTGTTAATGTATCAACTAATGAATTAAATGAAGTAAATAAATAATGGGTAGGATTGTTTAAGGTCGTTTAACCCTAGAAAATCTGTTTTGAAGCAAGACATAGTGGCACCGAAACCAAAACTTTATACAGGGTGTTTCATGACAAACTGTATGTACTTCTAAGGATGATAGAGGATCCCTTGATTATTCACGAATGGGTAAAGAAATTTTTCTGTTGTGCTCTTAATTACTGAGATACAGGATGATGAACTATTTATTTATGGCCAATATTTCTTTTGGCCAGAACTTCCTTACTATTTACCACAATTTGTTCAAATTTTACACAATTTGTTTACTTATCACAGTTGATATAATGCCGTTTTTAATATTTAAAAATTTAAGGACCGGACTATTTTAACTTAAGTTTTTTTATTTCTGTAGAGAAAATCACCCTGTATAATATTTTTTACAAATTATATGGGAACTTATAAAAGTCTTTACATCAGTAAACAAAGGCATGTGAACATATTTTTTGTCGCACCTTTATTTTTTTTTTACAAGTGATTGAATTAGGCGAAATGGGGAAATGAAAGATAAAAAATTATAATTTGCTTAACTAAAATATGTCGTTGGAATTATGATAAAAAATACTAATAAATTAAGAAAAAACAATATCAGGTCCATATTTTCAACAACAAAGTAGAGGGTGGCAACAAAAATGTAGAGAAGCTGGCGGTTTTCATTTTGAAAGTTTGCTGTAAATATTTGTAAATTATTAAAAGGAACGTGTGTTAAAGATTTATTTTAGATAATAAATACATAGATACTATTTATTTAGATGATTTAGTTAAGCAAATTATAATTTTTATCTTTCATTTCCCCATTTCGCCAAATTCAATCGCTTGTAAAAAAATCAAAAAAAGTGCGACAAAAAATCTGTTCACATGCTTTTGTTTACTGATGTATGGACTTTTATAATTTCCCAAATAATTTGAAAAAAATATTATACTGGGTGATTTTCTCTACAGGAGTAAAAAAACTTGAGTTAAAAAAGTCCGGTCCTGGAATTTTTAAATATTAAAAATGGTATTATATCAACTCTGGTAAGTACAGAAATTGTATAAAATTTGAACAAATTGTGATAAATAGTAAGGAAGTTCTGGCCAAAAGAAATATTGGCCATAAGTAGTTTATTACCCTGTATCTCAGTAATTAAGCGCAACAGGCAAATTTCTATACCCATTCGTGAATAGTCAAGGGATCCTCTATCATCCTTAGCTGTATGTACAGTTCGTCTTGAAACACCCTGTATAATGGTACAAAATTTTGTTTCAATATTGTTAGATATTAATAACATACATTTTCCTTCAAATATTATTTTTATTTATAGTAATTTTGTTATTTTATACTTTCATAGTAATTACATTGACGATATAAATAAATGACTTTCATTAGTTGAATTCAAGAACCAATGTTCTAATCAATGATACAATTTGATATGATTTTATACTCTTGAATATGCATAAATATACAGGGGTGTCACAAAGACTTTCTAGAGAACCACACATACTGGAAATCTGAAAATTAGTATACAAGGGTTACTCACAATGTTCTATCGATTAAAAGTATTTTCGCTTAGACTTCCGGTTCTACCAGAAGATGGCATCAACTCGCTTATTCCAAATTGAATGTACTATTTTTTATTTCACTTTTGGATTGTACATCGAAATTTAGTGTAAGTCTTATAAGCATACCCTATCCTTACTTAATAGTTTTCCAGATATTTCGACATTAACAAAAATTTTGGGAAAAACATACCTACTTGAACTTAATCGGCTTTATCTCCTTTAGTTCTTAATCTAGATGGCTCAAATTTTAGATGCGTAATACCAAGATGTATTTAAATATCTGCAATATACGAAATTTGTTGAAAAATATACAGGGCATCGAAAAAAGACTGGCCAATTCTGTCCAATAACTCGCCCTGTAACTTTCAACAAATTTCGTCTATTGCAAATATTGAAACACATTTTAGTGTTACTCATCTGAAATTTGAGCCCTCTAGATTAAGAAGTAAAGGAGATAGAATCCATTAAGTTTAAGTATGTTTTTCCCAAAAATTTTTAAAAAGTCGAAAAATCTTGAAAACTGCTAATTTTAAAGATAGCAGGGTATGCTTATCAGACTTACCCTAAATTTCGATGTAGAATCCAAAAATCGTAAGTCCCACCTCTGCGAAAATATTTTTATTCCATAGAATATTGTGAGTAACCCCTGTATACAAATTTTCCGGTATGAGTAGTTCTCTAGAAACGGCTAATAGTAGTTATTCGTGACACACCCTGTATGCTGTATTAAGTTTTAATATAAAACTATAGAATTACAGTAAAAATTAAATATCTTGTTAAGCAACCTTAAAGTTATATTACCAGTGATTCTTAAATGAGAATATTACTTAATAAAATTATTTAAAACAGCGTGTCCACCTAGTGCATAACTGTTTCTTAACTCTGTAACTATTATGGACAGAAACAAAAAACACAAAATTTTTTAAGCAATCAACAATGCATACTTTAATATTTCAAGTTATACAGGGTGTTCTATAGTGTTCTTTAATCAAACAATTGATAACATGCAGAGTGTCCCGCTATTCTACGCTGTCACTTCCTTATATCTTTACAGAATACAACTATGTAAATACCGAGGTAAATACTTTATTTTTCTGTTCCGTTTTAGTTGATTAAAGTATTGACAAAAAATACATTATTTGGAAAAGAGTACTATTTACTCAAGAAGCATAGTAATTCTTTAATATGAAATTAATACTTAAAAGAAACATGTAAAATTCAGTGGCCCGTTTAAACAACATAGGATGAGTTACTTGCAGGTATTAATAGTTGCAAAAACAAAGTTTTTATCACGAGGGCATACAAATTGTGCTGTCAGTCAGCCAACCACCATTGTCCCTTAATATTTAAGATGATTAATAAAATGAATTGATGAAACTAATCTAATTAAAATGAGTTACATTTCAAAAATAAACTTTACCTTATCTTTTTCTTTCTTTTCTTTAGGGGACTTAAGCTTGGGATGATTGTCTATATCAGGAATATGCTCCGGTGGATGAGACATCGTATGCCGTTTATTAGCTTCGTTATATTCATCTTCTGGTCGTATTCCACCTAAAGCTTTAAAAAATATTTCTCAAAATGGAAAAAAAAAATGTTTGTTGTAAACTTACGATCCATGCTACGAGATGCAAGGCGTTTTCCAGTTAAGGATCTTTCAAATTGTGGAGCTGGGCGCTCGATAGGTGTCTTCTTCGTTTCGTAATGTGTTCGTCCTGAGTATCTAAATTTGGAACCCAATTTTGGGAACAGCGAGGATTTCTGATTGGTTTCTGGTGACATCAACCTTTAAAATGATATATTTTAATAAATAGCAACAGATGTGGGTACAGAACATGTTTGAAAATAGTGCACTTATTGCCGACTGATAAAACATAATCTGCAAAAAAAATTCTCAATGACATTTTCTTTAAGTGAATAGTTATCCCCAAAATAAAATATCTAAAGATATCGGCAGTTCCCTCTTCCATTTACGTCCAAAGCAATAACAAATAAATTTTAACATGCTTTAGGATGAAATCGAACCATCGATCTTCGCAACCACACACAATACTAAACCACAATTATTATCTTTAAACGGTTCCTATTTACCTGAAAAACGTATGATGCTCTACGCAAGTCTTCCATAACTTTTTAGCTGCTCTGTGATTTGCCAGTTTGAAACCAATTGTCGATTCAAACTGTTCAAATTCTCCGGGACGTATTTTGATGTAAAAATTATGCCTCTTATAACTAATTTTTAAAATTTTTGGCCAAGCGAATCGGTTTATTCTCAGTCGGTCTTTATAAACCAAAAGACCAGAAGCACAAACACCTGAAATGTAACATTTTTGTTTTATGGCAATTATACGCAAAATAAAAAATGGAAAAAAAATTTGAAATAAAATATTATTTTACCTAGCATAATATCTACACCCTCTGAGTCTTTTGCTGGATGAAAATCTACTCCATACATTGCCAATTTTTTGGCATTTTCTAAATAATGCAACTCGGCTTCTGCCGGAGTTTGACCCCTAAAAAACAGTTTTGATTGAATTTACATTTGACAAATCTAAGTATTAGATAGATCGACAAATGTTTTCAGTACCATTATGTTTTGAAAACTTACTTGTGGGTTCGATGTAATTCTAATACTTTATCTTCCAGATCCTGAGTTTGATTTGGTGCAAATTTGAAATCTTTCAGATAATGTCGTCCCATAGTGTCAGGATCATAGTCTCCTAACTCAGATTGGACAAGGTAGGAGCCCAATAATGCATGGGTAACAAAAGAACAAGGCAGGCGGTTGTTTAAAATATCATTACGGATTTGAAGACATAATTGGTACCGTGTTATGTCCTCTTGTAGCTGCGCAGGATCAGGTGGATAAAATTTGACTTCGAAACTAAATTTCCAAGGTTCCACTACAAAGTTTAAATGATAAATCAAGCAAGCTTAAAATGGCGTATTTTAAGAGTACCTTTCATGAATTTGGTTATCCTTTTATCTAAATCTAACCAATTTCTAGGGTCGTGTCTATCGGCATATACCAACCCAAAATAATCTCTCTCTATTAAGTTGATAGCTTCGCATACTCTGTCTAATAATTCTTTACCCTTGGCTTTCCTCTGCAAAAAATAAATGTCTCGTTTAATACACAATCATATATAATTTCTCAGTTTTCTACTCACTTCAATATTAACATCTAAAACTGTGCCATCTAGCATGGTGACCTGAGCCAAGGTGTTACCAGTATTGCGAACATTTGTAGAAGATTTGGTTTTGGCAGGTAATTCACTGTCTACTGCCATTTTGTTACCTTCAGGCATGCTTGCCTACTAATCTGAAATATAAAGGAACTTACTGTTTACTGTTATACTGTAATCCTTCATTTTTCCAAGTTAACGATTCCAAATTATTTATTGACACTAAACATAAATAAATAAATGAGCGATATAAGATCACACATGAAATACTCGAATTAGAATATATTATTATTACACATTTTAATATTGTAATCGGAATGTTTCACATCTAGTCATTTTTGCTTTCTTAGAATGTATTTTTGTTATCAAAAAAATAAATGAGAAAGGAAAAAATTAAAGCGGCCTTAATTCTATTATGCATTGGTGAAGTCCTATTAAAATAAATTCTGTCAAATCTATTAAAGATTAAACATTTTTATTAGAGCTAAAAAAATGCTAAAAGTTACTAATTCCAAGAAAAAGTTTTTTTAAAAAATATCTGCCGTCTGTCTATATTCGGTAACTACAACTAGAGACATTTCGATCAATTTTAAATATAACCTATATCAGGTTCGTAATTGCAAAGTTATTTTACACCAGTTTTTTTAAAGAATAAGTTTAGGAAGGCTAACAGCTCAGGGGTGATTAATTAACGTTAAAATATGGGTAGAAAAAAATTAAATTTCCAAGAAACTTTCAATACTGTGTCCTCGTAGAAACAAACATATTTTCTCTTCAAATTAACCCGACGAACAGTTAAACCATTCTATTTAATTCTCTCATCTACTAGCTCCTACATTGTATTTTCAGCTTGTCATGCAACATAGCATGCTGGTTTAGTTATCGTTCAGACTGAACCCTAATTTTCCATACTAAACTTTAAATATAATTTGGTTATAAATTTTAAATTATACCTAACGGCTTCCTGAAAATCAATAATGTCGTGGCACGTGGGGGTGGAACAATGGCAACGGAAAAAATATTTTGTTTACTTTCGAGTTAGAAGAAGGGCTCCTGCCATTGGGTTTCCCCTGGCTTTGTCACAAGCTGGAGACAAATGTTATGGGTGTAGTTTGCACATAAGAAAAAAAAAACTGCTTGACTGAACTTAATTTCATTTATCTCACAAAAGGTAAATAAATAGAAAGATGATATGGTTAATAACATGTAACACAATTCAAGTAAAACCCTCCTTAAAGTGTATTAATAATAAGATTCAGTTGTCTGTTTTGGTGCCGCCTCAATTGCTCATAAATAAATTATTTTTGTTAAAATCTATTTATGGGCAAAATTTCAAGATGATTTAAAAATTAATTCCATTGAAACAGTTGATTTATAATAATAATAATAATAATAATGATATTCATTAGGATGTCCCAAAAAAGCTGTCAATTGGAAGATTTAGGAAATTGTTCTGTATAGTTTCATGTATAATATTGCGTTACTTATCATCCTACATTCTTCACTTGTAAACACCAAGTTATATTTTTAAATGATTAAGTTCCATTTTCTCCCTACTACAAAAATATTTTTATACATTATGTGCATACTGTATAAGAGTTGTAAAGCAAAGCAGTAATTTGGAGAAGTTTTTTACAATCAATTAAATTACACAAAGTTTGTGCGTTAACGCTTCCATGAGATTAAATAATCTCCTTAACAGGCACTGAAATCTTGCTGATAAAATTATTTATAAATTTATCGTAATGGCCTATTTAATTGAATAATTTTTTAACTAATGCAATTTGGATAATGCATTTCTTGATAATTTGTCAATTTTATTACTAATAAAGATTAAGACGAGCCTAACAAAATAAAACGTACAAACAGAGCGAGAGACATGAGGATAACTCAGCGATAGGGTTTATTTAATTCTCATGTCACAGGTTTTTGTTATAGTATTTTGTTATTAAAACCAATAACGTTTAATAATGATATAAAATATTTTAATTTCACTACAGGCCACTACAGGGTGCTAAACTGATGCAATAGATTCCTTGAGTAAAAATAAATCATTTTAGCTTAACATACCTTTTTGCTTCCTTAAAAAGTTATGAACCGTCAAAAATAAGTTTTTTATTTAAATTTTATTAAATTGCTTAATTTGTTAAATTAATAAAATTTCTCTTCTTAAAAACTGCATGTTACCTATCATACTGAATTATCTTACTGTCAGTTTTGTATGTACACCCCCCCATTTTTATTTTTATCTTTGACCGATTCAAAAAATTTAAAGAATGGCCTTACATGGTTTTTTATGTACTCCTGCTAACGGATTGGCAGTAGCGTTTAAATATACAGGGTACGCAAAAAGTTGTTTTTTAAATGGAATACCCTGTATATTTTGACAAATTTCAATTCCTCCAATCATTCTGATTACAAATATACACACATATTGTATAATCGGTTTACTGGTTTTTGAGTTATTTTGGGTACGTCGAAACAAAAGTGTCATTTTATAAACTCATGTAATAAATCAACAAACAAAACAAAATATGTATATGAATTATTAAAACAAATTACATACATAACATTTTCAACATAACCACCATTAACTTTGATACATTTCAAACAATAAATTAATAATTAATTAATAAAATTCGAACGAATTTTTCGAAAAAGTGTTGCATCCAAATTTAGCAAAGTTATATTTTCTTCAATTCGATTTTTTAATTGTTCAAAATTTTACACTGGTTCACTGTAAATTTTTTCTTAGAGCGTTCCCCAAAGAAAATAATCTAATGGATTCAGGTCTGGACTTGAATTTTATTAAACGTTGTTTGAAATGTATCGAAGTTAATAGAGGTTAATTTGTTTTAATAATTCATATATTTTGTTTTGTTTCTTGATTTACTTCATTTATTGATTTATTATATCAGTTTATAAAATGACGCTTTTGTTTCGACGTATCCATAAAAAAGTGAAAATAAGTCAACAGAATGATTGGAGGAATTAAAATTGGTCAAAATATACAGGGTGTTCCATTTTAAAAAACCTAACTTTTTTGCGTACTCTGTACAGAGTGGTCCACTTAACTTTCCCTCCCCACGTTTCTCCGTTATTTCTGTAGTTACAAAACAATTATTCCTCGAATTATTCCAACAAAAGTTGTAGGGCTTTTTCTAAATATGATATCAAAAAAAAAAAATAGTCGAAAAATAAATGCCGAAGTTATATACAGGTTGTCCCACTTAAGATGTAGGTAGGTATCCACTCTCCTAAAATCTTTATTTGTGAACCGATTTTCGAAATCTTTTTTTTTGCTGGATAGGGCTTGGAAAACTGCATTTAAGCTATACCTACTTTATATTTCTTAAAAAGGTACATCATGACCTACTGAGACGTATTTTTGTTTGCGAAATCTCGAGAAAAACTATTAGTGATTTTTTTAGAGAAAAACTAATATCAGAATTAGATTCATGACCTTTTAGAACCTAAGTGGTGTGAATTTTATATGACTGATGGTCGTGATGGTAGCGTACCTGCCTCTCACCCAAAAGTCCCGGGTTCGATTCCCGGTCATGGCAATGGAAAATCTCGGAAAATACTATGAGAGGGATTTTTCCATTATACACGGATATTGAATGTGTGTCCCTTGTCTTTATATGTGTAGCCCCCTCCCGCACAAGGCTCTTCTAGAGCCTTCTGGGATAAAGGGGGTCGTAATTACATGTGGTGTATTTATATTATTATTATATTGTTGAAATCAGACTGAAATTCTACGTCGAAAAAGGCAATAAAATACAGGGTGTTCCATTAAAAACAAACAATGTATATACAGGGTGTTCTGAAAAACATAATATACAACAAAACATAGCATAAATTCAGGGCCTGATAGAATTTCAAAAAATATTACAATTTGTTCCTATGAACCATGGGCGTATCTTTTTCCATTTTCAAGATACAGGGCGTTAAAAATAATTTTTAAAAATCTAGTTTCGGTCCTATCTTCCACAAAATTCGACCAAATGAGCTGAAATTTTGCTGTGGGGTCTCTGGGGATGCTAAATGCTCTGGTGTTATTAATTTTTGGCTATATCATACAGGGCGTTCAGTACAGTACTCCGTGGGAACATTTTAGGTCCTAACTTTTTTGAGATTAATCTTTTTGCCTCTTTTGTCACTTGCTGTTATGGCAAGTGACAAAAAAGGTGCTCTTGTAAGAAGTGCTAAAATTTGCCCGCTTTCGAGAAAAACCAGGCATAGTGCACCAAAGTCAAGCAGCTGGTATCCCAAATTGTTGGTTTTTATTTTAAGTAGGCTTTGGCACCTACTTGTTATTACTATTAGTTTCATTAATAAAACTCAAAATCAAAGTTATTATTTGAATGGTAATGATAAAAAGTAATACTTAGTTTATATCTGGAAAAGTTTAACACATACTGAATACAATTGAAAAATAGAATAACTAATTATTACTAACAGAAAATTAAAATTTAAGGAAAATTTTTCAACGCCCTGTATCTTGGAAACGGAAAAAGATACGCCCATGGTTCATAGAAAATAATTGTAATATTTTTAGAAATTAGCTAGTGTTTTTCAGAACACCCTGTATATAACTTCGGCATTTATTTTTCAATTGTTTTTTTGATGTCATCTTTAAAAACTCTAGAAAAAGCTCTACAACTTTTGCTAGAATAATTTTTTTGTAACTACAGAAATAACAGAGAAACGTAGGGAAGGAAAGTTAAGTGGATCACCCCATACATTCAAACCGCTACTGCCAATCCGTGGAAGTGGAATCTACATAAAAAACCGTATAAGGCCGGTTTTTTAAATTTTTGAATCGGTCAAAGACAAAAACAAAAATGGGGAGTTTACATTAATAAAATTAACTTTGTACCTAGTAGATTAAAATAATTTAAATTTTACATAATTCTCTTCATTGTGCTACAGGAAGTTTAAATGCATTTTACCGACATAAAATAAACACATATTCCTTTTTTACGTATTTACTGCATTAAAAACAAATAGATATTACTTAAAAAAAAGTTGTTGCTCAAAAAATGAATGAACGAAACAATAGAAAAAAATAAGGTGTTCGCAGTGCTCCTCTACGTTATTCACCTCAATTGCATGAGCGGTCGCCCCCCCCACCCCCCGGCTTTTGAGACTATTAAAATTGGCTAAATTAATATTCACAAATAAATTTGATTGCAATTTTTCAATCATCCATGTATCAAAGGTACCTACGATAAAATTATTTATTTAAAGTAACAATTCGGTATCTTTTACCCAATAAAAGTGCTAAGACATTTCTAAAAAATTTGCTCTGCCCCCCTGGAAATTTTGGAGGCGACGCCGTTAACACTACTTTTCTCAGCGGCCCAAAAAACTCCCATATACCAAATTTGGATGAAATCACGTGTTAATAGTAAGTATTAGAGATAACAAAAATTCGAGCAAAAATTATAAATAAAAAAAAATTGCATTTGACGGTCCATAACTTTTTAAGGGAACAAAATGGTACTAAGGTATACCTATATGCCATTCACATTTTATTTACATTAGGGTAGGCTATATTATATGATATGTTTTTCTTAGGTTGTTTCAGGGTTGCCTACCATTGACAAAATATTTAAGTGTCAGATTTAATTGATTGTCACTGTCATTTATTTTTGGCTGAATTGCCAATTTTTTTATTGATAACATTGATGTGCTTTCTTTAGGGTCTCACTTTGGTAACTATGTAGAACTAATTTGAATTTGTGGTTATACTTTTGACTTTTCAACATAACCTCAACAATTAAAACAGTCATTCATACCAACAGAATTCAAATTTTCCAAAGTCTACTCTAATTCAAATAAAGTGTGGATGGAATAATGTTCAGCTAAAATGATTTATTTTTACTCAAGGAACCTACTGTTACAGTTTGGCCCATTCTTTAATGAACACCCTGTATATTAAATATACTATATACACTATTAGATTTTGTAATAAACTAAAACTATAGCAATACCGGACCAGCTTTCTTTGATTAAATTTTTTGATAAGGAGCCGCCTTAATCGTTCCTCCGCCACTGTTTCATCCTCCTTCATGGCCAAATTAATAGAAATTATTTGAACTTATACCGCCATAATTTTTGCGACGTTTTAGCTAGACAATTATTGAAACCGGAGATAAATTTACATTAAGAATAAGAACTTGTTCGTTGGTTTCTTCTGTGAAGGTTGCAGCCCCTGGCTATAACTAAAGCAGGCCAATATAAGATTATTATTGCAATCAAGCCAATTTATTCATAATTAATTGCAAATTTGGTAATTTAGCTATATAAATACAATTTTACTTATTAGATAAAAAATGTATTTACCCAATATAAAATACAGTTTTATATAGGTAGGTAACTATATAACATTTTATACTGAAATACCAAGTACATTGCAGTGAATTATGTAGGTTTTTAAAAGGAAAGTAATGGGGACGCTTGAAACTAACAAGTTTAGCTTACGATGATATCATAGGTTATATCAATGTTATAAACGCAACCTCATTTTTTTGTTGTCTGTTTCAGTTAGCGTTCCCTTTATTAGTAAGCCAACTGAGGAAAAATAAGATATATATGTTCAAAATATATATCATAGTAGTAGTATATATAGGGCTCGATATAAAGTCGAACTTTACAAATTATTTCTGATAGAGTTCACTCAAGTTTTCCCTGGAAATAAATAACTGGAGTTTTATATAACTTTCTAAATAAATCTTTGTCTTGAATTTTCGGCGGTGCGTATACGAGCTTTTGCAGTAAATTCATAAATTCAACCTAATCCACACAAGCACTGTAAAATTTAGAATCGAAACGAAATAGTACCTAATTAGTTAAAGAAACTTGCATATTGAAATAAGAATGCAACACTATTAAGTTATTAACTAATAATAAGAGTCCACAATCGTATTCAAATAAATCGAATCGAATTGACTTACGTGTTGATCATCTATTTTCGTCTTTCTAAAATCGATATGTTTACAAAATCCCACCGAAATCAATTTCCAAGTTTAATTTGGAGTCAATGACTTGCAACAGGTAGTGGATAATTAAGTATGACAGATAGATCGATACACTCTTAAAATCAATCTTATCCTTAGATTTTAAAATATGTGGAAAAAAGTTGTAATGGGGTTTTAAGCTTTTTAAGTTCTCGAAAGTCTAAATTAAAACGCAATAAAAACTAATAGAAAGAAACGATTAATTTTAAAATATGCATAAGCCACCAAAATGTAGTCAAAAAATTCTAACTGAATCAATAGTACCTTGTAAGAACTGGTTTCATTCACGATGACACCTAAAAATACATTCTTACATTATGTCGATAACTTGTCTCTGGACATACTAGTATAATGCTGGTATGGTATAAAATTGGAAAAAAACACTCAAATATATTCTAACTACACCAACGTATTATCCGTTACGGGAGTTACACTAATGAACATTGAACAAGAGCACTGGTAGACTGAAATTCATTATGTTTCAACCCTTTTAACGTGGGTGTGTCAAATAAACATGTAAATACTGCGGTTCTTATCATCATGCGTTAATGCAACACGTTTTCGGAAAAAAGATGATTAAAACATGAAGTCAAAGTTATTTATACAAGTGAGGCATTTTAGATTCACATCCATAGAAATTAGATAATAATATAGACATGACGATACTTCCTCTATCGCTATCGATAGCAACCTCTTCACGATATTTTCTCAGGAATTAATTTGTATAGAATGCTTAATTTTTATTTCACTTGACAAGAAATAACGAAATTTAATTGGTTGTTAGAACTGTCAAAAAATTTTCGCAAAAATCGTCGGCCAGGTCAATTTTGTTTTTCACAAGGGCATCTGTTCTAATAAATATCATTCTTTGATTGTGTTTTGTTTCTGACGTCACTGGAATTTTTTTTCATGACGACCTTCATTGTTTAAATTCGTATTACAGAAGACACTTTTCTGCATACCTACGGTGGTACACAAGATTGGCATGTTGAAGTGGAAAAAGTTTCTAATGTATTAAAAATTGGAAAAATTAGCTTTCACTAAAAAAATTTAACAAAGCAACTTTATTGGTAAACTCTCTTTCGGCAATCTAAAATTTTTCGAGTGTTTTGCAGCAACTTTGTGTGATGTCTAAAACTAGCATTTTGGAAGAGTATAAGCTATAAACAATTGCCATCTAGTTGCCCTAGTTATTTTCAAAATGAGAACCAAAATTTTCGGGATTTTTTTCACGTCAGATACAAAAATTCATTCATTTCTCTAACCATTGCATGTACGAGTAAATATATTGTACGTGATTTGTCTGGATAAGCGACTTAACATTCAATTAGACTGTAATTTAGTGATTTAATGCTTTATTAATATAGGGGACATTCCATGGCGTGTGCTTGTGTGTCATAATCGATTTATATAAATAATGTACTAGCATTGAGTAAAAAATAATAAAGAGTTGCAACTGTCAAGGTTTCGAGATTTTAGTATTGTATTTCTTTGCCAATAACTTCATGATTGTCATCAATTTTTAGTGCTACGGGAAGGTATTTGTAATGTGGCTGTATAGCCCTTAAAATTGATGACAATCATGAGGCTATTGGTGAAAAAATACAACACTAAAATCTCGAAACCTTGACAGTTTCGCCTCTTTATTATTTTTACTCAATGGTACTAGTCAGTCTGGCAAGCATACAATTTCAATTTTGGGATCGTAAAGAAAAATGATGTGGAGCTCGAGATAAAAAGCGAAAAATGATTTTACAATAAAGTTTAAAAAATATTATTTTTCAGAATTACCCAGCTAATAAAATCGCTGGAAGAGGCCAAATTTTGTAGTGTGGTGATAATAATAGGGGCAATAAAGATTATTATACTTAGATCACTTCTATCCTTCTAAATGTTTTATTGGTTTTTGAATTTATTTTCTATTATCGCAATCAATCATATTTCCGAGCATATTATATCTGCTTATCAGCACTGAATTAAGAATTAACACTTACAAATTTATCTATTTCCAATAATATGTTTCTAAATTCTAGTATATACATATTAAATAGCAAGGAAGCAGTTGTGTTGTATATTGTTATATGCTATTCACATTTTATTTACATGAGGGGAGGCTATGATATGTTTTTCTTAGGTTGTCTCAGGGTTGTCTACTAATTGACAAAATATTGAAGTGTCAGATTTAATTGATCGTCACTGTCATTTATTTTTGGCTGAATTGCCAAATTTTTTATTGATAACATTGCTGTGCTTTCTTTAGGGTCTCACTCTGGCAACTATGTAGAACCAATTTGAATTTGTGGTTATGTTTTTGACTTTTCAACATAACCTCAGTAATTAAAACAGTCATTCATACCAACAGAATTCAGATTTTCCAAAGCCTCCCCTCATGTAAATAAAATGTGAATGGCATATATGTCCGTTTTTTTTCTATAATACTCTTCAAAGTCAAATTTTTAGGGGAAAAGTTGCATTCCTGGGAGTCCCCATCTCCAATTATGTTGGCACAGAACTTTTGTTGGTTACTTTTTCCACACTAGATAAATTCTTGTCAAAATAATAATCTCCTGTCAAAACGAAAATGTCAATATGTCAATTATTGTCATTATTGTATATTTTTAAAATATTACATTTTTCAATTAAAAACAATACACAAAACAATAGTCCGAAACGTTAAATGCTCTTGCACAATATTTTACTAATTTTTATTGAATTTGACTCAGTAAAAACAAAATTTTAAATTTCAACCTACAAAATTTACAGGCAATCCAACAGTAAATACCTAAATTTCCTACGCTTTTAGCACCATTTCTACCAACTTTGTAATACTTTGACAGGTATTATAAAAATCACACTTTATTTAAATTGGAGTAGGCTATGATATGTTTTTCTTAGGTTGTCTCAGGGTTGTCTGTTATTGACAAGATATTGTAATGTCAAATTTAAATTGATTGTACTGTCACTTACTTTTTGCCAAATTTTTTATTGATAACATCAAGGTTGAAATCGAAGTTAAAATCATAAAGGTATGCCATTAAAATGTCAACTGTCATTCATACCAACAGAATTCAGATTTTCCAAAGCCTACCCCAATTTAAAGAAAGTGTGAATGGCATATAAAGTCCGTTTTTTCTCTATAATACCGATCAAAGACGAAAGTGTTACAAAGTTGGTAGAAATGCCGCTTAAACCGTAGGAAATTTCGGCATTTTTACTGTTGGAAGGCCTATAAATTTTATAGGTTGTAATATCAAATTTTATTTTCACCGATTTAAACTCTAAATTCAATATTGAGGTATTGTGCAAGAACATTTAACCTTCCGGAATCCGGATTATTGTTTTGTATATTTGTATTTAGAAAAAATATAATATTTTGAAAATATACAATATTAGCAATGACTTAACATTTTTGGCATTAGATTATTATTTTGACAAGAATGTATCTAGTGTGAAAAGAAGTAACCAAAAAACCCCTGTACCAACATAATTGGGGTTGGGGGATTTCCAGAAATGCAACTTTTCCCCTAAAAATTTGACCTTGGAGAATATTATAGAAAAAAAAACGGGCTTTAGGTCACAGATTTTTCACTGCTATTCGATATAAGAGGACCATGAAGTAAATGACCAAAATTGCATTCCATGCCTAAACTATATCTACAAACAAAGGAGTAGTAGATAATAATATTATTGTACTCGTTATTGTACGTCATTAATATTTTTGCTCATAATCGGATTGATTGTTTCGAGTTTCTTGGGGCAATTTTGATATAGTAGAACATGGTGTAACCGTGACCTAGAATTAACTCGCGTTAGCAGATACCACTATGATGTGTCGAATTTTGAACAATATCATATTGTTCAATAACTCTTCTGGAAATGGAACTGGTTGCAGTATATTTCAGAGAAGAAGAATTTAAGAATTACTTATAATGCTATTATTATTATTCTCTTGTTTTTTTTCTCTAAATAGTTTTGTAATGTGGATGGTTCATAGGATCAAGTCTATGAGGTATAATCGATGAACCACTCGCGTTACCATCTTTCGAAGGGCACGAGAAACCCCTGAATAAATGGATCTTTTTTCTGGGGTAAAATTGGTGCTTTCGTGTGTTTGCGACGAGAGAGCCGGTACAGCAAATATAAAACGGCATTCGACTAACGTTTACCAAAATAAAAAGTTTAGTTTATGAAGTCGAATGGGATATGATGGCAACAAAATCTATAATCTGTTGTTAAACTATGTAATGTTAGCTTACAAATAATTAATTTCACAATGTTTTAAAATATATTGCATAAGTAACTTGAAAAATGAACATCTAATGTATTTATCCTCAAGTAAATTACACTTAAAGTTCGAATAATCACTACGATATAAACTTGACCCATTTTTTTTAAATTTAATGCATGATTAATATTTTATTTAGTTTTTGCAATAGTTATAAGGTAGGTATGTGTATTATCATGAGTATCATGGCTGATATCAAGCTTTGTTTCAGTGCTGTGAAGTTTTATGAAAATAAAACAAATTCAGGTTTGTCATTTTCTATTTCTTACGTAAACCTCAAGAGGGAAATTGATTTTCAAATATATATTTTATAGAACTTTAGTAATCCTGGCTAACCGCCAACGCATCGATAGCCAACCTGTATACTCATATGACATTTCATTTGATCATTTCCGATTCTGAGAAATAACAGGTTACATCATTTTTAATTTTTAAAATCATAGTAATACATTAATATCATTTAACTGACTGCAATTTACAGAACTTTTAATCTCCAGTCTGACTCAGGCATAATTCTTAGTTCTATTCCTATCATTTGTTTTAGCTAGGTACTGCTTAAACCGTAGTCGCGGTTAGCTGACAGTTATTGTAACTTATCTCATAGGATGGATGTAGACAGACAGAAGATAAGAATCCTTATTTGATCATTCGATCAGTCACATTTGTTTTATGTTTTATATAACATTTGAAGCAGGTAGCGCAAAACACATTGTTGACTTGACTAATTGACTAATTAGTTGTTACCAGTCGGCAATAACAAGTAATACTCTAGAAGTCCAATATTATAAACAGAAAAATTAAACATGAAATATAGACCTGGCAGTTAATAGCTGTCACTAAAGCCAGAATCTGACACAATTGTGCACAAAATACTACTTCCAGCCTAACCAAAAGTGACACAACTTTCTTATTTTAAATGGAACACCCTGTATATTTTCTTATTCGTCATGAAATTCTGACTGTAGCGATATGTCACAAGTGGGCAGTTGGGCCGTTGGCAGTTGTTTAAAAATGGCGTCGAAAATGTGATAGACCTGAAAAACACAAGTAGCCCCCGTAGGATTCATTTTTGAATTTTATAGAAAGTAGGCATTGGATTTGACGCATGGACCTGTTTTTTGCCACTTTATGTACCTACGCAGTTTTTCTTAGATAAAGAAGCGCGTTTCTCCGCAGATTTTGCTTTTTTTTAAATTTAATGGAGAACAATGCAGAAATCTTTCATAATAACAGAGTTATTCCGTAGGTAGACAATACTTTTATGGCCACCCGGTATATCATTGATTCTAAAGGTCAACGCACACTTAAGCGTGACAAAGCAACGCGCGACGAGGCGAAGATTTTATTATTTTTATACTCCAATTAATAGGGGCATATCAAAATTGCGATTGAGTTTATATCGCGCAACATTTTGTTGGACAGACAAATGCGATCGACAAACTAACATCCAAAATCTTAACCTAAAATGTTAACTTTGAGGGATGAATCCCCATCAGAAATGAGGTCGAAAGAAAAAAAAACTCATGGTCCTAAAATGCTTCCTTAAAAAGATACAGGGTGTTGAAGTTAACTTTTTTAAATCGGTTTTTCACCGCACTCTTGAACCGTTGGACAGTTTTTAATCAAATTTGAACCAAAGTTTAGTAAAATAAGGATTTATCGAACAATAATACCGCGAATCATCAAAAATTTTCATGGGCGTAGATAATAGGAGGGTGTCCCATTTTTTCTACCCTATTTTTACCATCCTCTAATTATTTTTTTATTCATTGATATTTTCGGATTCTACGTTGAATTTAGAAGAAAAAGTTACTCTTGCAAAATTTTGATTAGAGGCTTCGTGTTCGAGAAATTTAGAAATATCAATGAATAAAAAAATAATTAGAGGATGGTAAAAATAGGGTAGAAAAAATGGGACACCCTCCTATTATCTACGCCCCTGAAAATTTTTGATGATTCGCGGTATTATTGTTCGATGAATACTTATTTTACTAAACTTTGGTTCAAATTTGATTAAAATCGGTTCAACGGTTCAAAAGTTACGGTGAAAAACCGATTTAAAAAAGTTAACTTCAACACCCTGTATCTTTTTAAGGAAGCATTTTAGGACCATGAGTTTTTTTTTCTTTCGACCTCATTTCTGATGGGGATTCATCCCTCAAAGTTTGTAATGACCAGTACCTAACACCCTGTATATCAAATTTTGGATTTTTTCATAATGATTTTCAAAACAAAACAGAACAGAAATAAATATATTTTAAACTATAAATACACACTTTAAATACAATGATTCTGAGAATTTAACAGAATATTTGAAGTACTTATGTAATTTAATCAGAGTTGGTTTCATCAAAGTCTAATAATATACCGGTTTCTCCTTCATCTCTACTTGTTCCAGGGACAGAGGTACTGATATCACTAGTTCGGCGCTTTCATTTTTGATTTTATTCTGGATAACTTACAGCATATTTGACCTGTAATTCTTGAAATTAATAAATATCAAAATATCAGCTATAAATATCAGATATACAGGGTGAATCTTAGAGTGGGGGCCATATTTATAGGAGGCGACACCGTTCACTATGGGAACACAAAAATACAATTTTTTTTTTTAACGCGCTATGAAAAATGATTATAGTTTAAACCCTTTTTATTTGAATTTGGGTACCCCGCCATTGGAATGCGCTAGCGGAGTTTTATATCATCTACACTTGGCAATACTGTCGACCTGGTAACACGTATGCAGTAAGTGCTTACCCAGCGGCGCCGGAATTAGAGGAAACTTGAATCGCGAATTTTTTTTAAAAATTCATAACGGCCATTTTACAACCTACAAAAAAAAAAATTTGGATTCATGTTCATGACGACTAGTACTATTAACCCCAAAAATATGGCCGCCACTCTAAGATTCACCCTGTATATTATACATATATCAAGATATAACATGAATCGATATACAGGGTGGCCCGAATTGTACCTTCAATAATTTGGGAATCAATAGAAAATGTGAAAGTAATGTAAGTTTTCTTAATAAACTTATATCGAAAACTTCACCGTTTCAGAAATACAGGGCGTTGAAGTTATATTTTTTTAAATTTATTTTTTATATCTCCTGAAGTAAACGGCGTATTATATTGTAATTTTGTGTGTACATGTTCCTAAATAAGTAATCATTATTTTCATTTTCCTACTTCAACCAGAGGCGTAACGACGGGGGTATGAATCCGTTTGTTTAAAGAAAAATGACCGAAATTGTATTTGTTTTTTCCATTTTTGAAATCTACAGTCAGTTTACGAATAAAAGTCCTCTTTTAGTTTTCCGTAAAACGTATCGTTTTACAGCGAGTTTTACAGTTAAATTATAATTAGAATTCATTGCATATTACGTATATTTATTATCTTTACATGCTCTCTGATTTTTTTTAGTTGGCTTTGGTTCCATATTTCGAAGATGTCGGAAATATATTGAAGTTGTTGGTGAGCATTTTGAACAGCTCCTCTAACGATTTGAGTTTATTTTGTGAAATATTTATGTTTAATTAATTTTTTTTTAAATAATCCTTATGTCTATTTACTAAAGAAAAAATCTAATTTCGTTGACTCAAAACAAAACCGATTTTGATAATTTTTTTTTTGAAATATAGGAAGAAGTTTATAGAAAAGTTCCCCATAGGTGAGAAGGTGTGCTTTTTATTTTTTCAAATAAGTGTTTTTTTAATACACTCTTAATTAAAAAATGTATAACTTTTATTTAAATGATTTAAACAATTGCCTGAAATTTGATTACATAAAGTTTTTGGGGTCACAGATTACGAATCTCAAAATCGGTCTAAAAAAATGGCGTCTACAAAATGGAGTCGAATTTTTTTATTTTTTATTTTTTTTTATTATTATATTTATTAGATATATGGGGGTTTTTGGGGTCGCTGATTACGAATTTGGTATTAAAACTAAAATAAAATAAAAAATGGCGGAAAAGGGCCCACTTTTATAATTTTATTGGTATTTTATTTCTTATACCGGGTGACATCTACAATTACAAACCAAAACAAACGCCATTTATGTGCATCACAACCACCTAATTCTGGTTTTAAAAATTAAATTAAAAATAGTTAATTCCAAAAGAAAAATCGTAAAATAATCCGCTGGCCTCAAAAATGTCAAAAAAACTAAAAAATAGAATGTTCCACTTGAAAATCAAAAGTTCTGGTCAATTCCGGTCAAACAGGAAGTACTTTGAAATTCAAGATTATCCTAAGAAATATATAATATTATCTAATTCACGTCCTTCAAATTACAAATTTTTATATGATGTAGAAAAAAAATATGCAATGAATCCTAATTAAAATTTAAGTGTAAAACGATACGTTTTACGGTAAAACTAAAAGAGGAGCTTTTATTTGTAAACTGACTGTAGATTTCAAAAATGGAAAAAAAATACAATTTCGATCAATGGCGTACCCTTTTTCTTTAAACAAAGGGATTCACACCCCCGTGGTTACACCTCTGGTTGAAATAGGAAAATAAAAATATTGATTAAACGTGGTACTTATTCAGGAACATGTACACACAAAATTTCAATAAAAAATTCCATGATCTTCAGGAGATATAAAAAAAATCAAAAAAATGTAACTTCAACGTATTTTCTCAAATTTCAAATTATCGAAGGTGCAATTCGGACCACCCTGTATATGTTCGAACCCTCGTTATAGGATTCTTTCATTGAATGCAAATTCATTTGATAATTTGGATACCTACTCCCTTTCGCTAAGCCACTGCCGTGTTTTAGTATGGTAGATGGCACCGAGGGGTTGCACTGTCCTTGAAACAATCTGAGGCGATACTCTAAGCCCAAAAATTCCTTAAATTAACTTACCCAAATAGCAACTTTCTACTTAGGCGTGCCTAAATCATTATCTTATCAGTAAAATAAAATAAGCTGTAGTAAATTATTACATTACTTTACATTATTTATTGACTTATGTCTTAAATGAAGTTTGTTAGAAGTTGTTAACTACTGTATAGGTTTGCTTTAAAAAACGTGTTTCAACGTAAGGTTCTAAAACTGTTATTTCGTCAACAGATACCAGTTTTATTCCTTATTCATGAAGATACTCAGCGAGTAAATTTGTTCCAGTTGAAGTTTCTACATTATTGTATAATTGTCTCAAAATTCCAAGTGAATGAAGTGAAAAACGTCAATTCTTTTTTGTATAGATTTTGCAATTATTGTTGAAAAATAAACAGAAATTACATTTTATTTTGATTCCGATTTAGTTTTCAGTTTTAACTGAATATGTAATGATAATAATTTGATAATCCTATCGATATATCAATTTATCCATTTTTTTTCTATTTAATGCATCATGTTTTCATAAGTATATCCTTTTCCAAAGGTTTTTTTTTATTCCAAAAGTATATACACTATACAGGGTGTTTCGGGAAGAAAGGGAACTATTTTAAGGACGCATTCTAGAGGTCAAAATAAGAAGAAAGTTCCTATAAATAAAATAATAAAAATGCTTCATTTTCGAGATAGTGTCAAAAAAAAAAAAGAATTAATAGAAATGGATAACCGCCCTGTAGATAAAATAAAACACCGACTATTTAAAGATCAATTATTTATTGTTTTACAAACGGTTTGAAATCGGAAATAAGAATCAGTGACGCAGAAAAACAGTTTTTATTATTATTCGAAAACGATTTGCCCTACCAGAAAAACTCAAGAGGCCTTTTCTTTTTAGAATTGGCTGCTGATTAAGTAACCAACACCCGTTTTAAAAAAAAAACAGTGACGTACTATTTTTTTCGTCAAAATCATTTAATATTTTGAAGTCACGCACGTCACTGGTGGAATTATCAAAAGTCGTTGAATCAAAAAGAAGTGTTTCTGTGCCAGTATAGTGCATGCCAAAGATCAATTAAATATCTTACATCGTTTTCGAAATATTAAAAAAAAGGAATTATAATTTTTTCTTTTGATACCCTTGTATCTCGAAAAGGAAGCATTTTTTGAGACTTATTTATGGGAGCATTTTTCTTATTTTGACCTCTAGAACACGTACTTAAAATGGTTCCCTTTCCTCCCGAAACATCCGTATCTAATTAAAATGAGATTTGTAATTTTGTCACAATACAATAAAGGCAACAATAGACTTAGGTGACTTAGGTGTAATTTTGACTTATATTGTTTTGATGTGAACTGGGTCTATATAAATTGAGACTTTTTTAACTGATCTAAATGGGATTTGCTATTGAAATCAAGGCAATTGTTTTAACTTTCTTTTCTTTCCCAAATGAAAATTTTACACGCTATCGTTAATTTTATGAGAATTCGTAAAATTTACAGCATCTAATATGACCTGATCATACTGCAAGAATTCGAGTATCGCTGTTGCCAATGAGATTTCTCAAAAAGTACCGTCAAAAAATTTATTAATTGGAAATGGTCTTCCTTCTTCAGAGCATCTAAACCGTCAAGATGAAACCTCTGCCTCTATACATTTTTCAAAATTTATATTATTTTAGAAAAGTACAAGATATGTATTTTGAAGAAAAATACGAATTTTAGAAGATTCGTATTATTGAAGACTTGTCAATGTCAATATATTAGTCATTTTTAGCATAATGTACCTTATTATTTAATTACTGCATAGGAAAAATGATCATTGGCAACAATACCTGACCTGGCATT
Source organism: Rhagium mordax (assembly GCA_963680705.1). Taxonomy (NCBI): domain Eukaryota; kingdom Metazoa; phylum Arthropoda; class Insecta; order Coleoptera; family Cerambycidae; genus Rhagium; species Rhagium mordax. The sequence continues at coordinate 12,322,525 of OY796657.1, forward strand.
TCATGATGCGTTTCTGAATCACTTCTACTTGGACATGGACTATAATATCGCCTGACTCATTTATTTCCTTTAACAAACACGTATACCTATAAAGGCATTATTTGTTACGAACCATGCACGTTATGCGAACAAAAACGGCGGATATTATTACATGGGCACACATGGGATTCAAAAGCTTTGTAAAAAAATACAGGGTGTTCCAGTTTTTTGTAAGGACTTTAACAGTCGATAGACATTTGAAAATTATTAAAAAAAGTTCTTATAAACATAAGTTGAGAAATGCTTAGTTTTCGAGATAAGGGTGTTAAAGTTTGAAAATAAATATGGATTTAAGTATATTTATATTTCCAGAATGCTAAGAAGTATCGAATCCAAACTTACCAATTCTTTACATACAATTTAGAGGCCTATTTTAGAATAACAAACTACTACTTTATTTAACCATGGGCGTAGATTTAATATGGATTTACTAAGGCTCTTTTTTACAAAAAAGTAGTACGCCACTGATATTTTCCCATGTTCCCAGTTTAATTCAATAAAGCAAGAAAAAACAAAAATTTAATGTCTCTTGGCACTTTTTGATATGACAAGCCGTTATTCAGAAAATTTACATTCAATCTTTTGATGCACGCCTCTGGACGAATTTTAGACAAACTTGAAGTTGCTCAGAATTTCACCAAATTTGACGGTGCGAAAAGTCTTTTAAAAAGAAGCGTGCATCAAAAGATTGAATGTAAATTTTCTGAACAACGGCTTGTCATATCAAAAAGTTTGGATTCGATACTGGAAATATAAATATAAATCCATATTTATTTTCAAACTTTGAACACCCTGTATCTCGAAAACTAAGCATTTCTCAACCTATGTTTATATGAACTTTTTTTAATAATTTTCAAATGTCTATCGACCGTTAAAGTCCTGCTACAAAAAACTGGAACACCCTGTATATTGTACATAATATAACAGTAATTTACCAAAGTTTTGAATGGATCATTTCATATTTGTAGATATTGAGAACTTTAACTCGATGATTGTTATATTGTTTACTATTTATTTTTGTGATTTTGAATTTTTTTTTCGGGGTTAAAAAAATAATAGGAACAACAAAATTGTATGTGACACACTTTTTTCCAGCGAAATATTGTTTTATTTTAGTGTTTTTCTCGAGGTTTTTCTACTTTGTGATAATAATATCTCAAAATTGACGTGCATACAACTAACCTCGCTAATAACAGTGCAATTCTAACCAAACGAAATGTACAAACAGTAAATTAACTAAGAGGTAATATTTCTTTCTGTAAACATAACATAGAAACTTAAGTCAATACATTTTCTTAATCTTTCTATTTATTTTAGTCTCCAATCTACACAATTTAATTTATTTATATTTATTAGTAATAAGTATGAGTGAGTGTATTTTATTATAATTATCTATGACCATTCGAATACGTCATTATCATTATTTTATATTTCATTCAATAAACATTGAATGCTGAGGTGAATACTTTCATTAATTTTAGATTGTAATAATAACTGTTTTATTCGCTATCCTATTGAGCTGCGACACAATCAATTTAATTGAAAATGTTAACTACCAACTACATATTATTTTTCAAGAAAATGTTTCGATTAGGTATTCTTTACTTCTTTTAATTTTCAATTATTTTCGAGCTGCTTTTATATCAAAACTCTCGAGTGGGGCATAGACTTCAGGGTTATTATGCGTAAAAATGTATACAACCAAAAAAGTGGGTAATATTTTTTTGCACCCATAAAATTCAAATGTTTCACAAAAATACAGTCGATTCAATAATTCGCACAAAATTTTTTTGTTTTTGTGAGACACTGATATGATAAAAACAAACAATAAATGCCATCGGTTTGATCAACGCTGACAGTTGTCAAATTGACAATAGTAATGATATCGATTAGAGTTACAGTTTAAAAATTAGCGCAAAATTAGCAGATAGTTAAATAATTATTCACGAGGGTGAAAGCTACGGCGCGAGCCGAAGGCGAGTGTCGTAAATCATCTGAGTGAATAATAGCCATTATATGCGACGAGATATGCGAGTAGAATAACCTATTTTATCCACGACTATTAAATATTTTTGACTAAATCTTTTACTGAAGAAATTTATAAGTACCATTTATTTTCAACAATTTTTATTAGCAGGCCGTTATGTGTCAAAAGAACGTCCTGTCATAAATTAAATTTAAACGTCAACGTTGTTTACAATTTTATTAATTTTGTGCTTCGAGTCTCATGTCATGGCCACTTAATGAAATTTTTAACAAATATCCGATACGTTGTCATAGAAACTTTGTTCATTATTCACTGCAGTGAATAATAAAATCATTATTCACTGCAGGAAATAATGGATAGCTTTTTTACTATTATTTATTCCGATTTATTCCAAAGTATCATGAGAAATATCTGTCAGTCGTCCGTTCAATTTGCCATGCTTGAACTTCATGATTTTTATTTTCATTTTCAAATTATAAAATTTCAGGAAAGTCCTTGAAAATTAGTTTGATAACATTGTTTTTCGCGAGTCAAAGAAATATTTTTACCTCGATTTTATTATGCTTACGAATGTTTATACTATACCATGGACCAAAACTGACTCCCCGCGGCCCTGAAATTAAAATAGTTTGTCGCTAAACTAAAACCAACCTAAAATAGACCATAATGTTAACTACACAATTATAATAAAAATATAAATTATTATTATACTTTTAAGAGGTCATAAGGTTGTTTTGTTATGTGCCTCGTTATGTGTAATAATTTATAACGATTCACAAGTAGTTTAAATTTAGATTGACATTGTATCGTGTTCATAATGGAAACATCATTATGCTCCAGATTATACGGTTCTTTTAGAAAAATTCTTTTAAAATTAGTTGGCTATTTTAATAATGAAAATTAATGTTAAATTATGATTCATTTTATCAGCCATACGATATAAATGCGATGTGAGTTACGTGTGTGACTGCGATTTTGTGAAATATAAATAAACTCCAAATAAACATTAGTTGGTACCTAGCTCGTTTATAAATATTTTTTTAAACGCCTATAGAATTTCTCGAAATAAAAAATAAATAAAAGATAATAATATGCATGTAGGTATACAAGAAATTTGTTAAACAACGAACAAATTAATTAACACCGCATTTACTCATTATCATTATCCACAAAGATTTAAATCTAGAATCTGGTGCACTATACGGTCTACGGAACACATTTTTTAGGTCAGCGGGACTTTTGATTTCCGTTTACTCACTCCCACAACTGGTGTGGAATTCAGTATAGGCAAATATACACAAAGAACTTTTTAGCTACCCTGATGATCTTTGGTTTTACTAATTCGATTCGATTATTTACACGCTTTTAACAATAATCCTTATGGACTATTCCATATTAAATCACCTAAGACCTAAGGCATTCGGTAAAAAATTTGTATCAAGCTTTGTCAGAGTATTTTCCGAAGTATTTTCCATATTATTTAAATTTTTTCTTGGCTCAAAAGTCCGATTTGGTTTTTCGAAAAAATGCCCAAAAAATGTGATATTTTTCTGACTATTTCACTCACCTTAAAATTATCACATAATCTGACCAATCACAAACCAAAGACAGCTTGTATTACAGCGAAAACACCCAGCTGTCTTTCAATTCTAATTGGTCTGTGAGCGTGGTGTTTTCAACGACGTAACCATAGATACGGATGGCCGTAACCATGGTTACGGATGGCAAAGCAAAGTTTGACAGTTTAATAAAAATTAATTATAGAGACAGACGTCAAAATGAGTCGCTTCGGTGCTACTTCAAGTGAAGTTATCAACCAAAATATTTGCTCGTGAAATAGTCTAATAAAATACCACTCGTGATTGAATTTATCTTATAAGTCTGTCTTTTATTTCTAAACTCAACTGAGTTGCTTGAAAAGCAACTCAGTTTCGTTAGAAATAAATCGACAGACTTATCGCGAAAATTCAATCTCTTGTGGTATTACTACTGAAAATTTTTTCAAAGTGCGATAAAATCCACAAAAATAGATGGATTCGGACGAACGTTTTTCAAAATTTGTTTAAAAATGAACTTTTAAGGAAATAATAAGGACGTTACAATGAGAATTTTAAACGATAGTTATTGCGAAAATATGTAGTAAAAAATGCAAAAAATTTTGAATTCAAATCTGCCATGTTGCCACATTTTTTTCTTGCCAATTTTTTCATAAATAAAAGAAGATTTGAACAACATTCTGTGTAATGATCCTAATATGCGAAAATGGCTTATAGCCAAGTTACAATTGTTTTAGTAATTTTTAGAAATTAATTGAATCCCTTTTTGATTGAAACTTAAGTACTTAGAGAAAATCGAGGAGAAAATAAACTCTTAGAAAAAAATCGAAATTTCACGAACGAAGAGGGATATGAAAAATTTGAGAAACTAAAAAATCTCAATTAAAAAATTTTTTGTGAAACTCGGTATCGACCCGGTACCTACTTAAAAACTTTAGTTAAAAAAACATAGGTTCTTTTATTTTACCCCTGTAGACATTAAGTTGTTTGAAACCAAAAAATCGGAATAAACAGGTTTGTTCAGAATTAAATTCTCTTTTAAATTCTGCAAACCGCGCATCGATATCTTTTTACCCGTTCGAAAAATATTTGACTTCAAAGTTCAAAGTTAACCTTAAAATTCGCTTGGTCCGCTTCAATGGGCTCTTCCTCGAAATTTTGCAAATTACACCAGACTATAGTGTTTTTGTAAAATACCTAGCTCTAACGTATTTTTTAATTTTACTAGTATTTTTCATATAAGGCCAAAAAAAATATTTCAAAACGTATTAATTAATCTTAATAGACGGTTAATTATAGGTTGGATTTCCAACCAACAAAAATAATCTTATTTTATTAAATCAAGGCAATTAAAACTTCATTAATAATGCACTGCACGAGGCACTGAACAAGATTTTAGTTGACAGCACAGAAACCAAGCAGAAATTTTGATAAAAGCGACATAATATTCGAAAATCGTAAATGCACATTTTTGAGGTTAATATTGTGACGCTACGTGCACAAACGAAACGAATTTGTTTGGAGCTCGGTTTGGAGTTTAACCAATACCAAGACTGTCCGTTTTTGACGTCATTAACGGAAAACTGGCGGGACTTTTGAAATTGATGCAACTTATTAATATTCAAAGCAACTGTAAGAATGATATATTATTGAAATTTAGTGCATTACTATATTTGATATGTATTCAACTTTGATGTAAATCTATTAAAAATCTTTAATTCAATTGAGCTATAAGAGCCCATTGTCCAGCAGTTTAGTTAATATTACTTACCAACGAAAATAATGTCAAAATAATTTATTTTGAAAAACATCGATTTTTATACGAATTTTAATAATTTTAATTGCAAATTATTTGGGAGTGCAAAAATTGCGAATATACCAGGAGAATAAAGTTTTATGTTATGTTAATCACAGTGCTGGTTACAGGGCAGGGTGAGCGGAGCGAGCACCCCGGGCATTATGAATTAAGGGGCGCCGGAGGCGCCCTAATCTTAGAACTAACTGGGAAAGAAACTACTGCCTTTTCAGGAAAGGGGCGCCATCACAGGATCACAGGACCTCGCCCCTCTGCAAAAAATCCCTAGAACCGGCGCTGGTTAACCATAACATATTATACATTTACATATAACATATAACATTTACGTATCCTTCTTAAAATGTTCATGTACAGGGTGAGTCTAATTCGATGCTCACCATTGGGATTTCGGAAACGGTAAGAGATAGAGAGTTGGTTAAATGGGGACGAAGTTGCACAATTTTATATCCAATAATATGCCGTAATGAAATCGAGAATATCTTGTTTGGTTTTTGAGATATGTATTTGAAAAAAAAAAATTTGAGTTTTAATTTTTGTTTTTTTTTATAGGTTTGTTTGAAGAGATATCAAAACAGGAAGAACTTCTGCATTGCAATTTTTCCAGGTCTACAACACAGAGTTAAAATATTTTGAATAGAACGTTTCGCCCTCGGTTTCGCCAGACCGGAGCCACCCTCAACTTTGTTTTTTCAAATACGGACCTGACATTGTTTTTCCTAAATTCATTAAGTAGTATTTTTCATCCTGATTCCAACGATATATGACACTCGTTGATTTGAACAATTTTTCAGTCCTAAAATTTAAATTAAGTAAAAAAAAACAGGGCCGTAATGAATGGATTTAAATACTTAGACATTGATTTAAGTTTTGGAACTGAAAATATTGTTCAAATCAACGAGTCTCATATATCGTTGGAATCAGGATGAAAAATACTAATTAATTCAGGAAAAACAATATCAGGTCCGTATTTGAAAAAACAAAGTTGAGGGTGGTCCCGATCTGACGAAACGATCAAATCAAAATATTGTGACTCTACAGTGTGTTACAATTTGCGAGACAATTTGATCCGGAACACCCCTGAAAAATCTGACTAAGCAGCGCGATTTTGGTGATATATTTTTTTCATATAGGACCGTCCTAGATGTATGTAAAAAACATATTACGGTGTCCAGATTACAAAGCCATGGCTGGCTATGATTTTTTTTCGACGCCATTTTTTCAAAAATTATATTAGCGATTTTTTTATTCAAAATCTGACAACGTAGCGTTATTCGGCATCCTTCAAAACGTACTCTCCCCCATTTTCTTGAACTTATCACTGTCAATAACTCTATTGTGAAGTAACGAAAATTGCAAAATACAAGAAATGCTTTACTTCGAGCATCTAGGAGCTAAATGAAGTAGACCACAAGAAGAATTTCATAGAAAAAATTTATTTGTAACGTCTTTGTTATTTATACGTGCATTCTATGACTGATGGTCGAGATGGTAGAGTATCTGCCTCTCACCCAAAAGTCCCGGGTTCGAATCCCGGTCGTGGCAATGGAAAATACTGTGAGAGGGATTTTTCCATTATACACGGATATTGGATGTGTGTCCCTTGTCTTTAAATGTGTAGCCCCCTCCCGCACAAGGCTCAGCCTTCTGGGATAAAGGGGGTCGTAATTACATGTGGTGTATTTATTTATTTATTTATTTATTCTTCAGGCAAGAAATAATATAAAACGCAATTTTCGTTGCTTCACAGTAATGGCAGTAATAATTTCAAAAAAAAATATGGGAGATTACGTTTTGAAGGGTGCCGAATAACGCTACGTTGTCAGATTTTGAATTAAAAAATCGCTAATATGATTTTTGAAAAAATGGCGTCGAAAAAAAATCATAGCAAGCGATGGCTTTATAATCTGAACACCGTAATATGTTTTTCACATACATCTAGAATGGTCCTATTTAAAAAAAAAATATCACCAAAATCGCGCTGCTGAGTCAGATTTTTCAAGGGTGTTCCGGATCAAATTGTAACACACTGTATGTTGTAGAGCTGGAAAAGTTGCAATGAATAAGTTCTTTCAGTTTTTATATATCTCTTCAAACAAAGCTAGAAAAAAACAAAAACGAAAATTCAAAATTTAGCTTTTTTGAAAATATCTCAAAAACCAAACAAAATATTTTTGGACATAAAATTGTGTGATTTCGCCCACATTTAACCAACTCTATATCTCTTACAGTTTCCGAGATCCCAATGGTAAAGCGTCGATTTGTCACCCTGTACACGCAATTCAAATTTTTGTTTCCTACATATTCAATTTGGAAGTTAGTAATCCATATTAAATATACAGAGAGTATAAATAATTCACATCAAGTAAAGACTAGTAAAGAGCAATTGATTTATTGAAAATTATTTTTTTATACGCTTTTTAAAATATGTACCGCCGTCTACACGAAGTTGAATGAAAATCTCTAAATCACAATTAATTTTATATATGTAGTATGTAGTTATTAGTCACAGAAATGCTTTTATTAACAGATAGTCACGTCACTGATTATATCGAACATTAATTAGTAAATGTTCTCTTTCGAATACTTTCGTCACTTCACTGATTAATAAATTATGTTCTATCATTGATTAAATTGTTCTATCGAATACTCTAAGCCAATTAAGCACAAATATGCATTATTATACCATACCCTATACTAAACAACTTGTGTTCTGTCACTGAAGTCAAGTCAAAGGCTAGTAATTTAGTAATTGGTAAATCTTATTAGATAGACGCACAATGGTAGGTAAGCGAGATGATCTTGATCAGAATTCTACAATTCCACTAAAACCTAAAACAACATTTACTTAACATTAGTCACAGATTTAAAATAACTGATATTTTGTGATATAGTTTCAGTGGTGCATTTTCAGTTACCGTGAACAGGCTTAGAATACCAAAAACTTGCAACGAAGCATCAAAATCGTTGTCTTTGTCCTTAGGTAATGAGGTAATCGCACAATGATTTTAAAGGATGTAGGGTTCGTTACAAAGTCATTTACATTTCTACAGACTTTAGGTAGGTAGTACGGATATCACAAACTGAAACATTAAAGCCGTCCAGCAGAACGTGAGGCAGGGCCGTATTATATATTTGGCGGAGTAAGCAGTCGCATGGGGCCCACGGCTCAAAGGGGCCGCAAATGATGACAGACAGAGGCTAACATTCAGTCTCAAATTACTGATCAATCTATTTATAATTTATAAATTTATGTTTCCGGTGAAGTTGCATTTCTAATTTTGGAATATCATTTTATATTGAACCGAATGTACGTATTTTTATTATGACAACTGAGATTAAAATAATATCCATCACTGCTCTGGACAGCCCAAAAATTATTTCCGCTGAAGGCCTACAAACTCCTAACACCGGCCCTGGCGTGAAAAAAATCAATGGATTCAAAATTTCAAAACTTTATCTTAAATAGTAGCAAATATTAAATTATTCGCCCTTTGATAGTAGTAAAACATAGTCATAGGATTACAATCGACGTCAATAGGCATTTACGAGGGCATTTAGTTGAGGATTTTGTTTTTTAAAACGCATTTTGCAGCGTCAAAGTTTTGAAAATGAGATTAAAAGTAACATTCCAGAAATATTCATAGTGGAGTGGCAATTAATTAAAGCTCTTATTACCTGATTGTCATTATTACAAAAGGTGAACTCTGTGCTGACCTTTTATCTTTACACTTTATGTTTAACATCTGATCTAGCTATCAAGTTATTTTTAACCGACCTCAAAAATGGAGGAAAGATCCCAATTCGACCTACATACAATGTTTTTTCCGAGGTTTTTCACAAGAAACTTGAAGAAACATCGATAGATTATTTACATTTTTATAAACTATATGGCCCATCATTAAACAACAAATAAAAAGAAATTGCATATTATTATTGTCTAATAAATCGGTAAAAGGAGACCTCATTAGAAACATCCACGGATGAATAGAAATCTAATATGACACAACACTTGGATGTTCATCCAACTGCTTTCTCATGAAAATGTAATTAAAATCACGTTCCATAAGTATGCATATACGAGGATGTGTAATAGTTTTTAATTTTTAGTCTAAAGAAAATATACATTGCTGTCTGAATGTAAACTAAAACTCATAAAGGAAAACTGAATATTTCCAGTCAAGTTTCCATAACAAGTACTAAAAATTGTATTTTATTCCACAAGCATATAATGGCCTATATTATTGACGAGGGTGAAAGTTTACGGCACGAGCCGAAGGCGAGTGTCGTAAATCACCCGAGCGAATAATAGCCATTATATACAAGTAGAATACCCTATTTTATCGATGACTATTAAATATTTTTGACTAAATCCTGTACTGAAGAAATTTATAAGTGCCATTTATTGAGCAGGCCGGTCATAAATTAAATTTAAACGTCAACGTTGTTTACAATTAATTTCGTGCTTTGACTCGAATGTCATGATGGCCACTTTAATGACACTTTTAACCTATGGTAAAAGCATTGTTTATAAAGTATATAGTTATTCAACCTCTTGTTAGTACCGGTGGATCATTGGTAGATGGCGTGCTGGATGATGTGTGCCCATTATTACGACCGTAGCCCCCGGTGTCGTTTACGTTACGACCATTGTTTATTATAAACAATGCTACGACGCATGCACGAATTTCGTACATCCGGTGCATCTACGTCACATGACATTCGACGAGGAACTAAAGTCATAGATCGAAACTTGACTGTATATTAATAATTTTTGACAGTTTGTCAGTTTTCTATTTTTATTAAACTATTGGATTTTTTGTTCTAAAATGAATCATTTATACATCATATGACTAACATAACCTAAAATGTTTAGTTTTTGTAAATTTATTTTTACTTTAATTATAATTTTGTAGTTTCAGCTTGGATTCATAATAACATTTAAAAACTCTCTAATAAGACAGTAGATATATAAAGTTTCAATATTGTACCTACGTAGATTATTAAAAATGAATTGCTATTTATAGGTTGGATTTCCAGTCAACAAAGAGCATCCTATTTCATTAGATTAGGACATTTAAAACTTCATGAGTAATGCACCGAACAAGATTTTAGATGATTGTACATAGGGCTGCCATCCGTCCGGGTTTCCCCGGATTTGTCCTAGTTTGGGGGGCGTCCGGGAAGCGTCCGGGCGGGGTTTTGTATGCAGTCCGGGTTTTAAAGTCTCCGGCGCCGTCGTCGATTTATTTTTTGTTTAGAGAAGAAAGTTTAGTTTCTTTAATTATAGATTTCATTTTGTTCCTTAATAGAAGAGGGAAAGTAGACTTGATTTTTAGTTTCGTTAATTTTTAGAAGATTTAATTTTGTTATCAAAGAGAATTATATAATTATAACAATTTAAACTTTTTTATTTTATTGGTAAAGTAAAAAATTTTCGGCAGAAATGTCCGGGTTTTAAGCTCAAAAATCCGGGGTTTTCGAGCATCTTGCCCTGGTTTCTTGATTTCACAGATGGCAGCCCTAATTGTACAGGAACCAAGCAGAAATTTTGATAAAAATTACATAATATTCAAAAATTTCAAAAAAGATAAAATAAATTTGAAAAATGGCAAGTGGAACATGTTATGTATATTGTATTTGAAACCTAGTTTTTACTGATCTGGATGTTCAGGATGTTCACCTAGAATGTCAGAAATCACATATATAGACCATGTGCATCAATATTATGGGTAAATGATCATAACCTCAAATTTTTTGTTTTTGTAAATTTATTTTCAACTTTAAAATCATAATTTTGTAGTTACAGCTTAGATCCATATCAACATTTAAAAACTCTCTCAGACAGTAGATATATAAAGTTTCAATATTGTACGTCGTAGATCATTAAAAATGAATTTAGAGTTTTTTTTTATTTATTTTCGATTTTAATTTTTGTAGTTTCAGCTTGAATCAAAACTTCATTAGTAATGCACTGAAGAAGATTTTAATTGATAGTACAGGAACCAAGCACAGATTTTGATACAGCTTAATATGTGAAAATCTTTAAAAATGTATATTTTTGTAAATGTATATCGAAATGGTGACTTTACATATTTGTGCGCTGGTATTACTTTTTCAACTAAACGCGTCATTTGATGACGTGCAAATCATATTTTTGAGGTTAGTTGCGATGTCACGTACACGACAGATTCATATTTTTCTCGAGCTCGACGTCACATCCGGCTGCGCAATGGCCGCAATGTGTAATGTATCGTGAAATGTATATTTTTTTAATGATAATAGTATATTCTATAACAAGTTTAAGAATGGCCCATATTCCACACGAGCGAAAGTTTGTAGTCCGAGCCAAGGGCGAGGACTACGGTTCGCGAGTGTGGAATATGCCATTCTAAACGTGTTGTAGACTATACTTTCTCTAAAAAGATTTTAGAAACTATACAAAAAAAATAGAAAATAAATTACAATTTAACATCAAAACTGTTATGTAATAAATATTCTACAACGGGTTAGGCTTTGATTCGTCGAAAACTGTTATGTAATAAATATTCTACAACGGGTTAGGCTTTGATTCGTCGAAAACTGTTATGTAATAAATATTCTACAACGGGTTAGAATGTCATATATTCCAACACAACTTTTAGTTGTGGAATGCGTAGTTTCTAAAGTCGTGTTAGAGAAAATATTTTAAAAACAAAAGTCAAAAAACTGTAAACGTAGTCATAGAAATTGACTAGTATGTAAATTACTCACAAGTTGGCAGCACATACTTAGAAATCAGGTTGAATAACTATAATACTTTATAAACAATGGTAAAAGTAACGGCTATTTAAACAAAAATTAAGTATTAAATTATTAAAAAATTATGGAACTTTATTTCAGAAAAAAAAGTTTGCGGAATTGTTTTCAACACTTCGATTTAAATTTATAAACGTCAAATCTCGCGTTAAATTATGGAATCGCAACGAATTCAATCATACCGAAAAAAAAAAAACTTATACTTAATGCCAGATGAAAAAAAAATAAATAATGGGTGCCAAATGCATTGTCATTGTACTTAGTTATTAATGAAAAATAAAAAAAATCCTGAATGATTATTATTAAGAATATTGAATATACATACACCCCGAGGGTGACCCATTTGTTTGCGGGTCACTCTATAAAATTTATTGGGCGATTTTAACCGGATTTTGTTTAATAGTAGATTATGTATTTCTCGGTATTTCTGAAGCAAAAAGCACCACATTCCTACAAAATTCAAGGCTTACTACGTCAGTTTTTAGAAGTAAAATTTTAAAAATTCATAAGTATTAGCGATTGGATTCGATTGGAAAACGAGACTATACCAAATTGTATATCGAAAACTGTTAAGTAATAACGATTTCGTAGCCAAATTGAAAATGCACAATATTTACCTCGATATTTACCATTTCCATAAATTTATGTTAAGTTATCCATGAAAAAACACTGAAATAAAATTAAACTATAGTAAGATGGTATTATTCTTTTGTCTAGTTTGGACAAATCAAAAGAGGAATTGAAACAAAACTGAATAAAAAAAATAGAGAAGTCAGTTAAAAAAACTAGGTAGGTACCTACCTCGGTACCTACTAAATTCTTGTCCCTTCTACCAATCCACTGTTTTGATAAAATTTGGTACAGGCCCGTTTTGATGGATAGTGAATCCAATGGCATGGTGTGCACAGATTTTTTCGTAAAAAAATCGCTAATATGAATTCTCAAAATTTCACTTCTAAAAACTGATGTAGTAGAGTAGGCCTTGGATGTGGCGCTTTTTTGCTCCAAGAATACAGTTCGTCAAGCTCTACTATTTAAAAAAAAATCCGGTTAAAATCGCCCAATAAATAAAAATTTTATAGAGTGACCCGCAAACAATGGGTCACACTGTACCGAGCAACTGTACATATACGTTTATTTACTATTTACCTCCCATTAAGAAGGGGGAGTATCTGTTGACACTTGGAACACGAATTACGAACAAAAAATATAAAAAAGAAAGTTGAAAAACTGACCTACCTTACATAAAAGTGTCTATATTGTATATTGAACTTTTGAAACCCCCTGTACGACTCTAGCGAGCCACTTACGATGTGAACAACATGTTTTGTTTATCTAGGTTCTTTAAAATTGCAAAGGTATAGGTCAGTTGCTAAAGAATATTTGACGTTTTCATGAATATTTTCTCGAAAACCACACAGCGAGCCACACAGTATATTTCTTTAATTTTCTGTATATGGACTTACCATTAAGGGACCTACCATTAAAAGGAAGTAAATTAGTTGGGGTTCACCCTGTATACAACGAAACAATAATTAAGTAGGTACTTATTTAACTAAGTACTTTTTTTCGATGGTTTCTACAGTAGGTATTTATCTCGGTATTTATTTAAGCTTAAAGTAAGTAATCCTATAAGGTAGCATGTGGTAATGGATTTCCGAGTGGATTTCCGAAACATTTTAAATAACAATATACAGAGTACTCCATTTACAAAGCCTGAAAGTTTGTTTATCGATTTGACTAACATTAAAAGTGAAACGATTGTCAAATTTATGTGAATACTTGTTTGGCTGATTGTAATATTCATCGTTGAAATGCATTATTTTTCGGAAATTGGTCGATGTGGCAACACAGTGATGCAAGTCCAAAAACAATATAATATGGCTGGACACAGTAACAACAGATATATAAAAAAATGTTGGTTCTATTTAAAAAACTCCAGTATTAGTTTGTCGCTGATATACAAGGTAAATTGACTACCATAAATTTAAGAGCTTGTAGAGAACGTTAAAATAAAACTAAAACCTCTAAGACACAGTTTCGTCGAAAAACGCTTCTTTTTCAAAATACAGGGTGTTATAGTGTCGACTGGCAGATCAGTTATTTAGCTATATCTCTAAACAGAGTAGGCAGAGGAATCTAAATTTTTGTGAGCGAGTGTTACTTAAGACTATCGATGACTGTATATTTTAAATCTAATACCACCATTCAGTGGCGTAGAAAAAGGGGTAGCCTAACACTTTTTTGTTAATAAAAAATTTGCTGATATTTAATAAGAGCATCTTTAGTATAGCATTTTGATTGGGGAATTTGAAAATGGGACGATATTTTCAAAATATCTGACAGCAGTATTTTGAAAACGAAGCGTTTTTCGACGAAACTGTATAGAGGTTTTAGTTTTATTTTAACTTTCTCTACAAGCTCTTAAATTTAAGGTAGTCAATTTAGAAACACCTTGTATATGAATTTAGAAACAATTTTGGAATATGTCGCTGTTGATCCCCTTCTACAATTTTTATCTCAGGCACTTTTTCAAATTTCAAACAGTTGAAGACACATGTTCTGCTCAATTTTGCCTACTTAACCGACTCTAGCTCTGAAAATAAAAAAGTTAAGTATCCATGCAAGGAGATATATAGCTAGATAATAGACACCCTGTATAATGCACCAAATAGGTATATGAACATCTGTACAAATCGACCAAAATAATTAAGTTATTTTGATTTTGGGTCAATAAAGTCTAAAATGTGGTTCTGTTAGTATTATTTTTTTCCACTGTCCTATATTATGGAACAAGGAACCACACTTACTGTATTATTCAACTAGAAATTAGCTCGAGATACTTACATGAACGTTTGCCAAATTTTATCGATACATATATGTTTTTACAAACCCAGGAAGTTGAGAATTATCCGAAATTTTCTATTTCAACAAAATCAATGACAATTTTCCACAAATGTTTTTACGTACAGCCGGTCACTTTGTTGGTTGCTTAGTCACTGTATTATGCTTACTTGGTTTGAGGACTTAAAGTACCTATTTTGCAGCCCAACACTTTACGGCTTTTTTTGCTCTATTTTATGAAAACGGGCTATATTTTAATTTCTATAGATTGACGGAAAATTATAAACTCATATTCCTACCTGTCAGTGACACAATTATTTTTTCTACTCCCTACATAGAAAATACTATTTTGCTCCCTCATTTCAGGGAGCAAAGTAGTACTTTTCCTCCCTCAGGAGGAAAATACCTACTGTGCCTCCCTAGAAGCAACCTAAGCAACGTTCCATGTACATACTTTGATTTTTAACAATATTTACTTATCTAAATACCTATTATGACATTTTGACATATTTGGTTTTTTGATTGTCATGCATAAGAAAATATAATAAAATATATGTTAAACCAATGTAAAACACTGTAAATGGTCGTAGAAAAAATCATATGTATTACACAGGAGCAAAGTGCCATTTCCTCCCTTGGATATTGATGCCCTCCGCTTCGAGTCGGGCATCAAACTATCCACGGGAGGTAATTATGCACTTTTCTCCCTTGTCATACAAATAGCTATTTATGGAATGTCAAAATTTAACATATTAACGACAATTCCGAGGACAATTCTTATGAAGTATTTGCAACATAGCTGACATATCCTATTTACTAATTCTAATATTTACGGTTACGCTGCAGGCCATAAACGATTCTTATTTATACCTTTGCATACTACATAAGAAAAAAATACCTACCTAGAGGTACCTATATTAGGTATATCCGAGGGTATATCCTACCTATACCTATACCTAGTTAATCTAATCTGGTAATTATTCATTCCTTAATCAATGGGTAATTTGTATTTTAACTTTTATATAATAAAAAATACATAAGTAATACCTATTATGTTTAATAAACACAACAATAAAAAATACCTACAAATAAAAAATAAATAACAACAATGACTAACTACTAGTGTATAAACCTCGGTATAAACAATATCAGTTTTATATCTTTTTGCAATACGACTGGATTCGTAATTAGGAACATGAACCGTTACATTATTTTATGACCAAAAATTAAGTTTGCAGTAAATCAATTTCGTTTTGGATGAATTTATGAATGGTATCGTTTTTGTGAAACATTTTGTAGGACACG